>CM042688.1:130507670-132964189 GCA_023614405.1 Avena insularis
CTGCTTCCTCTGGATCGCTGGAGCAAGGAGGTGGAGGTTGTCCGGTGGCTTGAACGTGTGGAAAAGTGATGCTGCTGAGTTAAGGCGCTCGAACTTCCTCACGATCTTGAGATCAGCAAGTGTACGACTACATCAACCACGAGTTCCTACTCGTTAACAAAGCTCGTTGTCTACGAGGGTAAGTTCTCGTTGGATTTATGTCCACCCGTTGCTTTGTACCTAGTAGATAGATCTTGGCGTGTAGTTCACACCGTAGGAATTTTTTTGTTTTCTATGTCATGGACCCAACAAAGGGTATCGTAGCCTGATCTATGCGTAGGTGCTTAGCACTGGTAGTACACATATGGTTGATATGTGTGCGATGATGATCATATTATTGCATCTTCTATGTATTTTGGATATTGGTGTCATAGTGGGATGAAGCGGCCCGGACCAACCTTACATGTAATCGCATATGAGACCGGTTCCACAACGACATGCAACTTGTTTTGCATAAGTGGCTAGCGGTGTCTCTCTCCTACTATAGTCAATATCTGATTTACAACAAGTTGCTAATAACTTAGTTATCCTCGTTGTGGTTCATGTTCGTAGGTAAGAACGGTTCTATCTCCGAAAGCCCTAAGCCACGTAAAACTTGCAATTGATAAATTAGAGGCGTCTAGTTTAGATCGTTGCTGGGCTAGTGTATTGATATGGTATTGTTGTAAGTAGATGTATGGTGGATACTCTTACAATACACTCCACGTGTAAGTTCCATAGACCTTGGCCTTACACACAAATGAATGATAGAGATCATACCACGATGCAAGTGATAGAGATCAAATGCATGGACCATATCATCTCACTTTACACATTAGATGTTAGCATCTTATCTTTGCTAGTTTAGGCGCATTTGATAGCATTATAAGATGATCCCTCTTTAGATATCAAGATAAAATGTGTTCTTCCTTGAGTATGCACTGTTCTATGGATCATGTTTGAGACATCACGTGATGATCGGGTGTACCGAATCTACGGTTTCATAGGAACGGGTGTAAAGATGTTTACACACGAATACTAAGGTTCTTACTTGGCGAGCCTAGCATGTATAGACATGGCCTCGGAACACGGACCGAAAGCTTAAGCATGAGTCATATGGTTGATATGATGCCCATATAGATGCTCGCCTTTGAAGCTATATCAACTCACGTGATGATCGTACTTGGTATAGTGGATTTGGTTCATGTAATCACCAAAAGGACACGAGGGATGTCGTTTTTGAGTGGGAGTTCATTAGTAATTTGGATTAGTTGAACTCAGTCTATCATAAACTTAGTCTAAATAAACTTTACAAATTCTGTTGTAGATGGCACCACCTGCTTTTAATTTTAATGTGTTCATGGAGAAAGAGAAACTTGCTGCGAATGGTAGCAACTTCACCAACTGGGCTATGAATTTGAGGATTCTCCTCACTGCTGCACAAAAGTAATATGTGCTAGATGTGCTGCTAGGCCCTCCACCAGCTCCTGATGCCCCTGACAAGGAAAAGAATGTCTATGTGACTCATCAGGAGGACCACAACTTAGTTAATTGCGGCATACTGTATGGGCTAGAGCCAGAACTTGACGTTGCTGAAATGGCAATGCCTTTGATACCATGGGAGAATTGAAAATGATTTTCGATACCCATGTAGCCGTAGAGAGTTATAATGCTACAAAAAAGTTCTTTAGCTGCATGATGGAGGAAAACAAGCAAGAGTTAGTGAGCACGTAGTGAGCAAGTACTCAAAATGTCTGGGTATCGCCGATAAGCTTGTGTCCTTGGGAATAATGATTCCCATTGACTTAGGCATACATCGTGTTCCCAATCTCTACCACCTAGCTACAAGAGCTTTGTGATGAACTATGTCAATGCTTAAGACCTTTGATATGATGCCCATATAGATGCTCGCTTACTTTGAAGCTATATCAACTCACGTGATGATCGTATTGGTCTGGTATAGTGGATTTGGTTCATGTAATCACCAAAAAGGGAACGAGGGGATGTCGTTTTTGAGTGGGAGTTCATTAGTAATTTGGATTAGTTGAACTCAGTCTATCATAAACTTAGTCTAAATAAACTTTACAAATTCTGTTGTAGATGGCACCACCTGCTTTTAATTTTAATGTGTTCATGGAGAAAGAAACTTGTCATAATGGTAGCAACTTCACCAATCGGGCTATGAATTTGAGGATTCTCCTCACCTTTGCACAAAGTAATATGTGCTAGATGTGCCGCTAGGCCCTTCCACCAGCTCCGATGCCCCGACAAGGAAAAGAAAAGAATGTCTATGTGACTCATCAGGAGGACCACAACTTAGTTAATTATGCACATACCGTATGGGCTAGAGCCGAACTCGAAAAGTGCTTTTGAAAATGGCAATGCCTTTGATACCATGGGAGAATTGAAAATGATTTTATACCCATGTAGAGAGAGTTATAATGCTACAAAAAGTTCTTTAGCTGCATGATGGAGGAAAACAGCTTAGTGAGCACGCATCAAAATGTCCTGGGTACGCCGATAAGCTTGTGTCCTTGGGAATAATGATTCCCATTGACTTAGGCATACATCGTGTTCTCCAATCTCTACCACCTAGCTACAAGAGCTTTGTGATGAACTATAATATGCAGGGCATGAAGAAGTCTCTTCCCGAGTTTATGTCAATGCTTAAGACTGCAGAAGTGGAGATTAGGAAAGAACATCAAGTGTTGATGATCAATAGGACCACCGGTTTCAAGAAGGACAAGAAAGGCAAGCACAAGGGAAAGAAGGGTGGCAAGTCTGTTGCCACGCCTGAAAAGAAACCCCGGGCTAGCCCTAAGTCTGACACCGAGTGCTACTATTGCAAGGATCTCTGCCATTGGCAAGTATTCAAGGACAAGAAGTCCAGCAAGGCAAACAAAGGTATATGTGATATACATGTTATTGATGTGTACTTGACTAGTACTCGCAGTAGCACCTGGGTATTTGATACCAGATCGGTTGCTAATATATGTAACTCGGTTCAGGGGCTATGGAACAAGCGACAACTAGCAAGGGATGAGGTCAGGATGCGGGTCGGCAATGGATCAAGAGTTGATGTGATCTCCGTCGGGACGCTACCTCTCCATTTGCCATCGGGATTAGTTATAAACCTAAATAATTGTTATTTGGTGCCTGCACTGAGCATGAACATTGTATATGGATCGTGTTTGATGCAAAGTGGTCATTCCTTTAAATCTGAGAACAATGGTTGTTCGATTTATAAGAATGATATCTTTTATGGTCATGCACCTATGTTGAATGGTTTATTTCTATTGGATCTCGATAGTAATATTACGCACATTCATAATGTTAATGCTAAAAAGATTAAACTTGACGATGATATGTCTACATATATGTGGCACTGCCGTCTAGGTCATATTGGCGTTAAACACATGAAGAAACTCCATTCTGATGGACTTTTGGAATCACTTGGTTTTGAATCATTTGATACATGTGAGCCATGCCTTATGGGCAAGATGACTAGAACATCGTTTTTTGGTTCAATGGAACGGGCGACAGATCTATTGGAAATCATACATACTGATGTGTATGGACCAATGAGTGTGTCGGCGCGAGGTGGATATCGTTATTTTGTTACTTTCAGGGATGATTTGAGTAGATCTAGGTATATCTATTTGATGAAACACAAGTCTGAAACTTTTGAAAAGTTCAAGGAATTTCAGAATGAAGTGGAAAATCATTGTAATAGAAAGATCAAGTTTCTACGGTCTGACTGTGGAGGAGAGTATCTAAGTTACGAGTTTAGCAGACACATGAAAGAGTGTGGAATAGTTTCACAACTCACGCTTGCCGGAACACCACAACGTAATGGTGTGTCAGAACGTCATAATCGTACCTTATTGGATATGGTTCGATCTATGATGTCTCTGACTGACTTACCTCTGTCATTTTGGGGTTATGCACTGGAAACAACTGCATTCACTTTAAATCGGGCACCATCTAAATCCGTTGAAATGACACCGTATGAAATATGGTTTGGAAACAAACATAAGCTGTCATTTCTTAAGGTTTGGGGATGCGATGTTTATGTGAAGAAACTTCAACCGGATAAACTCGAACCCAAAGCGGAAAAATGCGTCTTCATAGAATACCCTAAGGAAACAATTTGGTATACCTTCTATCACAGATCCGAGGGCAAGGTTTTTGTTGCCAAGAATGGATCCTTTCTTGAGAAGGAGTTTCTCGCAAAAGGTGTGAGTAGTCAGAAGGTAGAACTCGAAGAGGTTATTGAACCTTCTCTTCATGGAATGGCGAGTGGCGCAGCACCGGAAGTTGTTTCGGAGTTGACTTCACCTGATGAAGAGAGAGCTAATGATAATGATCATGAAACTCCGAAAGAGGACACTACCGAACCTCGCAGGTCAAGCAGGACACGTGCAGCTCCTGAACTGTACGACAATCCTGTTGTGAAATTCATGGTTGATGAAATGGATGACCCTGCGACGTATGAAGAAGCGATGATGAGCCTAGATTCCAACAAATGGCTAGAAGCCATGAAATCCGAGATGGAATCCATGTACGAGAACCAAGTTTGGAACTTGGTGGACTTACCTCACGACCGAAAGGCTGTTGAGAATAAATGGATTTTCAAAAGGAAAACCGATGCTGATGGTAATGTGACCATCTATAAGGCTCTACTTGTCGCAAAGGGGTTTCGACAAATTCAAGGAGTTGACTACGATGAGACATTCTCTCCCGTAGCGATGCTTAAATCGGTTAGGATTATGTTAGCAATTGCTGCATATTTCGATTATGAAATATGGTAGATGGATGTCAAAACTATGTTCCTCAATGGTAAGATTGAAGAAGAGTTGTATATGATACAACCTAAGGGTTTTGTCGATCCTAAGGATGCTAATAAGGTGTGCAAACTTCAGCGATCCATCTATGGACTGAAGCAAGCATCACGAAGTTGGAATCTCCGCTTTGATGAGGTGATCAAAGAGTTTGGATTTGTCCAAACTTATGGAGAGGCTTGTATTTACAAGAAAGTGAGTGGGAGCAATGTGGCATTTCTGATATTATATGTGGATGACATATTATTGATTGGAAATGATATAGATCTTTTAAATAGTGTTAAAAGTTATCTAAACAGCAAATTTTCGATGAAAGACCTTGTTGAAGCGTCATATATATTAGGCATTAAAATCTATAGAGATAGATCAAGGCGCCTAATTGGGCTATCGCAGAGTACATACCTTGTTAAGATATTAAAGAAGTTTAATATGGGCGAAAGTAAGAAGGGGTTCTTACCTATGTTGCAAGGCAAGACATTGAGTAAGACTCAAAGTCCGGCTATGGTGGAAGAAAGAGAGATGATGGATAAGATCCCCTATGCCTCGGCCATAGGCTCTATTATGTATGCCATGATATGTACAAGACCGGATGTGGCACATGCTATTAGTTTGACTAGTAGGTACCAATCTGATCCAGGTTCGGAACACTGGATAGCGGTAAAGAACATCCTCAAGTACTTGAGAAGAACTAAGGATATGTTTCTCATATACGGAGGTGAAGAAGAGCTAGTCGCTAAGTGTTATGTCGATGCTAGCTTTGACACCGATCCGGATGACTCTAAGTCTCAATCCGGATACATATTTCTCTTGAACGGAGCAGCAGTTAGTTGGAGGAGTTCCAAACAACCTATGGTGGCTGGATCAACAACGGAGGCGGAATATGTTGCTGCTTCAGAAGCGGCGCAGGAAGCAGTTTGGATGAAAGGTTTCATTATGTAAATGGGTGTGGTTCCTAGTGCGTTGGACCCGATGCTGATCTATTGTGACAACAATGGAGCCATAGCCAACGCAAAGGAACCAAGGTCTCACAAGAATTCCAAACATATTAAGCGTCGGTTTCACTCCATCCGCGAGCATGTCAAGGATGGAGATATAAAGATTTGTAAAGTACACACGGACCTAAATGTAGCAGATCCGTTGACTAAAGTTCTCCCTAGGGCAAAACATGATCAACACCAGAACTCCATGGGTGTTAGATTTATCACTCTGTGAACTAGATTATTGTCTCTAGTGCAAGTGGGAGACTGAAGGAAAAATGCCCCGAGAGGCAATAATAAAGTTGTTATTATATATTCCTTATACATGATAGATGTTTATTTTACATGCTAGAAATGTATTGATTCGGAAACATCAATACATGTGTGTTTAATAAACAAAAAGGGTTCCTAGTCATGCCTCTCTTATAGACTAGCTTGTTGATTAACAGGATGATCAAGGTTTCCTGATCATGGACATTGGATGTTGTTAATAACAAGGTCACACCATTGGTGGAATGATGTGATGAACATTCATCCGAAGTATAGCTTTATGATCAAGTCATTATGTTTATATTGCTATAACATCATACGAAGTAATCTTTATCCTTAGACCATGAGATCATGTTAATTGCTAACACCGTAAGAGTATCTTGATAACATCAAACGCCACATCGTAACAGGTGACTATAAAGATGGGTTCAAGACTACGAAGGTGTTATGTTGAGGCTCATGGATCAAGAGTGGAATTTGTCAATCCAGATGACGGATAGATATACTCTGGGCCCTCTCGGTGATATCACATTAGATAGCTTGCAAGCAAGTGATGTGATCACTAGAATGTTATATCACGGAACAAGAAAAGAGTGCATGTCGAGAATCTAGATCAAACTAGGTATGGAGATACCGATGATTGAATCTCGGACATGTAATATATCGAGACAAAGGGATTTAGTTACAAGCGTTAAAGGTTCTCACGATCAGGAGTCATCGTTGAATGTGTAGGAGTCTCACGATGATCTCCGTGTCCCGCTGATTATTGATCGGAGAAGGGTCTCGATCATGTCTGCATTATTCATGAACCGTAGGGTGGCACACTTAAAGTTACTGACACCATTTTGGAGCACATATGTTTCGGGACAAAGAATTGCAAAGCGCAGGAATTGTTTCAATAGAAACCAGAAATTGTTTCGTGAAATTGCGTAAGGTGGTTCTGCATGTGATATTGAAATATTGCAGGCTATATGTGAATGTTTGTTAATTAAAATTAACAAAATTCTGAATAAATTTAATAAAAGAGTTTTATTAATGAGAGAGCATTAAATTTGGAGAAATTTAATGCATTTAAAGTGGAGACTTTAAAAGGGAATGTGAAGAGGCATTTTAATGTGGAGGTTACCACCACATGAATGGGGAGGTGAGGGTCACCCCCATGCGCCGCCATGGAGAGGGGGCACCCCCCCTCCTCCTATAAAAGGCCACCCATTCCCTCCTTCATCCACACACCTCCTTGTGAAGGATCTCTCTCCCCCTCTAGAATTATTCCCCCATGGTCTCGGATTAGCGAGATACATGTTCCTGGTGGCATTTCGTCTGGAAGGAGTTGTTGCTTCCACTGGATCGCTGGAGCGAGGAGGTGGAGGTTGTCCGGTGGCTTGAACATGTGTGCGAGTGCGGATGCGCTGCTGAGTTGCGGCGCTCGGACTTCCTCACGATCTTGAGATCGGCAAGTGTACGACTACATCAACCACGAGTTCCTACTCATTAACAAAGCTTGTTGTCTACGAGGGTAAGTTCTCGTTGGATGTATGTCCACCCGTTGCGTTGTACCTAGTAGATAGATCTTGGCGTGTAGTTCACACCGTAGGAAATTTTTTGTTTTCTATGCTGCGGACCCAATAGGGACCTCTATGAGGCCTGAACCTGGGTAAATCTTTGAGTCCCCTATGTGCTTGTTTGCTAGCCGATAGATGTCTCCAGCGCTCCCTCCTTCTCCAAAACCCAAGTCCATAACAATGGGCATTGATGAGTTAAACCCTCGTCAATTGGCGCCGTCTGTGGGAATTGGGAGTGCTGATGTGGCGGCTTCTTCGGCCCCATCAACCGCGATCTACAACTCCGCAACAGCGGAGATTCGCCAGCTCTTTGGCGCATTCGACTTCACCGTGCACACGCCAGCCACTCGCCCGGCTTTCGAGTCCGTAGGCGACGAGATCAGCCTGGCACTAGGGAGCTTCCGCTTCCAAGTTGGTCAGATGGGTACGCCTCGCATGCCTGATCAGCCGACGACGCCGTCGATTGCTCCAGCATCATGGTTTCCTCCATCGATCGTCACACTCAGTGAGCTCAACGTCCCGACAATAGTCAAAAACACGGTTAGCGACAGCAGTCGTGACTCCGATCTGGGCGACCTGGCCACTGAAGATGGAACCTGAAGGAACCTATGGTTCCGGATCTGAGAGTTGTGGGAGCAGCAGCTCCCCCAATCACTTCATGTGCGCTGTCATCAACGCAGGCGACACCTCCGCCAACCGCGACAACACAGGCAATCGCGGTAATGGAACCGACCCGCCAAATGGCGGCAACGGCGGCAACGGGGCTAATGGCGGTAACGGTGGCGATCGCACCAACGCCAACAATGGAGGAGCAGTCGAACCTCCAACCATAATAAACGAGCAAACCGGCGAATGCGTCGTGATCAAGCTCAACGAGCAAGAGTGGGATCGCTGCCGCGAGGCCCTATGAGGCACTCCTCTACCCTTCGGATCTCCGCAAGAATTGCTAATGGGTACCATTGGCTCCTGAAGGAAGAATTCAAGCGCCAAGTGCAAACAATCGCGCAACTCGAGGCGTGCAAAAAGGCAGCAGACGAGTCGAGCCTTCGTCGTGCAGGGCTCTCCTCCTACGGAGGATCCTCCTCAAGAGGCAACGAGTACGTTGCCAAAAAGAGGCAGTCTCGGATGGCCCATCTCACCGAGCAAGAACGCATAGAAGCTGCAAAGGTCCTTGACTTCAGCGCTATGACAGTTGACACAAAGGGCAATATGGTCCCCAAGACGCTGCAGGCTGCGGTGACAGCGGCCACCATGTACCTCCTTAATAACCAGCCGCCAGCTAGAGATCCCCGAGCCGCCATGCACCAATCTATGATCATGGGCTTGGGATTAATCGAGGCCGCCCTCGACAAGGAGCCAACACCAGAGCAGAAAAAGGGCAAAGCGCTAGCAAAGCGCTACTCCTCGCCCTCATCTAGCAACGAGAGTCACGATCTGTCTCGATGCCGCCGCTCACGGTGACACGACCGCGACTATGATGCGCGCGACGACCTCACGTAGTGCAAGATTGACAAATCAAGGGTGCGATGCGCTCGGTCGACTGACTCAGAAGAGGAAGATGTGGAGCTCTGCGGCGCCAGATGCTTCAGCAGATCCATTAGGCAAAAGAGAATGCCTAAGGGGTTCAAACTCCCGTCGGAGAACCCGAAGTTCGACGGCCTACAGGACCCAAAAATATGGCTGGAGGACCACATCTCCTCCGTCAGGCTCCAGGGAGGCAGTCGAAGCATGGCCATGCAATGCTTGCAGCTATAGCTGCAGGGCACCGCCCGAGAATGGCTCAACAACCTCCCATGCGGATCCATTCGCAGCTGGGATGAGTTGGTTTACAGCTTCGTGCGCAATTTCAAGGGCACGTACAAGCGGCCTGCATCAATCGAAGAGCTAAGATGCTGCCAACAATGATCGGGTGAATTGCTACGCTCCTACATCCAAAGGTGGTCCATCATCAAGAACTCTGTAGAGAACATCTCGGAGGATCGCGCGATTGATGCATTCAACGGTGGCGTCCGCCGCCTAGAACTCAAGCATGAGCTGGGCCGCTCAAAGCCCAAGACCATCAACCACCTGATGGAGATCACGAATCGGTGGGCCGATGGAGAGGATTCAGTGAAGAATCGCGTTCATTCTGACAAGGAGGCGGAACTCAAGCGCAGCCGCGACCGCCGAAGCAAATGCGGCATGCGCATCTACGATGACCGCGATGACGTCAACATGGTCGCAGCCGGCTACGCCAACAGACGCGACGACAACCGCAACAGCGGATACCGTAACGGTGGATACCGCAACTCCGGGAAGACCACGCAAGTGTGGCAACGCCGCGACCGTGACGAAGCACCCGCAACAAACTTTGAAGACAAACTGTCCGGGCCATGCATGGTACACTTCTACATCGACAAGCATGATGGGAAGAAGAAGTCCAGCCACCTCCTCAAGGACTGCCGCAAATTCCTCAAACTACACGAGGGATTAGCTCGGATAAACCGCAACACAGTCGAAAGAGGCTACGGCACCGCCCTAGGCGCCGTGGCACATGGCACTCCGCCACCACCACCGGGAATGCCCCCAAACGCAGCTGCACCGGACCAACACCAGGGAGGCGAACCTTACCCAAGGGCCATGGGTACCATGATGATCCAAAAAGGACGCCCCTCCAATCGGGTGCAGAAGGCCATCACTCGCCAAGTCAACTTGGCCACACACTCGCCACCATCTACCACTGAGTACCTCAGTGGAAGCGAGTCATGCATCACCTTCGACAAACGCGATCATCCGCCTCAGGTACTCTGTCCAGGCCATTGTCCCCTCGTACTCGAGGCACAAATTGGAGGCTTTGACATGAGCCGCGTCTTCATGGATGGCGGAAGCGGCATCAACCTCATATTCGCGAGTACCTTGCGAGCAATGAGGATCCCTCTAACTTGCCCGGAGGCCTCAGACACAACATTCCACGGCATCGTCCCAGGAAAATGCGTATATCCCCTGGGCAAAATCAACCTCGACGTCACCTTCGGCACGCCGAAGAACTTCCGGCGCGAACGCATCGACTTTGAGGTCGTCGATTGGCCCTCACAATACCACTGCATCCTCGGACGTGTCGCCTTCGCTAGGTTCATGGCAGTGCCACACTACGCCTACCTGCAGATGAAAATGCCAGGTCACAATGGCGTCATCACGATCAATGGGAACTTCGAGAGATCCGACAACTGCGACAGGGAATTCAACAGAATTTCCCAGTCCTTCGGCATGCAGGAAGAACTCGTAAGACTGAAAGAGTCAACAGACAACAGTCTGCCTCCCCTGAGCCGGGCAAGCTCGCCCGATCTATCCTTCGACTCATCGGTGCACACAAAGAAAGTGCAGGTCCACCCATCGGATCCCGCCAAGACGGCCCTCATCGCCAACAACTTGAGTCGCAAGATAGAACTTCGCCGTCGAATTCCTCCGTGAGCACTGGAAATTACCGGTGTCCTGCGGACATGCCAGGAGTTCCCAGGGAATTCGCCGAGCACGCACTCAACGTCAACCCCGACGCAAGGCCAGTCAAGCAAACAATTCGGTGATTGTTTGAGCCACGAGCGCAGACATTTGGAATGGAGATAAAAAGACTCCTCGACGCCAAGTTCATACACGAAATCAAGGAGAGCACTTGGCTCGCCAACACGGTGCCGGTACCAAAAAAGGACACGGATATCCTGCGGATGTGCGTGGACTTCACCTCTCTGAATAAGCACTGCCCAAAGGATCACTTCCCGTTGCCATGCATCGACCAAATCATCGACTCCACCGCGGGATGCGAGCACCTCTGGTTCCTCGACGCCTACTCAGGCTATAATCAGATTCGAATGAAGGAGGAAGATTAAGAGAAAACAACGTTTACAACGCCCTTTGGTGTGTTCTGCTACAACACAATGCCCTTCGGGCTAAAAAATGCGGGAGCCACCTACCAGCGGTGCATGTAGGCTTGCCTCAAGGAACAACTGGGTTGCAACATTCAAGTCTATGTCGACGACATAGTAATCAAGACCAAGCAAGAAGCCTCCTTAATCGATGATTTGCGCGAAACCTTCGCCAACCTCGACCGCTACCGGATCAAGCTCAATCCGGACAAATGCGCCTTTGGCGTGCCATCTAGGAAACTACTCGGGTACCTCATCTCCGTGAGGGGAATCGAGGCAAAACCGAAGAAAATAAAAGCCATACTGGCCATGGAGAAGACAAAAAACATACGGGGCATTCAGCAGCTGGCTGGGCGAATCGCAGCCCTCAGTCAATTCATCAGTCTGATGGGTGAAAAGGCGCTGCCCTTCTACCAACTCCTCCGCAAAGCTGAAAAGTTCGAGTGGACCAACGAGGCACAGGAAGCATTCGAAGACCTCAAGCGTCTTCTATCCACCTCGGCAGTACTAGTGACCCCACGGGAAAGGGAACCACTGTTGCTATATATCTCCGCCACCAACCAGGTGGTCAGCATAGTGCTCGTCGCCGAGCGAGCTGAGGAAAACAAGGTCCACAGGGTACAATGCCCAGTATACTACCTCAGCGAGGTCCTCATGCCAACAAAACAGCGGTGCCCGCACTACCAGAAGCTGGCGTACGGTGTCTTCATGGCCGCCCAGCGACTGCGCCATTACTTCTAGGAACACCCAATCGTGGTGGTCAACGACGCCCCGTTGGGGCATATCCTCAATAACCTCGATGCCACGGGACGAGTCATGCTTTGGGGAATAGAATTATCTCCAAGAGACATCACATACGAAAAGCGTGACGCAATCAAGTCGCAAGTTCTCTCTGACTTCCTCGTGAACTAGATGGAGAACCAGCTCCTAGACAAACTAGATATGTCCTACCTCTGGACAATGCACTTCGATGGGTCCAAGCGGAAGGACGGAGCAGGCGCAGGTGTCATACTGACATCACCTCAAGAGGACAAGTTGAAGTATATCCTGCGAATGCAGTTCACAGCCTCTAACAATGAGGCTGAATACGAGGCCCTGTTACACGGGATGAGGATGGCAAAAGCCTGCGGCGCCAAGAGGCTCATCATATACGGTGACTCCAAGATGGTCGTCAACCAAACAATGCATGAGTGCGACGCACTGAATGACAATGATCGCGTACCACGACCTCTACGACACACTCGAAGGAGAATTCGACGGTTGCGAGCTGCGGCATGTAGGTCGTGAAAGCAATGAAGAGGCGGACGCACTCGCCAACATAGGCTCTACCTGCACCCCCATACCACCCGGGGTATTTCTTGAGCGCATCTACGAACGCTCTATCAAGCCAAAGGCCGCAGATAAGAAAACTAGCGCAGCAACGGACTCGGGGGCTATGCCGCCCAATGAGTCAATGGCACTCGATGACTTGGAGCTGGACACAGGAGTCGAGGGACCTATGAGCGTCATGATGATTGAGCAATCTTGGATGCAACCATACATCACGTACCTCCTCAGCAAAAGGCTACCGGACGATCCGACTGATGCACGGCACATCGCACGACGATCCAAGGCATTCGCCGTTATCAACGGCGAACTGTACAAACGCAACATCACAGGAGTACTCCAACGATGCGTCTCCACAGCCGATGGAAGAGCTGTCCTCCTCGACATCCATGAGGGGACCTGCGGGCACCACGCCGGCAGTCGCGCCCTCGTTGCCAAAGCTCTACGAGCTGGGTTCTATTGGCCTACGGCCATGCGCGATCCCAAGGACATCGTCCAAAAATGCAACGCTTTGCCAACGATTCACGGATAAGCCGCACGCATCGGGCGCAGAGATCCGGCCAATCCGATTGGCCTGTCCCTTCGCGCAATGGGGACTCGACATGGTCGACAAACTCCCAAGGTCCTCACGAGGTGGATACGTCTACCTCTTGGTCGCAGTCGACAAGTTCACCAAGTGGATTGAGGCCATGCTAGTGACCAACCAATCAGGACATAGCGCAGTTAAGTTCTTCGAATCCATCGTCTACCGCTTCGGAGTATCGCACAGCATCATCACCGACAATGGGATGAACTTCACATCCAAGGAGTTCCAAGAATTCTACGAGAATCTGGGGATCAACATCAGCTACGCCTCTGTAGCACATCCACAGACCAACGGTCAGGTGGAAAAAGCAAACGGGCTCGACTGCGGCGGCATCAAGAAGCGACTCCTCTAGCCACTCGAACAAGCCGCGAGCTGCTGGCCAGACAAACTGTAATCCGTACTCTGGAGCCTACGCACAACTCCAAATAGTGCCACGGGCTACACGCCATTCTTTATGGTGCATGGAGCCGAGGCAGTGCTACCGCCGAGGTACGGTACAAGGCGCCACGTGTGGTCTCTTACAGCGAACAAGAGTCATCCCTCGCACTCGAAGATTCTGTTGATCTCCTTGACGAGGCAAGAGAAGTCGCCGCGGAAAGATCAACGATCTACTAGCAGAACCTGCGCAACTACCACAGTAGGAGGCTACGCCCCAGATCCTTCGTCCAAGGCGACCTGGTCCTGCGACTGAAGCAGCAAGGACATCTCAAGCTCGAGTCCCCCTGGGAAGGACCATACGTGATTACAGAAGTAATCCCAGGTGGCGCCTATCGCCTTCAATATTTAGAGACAGGAGTCGCATACTCCAACCCTTGGAACGACGCACAGCTGCGACGCTTCTACCCTTAGTCGTTTTACTTTTGCATCGCAAATAAGGCACTCAGCCAAGGCAACTTAGCCACACATTGTACCTCGTACTGTCTCACAAATAAATAAAGCTAAGTGCCCCAAAACTCTGTATCTTCCTTTATTTCTCCACAACTTATCGACTCGAGGGCTACGCCACCCTATATACATTTGTTCTACGAACCAAAACGCGATATCCTGAGTAGCTGGCACATCAATCGAAACCCTTGACACAACATCAACCCAGCTGCAACGCACCTGACAAGTTGACAAGGGACTGAGATAAAAAAGCATGGCCAGGCTAACAAAAAAGACTCGCATAGTGCAACGCACTTCATGCTCACAAAGCTATTTATACATATTCGACAATAAATTATATACAACATTTATATGAACTTTAACATGGGTACACTTATGTGTAGGATACAAACTAAGCTACTACTGCAGCAAGAGAACGTTGGTTTGTTCCTCAAAAAAGTCGATGACCTCTTCTGCTAGGCGATCCACAGCCTGGTAGTGCGGCACCATATTCCAGGCAGATCCTGCTGGTGGCGCAGGCGGCCCAGCCGCAATTGCCGCAACATCTACGTCAGGCCTATGTAGTCGCACCAGCGATAGAGCGGCCTTGGCACCAGCCACCAACTGTTGCCTCACGCACTCGCGAACCGCGGTCAGATCTTGAAACTTGGCAAGGAGGGCCAGCAAGCTCGACGGAGTAACATCCAGCGGAAACATCGTCCGATAAATGTTCTTCAAGCATGACTATGACTTCTTGAGGAAGTGCAGCACTCGTGACGCACGATCCTGCAGGGTCGCCAGCGCAATCGCACGATCATGATCTACCCAGAAGTATCCACTCTCTTGAAGTTGCTCCTGGGTGAGATCATGCATACGAATGGCAACTCTATCCTTCTCATCCTGCGGATGACGCACGCTGACAACTACACGAAGCAGCAACAGCAGCATAAGTACATCACACCATCGCGAGAGAGACTACACGGAAGAGATAAGAGCAAGCAAACTAACACTTGAATTGGTCGCCCAACTGCGTCAGCTCGCCAAGCAGATACTGCTCGCGGGAAGCGGCCTTCTCCGCCTTCGATTTCCATACATCCGCGTTACCGCGGAGCACGGGTAACTCATGCTCCAACTGCTTCACGCGGTCACGCAGTCGCGAAAGCAGCGACATCTCATCTACCCTGGAGCGCGGTGGTGCCAAAGTATCATCAAGAGGCAGCGAGTCCTGAGTTTCCCTCAAAGGATCACTCGATGTACCCTACCACAAGCCAAGACAGAAACAAATAAGACGACCAAATCAACACAAAGACAAAAGATTCAAGTGCATTCAAGACTAGATACACTCGCCAGTAGGCATGTTCTTAACAAAGGACGCAAACTAGTTAACTATTACAAAGCTACTAAGGAGCGATTGGCTTCTTCGACTTCGATGGCTTCAGGGGCTTCATCGAGTCCGTGGCAGTGTCAGATGCCACTGACTTTCCGCCAGCCCGTGATGCCGCAGCCTTCGCCGCCTTCTTAACGCGCCGTAGCTCCTCAGAATACTTCGCGACCGTGTTTATCAGCTGCGGCCCATATTTACCACAGGCAGTCGCGAAAGGAGCAAAGACTACCTGCTGGCTGTCGACGCTAATAGGCATCGCCTTCGACATCGCGGCAGGATCAATCGCGACTCCGTGGGCCTGCACCATGGCAAGTGACATGGACGCGCCAGCCGCGCGGAGTGAGTTCTTGAAGCTGGAGGGAACACCCCCGACAAAAGACTCCACCAGCTCACCCATGTTCTCGATTAGCTCAGCCTTGGGCATCAGCTCCTCCCGGAGGCGGCTAAGAATGCCCTTGGCCTTGGAGAGTGTATCTTGAACGACGATGCTGCGGTCCTCGACTGCCAAAAGCGCGCCCGCCAAAGCATCATCGCGGCGGAGGGCCTGAGGATCGAAGCTCAAACCGCTAGCATCTGCACACAAACCAACACATGAATATCAAACATCAAGGCCAACGGCAAAATAACAAACAGAGAATAACAATGACATCCAAACAAGGTACCTGAGAGGGCTTTGGCAATCGAGAAAAGCTGTTCTTTGAACAACTTCTCCTTGGAAGCAATGGAAGCACGAAGATCCTCTTCGCGCCTTTGTGCCTCGTTACGCGCGGCGATTGCCTCATCGCGACCCTTCACAGCCGCGGCGAGAGTTTTCTCCATGGTGGCAGCGTCGTGCAGGAGGGCATTATGTTCAGCTACACGGCAAAAAAGGTTTGACTATCAGTCGACTATATCAAAGGAGAAGAAGAAGAAGAAGAAGTGCAGGACACTCACTCTCGACCACGCGATGACGCGTCTCAAAGATTGCATGTCATCTTTGGGGCCCATCGCAAGACTTGTTCCGCCTCCTTCACAAGGAGCTATCGCGTAACAAAGGATTAGCAGAAGCCATCGAATGCAACATCAAAAAAGAATAAAAAGCCTACACTTACGTGATCCTCCAAAGACTCTGAAGTCGTTTGGTGCGCAGTCATCCGGGCAACCAATCAATGCTCCCCTGCATGAGGAGAACTGGAAGAGTTGTGCCCGGAGTGGGCCGCCAATGGAGGGGAAGGAGCACACTCAACCTCTTTCTTGGCCTTTGAGGTCGCGACTCCTGATTCTTTCAAAAATTAGATGTCGCTAGAAGATGACGACGCCTCTTGACTGCAAGACAAAATCCACATCAAGAAAGGGCAAACCTAGAGACGAGCCTACAAGGGAAAAACACAGAAGAACAAGTAAACTAGAAAACTTACCAATCAAAATTGTCAAAGTCAAAAGTGGGCTCCCCTGACTCTGACGAGGACTCCTTGGGCAATCGCATCTTCTTGCGAGAGGATGGTGCCACGGCGCTCACAGGAATGGCAGGGATCGGTGACTCCGCACCTACAGCCGCACCTTCCGGAGTCAAAGGAGACGACGCATCAGAATCCTTGCTGTGCGAACGCTTGCAAGTATCCGGACTACCGGACTCGGGGGCTTCCTCCTCCGCATCAGATGGGACGGTCGACTTTGACTCATCCTCTTCCAAGGCTTCGTGGGGGATAATCCCCTCCGGAAGAGGGGGCATACAAGGCGACACCGCCCAATCCTGCATACAGACAACAAGTTCAGCAAAAAGTAAATAAACAACAGAGAAGCAATCGACAAACTAAGCTACTGCGTAGCACAACTATACCTCAGGAGGAGGGTTAGCAGCATCAAACAGAGGAACAACTGGCTCACTGGGGAGCACATCTTTGACAGTGTACTTGGTGACCAGTCGAACCCTTTTGTCCACCTCACTCGCGGACATGCCATCGGCAGACACGCGAGTGGGATCGTCAGCCCCAGTCCACTGAAACATGGGGTGGACTCTGGCCTGCAGGGGATGGACGCGACGACGCAGCCACGTGTGAATGAGGGCGCAGCCTCCCTCCTCTGTGCCGAGGCGACTCTCGAGGTCGCAGACACGCTCGTACAACACATCCGTCTCCCCGGATTCGCCAGGCATGACTACATTTTTCCAGGAGCGCCTCCTACTGCACGGCGTCGCGGGATCAAACGGTGCGAGTCCAAAGTGCTCGTCACCAACCTTCTCATCGCGGATGTAGAACCACTTGTCCCTCCACCCTTGGATGGACGCTGTGAGCTTGATATTGAAATAGGTTGCGGATGGGTCGACGTGAATTCCACAACCACCTACATCATAGACTAAAGAGCTAGATGCAGATTGGGGCTTCAACTTGAAGAGGAGCTTGAAGAGGCCGAAGTGCGGCTCGATTCCGATCCAGCACTCGTAGAGGGTAATGAAGCAAGAGATGTGGAGGATTGAGTTCGGGGTCAGCTGATGGAGCTGAAGCCCGTAGAAACAAAGGAGACCCCTAAAAAAGGGGTGAAGGGGAAAGGAGAGACCGCGAATGATGAATGCCAAAAACAACACTCGAAAACCAGCGGGAGGAGAAGGAATTGTCTCACCGCCGGGGACGCGCGCGTCGGCGACTGCGTTAGACAGCACTCCGTCTTGGCAAAGAAGACGGAGATCTGATGACGATGATGGAGGGATGCCACGCGCCATTCGTGACGCAGGTGCCCGTGCCCTTCTTCTTCCCACCGGCGGCAGTGCTGGTGCCCGCAGCGGCGGAGCCACCTTTCTTCTTCGCCGTAGCAACGGTAGCCGCAAAATTGGCCGCAACACCTCCCTTCTTCTTCCCCATTGCGCGGCGGCGATGCGACCGAAGGAAGTAGCTTGGAAACGACTGGAGCTGGTCCAGCATCGTGGACGAGACGAGCGTAGAGAAAGCAGAGGAGTAGCGGCAATGGCGATGGAAGCAAAGGATGAATGAGAACAGATGAGAAATTACCGTCGCAGCACCGCTACTTAACCCCTGGAAGATGCAATCCAACGGTTCAGAAAAACCCTACTGGACGCGTGGCAAACATCGTGCTGGACACGTGGAGGAGTGGAAGCGCGAACCGTCCCTCCACTGCTCCCATTATGCACGGAAATCAAGGAGGTGCAGTTAAAAAAAAGATTACGCATGCCCAGTCAAATCAAAGTCAGAGAGTGGGACCCACTACTCGTCACGTCCCGTCAAACTCGCTCATGCGGGGAACTGAGGTCATGAAATCATCAGCACTGACGTCATCAAAGGTACGCAGCAGAAGACTTCGACTACTTTAGTCCTTGCTCGAGTCTTCGACTCCACCAAGCACTCGGGGGCTACTCCCATAGGGAGCGCTGGTCGCGCACCCTATGATTTTTATTTTTTCTTATTTTTTTAGGAACATGGATAATCAAAGCGCACCAACATGGATAATGAAGCATGGCTTGACTATGGACATGGGTTACTCCCATAGGGAGCGCCAGAAACAAATTCGACTGAAACAAGCAAACAAAAGACGACAACAGTCGCAAAAGATTCTTCAGTCCCTGCCTGAGTCTTCGACTTAACCAGGCACTCGGGGGCTACTCCCATAGGGAGCGCTGGTCGCGCACCCTATGATTATTTATACAAAAAACTGTGTGTTGATAACATCCACACTCGAAGCTCATGGTGACACCGCCTCATAATTTTTCCCTACAAAGAGACTGCATATCCTGGGTCACCCGAATCGTCTCCGCGATGATAAAATTCGGATGCCGCACTTACAGCGTGAAGGTAAGACCTGAATAAGGCCTGGCAACGCATTAGCTGCGCACTACCAGAAATGTATCCGTACCCACAGGTACGATGAACATGCCTTGACGGACGCGTCGAGTTCTCACACCCATATAACTAGAATTCGACTCCTGTAAGACATCCGTGGCTTGAGTCGAATTACGACAGCACTTTTACGGATTCGAGTCCGGGGACTCGAGTTCAAGTAGATTGCGTTGTTTCACTCTAAGGTGGTTAGCTGATACCGATACTTCAGTTAAATCAGGCACGCACATCAACAATCCCTATGACACAAACAAAGCAGTCGAAATGTACTCATTCATGCACTCGAAAGACTTCAAAAAAGTCCCCAGTCAAATTTGCGATTCCACTGGACACTCGGGGGCTACTGACATGGGTATACCCTACAGGTACTCGAGTTTAGTATATACGGACTAAATACGTAAAGGCCCACGGTGTCACCAAGGCCCAAATGAAGGATTCGAGTAACCTACGGACTCTCGATTGCTTGAAGAACAAGAAGAAGCTAAAGATAGAAAGTTTGAAGGGGAAAACCCTAACTTGTAACCGACTCGACCTGCTACCCGAGACCTAGCCTATATATATATAAAGGCTAGGAGGGTGGGGCGAGGAGGACACACGCAACCCTAGTTTCCACAACCCTCGCCAGATTGCATCTGCGTACCATTGTAATCTTCGATTCCTTCGATAATTTCACGAGCAGACAAGCAGGAGTAGGGACCTCTACGAGGCCTGAACCTGGGTAAATTTTTGAGTCCCCTGTGTGCTTGTTTGCTAGCCGATAGATGTCTCCAGCACTCCCTCCTTCTCCAAAACCCAAGTCCATAACAATGGGCATTGATGAGTTAAACCCTCGTCACCAAGAATACTCCAACAAGAGGTAAAAACATCCAAATAGAGATGACTAATGAACATTATGGAACTTGAATTTCTCATGAGAAAGACATACCACGTAGAGACTAGATAAAACTTGCAATATATATACTAAGTGGTATTCCTCATGTACACACATTTTAGGATTGTGGAATGCCCAAGCATAACACTCCCCCAAAATGGGATAGTCCACTAATCTCTCACAAGAGCCAAGAAAGATACCAAATAAATTCAACAAAGGCTCCAACCCAAGAGACACAAATACATGGTGTGCCAACCAACATACACAAGTATACTTGATAACTCAATATAAGTATGAGGGAAGCACAACATGTACAAACACATACAAAGTTACAAAACCAACACATGCACAAGGGAGTAAGTAACTTTAAATGTCAATGAGTTAAGCACATGTTACCGCAAGGAGGGACATTGGATATATGATAGAAGCATGATAATCCAAATGGATTGACTTGACAAGAATAAATGATGAAGATCCCTCAATTCTTCAAAAAGTAGCCAAGCCTCCAATGCTCTCCAAACACACCTAATGATCAAGTTTTGGCTTGTTGGTCCCTAACCAAGTTGGGTCCTAAGAAGTTAGTCACAATAGGCTTGGAAATCCAAATGGTTATTTTCTTGACACCACATTGGGCATCAACTAATTTGGCAAACACATTGCCAACCTCATCCGAATAAAGAGAATAAGCATCATCAATCATGATAGGGTTGGATGAAGAGATACTAATGGTGCATGAGGAACAAATGTGCCCTTTCTCGCAGCAAATGTAACAAGTTCTTCTCTTGCCATCTTTCTTGTTGGGTGAAGCAACAACTTGGGGAATACCTTGAGTCTTCTTGGGAGGATGCCCATCTCTAACAAGAGGTAGATCTTGAGGCCGCTTCCCTTGTTGCTTCTTGCCAAGGGGTTTCTTATTAAATGGGAAATACTTGACATGATGCCCTTCTTCCTTGCACTTGAGAAAACCATGTTGGCCGGATTCTTGACTTGATCTTGGCCATTTTTGTTGTTGCCCTTGTGCTTCAACTTGATAGTGGACTTGTTCTTGATATTGGAGTTGAATCCAAGTCCACTCTTGTCATTGGGGGATTTTTGCACACTCAAGATGTTGTTGAGTGTGGCCTTCCATTTATGACCCTTTTTAAAGTCATTCTTCAAAGAAGTGACTTGAGCCTTGATTTCTTTAATTTCCTCTACATGGTTAGTGTGAAAAACAATACTAGAGGAAGTGGATGCTATATTCTTAGAGCAACAAGGCACGAAACGTAATTCATCACAAGATGTAGCAATGGAATGAGTGGATGAATTACAAGGACTAGCACATGGCAATATGACATTTGGAGTAGAAGTAGTGCTAATGTCCACATGAGGCTCATGAGCTGATTTTAGCCTATCATGGGAGGCTAGAAGATCCTCATGAGAGCTTGATAGCTTACCATGAATTTCTTCCAAGATCCCATACTTGCTAGTTAGAAAAGCAAGTTGAGTCTTTAGCTCAACATTCTCCTTCAAAATAGTTGCTTCACAAGAAATAGAGTTAGTAGCACAATCATCATAATTAATTGCAAGAGGTGAGGAAAACTTTGAAAGGTATTTGGAGTAAGAGGCTTGAAGTTGCTCATGTGACTCGGTGAGTTTGATAAGCTCACCCTTGATGACCCTAGAGCCATTTTTGAGGTGCTCAAAATCCTCAAGAATTTTAGCATACGCAACTTGAAGCTCATCATTTTTTACTTTTGAGGCCACTAGCCACCTTAGGACCTCTATCATGAGATTCCTTCACTCTGGACAACTCTAGAGCAAAAGTATCCTCAAGAGATTCCTTAGTGGTTTGTTCCTCTTCAAGAGCTTCATTTAGATGTGCAATTTGATTAGCATACTCACGCTCAAGGCTACTCATTTTATCAATGGTGTTCTCATGCTCATCAATTTGTTCTTCTAACTTATCAATATGTTCTTTGCTCTTAATAGCAAAGTCCAAGATTTCAACAAAGTTAGAGCAAGCAATATTATTCTTAACAAGAGCATGATAAACCATCTCACCCTTTTCATATAAATCATCAACATCCAACTCTTCTACCTCATTATCCTCATCCTCATCATCACAAGAGGTATTGGGTTCCAAAGTAGGAGTTACCTTTGAATCCCTAGCCATAAGGCATAGGTGGGTACCATGAGATGATGATGATGAATTATTTGAATCTTCATTCAAGATCTTGTCTTGTCCAATAGGATCTTCGTTTTCGTCTACATGGTTAGCAACACAAGTACTAGAGGAAATAGAATCATTTTTATCATGGCAACAAGGCAAGGAGAGCATATCATCATGCGATCTATTGGGGAAATTTATACATAATACGCAAGGACTATCAACACTAGCATGTAACTCATATATAGTGCTAGACATGTTTAAGTCCAAAGATGAACCATTGCAATGAGATAGAGAAGAAGGATTAATAAGATTAAGCTCACTATCAACATTGCAAAGTTCACCACCACTCACCATATCATTACCTTGTGTCTTAACACACTTTGGTGAAGTGGAAGAAAAAGATCACTCATCTCGACTAGAAGTGGAAGCAATACAATCATCTTCAATAATGTTGGGCACATCATATTTATCTTGAAGTTTTGTCGATAACTCATGAGCGCTCCAAAAAGGTATGATTGAAGAAGTAACTACATAGCTCAAAACATTAACAAGCACATTAGAAGCTTGAGCATCGAGATATATGTTTTTCTCATCCTCACAAGATAGATTTTCTAAACCATAGGAGGAGAAAAACCTATATCTACAATACGCTCCAAATTTGGGTCCATGTCCTGAAAATTAATAAGCATACGAGTTTTCCATATATCATAATTTGTGCCATCGAATATGAACATTTCATTGTGCACTAATTCCCTACCCAACATCTTTACTCTCAAGGCGGTGAAGCCTAAAATGAGAGACCGGGCTCTGATACCAATTGAAAGGACACATATGTCGCCTAGAGTTGGGGTGAATAGGCGGTTTAAAACTTTTACGAGAGTCACTCAATAAAGGCGGAATTAAACTAGCATTTACTTTGTTAAGCTCAAAACCTAGAACAACTAGGGTTCACCTATGTGCACCAACAACTTATGCTAAGCATGATAAACAACTATGTGAAAGCAAGATATAGACTTCAAGCACGAAGGCTATCACAAAGTAAGGTGCATAAGTAAGAGCTCGGGTATAGAGATAACCAAGGCACGAGGAGACGATGATGTTTTACCGAGTTCCTCCCACCAATGGAGTGCCTCTCGTTTGGAGAGGAGGTGGTTTCAAAGCACCAACGCCACAAAAGGGAGGCTCCCAACTAAGAAGCTTGGGGTAAGCTCCACAACTTAATTGGAGGCCCCAAGTAATCCACAAACCTGCAATACAACCAAACCGTCTAGGGTTCCAAGAACCGAAGAGTAAAAAGCTTCTCACCTTTTGTCAACACCTGGATTTTTAATCCCAGATGCTTGTTATGCCATACCTCGTAATCCAAGGATTACCATTTTTGCGAGACATAACAGAAGTGGTACCACAGTACATCATCCATTACAAACCATAATAAGGTCTTAGAAATAAAGGATATCATGATCCAGTCTTAATACAATCAAAGCATCAGAAAATAAATGTAGTAGGGGCTCCATCTTCAGGGTCACAAACAATGCTGACAATGGGAGATGATCCTAGTTGTCATAGACCTCCTGCTGTCCATCATCCTGGTAGTCCTCCTCATAGTCTGGCCACAGGAATAGCCAGGGACAAAGCCATGAGTACTCTTTAAGTACTCGCAAACTATCACTAACAAGTAAGGTAGTTCTAGTAGGAATCATAAGCTCTAGGTTTATTTGCAAAAAGGCAGGTTTATCCCATACTGAGTTTAGAAGTAAAGAAAACTAAGTTAATGTTCTAAATCACTTAAGTGGGAACCCTAATTTTCATGTTCACAACCCTGTTGTGGTCAAGTCAAAGTCATAGTTCAATTCACAAGTCATTTTGAAAACATCTGACGACGGAATAGTATGGCCACTCCAACTGTCCATGACCGCGGACGCGGCTATTCGAATAGTTTCACACTCTGCAGAGGTGGTACACTTTCACCACAAAATTCGATACATCTGTCCGGGATAACCCTGAATCATCATACTTAGTATGCGGATAATCAATCATAACCTTTCAATTACACACTCTAGTATAGGCACCTCCCCTATGAGCTTGGCCTCCCAGCCATGGCCATCTGCCATCCTGGGCACTGCATAGGTGGACATTCACATTCACGAGGTAGCCTCTACTCACCTCTTTCCGTGAGGGAAACCATACTAAGGCATATAAACTTCCAGTTAAGCCCTACCCAATTTGGGTATTGTGGTTGTACGGTAAAATTGGAAAGGTATCGCATCCGAACCCAACCATTAGTTTTTATAAAGGGCTAAGGCTCATGCCTCAACATTTTCATCATCAAATCCTTTTGTGTTTCTCAACACATGTCAAAACATTTCAATAGAATGAATCCTCATTCCAAGGTTTTCATAATCATTTTCACCAAGTATTCCCATCTAAAGTGATCAACTTTTATGCTTAGCACTAGCCACTAAAGTTGAGGGTATTCACTAATGAGGGGTGCTAATCAAGGGTAACTATCCAACTATAATCTCATGCCTTGGGATGAAATCTAAGTATAACTTGTTAGGCCTAGTTTTATACTCTTTATGGTATCTATCCTATTTGTCCAATACTCACCAAGCACTAACTAAAAGTAAAGAACTTTGGTAAAGTAAAAGAATAAAGCTTGCACGTAAAACTTGGGGTTGATATAATCAAAGTTGGATAACAAAGAATGCCTAATGCATCTTTCTTAGGTTATCAAGTTTGCAAGTGTTAACTTGCATAGTTCTAGCTTGAAATTAGTGATGGCCTGCATAGTTAACTTGTAGTGTTAAGCTTGCACATATATGAGGTTTGCAAGTGTTAGCTTGCCTTGAGTAGTGCAGTGATTAAAGTTATCTTCTTATTTTTCTTGGTAGTACTCCTCCTCCTCGTATCTTGGGTCGGTACTATCGTCTATCAATGAATACGAGGTACACAATCACCAAACAATACTTAACTATTTCTATTTATCACACTAAGGCTCACACTTGATGATCTAGCATCATCACAATCATCATATGAAATAAAGACTTAATCTTGTTTATATTATTTTAGAAAAGTAATTTATAATCATTGAAAATACTTAAGATTTAATATTCTCCAATTAAAATATGGGATCATGTTGACTCATGTCATCACCACATATTCTAATACATGGGAATGTGATTTAAAGTGTTGGTCATATCTTATAAAGTTTAATATTATCCTTTAATAGAATTAAAGTGACTAGAAATGCCTATATATCATTCTTTTGGTACTAGTCCAATGTCATTGCATTTAAACCTAAATATTTTTATATATTCAGATAGATCTTGTCAAATGTGATTTTTGAGAGTTGGAATCAACTCAAAAGCATTTATGGTTAATTTTTGAAAAATGTTTGAAGTTGGAAAAGTCTATGTCTTCTTATTTTTACTATAGGTGATCTATAATATCAAATGGTTTGAATCCAACGGGGTTGGATAAATAATTTAAATATCTTTCTAACAAAATTGGAATCATGCAATTTGGTTCAGTTAATCTCTTTGAATTGATTTTTGAATCTACTGATAGAATCTGGTTTCAACTAAAATAGAAAATAACTATTTGAATCACTGGGCTCTACACGAGAAATTAAACAGGCCGACCCAACTGCACTACGCTGGCGCAGCGGGCTGCTGATAGGGGGTCCCACTAGTCAATGGCTCATCTAACCCAAAACGGTATATTTCAATCTACGCCCTACGATTAGAATGCGATCTAACGATTGAGGTTCATCTCCTACGTCGAATAGCTCTGGCGAGAACTGAACCCTAACGCGGGGGTGGGGGTCGTGTGAGGCTCACCAGGGCTCCATCTAGGGTCGGTGATGGGGCAGAACGACGTGGTAGACAACGGCGGTTCGAACGATGGTCGCGGCGGCTCTTGGGGTGGCTCCAATCAACGTCTCCTCTTCTCCTCTGCAGGGGCAGACTGCGGCTAAATTCTGGCGAGGTGGTGCTCGCCTTGCTCTAGGGAGAGGTGTGGGAGGTTCTGTGAGGAGTGGGGAGTGAGATGGTGTGGTGAATTGAGGCAGAGGGGGCCTCTATTTATACACCGGCGAGAGGGGCATTGCGGCATGGGCTGGCTCCTCCGGCGACGGCGGTCCAACGAGCTACTGGCGTGGCTGAGGGTAGGGGGCAACGCGGTGTTTCCTGGCGGTCGTCACAGGCTTAAAGGCGAGGCACGAGGCGGTTGAGAATGGTCAGGCATGGGCAGTGCTCTGTGCGGAACTAGTGGCGTTTGAGATGGCGCACGGCGGCTACGGGTCGCGCGGCAGCGAACGGGGATGTCTGGGAGCTAGCTAGGGTCATGGCGAGTGTGTGCACGTGCGGATAGGGCGAGGCGTGGCGTGTGCGAGCTGGTCGGCTGCGGCACTCTGGCGTGCTCTCGACATGGCGCAGAGAAAGTGGGCGCGGCGGTTTTCTGGTGGTCCATGGTTTGCCTGCCATCAAGGGTTGGACAGGCGGTGGCGGTGGACGGTGGACTGCCTCCTGGACATCATGGACGAGGGCGTGGCGGTCTGTGGTGAGCTGTCCATGGTCGGCTGGCGTGACAAGCTTTGCGTGGCGCTGCACTGGTGCAACGGCAAAGGGGGGAGGCTGTCCACTGCGTTGCTAGGTGCTAGGGGAGACAGGTGAGTGAAATGGGGGCAAATGGTCGAGTGATCACTGCTCAAAATAGTGGAGTTAGGCAGAGTTTAATCCGTGTCTGCAATTTGAAAATTTTGAATGAAATTTGGTGAGTGTTTTGATCTTATGCTTGAGTGTCTATGGTTGCTTGGGTTTGCCAAGGTGAATTGATTGGAGTGGTTTTTGCAAAATGGTGATCATAGTACATGAACTTGATTCAAATTTGAATTGTCCTTTAAATATATTTGAAAATAGTTTCTATGAGTTTGTAAAGTGGGCTTGGGTTCATTTGTACTTGGCCTAGCAAGGGGTAAAAAGAAATGGAAATGTTTCTGTTAGAAATTCTTTACTAGGAACTCACAAAGTGGCCTAGTGGTTGATTTTGGTCAAAATGACCATTTCCTTATTTGATTCATATTTGATTTCTTTTTATTTGGATTTTGTTTGTAATTGGCCTAGATGATGTAGTATTCATCTCTAAACCATTTCTTATCATTTTTAGCAAACACATATAGCAATTTCAATCAATCATGCACTAATGCAAATCACACATGCACTCATATTAAATTTAGTAATAAAAGTTTTTGTTAACCCTAAACTTGGGTGATTAGAACTTGATAATATTGATTAATATTTTTGGGGTGTTACACCTTTCATCCAATCGAATCCTCACCGAGAACTCAAACTGATGCACCAAATGCAATGGCAAGAACACAAGAAGTGCTCAAGTCCTTCTCTCCCAAATTCCACCAAAGCTACAAAAGCTTATGGGGGAATAAGAGAGGAAGAACAATGGAAGAAATCCACGCAATACTCCAAGATCTAGATCCCAATATGTTCAACTCACTTAGAGGAGAGATTCATTGGTAGGATTGTAGATCTAGATTTCCTCTTTTAAATCCCTCAAGAATATGCAAGAATCAATGGAGGTATTGAGGGATAGCAAGCTCAAGAAGGTCACTAATGGAGGGGAAAACTTGCAAGAAATGTTGGGTAAACATTGGGGAAGAAGGGCACCTTATCTAGGTCCTCCAAAATCCAACCGTTACAGCCCTGGAGCGTGCGGGCCGGACATTCCGGCCTATTCACTCCGGACATTCCGGCCAAGGCAAAACTAACAGAAACGGCAATACGAAAACACCCATAACTTTTGCATCCGGACTCCGATTTTGATGATCTTGGGCTTGTTTTAAAGAGGACAACAAACTCTACAAGACTATGCAGGGAACCATCATAGTCCAAAAAGGGAGGATAGAACCAAATAACGAAAGGTTTGACTTCTCAAAAAGACGAACCGATAAAACCTCCAACATCGAAAACGCAATAGAGAATGCATATGAAATCCATTTTCGATGAACTTGGGCTTGTCATGAAGATTAACACAAGATCTAAATAATATCATGGATAAGAACCAAATAATGGAAGGTTTTACCAATCTCTAGAAGACAAACCGGTAAAACCTCCAATATCGAAAACGCAATAGAGAATGTATATGGAATCCGTTTTCGATGAACTAGAGCTTGTTATGAATATTACCACAAGCTCAAGAACCTCACATGGATAAGATCCAAATATCAACCAAGAATGATGATGCCAAGTATGCAAAGGTTTGAGCTCTCATGAAGGATATGATTAAGTTACTCACTCGAGAGCCCCTCTTGATAGTACGACTATCTATCCTATAAACCGGTCTCCCCAACTAACACCATGAGACCGGTAAGAAAGAAACCCTATCAAGAACATACCTTTGCCTTGAGAATATTCCACTTGAGCTTGATGATAGTGATCTTGTCCACCGCAATATGGAACACCTTTATTGATTGCACTAGCTTGGTGAAGACTTGCAAATTGCTCTTCCATACTCCACTATGGTAGAGCTTCTATCTTGGGCATATCATCTTCCCATATCCATGATAACCATAGGACGACAAGCTTCAAGCAAATGATCTCTTCGAGATGGCTCATCTTGAACTTGCACATCATTTCTTCTTTCTTCATTATGTTGGTGTCTTGAAGGTACATACGAGATATCACTCCAACTTTAGTCTTCAAGACACACTTGCTATAGGCTCAACTATCACTTGACCAATCTCCGGATCACCCATTGAACCTTGGTTAACACTTAATCTTCTTCACTTTCTTCTTCTCCCAAGCTTGAAGCTAACATATGGTTCAAGCATTTCCTATGGACAAATCCTACAGGTAAAACTCAATGCAAACATAAGTCTATAAAGATTGTCATTAATTACCAAAACCACACATGGGGGCACACATGCACTTTCAACGGCGGGTCCTGGTTGGGTTGCACACAGAAAAGCTACCCCATCTTTACAGTACATGGAGCAGAAAGATATGGTAGCACCATAGCACTAGTACACCGACCGGTTCTAATCAAATCCAAATTCTCTCTCTGTATTTAGCCAGTCCCACACATGACACTCCTTCCTAGTTCCCAACTCCTTCGTGTCCTTCCCGATCAATCTCCTCCCTGTCACTAGCAAGCAGCGAGAGTCGGGGATAGCATCAGAGCAGCCAGCAAACCGGTGGAGCTCAACTGGCTGTTATATGCCCTACTCTATGCCAATGCCTTCCACGTGATCTCAAGGAACCCCGTCAACGAGTGCAAGGTCGATATGTGCCCCGCTTCGTGCTCACCCACCACTAAGTTGAACCATGCTCTATTATACCACATTCTCAACTCCACACCAAGCCTACTACGATTTCCATGGAATCTACAATGGAAAAAATGGAACCATGCTTTGTTTACCATGTTCTGAACTTCACATTAGGCCTGCTACAATCCCCATGGAATCTATAAATAGTGTACGCATAACACAAAAACATATTGAGATCTCTGCACTGAAAAAATAGTGTATCTAGCAAAATAGAAGTTATGACCTACCCTTCAAAAAATACATCAGGTTGTGTTCCTCCTTGATCAATCTAGAACTACTTGAAAAATGCAGTAGGTTGTCTTCCTCCTTTATCAATCCAAAACTACTTCCCTTCCTTGTTGAATCCCCTTTAATTGTAGCGGAACACTTTTAGTAATCAAATAGAAAATGAGCAGGAGAAAATGAAAACAAATCATCCATGGGACACAAAACCGCGCCATTGTTTTGCATTGAACACAGGTTACATAAATCGCACGACTAATTACACATCATTTATCGGATGAAACAAGGAGATGGCCCCATGCACACAACAACAAAATAGATACAGATCATGACTAAACTATATCATAATATCGAGTGTGTAGTGTGTATTGGCATGATTTAAGGCAGTGGCATTGACCTATTAATGCATCTAAAGGGAGGACGCCCCGAATCCACATAGATTTTCACATGTATCACAACAAATGCGAGAAAACGGGAAGGTCAGAGATTCTGTGACCAACAAAAATAGCACCTACAACCACAAAAAGTACCACAACCTACAACATAATCACGTACCCCGTGCAGAATCACAAAGAACTCGATGCTAGACCTCCGACGGGGCTGCCTCCACTTGAAATCTGATGAAAATGGCCGCCGAAGTAAACCCTCTCTGGTCGGAGCACCACCAAGTCTAAGGCAAAGCACAGTTGACGGTGCCGGGGGCGAGAATAAATCGCCGGAGCATAATGGGGAACAACTAGGGGAACAGAAATGTGTTTGCCTCTCTATCTCCTCTTAGCGCTCCTCCCGAGATTTGAATAGCCAGAAACATCTATCCCATTGCTAGTAGGTGGGACCAGTCGAGCAATGCTACCGGAAACCGACAAAAACAGTCTCACGCGCGAGACATTTTGCCTCCTCATCACACAGATTGCCGATGACCGCATGATGCATATCCCGCAGTGCACGCGCTGACCACACAGTAAGCCACATTTGTGGCTAGCCACAAGTTAGATTTCACGTTTGTAAAAATAGGGTAGCAAAACGACCACCACTTTACTGGCTGCCCCATTATGCAACAGCGATCCAGCGGCAGCGGCAAAATGGGGCATGACTGCTCCACTACCATCTCATTTCAATAGATATCTACATGTATATGAACATAAACCTAGCATAAAAATGACTTTAAAATAAATAAAATTATAAGAATACTTGATTATTACATGCCAACACAAATAGTTTAAATAATAGTTCATCAAGTTGCACACAAATCATCCACCAACAACATGATATCCTGTCATATAACAACAACAACAAATATAGATGGAAATTCTATTAGGACGCGCCGCACATCGCGTCTCTCCGTGCGATCGCCGCGTGTCTGTCCTATTCAATCTTGCTGAAACCGATCCTTCCTCCACCATCCAACCTTTCTCTTCTTACTAAAAAAGGTCCACCTTATCTCTTCATTCCAACCTGACGGCCACAAGTGCACAGATCAATTGTAACTAGTTTTAAAATAAGAGTATCGTACTCATAGAGAGCTATTTGGTTAAGGTCTTTATGCCCCTCGTCACTTTCCACCAAAGGATACTTGTAAGCTGCATTTGATCTCAAGTAAAGGGTGTTTGAAAGGTTTTTGGTTGTGTGTAGAAAAGTAATTAAAACAAGTAAAATAAAGCAAGTAACAATGTTATGTGAAAACGTGGTTGAACTCAATAGGGCTAAAACATTCTTAGAGATGTAGGATACACCACTAACATGATATTATTATTATTAATTAAGATAACATACTTATTGTGTCATGATATGTGTGGAGAGAGCTCGATAATAAGATGTTCACTACAAGGCTCGTAGGAAGCCACTTTGTTGAGCCAAGAGTGAGGTCACCTCTAAATAACCACTATGATATCTGAGAGGAATCACCCATACAAACCAATGCAATTAAGGGTTTCCCCGTGGATATCGTAATTAGCTTAGGGAGTCCCTCTTTATCCTCCTTTGACCGTGTAGGTTGCAAGCCGGCGCCAATTTTCATGAAGCTATTCTGGCAATGTTCCCAAACACATCCAAAGGATTTCTCCCTCCCTATAGTCCCAAGGGAATATGATATGTGGCCAACTACACATACCATCAAAAGAGAGAGATCAAACACAAATCATAAATATATCATAGACCGGCCAGTCATACGAACACAAGAATATATCATCTTTATTGCAAGTTCATAATAGTGATATGGTTTCTCCATCTCCCCAAGAACAAAGGAACTACTCACACATGGAAGAAATCAATGACATCATCATAATCAAATGGATGGATAAAAGTACCGGGATAAAAGTATCGTGGTTTCTGGTGGCTGTGAAATATCAGATCCCCCCGCCATCTTTGATAGGAGAGAGTATTTGATGAGGCGGACACGATGCCGTGTGGTACAGGCGGTCTCCGCCCATACCACTGGTCTTTATCGCGGCAAATGCTTTCCTCTTGCTTGGTATTCTTCTAGGTGTGAAGGTAAATCAATAAGATGATTTTTCTCACTTAAAAATATCATATTATAACACAATATGACAGTTCCAATTGATATGTTCATAATAGACTTAGTAGTTTGGGATCCTGTTGAAACAAAGGCAAAAAAGGTGCAGATAAAGATAGTAAAATACACAAATCCCTATTCTATTTATGCAAAAAACAAAAGGTGAATATGCTTCAATTTTGGACTCATCAACTCCCCCAAGCTAGAATCTTGATCTTCCCCGAGCAAGATGGTGGCTTATGGACAAGATCATCATGTTCATGAGGCACGAGTTGTTATAATAAATGAGGCAGAAAATGAAACAGGAATATAATACCAGATGTAAAGTTACTTCGGGGGTATTATCATACCCTTACACATCACATGACTTAGAGGCTTCCACACCCTTTTTAGTATCAATGAAGTTATAAGAAGCTTTCAGTGATTCAACATATCATATAATCATAAAGTTAGACTGATTAAGCACTTGATTTCAGTAATGATAGTTCATGATCATTCTTTTTCTTGTATCTTTCTTTTTCTTGGGCTTATTTTGATAGTTGTTCTTTTATTTCTCCTCTCTTCTCTTTTTCTTTTTTCTTCTTTTCCTTTCTTTCTCTCCCTTTTTAGTACATCCACTTGATCATGCTCACTATTTTTATTGCTTTTTAGAACTCGTGACTATAATATGCTACCAAAATTCTCCTTCTCTTAATTTAACCAATACTCTTATTGGTGTGGAAATCCCTAAAATCATGACAGTTGTACAAGTATCATAACACTCAACCTAGTTCAATCATCAAATATAATAATCATGCATCAAAAGATAAGTTCAAATATCATAAAGTCTTGAAACTCAATGGATATAAATCTTCTCTTGATCAAAAGGGAGCTCAAAGTTTATGCAACTAATGCAAACTCTAGAATTAAAACCTAACATGCGTGCGGGGAAATAGACATGCTAAAACTATAAGATAGATTACAAGGTTCTCACAGATCCCCCAAAACTTGGAATCAAGTCAGGTGGATGAAACAATCACTCGTGATTACTTACTCCTTCTTGGGAGTGAAGAAGTCAACATCTTCCTCTTGTTCTGCTCTGAGGCCGCAAGCATGAGTGATACGGGCGAATAAAGTGGACATCTCTATGATGTTAGCATGTAGTTCTGTAATTATTTAGCTTAACATCTTCCTGTCATTAGCCATCTCCATGATGATCTTGGTTAGGAGTTGAACTCTACCATCGCTGTCATCGACCTTCTTTTTTAGGTCTTTACCCATCATCTAGTAAGAGTAAACTCCTTCCCCAATAGTTTTGACACAAGTTTTGGAAATCTTTTCAAGGTTGTCAATCTTTTCTCGAATATCATCTTGTTTTCCCTCTTTTAGAGAAGAGGATCCTGGAGGAGATTTAAGAGAAGATCTGTGAAGATTATACTTGTAGGGGTTGAGTGGAGATTCTTCTTTGTCCTTCCTTTGTTCCACGTGCCTGAGCATCTCCAACTTGTACAAAACATATCTTCCTAGTTGGGGAGTGGAACCACTTGTGAAGACTCATGGTTGAGGAGGAAGGAGTATCCCTCTCGGATCCCCTTCTTTGGCTTGTTATTTAGAAACATCTTCTTTCTTGGTTGTAGGAAGCCACTTTGTTGAGCCAAGAGTGAGGTAACCTCTAAAAAATCACTACAATGTCTGAGAACAATCACCCATACAAACCAACACAATTAAGGGTTTCCCCATGGATATCGTAATTAGCTTAGGGAGTCCCTCTTTATCCTCCTTTGACTGTGTAGGTTGCAAGCGGGCGCCAATTGTCATGAAGCTATTCTGGGCATGCTTCCAAACACGTCCAAAGGATTTCTCCCTCCCTTTAGTCACGAGGGAAAATGATATGTGGCCGACTACATAGACCATCTAAAGAGAGATATCAAACACAAATCATAAATCTACCAGAGACTGGCCAGTCATATGGATTCAGAGGAGAAAAATCAAACAACTTATAATATTGTTACCTTACTTACTATACTCCTCGGCCGAGATTAAGGAGATTAGATACACTATGTCAACTTCCCCAACTCTATAATGCTTCAAGCGCTGCCAAATAACAATCCAGGATGAAGAAGGGGGGGTAGTATTTTTCAACCTTATCGCTCCTGAAGGGTATGCCTCTTCAACTTCATAAGGTCCTTCCCACCTAGATTTTAATTTGCCTGCAAAAATATTAAGCCTAGAGTTGTAGAGCAAAATTTTGTCTCCAGATTTAAATTCCTTACTCTCTAACTTTCTATCATGCAATTTCTTTACCTTTTCCTTGAATATCCTAGCATTTTCATATGCTTCATTTCTGAGTTCATCCAAGGCATGAATATCTAAGAGCCATTTTTCCCAGAAGTTTTAAAATCAAAATTCATGGTTTTGATAGCCCAATGAGCTTTATGCTCAAGCTCTAATGGAAGGTGACAAGTTTTACAGTAAACCATCTGTATGGTGTCATTCCCATAGGATTTTTGAAGGCTGTGTGATACGCCCATAACATATCATTAAGCTTCAGAGCCCAGTCCTTTCTTGACATGTTCACCGGATTTTGGAGTATGACTTTAATTTCCCGGTTAGACAACTGCACTTGTCCACTGGTTTGTGGGTGATAAGGCGAAGCTACTCGATGGCCGACTCCATATTTGTGAAGTATATTGCTAAAAGTACCTTTCATAAAATGAGTTCCACCATCAGTAATAAAAAACTGAGGTACTCCAAACTTGGGAAAAATCATGTCCTTGATCATTTTGATGGAAGTGGCTGCATCTACATGAGAAGTGGGTATAGCTTCAACCCACTTAGTAACATAGTCAACAACAACAAGAATATGAGTATAACTATTAGAGGGGACAAAAGTCCCCATAAAATCCATTCCCCAAACATCAAATGGCTCTATTACTAGATTATATTTCATAGACATTTCCTATCTTTTACCAATGTTACTCATACGTTGGCAAGCATCGGAATTTCTAACATACTCATGAGCATATTTAACTAGGGTAGGCCAATAAAATCCTGATTGCAAGACTTTAGATGTTGTTCGATCACCAGCATGATGTCCTCCATAAGGACTATCATGACAGGCTTTGAGAATAGCTCTCACCTCGTGGTTAGGTACACATTTCCTAATTATCCCGTTAATATCGTGCCTATAAAAATAAGGATCGTCCCAAATGTAATATTTTAAATCATTAAATAATTTCTTTCTTTGATTATGCTCCATTCATTTTAGTAGAAACTTACCTAAAAGGAAGTTAGGATAATCTGCAAACCAAGGGTCACTAGGCTCTATAACTGCAAGATATTCCCCTAGCAAGGATTTGTTAATGGGGATGGGATCTTCTATGATCCCTTCCATTCGCGATAGATGATCGGAAACAGGATTATCCTTACCTCTCCTATCCACTGTTTGCAGGTCATATTCTTGGAGTAACAGGACCCATTTAATTAGGCAGGGTTTAGCGTCTTTCTTAGCTAGAAGGTGTCTCAAAGCCTGATGATCTATATGAACTATTACTTTTGAGTTGATATTATAATGTCTAAATTTATCACAAGCAAAAACCACAGCTATTTTTTTCAGTTGTTGCATAATTTCTTTGATCCTCATTAAAAACTCGACTAGCATATTGAATGACGTTAAGGTTCAATCCATCTCTCTACCCTAGAACAAACCCAATAGCATAGTCACTAGCATCACACATAATTTCAAATGGCTCGTCCCAGTTTGGTGGTTGGATAACCAGTGCAGAAACTAGCGCCTTTTTCAATTGTTTGAAGGAATCAATGAAATTTCTATCAAAAACAAAAATGGTATCTTTATCTAGGATATGGGCTAAAGGAGCAGCTATCTTAGTGAAATCCTTAATAAAATGTTTATAGAAACTAGCAGGCCCAAGAAAGTTCTTTACGCCTTTTATGTCTTGCGAAATTGGTAGTTTCTCTAAAGTAGCCAAGTTTGAACCATCAACTTCAATCCCTTTTCTAGAAACTTTGTGCCCAAAAACTATACCTTATCTTACCATGAATCGGCAGTGCTCCCAATTAAGAACCATCTTGGTCTATCTGCACCGCTGCAAAACACTATTAAGATTATAAAGGCATTGCTCAAAAGCGGTTCCATACACGACAAAGTTGTCCATAAGAACTTCCATGGAGCTTTCCGCGAAGCTGTCAAAGATTTTCAAACACACTCTTGAAAGGTAGCAGTTGCATTACATAAACCAAAAGGCATTACTCGATAATCATAGGTTCTATAAGGATAGGTGAAAGTAGTTTTTTCTTGGTCATCGGGATAAATAGTGATTTGAGAGTACCCCAAATAATCATCAAGAAAATAGAAGAGAGAATTACCAGACATCCTTTCCATGATGCTATTTATGAGAGGTATTTGATTATGAATTTTTATTCTTTCCTTGTTTAACTTCCTAAAGTCTACACACATTTTATAACCTGCTATTGTTCTAGTGGGAATTAATTCATCCTTATCATTATTAATTATAGTTATACATCCTTCCCTAGGTATACAATGAGTTGGCCTCACCCACTTGCTATCTGTAATTGGATAGATAATACCACTATCCAACATACGTATAACTTCTTTTATTTTAGGGTTCAATATTTTTGGATTATCAACACATGGTTTAGCATCCTCCACCATAGGTATCTTATGAGTTAATATGGATGGATCTATCCCTTTTATGTCACTAAGAGTGTATCCAAAATCTTCACGTTGTTTGACAAGTACTTCTAACAATTTCTTACTTTCTTCACGAGAGAGCTTAGCATCTAAAATTACAGGGCACTTACCTTCCTTGTCTAAGAATTCATACATGAGCCCGTGAGGGAGAGGTTTTAAAACAACAGGTGGTGGACCCTCATTCCCTTTTCTTTCAAGTTCTTCAAATTTGTCTTTGAGGTGAGTCTCAATTTCTGGTGCAACATTGAGGATTTTGTCCAAATCTTCTTTTGCAGAGTCGTTTGAGAATGAATCATTGCTCGTCAAACTCCTCTCCAACTCAGATTGTTGAGTCCAAAAGTAATTGCTGCCAATTCTTCAATAGTTCTCTCCTCTTTGACTTTAACTTTCTCTTCATAAGGAAAATCTGTGAATTTGCTGCAATTAATTTCTAAAACTTCTTGCCCAAACTGTAAAGACAAAACTTGTTTCTTGTTATCAATATCAATATTCATAGAGCTATAAAAACAGTTACTAAAAATGACCGAGTAGAAGGAATCCAAAGGCATTTCAATAATATGAAAATCAACTGGGTACACAAAAGCTCCCACAGAAACACAGGCATTGCGAAGTATCCCATGAGTCTGCTGCAAAGTTTGGTTAGAAAGCATAAAAGTAACTTTTGATGGTTCAAGGTATGGTTCATCTAGATGGCAATGTATCTCTTCATAGATTGTATAAGGCATAATGTTAATCGAAGAGATTAAGTCAAAAACCCTACATACGTAGTTTGTCCTAAATAAAAATGGATTTTCTGTTGGCTTCTATTTTTACCATCAAACTTGCCTCCTATCATTTCAGAAGATTCTTTACTTACTATGATTACTTCATCCTAGAACACCTCTGGTTCCAGAAGTTCTTTTACTATCCCAATGTTCTTTTTAATGGTTCCCAGGTCCTTAGTTAACTTTCCTATCCTTTTATTTTTTCACCCTTACTCCCTTTTATTTTTGTGAGAATGGTTTCCTCCTCATCTAGCATTTTCTTTTGCATTTGCGAGTATTTGTCCCTGTGGCAAGTTTTAGGAGGCTTCTCCTCCACAAGTGGTGTGTAGCGTTCCTAGTCTTTTGGGATCTACAGATATTCAACATAAGTTTTAATAATTTGAACAATCATGCGATGGTCGAGGTTGAAATTTCCAAGTAGTTTTTATACTTTGCCTGAATCTAGAAATCTTCTCATACAATTATACTCTATAGGATTTTATTTATTAAGCTCAACTCCACAATAAGCTTGTCTATCCTATGCACTGTGTCTAGCAAATTCCAAGCTCTTTCAACATAAATTCAGTAAAGGACCCATTGGTAAGGGAGTCGAGTTCATTTCTATTATTATTACTCAAACCTGCATAGAAGGTATGTATTACCAACCAAAGCGTGAAGTTGTGATGGGGGCAGCGATCAAGCAATTCCCTAAACCTTGTATACCCTTCATGCAAGCTTTCTTCAGGTTTTCCTTTAAAATTTGTGATCATGCATCTTGCTCCAAGATTTTTCATCCTAGGAAAGAAATCAACTAGAAACAAAGAGGCTAAGCTCTCCCAGGAATTAGTAATATTTTTAGGACTTTGAACATACCATGAATGGGCCTCATCAATAAGATTTAACCTCATCCTAGATCAGTATATTAAGAAGAAAAGTCCCACAAGTGTCCTCAAACAACCCTACATGTCATAAAGATCTTCCATACCATCCCCAGCAAACTTTTTAGCATGCAAAAGATCCAAAAGCATGGGGTTAATATCATACCCTCTTGGGTTATTAGATTTTAAATAAGCGTCCATGGGAGGACCGGAATTCTTTACAGCTTCCAGCTAGACTATATGTTAGTACTCGCCCATTATGTTTACTTGAAACTAGTAAACAACTTTAGTAAACAATTAGTAAAATAAGAAACTAAGAACAAAGACAAAAAGCGCTTAGCTCCCGGCAACGGCGCTAGAAAATAGCTTGATGGCTGCAAGTGCACAGATCAATTGTAGATAGTTTCGAAATAACAGTATTGTACCCATAGAGAGCTGTTTGGTTAAGGTCTTTATGCCCCTCGTCACTTTCCACCAAAGGATACTTCTAAGTTGCCTTTGATCTCAAGTAAAGGGTGTTTGAAAGGTTTTTGGTTGTGTGTAGAAAACTAATTAAAACAAGTAAAAGAAAGCAAGTAACAATGTTGTGTGAAAACATGGTTGAACTCAATAGGGCTAAACATTCTCAGGGATGTAGGATACACCGCTAGCATGATATTATTATTAATTAAGATAACATACTTCTTGTGTCATGATATGTGTAGATAGAGATCCATAATAAGATGTTCACTACAAGGTTTTTAGGAAGCCACTTTGTTGAGCCAAGAGTGAGGTCACCTCTAAATAAGCACTACGATGTCTGAGAGCAATCACCCATACAAACCAACGCAATTAAGGGTTTCCCTGTGGATATCGTAATTAGCTTATGGAGTCCCTCTTTATCCTCCTTTGACCGTGTAGGTTGCAAGCGGGCGCCAATTATCACGAAGCTATTCTAGGCATGCTCCCAAACACGCCCAAAGGATATCTCCCTCCCTTTTGTCCCGAGGGCAAATGATATGTGGCCGACTACACATACCATCTAAAGATAGAGATCAAACACAAATCATAAATTTATCATAGACCGGCCAGTCATACAGACATAAGAATATATCATCTTTATTGCAAGTTCATAATAGTACTAGGCTTCTCCATCTCCCCAAGAACAAAGGAACTACTCACACATGGAAGCAATCAAAAACATCATCATAATCAAATGGATGGATAAAAGTATGGGGATAAATCTATTGCAAACCACAATTGAATCTGGAATTACAACAAGATCTAATAGATGAAATATGGGGGTGATGATGGCGATGTAGATGCAGCGGTTGATGATGAAGGGGATGATGTGATGTCCTCCAATGATCCGTAAAACAGCAGGGATTTCCCTCCACCAAGTTCCTCCTTTAGATCCCTTTCAGATGTGGGTTTTTGTGGCTTCTGGTGGCTGTGAATATCGGATTTCCTTGCTTATTTTCTAGGAGAGAGTATTTGACGAGGCGGACGCGATGCTGCGTGGTACGGGCGGGCTCCACCCATACCACTAGTCGTAATTGCGGCAGATACTTTCCTCTTGCTTGGTATTTTTCTAGGCGTGAAGGCAAATCAATAAGATGATTTTTATCACTTAAAAATATTATATTATAACACAATATGACAGTTCCAATTGTTATGTTCATAATAGACTTAGTAGTTTGGGATCCTGTTGAAACAAAGGCAAAAAAGGTGCAGACAAACATAGTAAAATACCCAAATCCCTATTATATTTATGCAAAAAACAAAAGGTGAATATGCTTCAATTTTGGAATCATCAACTCCCCCAATCTAGACTCTTGCTCGTCCCTGAGAAAGATGGTGGCTTATGGACAAGATCATCATGTTCACGAGGCATGAGTCATTACAATAAATGTGGCAGAAAATGAAACAGGAATATAATATTAGATGTAAAGTTACTTCGGGGGTATTATCATACCCTTACACATCACATGACTTAGGGGCTTCCACACCCTTTTTGTATCAATGAAGTTATAAGAAGCTTTTAGTGATTCAACATATCATATAATCATAAAGTTAGACTAATTAAGCACTTGATTTCAGTAATGATGGGTCATGATCATTCTTTCTCTTGTATCTTTCTTTTTCTTAGGCTTCTTTTGATAGTTGTTCTTTTATTTCTCCTCTCTTCTCTTTTTCTTTTTTCTTCTTTTCTTTCTTTTTTTAGTACAGCCACTTGATCATGCTCACTACTTTTATGGCTTTTTAGAACTCGTGATTATAATATGCTACCAAAACTCTTCTTCTCTTAATTTAACGAATAATCTTATTGGTGTGGAAGTCCCTAAAATCATGACAGCTGTACAAGTATTATAACACTCAACCTAGTTCAATCATCTAATATAATAACCATGAATCAAAAGATAACTTCAAATATCATAAAGTCTCGAAACTCAACGGATAAAAATCTTCTCATGATCAAAAGGGAGCTCGTAGTTGATGCAACTAATGCAAACTCTGGAATTAAAATCTAACATCCATGCGGGGAAATAAACATGCTAAAACTGTAAGATAGATTACATGGTTCTCACAGATCCCCCCAAACTTGGAATCAAGTCGGGTGGATGAAACAATCCCTCGCATTTACTTGCTCCTTCTTGGGAGTGAAGAAGTCATCATGTTCCTCTTCTTCCGCCTTGAGGCTACAAGCATGAGCAATACAGGCAAATCGAGTGGACATCTCTATGATGTTAGCATGTAGTTCTGTAATTATTTTGCTTAACGGCTTCCTGTCATCATACATCTCCATGATGATCTTGATTAGGAGTTGAACTCTACCTCACTGTCATCGACCTTATTTTCGAGGTCTTTACCCATCATCCAGTAAGAGTAAACTCCTTCCCCAATAGTTTTGACACAAGATTTGGAAATCTTTTCAAGGTTCTCGTATCTCATCTTGTTTTCCCTCTTTTAGAGAAGAGGATCCTGGAGGAGATTTAAGAGAAGATCTGTGAAGATTATACTTGTAGGGGTTGAGTGGAGATTCTTCTTTGTCCTTCATTTCACTACAAGAAAAGTTGGCTTTTACATCGGACGATTTTCGTGGTTGAAGGCCCGTTTTTCGTGGCCAAAGAGTCTTCCGCGACGGATGACCTTTGTGGTAAAAGCCCCGTCACAAATGAATTAACCATGGTTTTTTTCGACCGTGGCGAATCGCACCCTTCAGCCACGAAACCTTGTTCTATCGTAGATCTGTTCGCCAGCCGTGCTGACTGCTGACGTCATGCGAACTGCCGGGTGGCAGCTGCCGTTAGCGGCCGGTTACCGCCATTAACGGCCATAGAAACCGTGGTAGAAGCCATGCCTAGCCAAGGCCTGCTAAATACTAACTGGGCCGGCCCATAAGGGGAGCCCAATAAGAAGATGACCCGTTACTGTTTTGTCCTGTACTATTTGAAATGGGCCCAAAAATGCAGCCAGCAGCGACCCGCGAACTTTCAGGCCTGATTCTGTTCTGGCCTACATAAGGCCCATGTTGGTCCAACACTGTGCGGCCCATTAGCAGCCTGCGCTCATGTAAACATAAGGCCTGCAGTCAGCCCATCACTGTTATCGCAGCCCATCGTCGATCGCCTACTGACATCGCTTCTCTGAGATGGTCCGTTACTGTTCTGGCATGTTACTGTTCTGGCCTTTAGCTGTTTAGGCCCACAAAAGGCCCTTTACTGTTCTAGCCTGGTAAATTTGTCGGCCTGTTACTATCCTCGTTCAGGAATTTCTCGGCCCGTACTGTTCAGGCTCGTCACTATTCTGGCCATTTACTGTTGTGGCCCTCATTTTGGCACATTCTTTGCGATTTGTGTAGTTTCTTGCACATTCTTGTAATGGGCTGTTTACATTACGGCTGCTCTTACGGCTGCTTGATAACACCTGTTTCTGTTATGGCCTGTTAGGCCTGTTACCAAATGTGCATTGGCTCGTTACGTTTATGGCCTTTTGCAGTTTCGTCAGTTCTGAAGCCCATGACAATATCATAAAATGTGTATAATAATCCAACATTTTTTTACTGTTCGTTGTCGGCCGAATACAACACGGTATTGTTCCCTGATCCACCTGTCGGGCGTAGTTACCGTAACAACTACTACAATGTGTGGACAGCATCAACTAAATGCCTACATGGCCTACGCGAGTTATCTAGATATTACATCAGCTGCAAACTTCTTAAAATTATTACATATTATCAACTCAGGGGAAAGAAAAATCGGTATTTCAGTTGACAATCAAGTTGATAGCAGAGTCCTCAATTTGCTTTCTCAATCGATCACCTGCATCTTCCATTGAGTGTGATAGCTACATTGGAGGAGACATGATCTTGTAGCCCCCTTTTTGGCAGGGCTAGCAATAATTGCAGTCTGAAACAAAGTAATAACAAGTTAATACATCAAACAAGACAAACTACTCATTTAACTGATATGACAGGAGCTATGAACTAGAGTAATCAAGTATTGACCAACTAGTCAATGGTTCAATTATTGACTAACACGTCAAACAAACATGACAAGCAAGCACGTATTAAACAAGTGTGACTACCATGAAACGAGCAATCAAAAAATGTGTGTGTGTGGCTTAGAATTTCAGCAGATATAAACTAGCCAGGTCATTTTGAACAAATATATATGGAAGCAGTTCTATACCCTAAAATGCAAGAGACGTTGGGTTACTCAGAATTTGCGTTGAGCCACAAAATGGCATGCAGTTACTGTCATAGCGAATAATGAACCTGATAGAAATTATAACCGCATCATACGAGAACCTGTAGAGCAGGAATGCAAACCACGAATGAACTATATATTGTAGAGGATAGTTATGTCATGACTTAGGACGAACCAGACCCAGAACCAGATGCGAGATATAATGGCGTCGCTCGTGAACCTGTAGAACAGGACAAACAAGCATTAGACAAGTGTGCCTAGAATGAAATGAGCAATCAAACAAAGTGTTTCTTAGAATTTCAGCAAATATATATGGAAGTTGTGGCATCTCCTAGAATGCATAGAGTCGTTGGGTGACTCAGAATTTGCGGTGATCTACACAATGGCAAGTAGTTACTGTCATAGATAAAAATCAACCAGATAGAAATTATAATGGCATCATAAGAGAAATTCTAGAGCAGGAATGCAGCCACGAGTGAACTACATAGTAGAAGACAGTTATGCCGTTGCTCGGGACGAACCAGCGCCAGATAAGGAAGTAATGACATCCCTTGTGAACCTGTAGAATAGGCTATGCAAACCAACATGTTCATTGTTACATTTTGAGCTCTATACAAGAAAAAGGAAATAGTTAGTGATGCAGCTTTTGAAGAGCCAGATGGCATTATGGCAAAAAAAAATGTAATAGAATTAGTACGAAGAGTTTAAATGGCTACTACAGGATAGGAGAACGATGCCAAGGAGGAAATAATAGCAGGAACTAATCTCAGGACGAACTAGATAGATTCAGCAACTGTAGAGCAGGGAATCTACACTAATATTTTCCACTGACTATAGGTTTTACAAGAGTTACACGGTAGCAGGCAATTAATGTTGTATGGAGTAGCTAAGAACATGTGCATGAAAAAATAACAGACATGTGCATGACTTGGAATTTGTAGAGCAGCGAATGCAAACTAACATGTCTAATAACCTTGCATGTACTAGCACGAAGAACAGGCATGCCCAATGACTTGTATGTACTAGCACAATTACAAAAATGCAGTTCACTACGATAGGCTTGAACCTGCTATACTATTGACAAAAAAACGAGTAGGAGATTAGGTTAACCTTGGTCGGAGAGGCGTCTAAGCATCGTCGGTACCGTGCAAGTGACGACCAGATCACCGAGGGTGCTGCGGTTCCGGTGGCTATTGGCGTCAGGGAAGCAGATCTTGGGCGGTTGATGCCGGCTTGAACATGGTGGACGAGAGCGTCGCTGAAGTAGATCCGGTGCAGTGAACGGCGACGGCCATGCAACTGGTGGACATAGAACTCCTTGAACTAGATCACGTCAGGTGGACACCGGTGAAGCGGATCCGGTATGGTTGGGTAGCTTTCGGTGGCGAGGAAGCAGAGCTTGGGCGGTCGATGACGCCATCAACATGGTGAACGACACCGCAGCTCCGGTGCAGTGGCAGAGAGACCCGGTGAACTAGATCTGGTGGGTGAGCATCGGTGAAGCGGCTCTGTGGTGGTGCACGAGACCTGAGATCAAGCCGGTGCGCGCGGTGGACGTGGAGGCGACAGAGGAGCTTGGGATTTTTGGGAGGGCCAGGGGAAAAAATATGCGAATCGGGACCATACTATATGTGAATAGCAATATAATTATGATCGTGCCCCGAGGTACTGACTTTAACGTGCCCATCTATCGTCTGAACAATGGGTAGAACAGGAAGTTTAAAGACAAAAGTGTTTGAAACTGAGGGGTGCGAAATGCTTCAAGATCGGTGTGGGATATTGCCGCTCGATTGAGATTTGGATTTGGCCCGTGTCCAGCTAATAATAATAGAAAAATGGTACTACCCAGTGGGAGATTTTGGCTCAAAGGTTTTGAATCGGTGGGGCGGGGAATTCTTCAAGATCGGTGGGTGATTTTGCCGCTCGATTCAGATTTTGAATTTGGCTAGCGTCCATCTAGTAATAAAAAAGGTAGTAGACCTTAACCAATCTGTCCAGGAAATCAAAGCCGAGAGTCACATCAACTGATCATCCATATCCATACTAGTAAAAGGCACGTGACACAATTTCCATAACACTATATAGTGCTTGACACTTCTTTTCAAAAGAAAAAACGATATGTTGCTTCACAATTTCCATATCAGTATATAATGTATGAATAACTTCGAACATCGATAGTTGAATATAGATTGGAAAAACCTGACAGCGTAACCATAATAAGTATCTATGAAGCATTCTTCTTATAAAAAAAGAGAGAGATAGCTATTGAGAAAAATAAAAAAAAGATTTGAGAAAAGAGGAGAGAGAGAAAAAGCACCATTTCCCCATGGTAAATAAGAAGATTGCTGAGATACTCATTGTCTGCTTGCCTTGTCATTTTGATATGGTGATTCTTCCGTATCATCGGGCAAGGGGTACCCCATTGGCGGTTCTCTATGATACGCACGTATTTACGATGACAAGAACTTACCGGTAACTAAAGTTGAGTAGCATGAGGAGCGGCCCTCGTACTCAAGGGACATGGGATTTCCAGTTTATAGCCTATCAAGCATATAACTCAGATTGGACCTCACTTTCACCTTAACCATATTAAAGATGGTTATGATAGGGGCAATGAGAGCTCAAAGCTAATGAGTACCATACTTTCAGCATTTGGAAACCTTTCAAACTATTCAAAACCTTTTCATTTCTTTGTTGAGTCTCCGCCTATTCTATGAGCACCTTCTTGAGAGCATAGTTGTCATTCTTAGTGTAATGTGCTTGTCTCAAAACTTGATTATTAGTGTTATGACTTTGATGCTTGTATCTTTGATATCTTTACTTCTAGTCTTCGCCTGAACTTCAGAGGTGCCTTGGCATTCACAATAAAAGGCAAGCGAGATACCACTCTATCATACCTTGTTATGAGCATTGTAATGTTGCTTATGTTTATGTTTCATGCTACTTATTATTTTTGAGTTGGAATCTCTTCATAGCTTGCACTGCCTATTAAGTAAACTTAGTTGCATACTCCTTATTATGAATTGTCTAAGTAGTTGATCACATGCTGAGAATATATACATCATATGAAGAAAATGTGTTCGTGAAACTTTCTTTTATCGCACTCAGTTTTCAACTGAATTGCTTGAGGACAAGCAATAAGCTAAGATTGGGGGGAGTTGATACGTCCAAAACGTATCTACTTTCCCGTACACATTTGCTATTGTTTCTCCTCTAAACTTGTGTGATTTGGATGCAGCTAACACGGACTGACGTTGTTTTCAGCAGAATTGTCTTGGTGTCTAGTTTTTGTGCAAAAAATCAACTATCAGGAAAAATCTCCGAAAATATGCCAAAAATCCTATTTCACCAGAAGACTCCTGGAGCCAGAATACAAGATGGAGTGGGGTTGGGGCCTAGCCACACCACCTGGCCACGCGGGCTAGGGCTGGCCGCGCCAGGGGGTGGTCTCCCTCTTCGCCTATAAGATGCTTTCTGACCTAAAAACTCAGGGGGGTTCGACGTTTTTTCCAGAAAGAGTTCCGCTCCGCCGCCACCACTAGATTCCATGATTCAGAACCAGAAACTCCGTTCTGGCACCCTGCCAGGACGGGGAATTGGAGGAGATCATTGCCATCATCATCACCATCGCTTCTCCATCGACCATCCATGTTTCCCCCATCTATGAGTGAGTAATCCCCCGCTGTAGGCTATGGGGATGGTAGGAATTGGAAGAGATTGTTCATGTAGTGGCATCAGATTGTCAAGGCATGGTGCCTAGTTTCTACTATTAGTGCTTTTTGACTTTGTTGCGACTTGTTATGCTTAATGCTTGTCACTAGGGCCCGAGTGCCATGATTTCAGATCTGAACATGTTATTGATTCATTATGATAGTATTATTTATGGTCTTACCTGCAAGTTGTATACACACGTTGTTATCCGGAACCAAAGGTCCTGAAGTGACAGAAATCGGGATAACTGGAGGGAATGGCTTTGATGTAGGGATCACATGTGTTCACGGAGTGTTAATGCTTTGCTCCGGTGCTCTATTAAAAGGAGCACCTTAATTGCCAGTAGTTCCCTTGATGCCCCGCTGCAAACGGGCTGGCAGGACAAAACATGTTGTGCAAGTTCTCATTGCGAGCACGTATGACTATATATGGGACACATGCCTAGGATTATCTAGTACTTGGATGCTTTATCTTATTTATCTGCAATTACCCTATGTTCTGATTGCCATGTGAATTGTCTTGTCCATGCAATGCCCGTCCATCCATCCCTATGCCTACCGCACTCGAATCCTACTGTTACTATAATTGTTACTACTGTCTTTACATTTACTACTGCTGTTACTTCACTACTCCTACTACAAAACTGTTGCTACTAATAAACTACTGTGAGCAAGATTGTTTCCAGGTGCAGCTGAATTGACAACTCAGTTGTTAAGGCTTATAAATATTCTTTGGCTCCCCTTGTGTCGAATCAATAAATTGGGTTTCACTTCCCTCGAAAATACTGTGATACACCCCCTATACTTGTGGGTCATCAAGACTATTTTCTGGCGCCATTGTCGGGGAGCATAGCTTTATTTATCAAGTTCACTTGTATTCATTATTGTTCGCTACCGTCCATCCATCATGGGTAGTCTCGTGATGGCAAGGTTCCTATTTTACCATCCACTACAAGAAGTGGTACGGTTCTGAACACCTTTGTTGCTCTTGATTCACCATCTGTTATGAGTAAGCTCATTACACCACCACATACACATGCTACACACACTGCTACTACTACTGAATCTGAAACTTCTGATACTTATGATGCTGCTTCTATAGTGCTTGATAAGAGTGGTTCATTAGGTCCTTTCCTAGATGCTACAATTGTTAGAACTATAGCTGGAAATACTGAAACTCCTAATGAAGACACTACTACACCTGTTACTTCACCTGAGTCTAGTGAGAGTTATGATATTGAAGATGGTTATGTTGAGATGACCGATGAATTTATTAAAGAATATAAAAACACCCATGATAGGAGCGCTGCTAAGAGTCTCCTTGAGAGGTATACTATTAGACCCAAATTGTCTCCTATTGCTAAGTTTGCTGCATCTCCCATAAACATTAAAGATAAAGATTATGATTTCTCTCTTGATCTATCTTACATAGCTATTGTTGAGAAAGAACCTTTTTGTGGGACTAAGAATGAAAGTGCTGTAGCACATATGACTGAGCTTTCTACCATGAGTGGCTTGTTTTCTGATGATATTAATATGCGTACTTACTTTGTTGCTAAGATTTTCCCCTTTTCACTAAAAGGGGAAGCTAAAACTTGGTTTAGTAATTTACCTCCTGGATCTATTGATAGCCCTGATTTCTTGATTAGTACTTTCCTGTAGAAATATTTTCCTCCTAGTGCTAGACATGCTATTTTGTAGGAACTTTTTGATTTTAAACAAGGAGAAAAAGAGATATTGCCTGAATCATGGGCAAGGTTTTATGCTTTGAGTCATGCACAGGCTAGAAGTCCATTACCTAAGAATGAGCTTCTTGATATATTTTATAATGGACTAACTAAAGAATCTAGGACATACCTAGATAGTTGTGCTAATTATGTTTTCAGGAATAGGAATCCCAAGGAAGCTGAGGAATTAATGGCTAAAATAAGCAAGAACTATGAAGATTGGACTCCTCCTAAACCAGCTATACCCGAAACAATTATACCTGAACCAGCTATACCGGCGCCTATACCATCATCTAAGAAGAGGGGAGTTATTGAATTGAATGATGAAGTGATGAAGGAAGCTAAGAAATGTCTTAAGGAGAAGGGAATTAAAGCTGCAGATGTCAAGAATTTACCTCCTATAGAAGAATTATGTAAGCCAATTCCCCATTCATCCACTATTGAGGTACACTCTCTCCAACATGTTGATGAAGGTGATATCCTTACTCTAAACCTCCTGATCAATGCTTAGAAGAATTCGATATTTTTATTGTTAAGGAAGATAATTTTAATAAAAGGGTGCAAAATCATCTAATGGAAAACACTAGAGCTATTGTTGAGTTAAAAGATATTGTGGAAAGAACCTCTAATGATGTTAAAATGATTGTTAAACATTTTCAAATGGTTCAAACTCAAATAGATCAAGTTATTAAAGTGCAAAAAGACTTGCTAGTTAATGCTACCAAAGCAAAACATGCTTATGAAATTAGAACTAGAAGTGGTGCTGCTACCCAGGATCCTCTATATCCCGAGGGGCATCCCAAAAGAATTGAGCAGGATTCTCAACAAGCTAAAAATAGTGGTACTACTCGTAAGAAAAGAAAAAAGAAACATAAAACTATTGTAGAACCCTCTGAACCTGCTAAAAATCCTAATAGTATATCTGTCTCTGATGCTGAAACTGAAAGTGGCAATGAAGAAAATGATGTTCCTGATAAAGAAAAAGTTGAAGAAGAACCTGAAAAGCACACTAAGAATACTAAATACACTAAAGAAGATTTTATTGCTAAGAAACATGGTAGTGAAAGAGAGCCTTGGGTCCAAAAACCTATGCCTTTCCCTGATAAGAAACACAAGTCAAAGGAAGATGAACACTATAATAAGTTTTGTGAGTGGATGAAACCTTTATTCTTGCAAATTCCTTTGACTGATGCTATTAAATTGCCTCCTTACTCAAAGTATATGAAGGATATTGTCTCGAATAAAAGAAAGATCCCTAATGAAGAAATCTCTACTTTGCTTGCTAAATATTCCTTTAATGGTAAGGTTCCAAAGAAACTTGGAGACCCAGGGATTCCAACTATCGTTTGCTCTATTAAGAATAGTTATGTTAGAACTGCTTTGTGTGATTTGGGAGCTAGAGTTAGTGTTATGCCTTTCTCTCTATAAGAGACTTCAACTGGAAAAATTAATACCAACTGATATATCTTTGCAAATGGCTAATAAAGCTACCACTATTCCTGTTGGTATATGTGAGGATGTACCTGTTCAAGTGGCTCATAATTGTTTGATATTAACTGATTTTGTTGTGCTTGAAATGCCTAAAGATGATAATATGTCTATTATTCTTGGGAGACCTTTTCTTAATACTGCAGGAGCTGTCATTAATTGTAATCAAGGAAAGGTTACTTTCAATGTTAATGACAAGGAACATACTGTCTATTTCCCCATGAAGATTGATAGGACTTATGGTTTGAATTCAATTGAACATGTTGAGGGCATTCAAGTTGGAGAGATATAGTGTCCCATACCAAGAGAAAAATTTGAAACTATTATGATTGAGACCATTGCTATCAAAGTTGAGGTAACATAATCATTAGTGGAATACAAAGTTTTGTTTCATATAAAATTGTTTTGGTAACAAGACCTGATCAACCTTGTTAGCAAAAGGATTTCATTGAACAAAACAATGTTTTCACCATGATTATCTTTCTTTACTTCTATTCTTTCCATTTAGTTTTTGTTTTCGTTTAGTTTTCTTTTCTGTTGTTAGTTACTTACATGTTAGAGTGTCTTAGAACTTCTGAAGTTCTAGCCTTGTTTTGTCTTTGCATTATTCCAGAAAATCTTTTTCTGTCAGAAAATCATTCTGTTATACCTGAAAATTGCCCAAAAATAAAGTGTCTCGAAAAATTCTAGAAAATTCATATTAAATTTTTACGTGCAAAAAAGGGCAGAGGAGTGCCTGGAAGGTACCAGGGGGGCCCACCAGGCAGGCACACCACCTGGTGGTGCGGCCAACCCTGGGGCGCGCCTGCCTATGGTATGGGCCACCCCTGGCCCTCCACTCACTCTCTCACTTAGCACTTTCTTCTCTCTCCCGAGTAAACACCAGTTCATTGCTCGAAATCGCGTTCTTGCTGTGCTTGCCCTCGATTTTTCAATATCCTTGCTTAGCCCATATTTGCTGCTGAAATTTGGAGCATTTGTTCTCCGGTGTGTGACTCCTCCGCTTGTCCAAGTAGATTTGTGTTTAGTGGTTTATATCTTGAGTATTTTGTTGCTGTAGGTGACAGGTTATGAGAGCTTGTAAGTTTGTTTGATGCTTAGAGGTATAGTTTTGATGCATGTTTAGGCCTCTTACAAGTCCCTATGAGTAGTGCACTTCATTATATTCACTTTGTAATCGCTTGTGTAATAGATGTTTAAATTTCAGAATATCAAAGATGAACAACCATACCTTTGGAGAAATATTTGAGAGGGATGCACCTAGGAGGTCAAGGCCCTCAAGATCAGCCTCTCAGTTTAGGCTGTCCGACAACGAAGATCTCATTGCACCTCACATTGGTAATGAAGGAGATGATGGGGATGCTCACCCATCCACTTTTCCTTGTTTTACTTTCTTACAAGCTGCCGGGATTCTTGATGATTTCTTGCTACTGATTCAGAGGGTTGGCTTGACCTCATACATGCAAGATGAGAGTGAGCAATACGCTATGCTCACCAAAACTTTTGTTGAGATCTTCGTGTTTACTAACACACCCTATCAGTCAACTATCTCTTTCAGAATTTATAATCTTCCCTTTACCATGTCATTGGAAAGATTTTGCAGTATTATAGGTGTGGGCATGATAGGGACCATGAAGAAGATTCAAGGGCGACCCGCTGATTTGCTGGAGCTCTACCGAGGGGTGACCAATGATGATGACCGCGTAGCTCAGCGCAGAAAGATAAGAAACATCCAACTCCCTGCTCTTAGATACTTTGCATATTATCTTGCTACTAGCGTTCTTGGTAGGGAGAATACGAGTAATATCTCCAACTATCATTTAGCCTTCCTTGCTGCTGCGCTTAACAATGATACTCGGTACAATCCTGGCTCTCTTATTGCTCACCGCCTAGCTGCTAGGGGGCCTATCTATGGGGGCATCATCGCTTCACGTATGGTCAATGCGTTAGAGCTTTCAGTGGACCCAATGATACTATATTGGCACCACAAAGGTTTGACCTTGCTGCTATGAAAACTCATCACTTTGTCACTACTGATTCTGATTTGGATAGTCTAGTATATAGGATATTGTTTACTGACGGTGATGAAAGGGATATTCCTTTGTCGCAGCCTACTTTGTTCAGTGTTCACAGGAGGCCGTGGTCGCGCTCCAAGGAGGAGGTGGACGAGCAGCTCCGCTTGCTGGGTTTTCATAGGCAGCACCAGGAGGATGTGCCCTCCTACGATTACTCTGCGCATTACGGTGGGGCGTCCTCGAGCCCGCACCAGGATGAGGGTACCTCCTCACCGTACTATGGAGGCGCTCCATCTTGGCCAGCATGGGATTGATACCCACTTAGGCCAAAAGCCTAAGCTTGGGGGGAGGTACGCCGACATCGCACTCATCTCCATATCATTTTGTGTCGGTACTTTGTATATTCATGTTTCTTTCTCTTTTTAGTTTTCGTTCTTTCTTTGCTTTTGCTTTCTAAAACACAAAAAGACCAAAAATATTTCTGTTGTTTCTCTTTGTTTGCTTCTTATTTTTGCCTTGGTTTGCTTTTTACTTTTTTCTTTGTTTGAACTATTCGGAAAACCCAAAAAGATTTTTCTTTGCTTGTTCTTCCTTTTTGGTTCTTGCTTTAAAAATCGAAAACACCAAAAATATTTGTTCTTCTTCTTTGGTTTTGTGAGTTTGTTGCAGGGTTCAGAAGTTCTCAGTGGAATTTGGTTTCATATTATTATTATTCAAGCCACACAAGTGAAGGGCAATAATGAGGATTAATGACAACTTGAGGTGTGGTAAGAGGCTGGTAACGAACTCTATTTGTTTTCATTTTTGTACATATACTCGTCATTGTGGCATGCTTAGTCTGTTCGTGTAGGGTGTATGTTATTTATGGATGCTTAGTAGTTATTGCTTTCATATGATTAGTTCCATCTTGCTAATAGTTTGTAGCATGTCTTATGAATGTTTGCTTGCATTACTCTATTCATAACTTGGTATGACACCGTGGTATCCTCCTCTGAATGTTTCATTTGAATTGACTTGGCACATGCTCACGCATGCATATGACTGAAATAATCAGTTAAGCCTCGATGAATTATTTTGCCTTGACGGTCTTGAATCACTTTCATGCCATGATTAGTCCTGTTTTGTTGCAAACATGATTATGACAGTTATTTCTCTCTCGTTTGTCACTCCCTTACTATTGCTAGCCTTCACTTACACTAAGTATGTTTTACTAATGTTTCCAACTCCCTAAAACCAAATATTGCCAAAAGTGTCCACCATACCTACCTATTAGCATCATTGGTTGTTCAGTGCATATTCAATATGCCTAGTTTTCTTCCGAATAAAATGTTTGCTTGTTATGAGAAAGTTAGTTAGTAAAGCTCTCAAGAACTTGATGGCACGCTTTATTTCCTACACTTAATAAACCTGAACCATTGTGACTATCCATGAAAGTTATATGCTTGCAAATTATAGGCTAGGGATTAGTAGAACCGTGCTGTCATGGGGAACGCTTTCAACACCTGTAAATATATACCCAGTTGATACCATGCTCTTTTGTTTGCGGATGTCGTGGTGTGAAATAAAAGGGGAGCTTGTAAGTCCATGGAGTTATGTATGTGTGTTAGAGAAATGCCTGGGCCGCCGGTCTAATCCATGCTGTCATGGTGGAAACCTGCAGCGTAACCATAATAAGTATCTATGAAGCATTCTTCTTATTAAAAAGAGAGAGATAGCTATTGAGAAAAAGGAAAAAAGATATTTGAGAAAAGAGTAAAGAGAGAAAAAAGCACCATTTTCCCATGGTAAATAAGAAGATTGCTGAGATACTCATTGTCTGCTTGCCTTGTCATTTTGATATGGGGATTCTTCCGTATAATCGGGCAAGGGGTACCCCATTGGCGGTTCTGTATGATACACACGTACTTACGATGACAAGAACTTACCGGTAACTAAAGTTGAGTAGCACGAGGAGCGACCCTCGTACTCAAGGGACATGGGATTTCCAGTTTATAGTCTGTCAAGCATATAACTCAGATTGGACCTCACTTTCACCTTAACCATATTAAAGATGGTTATGATAGGGGCAATGAGAGCTCAAAGCTAATGAGTACCATACTTTCAGCATTTGGAAGCCTTTCAAACTATTCAAAACCTTTTCATTTCTTTGTTGAGTCTCCGCCTATTCTATGAGCACCTTCTTGAGAGCATAGTTGCCATTCTTAGTGTAATGTGCTTGTCTCAAAACTTGATTATTAGTGTTATGACTTTGATGCTTGTATCTTTGATATCTTTACTTCTAGTCTTCACCTGAACTTCAGAGGTGCCTTGGCATTCACAATAAAAAGGCAAGCGAGATACCACTTTATCATACCTTGTTATGAGCATTGTAATGTTGCTTATGTTTATGTTTCATGCTACTTATTATTTTTGAGTTGGAATCTATTCATAGCTTGCAATGCCTATTAAGTAAACTTAGTTGCATACTCCTTATTATGAATTGTCTAAGTAGTTGATCACATGCTGATAATATATACATCATATGAAGCAAATGTGTTTGTGAAAGTTTCTTTTATCGCACTCAGTTTTCAACTGAATTGCTTGAGGAAAAGCAATAAGATAAGCTTGGGGGGAGTTGATACGTCCAAAACGTATCTACTTTCCAGAACACTTTTGCTATTGTTTCTCCTCTAAACTTGTAAGATCCCTCCTTATTAAAGGACAAGATCCCTGTGATTGCAATGCTAGTCCCTGGATCAATGCTAGCATCCACAGTTTAAGATGAAGTACACAGATACAAAGGTCGTTTATTACAGTCATTCCAGAGATAAAACATAGTCTTTTACAACTCATGGCCAAAGGCCTAGTACAAGAGTTTATGGAATATGTAAATAAACATAAGTCTTCATCTTCATGTGCCACAGGCAAGCATGTTGAGTGTAGACTCATGACTCCTATTCATCATCAGAGTAACCTGCAACATCATAAGTTACAGCCACAGAGGGTCAATACTTTGGAATAGTATTGGCAAGTGATACCTTAGTATATATTTAAGTGGACTATAAGGCTATATGCATTTGGCTGGTGGAGCTTAGGCTTGCATTGCTCAAAATAGATTTTTCCTTAACTTTTTGAAAACACTAAGTTTTTGCTTGACAAAGTCCAACCCAAGGTATCAACCAATCAGAGACTGAAGATCCACTCAGGGCATCTACCAATCAAAGACTGAAGATCCTTAAACCCTTGTTCACCCACAAGTATTATTTAGAAATTGGAGTGATGAGATTCTTGAAGTTTCCATGTCTTGATGCTCAAATTGTCCTTTACCAGGGACATGGCTAAGTACTTAGGTTTTACACTCTGCAGAGGTGGTGCACTTTCCCCACAAGCCTTGGTTTCCCAAGACATGATCCTTTAGTAGCCTTTCCTTAGTCAAATGGACGCGCTCCAACCTATCAACCCATCTACCACCCACTGTCCAAGAGACTAAGTTCCAGCATCCTAAGATCATGGCAGAGCCCATATTACCAAGTGGTTGCACTTGAAGCTTCTCAACATTTGACAACTCAAATCTCTTTGTTCCTGGGTGGCCATCCACAAGTGAGATACACAAGGTTCACCAGTACCCCTGGCCTTGTGTAACCACTCAACATAACCCAATCTTTCCATTCCACCCAGGTGATTCTTTAACTTAGTTGTTTTGTTAAATAAAAACAAGTCCTTAGACATAGAATATTTTTCCATAGTGTGAATATATAAACCACCCTTGTTTTCTAGTAGCTAGGCTAAGCATGGCATGGCAACTTGTCCTTAGGGAATTTCCTAGCAATTCTAGCATTCTATTCTAAATAGGATTTCCCATCATTAGTTGACAAAAGTAGCATGCAAGTCCTAACAAAATATATCTAATGCAAGTATAAAATATAGGTAGGGAATATTCATGAAGATATCACTTGCCTTGGTAGTGTGGAGTAGCACCGTCACAATCACAATCACTAGCAAAATCTACACACAAAGTTGTAGCACACAATTACACACAAATATATACAAACAAGAAATAGTATGAATGCATGCATGCATGAATCTACCAAGTGATGATTTTTGAAAACTTCAACCAAGCAAGTGCATGTTTACAGAATCTAAACAAGTCACAAATATATCCAAGACAACTTAAATAACCCTAAAACAAAAATACTAAGCTAAATCTATACTTAAAATGGCCTTAAACAAGTCTCTGCAATTTTAGCACATCTAATGGTTACTATATGCTAAACAAAAAGGATAGGCAGAAAGGTCTTGTTTTTCTGAATCCAACGGTATAAAGTTTGCAAAATTCCAACGTGGCATTCAAAAGATATAGGCATTTGAATTTGGATCAAATTTCTGGTTTTAAATTCTATTCTCAGATCTAACCTAGCCACGCGTCTTATTCTTATTCGCCCGTACCGGTTCGCGCTGGATCGAGCTCCACAGCCGTAGGATCTAAAGGGGCAGGTGCGGCTCAGATCGCGTACCGCTTCGGGTTTAAGTGATCTATCGAGGCGTCGATCCAGATCTAACGGGCCGCACCGCCACAGATAAGCGGCGCGGTGGCTACCGGGCGGCGAACTGTCGGTCGACGATGTTGCCGGCGATGATCACGGCGAGGGAGAAGGAGGAGTAGCTCACCGGCTCAGGAGGTCACGGCGAAGCTTGTCGACTCATCGCGGTTGATCAAGGGCGCCGCACACGTGTGATTTCTCACCGGAGTTCGCGGCGTCGGGTGCGTCGGGTGGTCGTCGGGGACGTCGCTGTGGATCACCCCAAGGCAAGTCGAGGACACGGTTAGGTTCACAGGGTCAAGGCGAAGTAGTGAGCATGAACTAGGAGGCGCGGGGCGGTCTGGACTTACCACTAGAGCTCGTCGGAGTTGATGTCGCCGTCGGTGCTCGCGGTGTCAAGTGGAACCGGCGACACTGGGCAAGACAGATGACTAGCGAGGTCGAGATGCGCAAGGATTCACTGAGCAGGATAGCAAGAACGAGAGGCAGAGGGGAACACTGGGCTCACCGGAATCGATCGCCGGAGAGGTTCTGTCCGCGGCGGTGCAAAGCTGATTGAGGGCAGCCTGGTGGCGGAGTGAGCGAGGTGTCTGGGGGAAAAAGATCGTGGAGCAGAGAGGATCTTATAGCCGGGGAATCGACAGGAAACGCTCGGGTTTAATGCCCATTTACGCCGCGCCATTACCGGCCTTCACTGCCGCGGCGACGTGGTCGCTGCGCCGTCTGGGAAGACGAGCGACATGGACCGGGCCTGCGTCAGGCCGAGGTGCGCGTGTGTGACTCAGCGTCGGTAGCTTCAAGGCGCTTAGGTGATGTAAGAAAAAGAAGATCTCGGTGGGCTTGCTGGGCTGGATCTTCGGGCAGATTCGGCCGCTCGGCCCTTTCTTTTCCTTAGCCTTTTCTTTTCTAATTTCATTTTCTGGAATGAATTTGATATGAATTCAAATCCTTTTGAATTCAAACTTCTTTGGGGATTTTTGCAGGGTTCTTGTGGGTTCAAATGCAGTCAAATAACCATGTGGTCACCTTGCAAGGCTTGGTCAAGCTTGGGTCTTTGAAATAAACAGAGACTTTGTCTCTTTGCAATTATTTGGAATAGGGTTTAGAAAATATTTCTAAATTGGAATCTTGGGTTTAAAAGCTACTCCTAATCTTTCCAACCATGGAGGCAAGCAAACAAGTACCTAAGCATTCAAATCTCAAAGGGTGATGGCCAATTGAGATAAAATGCCCACATGAAATCATAGCTCAAACTTCTGTCTCCAAATGATTTTTGAGAAAAACCCTATATGAATGAATGATGCAAGAATGAAATGAATGAGTTTTTGAAACATGATTTTTGGGATGTTACAAATCTAACCCCCTTAAAATGAATCTCGCCCTCGAGATTCGGATTGGCTAGCAAATAGGTGAGGGTGGTCTTTTCGAAGATCATCTTCTCTTTCCCATGTTGCTTCTTCTTCGGAATGATGATTCCATTGTACTTTACAAAACTTGATAGTCTTTGTTCTTGTGACTCTTTCTGTGGTTTCAAGAATCTTGACAGGCTTTTCTTCATAGGTGAGATCACTTTCTAGTTGAACTTCTTCCAAAGATATGGTATCCTTCAAAGATGTTTCTTCCATTTCTGGGTGACATTTCTTGAGCTGGCTCACATGAAAAACATTATGGACTGCTAGTAAAGATCTTTGGCGATTCGATTTCATATGCAGCTTCTCCTTGCGACTTAAAATATTGAATGGTCCCACATATCTTGGTGCTAATTTTCCTTTGACTCCAAATCTTTTACTCCACGAAGTGGTGATACTCTAAGATAAGCTCTATCCCCAACTTCGTAAGTGACTTCTCTACGCTTAGCATCTGCGTAGCTTTTCTGTCTAGACTGTGCTATCTTCAATCTGTCTCTAACCAATTTGACCTTTTCTTCGGCGTCTTTGATAAGGTCTGGTCCAAACAAACTTCTTTCTCCCACACCATTCCATAGCAATGGGGTGGTACACTTTCTTCCGTATAGAAACTCAAATGGTGCCATCCCAATACTAGATTGGTGACTGTTGTTGTAAGAGAACTCTGCGTAAGGCAGACTTTCATCCCAACTTGCTCCATAGTCCAGGGCACATGCCCTCAACATGTCTTCAAGAATTTGATTAGTCCTTTCTGTTTGTCCATCAGTTTGAGGATGAAAAGCGGTTGAATTCCAACCTCGTTCCTAGAGATTCATGAAGCTGTCTCCAAAAGTGAGAAGTGAACTGAGTTCCTCTATCAGACACAATACTCTTAGGTACACCGTGGAGGCATACAATTCTGCTCATGTAGATTTTGGCTAACTTTGCCTTTGGTATAAGTTGTCTTTACGGGTATAAAATGAGCCACTTTAGTTAGGCGATCTACTATTACCCATATGGAATCATACCCTGACCTGGTCCTTGGTAATCCGGTAATGAAGTCCATACCAATATTTTCCCACTTCCATTCAGGAATAGGCATTGGTTGAAGCAAACCTGCTGGTTTCTGATGCTCCGCTTTCACTCTACTACACACGTCACACAAAGCAATATGTTCGGCGATGTCCCTTTTAAGATTGTTCCACCAAAATCTTTCTTTCATATCCATATACATTTTGGTGTTTCCCGGGTGAATAGAATACGGAGAGTTATGGGCTTCTTGCGAATCAGTTTCGCATTTCGGATCTTGTGGAACACAAATACGTTTCTCGTGCCATAAAGTACCTTGTTCGTCCATATGGAAACTTTTAGCTTTCCCTTGGCTAATCCTTTCCTTAATCTCTTCGATTTCTTTATCCGTCTTTTGAGCTTCTTTAATCTTATCCAACAGAGTGGGTTGAACATCCAAAGACATGAGATGTCCTTCTGGCACAATCTCCAACCTGAGTTCCTTGAATTGCTTACACAAATCATCAGGCAATTCACCTTTGGTAAGACCATTTACAAACGCCTTACGACTTAGAGCATCTGCTACTACATTTGCTTTACCGGGGTGGTATTGCAAATTCAAGTCATAATCCTTGATAAGTTCTAGCCATCTTCTTTGTCTCATATTGATCTCCTTCGGTGTGAAGATATATTTCAAACTCTTATGGTCGGTGAACACTTCACAACGCTTTTCCCAAAAGGTAATGTCTCCATGTTTTGAGTGCATGGACAAAATGGCTAACTCTAAATCATGAGTAGGATAATTTACTTCATGAGTTTTGAGTTGTCTCGAGGCATAAGCCACAACTTTTCCGCCTTGCATAAGTACGGCTCCTAATCCTTGATGCGAAGCATCACAATACACTTGGAAATCCTTTTCCAAATCTGGTAGGCATGTAACTGTGACACAAGTCTCTTTTTTAATTCTTGAAAGCTGAGTTCACATCCTTCAGACCAAGCAAATTTCTTATCTTTCTTTAACAATTCCGTCATTGGTTTAGCAACCTTAGAAAAAATTTCAATGAACCTTCTGTAGTAACCTGCTAACCCAAGGAAACTACGTACCTCTTTTACATTCTTAGGAGATTCCCATTCTGTTACGGCTGAAACCTTAGCAGGATCAACTGCTACACCATCCTTTGTCATAACATGACCAAGAAATCCAACTTCCTCTAACCAAAACTCACACTTGCTGAATTTGGCATAAAGTTTATGTTCCCTTAGTTTCTCAAGTATCAAGCGTAGATGTCTTTCATGTTCTTCCTTGCTCTTGGAGTAGACTAAGATGTCATCGATGAAAACGACAACGAACTTGTCGAGAAATTCCATGAACACTTTGTTCATCATATTCATGAAGTATCTTTGGAGCGTTGGTTAATCCAAAAGGCATCACAGTGTACTCATACAATCCATACCTTGTGGTAAATGCTGTTTTAGGTATGTCTTGCTCTCTTATCTTGAGTTGAAAATAGCCTGACCGAAGGTCAATCTTTGAGAACACACAAGCTCCTTCTAGCTGATCAAACAAGTCATTGATTCTTGGCAAAGGATATTTGTTCTTGATGGTTACCTCGTTGAGAGAACGGTAATCTATGCATAATCTTTGAGTTCTATCTCTTTTCTACGAACAAAACTGGAGCTCCCCAAGATGAAGAACTTGGTTGGATGAATCCTTTCTGCAATTGTTCTCCAAGTTGTTTCTTGAGTTCTTTAAGTTCGTCAACTGACATTTTATAAGGCCTTTTTGCCCTTGGTCCAGAACTGTACCAATTCTATTATAAATTCCACATCTCTATCTGGTGGCATTCTGGTAACTCTTCCGGAACACATCCGGATAATCACACACAATTGGCACACGTCCAAGCTAACCCCTTAAGAGAATTCAGCTTACTCCTTTAGATTTGAAATTGGACTTAAATGTTATCCTCTTACCTGCAGGGGTTGTGAGTGAAATTGTGCGATTTGCACAATCTAGTACTCCCTCATACTTAGCCATCCAATCCATTCCCAAAATTACATCCAATCCTTGGGAATTTAGGATTATTAGGTTTACTGGAAACTTATGTTTTCCGATCTCTATGACTAGATCCCGGCATCCAAGACTCACTATCATATCCCCTCCCGGAGAGCTAACTTTTATCGGACACCCAATGTTTTCAGATGCAAACCCATTTCTTTCGACAAATGCTTTAGATATGAATGAATGAGATGCACCAGTGTCAAAGAGTACAAATGCTGAGATGGAATTGAGTCTGAACTTACCAGCAACGGCATCAGGTTCTTCATAGACTTCCTCCACATTGATGTGGTTAACCTGTCCTTTCTGAAAAGGATTGGGTTTGTTAGGTCCTTCAACGTTCTTCTCAGGGCACTCATTAGCATAATGCCCCAGCTTCTTGCATTTGAAGCATTCAACCTGACTGTTGTCCTTCTTAGGTTGACTTCCACTTCCACTTCCACTTCCACTATGGTGGCTCTTATATCCACTCTTGTGGTTCTTGTACTTATCATTGTCATGACTGCGATGATGCTTGTTGTCATGACGGTTGTGGTTGTGGTGCTTGTTAAACTTCCCATGCTTGTGGGATCCTGAGCTGACACTATCATCATAGTGAGATCGTTTATGATACGATCCCGAGCTATGCTTGTCGGAGTGTTTCCTCTTTCTACTCTCAACTTGCTTCATTTTATTCTCCACAATAACAGCCTTGTCACACAATGACTGATAAGTTGGAACATATGCTACAGACAGCTGCAGATTTAGCTCATCATTCAAGCCTTCTAGAAACTTTTCCTTCCTTTTGGCATCAGTGTCAACCTCATCCGGTGCATATCGCAGATTGTTGAACTCTTCGATGTATTCAGCCACTGTGGTGGCGCTTGTTTCAGGTTGTGAAATTCCTTCTTTTCAGGCTCATCATACCGTGAGATATGAGTGGTACGAAATCCATCTTCAAAGATAGCCCAAGTTACCTCATCAATAGGCGTGGTAACTGAAGTTGTCCCACCATGCGTGGCTGGTCCTTCCAACAGATGTCTGCAAACTGACCTTTTCAGCATCTGGCATCCTACGGTCACTAAGTCTTTGTTCACGAGCGTAGCCAATCATTGGCCACCATGGGATCGTCGTTCTCGAAAACTTAGCTGGCCTCGGGCCAGAAATCTGGTGAGCATATCAAAACCTGGAGGGTTGTTGTTGTTGTTGTTATTGTTGTTATTGTTGTTGTTGGGGTTGTTGTTGTTGTTCTGGTTCTGGATGAACGTCATCATCATTTGCATAAGCTGTGTTTGCGCATTCATCATTTGTTGCATTTCCGGTAATGTTGGGGTTGGGGTTGGTGTTTGCGCGACGGGGAGGCATCTGTGGTTTATTCATATAGAGATAAGAATGAGATACCCTTACATGATTTATGCACAAAACATTACACAAGCAAACACATAGCAAGCAACACTAGGATAAAAGCTAAACAACAAGATACAAACACACAAGCGGCAAGCCATCCACATGTCGGATGGTCCAACAATAAGTTCATAAATAACAAGTGCGGTAAATAAAGATAATCGAGTAGTCAAATCTACTCGTCGGCATCAATCTCCTCCTCGACAAAGGTAAGACCTGCGTTCTCCATTGCGGTCGTTTTCTCCTCGATGGTAGTGGTCAAAGAGTCGATCTTGTCCATGAGAGCCCTCTTAGGGCGAAGCCTCTCAATCATCGATGTCGCTTTGCTCTAACTCAAGTCCTTGGACTGCAGTTCCTCGGTCATATCACGAATCCTCTTGTTCCTATCTGGACACGCTTCTCTTGACTCTTGAACTTACGGTCTTGGGTCTCGAACTTCGTCTCCATCTCCTTGACTATCTCGTCTCTGCTGCGAAGAGCTTGTCCTTCTCATGAAGCTGCACTGAGCTTCATTACTAAGCATGACGTTGGTCTATCGGTATCCGTGCCTAATAAGAGTCTCTAAGTCCTGGAGGTACAGGCGTATCGGCTCTGCTGTGACCCTCGAGTCGTCCTCAAAGTCAATGGACTCTCCGTCATCATCTCGCCTTCCGAAGGCGTGGAAGTGAGTGCCTCTAACCTGTCGGGAGTGACGTCCTAACAGTCGTCCTATCAGATCCTGCATGACAACCTCCATGCCTCTCTCCCTGTCATCGTGCATAAGCTTGAAGACGATGGCCTCCGTAGTAGGCTCTGCCTGGCGTCCTGGCTGGTTCACCTTGAAGCCCCAATGTCCTTCCTCTCAAACTTGGTGAGTGGGTGCACCGTAATGATAGGAAGAGGGAGATCGAGTAAAGTAGTAAGCTCTACGACACGAGGACCAAAACGGGTAACTGGAACTCCTCAACAGTGCTGATGGCAATAGGCATCTATTTAAGATTGAAAAAGTTAGAACAACACAATTTAAGATAAACAAGACAAACATTCCAACACAATCTTGAGACACACATAAATCATACAAGTCATGCATACAAGAATCCATTTCTTCAACCAAGGTTCAAACTTATTTAAGGTATCATTTTGGAAAATAAGGTGATAGGTGGTGGTCCAACTAATCGAAGCGCTTACAATCCTATCTCATTGGATCTGGTGGCTAACACAATGTTCCTAGTGGCAATCACCCTATCTTGTTCACATGCTTCTATCACTAAGTCTATAATATCTCCTCTTAAAGATTGGTTGGTGACTTCCAACTCTTGGGTATGTTCCTTCTCTTTCTCTAAGTCTTTTTGGAGGTTGAGCATCCTGCACTTGATTCTAGCACTTAGTTCCTTGATAGTCTTCCAAGCTGCTTCTTTTGCTGACTCAAAGAATGTGGTGTGCATAAAAGTGTTGGTGTACATGCAAGCCTTTTTCTTTGTGGTTGTCTTCCTTGTTCTTGTACAAGTGAAGTTGCACCCACCAATACTCCACTCCATCCTCCATCACCGGAAAGCCCTTGTACACACCATGTACTCCCATGGTTTCCATGAGGTCCTTGAGAATCTTGGGAAACTCAGTCTCACACTCCAAGGTCATGGTCATGAGTGGTCCTTTCTTCACGGCTTCGTTGACGGAGTTCATCTACAAATAGAGATGAGAAGGAGAAGATTAGAAAAGTTTACGAGAAGAATAGACAAGTGTAGAAGAAGTAAAATTTTTCCTTAGTGGTTTCCAATCCTAGGGTCATAATCCTACAGGCAACAGGTGCAAAGGTTCGATACCATCTGTAAGATCCCTCCTTATTAAAGGACAAGATCCCTGTGATTGCAATGCTAGTCCCTGGATCAATGCTAGCATCCACAGTTTAAGATGAAGTACACAGATACAAAGGTCGTTTATTACAGTCATTCTAGAGATAAAACATAGTCTTTTACAACTCATGGCCAAAGGCCTAGTACAAGAGTTTATGGAATATGTAAATAAACATAAGTCTTCATCTTCATGTGCCACAGGCAAGCATGTTGAGTGTAGACTCATGACTCCTATTCATCATCAGAGTAACCTGCAACATCATAAGTTACAGCCACAGAGGGTCAATACTTTGGAATAGTATTGGCAAGTGATACCTTAGTATATATTTAAGTGGACTATAAGGCTATATTCATTTGGCTGGTGGAGCTTAGGCTTGCATTGCTCAAAATAGATTTTTCCTTAACTTTTTGAAAACACTAAGTTTTTGCTTGACAAAGTCCAACCCAAGGTATCAACCAATCAGAGACTGAAGATCCACTCAGGGCATCTACCAATCAAAGACTGAAGATCCTTAAACCCTTGTTCACCCACAAGTTTTATTTAGAAATTGGAGTGATGAGATTCTTGAAGTTTCCATGTCTTGATGCTCAAATTGTCCTTTACCAGGGACATGGCTAAGTACTTAGGTTTTACACTCTGCAGAGGTGGTGCACTTTCCCCACAAGCCTTGGTTTCCCAAGACATGATCCTTCAGTAGCCTTTCCTTAGTCAAATGGACGCGCTCCAACCTATCAACCCATCTACCACCCACTGGCCAAGAGACTAAGTTCCAGCATCCTAAGATCATGGCAGAGCCCATATTACCAAGTGGTTGCACTTGAAGCTTCTCAACATTTGACAACTCAAATCTCTTTGTTCCTGGGTGGCCATCCACAAGTGAGATACACAAGGTTCACCAAGTACTTCGGCCTTGTGTAACCACTCAACATAACCCAATCTTTCCATTCCACCCAGGTGATTCTTTAACTTAGTTGTTTTGTTAAATAAAAACAAGTCCTTAGACTTAGAATATTTTTCCATAGTGTGAATATATAAACCACCCTTGTTTTCTAGTAGCTAGGCTAAGCATGGCATGGCAACTTGTCCTTAGGGAATTTCCTAGCAATTCTAGCATTCTATTCTAAATAGGATTTCCCATCATTAGTTGACAAAAGTAGCATGCAAGTCCTAACAAAATATATCTAATGCAAGTATAAAATATAGGTAGGGAATATTCATGAAGATATCACTTGCCTTGGTAGTGTGGAGAGTAGCACTCGTCACAATCACAATCACTAGCAAAATCTACACACAAAGTTGTAGCACACAATTACACACAAATATATACAAACAAGAAATAGTATGAATGCATGCATGCATGAATCTACCAAGTGATGATTTTTGAAAACTTCAACCAAGCAAGTGCATGTTTACAGAATCTAAACAAGTCACAAATATATCCAAGACAACTTAAATAACCCTAAAACAAAAATACTAAGCTAAATCTATACTTAAAATGGCCTTAAACAAGTCTCTGCAATTTTAGCACATCTAATGGTTACTATATGCTAAACAAAAAGGATAGGCAGAAATGTCTTGTTTTTCTGAATCCAACGGTATAAAGTTTGCAAAATTCCAACGTGGCATTCAAAAGATATAGGCATTTGAATTTGGATCAAATTTCTGGTTTTAAATTCTATTCTCAGATCTAACCTAGCCACGCGTCTTATTCTTATTCGCCGCGGTTCGCTGGATCGAGCTCCACAGCCGTAGGATCTAAAGGCAGGTGCGGCTCAGATCGCTACCGCCGGGTTTAAGTGATCTATCGTGGCGCTCGATCCAGATCTAACGGCTCTTTGCCGCCGCCACAGATGGGCGGCGCCAAGGTGGCTATCGGCGCGAATCGTCGGTCGACGACGTTGCCGATGATGCACGAGGGAGAAGGAGGAGTAGCTCACCGGGCTCGGGAGGTCAGCGAAGCTTGTCGATTTCGGTTGGTCAAGGGGCGCTCGGGCACGGCTGTGATTTCTCACCGGAGTTCGCGGCGGCGTCGGGTGCGTCAGGTGGTCGTCGTGGACGTCGCTGTGGATCACCCCAAGGCAAGTCGAGGACACGGTTAGGTTCACAGGGTCAAGGCGAAGTAGTGAGCATGAACTAGGAGGCGCGGGGCGGTCTGGACTTACCACTAGAGCTCGTCGGAGTTGATGTCGCCGTCGGTGCTCGCGGTGTCAAGTGGAACCGGCGACTGGGCAAGACAGATGACTAGCGAGGTCGAGATGCGCAAGATTCACCGAGGATAGCAAGAACGAGAGGCAGAGGGGAACACTGGGCTCACTGGAATCGATCGCCGGAGAGGTTCTGTCCGCGGCGGTGCAAAGCTGATTGAGGGCAGCCTGGTGGCGGAGTGAGCGAGGTGTCTGGGGAAAAAAGATCGTGGAGCAGAGAGGATCTTATAGCCGGGAATCGACGAAACGCCGGTTTAATGCCCATTTATGCCGCGCCATTACCGGCCTTCACTGCCGCGGCGACGTGGTTGCGGCGATGCAGGAAAAGGCGCGGCGTGGACCGGGCCCGTTAAATCGCCGAGGTGCGCGGTATGCAGGTGGGAATCTGGGCTGACTCGGCTCAGCGATGCGCCGCCCTTTTTCCTAGCCTTTTTCTTTTTCTAATTTCATTTTCTGGAATGAATTTGATATGAATTCAAATCCTTTTGAATTCAAACTTCTTTGGGGATTTTTGCAGGGTTCTTGTGGGTTCAAATGCAGTCAAATAACCATGTGGTCACCTTGCAAGGCTTGGTCAAGCTTGGGTCTTTGAAATAAACAGAGACTTTGTCTCTTTGCAATTATTTGGAATAGGGTTTAGAAAATATTTCTAAATTGGAATCTTGGGTTTAAAAGCTACTCCTAATCTTTCCAACCATGGAGGCAAGCAAACAAGTACCTAAGCATTCAAATCTCAAAGGGTGATGGCCAATTGAGATAAAATGCCCACATGAAATCATAGCTCAAACTTCTGTCTCCAAATGATTTTTGAGAAAAACCCTATATGAATGAATGATGCAAGAATGAAATGAATGAGTTTTTGAAACATGATTTTTGGGATGTTACAAAACTTGTGTGATTTGGATGCAACTAACACGGACTGACGTTGTTTTTAGCAGAATTGCCCTGGTGTCTAGTATTTGTGCAGAAAACCAACTATCAGGAAAAATCCCGGAAAATATGCCAAAAATCCTATTTCACCAGAAGACTCCCAGAGCCAGAATACGAGACGGAGTGGGGCTGGGGCCCAGCCACACCACCTGGCCGCCCGGGCTGGGCCTGGCCATGCCAGGGGTGGTCTGGCCACCCAAGACACCCGCTTGGTCTCCCTCTTCGCCTATAAGATGCCTTCTGACCTAATAACTCAAGGGGGTTCAACGTTTTTTCCAGAAAGAGTTCCGCTCCACCACCACCACCAGATTCCATGATTCAGAACCAGAAACTCCGTTCTTGCACCCTGCCGGGACGGGGAATTGGAGGAGATCATCGCCATCATCATCACCATCACTTCTCCATCGACCATCCATGTTTCGCCCATCTATGAGTGAGTAATCCCCCGTTGTAGGCTATGGGGATGGTAGGGATTGGATGAGATCATTCATGTAATGGCATCAGATTGTTAGGGCATGGTGCCTAGTATCTACTATTAGTGCTTTTTGACTTTGTTGCGACTTGTTATGCTTAATGCTTGTCAGTACGGCCCGACTGCCATGATTTCAGATATGGACATGTTATTGATTCATTATGATAGTATTGTTTATGGTCTTACCTGCAAGTTGTATACACACGTTGTTGTCTGGAACCAAAGGCCCCGAAGTGACAGAAATCGGGATAACCGGAGGGAATTGCTTTGATGTGGGGATCACATGTGTTCACGGACTATTAATACTTTGCTCCGGTGCTCTATTAAAAGGAACACCTTAATTTCTAGTAGTTCCCTTGAGGCCCCACTGCAAACGGGCTGGCAGGACAAAAGATGTTGTGCAAGTTCTCATTGCGAGTAGGTATGACTATATATGGGACACATGCCTAGGATTATCTAGTACTTGGATGCTTTATCTTATTTATCTGCAATTGCCCTATGTACTGATTGTAATGTGAATTGTCTTTTCCATGCAACGCCCGTCCATCCATCCCTATGCCTACCACACTCGAATCCTACTGTTACTATAATTGTTACTACTATCTTTACCTTTACTACTACTGTTACTTCACTACTCCTACTACAAAACTGTTGCTACTGATAAACTGCTGTGAGCAAGATTATTTCTAGGTGCATTTGAATTGACAACTCAGTTGTTAAGGCTTATAAATATTCTTTGGCTCCCCTTGTGTCGAATCAATAAATTGGGTTTCACTTCCCTCGAAAATACTGCGATACACCCCCTATACTTGTGGGTCATCAACCTACTTGTAGCTAAAGTTTGGCCTAGTTTTGTTAAACTGGCAAGATGCAAAATCTTATCAAGAAGTTGAATTTGTCGTCAAAAATCTCGTTGGATGGTTTCTCATATATTAATTGTGACCTCCCGATGGGTACCTTCAAAAGCTTTTTCGTAAAAGTTTCACAGTAACCTACAATTTGCTTGTAGTAGTTCAAATTTGACCTAATTTTGATAAATCAACATAAGGTCATTAGAGTGGGTGAAGTTAGGTAGCGAGTTTGATAATTCATAAAACACGAGAAATCATAAGAACAATACGTTGGTCCACTATATATATATATATATGTGTGTGTGTGTGTGTGTGTGTGAAAACTTGGCTTCTGGCATTTAGATCGATATTCTTCGAACTTCCTTTACGAGAGAGAATAATCTTGACATCACTCAGAAAATTGATAATGGTCTTTCCTGATAATTGGAAACTCACACCAACGACATTGTTTACTACAAGAAGATGCACCCATATACCTCCGAAAAGACATTTAATTCAAGAGCAATCTATCACGCTTACATGTAGATCAATTCTGACTTAATTTTGTTAAATTGTCAAGATCTTAGAAAGAAGTTGAACCTATCATCAAAGCTCATAGTCGTTTCTGATATATTAATTCACCCCTCCCCCGAAGGGTACCTCCAAAATCTTTTTCATGAAACTTTCAAAGCAACCTACAATTTACTTGTAGTTCAAATTCAACCTAATATAATTTCGATAAATTGGGATAAAGTCATTCAAGTTGGCAGAGTTAGATAGGAAGTTTCAAAGCACATAAAACATGGGTATCGTTAGTACAACATGTTGGTCCACTATATATATATATGTCTAAAAACATGGATTTGGGCATTCAGATCCATATTCTTCGGACTTTCTTGACGAAAAATAACAACCTCGCTTGTCATCTCTCGGAAAATTGAGAATTGAATGTTCTTTCCTGATAGTTCGAAACTCACACCGACGACATTGTTTACTGTATATTGATTTTTTCAATGAGTATACTATTTCATACTGTATATAGTTGGTCAAACTTTGTAACGGTTGACTTTGACTAAACCTAATATGATGAGTAATACTCCCTCCGTTTAGAAATATAAGATGTTTTAGCTTTGTGAATCGAATGTATCTAGACGTCTTTTAGTGTATGGGTTCGTAGAGGTTCAGAGTGAACCTATACACTAAAGGGCGTCTAGATACATTCATTTCACAAAGCTAAAATGTCTTATATTTCTGAACAGAGTGAGTATTAAATAAATTGAGTATAGCATGAGATTAGGAAAACAACATTTTTTTAGAACCCTCACAAGCTTTTTCTTAGCATCACATATCTGAATATTACATTGACACTGATGATTAACCAAACTACAAACAGAGCAAACCCAAACACATATGCAGTAGTAGTAGTACAACTTAACGACTTCTAGGGGGACTCCACGGTCTTCTCAGGCGACTTGGTAGCATCATCCACGGGTAACTTGGATGCGTCCTCCGTGGTACCATCGCCAAGCAGGGACTCGTGGATGCTGGGCAGCATGCTGCTGTGCATGGTGGTAACATCGGCCAGCAGCTTGCTGAGCTCCTCATCACGCATGACGTCGAGCATCACGTACCACGGGATGATGCAGATCTTCTTGTTGTCCTTCGCAGCTTGCCCGGCGAGCTCCAGCACCTCGGCGGTGAGGTACTCAAGAACGGCCGCGAGGTAGACGGGAGCCCCGAAGCCTATGCGCTGGGAGTACCGACCCTCCTTGAGGTAGCGCCCGATCCGGCCGACGGGGAGACTACGACTTGGAGTGGCCAGAGCAGGATTCGGAAGCCGGCGACATGACTTATTTTTCTCCATGGCCTTTGTCGCTGCCACCTGGGTCTTCTTCTTCCCACGTGGAGCTCTGGTCTTCGGAGCCATAGCTGCAAAGTCTAAGAGGAGGAAAGGTTAATTGTGGAGGGCTGGTGAAGGTGCCGAGGTCCCTTGTATTGAAATTTTAACAACACCGTCTTTACTGTTTTACAAGTATGAATTTTTAATACGAGTACTACTAAAAGGCTGTGTGCATGTTTCCTTATTTTCTTTCACTTTTTTGAAACATGGTCAGATGTGTCAGCATGAAAATTCATACAAAGAAGTTGTATCTTTCAAAACAATAGTCAATTTTCAGTATGACTGCATGGGTACAATAATTAGTACTATATGAATTTCTTATAAATTTACAAGCAATCTATCACGCACTTGTAGTTCAAAATTTACCTACTTTGGCTTTATTGACCAAATGTCATTTGATTATGCAAAATTAGCTAGAAGGCCTAAAAATTCATGAAACTTGTTAACCATGAAACATACTCTATTTTGTGTGAAATTTAGTGTGTTGTGGCATTTGGAGCCATACTCTTTGTCTTTTATTTAAAAAATAATTATATGTGGCACTTCGAAAATAATTTAACAAAATTCTATACATAAAAGTTGAAAAGTCCAACTAACAACATCAGTATGATGCCAAGATGCACCCCGTATATCCGAAATGGACATGACCTTTGTCATTATTTAACTTGAAACCCAAGTACTCCCTCTGTCTCAAAATAGATGTCGCAATTTTTTTAAAATTTATATGTATCTAGACTAGATAGTGGCTAGATATATCCAAATTTAAACAATTTTGAGACATCTATTTTGAGACGGAGGGAGTACGTTACACATCGCTGGTCATATTATGAAGAAGTGTTTTTAAACCTTGTCAAAATTCAAGTTTATCATTTACGGAAGAGGACACCATACATAAGTGATTAATATTTTTATTGTTTTCTTTACTTTCTTTAATTTATCCCAATAAACGGGACGAGTGATGCAGATATGACCTTGACATTGGTAACTTGGCTTAAAATGTGAACAATATTCATACATGGTTATGACCATATTGTGTAGCAAGTTTTTCGAAAATTGTCTAAATCTATGTTTGTAGTTTTTGTCCAAACAAGCACAAATATAAGAGGACACCATTTAAGTTTCAACTATGTATCATTACCACCCCACCCCCCTCCCGCAAAAAAACCATGTATCATGACACACATTGAAATAAGTATTTTCATATAGTACTAACATGCGGTGGAAATTATCTATATTTTGCTAGAATACTGTGAGTGCACTCTAATCCAAATTATCCGTACGTACTTAATTACGAGATATAGTACATTACCCACCTCTTCTCTGGATGCCATTTAATTTTGCACTCGGGCACGCTTCTTTGGTGGGGGGCGGGAAGAGACCTCCTCGTCGTCGTCCTCGACCTCCTCCCCGCCATCGTCCTCGGCCTCCTCCCTATCATCGTCTTCAGCCTCCTCCTCAAGGTCGATCTTAGACTGCTCCTCTTCCTCAGTCTCATCTTCCGTCTTATTGGAGTCGCTCGGTGTTGGTGGTGGTGTCCCTTTGAAAAAGTGCTTCCAATGGCTATCTTCTTCATCAGAGGAGTCAGACAGCGGCGTCAGCCATGGCCTGTCGACTGAGTATGGGCTTCCAGGTGGAGTTCGGGGCCTTTCCCATTTGTTACTTCAATCGATGTGTTCTGGAGAGAGTTGTAATACGGCATTTTGGAAGGAAATAGAGAGAGATTGAGTTCTAAGCAACGATGGGTTGGGTGTTTTGGGTGAAAGTAGGGGTGTGTACTATTGCAATTTATAATGTCTATTTATAGTCGTGCTTGTGTTAATACCCTGAAAACTATCCCAAAATATCATAAATAGATTGTACCAGACTCATCCCGTCAACAAAAAAAGGATTATACTAGACTTGTCGGTTCTTGATTTTTCTCGGCCCAGAGAATTCAGGAGGCGCCCCGCTTTATCCAAAAATAAAGAAAATCATGCAGATCGTGCTGAATTACTCGGTGTCTCTTACTTCCTCCGTTAAAAATTAAGTGTCTATAGTAGTACATACTTATCTAGCTACAGTACTACTAGTATACGTATACTCTTCACAAAGTTGCATCACCGAACTTGATTGATGGTGGTATGTTATGGGCCTCATCTTTTTCTGCACCGCTGCATCTCAGACTAGAAGTATAATCATTATGTAAAAGCTTACACGGGAAGGAAGAAGAAATGGAGAGGATAGTGGATGGATGGTGAGAGGGGGGGCGAAGGAGAGAGAAAATCTACTACGTAGTACTATAGTATGTGTACTAGTACCGGGTGTCACGATCCATCATAATATGTAAACTTTTAGTCGAAGTTAGATAGGAACCATGATCAACTACAGTTTGTGTAGCTTGTAGCATTCTGAACCATATTATTTGGACTTTCTTCAAAAAAAACATCACCATCCTCACTGGGAAAATTGAAATTCTTTTTTTCCTAATTGTTGGAAACTCCCACATGCAACAATGCTTACTATGCAAAGATGCACCCATCTACCAAACTATCGTGGGAACTCTATCAAATTGTAAACTATGATGTCAATATGGCCTTGATGACCTTGGTCGTTTGGGTTGAAATAAACCCGATGTTTGGCTGATCTTTTGGATAACCTTCGCTCCTGATGTTTGGGAAGCAAGTGAAAATTTCAAAAACCGGAAAAGTTTGAATTTTTGTGCCGCCAAGGACCAAAGTGGTTTCCTTCCTATGTACTCCTCCTCATCCCTACTCCACACCAACGCGTGGCTGCCGAACATGCCAGAGACACAGAGCCGCCGTACCAAGGCACACGTGTGCAGCGCCACGCTGTGGACGAGGGGAGAGAGATCAGCCAGACCGGTGCACGAGGGGAAAGGGGAGGAGAGATGGAGCATAGGGAAGGAGAGAGAAAACACATGAGTTGTTTTGTGTGCATAGGTCCTGAAATTTACTACTAGTAGAGTGTACACTGTAAGGCCGCAGGAGTACCTCATGTCAGAAACCCATCATAACTTTGCTCTGACATGGAACCGCCTTTAACTTCTCTTCGCTGCTGCCCTCTTCCCCTGCCAACGTTTTATTCTCTCAACACGTACATCGCTTGGACAGAGGTGACCATATGTATAAGCAAAGAAATATACTACTCCCGCATTGTGTAACAAAATCACACCTTAATAAGGCTCAGATAGTAAATCGTATGACATATCATCAATATATAAAATTATAATTGGTAAAGCACAAAAAAATATAAATTTGATCAACATCTACTATATAAAGTATGGGTGTATATTTGGTCCTTGTACTTTGTATCGTCATGTGTAGAAGTCAATGATTATTAGCTACCTAACACTTGAAATTTTTGGTAACATGGTCTAGAGAAACGAGGGAGAAGATTCTAGTATGATCGAGAAGTGTGTTTGGAGAGGTTTATGCATAGTGCGTTCATTGTGTTCAAGACTATCAATAGAACCTTCTAGATGCTAGAATGGAAAAGAAGATCTAACGGCTAGAAATTCTGGGATTCACGAGTCTTGATCCAACGGTCAACATTCAAAGTTATTCATACACTAATCTCATCATCACTTAGAAAATTGAGAATGTTCTTTCCTGATAGTTGGAAACTCACACCGGTGGTACTGATTACTACAACAATATGCATCCATCTACCTCCAAAGCGACATTTAATTAAAGAAAAATCTATCGCGCTTACTTGTAGCTCAAGTTTGAGCTAATTTTTCATTAAATTGTCAAGATGCAAAATCTTAATTAGAAAGGAGTTAACCAGGAACTTGATCAACATCTATAAATTGGTAAAGCACAAAAAATTATAAATTTGATCAACATCTATAAAGTATTGGTGTACATTTGGTCCTTGTACTTTGTATCATCATGTATAAGTCAAAGATTATTAGCTACCTAACACATGATTTTTTTGATAACATGGTCTAGAGAAACAAGGGAGAAGCTTCTAGTATGACGGAGAAGTGTGTTTTGAGGTTTGTGCATAGCATTCATTATGCCGAAGACTATCAATAGAATCTTCTAGATGCTAGAATGGAAAATAAGATCCAACAGCTAGAAATGCTAGGATTCGCGAGTCTTGATCCAACAACCAACATTCAAGTTATCTGTACACTATATAGTGGTAAGAGAAGATAAGATAAGATAAGATAAGATCATGTAGAAGTCAACGATTATTAGCTACGAGGCAGAAGATTCTAGTATGATGGAGAAGTGTGTTTTGAGGTTTGTGCATAGCATTCATTATGCTGAAGACTATCAATAGAATCTTCTAGATGCTAGAATGGAAAAGAAGATCCAACGGCTGGAAATGTTGGGATTCACGAGTCTTGATCCAACGGTCAATATTCAAAGTTATTTGTACACTATATAGTTGTAAGATAAGCTAAGATAAGATAAGATATCTATATCTCTACTACTATAGTTGAGTAGTTTTGAATTGGACCCATAACACCAATCTTGATCATTGGGCTGTTGGATCCAATGGTTCAGAGAAGCTGGATTCATGTTGAATAGTACCTAGAGCAAACTCCACCATGCATGTTCTAGAACCATCATGTCACCACCCCCAAAATTTCATAGCACAGTAGACTGTATTCTCTCTACTTATACTACTATAGTGGAGGAGTTTTCAATTGGATCCATAGCACTAATCATGACCATTGGGCTGTTAGATCTAATGGTTCAGAGCAACTGGATTCGTGTTGAATAGTACTCCCTCCACCAAAATATAAGGCGCCTAAGGATTAGTCAAAAGTCAACATTTTTTAAGTTTGACCATGATTATACACAAAAATATAAAAGTTTAGAGTACTAAATTAATATCAATAGATTCACCTTAAAGTATATTTTCATAATATGTCCATTTAATATTGTAGATGTAGATTTTTTTTCTAAATATTTGGTTAAACTTAGTAAGGTTTGACTTTTGACCAATCCTTAGGCGCCTTATGTTTTGGGACGGAGCGAGGGAGTACAGACCTAGATGCTAGAATGGAAAATAAGATCTAACGGTTAGCAACGTTTGGATTTGCCAGTGTTGATCCAACGGTCAATGTTCAAATAAGGTAATCCCTACACTATTTAGTGGTGGTATGCATGGTATTGTAAGAGATAAGAGACAAGATAAAGGTAAGATAAGAAGTACTACAAATGGACGATCTAATGGTAGATCTCGTAGGAGCATGGTGATTGAGAGTTAACACGGTCGGTGGAAGTACAAGTTACATAAAGAACCTCGTAAAAAATGAAAATTGCATCCAAGTCCATGCATTTTAGCACAAGGACCCTGACACTGAGCAATGAAGTACTGTGTGTTTTTAGGTTTACGCATACTAGCGTTCATCGTGCTAAAGACTATCAATAGATCGAATCTTTCTCGATGCTAAGAATGGAAAAAAGATCCAACGGTTAGCAATGTTTGGATTTGATAGTCTTGATCCAATGGTTAATATGTTCAAAGTTAATCCCTGCACTATGTAGTGGTATGGTATTATAAGAGATATGAGACAAGATAAAAGATAAGATAAGAAGTACTATGAATGGCCGATCTTATGGTAGGTCTCGTAAGAGCGAGGTGCTTGAGAGTTAACACGGTGGGTAGAATTACAATTTACATCAAGGACCTCATAAAAAATGAAAATTGCATCCAAGTCCATGCATTTATCACAAGGACCCTGAAACCGAGTAATGTAGTACTGTGTGTTTTGAGGTTTGCACATACTAGTGTTAATCATGCTAAAGACTATCAATAGAATCTTTATAGATGCTAAGAATGGTAAAGAAGATCCAACGGTTAACAATGTTTGCATTTTGGCAGTCTTGAGATCCAACGGTCCATGTTCAAAATAAGATAATCCCTACAGTATGTAGTGGTGGTATATATGATATTGTAAGAGATAATAGACAAGATAAAGATAAGAAATACTGCGAATGGCCGATCTAATGGTAGGTCTCGTAAGAGCGAGGTGCTCGAGTGGTCGGTGGAAGTACAAGTTACATCAAGGACCTCATAAAAATATGAAAATTCCATCCAAGTCCGTGCATTTGGCACAAGACCGAGTAATAATGAAGTATTATGTGTTTTGAGGTTTGCGCATACTAGTGTTCATCATGCTAAAGACTATCAGTAGAATCTTTCTAGATGCTAAGAATGGAAAAGAAGATCAAGAGGTTGGAAATGTTTTGATTTGCTAGTCTTGATCCAATGGTCAATGTTCAAAGTTAATCGGTTAGCAAAGTTTGACCTAATTTCATGAAACAGTGAGCAAAGTTTAACCTAATTTCATTAAATAGTTAGGATGCAAAATCTTAGCAACAAGATGAACCTGTCGTCAAAACTCTCGGTGGTTTCTGATATATATTAATTGACCCTTCCCCCCGATGGGTACCTCCAAGAGCTTTTTCGTAAAACTTTCAAAGCGACCTACAATTTATCTATATATGACCTTGGTCATTTGGGTTGAAATAAACCCGATAGTGTCCATACACATGGTAGGACAATATTGTGAAGCTATTTTTCCAAAACTTATCTAATCCCATGATTACAGTTTTCATGGCACGTGGTGCACAAGACATGATAGGACATCATGAGTAAAACTTTTGTTTTTTGTTTTTCATTTATTCAATGTGATCAATGTTCAAAACTGGTTAAAAATTGCCTTCCCTCCCGATGTTTGGCCGATCTTTTGGATAACCTTCCCTCCTGATGTTTGGGAAGCAAGTGAAAATTTCGAAAACCGGAAAAGTTTGAATTTTTGTGCCGCCAAGGACCAAAGTGGTTTCCTTCCTATGTACACCTCCTCGTCCCTACTCCACACCAACGCACGGTTGCCAAACACGCCAGAGAAACAGAGCCACCGTACCAAGGCACATGTGTGCAGCGCCATGTAGTGGAAGAGGGGAGAGAGATCAGCCGGACCGGTGCGCGAGGGGAAAGGGGAGGAGAGATGGAGCATAGGGAAGGAGAGGGAAAACACACGATTTGTTTTGCGTGCATAGGTCCTGAAATTTACTACTAGTAGAGTGTACACTGTAAGGCCGCAGGAGTACCTCATGTCAGAAACCCATCATAACTTTGCTCTGACATGGAACCGCCTTTAACTTCTCTTCGCTGCTGCCCTCTTCCCCTGCCAACGTTTTATTCTCTCAGCACGTACATCGCTTGGACAGAGGTGACCATATGTATAAGCAAAGAAATATACTACTCCCGCATTGTGTAACAAAAGCACACCTTAATAAGGCTCAGATAGTAAATCGTATGACATATCATCACTATATAAAATTATAATTGGTAAATCACAAAAAATTATAAATTTGATCAACATCTACTGTATAAAGTATGGGTGTATATTTGGTCCTTGTACTTTGTATCATCATGTGTAGAAGTCAAAGATTATTAGCTACCTAACACTTGAAATTTTTGGTAACATGGTATAGAGAAACGAGGGAGAAGATTCTAGTATGATCGAGAAGTGTGTTTGGAGAGGTTTTTGCATAGTGCATTCATTGTGTTCAAGACTATCAATAGAATCTTCTAGATGCTAGAATGGAAAAGAATATCCAACGGCTAGAAATGCTGGGATTCGCGAGTGTTGATCCAACGGTCAACATTCAAAGTTATTCGTAAACTAATATCAGCATCACTTGGAAATTAAGAATGTTCTTTCCTGATAGTTGGAAGCTCACACCAGTGGTACTGATTACTACAAGAAGATGCATCCATCTACCTCCAAAGATACATTTAATTAAAGAAAAATCTATCGCGCTTACTTGTAGCTCAAGTTTGAGCTAATTTTTCGTTAAATTATCAAGATGCAAAATCTTATTTAGAAAGGAGTTAACCAGGAATTTGATCAACATCTATAAATTGGTAAACCACAAAAAATATAATTTTGATCAACATCTATAATGTATGGGTGTATATATTTGGTCCTTGTACTTTGTATCATCATGTAGAAGTAAAAGATTATTAGCTACCTAACACATGAAAATTTTGACAACATGGTCCAGAGAAACAAGGGAGAAGATTCTAGTATGATGGAGAAGTGTGTTTTGAGGTTGTTCATAGAATTCATTATGCCAAAGACTATCAATATAATCTTCTAGATGATAGGATGGAACAGAAGATCCAACGGCTCGAAAAGCTGGGATTCGCGAGTCTTGATCCAACGATGAACATTCAAAGTTATTCGTACACTATATAGTGGTTTGTAATGAAGACTATCAATAGAATCTTCAAGGTGCTAGAATGGAAAAGAAGATCCAACGGCCGTAAATGTTGGGCCGCGAGTCTCGATCCAACGGTCAATATTCAAAGTTGTATATACACTATATAGTGGTAAGATCATGTAGAAGTCAACGATTATTAGCTACTAGTAAGTTGCACATGAGACTTAGATAGTAGACGTATGACATATCATCATCACTATATACAATTATAATTGGTAAAGCACAAAAAAATATAAATTTGATCAACATCTATAAAGTACTAGCTGAATGCCCGTGCGTTGCTACCGAACATCACTGTAATTTGGATGAGTTCCAAAGTTGAGACATTGTGACGGATACTACAACAAAAGGCTAAGTATATGACTGCTATAGTAGCAGCAAAGGAGGGCATTTGTGTTAAGTAGTTTGTTATCAAACTAGGTGTGGTTCAAAGTGGGCTAATACCATGAAGATATATTGTGTGACAATAATATCAACATATTTTGAGCCGAACGAACTAAAGGTCTCACCAAAGGACCAAATCTATACAATGCCATCTCATTTGAGAATGAGTGATGCGTAGAGACGCAGATACATGCAAATTCACACAGACCTGAAACTGTCAGATCCAGAGATTATGTTAACCACTAGCAATAGCGTATATGCAACACCAGAAAGCCATAGGTGTTCAATACGCAAAGTTTTTCAAACTAGATTATTGACTCTAGTGCAAGTGGGAGATCAAGGAATATGCCCGAGAGGCAATAATAAAGTGGTTATTATCTTATTCCATGTTTATGATAAATATTTATTTTACATGCTAGAATTGTATTGATCGGAAACATCAATACATGTGTGTTTAATAAACAAAAAGGGTTCCTAGTTATGCCTCTCTTATAGACTAGCTTGTTGATTAACAAGATGATCAAGGTTTCCTAATCATGGACATTGGATGTTGTTAATAACAAGGTCACACCATTGGTGGAATGATGTGATGAACATTCATCCGAAGTATAGCATTACGATCAAAGTCATTATGTTTATATTGCTATAACATCATACGAAGTAATCTTTATCCTTAGACCATGAGATCATGTTAATTGCTAACACCGGAAGAGTATCTTGATAACATCAAACGTCACACCGTAACAGGGTGACTATAAAGGTGGGTTCAATTACTACGAAGGTGTTATGTTGAGGCTCATGGATCAAGAGTGGGATTTGTCCATCCCGATGACGGATATATATACTCTGGGCCCTCTCGGTGATATCACATTGAAATAGCTTGCAAGCAAGTGACGTGATCACTAGAATGTTATATCACGGGAACGAGAAAAGAGTGCATGTCGGTAGTGAGATCAAACTAGGTATGGAGATACCGATGATCGAATCTTGGACATGTAATATATCGCGGGACAAAGGTATTTAGTTACTAGCGTTAAAGGTTCTCACGATCACAGAAGTCATCGTTGAATGTGTAGGTGTCAGTATGGATCTCGTGTCCATTGCTGATTCTTGATCGGAGAGGGGTCTCGATCATGTCTGCATTATTCGCGAACCATAGGGTTACACACTTAAGGGATACCGACACCATTTGGAGCAAATATGTTTCAGATAAAGATTTAAGAAAGCGCTGGAATTGTTTCAATAGACACCGAAACTGTTTCGGGTGAAATTGTTGAAACTGGTTCTGCATGTAATATTGAAATGTTGCAGGGGGTTTTATGTGAATGTTTGTTAATTAAAGTAATTAACAAAATTCTGAATAAAAATAATAAAAGAGTTCTATTAAATGAGAGAGCATTAAATTTGGAGAAATTTAATGCATTTAAAGTGGAGACTTTAAAAGAGAATGTGAAGGGGCATTTGAATGTGGAGGGGTTACCACCACATGGATGGAGGAGGTGAAGGGTCACCCCATCCATGCGCCGGCCATGAAGGAGGGGCACCCCCCCTCCTCCTATAAAAGGCCACCCCCTCCTCACTTCTCACACACACCTCCTTGTGAAGGATCTCTCTCCCCCTCTAGTATTATTCCCCATGGTCTCGAATTAGCGAGATACATGTTCCTGGTGGCTTTATCTAGAAAGGAGTTGCTGCTTCCGTGGCTTTCTTTGGAAGCGAGGGCGGAGGCTGTCGAGTACCGACGTGTGTGCGATCATGGATGCACCGCTGCTTAAGGTCTTTGGACTTGTAGTCTTTGGAGCTGGATCTGATGGACGTGCTAGAGTCGGACCTGCTAGACTTCATCACGATCTTGAGATCGGCAAGTGTACAACTACATCAACCACGAGTTCCTACTCGTTAACAAAGTTTGTTGTCTACGAGGGTAAGTTCTCGTTGGATGTATGTCCACCCGTTTCTTTGTATCTAGTAGATAGATCTTGGCGTGTAGTTCACACCGTAGGAAATTTTTTGTTTTCTATGTTGCGGACACAATAGTGGTATCAGAGCCTGATATATGCGTAGGTGCTTAGCACGGGTAGTACACATATGTTGATATGTGGGCGATGATGATCATGTTATTGCATCTTCTATGTATTTTGGATATTTGTGTCATAGTGGGACGAAGCGGCCCAGACCAACCTTACATGTCATCGTACATGACACCGGTTCCACGACTGACATGCAACTTGTTTTGCACAAGTGGCTGGCGGGTGTCTGTCTCTCCTACTATAGTCAATATCTGATTTACAACGAGTTGCTAATAACTTAGTTATCCTCGTTGTGGTTCATGTTCGTAGGTAAGAACGGTTCTATCTCTGAAAGCCCTAAGCCACGTAAAACTTGCAATTGATAAATTAGAGGCGTCTAGTTTAGATCGTTGCTGGGCTAGTGTATTGATATGGTATTGTTGTAAGTAGATGTATGATAGATACTCTTACAACACACTCAACATGTAAGTTCCATAGACCTTGGCCTTACACACAAAGGAATGATAGAGATCATACCACGATGCAAGTGATAGAGATCAAATGCATGGACCATATCATCTCACTTTACACATTAGATGTTAGCATCTTATACTGCTAGTTTGGTGCTTTCTATAGCATTGTAAGATGATCCCTCTTTTAGATATCAATATAAAAATGTGTTCTTCCTTAAGTATGCACCGTTTTGTGGATCGTATTTCGAGACATCACGTGATGATCGGCTGTACTCGACTCTACGCTTTCATACAAACAGGTGTAAGACAGTTTTACACATGTGAGTACTAAGGTTCTTACTTGGCGAGCCTAGCATGTATTGACATGGCCTCGGAACACGGACCGAAAGGTTAAGCATGAGTCATATAGTTGATATGATGCCCATATAGATGCTCGCCTTTGAAGCTACATCAACTCACGTGATGATCGGACTTGGTGTAGTGGATTTGGTTCATGTAATCACCAAAAAGGCACGAGGGATGTCGTTTTTGAGTGGGAGTTCATTTCTAATTTGGATTAGTCGAACCAAATTTGTCATAAATTAAATCAAAGTGAATTTGCATAGTTTGTTGTAGTCATTGGCATTCGTTTTCTACCTTATGCTTAGTTTTTATTTGAGATAATAGAACTATAGAATTCTGGATATTTACTTTACGAACTGGTATCGTATTGTCTTGAATGTCAATTTAAAGTTTATAAGTCCTATTGCAAACTTTCAGCAAACTCAATTTACTCCAGGAAGTTTAATAAGTAGTATTAAATCAAGAGTAAGAATTCCAATGTTAGTATCTAAAGTATCATGTTTGCCTCCATGATTATTGATATTCAAAAAGTTGTTTTCATATCAAGATTATATTGTAGCTAGAAATTGTTTCAGAAACCATCATGTGTGAAAGATATTGTGATATCTGAAACAATGTTTTTGGTTGCATTATGATAGAGTATAATTTAGCAAAATACATGTTCTCATATTGTATGAGAATTTGTGAAGGATGGAGATGCTAGGCATCCGAATCTACCAAAAAGGTTTTGGGAACTGATATTATACTCGTGATTCTTCCTTATAAGATATAGTAGCTTGATCATGAAAGTTGTCATGATAAGGATGAATAGAAGATGTAAGTAAAATGTTTACTACACTAATAGATTACCAAAGAATGGATTTTTGAAAGAATACCAAACATTTGATGATGATGATCCACTTCAAAGTGCAAGTCCAAAGGTATTAGTATTTGACTATATACGCTTTGTACTATGTGTCATGTGAATGACACCACCATTAATGTTGATAGATTCTTTTAAAAGAAAAAGGAATTGCTGACAGAAAATCTATAAAATATTTGGCAGAAAATATAAGGTTGGAGATGTCCAACTTGGGTATATAGAAGATATACATGTTATGGTTGTATTCCTTGCTTGTTAAAAAAATGTGGTTCTTAGGTATTGGATACCGAATTGGTTGCTATGAAGTGTCATACAGGACAACGCAATTAATGAACTACAATGGCCTAAGTAAACCAGCAAGAGAATGAGTGATGATGTTCATCGAAAACAAATAAAGTGTTATTGTGTTTTTCATTGTCATCAAACCAAGCCTTCAAGATTTGTTCAAATAATTGTTATTTTGTTCCAGTATCATGAGAACAATGGCTGTTCAAATAATTACCGTATTCCATAAAGGATGGATGAACTTTTACAAGTCTAGTTGGAGAAATCACATCCATAAACACTATTGCTAAAATGTCGCAAGACAAATGATTGAAAGATCACTTATGAAGTGACATCGCTGTTTAAATTATATTTGAAAGAAAACATGAAGAAACTCCATGTTGATGGATTTTTGGAGTCTTTGATTTTGATCAATTGACGCATGTGAGACTTTCCTCGAGATAATTGAAAGTCCGTCATAGGCCAGAGAGGAACGGATGACTAGCTTATTGGAAATTGTGCATGCTGATGTGCATAGTCCATTATGTGTAGCCATATGCGATGGATCTTTTTGCTTCATATGCTTTCTCCAAAAATTTGAGTGAATATATCTGTATGTTTACTTAATAAGGAAGAAGTATGAAGCATTTGAAAATTGTTCAAAGACTTTCAAGATGAAGTGGAAAATCATTGTAACAAGAAAATAAAGAGTTTATGATTCGGTCATAAAGGAAGATATTTGAGTTACATGTTTAGCAAAAACACCTAAGACTTGAGGAATTGTTCCATGATTTGTGTTTCCCGATAAACCATAGGAGTATGGCATATTCGAGAGATAAAATCAAACCATGTTTGACATGGTAAGATCAAGGGTGTCATTTATAAAACTGCCATTATGTTTTAAGGATTGAAGCTTTAGAGACTACCGCTTTTACACTGAAAAGAGCACCATCGTGATCCATTGAAATGACACCATATGAGTTATGGTTTGGGATAAAACCCGAATTGTCTTTTCTTAAATTTTGGTATGCTATGCATAAGTAAAATGTTTACAACCAAAGTCGGATAAGCACGTCTTTGTAGGTTATCCCAAAGAATTTGTTGGGAATTTCTCCATAGCACCGAGGATAAAAGAGTTTGTTACTTGGAACGTCAAGTTTCTTGAGAAGGAATTTTTCGTGAAAAGTTAAGTGGGAGGACAATAGAACTTTGATAAGGTTGTTGAACCTTAGCTATATGTGCTAAGTAGCGCAGCGCCGGAAAGTGTCCCGGTGGCGGCCACAATGCTCATGGCTCTCATGATTACAAAAGGTGTGATCTTGAAGATTAGAGTTCCTATAGAACCGTGTGGGTCGGTAAGAATCAAATAGTAAGATTTGATAAGCAAGTCGTTATTGTTTTGACAATGATGAACCGACTACATGCAAAGAAGCAATGATGGACCCTGACTCCATAAAATGACTAGAAGTCATAGAATCCGTGATAGTATCCATACACGAGAAAACAAGTTTCTGAACTTGGAAGACCCTCCAGAAAGGCGTGAAGCCTATCGGTCGTGTTTGGATCTATAAAGAAATAAGACATGGATGTTTAACATCTATGAAATAGTCGACATGTCGGAAAGAAGTTTACGACAATGTTCAAGGAGTTGACTATGACAAGATTTGATCTTTCATAGCGATATATAGTCTTGACGGATTAATGTAGCAACCACTACATATAATTTGGTATATGGTAGTTGAATAAACAAAACAAGGTTCTTCTAATAGAACGGTAACCTAGGACATGTACATGACATGGTCCGAAGGGTTTTGTTAATTCAAAGGGTGCTAAAAGGGCATGTAAACTTCAATATTTGAAGTAAGCATAGCGGAGTTGGAATCTTCACCATGATGAAACTGTTAAAAGAGTTTAAATTCATCGGAGATGATGAAGATGCTTGCATTTGCAAGAAAATAAGTGGGAGCGCTGAGACATATTTCTAATACATTATGTAGAGGACATATTGTTGATTGGAAATGATGTATCTTGTATTGGCACAAGTTAAGAATTTCATTAAAATAAGATTTCGATGAAAGACTTGGGCAAACCCGGAATATTAGGCATCAATATCTATATGGATAGATTAAGGCGCTAATATGGTTGTGCCAGACATACATATATGAGATATTGAAAGGGTTTAATATGGAAACAACAAGAAATGTTCTTGCTGCATGGAAAGGATTGTATCAAAATTCAAGTGTTTCAACACTTGGTCAGTAAAATCACATGAAGATTTTGATCGATTATACCATGATATGTATATATCCAGAATGTCCTATGCTCTAAATGTTATGAGAATATACCAGAATGATTCATAAGATGATCATTGGACAATAGTAAAGATATTCTTATGAGCTTTGGAAGAACTAAGAATATATAATGTATAAGTGACAAATAGTTAAAGGTAGTTCATTGTAAAGTGTTACATTGATACTAGTTTTTTCACAAGATACAAATTAAATTTATCTCAATTTAGACTATGGGTGGCACAATGTAATGGAAAGGATGTTCCATGATGGATTTGGATGAGTTCCAAAGTTGAGACATTGTTGGATACTACAACAAAGGGCTAAGTATAGTACGCTATAGTAGCGACAAGGAAGGCATTTGTGTTAAGTAGTTTGTTATCAAACTAGGTGTGGTTCAAAGTGGGCTAATACTATGAAGATATATTGTGTGACAATAATATCAACATATTTTGAGCCGAATGAACTAAAGGTCTCACCAAAGGACCAAATCTATACAATGCCATCTCATTTGAGAATGAGTGATGCGTAGAGACGCAGAGACATGCAAATTCACACGGACCTGAAAGCCGGATCCGAAGATTATGTTAACCACTAGCAATAGCGTATATGCAACACCAGAAAGCCATAGGTGTTCAATATGCAAAGTTTTTCAAACTAGATTATTGACTCTAGTGCAAGTGGGAGACTGAAGGGAATATGCCCGAGAGGCAACAATAAAGTGGTTATTATCTTATTCCATGTTTATGATAAATGTTTATTTTACATGCTAGAATTGTAATGATCGGAAACATCAATACATGTGTGTTTAATAAACAAAAAGGGTTCCTAGTTATGCCTCTCTTATAGACTAGCTTGTTGATTAACAAGATGATCAAGGTTTCCTGATCATGGACATTGGATGTTGTTAATAACAAGGTCACACCATTGGTGGAATGATGTGATGAACATTCATCCGAAGTATAGAATTACAATCAAAGTCATTATGTTTATATTGATATAACATCATACGAAGTAATCTTTATCCTTAGACCATGAGATCATGTTAATTGCTAACACCGGAAGAGTATCTTGATAACATCAAACGTCACACCGTAACAGGGTGACTATAAAGGTGGGTTCAGTACTACGAAGGTATTATGTTGAGGCTCATGGATCAAGAGTGGGATTTGTCCATCCCGATGACAGATAGATATACTCTGGGCCCTCTCGGTGATATCACACTGAAATAGCTTGCAAGCAAGTGATGTGATCACTAGAATGTTATATCACGGGAATGAGAAAAGAGTGCATGTCGGTAATGAGATCAAATTAGGTATGGAGATACCGATGATCGAATCTCGGACATGTAATATATTGCGGGACAAAGGGATTTAGTTACTAGCATTAAAGGTTCTCACGATCACAGAAGTCATCGTTGAATGTGTAGGAGTCAGTATGGATCTCCAGGTCCCGCTGCTGATTATTGATCGGAGAGGGTCTCGATCATGTCTACGCATTATTCATGAACCATAGGGTGACACACTTAAGGGATACCAACACCATTTGGAGCAAATATGTTTCAGATAAAGATTTAAGAAAGCTGGAATTATTTCAATAGACAAAAGCTGTTTGGTGAAATTGCTGAAATTGGTTACGCATGTAATATTGAAATTTTGCAGGGGGTTTTATGTGAATGTTTGTTAATTAAAGTAACTAACAAAATTCTGAATAAAAATAATAAAAGAGTTTTATTAAATGAGAGAGCATTAAATTCGGAGAAATTTAATGCATTTAAAGTGGAGACTTTAAAAGAGAATGTGAAGGGGCATTTTAATGTGGAGGCGTTACCACCACATGAATGGAGGAGGTGAAGGGTCACCCCCTCCATGCGCCGACCATGAAGGAGGGGCACCCTCTCCTCCTATAAAAGGCCACCCCCTCCTCACTTCTCACACACACCTCCTTGTGAAGGATCTCTCTCCCCCTCTAGTATTATTCCCCATGGTCTCGGATTAGCGAGATACATGTTCCCGGTGGCTTTATCTGGAAAGGAGTTGCTGCTTCCGCTGCTTTCTTTGGGCGAGGGGCCGGAGGTTGTCGGGGGCGTGTGTGCGATCACGGATGCAGCTGCTTTGCAGTGCTGGACTTGGTGGTCTTGGAGCTGGATCGATGGGCGTCTGGGCGGACTGCTGGACTTCATCACGATCTTCAGATTGGCAAGTGTACGACTACATCAACCACGAGTTCCTACTCGTTAACAAAGCTTGTTGTCTACGAGGGTAAGTTCTCGTTGGATGTATGTCCACCCGTTGCTTTGTACCTAGTAGATAGATCTTGGCGTGTAGTTCACACCGTAGGAAATTTTTTATTTTCTATGCTGCGGACCCACATTTTGCTAGGGAGCAGCAAGGTCTGGGCACGGGGCGCCGCTCGCCGCGTCTTAGCAGCAGCCCAACCCTCTATAAAGTATGGGTGTATATTTGGTCCTTGTACTTTGTATCATCATGTAGAAATCAAAGATTATTTAGCTATCTAACACATGAATTTTTTGATAACATGGTCTAGAGAAACAAGGGAGAAGCTTCTAGTATGATGGAGAAGTGTGTTTTGAGGTTTGTGCATAGCATTGATTATGTCGAAGACTATCAATAGATTCTTCTAGAATCTATAATGGAAAAGAAGATCCAATGGCTAGAAACGCTAGGATTCGCGGGTCTTGATCCAACAGTCAACATTCAAAGTTATTCGTACACTATATAGTGGTAAGATAAGATAAGATATGCATGCAAAACAAGTTGTGTTTTCTCTATCCTTCACACTGCCTCATCACCATCCACACACACCCTGACCGGCTGACCTCTCCACCATCCACAACGTGGTGCTGCCCACGTGCGTCGACCTGCCTTATCATTACATTTCACACCCTAGAAAGAGAAAGCACCAAGCATACCCCAACACGCTCGTTCGAAAGTGTGAGGAGCGTTTTTGTGTGTGTGTGAAGCAAGTACACACTAGTACGAAGGTTATATGGCTAACTTGCTCTCTCGAGAAGGACCAGACTGCTTTTCCTTGCTTAACTTTAGAGCCCTTTATGCTAAATTTATGGACCTCGATGTAAAAAAATTTAGGTCTTCCATGCAAATCGTACTTTCTCCCACCATCCATATCAAATTTTAACTACTAGTAAGCGTGATAGGTAGATTCCTCTTAAAATGTCCCAACAAACATTTCAAGCTCTAACCAGGAATTCAGTACATCGAAAACCACCAAAAGCTTTTTCGTAAAACTTCCAAAGCAATTTATAATTTACTTGTAGTTCAAATTTGACCTAATTTAGATAAATTGGCATAGAGTCTTATTCAAGTCGGCAGAGTTAGCTAGGATGTTTTAAAATTCGCAAAACATGGGAAAATTGAGAATGTTCTTCCTGATAGTTGGAAACTCACACCTAGAACATCGTTTACTAAAAGAAGATGCACCCATCTACCTTTGACAAGACAACTAATCCAAGATCTATCTATCACACGCTTACTTCTATCTCAAGTTTGACCTAATATAATTTTGTTAAGTTGTCAAGATATAGAATCTTAGCAAGAAGTTGAACCTATTATCAAAATTTCGGGACCTTTAATATATATATGCACGCAAAAAAATTGTGTTTTCTCTCTCCTTTCCTGCCTCATCACCATCCACACACACCTTGCTGGCCCGCTGATCTCTCGTCTACAACGTGGCGCTGCCCACGTGCGTCGACCTGCATTGTTGTTCCCTTTCACACCCTGTGAAGAGGAAGCACCAAGCACACCCCTAGCACGCTGGTTCAAAAGTGCGAGGAGAGTTTTATGTGTTTGTGTGTAGAAAATACAGTAGTACGAAGGGTATGGCTCAGTTTCTCGCTCGAGAAGGACCCGAGTGCTTTTCCTTGCTTAACTTTAGGGCCCTTTGTGCTAAGTTTATGGACCTCTACGTAATTTTCTCTTTTTTGAGGTCTTCGATGTAAACCGTACTCCCACCGACCGTGTCAAATTTTAACTACAAGTTAGCACGATAGATAGATTGCTCTTAAAATTTTCCAAATACTTTTTAGGCTAACCAGGAATTCAGTAGTACATCGAAAGCTTTTTCTTAAAACCTCCTAGCTTATAGAAAAATTCTGCCACCATAGGTGATGCCCTAATACTAGTATGAAAATAGAAGCTGACGTGACAAGAAAGTACTGCGCTAGGAAGTGACATGTTTAGTTTATTGCATAGGGGCGCGTTTTACACGCATTCACGCTTAGACCGCGTCCTCGATGCAGCCGCTTCTTACAGCAGAAGAAAACAAAAAAACCTCTTTCAAAGAGCCATCCTATCTTCCCCATCTCTGTTTAGTTTATCCCCACTCGCCGATGCCGCCTGGCTGCATCTCAGGCACGTGCTTCACACATTTTACTCCCCATCTTGCACGCTGCATCACACCCTCCAGGCCACCAGCCCCCTCCTCCACAAACGACCAACAACTCTACATAGATCCACCCTCGCCCCCAATCCTTCCGAACGGGATGGCGGATTCAAGGTGCAACCCGCGACACTGCGGCTGAAGCAAGGTCGGCGACGATGTCTTCAACGAAATCACTATGCGTCTGGACACTATTGATTATTGGCTCAACATGTCGAGCTCGTTGGGGAACCCCAAGAGAAAGGTATGATGAGCACAGCAGCAAGTTTTCCCTCAGTTATGAAACCAAGGTTATTGAACCAGTAGGAGCAAGGAAACACCTCCAAGGTGTTGTTACCAACTTGGAATCCTGCACAACAAACCACAGAACTTTGCCCCAACTTATAGTGAGGTTGTCAATCTCACGGGTTTTGCTGAAAACAAAGGATTAAACATATTGTGTGGAAGAAAGTAATAGCTTGCAGAAAGTAAACAGAAAACAGTAAACAGTTATAGATTGATGGTAAAAGAAAGGAACGGGGTCCATAGTTCACTAGTGGTGGTTCTCCTTAAGATAGATGACATGTTGGGTGAACAAATTACAGCGGGGCAATTGACAAACATTGAGAAAGCATACATGCATATACTAATCATCTTGACTCCTATGAGATTTGATTGGGCATTACAACATTATACATAGACCATAATCCAACTGCATCTATGACTAATAATCCACCTTCAGGTTATCAATCCGAACCCCCTCTAGTATTAAGTTGCAAGCAACAGATAATTGCATTACGCATTGCGTGTAAAGTAAACAATACGATTGTTCTATGAACAAAGGATTGTTGTTTTCTCCCTAGTAGCAACAGCACATCTAGTACCTTAGAGATTTCTATCACTTCCCCAGATTACTAGAGGCATGAACCCACTATCGAGCATAAATACTCCCTCTTGGAGTTGCTAGCATATACTCGGCCAAGATATCTACTAACAACAGAGAGCATGCAAGATCACAAATAACAAAGACATGATAGAATCAATAATCAATCTGAAATAGCATATCACTATCCATTGGATCCCCGCAAACACAACATGTATGATTACAAATAGATGATATTGATCATGAACGGAGCTCACAAGATCTAAACATGGTAGCACAAAGGAGAAGAACCAACCATCTAGCTACTACATGGACCCGTAGTCCAAGGATGAACCACTCACGCATCACACTGGAGGCTTGCATGGTGATGAAGAAGGCCTCCATGGTGAATTCTCCCCTCTGGCAGAGATCTCTCCCGATCTAGGGATGGAGATGACGATGGCTACAGACTCTTTTGTGGAATTTTGATCGGGTGCTTAGGGTTTCTGTATCAGAGGCATCTTATAGGCGAAAGGGGAGGCCGAGGGGGTGCCCTAGGTGGACGCACCACCCCCTGCCGCGGGCCAGGCCTAGCCGCACAGCCAGGTGGTGTGGGCGGCCCCTGGCCCCTCTCCGTCTCGTATTCTAGATCCATGTCCCCCTCGGTGAAATACTAACTTTGGCTTTTGTCCCATCCAATTCCGAGAATATTCATTTTCTGACTTTCCTGAAACCAAAAACAGCAGAAAACAGGCAGCTGGCACTATGGCATCTTGTTAATAGGTTAGTCCAAGAAAGTATATAAAAAGTACTCCAAAGTGTGGACAAAAGATAAGAAAGTAGATAAAAACCAAGCATGGAACATCAAAAATTATAGATACATTTGCAACGTATCAACTATCAGCGCCGTTAGGCTGGCCGCATGCTCCAAGGAGCTGTACCGCTAGGTCGCCGGCGAAAAAGGTAGCAGGTGCCCCAACGATCACTGTTGTTCATTGGTCTCGTACAATGACGTCTACGAGCACAAGATCCAGTGCTACTATGCCCCGTGCACAGCCTGCATGGAGCGAGGATGCGAGTTCGTCAACCGACCATTGACTTTGCACGAGCTCTTTGACCACTTGAAACTTGCCCACAAGATGTACTATTTGCCCCAAGTGACCTACTCCAACATGTACTGGTACCCGACTAACCGGGTGCACGCACAAGAGATCATCGGCATCGGGAAAGAGGGCACGGAGTTTGCCGCCCTAGTTGAAGGGTGTACCACAGACATCTTCCTATCCGTCAGGTACGTCAGGTCGACGGCGTGCGAATCGCCGCAGTACAAGGTGATGTTATGGTCGCTGCCGTCATGGAATAAGCTCCATTCGGTCGAAATGGTAGATATATGAGCAGACAAGCAGGCCTTTGTTGGCTGAGGTCGCGCTGAAAGGGCTCATGTCATACCTATCAAAACTGAGGCGTTACCTGCGAGCTTCTCAATATGTTGTCGGAATTCCCCCTGGATTACAAGAATATCAACCAAGAGCGAGTTAACACATAAATCTTCTTGTGATGATCCTAATATGAATATATGTAATGTCGTACTAATTAATTACTTTATGTTGGTGACAGACCCAATTGGTATGGGCTATCCAGCCAAATATGTCTTCATGTTCAATGCTTGCTAATGTAGTCCAATGGAACTACGTGGTGCCTAGCTGCGAGTTCGCCGCAATTCCGTTTGTGCTCCACTCCCACCTCAGAGAAGCCCACGCCATGAGGTTTGCACATTTTACACTATGGTAGGAAAGGCAGGTACATCTCTAAGCCGGCACCGGCACCAGGCTCCCAAAATGTACATATCGGGCTAACCGGGTTAGATGACACAGTGTTCTGCGTGCTATTCGACGTGCACGATGATGTCATCTTGATATCTGTCGTGTGCGTCAGGCCGGCAGCACGCGTGTCACTGCAGTTCATGGTGAAGTTGAGCTCTGCACATCCAAATGGCTTGTGTGAGAAGGTATTCTATGCGAATTCTAAAGCCACTTTCTCTTTGTCGGTTTGTCGGTCTAATCTGGTCGCTCGTCGTCGGAATCGACCATCGGAGTTCACCGTGGAATACAAGCTTCGTATCGACAAGATTAGCACCGTAGATGCAGAGGTGGGATATGTGGGAGACTTCTAAACTAACTCTAAACTAAGTGGGATAAGCGGGATAAGTGAGATTTGTTAAATCCTACTTGTCCCACTTCTCCCACTTAGTTTAGAGTTAGTCTAGGGGTCTAAAATTAAGGATCCCGCCTGTCCTATTTGTCCCACTTCTGCATCCCTATTTCTTAGCGATTAACCCATTTTTATCTTCTTGTGATGATCCTAACTTGAACACATGTACTCCTTGACCAGATTTTTCTTACCATTTTGGGACATGTGGTTCCTAACTTAAGGTAGTTCTGAGTATTTTGTATGGAGTTCTGTTACTGCTAATCTATTTTGTAGTAAGAGTAATACCTATGTACTGGTACTTGTTCAGACCGACGGATCTAGTGTAGAATAAGGTCTCTCTTTCCTTTTGAATCATGGCCTTGCTACATCTATCAATTCCTTTGGTCATTATCTGTACTACTAAATCGGTCACTTTGAAATGGTGTTAAATCTATCAAGTGTCGCTTATTATGAACTGGGAATCTGATGATATTTTTCTGTCTTATTCAGTACTGCAGAATCTTTCAAGTTCCATTGAATCTGTCGAACGTTCTGTTGTTGCTATTACTAAAATATTTTTTAGAACTAATAGTGATGTATTGGTACTTGTTTAGATCAAGATCAGTAGATGGTCTTGCTCTTCTTTTGGAACATGGCCAGAATATGTTCTCTCTGTCCTTTTTAATTATGGCCTTGCTACATCTATTGGATTTTAGTGTCTCCATTGTTAAATATGTCCTGCTAAATCGGTCACTTTGAAATGCTGTTGAATCTGTCAAGTGCTGCTGATTATGTGTTTGGAATCTATTGATATTTTTCTGTTTTATTCAGTGCTGCTGAATCTTTCAAATAGTAGTGAATCTGTCAAATGTTCTGTTGTTTTTATTACAGTACTAAAGTATCTTGTGGAACTAATACTGACGTACTGATACTTTTTTAGATCAAGGGAAGTAGATGGTCTTACTGTTTTTTTTGAAACATGGCCTTGTCACAATCTAGATGAGGCTTGGGGCATTTTGGTTTGCATACGTGGATCACACAATCATTGATGTGAGTAGAACTTATGCACAGAAAAGCAGGTTTGATGGTCATTTTTGCTTTCTCCGATGATCGAGTGTGTTCGGAGAAAAGCGACTGATCCCGCACTAAGGTTTTTAGTGCTGAAATAAGAATTGATTCTCGATGTCCTGCTATTGAATTTCAGAGTCTGTATTGCTGAATCGGTCACTTTGAAATGCTGCTGAATATGAACTGGAAACCTTTTGTTATTTCACCAAGCATGATGCAATTTAGGCCGTGGGTTCTTGCCTTTCTAGAAGTTTCAGCAATTTTAGCAGGCTTGCCAATCTTTGCAAAGGGGTACCTTTCTAGAAAGTTCATATGAGGTCCAACATCTTGGTATTTTGGTACGTACTATGAAGTACCGAAAAACGTAAGTGACTCAACTTACAACTACTCTGTCTAACTGATGTGAATCTAGACAAAGTTGAGGCCATTAGAATATGAACTAGAGGGAGTAGTAGAAAATGGAAGCAGTAAATAAGTCATCTCTCAGTTCTAATAACTGAGATGTGATGAGGGAACACTTCATGGCAGCGTGCCAGTCTAGAGTACCTATAATAGTACTCCCTACTCCATAACTCTAGTCGACGTGCTCCATGTAGTACGCCGGCAGAAGACAACCGTAGGAGCACGACAAAAACCCCTCCTTAAGAGCCATTCCCAACTTTAAGAGGCCGCATTTGGATCTTCTCTAGCACGCACTTCACACATTTTTCTCGCCATCTCACCCGCTATATCGATCCTTCCAGGCCGCCACCCCTCTCTTCCAAATAAGCCCAACAGTCATACATAGATCCGCCCTTGCCCCCAATCATTCGGACGTGATGGCTTTCGATTCGAGGCACAACCGGCTGAACAACGTCTGGACGAATGTTGGGGACGATGTCTTCAATGAAATAGCTAAGCGTCTGGACACTACCAGTGCCGTCCGGCTGGCCGCATGCTCCAAGGAGCTGTACCGCCAAGTCGCTGGCGGAAAAGGTAGTAGATGCCCCAACGACATATGCTGGACTTTGGGCTCCTACAAGGATGTTTAGGACCACAAGATCACGTCCAACTACCGCCGGTGTGTCTGCACGGAACCAGGATGCGAGTTCACCGGCATCAAGAAAGTGTTCGTCAAGCACCTCATATCTTCCCACTCGATTACAGTGCCCAGATACATCCCCAAAAAATGGGACCCGTCTGTGCCGGTTCATTCACCGGGCTCGCTCACAGCTGAGGTCATCGGCATCGGGAAGGAGGGCAAGCTGTTCATCACCCAAATTGACGGGCATAGCACGGACTTGCTCCTGTCCGTCAGAATGTCGGTCGGCGTGGCGAATAGCCGATCTGAGGTGAGGTTTTGGTCGTTGGTCTTGTTCGCTAGTTTCAATCAGGTTGTAGAAAAGAGGTCACCCGGGACAATGATTAGGCCGTTGCGGGCCAACGCTACATAGGAAGTGCTCATGTCTTTTATGTCCAAGCCACGTCTTTACTGGCATACTACTGAACCTGTAGTCGGACAAGATTCACCGGTGAGATATCACATCTTAATCCTCTTGTGATGATCCTACTGTGAGTGTATGTAATGTTGTACTAATTAGCTAGTTTATGTTGGTGGCAGATTCCCTTGGTAATTGGACTTGCCGAAATTAAGGATCCCGAACTTCCTGGTTTGTCGTATGAATTTTACATGTATACTGCTGACCTAGAGGCCGACATGCGATAATAAAACGAGAGACGCGTCCTAGGCAGGAAATCAAGGGTGCAGCCCGACCAGCACTTTGACACGCTAAAGCATTCTCATTTCTTTGAGTACGTATGATGGGACATGTAGTGGTTCCTAGCTTAGTGTAAGCTTGTAGTTCTATAGTTCTACTAAGTATTTTTTATGGAGTTCAGCTACTACTAATCTATTTAATAGTAATACCTATGTACTTGGACTTATTCAGATCGAGTGGAGAAAATGCATGGTCACGCTTTCCTTTTTGAAACTTGGCTTTGCCACATTACTGTACATCCATTGAATTTCAATGTCGGCATTGCTTAATCTATCAATTCTTTTGGACATTTTCTACCACCATTGAATCGGTCACTTTAAATTGCTGTTGAATCTGTCATGTGCGGCTGAATGTGAAACAGACGAGTGCTCGCCGCCCTTGTACATGACCGTGTCACAATCTAGATGAGACTTGGGCATTTTGGGTTGCATATGAGGGTCACACAGGCATTGCTGTGAGAATTAAGGTACTCAAAGCAGACTTGTTCGTTAGTTTTGCTTAATCCAATGGTCGAATGTTATTGGTGAATACGACAAACTGATCGCGCGACAAGGTTTTTATAGCTGAAACAAAAATTGGTTGTCTCTGTACTGCTATTTGTATTTCATTGTCTGTATTGCTGAATTGGTCACTTTTGAAATGCTGCTGAATTGGTCAAGTGCTCCTGAATATGAACTTCGAATCTGTTGATAATTTTTCTACCTTATTTTGTACTGCTGAATTTTGACATGAATAGCTGCCAAAAAGAATTATCGATTTTCCCCTCCCTCTCTAAGGTCTTTGTTTCGAATCCGGCCGAGCACATCACAATGTAATTTTTATTAACCAGGAGAAGACATTTAGTACTCCGTAGCTCATTCGGCCCCTCTTTAGCCCAGAATATTTTTATTCGGTCTTTTTGGGGTCAGGGGAGTACTGACCATAACCTAGTGAAATTTGAGAAAGTAGCCCATGGTGCATAGCCGAGAACATATTAATTTGCAATATCGCATTACGGAGAGGCTGACATCATGGACCCACCAGCATGCAGCGTCCCCGGAGTTTGTTTTGAGGGTGGGTTCGAAACAAAAATTTAAATACTTGTATAGAGAGGCTCGCATCGGGGACCTACCAGACAGAACATACAAGGCTGCATCGGGGACCCACAAGCCAGAGCATGCCAGAGGCTGACATAAGGGCCCCAGCAGTAAGACCATACACGGTTGCCATGGTGAAAACAGCGGACGCGGACCAAAAAAAGTCCATCATACATACGTCGCACTTAAAGAGAAGCTGACATGTCGGATCTAGCAGGCCCAAGCATAGCCCATGAAATTAGCCTATCAACCCCAAGCATAGCCAAATACCTTCTAATTCGGCCATTTCGTGGTCTTGTGGCCACCAACCATAGCCCATTTAACTTAGGAGTGAGCCCATGGAATATAAGCCATGACGAATAGGGCATCCGCCCCGAGTTTAGCCCAGAATATTTTTAAATCGGCCTTTATGAGCATTTTTTATACTCCGAGGCTGGCATCTGGGTCCTAGGAGGTTGATTAGATGGTAGATGCATCGAGCAGCGCTATCAACTTCGGAATAGGGTAGCACGAGAGAAGGAAAAAATTCCATCATACACATGATCCTTCTAATGAGAGGCTGACATGTGGGTCCTAGGAGGTTGATTAGACGGTAGATGCATCTAGCAGCGCTATCAACTTCGGAACAGGGTAGCGCGAGCGAAGGAAAAAAATTCCATCATACACACGATCCTTCTAATGAGAGGCTGACATGTGGGACCTAGCAGCCTGACTAAACGGCAGACGCCTCGAGCTACGTTATCAAGTTCAAATTAGGGAGGCGCGACCATAAAGTATGGTCCGCTAGAGACACTTACGTCCGGTACCCACACGCCTCAAAAGACTTTGGCGAGTGAACATTGCGCGAGGAAACAAAAATCTTGCTTCTGCCACGCACCAACCAAGCTTCCTCCATGTTTTTACCAGATCCATCGTAGTAGAGGGCCGCGAAACCGAAAAAAGAGTTTTCCATCGGCCACGGCCGAGCCGAGAATTTCGTCGTGGAAGACGCGCCTTCTACGACGACCGTCGGTCCAATTCGCCACAGAAGGAAACTTTTCTTGTAGTGTTTGTTCCACGTGCCTAAGCATCTCCAACTTGCACGGAAACATATCTTCCCAGTTGGGGAGTGGAACCACTTGTGAAGACTCGTGGGTTGAGGAGGAAGAAGTATCCCTCTCGGATACCCTTCTTTTGGCTTGTGCTTCAGAAACATCTTCTTTCTTGGTCGTAGGAAGCCACTTTGTTGAGACAAGAGTGAGGTCACCTCTAAAAAACCACTACAATGTCTGAGAGCAATCACCCATACAAACCAACGCAATTAAGGGTTTCCCCGTGGATATCATAATTAGCTTAGGGAGTCCCCCTTTATCCTCCTTTGACCATGTAGGTTGAAGCGGGCGCCAATTGTCACGAAGCTATTCTGGGCATGCTCCCAAACACGTCCAAAGCTATTCTGTAGCCGACTACATATACCATCTAAAGAGAGATCAAACACAAATCATAAATCTATCATAGACCGGCCAGTCATAGTGACACAATAATAGATCATCTTTATTGTAAGTTCATAATAGTGCTAGGGTTTCTCCATCTCCCCAAGAACAAACGAACTACTCACACATGGAAGCAATCAGCGACATCATCATAATCAAATGGATGGATAAAAGTACCGGGATAAATCTAGTGTGAACCACCTAATAGATGAGATATGGGGGTGATGATGGTGATGAAGATGCAGTGGTTGATGATGAAGGGGATGATGCAATGTCCTCCAATTATCCATGAAGCAGCAAGGATTTGCCCTCCGCCAAGTTCCTCCTCCAGATCCCTTTCATATGTGTTTTTTGTGGTTTCTGGTGGCTATAAATATCGGATCTCCCTGCCATCTTTTCTAGGAGGGAGTATTTGACGAGGCGGATGCAATGCCGCGTGGTACGGGTGGATGGTACGAGCGGGCTCTGCTGATACGTTGCAAACGTATCTATAATTTTTGATGTTCCATGCTTGTTTTATATCTACTTTCTTATGTTTTGTCCACACTTTGGAGTATTTTTACACATTTTCTAGAACTAACATATTAACAAGATGCCATAGTGCCAGTTGCCTATTTTCTGTTGTTTTTGGTTCCAGAAAAGCCAGAAAATGAATATTCTCGGAATTGGACGGGACAAAAGCCAAAGTCAATATTTCACCAAGGGGAACACAGAGCCAGAAGACGAGACAGAGAGAGCCAAGACGAGATGAGAAGGGAACCTGAGCGAGCAGGGCAGAGAAAGGTTTCGAGGATCACACCCCGCACTACCAGTCGACCCGCGCCTAGGAGGGGGGTGCAGCCGCCTCGGGAACCCCCTCGGCCTCCCTTTTCGCCTATAAGAAGCCTCTGATACAAAAACCCTAAGGACCCGATCAAAATTCCATGAAAGAGTTTGTAGCCGCCGCCATGTCCATCCCTAGATCGGGAGGGATCTAAAGCTCTTCTCGGCACCCTGCCGGAGGGGAGAGATCACCCTGGAGGCCTTCTTCATCACCATGCCTACCTCCGGTGTGATGCGTGAGTAGTTCATCCCTGGACTACGGGTCCATGTAGTAGCTAGATGGTTGGTTCTTCTCCTTTGTGCTACCATGTTTAGATATTGTGATCTCCATTCATGATCAAGATCATCTATTTGTAATCCTACATGTTGTGTTTGCGGGGATCCGATGGATATTGAGATGCTATTTCAGATTGATTATTGATTCTATCATGTCTTTGTTATTTGTGATCTTGCATGCTCTCCATTGTTAGTAGCTATCTTGGCTAAGTAGATGCTAGCAACTCCAAGAGGGAGTATTTATGCTCGATAGTGGGTTCATGCCTCTAGGAATCTGGGGAAGTGACAAAATCTCTAAGGTACTAGATGTGCTATTGCTACTAGGGAGAAAACAGCAATCCTTTGTTCATAGAACAATCCTATTGTTTACTTTACACACTTTCCTTAATGCAATTATCTTTTGCTTGCAACTTAATACTGGAGGGGGTTTGGATGATAACCTGAAGGTGGATTATTAGTCATAGATGTAGTTGGATTACGGTCTATGTATAATGTTGTAATGCCCAATCAAATCTCATAGGAGTCAAGATGATTAGTATATGCATGTATGCTTTCTCGATGTTTGTTAATTGCCATGTTGTAGTTTGTTCACCCAACATGTCTTCTATCTTAAGGAGAATCACCACTAGTGAACTATGGACTCCGGTCCATTCTTTTACAATCAATCTACCATGTACTATTTACTGTTTACTTTCTGCAAGCAATTACTATCTTCCACACAATACGTTTAATCCTTTGTTTTCAGCAAAACCGGTGAGATTGACAACCTCACTATAAGTTGGGGGCAAAGTTCTCTGGTTGTGTTGTGCAGGATTCCAAGTTGGAAACAACACCTTGGAGGTGTTTCCTTGCTCCTACTAGTTTGATAACCTTGGTTTCATAACTGAGGGAAAACTTGCTACTCTGCTCATCATACCTTCCTCTTGGGGTTCCCCAACGAGCTTGAATATATTTTGAGCCATCAAGCTCTTTTTCTGGCGCCGTTGCTGGGGAGTCAAGGACATCTTCACAAAGGGAGTCCCTCATAACCAATCTCTTTACTTTGTTGTATTTGTTTTGCTTAGTTTATTTTCTGGTTTGTTTGCTTGTTTCTTTATCAAAAACACAAAAAAATTAGTTGCACTAGTTTGCTTTCTTTATTAAAACACAAAAAATGACTACTCTTGAAAACACTAAGTTGTGTGACTTCACTAGCACCAACAACAATGATTTCATGTGCACACCTATTGCTCCACCTGTTCCTGAAGCTACTTTCTTTGAAATTAAACCTGCTTTACTCAATCTTGTTATGAGAGAACAACTTTCTGGTATTAGTACTGAAGATGCTGCTGATCATCTTAATAACTTTGTTGAACTTTGTGAGATGCAAAAACATAGGGATATAGATCGGGATATTACTAAGCTTAAATTGTTTCCTTTCTCTTTGAGAGGAAAAGCTAAAGAATGGTTGCAATCCCTAACTAGAAATAGTATTGATTCTTGGACTAAATGCAAAGATGCTTTCATTGTAAAATACTATGCTCCTACTAAGATTATATCTATGAGAAGTGAAATAAAGAAATTTAAACAATCTGATAATGAACATGTTGCTCAAGCTTGGGAAAGAATGAAATCTTTGGTAAAGAATTGTCCTACTCATGGAATAACTGCTTGGATGATTATCCAAACCTTTTATGCATGACTGAATTATTCTTCAAGAAATCTACTGGATTCTGCTGCTGGAGGTACCTTTATGACCATTACTTTGGGTGCTGCAACAAAGCTTCTGGATAATATGATGGTTAACTATTCTGAATGACACACTGAGATACCTCCACAAGGTAAGAAGGTAAATTCTGTTGAAAAAACCTCCTCCTTGAGTGATAAAATTGATGTTATTATGTCTATGCTTGTTAATGGGAAAGCTCATATTGATCCAAATCATGTTCCCTTAGCTTCTTTGGTTGCTCAAGAAGAGCAAGTTGATGTGAACTTTATAAGAAATAATAATTTTAGCAACAATGCCTACAGGAATAATTTTGGTAATAATAATTATAGGCCATATCCTCCCAATAATGGTTATGCTTATGGAAATTGCTACAACAATAATAGGAGTGCACCCTCTGAACTTGAAGTCACGCTTAAAGATTTTATTAGTAAACAAACTGCTTTCAATAAAACTATTGAGGAAAAACTCTCTAATGCTGAAATAAATATAGCATCATTGTCTGAAGCACAATCTTGTTTGAATAAAATGGTTGCCAAACCTGAAACTATTGAAAATCCCTTTGCTTCTACTAATGCCATACAAGTTAGAATTGATGAAAATGTTAGACTATTAGCTGAATTGCATGCTAAGTGGGAAAGAGAAGATGAAATTGCTAGAAATATTAGTATTTCTACTATCACTACCACTAATGTTGAAGCTAGTAAACCTAATGGAACCTTTTCTAATAAAAATGCTGAAATTCTTCGAAATATGGGAAACAATAGCTCTACTACTTTAGATGATAATTATGATTTTGATCTTGATGGTTGCAATATCTCTGAAGTAATTATGTTCCTACAAAAGCTTGGTAAAAGTCCTAATGCTAGTGCTATGAATATGGCCTTTACAAAACACATTACTAATGGTCTCATAAATATTAAAGAAGAAAAGATGAAACATAAAGCTTCTATTACTATGAAATTAGAAGATGGTTGGGAACCCATTATTAATATGAAAGTGAATGATTTTGATCTCAAAGCTTTATGTGATCTTGATAGTAGTGTTTCTATTATGTCTAGAAAGATTTATGAAATGCTTGAATTGCCACCATTGAAAGATTGTTATTTAAATGTCCCACTTGATGATAATGCTAAAAAGAAACTCATGGGGAGTATTAATGATGTCCTTATTATGGTTAAAAATACCTATGTCCCCATTGATTCCTATGTTTTCGATGTTGAATGCAATGCTTCTTATACTATTACTTTGGGAAGACCTTTTCTTAGAACTGTTGACTCCATTATTGATATGAAAGAAGTCACCATTAAATATCAATTTCCACTCAAGAAAGGTATAGAACTGATACGGGGTATGACTGAAATCAACGCCCTAGGAATTTTTACGACCTTTTTTTGGTATGAAATATAGTCTCAACAGTAGAAAATACTCCGACTCTTGTCTCACGTGTCAATCGGCGGTATTAAATTCAGTTAGACAATAGCAGCACTAGCTCATCCTCTACTTGCGACCAATTAAATTAACAAGAACCAGAAGAACAAACTCAAGCAGCAGGTTTGCGATCGTGTAGATGTAATCCAGCCAGAACGACACGTACACCCTCAGGTAGATGAAGTACGTGGGCGATCTACAAGATCAGCAGAAAACTGGAGACAACTCGCCTTCAATCTTCTAGCCAGGAACACAGAAATCAGATTGATTCTTCAACAAGGAGCACACGCAGAATTGGCCGCCGCAACATCCTGGCAATTTTCTGGTTTATTTGAAAAAACGAATCTCCCCTAATACATGACGATCGGTCCTATAAATAGTGCACGTAAGCACTAGAACTCACCAACGACAAAAGCTCTAATTCTTATTGAACTCTGATTGACTTATAAAAAACCAACCCAAGTAAACTTGGCCTTTTACATCTACCGTGAAACCACAAAGAAAAGAACGATAAGTCTAGATATTGTACTCTAGAAACAAACCCATGCTAATTTTAAATACTACTCGACGCAACTATGAACTTGAATAGCGCACTGCCAGACCCATCTTAGAGACCAAGTTTAAGTCAAATTGATTTGAATTTGACCCACCATAATATACTTGCATGGAGTTCTAAATGTGGGCTTCACCTCTTTCTTGGGAACAATTTGTATTTCAGCAGAAATATTTCCTCCTCCTTGATCCAAGTTTCCATGACTATCGGCACGAGCGATAATGCATCGTCTAGCTGGTACCACATACCTTGCAGACTTACTGGAATTATCAGTAGCACTAGAGATAACCTCATCATCCTCCCTCCCTTGAAGGTAAACCGTCCTCAGTTTCAACCTATGCCTTGCAGACTTTTTCTTGAACAGCTCGACGGTACACTTGATATTCTTTGCTTCTTTGGGGAGAAGAGTATAGAACTCACTGTTATGCAAAATGTGTACCTGTTTGTGCGTCCATGGTGAAGTGCGTTGACATCGTGTTGCCACGGACGTCCCAATAAAATATGACAAACATGTAGTGCCTTCCACATTATCAACATATCTATCCATGAAAAAAGGAACTTTCACTCTATGGGTGACCTTCAACTTGCCCACACCATTGATCCATTGTATATAGTAAGGCTTCTGATGCTTCCATGTAGGCAAAGAAAGAGACTCTACCACATCCTTACTAATCATGTTGCTTGCACTACCACCATTAACAATCAGTTTGCACACTTCTTTTTTGATAGTACATGCAGTTTGGAAAATGTTATGTCGTTGGCCCGGTTCAACAATAACCTTATCGTCTCGCTGGACCTTATGCTCCATCAAGATCGGCACATTAAGTTCAGGCCAACAATCCAAAGCCTTACCATCATTATTTTCAGTAGCATCCTCTAGTGGAGGCATGTCATCTTCAGATTCTGAAACATATACACCATCAACAATCAAAATATGTTTCTGATTCGAACAAAGGCACATTATATGGCCTCGCCCCCACACTTGTGGCATATAATATTGCTATGATGAGACGTGCTCGATGTAGCTTGTGAAGCCTCCTTTGGTGCAGAAGCTACCTTGCTATTTTCAATGCTAGTCGATTTGTAAGAAGCAGCCGGTTTAGCACTAAACCCACCATCATGAGAAGCGCCATGTCGTCCATTGTTGTAAGTCGGACGACCCTCGGCAACTTGCTTCTCCAAGACCCAGCGTTCAGCATGTTCCGCTTGATGAAGTAACTCATGTATATCATTATACTACATCAAATCACGGTCGCGGATCTTTTCCTCTAGCCTCTCAAAGAACCAAACCATGGTCGCCTTAGGCGACTCACGTACTGCTGTCCGGATCATCAATACTTGCATATCTTTGTAATATTCAGCAACTGATTTTGTACCTTGCACAAGACGACGTAGTTAGCTATGAAGTTGTCGAGTGTAGCAAGCAGGCACAAACATCTCCCTCATGACACGCTTCATGTCAACCCATGTTGTGGGTCTCTCCCTGTACGTTTTTTATTATCCCACCATATGAGAGCATATTCAGTAAACTCCATGGATACAACACGGACCTTCTTTTCTTCAGAATAATTGTGGCCATCAAAAATCTAATTAATGCGCATCTCCTACTCCAAGTACTTCTCCGGATCAGAACGTCCTGAGAATTCCGGTATGGTTAGCTTTATTCGACCAAGATCGTCGTTATCTCGAGCAGCTTCACCATCTAGGTTGCACCACTGGCCAGCACCATGGCGCGCCTCGTCACCTTGTCGTGGTCGGCGTTGATGGTCTCCATGAGCATCAGACAAATCAGAAAGATCATCATCAGAGTGGCCTTGGTTGCGTGCTAGTGACCGGGACTGTCGTGGTGCCGTATCCCTTGCCTCTAGACGTCGAACAACTACGGTCAACCGATTAAGGCTCTCTGTCACCACCTGCAAACTATCATCCCGTTGGCAATCACTAGTAGTCAAGCGCGCATTAAGCCTGTCCTCGACACCTGTAATATTTGTAGACAAATCTTCAACTTTTGTACGAAGTTTTGTATTGGCACTTTTGATCGACATCAGGTGGATACGCAGATCTTTAGTTACTTCTAGACCCAAAGGAATTTCTCCTCCGTCCAGATCAGAATCCTCATGCAGCGACATCTTAACAAATACAAGATCAAATTAGCAATAGCCAAGAAAAAACTGCCTCTGAACAACATTGCTCTGAGTACCAAGATGATACGGGGTATGACTGAAATTAATACCCTAGAAATTGTTACGACCTTTTTTTGGTATGAAATATAGTCTCAGCAGTAGAAAATACTCCGACTCTTGTCTCACGTGTCAATCAGCGGTATTAAATTCAGTTAGACAATAGCAGCACTAGCTCATCCGCTACTTGCGACCAATCAAATTAACAAGAACCAGAAGAACAAACTCAAGCAACAGGTTTGCGATCGTGTAGATGCAATCCGGACGGAACGACACGTACACCCTCAGGTAGATGAAGTACGTGGGCGATCTACAAGATCAGCAGAAAACTGGAGACAACTCGCCTTCAATCTTCTAGCCAGGCACACAGAAATCAGATTGATTCTTCAACACGGAGCACACGCAGAATTGGCCGCCGCAACATCCTGGCAATTTTCTGGTTTATCTTAAAAAACAAATCTCCCCTAATACATGACGATCGGTCCTATAAATAGTGCACGTAGGCACTAGAACTCACCAACGACAAAAACTCTAATTCTTATTGGACTCTGATTGACTTATAAAAAACCAGCCCAAGTAAACTTGGTCTTTTACATCTACCATGAAACCACAAAGAAAAGAACGATAAGTCTAGATATTGTACTCTGGAAACAAACCCATGCTAATTTTAAATACTACTCGACGCAACTATGAACTTGAATAGCGCACTGCCAGACCCACCTTAGAGACCAAGTTTAAGTCAAATTGATTTGAATTTGACCCACCATAATATACTTGCATGGAGTTTTAAATGTGGGCTTCACCTCTTTCTCGGGAACAATTTGTATTTTAGCAGAAATATTTCCTCCTCCTTGATCCAAGTTTCCATGACTATCGGCACGAGCGATAATGTGTCGTCTAGCTAGTAACACGTACCTTGCAGACTTAATAGAATTATCAGTAGCACTAGAGAGAACCTCATCAAGAACACTTCCCTAGGAAGAGAGAGAAGATTCCTTTTGCCTCTCTTATTAAAACAAAATTTGCTCTTAATGCTTCTTCATTTGAGAATACTTGATTCTTTTCTTACTTCTTATGCCTAACTTAAAGGCGTTAAAGAAAAGTACTTATTGAGAGAAAACTCAAAAGATTTAGTTGAGTCTTGATAGTTATTTCTTCAGTAATAACCTCTCCTTATCATTTTTGTGTGGTTTTTGTGCCAAGAGTAACCTCTAATGAGAGAGAAGTAATGCTTGGGAAAGTTGTTGTCCTGAAACAGATTTTTGTGCTTCTGCCCCAAGTTGTTACCCAACTTTCGTTAGATCAACACTTTTCGATTTGAGCAATAGAAGGTCTTCGAAAAAATTGATTTTTACCTACTGGTCTGTTTTGACAGATTTCTACCATTATTTGCATTTGCCTCTTAATTTCTTTCTCTTTGAGTTCTCTTTAATCATTTGAACTTTTTAAAGGAAGTGCTACAGTAGCTTTTTTAATGGAAGTTTTACTTATGTTGAAACTAAACCAAAAGACTTATTATCTTGAGTACTTTAATGTTACTAATGAAGATTGTGTGAAGTTTTGTATGAAGGAATTTTTTAAAGTGTAGGGAAGAGTAATGGAATAAGATGAAGAATGGACAAAAGCTCAAGCTTGGGGATGCCACCCCGTGTCACCCCAATAAATATCCAAGAAGTACAAGCGATCTTGGGGATGCCCAAGGTATCCCCTTCTTCATCAATAAAAATCTCAGGTTTCTTCCAAACACTACATTTTTATTGTTTCATGCATAGTTGTGTTGTTCTTGGAGCGTCTTCGTTTTTGTTTTCGTTTTCGTTTGCTTCGTTTGCTTGAATAAATTGGTTGGACCCCCCTCATTCATACATTAGTTTTCAAATAAGTTGGTTTGGATTGGAAAAGAGTAGGAAAAGTTCATGCTTAAGTAGTAAAAAGGAGCTTGTTTTTGACTGTGGCCTATGCTTTGTCATGTCATGCTTGATATTGTTTTGGCTTTATGCTTAGTGATTTTTTCTGTAGCATGACATGTTATAAACAATTGAGATTGCTTAATGTACCTTGAAAGAATCATGCGTTGTTTTAGCATATTAAAGCATAGTATTGTGGTATTCTCCTTTGATACTTTATTTGGGTTGACTTGGCGCATGCTCACACCATTTTAAGACTATCCCAAGTCACCATAGCCTCTATGATCCTTTAGTTTTCGACTTGTAATATCACTTTATGCTTTAATTAATGATATTTTGTCGCTTTGCATGATTATGGCCATTATTGCTCTCTTAGTTGGTCACTCCTAGTCTTTTGCTAGCCTCCATAACCAAGTATGAGTTCCACTCATGCATCCAACTCCAAATAAAAGCAAGTTGTTCCAAAGAGTCCACCATACCTATCTATTAGCATTTGCTATTCCAAGTATATTCATGTTTTTATCTATCTTCCGAATTAAACTTGTTATGTGAAAATTAGTGATTAAATCTCTCACGAACTTGATGGCACACTTTACTTGTCTCGCCCCTAATAAACTTGAACCATTGTGTCATCTTTGTTGTATATGCTTGCACTTATATGTTGGGGATTAGCAGAACCATGCTGTCATGGGGGACGCTTTCAACATTGCACTTGTACATTGTACCCAGTTGATATCATGCTCTTTTGTTTATGGATGTCATCGGTGTGAAATGAAAGGGGAGCTTGAAGTCCATGGAGTTATGTATATGTGTTCGAGAAACGCCTGGGCGGCTGGTCTAATCCATGCCTAATCATGGTGGAAACCTGCAGCGTAACCATAATGAGCAATCTATGAAGCATTCTTCTTATATAAAAAAGAGATAGAGATTGAGAAAAAAAGAAAAAAAGATGAGAAAAGAGGAAAGAGAGAAAAAAGCACCATTTTCCCATGGTAAATAAGAAGATGCTGAGATGCTTATTGTCTGCTTGCCTTGTCATTTTGATATGGGGATTCTTCCGTATCATCGGGCAAGGGGTACCTGCTATGTTCTCTATGATACACATGTACTTACGATGACAAGAACTTACCGGTAACTAAACTTGAGTAGCATGAGGAGTGGCCCTCGTATTCAAGGGACATGAGATTGCCAACTTATACTTTGTCAAGCATATACTCCATAGTTTGTTCACTTTAACCTTAATCACTTCAAGATGCTTATGATAGGGGCAATGAGAGCTGAAAGCTAATAAGTACCATAATTTTTGGAAGCTCTTTATGAGACTTGAACCCCCGCTTCCTTCTATGAAGGCCTTTCTTTTACTTTTATGTTGAGTCTCCATCTTCTATCTTTATGCACCTATTGAGAGAGCATAGTGGCCATTCTTAGTTTAATGTGCATTGTCCCAATACTTGTTGATTGATGCATAACTTTGATATTGCTTGCTCTTAAACTATTTGTATCTAGTCATCCTTATGAACTTTGAAGGTGTATAATAAATTTACGTTTTGCTACACTATGAGGGACAAGTTGAATACCATTCTCATTATGTTCTCTATATGTGAAAAAAAACGTCTTTCAAAGCATTGTTATTCATGAATCTTTTGTTTGTACCTTTTCATGTCACAACATAGTTGCTATATCTTATTGTTAGAACTATATCTTTCATGCTATGTTAAAGTACTATGATTCCAGCTATCAATGTTTTATAAATGCCTTGATCAAGATTGTGATGGTGCATGTCACCTCAAAAATTATTCTTTCTTTTTATCACTTACCTACTCGAGGACGAGCAAGAGTTAAGCTTGGGGATGTTGATACGTTGCAAACGTATCTATAATTATTGTTGTTCCATGCTTGTTTTATATCTACTTTCTTATGTTTTGTCCACACTTTGGAGTATTTTTACACATTTTCTAGAACTAACCTATTAACAAGATACCAGAGTGCCAGTTGCCTTTTTCTGCTGTTTTTGGTTCCAGAAAAGCCAGAAAATAAATATTCTTGGAATTAGACGGGACAAAAGCCAAAGTCAATATTTCACTGAGGGGAACACGGAGCCAGAAGACGAGACAGAGAAGGGCCTCGAGGGGTTACACCTCGGTCAGGCGGCCAGCGGCCCGTGCCAGGGGGATGTAGCCGGGCACCCCAGCCTCCACTAACTGACCCTACTCCTGCTTGTCTGCTCTTAGATTATCAAGGAGTCAAAAGTTACAAGGGGGTGCGCAGATGTAATCTGGTGGTGTGTAAACTAGGGTTGTGGATTGTCCTTCTCGCTGTTCCCTCCTGCCCTTTATATAGGGAGGCCAAGTCGCGGGATAACAAGCCGAGTTAGTTACGGATTAGGGTTTTCCCTTTAAATTTCTACCTATTCCTTATCGTGTTCTTCATGGAGCTGCTTAGGCTTGGGTCATCCGAATCCTTTTTGGGCTTCAATTGTCCCACTGGATCCTCTTGGGCCAAACCATATAGGCTCATCCTGGGTACCCATGGGGCATACCTAGGTTAGTAGCCCCCGAGTGTTCATTCGAATCGTAGATTCAGATGGAGACTATGAAGTCTTTCAAGTGCTCATCTGATCATTATATCGGTTGCCTCCTTGTCATAGGGATAGTTGATACGCATGCCTGATTCATCTAACGGATCGGGATCAGTTAACTGCCTTAGGGAAAAACAACGCTATCTACTCAAACTTGAGTCATTGGACTCGAATTTGGAAATTTGCTGCCGTATTTCGACTCATGCCGTAGAGGCCTTACATAGTCGAATTCTAGTGTTTTATTTGTGCACTTGATGCATCCATGAAGGCTTTTCTCATCGCACCTGTAGGCACGGTATACTTCTAGTAGAGCGCAGAAGGTGCATTGCCAGGCCATTGGATTGCATCCATAGGTCTTATCTTCACGTTGTAAATGCGACATCCGAAGTTTTATCACCACAGAGGTGTTTCGGGTGGCCCAGGAGACGTTGTCCCTTCGTCCGACAAATTCGTTTTTTGGTTTGAGATGAGGTTGTCGAATGTTTCAAATGCTTAGGGTGTGGACATGGTCAACACTGCTTATCATTAATAACTTATTTTCCTTTTCATAGGGTGCACGACCAGCGCTCCCTGTGGGAGCAGCCCCCGAGTGCCTATTCGAGTCATAGACTCGAGTGGGGACTTTGAACTTTTGCAACTGTTGTCATTGGGCATAACTTGTCGATTGAGCTTTTAGTGCTCCCTATTGGAGTATCTCCCGAGTCTATAGTCTAATTGTTGATTCGAAGAAGGGGTTGAGACGTAAGCGCCTTGTATTCATGCACGGATGACTTGTTCACTGGACCCGGAAAATCTTCGGGTGTGCGGCCAGCGCTCCGGTTAGTAGTAGCCCCCCAGTGTTTGGTCGAGTCATAGACTCGAGAAAAAACTGAAGTAGTTGAAGAAAATTTACCGTTGCACACTTTTGCCCTGAGTTGCTGCTAGTGCGAGTGCAAATGACATCATTGCTGATGATTGGATGAGCTCAGCCACCCATGTGATCTGATGGGATGTGACAATAGTGGGCCCTACTGTCTGACCAGGATTTGACTAGTCACGTGTCATTTTGGGGTTTTAACTATGTCTCCTCGATTTTTTCTCTGAGTGGGGATTGTGCCATGGTGGTTCAGTGCATGCGCTGCCACGCGTCTTTACCGATGTGTGCCACACGATGAAGAAGAGAAATGCGGTCCATCGGATGGCCTTTCACCATCGCTTAAGTAGCGAGTTTAGGCAGTAACTTTCGCACTTTGGATCTTGATCTTGCTTGCACTGCTGCCATTGTTGCTCGCCTCTACTCCATTGCTCCACACTGCCTCATTGTGTTGGATGTCCTTAGAGCTTTTCCCAGCTATTGTCTCTGGTCCCTCTACCAAAGAAGAATGGGGAAGAAGAAGGGTGCCGCTGCCACGGGATATGGCACCGCCGCCATCGTGAAGAAGAAGAGGTACTGGTAGAATGTCGTGATGCCAGGCAAGTCAAAGGATGTTGATGTCTTGTACCAATGGGTGCTGGACCTTCAACTTGTTCGAGGCAAGGAGGTCACCAGCGTAGACCTCATCCGAACATGGCTGAAGCGTCGAATGTAGCCTAGGGATGGCACCCGCCGGGTTCGGGGCCGGGTCCACCACCCCCATACCCGCCCTGTTTAATTAGTCGGGTCTAATTTTTACTGCAGACCGTGACCCGCCGGGGGGCCTAACAGTGCCACTTTGGGCGGCGCGTATTTGGTGCATGTGGGAAGAAAACGATGGGATATTGGGATGAGGTTGGTGGAAATGGACGTGCGCATGCATCTGTTGTCTCTAGGACTCCATATTCCATCGTGTGCATGTGATGTTTGTTGTGTGCGTGCGTGGTCGCGTGGGACGTGTGGTTAGACATAGCATTATTAGGGATAGGATTAAGGCTTAGAGCAGGTATGCGGGTCTGCGGGTACGGGTTTGCCATCCCCAAACCCGCCCCATTAGACTTGGCGGGTCTATTTTTTACCAAAACTCTCCCTGTTTAAGGCGGGTACCCGTCGGGTTTGCGGGTTTTGAGGCCCCATTGCCATCCCTAGTGTAGCCTCTGCAAGCCAGGGCTCACCTGATGTATATTTGGTCAAGCGTGATGGACTCCACTCACGCCTACACGGAGGACATGTCTTCGGTGGAGTTTGAGAAGAAAACCATATCCTTGACCAAGATCACCATGAAGGAAGTTCTACCCGCAGAGTCAAGCACCCTTCCTTTTCGTGATTCTTTTGCGCCTCCAGAGGTAATATTTTTGATGTATGAGTCCTTTTTCTCCGAATCATGATTCAAATAGTAAACTGATGGCATTATCCCTGCTGTTGCAGGACTGGAAGGTTGCGCCCTTCGTGCCTCCTCAGCTAGAAGGCATCATTCCTCCCAAAGCTATAGAGGCAAACGAGTCGGATTCGACTGTGCATGTAGTTGAGACGCAGGGAGCCCCCGAGTCTAGCGAGTCGGAGTCGTGGAAGTGGGAGCGGAGCAAGGAGTCGGATGCCTCCACACTCGGGACGCCGAAGGACCCTGCTCATGAGGAGCGCGCTGCAGAGCCAATTCTGGACGTGCCTATCTGCAGCGTGCATCCTCCTCCGCTAAAGAAGCAGAGGCAGGAGGGGCCTTTTGATCTTGATAGATTTGAATGTTGAGTCTCAACTTTTCTCCATTGTTTCTCGAGTTGTTCTTCTTCTTGTTCTCCATGTGTTTTATTTACCTTATTTTGTATTGAAGTGGTGTGACATTGAGTTCTTCCGACACCATCTGTGAACCATACAATGAGGGAGTCGTGGACTCCAGGGGAAAGGATGTGCAGCAGCCTAAGATTTCCCCGAAGACAATGACCAACTCTAGCGCGAGCTCTTCAAGTTCTTCCAAGTTGGGGGAACACAGAGTTCAGACCTGGACAACCAGAAGGGAACCTTCGGAGTCTTCGGGTGATCACGTAAGTGTTTTTAGTCATCTGAGGGAGCCCCCGAGTGTTTTATGTGATTCTGGCATGAATATCCATTTGCAACCTGATGGCTCTGAAATATAGCCATCTAACGTCCACATTTAAACTAGATATTAGTCATATTCTTGATGAAATATCTCTCTAAACCCTGCCACTAACGCTAATATTTAGAGGGGTATGCAATCCTTTCTTTCGTATTTTTCCTACGCAGATAATGTCGTTTAAAGGAGGGAATCACTACATTAAAGTCAAATATACGAGATTTCCAACTACCAGAAGAAACCAGGAGCCTTGCATCGGAGGCAGACGCCATAATGAACAACTATACAAACGGAGCAAAAATTCCGACCATATAGCTTCGGTCGTATAGTTGGCGCTACCATTGTTAGGTCAAACAGAACAACTTTCATGAAGGAACCCTATATAAAGAAGCCTTAGGCGATGAGAAACAGAGCCGAGAAGAGACTCACCATCCATAAGTCCCTGCCACGGATCACTAGCCGCCTCTAGATCTCCAAACCCTTCTCCATCTCCATAGCCATACTCCACCACTTGTAATAGTAGATCTCTTCTCCGATTGGTGACATTGTAAGACTATTGCTATCAATCTCATGATTTTTATTACAATGTTTGTGATTGTTGATCTCATCTCTATGTGTGAGTAATTCTCCTTGGGATAAGGGTTTCGGCCTAGCCATGTAGCAATTGTGCATGTGAATTATCATAGATGGGATCATGTATTAGTTTGTATGAATGATGATTATTGTATCCTCTCTTGCCTCAATCCAAGGACTTGTCAGGTACCCAAGACCCCGAGGGTTGAGCCAGGTATAGGGAGTATGAGTGATGACTGATCTGTAGGTTGGGAACCCCAGTGATGTAAGGGTAGTACTGTATGTGAGGGATTTGCTTGGGATTAATGGTGACATCACTATGCATATCATTAGTTCTCTTTCTTCTATGGATGAGACTAGTAGGTTATTGCTAGAAGCGTTTGCGGAGGCAATAGCAACTATGGATGCACTACCCACATATGATTTATCTTGCTCTAACAAGTACATGCATGCTTTATTTCTATTTTTTTATTTCCATCATATGTTTTGCACAGCTACAGGTGAAACCGAACGCCCTAGGCCCTCTCTCTCCATCATCATCAACAACCAAAAGACGCAAACTACTAGTCCGGTTGTCGTGGTGGTGTCACGGCAGATGCCATGGATAGGCTAAAGGTGGGGACTAATATGCGCTAGGGGAATCCAGGGAGGGATAGTAGAGTGATTCTCTACACAGAAGCTTTGTATTCATGTTCTATCTCAAAGATTACAAGTGCTCCTCGAGCTGTATTGACAAGAGGAGGAAGAAGAAACTCTCTTACTCTTGCCACCTATCTAGCCCAAGAACCCTAGATCCACTAGTGCTCAACCAACTAGAATTCTGCCAACTCTGTATCCCAGAAAAACCCAACCCCTCTACCAGAACCCTAACCCCCCTTATATAGTGGTGGTTTGGTCCTGGCCTAGGGCATACGTGGAGGCATATTCCTAAGAATATGCCCCCTCCCAAAGTAGTACCCCGTCAGAGGTGCTTTTCCCCCGCGTCACACTTGCTTTAGCGATGTAGCCTCTACGGCGCCCGCGTCAGCCGACGTGAGAGTTGTCACCCTTGTCAGCCATGATCCGGTGGTCCTGCCCTTGCTTTATTCGCTCATCCAGTACGCACCGGACCTTCTTTTTTGACCGGAGAGATTCCTTCCTTCTCCTAGAAGCCAAGCGAGGATCCGGATCACAGTTGATCCGGCCGCACCTGTTCCTGCATATAAGTTACACAAGCATTTCCGACTTACTCCTTAAGTCGGACGAGATAACGTTAGGCGTCCCCCCTGGCCCGGGTTACTCCGTGATCCGGCCTGCCTTGAGGTGACTCGGCCAGCATCCGCTTTGACCTTGCCGACCCTCGGCTAACTCGGCCCTTATACCCCGGAGTGACCCTACACGGGGGTATCCCCCCAACATTAGTCCCCGAAGCTGGTGCGGCCTTAGCGGCCTTGGTCGCTAAGGCCACATCAGGTTCATTCATATTCGAGCCTCAGACGTTTAGTTCCGGGTTAACTTCTTGTCTCGGATTATATGGATTTACGTTCCCTTCGCACACTCCAAGTTTTCACCTGCCGGCCGGGTCACCACTTCGGCTCGGATCCTATGGTTTTACTTTCCCTCTGCACATTTCAAGTTTTCACTTGCCGGCCGGGTTACCATTGTGGCTCGGATCCGGGCCTTGCTTCCTTCTCTCATACGCCAACCCACGTAAAGGTTAATCATTACGCTGCCTCATTTTAAGGGCCTCGCGATGAATCGCCAGAATCGCCCGGTGATTACTGTCTGGGTTACGCCACCGTCTCCTCGTTTACCGCAATCGCACGCGTTGTGTCATGGGATCATATTTACTGCGGGCCCCGGTGTGGCTTCTCTCGATTGGGCGATGCCGGTGATACACGCACCTGACATGTGGCTCTCTGGCGCAGCACGATCCCACTCATCGATTACTGGGGGCAGTTAAATAGGGGAGGGGCGCGTCCCTTAGCACTTTTCCATCTCCGCGCCCCTTTGCCCGTTCCTCTTCTTCTTCCTCGCGACCGCGCTGCCGCCAGTGCCCGTTGCAGCAGCGCCGCCGCCGCACCTTCTCCGTGCCTCCGCACCGCAGCCACCGCTGCACAACTGCTTAGCCACGGGTCCTCGTCAATCTAGACCGCAGAGCCCCGCCGCCGCTAGCTCCAGCGAGGACAGTGGATTCGAGATGACGGAGGAGGAGCTCATCGTCGTCCAGCAGGAGATGGAGGAGGACGCCGGCGCGGCGGACCGCGTCGCGTGGGCCGGTTCGTGGGTCTGCCAGGACGACATCGATCGCTCTCTACGGACCAGCGATTCCCGCCGGTGTCGCTGCTCGTCTCCCCTCCTCGGAATTGGCCCCCTCACCCAATCCGGGTGAGTTCGTTGTTTTCCTATCCCATTTCCAACGGGGATTTGGTCTTCCGGTGAGTGATTTCTTCCGGGACTGGCTCCGGACCTATCACTTGCAACCACATCATCTCCCGGCGAATGCCATCACCTCTCTATCCGCTTTCGTCTCTACGATTGAGGGCTACACCAGACTATGGCCCACGAAGGAGCTGTGGATCCGTTTCTTCGGCTCCGTCGCAACATCGTCCCCAACATCCACGTTGAGTCAGAGGACAAGCAACTCACTCAGTTCGGAGCTGCCTCGATCTCGCCCCGAAGATTTTCAATCTTTCCCCGGGTCATCGGGCTTGACTCCTGCAAAGGATGGGCCCGGACCTTCTTCTACGTCCGGAACGAGGGTACCGAAGACTTGATTCGGTTGCTGCCCTACGCTCCGGGTACCCCTGACACGGATTTCTGGGAGGAGGTCGCCAAAAAACCTACAGCTCTGGCCAACCAAGTCCACAAAAGGTTCACGGAGCTGAAGAAGCTCGGATTGCGCAACGAAGATGCCATGATCACATTCGTGCGCAACTGAATCTCTCCCCTCTAGCGACGCACTCACAAGTTGTGCCACATGAGCTTCAGCCGCGACCCCAACCGAACCTCCTCGTTCGAGTTGAGCAATACGGAGATCTTCCGCCGTGTCAAGGCTCTTTTCACCACCCATAAGGATTTCTTCGCCGAATGGACGTGGGGAATCGAGCATTACTACCGTGACAGGCTCCCTCCCGCGGTAAGCTTCGCGGGGTAAACTTATTTCGGATCAATTATGTGTCGGTTCTTATCATATTTTTGACTCCGCTCTTTGTGCTTTTTTCTCAGCTGTTTCTCCAGCAAACCCTCGAGGATGGTACAGATCCGACCCTTAAGTGGGCCCCGGACCGAGAAATCCTGGATGAGGAGGAGCCGGACCAGGAGATGTTCCTCCCCACGACCGACGCCACCAAACGACCCAGCGGTAAATTCTCTTCTCTTAGAGATTGGCCCGACGATGAGGATGACTCGGATATCGACATGATTGAACCCGTTGAGGCTGTCCCCCTTTCTTTTGCCTTCCCGGCATCAACTAAACCTGGTGGGCATATCCACGAGGATCCTCCACTTGGCACGGGCGAGACTGTTCCGGTGGCGTCAAAGAAGAAGCGCGGATCCGCGTCAAATTCTTCTTTCGAACCTTCTCAGCCTACCAAAAGGCAAAAGAAGGCCGGAGACAAGACTGCCTCCAAACGGGCAGGCAAAGCCCCGGCACGGAGGGCCCGGAAACCTAAGGAGGCCGAGACCTCGGACGTGTAAGTCATTTTTCACTGCGCAACACACTTCCTCCTGCATCGGGGTAATATCACTCCTGACATCATTTTCTTTTGCAGGGCTCCTGTGGAGGTCCCTCAGAGCGGATTGAGCATCTCTTCTCCCCTTCGGTCCGGTCCTTCCCCTCCTCGTGACGACGAGTCACGCCCGCTGAGCCCTATTCCGGAGGGCTCTGCGGCCGCTCCGGGTTCCGCAGTACCTCCTCTAGAGGAACACGACCTCAGATTGGGAGGGGTCGGATCGGCCGAGGCAACGGCGTCCGCCACTTTGGCATTGCCGCAACCAGCAACCACCAAGTCTACCACAACTCCAGCACCAGTAGCAGCTCCAGCACCAGCCACCGAACCAGCGCCTGTCCCGGCTCCGAAGAAACCAACAGCAGCTCCCAGTCCTGCTACCAAAGCTCCCGTGCCAAGTTCGTCTGCCTCGTCCGAGTCATCCCAAGCTCGGCGAGGAACCACTCCAGCAGCTTCCAAGGGCAAATCCACAGTGGTCACATCCTCCCAGCAAGCTAAAGGCAAGAAGGCTCCGGATGCTGCCAAGTCTACCTCCGTCGAGGCCGGGCAGTGAACCTTGTCGTCAATGCTTCCGAAGAAGTCACCAGCAGCGACGGATCCTCCTGCCGAGCCAACCGATTCGCAGCAGATGGTTCTTCACACCAGCCCAGCTCTTGCCCTGATTGAGAGGAAGGAAGCTCACGCAAAGGGCTTGGTGGCACCCCACATGCCCACTGGCGAATGGTACCCTCCGAGCCTTATCGAGTTCGTCATGAACTGGAATAAGGCGGAGTTCGTCTACAACGACGATCTCCCGGAAAAGTTCGGCACCGCTGAATTTTCCGCTCAGATGAATACCACCGCCAAGGCCATTAACCTCGCTGGGTGAATGATGGAGGTACGTCGTTTCATCTTTACATGCTGTAGATAATAACCATTAGTCCCCGAGCCTCCGGCGGAGTAACTTGTTACTCAGCCGGATGCTCATTAGAAGATCAACGTAGCTGCATGTAAACTTCAAATATGCACCCATTTAGAGCCGGGTTAAGTTCCACTTGGCCCGGATCTTGCACACTTCGAATATGCACACACCTAGAGCCGGGTTAAGTTCCGCTTGGCCCGGATCTTGTACACTTCGAATATACACACACCTAGAGCCGGGTTAAGTTCCGCTTGGCCCAGATCTTGCACACTTCGAATATGCACACACCTAGAGCCGGGTTAAGTTCTGATTGGCCCGGATCTTGTACACTTCAAATATGCACACACCTAGAGACCGGTTAAGTTCCTCTTGGCCCGGATCTTGTACACTTCAAATATGCAACAAACTAATTTTACACTCATGTACCTTTGTCACGTAACTACCAATCGCCGAAGCGCCGAATTTCAGTGCCTGCTTGATACCCACAAGATCTTGCGTGCAAAACATGTTGCACTTGGCACAGAGCATGAAAAGAGGGGTAATTCTCTCCCTCAGCACCTCTCCGTTTCACTTGTTTCTGCTGCAATAACCTCCTCATTTGGTTTTTTGTAGCTGGGGTGGAGGCTGAGAACAAAATTATGCGGAAGAACTTGGAGGAAATCCGAGGTATGTCCTCTTTCGCCCAACCTTGTTGTGTTTTCCATTTCTTCTTCTCCTTGGCTCGGCAAACATTCACTCCTCGGCTTTGCCGGGTCAACATACTATTTCAGCATCGCTTGAGGATAGTGTGCCCGTGCCTGATATGATGCTGCATTTTCTCGAACAAGCAGGACAGCATCAAGCCGAGCTGAAGAAGAAGAATGATGAGCTTGCCCTCCTCCGGACCAAGGACGACGAAATAGTCAAACTCAAGGCCGAGATGGAGAAGATGAAGGCCCAACACAAAACCGATCTCCAAAAAGTTGGCCAGAACTTCACCGAAGAACGTGAGCGCTTTACCCTCCAGATCTCCAAGGACCAGGACCTGCTCAAGGAATCCGAGGTCCAGCTTGGGTCGGCGCTTGCTGAGCTTGAACAACTTCGCCAGAGACACGACAGTTGTATCAAGGAGTTGACCCGGATCCATCGTCATATCTCACGTAAGTTTCTTCCCTTTATCCGACATAGTTTTCCAGGTTAGCTCATATGCCTTTGCTTCAGCATCTTCCCTTTCCTTATTTTCAGATCACTTTCCGAAGGGTACTCCCATCGCCAGTGCTGCCGTTGCCAAATTCCGCCGAGAGAGGGGTACTCCCGTCGCTCCTGATGGTGAGAGCGTCCCCTTAGACATGGAGGACCTGTTGGTCAGCATGTCAGCTCGGGTGGAAACCATCAAGAACTATGGGAAAGATCTCCTCGACGTTAAGTGCGGATCTACAACACTTTCTGTCCAAGCGAGAGCGCTCCGAAAAGGATCACACTCCTCGCTGAAAAGCTATTGGAAATCGAGACACAACTTGATCTCTGGAGAGAATCCGCCGGGCGTGCCGCAGCAGATACCCTCCTCCATCATATCCTTACATGGTATGAGAAGATCGACCTGAGCCTCCTCACACGCCGGCGCACCGGATCCAAATGGACCGATGATCCGGAGTGGGTAGCTCGGCGCCAGGCTTGCACCTACAGCCTTGTCAAATATTCTCCCATCCATGACTGGGTTGAGGGGCCGAGCTTTCTGGAGTCCGGCGAGGAGGAGCAGATGGAGAACATGGAGGATGGGTCGGGTGAGGATGGAGAAGATGCTGCTTCAGATATTGAAGATAGTGATGATGACGCCGAACTTCCTCCTCCTGCTGCTCCTTAGTGGAAAAAACTTGAAAATTTATCAGATCCCCGGTATGCCGGGTGCAATTGTATGCTGTATACATGATATTTTGCTACTATGCTTGTATGCCGGATTAACTTGGGTGTAGTCCCCGAGTTTCATTTTCTTGTTCATCCAATTCTCCGGCTCGATCCGTGTCTACCTTGATTCGGTTTTACGACTTACGAATCCGAGCCTCAAGAATCGTCTTAACAATACTTAGAAACTTTGAGGCTTGGCTCAAAATAATTCAACATAATAACTTGAAAGTAAATACAGGGTTAGTCCAAAAAAGCAAATGTTAGCTGGAATAAGATCGTTTCCTTAGTGGTTTTTCATGTGCTACGCAATTCCAAACTTGTTCCCTTGCTTGCCATGAAGCCAATTCTTATTGGACAGTAGCAAGTCGAAGGGTTGGGTTTATGGTGCTCACACATTACTAATCCGGGTTAAGCGAAACAAGTCATTCCAGCTAACGCATAAAAAGTAACAACAACTGTTTATTAAGGCAGTCCCCGAGTTACTGCTCGAGGCTTCGCTATTTCATTGATAAGCTCATTGCCAACATACATACCGACATATGAGAAGACTCGGATACATACACTTCTTAGCTAAGTGTAGAAAGGACGAAGTAGTGCTACATTCCATGGTCGCTTCGATTCCTCTCCGGACCTGTCCGCCTTGTTCTTTTCCTATGGCTTCGCATCTATAAGATAGTAGGAATCATTGTGCAATGCTTTGCTCACAATAAATGGTCCTTCCCATGGGGGGGATAATTTATGCATGCCAGTGGTACGCTGTACCAACTGGAGCACCAGATCGCCTTCCCGGAAGACTCGAGGGAACACTTTCCGGCTATGATAGCGTCAGAGGTTTTGCTGATATATGGCAGATCTGGACAGTGCCAGTTCTCTCGCTTCTTCCAACAGATCAACATCATTTTGCTGGGCTTCTTGCACTTCGGCTTCTGTGTATTGGGTGATCCTAGGCGAATCATGCTCTATGTCGGCTGGTAATACAGCTTCTGCCCCATATACCAGAAAGAATGGCGTGTAGCCTATTGATCAATTCGGAGTTGTTCTTAAACTCCACAATACCGCTGGTAGTTCTTCTATCCAGCACCCCGCTGATCTTTGCAGCGGCTCAATGAGCTTGGGTTTTATCCCGGATAACACTAATCTGTTGGATCTTTCCACCTGTCCGTTCGATGCGGGGTGGGCTACCGAGGCTACGTCGAGTCGGGATCTTCTTGTCTCGGCAAAAGCGCGCAAATGCTCCTTCCGCGAAATTCGTTCCATTATCAGTTATAATGTTGTGTGGATAACCGTATCTCAAGATGATGTCTTTGAGAAATGACACGGCCGTAGCTCCATCACATTTTCTTATAGGCTTCACTTTGATCCATTTTGTAAACTTGTCCACCATGACCAAAATGTGTGTCATGTTTCCTCTCGCAGGTTTGAACGGGCCAACCATATCCAAGCACCACACATCAAATGGCCATGTAATTGGTATGGTTTTGAGTTCTGACATAGGCATATGTGTCTTGGTGGCATATCTTTGACAACCATTGCATTTTCTCACCAGATCTTCTGCTTGCTCCAAGGCACTTGGCCAGTAGAATCCATGCCGGAACTCCTTTGACACTAAGGCCCGGGATGAGGCATGATGCCCGCATTCTCCTTGGTGTATATCTCGGAGGATGTTCAGTCCTTCTTCCGGGTCAACACACCTCTGGAGGACATTGGTTACACTCTGTTTGTACAGCTCGGAATTGATGATCGTGTAAGCTTTGGCTCTCCTCTGAGTTTGCCTGGCTAGCACTTCCTCAGTGGGTAACGTTCCATCTTTCAAGAACTAGTATATAGGTAGTGCCCAAGCTGGTATCGCTCGCGTAGGGAACATCTCCTCATCAATTTCCATCCGATCCACCGGCATAACTTCAGCCGGATCAGTCCCCGGTCAGCGAGGTAGCCCCGGTCTCTTGAGGCAGTCCCAGGTTTGACGAGGCAGTCCCGGTTCGGCGTATACCTCCCATGTCAATGTCCATGGGCTCAGCTCGGATTCGCTTTTACGGGACATAGATTGAGTCGGTTCCTGGGACGGCGATAGATGGTTTTCGAGGTGCTCCAATGCTATGCCCGGTGGAATTGCACGCCGGTCGATCCGAGCTTTGACAAAGATGTCGGCAACCGTTTTCCACGCGAGGTACATGGTGAAATTCGCATCCCTCAAAGTAACCCGAGATCTTATGCACATGAAATCTGTATAGTGCCATGTTTGGATCCAGGCCCCACACCCGGACACTTGTCAGACATTAGATCCGAATCGCCAAAGCATATTATCCGACGTATGCCAATCTCCTTTGCCACTTTGAGACCATGCACCAGAGCCTCGTACTCAGCGACATTGTTTGATGCCGCGAAATGGATCTGCAATACGTACTTGAGCTGATCCTTCTTTGGCTTGGTAAGCACAACCCCGGCACCTAACCCGGTTTTGGTTTTCGATCCGTCAAAGTGCATCCTCCAGTAGTTCGGATCTGGTGACGGTGGTTCGTATTGCACCTCGGCCCAATCTACGAAAAAGTCCGCCACAGCCTGGGACTTGATCGCTTCTCTTCTATCATACTGGGGTGCGTAAGGTGCTAGCTCAATTGCCTATTTCGCAATTCTGCCATTCGCATCTTTGTTACCCATTATCTCGGATATGGGGGCTTCGCATATCACTTTGATGGGATGCTCCTCAAAGTAGTGCTTTAACTTCTTTGCCGCCATATAGACACCGTATGCCACCTTTTGAAAGTGTGGGTAGTTCTGTTTTGAGGCGCATAATACCGCTCAAGTAATACATCGCCTCTTGACCGATGACCCTCTTCATCACGCTCCACTACAATTATCGCACTTACAACTCGGTTGGTTGCGCTATGTAGAGCAACATTGGCTCCTTTGACGGTGGAGAAGCTAACACCGTGCAGTACAACATCTTTTTAAGTGGGCAAAGCTTCATTGGCCTGCGGCGTCCAAACGAATTTATCTGACTTTTTCATGAGTTGGTAGAGAGGCAGTGCCTTTTCTCCCAACCGACATACAAACCGACTCAACGAGGCCAGGCACCCAGTGAACTTATGGACATCGTTGAGACACTTCGGGAGCTCCATTCGTTCGATGGCTCGGATCTTAGTTGGATTAACCTCGATACCTCGGCTAGAGACGAGAAATCCGAGTAATTTCCCAGCAGGGACACCAAAGGTACATTTCTCCGGATTAAGCTTCATCCAGAATCTCCTCAAGTTTGCGAATGTTTGCCTTATGTCGTCAAGGAGCATTGCGCTTTCCTTGGTCTTAATAACCACATCATCCACATAGACTTGTACGTTTTGACCGATTTGATCGTGCAAACATTTTTGCATACATCTTTGGTACGTTGCTCCTGCATTTCGTAAACCAAACGGCATAGTGCGATAGCAATAAGCCCCGTACGGGGTAATAAACACAGTTTTTATTTGATCATCCGGGTTCAGAGGTATCTGGTGGAAACCAGAATATGCGTCGATGAATGACAACAGTTCACATCCCGCGGTAGAGTCGATGACCTGATCTATCCTCGGCAATGGGAATGGATCTTTTGGACACGCCTTGTTCAGGTTCATGTAATCGATACACATACGCCAAACCACTGCCACGTTCGGATCATCCTTCTTCTTTTCTACCAATACCGGATTAGAGAGCCAATCCGGATACAACACTTCCATGATAAATCTAGCTGCTAGCAACCGAGCTATCTCGTCACCAATGACCTTTTTCCTATCCTCGGCGAAGCGTCGGAGAGGTTGCTTCACCGGCCTTGCTCCGGGTCTTACATTCAAAGAGTGCTCGGCCAACTCCCTCGGAACACCTTGCAAGTCCTGTGTGGACCAAGCAAAAATATCCCGATTCTCACGGAGGAAGTCGACGAGCTCGCTTTCCTATTTGTCAGTTAACCCAGCACCAATTGTTACGGTACGCTCCGGAAACACGTTATCCACTGGAATCTTCTTGGTGTCCTTTGCGGCTTGAAACGAAACGCTTCCATGCGGGTTACTTAACGCCGGCATATATTGCTGCGCGGACTGAGCTAATGCCGCCACCTCTTGGATTTTTCTTTTCTCTTGCGCAATTACGAGTGACTCGGCTAGGTTGGACCCGGCTGAGGCGCACTCAATAGAACGTCGGAAATCCCCAGTGATAGTAATTGCTCCATTTGGCCCGGGCAACTTCATCTTCAGTTAACTAACGTGGCAACTTGCCATGAACTTGCTCAGTGCTGGTCTCCCGAGTAATGCATGATACGTGCTCTCCAAGTTCACCACCTCAAACTCTAGATTCTCAGTTCGGCAGTTATCCCTCGTGCCGAACAGCATGTCGATCCAGACATTGCCTATGGGCTCAAAGGAGATGCCTGGTATGATGCCATGGAAAGTTGTTGTTGTAGCCTGGAGCATGTTCTCCGAGATGCCCAACTTGCGCATCGTATCCGCATACATGATGTTAATGCTAATGCCATTGTCAATCAGTACCTTGGAGAACCTCACATTAATGTTCAGTCCAATGAATGTCGGATCTAACACTAGTGCATACGAGCCTGGACTTGGCATAAGCTTGGGATGATCTTTGATGCTCCAGGTGATTTCCTGGTCCGACCAAGGCATGTACCTCGTCACTGCAGGCATAACCGCGTTAACGTCCATATGTTGGCGCTGCAAGCTCTTCCTATCTGTTTCCTCTGTCGTGAACACACAATAGCTCTGGTGATGTTCCCTGTACTCATTCCTTCCCTCGTTTCTGGAGTACCTCTGATCCGGTTGTTGCTGGTTTTCCACCTAATGCACTACATCCCTTCTCTCATTGTTGTCATACCTCGGCGGAGGGGGAGGCAGCATTAGTTGTTGCGTGTTTGCTCCGCAGAGCAATTAATGCCGGGGTAACTCCTGCCGAGGTTGATCATTCCGGGGTGCCTGAGGATTCCCCGAACCACCCTGTTCTATCTTACGCATCCACTCACATTGCCTCGTTGTGTGACCCGCCGGGCTGTTCGGATTTGGCGTGTGAAACTTACACGGCTAGTCCAACATTGACTCATAGGTATACCTCGGACGGCCTTTCTTTTCTTGCCATTGCTTCTTCTGCTCCGGAGTCCACGTTCTCTTGCCATCGTTTCGAGGAGTCCATTTCCCTCCCGTTTTCTGGCGTTGGTTACTTCTTCCTCTGGGTTGATCTTGATTCACTACTGCAACTTGTTGCGAACTATACCGATGATCCGATCTATCGTCTCTCCTTTTTCCCCTGTAATCGTTCCTCCGGGATGACCCGGCTCCGTCCCTCTGATAGTACTCCTCATTTGACTCGTTTGACGCGATCCTGGGTTGAGTCGGGTCACCCAAAGCATATGAATCCGCAATCCGGATCATCTCTGCCAACGTGACTGGCATTTTCCTTTGCAATTTCATCCACAACTCGCTGCCATATCTGCACCCTTGTGCGAACCATGCTATGGCCTGTGACTCTATGACTCCCTCGCACGAGTTTCTCACGGTACACCACCGGGTCAAGAATTCACGATCCGTTTCGTTAGATCTCTGCTTGCACATCGCTAGGGTCTGCGGTCTATTCGGTCTCTGATATGTACTTGAGAAGTTGCTGATAAACATTTCTTCAAAATCTATCCAGCAATTGATGCTTCCGGGTGGCAAATTATTCAGCCATACCCTGGCCGGGCCTTCCAACATCTGAGGCACATATCGTACAACCCATCTCAAGTTGCCAGTTGCAATTTTCACCGCCGTAGCATAGTTTATCAGCCAATCCTCTGGCTTTGTACTTCCATCATACGTCTTCGTGCCCCTGGGTAATTGGAAGTTGGGTACTGGCGGTTCCTTCATGATCCGGGGTCCAAAGCACGCTGGACCTGGAGGACCTTGACATTCGATCTGTTCCGACCTATACAGGCGATCCAGCTTTAACTCAAGGCCATCCGCATCAAATCCCTGCTTCCCAATCTCGACCCTATCACATGATAGTCCGGTCTTGCGTATCCCGCATTCATCATCTCCAAGTCTCCGTCATTGTATCGGTTTTGCTCTCGTTGTGCTCCTCTCATTGCATACCTACCGCACTTTGCTCTTGCCTTGGTATATTCCGCTGCTGCGGTTGACCTGCTCCTACCGAGTTTCGTTGTCCGGCATTGCCGTTGGCAGCGTTCCCTTGACCGGCATTGCCTTGGTCGTGATTACCTCAGCCAGCTTCACCTCGGCTCACACTTCGTCGATCGTCGTTTTTCTGCCTCTCTTTTTCTTTTCCCACACGCGTTGGGTCGTACGGGACGATCTGCTTGTTCCGTCTGGCCGAGGTTACTACCTCCTCTCTCCTGGGGCCACCATGAGGCGATGATGCGGCTCCAGCGGATTTCTCCGGGTTACCCATCGCCGAATGGACGATCTTAGAAGCTCCAACTCTCTCCAGGTTACCTCTCAGCAGCTCCTCGTTCTGCCTGTTCGCGATCCGAACCAGCTCGTTAACCCGGTCTTGCTGTCTTTGACGGGCTGCACCCGTCAGACCCTCTAGCTCGGACGATGCGGCATCTGCTGCTCTGAGGTTCTTCGCCAGGGTACTATACTTCGGCAACCCCACGGACAGATAGTTTTCCGACCCTTCTGGTCCATCATCACCTTCTCTGTTCATCTCGTTTATGAGATTTTTCCCTTTTACCCTTACTGCATCAACCTTGTTTGCCTTCGCGTACTCACGCAGCGTCATATTCAATGACTGCTGAGCCACTGCTATTTTCTTTGCACCCTCTAGTATCTTTTGTCAGGTTTCCTCTAGCTCGGCCTATGCCTGAGCCGGATCTACCACTGCTGCCACCGGGTTTGCCAAGCTATCCATAGCTTCCCTCGGCATGTTCTCAGGCCACTCTAGCGGAGGACCCCTAGCTTTCCTCGGTGCCTTAGGCGTTACCTCCGTGTCTGGCGCTGGATCCTTGCTCACGCCCGCGCCTGGCGCAGTCATCATCACCTCTACATGGTCCGGGGAGCGAGCGATATGCGCCCCACGAGCCACAGTGAGGGGTGACTCTCCTGCATCGACGATGCGACGCGGATGAACGCAAGACACGTCCACATCAACATAGACCTTGTGCGCACCGAGCTTGACGAAGATGCCGTTGCGTGGAAGGGGCGCGTGCCAAAGCAGCCAGCGTTGTCGCTGATGTAGTCCAGCGCTCCGAAGCGCTGAACGAGCCCGGAGACGATGCGTTCGCCGGTGCCGATGAGGTTTCCTGTCCGGATCTTCACCCCTGCTAGCGCCGCTAGCCCCACGGTGGGCGCCAACTGTCGTGGTGGTGTCACGGCAGATGCCATGGATAGGCTAAAGGTGGGGACTAATATGCGCTAGGGGAATCCAGGGAGGGATAGTAGAGTGATTCTCTACACAGAAGCTTTGTATTGATGTTCTATCTCAAAGATTACAAGTGCTCCTCAAGCTGTATTGACAAGAGGAGGAAGAAGAAACTCACTTACTCTTGCCACCTATCTAGCCCAAGAACCCTAGATCCACTAGTGCTCAACCAAATAGAATTCTGCCAACTCTGTATCCCAGAAAAACCCAACCCCTCTACCAGAACCCTAACCCCCCTTATATAGTGGTGGTTCGGTCCTGGCCTAGGGCATACGTGCAGGCATATTCCTAAGAATATGCCCCCTCCCAAAGTAGTAATCCGACAGAGGTGCTTTTCCCCCGCGTCACACTTGCTTTAGCGACGTAGCCTATGCGGCGCCCGCGTCAGCCGACGTGAGCGTTGTCACCCTTGTCGGCCACGATCCTGTGGTCCTGCCCTTGCTTTATTCGCTCATCCAGTACGCACCGGACCTTCTTTTTTGACCGGAGAGATTCCTTCCTTCTCCTAGAAGCCAAGCGAGGATCCGGATCACAGTTGATCCGGCCGCACCTGTTCCTGCATATAAGTTAGATAAGCATTTCCGACTTACTCCTTAAGTCGGACAAGATAACATTAGGCGTCCCCCCCCCCTGGCCCAGGTTACTCCGTGATCCGGCCTGCCTTAAGGTGACTCGGCCAGCATCCGCTTTGACCTTGCCGACCCTCGGCTAACTTGGCTCTTATACTCCGGAGTGACCCTACCTGGGGGTATCCCCCCAACACCGGTGAAAACACAAAAGGAATTCTAAAACTCCCGAAGGTCCGTTAAAGTAACTTCACTATGCATTCGCTTCTCGAGGATTCGATAACCTAGTTCTACTAGGGAAAAAGAAGCTATACTACATCCGTAATCCAGATCGAAGGTATCAACCCTTTTTCTGGCGCTGTTGTCGGGGAAGCAATAGCTACCCTAGTAAGGTTATTAGGAATCTTGCTAGTTTTAATTCTTGTTTTTAATTTTGTTAGTTTGCTTTTAGTCTTTATTTGATAAACCAAAAAATTAGTTAGTCTCTAAATTCTTGCTTTTTACCATTATAATTCTTTTTTCGAAGAAAACCCAAAAACATAGGAAGTATGGCTGAAAAGAAGCTTGGGGAGTTTGCTACTCCCAATAATGATTATTTGTGAACTCCTATAACTCAGCCAACAATCGCTGCTGATGACTATGAAATTAAGCCCCATTACTTAAGTTTGGTTCAACAAAATCAATTTGGAGGCTCTGCTGTTGAATATGCATGTATGCACTTAAATACTTTCACTGAAATATTTGATATGATCCGTATAAAAGATGTTGACCCTGATGCGGTCAAATTGAGTCCATTTCCTTTCTCTCTAAGAGGAACAACTAAAGAATGGTTGCTATCTTTGGCTAAAAATACTATTACATCATGGGTGGGATGTACTTCTTTATTTAGGACTAAATTTTTCCCACCTGCAAAGACTATGCAACTTCGATCCAATATTACTGGCTTTAGACAGGAAGAGCGTGAGCCACTAGTGCTTGCATGGGAGAGGATGAAAGAATGCCTAAGAAACTGTCCTAGTCATGGGATGGAAGATTGGTTAATCCTCCATTTATTTTACAATGATCTTAATCCTGTATCTAAGTCTATGCTTGATACTGCAGCTAGAGGAACATTTATGGGTAAACATATTACCGAAGCAAAGCAGCTGCTAGACAATATGCAAGACAACCATGCCCAATGGCATGTGGAAAGATCAAACACTAAGAAGGTGAACTCTGTCTCACCACAAGAGAATGAAGATCTCAATGCTAAGTTGGATGAGCTCATACTAGCCGTAAAAGGTAAGGAAACTCAGGTAAGAGCCGCCCCCGAAACAAATATTGAAGAAATAGACTTCGTAGCTCGTAATGATTATAATTCTGCTTGGAAGAAGAGTTACAATCCAAATTCTCAGAAACACTATGCTAGTCCTACAGGAAATTCTAATAATAATATGGGAAACAATAATGGTAGTCTCCAAGAAACACTGAAGTCTTTCATAGACTCACAAAACAAACAAAATAATATTTTAGTTAAAATTACAGAGAACCATGATGCTATGCTTGGTAAACTATCTAACTAAGCTGTTAGTTTGAGAAATGATTTACAGGCCCTTCAAGAAAGAACGAGGATCGTTGAGGCACATCTAGGTAAGATAAACGAGAGTCAAACTCTCATTCTAGCTAAGTTTGCAGGTAGATCTAAGCCAAATCCTGTTGAGGACCTCAAAATGATGAGGATCCACAGGGAGGATCCTGAAGAACTTGATTATAGTAATGCTCCTTCACCAAGCTACACCGTTGAAGATCTCGTAAAAAGGATCAACGTCAAGATTCTAGTAAGTGAAGGTAGTGATGAAGCTATGTACCAACATTTTGTCAATCAAGTAGCAATAAAGGTACATGAGCTTGAAGAAGAATACAAGAAAATTGTTGAAAAATTACCTGTTAAACTAGATGACATATTTGATCCTACTATTAAGATTAAAATTGGAACCAATGAGATAGCTGCACTTTGTGATCTAGGTGCAAGCGTCTCGACAATTCCAAAGTGTCTTTTTAACAAGTTAAATCTTGGATCCTTTGAAATTACTGAGTTAAAATTGCATCTAGCAGATTCTACCTACAAACAAGCTGTAGGAATTAAGAAGAACACTTTAGTATACATTAAAGGCTGTCTCGCTCTTATTGATTTCGTTATAGTTGACATGCCTGAAGATGCTACTGCTCCTATTATATTAGGCCATCCTTTATTATGAACTATTAAGGCTTTGATTAATCTGCATGAAGGGAACATGAAGCTACAATTGCCTTCACGGGATCCTTTTGTTATTCATTTCCCCAGGAAGAAGAAAGCCAAGCATGACGAAAAGGAGGCTATCACTTTGAAGGCCAATTACTTTGGAGTGGGTGTTCCACTCATCTGGCCCAAGTGAGTATCATCAAGGTCAAGCTATTGACCATAAAAGAGCGCTCCATGGGAGGCAACTCGTGTGAAATAAAGGTTTGAGTTAAGTTTTTATTTTTAGTTTAAGTTTTTGTTTAATAAAGAGTGCTAGAAAACTCCATTTGAGGAGAAGAAGTTCGGTAGTACTTGAAATGCTGCTTTATTCATGCTATTGTTGGTCGAAAATATTTACTGTCAATTTTGTATAAAAAAATAAGGTATATCACTAAGTTACAGGAAAAGAAATAGTCTACAAAGAAACAATTTTTTTTTGATACACACGGAGAGTTTAACGACCAACTATACGGCGGGAATAAAAATTCCGGCCGTATAGCTCCGGTCATATAGATATCTTTGCCATCGAAAATTAATCTATAATATGTACTGAGAGTTTAACGACCAACTATACGGTGGGAATAAAAATTTCGGCTGTATAGCTCCAGTCGTATAGATATCAATGCCTCTGTACAGTTTCTTTTCATATGTTCTAAGAATTAACGACCATCTATATGGCGGGAATAAAAATTCTGGTCGTATAGTTCCAGTCATATAGATATCGACGCCTTTGCAAATTTTCTTTCATAGGGACAGACAGTTTAACGACCAACTATACGGCCGGAACATTTTGTTCCAGCCGTATAGCTGCGTCCGTATAGCTGTGCTGCCAGGAAGAAAACCTAAATTTTTGAAAAAAGGCCAACTATACGGCCGGAACACATTGTTCCGACCGTATAGCTGCGCTCGTATAGTTGCGTCCGACCACAAAATCACACGGGAAGGTACTCCCAACTCCAAAACTTCAATCCTTTTTATTTCTTCTACATCCAAACTCTCTCAAAACCTCAAGGGATCTTCATCTCTGCTCAATTTCATTCGATTTCCTCGCACACAAGTGATCTATGGTATGTTTCTCCTCCGATCTTCCAATTACTTTTTGCAAATTCATCTTTGATCTATTGTCATTACCAATCTAGGGTGAGATCTACTATGAACCAACTGCCATGATTATCTTGCCTAGATTATTTTTTTGAGGAGAATTCTTTAGTGTGTTATGATGCAGAATATGATGCACTTAGTGTTATTGGATCAAAAAGTTTTATTTTTTCCTTTCTTCAATGTTGGGGATATGCTATATGGGTATCCTCATAGCATGTCACTATTCCGCCTAACCCGGGTGGCCCATAGTTGGTAGCAAGGCCTATGGCCTACTGGGCGGCCCAGTTAGACGGATTCAGAAGGGAGGCCCATGCCGGATAAAGGAAGGCTACACAGGAGTCACCGACATACTTGGAGCCTTGGAGTACAAGACACAGAAGACTAGTTGGTGTAGGTGTAGGACTCTTTACCTTGTCCGGCAAGGACCTTTCCCTGTAAACCCTAGGTCTTGGCGCCTTTATAAGCCGACCCATGGGAGCCTTTAGGGCACAACCTCTTAGATTGATGCGTACAATGCACAACACCTCGCACAGCGAACCTATCTATGTAACTCGGCGTGTTGATATTATAGTGATTTATAGCAGGAGTAGAGTTTCGCCACCGTTGTGGGACTTCAACCTGAGTAAGCTGTGTTACCTCATACCCGCCAACTCTCTGTCTTACCCCACGTCTCTAAACACGCGCTGTGAGGACCCCTCCATGGCATACTTGTTGGCAATACCACGACAGTTGGCGCCCACCGAGGGGCAAGAGGCGCTTCGAGCTCTACACCAGGCGAGGTCCAATCTCTTCGTGGGAATCGGCGACACCATAGCCATCGGACGTGTTCTCTTCTCCGGCAACGTCCCGATCGTCCCTTCGGACGAGTTCTTGGTGCCGGCGAAGACGAACCCTACGCGATGTTCTGGCGTCCCCGTCGGAGACATCCACATCTTCATCAGCGAAACTAACTCGGGTCCTAGCTCCCAGGAAGTCAGAAAATCATCAAGCCCCTCACGGACCGCCTATGAGCAGGACACATTTGCGGAAGGATCTGGGCCATACCTCCCCTTGGAGTATGGTGGCTCGGATCAGGAAATTTCAAAACCCACCCAAACCGCCCCTGTGCAGGATATAAAGGTGGAAGGACCCCACAAATCCGCTTGGCTTCCCCGAGCGTTAGAGATGCGTAGGTCTCACTTTGTCGGTGTAGTCACCATCTTCGATCTGGCTAGATAAATTCAGAGGCATGGAGAACCTCCCCGCGAATACCTTGCCAGATGGATGAGGGTGAGAGAAACCCTAGAGGGCAACCACTCCGACGAGCTCGTGTACCACTTCGTGGAAGGTCTCACATCTAGAACACTCCTCCGACATACCCTCCGAAGGCGGCAAGCCGCGGGTCCTCTCCCTCTCGGTGAGATGGTTACCATCATTAACGAATATGTGGAAGCCAACGAAGAGGCTGAAACGGCGATCGACGTCATGGCTGGAGGAGGAAACAACAACAATGGCCCGCCTCCATCACCCTCCACATTCGCCAACGCCAACACCGAAGCCAACTCCGATTCCGTCCTCGGCGCGCTATACACCGACATCAATATGGATGGCGGTGGCTCGGACGCTACCTCGGAGGAATACGATGCTGTTATGAGGGAGATCGAGCAGGAGATTGAGAAGGAGGAGTGTGCCGACAAGACCAACGCTTCCCACCAGGTGCTAGTCGCCATTGGGAGCGTATTGGAAGAAGACAGATAGGAACAGGATCGTGAGAGAGCTCTGCCCACACCAGCGGTAACCAGAGCAGCAACAGCCAAAAAGGCCGCCGAGCCTCCGGCTCCAGCCAAGGCTATGCCCCCTCCGGTTATCCGCCTGCAACCGGCACAGGAACTCACCATAGCCCCAAGTACCGTCCGACAATCAAACTAGCCGCCAATGCCACCATCAACGTCTGCAGCTGGCAACCCATTGGCTACCCCCACTGACAAAGCAATCTACGGCGCACTCCTCGTTGAACCTATCACCGTCGCCCATATTCGGAGCATTACGGAGCTTGCCAAGAAACGGGCGGCAATCTTGGCGGAGGCCAAGTGCATCGCAGAGCAGGGCGCTAAGCTGGACGAAGACATGGATAGGGTGCAGCAATCCATCAATGCGGCAAGAGCTCTAGAGGCTGAGTACAAGCAATTTCTGTTGAAGCAAAAGGCAAAGTAGGCACCAGCTCACATCGTCGAAGATCCTGGTGTTCGGCGCAGGTTGGGGTATGAGGGCTCCAAGCCGACAAAAGCCACCCCATACATCGACTCAGAGGGGAGGCAAGTCATTCCAACTCCCGCCCTCAACATCGCCATCGCCAAGGCCCTCCTTGAGCAGGACAGGTCGCTAGAAGCAGTTGCTCAGGTGTACGACCTTGTCACTAAGGCATGCAAGCAACAGGAAAAGGCCACCTCGCAGAGGCTTGAGTCTAACCCGAAGCTTTGCCAATCCTCCATGAACAACCGCAAAAGGCCAAAATCTCCCCGCGACGAGGGATCTCGCATAGGCTCTACAGAGCGAAGATGGAGGGAGGCACGCAATCGGACTGACACCATCCCCATATCCTCCGATCACGGAGAAAAGGCTCACCCTCGCCGGTCGCCACCTTCACCGCCATCTCGGCGTCACGAGGAACTAGAGCCGCACCACCGTAAAAGCATGCCACCACAAAGGCGGCCCCAGGCTGGCGTCATTATACGCGACCAGGGCGAGCAGCCTCGGCATGCCGGAGAATGCAGCGGCAATGAAGGACATAGGAGCAGGTCCCACAAGGAGCTGCCACGTCCGACAAGCAACCGCGATAGGCGTGAGGACTCACATGAGGGACATAGCAAGAAGGCTAACGCACCGCCCCCACCACCACCGTCGCCACCTAGCAGCCATCATGGCGGAGGCCATGGCGGGTCTCACAAACCGCGCCACAACTCCCCTCCCCATGATGGAAAAGGGAAGCAGCCAGAGCCATATGATGCACGTTCGTGGCTGGACAAGATCCAAGAAGCTCGGGAGCTCCCATACCTTGGACCACGTTGCTTTGGGCCAGTAATACGAGCCACATCTTACCCCAAGGTCCTCCGGATAGACAAGACCATCAAGCCCTACAATGGCACCGCCAGGCTGGCAACATGGTTGTAGGACTACAGCGAAGCGATTCACATCGCAGGGGGAAACCCCAATGTTGCCGTCAAGTACCTCCCACTCATGCTCACCAGCATCGCCCGACAATGGATCGATGACCTACCGGAGAAGTCAATATGCAATTGGTTGGACATGCATGAAGCGTTCACCAAGAATTTCGAGGGCACATACAAACGTCCCTGTACTATCGGAGACCTCCAGCGGTGTGTGCAAGAAAAGGATGAAACTTCTCGTGCTTACCTCTCTCGCTAGCTGGATATGAAAAATTCCTGCGTAGGGGTGCACGAACAGACTGCTATGGCCGCCTTCGTCGACGGTCTGGAAAAAGGAACTTTGCTCCACCATAAGTTGAAGTGCAAGCAAGACAACAATGAGTTCACCCTCAACGCAATGATCGCCATAGACAGCGAGTTCACTGCTGCTGATGACGATGCGCGCGGATCACTGCCGGCAATAGCAATCCCTACCTAGGACAGAAAAACAACAATACTAACAAGTGAAGAATCCGCTCAAAGAGAAGCAAGAAGCCTACATGGTCGCCGCAACGTTCACTGGCAGAGGCGGAGGCGGACAGTGTGGACATGGATGGGGGCCTAGCAGTGGCCAGCAGAGGAGTGACGCTACACCCTCAGCACCCCGCGTTCCCCAGACATACGAGGAATACCATGACATGCCATGTTTCGTCCATCTCGACGCTAACGGCAAGTCCACCCACAACAACCACCAATGCAAGTTTGTCAATGATCTCAAGGAGGACCCTGAGTCCGGCTACAAGCAAAGTCAGAAAAATAGACCACACGGAAAGGTTAAAGGGAAGAAGGAGGAAGAGCATAAGGATTCAAGTGATATGGATGAAGACATGGAACCCAAATCTTCCTACAAGGGAGAGGATAAAGGGAAAAATCCCTTCAAAAAGAAGGCTCCATGTTACCACACTTTCCTTGGTACTCCCACCATCCGGACCCAGAAAACATCTCTGAGGATACTGATGGCCACCCTCCCTCCGGTTCCCCAGTACGTCAGGTGGTCAGAAGTTCCAATTACTTGGGATAGGAAGGATCACCCAGACCTTATCCCAACAGAGAATCAGTATGCCATGGTCATCAACCCTTTTATTGACGGCACAGAGTTCACCAAGTGCCTCGTGGAAAGCAGCATCAACATCATGTACCTAGATACACTGCACAAGATGAACTTGATAGAGACCCAGCTAAGGAAGATAAATACCGTGTTCCATGGGGTTGTCCCCAACCGACAAGCAAATTCCCTAGGCTGCATCACCCCTCTGGTCGCTTTTGGCGATGTCAAAAAATACCGCCAAGAATGCATGTCCTTTAAAGTGGTGCCATTCAAGAGCGTGTACCATGTCATCTTTGGACGCGACATCTTCCACTCCTTCCTCACAAGGCCATGCTTTGTCTACAACAAGCTCAAGATACCCGGACCAAATGGCGTCATCACCGTTGATGGAAGCTTCTCTAAGGCACGGGAGTGCGAGCTAAGTGAAGCCGCCTTCGCTGAAGTAGTCCTCTATGGTGAGCAGTTCAAGGAGATCCATAACCAGGTCGATGCCTTGGAGATGCCGGCTTCGAAGAAGCAGATCACTGCTGCCGAACCCGCCTTCAAGGCCGCCATCAAGACCAAGTAGGTGGAACTTGTGGAAGGAGATTCCTCCAAGACCACCTCCATTGGCACGGACCTGGATCCCAAATAGGAAAGCATGCTCGTCGAGTTCCTCCGTGAGAATAGGGACATCTTTGACTGGCAACCTTTTGACGTGAAAGGTGTACCTAGGGAACTTGCCGAGCACAACTTGAATATTAATCCCAATGCCAAACCAGTGAAGCAACCTCTACGATGCTTTGGTGATGAAAGTCGAAGGGCTATAGGCAAAGAAATAGCTAGGTTACTTAAGGATGGCTTTATCCGAGAAGTTATTCACACCCGATGGGTGGCAAATCCCGTACTTGTCCCCAAAAAGGGAACCACTGAATTAAGAATGTGCGTTGATTACACCATCTTGAACAAAGCATGTCCGAAGGATCCGTTTGCTTTGCCTTGCATTGACCAAGTCATTGATTCGATGGCTGGCTCGAAACTTCTGTGTTTTCTCGATGCCTATTCAGGATACCACCAGATCCGGATGCGAAAGTCGGACCAATTGGCCACTTCGTTCACCACACCCTATGGCAAGTATTTCTATATCATGATGCCCTTTGGGCTGAAAAAACGCTGGTGCTACGTACCAGCGGACGATGCAACGCTGCCTACACGACCAAATAGGTCGCAATGTACACGCTTACATGGACGACATCGTGGTAATGTCAAAGAAATCAAATGATCTTATCACTAACTTGCAGGAAACCTTCGACAATCTACAAAAATACAACATGATGATGAACCCCAAGAAGTGCGTCTTTGGGGTACCCTCTGGCAAACTGTTGGGTTTCATCGTTTCACATCGCGGAATCAAGGTGAACCCGGGGAAAATCAAGGCCATCCTCGACATCAAACGCCCGACATGCCTGAAGGACATACAAAGGCTCACATGTTGCATTGCAGCAATAAGCCGGTTCATCAGCCGACTTGGAGAGAAGGCTATGCCGCTCTATAAGTTGCTCAAGAAGGCAGACAAATTCACATGGACGGATGAAGCTGATGCAACACTTCAGGAGTTGAAGAGAATACTTTCCTCCCCACCAATACTTGCAGCACTGGTGCCAAGGCAACCAACCGAGTAATCATCATCGTCATCATGGTGGAGCGCAAGGAACCAACGCACGAATACGGATTTCAGCGGCCCGTTTACTATGTAAACGAGGTCTTGACGAAATCCAAGCAGCATTACCCGCACTACCAGAAGATAGCTTATGGAGTCTTCCTTGCTTCACGTAAGCTAAGGCATTATTTCCAGGAGCACCCCATCACAGTAGTGAGCAAAGCTCCACTGTCCGACATAATCAACAACAACGACGCTACAGGGAGAGTGGCAAAGTGGGTCATTGAGCTTGCCACCTTTGAAATCACCTACAAGAGACACGACGCTATCAAATCACAAGCATTGGCAGATTTTCTTGCAAATTGGACAGAACTGCTAGAGGACACTCCTGTACCAGAGCCAGAATATTGGGTTATGCACTTTGACAGATCAAAGCTACTCAATGGCTCGGGGGCTAGTGTATTATTACAATCACCAACAGAAGAAAAGCTGCAATACGTTCTACAAATCCATTTCAATGCTACCAACAACATGGCAGAGTATGAGGCCCTCATTCACGGACTTCGCGTAGACAAGGATATTGGCATCAAGCGCATAGTTTGATGTGGAGATTCTGACTTGGTTGCCTAGCAAGTAGCTGGCACCTGGAATGCGCGGAACCCTATGATGGTGGCATATCAAGACGAAGTAGACGAAATAGCTAAATGCTTCGACGGCTACGAAGTCAAGTATGTCAAAAGGGAGGATAGTGAGGCGAGATCTGCTGTCAAAGCTTGGATCAGCTCGTCGACCAATTCCGCCAGGTGTTTCCCTGGAACATTTACAGACCCCATCTGTGAAAGGAGCGGACCCTAACAACCCGGATAAAGTGGATTCATTTGTTAATACTGTAACAATGACCTCTCCGGCTTGGACGAAACCGTTCATGGACTATCTACAAGATGGAACTTTGCCCGCCGACGAAGTCAAAAGCCGACAAATAGTACGCAGAGCAAAAGGCTATGTCATCATTGACGGCCAGCTATACAAAAGAAGTACCACATGATTTTTCCTACGATGCGTCTCCTAGCAGCAAGGTATTGACATCCTTAGAGAAATACATCTCGGAGATTGCGGGCATCATGCCGCTCCCTGATCGTTGGTGGCTAAAGCCTTCCGACAAGAATTCTACTGGATAACTGTCAAGGAGGACGCCAACAAGTTGGTACAAACATGCCTTGGGTGTCAGTTTTATGCAAGACAACCAAGTGTTCCAGCTGAAGAATTGCAAACAATACCAATAACTTGGCCTTTTGCAGTCTGGGGGCTGGACATGGTGGGGCCTTTACAAACAGCACCCTGAGGATTCACGCACTTGCTAGTAGCAGTGGACAAATTCACAAAATGGATTGAAGCTAAACCCATTAGAAAGCTTGATGGGGCAAGAACCCTAAAATTTGTCTGAGATCTAGTGGTGAGATTTGGTCTCCCGCATAGCATGTCACCGACAACGGTAGAAATTTTTCTCTCGGAGAAGTTGAGGAGTACTATCATGAAAAGGGCATCCGCCTTGACCTAGCATCTGTGGCACACCCACAGTCAAATGGAAAAGTAGAAAGGGCCAATGGAGGAATCTTGCACGGAATCAAGCCACGCTTAGAGGCACCGCTATGTAGAGCAGCTAGAGCCTGGGCAGCGGAACTACCATCTGTCTTGTGTATTTTAAGAACAACACCCAACAGATCCACCGTCTTGACTCCTTTCTTCATGGTTTATGGAGCAGAAGCAGTCCTTCCATCCGACATCCTCCACGATGCACTAAGAGTTTTCGCCTACAACAAGGATGACGCTGAAGAATCCAGATGATTACCTGTGGACCTACTTGAAGAAGAGCACGTGCTAGCATGCCAGAGATCCGCCATCTACTAGTAGAAGCTGCGTGGCTACCATAGTCGCCGTGTAAAGCATGGCTCGTTTAAAGAGGGGGATCTAGTGCTTAGGCTCAAGCAGGAGAAATCACAGAAACTATCCCCACCTTGGGAAGGACCGTTCGTCATAAGCAAAGCATTGCTCAATGGTTCCTATTACCTCGTTGATATTCGCGAGTTGAAACATAGGACAAAAAATCGCAAGTGCAAGCAACATGACTCCGATGATGACTATCCGGAGACAGATCGGCCATGGAACATAACACAGCTATGTCCCTTTTACATTAGCACATTTATATTATGTAATAAGTTTATTATATGATCAATGAAATAAAGCATTTGGTTCACTCATATTTTCTGAGTCTTTTAACTAATTTAGTTGTTCATTTTTGGATCATATAAACCCTTTATGCGCAAGGTTGCATTTTCCCTTGTGAAAATTCTGCCTACGGGCGTTAGCTAAAGTTTTCTGGTCTACACGTTTTCTAAAGTTTTTATGTGGATTTTGGAGTAGTGACTTTTTGGCACTCAAAGCCGGTGATTTTGTTCTTAGGTTCTGGACGGTGCTATTAAGCATCATCACCTGAGAGCATAGTTCTATGCTACGAGTTTTCCGTCTCACGAAAGGTCAAGCATACGAACCAGAATAATGGATAAGCCATCACTTGCTTAAAAAATATATACACATGCTAGAAACAGATAAGTTGCAGGAATCTTGAGTACAAGTTTTTCCACCTTAGACAAACATAAGTTTTTTCTGCATACACACTACAGAGACAAATTTAATACAAACATTGTTTTATGGCTCTGCTATAGGGGGCTTCGTGGTGGCATCATCAGAAGAGCCAGGCCGGGAGAGATCGTCAAACTCTGAAGGAGAGGGGCTAGACTTGGACGAGGCCATGTCTTCATCAAGGATCTTGACAGGCACGAAGACATCCGCCTTGACCATCTTGGCAACTCTGGTGTCGAAGCTAGCGAGGGAGTTCCAAATAGCATCGCTATCGATCTCTCGACCTTCCTCATCTACCTTGGGCATGCCGGAGGTCACCAAGTCGATGTCGGCATTGTCATAGTGTGCCTTGACGAAGGACAGGGTCATCCTTGCACCAGCCTGGACGCAAGAGGCTTTCCAGTCCTTGACTTTCTCGGGGGCTCGGTGCAGGATTTCCGCGAACTTGGCCGATGAGTCTGCTGCCTTGTTATTTATGCCTAGAGGTTGAGCTATCTCCTTGGCTTGGGCGATGGCGATGCTGACGAAGTTGCCGGCAAGAATCATGTGTTCCTTGGGATCCGGAGCACCCTCACCCAAGTTGGCTAAGCCAATGGGAGCTGTGGTTTGCACGAAACACAAGGACCATGAGTACAAACAAGTAAAATAGTTGTACAACTTACATAAATGACCAAGACGGATAAAGGTTACCAAAGATGTTCGTTTCCGCTTGCTGGCATGTCTCTGCCAAGAAATCGCGCTCCTTCTAGACTATCTTGAATGCCTCAAGGTCTCTAGCATTCTGCTCTTTGGCAGCTTGGTTCTGCTCCTTGAGTTGCGCAATCTCGTCCTTCAGGCGCTGCATCTCGGCGTCAGCAGACTCTTGCAACACCTTCATCGTTGCCTCATGGCCCTTGACGGCATTAGCCAGGTCCTTATTCAGAATTTTGTTCTCATCGTCGAGCTCCTGGATATGCTTGGATTGCTCGACGATGCTCTTGGCCTTGGCAATGGCTTCTGTAAGACGGAAATCACAAAGTGCTATCAGAAGACGGAAGAGATAATTCAATGAGAAAAGCAAGGAGCTATTTTCGGAAACAGACTCTAGCTATTTTTGATCTGTTCTTTCAGGAATTTGGTTTACCCTGTTCAAGGTCTAGTTCCTTCCGAATAGCAGAAAACCTCTCATTGGCAGCAATCCTCCATTTATTATCGTTCTGCACAAGATGTTAACATGCTTAGTTTCTCTAGAGCATCTAGTCGAAACTATCCGGGTTTCAACTAAATGCTCGGGGGCTACACCACATGATTCTAAAGTAAACTAGTTTCTCTAGAGCATCTAGTCGGAACTATTCAGTTTCAACTAAACGCTCAGGGGCTAAATAGACAAGTTCTACATATTGTTCTTTGGAGCACTCAGGCCAATAACTATTGATTTATCCGCCTAAGAGCTCAGGGGGCTACAGTGGGATATATTACAATTTAAAAGAAGTAAAGTTCAAAAGACTTACGGTGGCAATGACCCTAACATTGTTGGCCAGATGAGCATAGGAGTCATGAAAGGTCCTGGGATTGTTATAAATTACATTGGCCTGCATGATGAAGTCATCCAGGCTCAATGTCGGAGGAGTCGGAGCCAATGGAGAGGTTGATGCCGGAGGCATGGATGAAGCCATAGCTGCCTCCGGCACCTTCAAAGCAGTTGATGGCTCGGAGGCTCCCGCCTCGATCGTCGCTTCCACATCCACCTCTTCCACCACTTCCTTCCCTTTCTCTGTGGCATCCTTAGCCGGAGCTTCAGCCATTTTAGAGGAGGTTCTCTCCTATGTCCCCTAGCCGCTAGGAGCAACATCTGCCTCGACAGAGCCTGAGATATCAAGTGTTGGATTGACATCTGTCTCCATGGCGGAGATCTCAAGAATGACAGGGGATCAAGGCCCAGCGAGGCCAGTAGAGGGCTTGGCGATAGGAGTAGGGGGAGAGGTAGAGGGAGAGGACTTGGAGGACAAATCCTTGGTCAGCATATCATGAATGTTTTTTGACCCTCCAACATCTTTGGAGGATCTCTTCAAACTAGAACCGACTTTCCTCCTAAAACATACAAAGTGTAAGTACAAGAGTTGAAAAAGGTATTGGCAGAAAAGCACAAGTCGGAGAATGAAAATACTTACTCCACGGCAGGAGCCTCGGTGAGGGAAATGCCGGTGGACTTCTTCTTCTTCTCCACCTCTAAGGCAGCAGTGGAACGTTTGGAGACTCCACTCTTCGTTTTCTTCTTCTTAGCCTTGGCAGCAGCATTAGAGGTGGAGCTCTTCTGCTTTCACGCTGTCGGAGCTGGTTGATCCTTGGGGGCGTCATCGTCGAACACCACCTAGTTATCCTTTAGCTTAGGATCATAGACCTAGGAGGCCATTTGATCCACCGCCAAGGTCGCCAGCTGGGTTACAGAGGAGTGTTAGATTGACAACTTCATGTCGGAGAAACCTTAGAGCATATAACGAGCAACAAAGGAAACATAAGCTACCTCTGGGCATTTGGCGCAATCGAACATGTCGAAGGTGATCTTGAAGCCACACTTTTTGTCCTTCACCTTGACAATGTCCTTAAGCTGGAGTTTGATGGAGTCAGTAGAGAAGTTATCTCGCGAAATTTGCATGGGATCCCTCCTGGCTTGAGTGTATTTACACATCAACTCGGCGCGATGCTGCAGAGGCTGGATCCGCCTGATGAACCAGCACATGGAAAGGTCCAAGCCCATCAGGCCTCCGTCTACGAGCCATTGAATCCGCCTTATGGCACAATTGGCTTCATCGTCAAAGGGAAGAGAGGATGGGGTCCGCCATGCGGGTACCTTGGCGGCAGCTCTATCAACAAAGTCAGGATAGGTCTCAAGACGGTCTGGCAGAGGAACATCTGGGCCGTAAAAGTACGTGCGCTGCTAGTTCTTGCACGACTCATGTTCGACGATGTCGGGGAAGCGCCGGCTAGGCCGGATCTTAAAGCTAATGGTTTTGCAGATCCGCAATTCATCCTTGGACTCTATGGACTATCTCTTGACGGTAAAAAAGTATACAAACAGATCAAATCTAGGCTTGATTCCTAGAAATCCTTTGCACAAAGCTACGAAGTTGCTAAGAACTAAGATACTGTTGGGAGAGAGATTGTGGGGGAGTACCCAGAAGTGTCGGAGGACATCCAGGAAGAAGTCGGAGACTGGCAGGCTTACGCCACGTACCAGCTGAGACTTGAGGTAAACCTTCTCTCTGTCTTAGTGAGAAGGGCCACCTTGCCGGCCGGCACCGCCGGCCAGACCGATTCCTTCGTTGAGGGAAGGTACCCCTCGGTGACCAGCTCTTGGAGATCCTCGGCGGTTAGGTCAGAACCTCGCCACACCCCCTTGTGGGAGTCATTGTCTTCATCGGCATCTTCTGGTGCCGCTCTTTCTTGGTCGTCGCCGGTGGTTTCCACCACGGCGGAGACAGGAACGACCACCCCCTCTGGCGGTATGGGAACTCCCTGGGATGGCTCCAGGATAGCCTCAGGAGTCGCCGTAATTGAAGGGATGGAGCTGCTGGAGGCCATTGAGGAGAGGGAGTGGGTGGAGAAAAGAAAGGCTCTGGCAAGGGTTTTCGTAGAGGAGCTCAAACGGTCGCGTGACTGGAGGAAGACGAAGACTGGAAAGCGAATGCGGGTAAAGGAAAAAAATAGATTGACTGCGGTAAAATATATATAGACCCCGCGTCAAGATTCGTGCAAAGCTATCTAATAGATGGAATGTTGTCGACGTGGAAGTGAACGTGCGCGGTAATTTCGCCATGCCCTCCTTCTTTGCCGCTCCACCGTTTCAGATTTCATGCGCGTGAAAATAGCTAATGATTAATTCTCTGTTTCTGTAAGTTTCGAGGTAGCGTAGGTTGTACCCTACGTCATCCTCCTGATAGTTGCAGTGAAAGGTCACATCCTAAGATTCCATCGAAGATGGAGATTACCCGACTCTGGAAACAAAGACTCAAGGAATCTCCGGCTACATTGCGAAGCCGAGGAGGATTGCAGGGTTCTTTGGGAGACCTTTGAGATATTGCTTGACGGATTGCCGTCATCACTTAGACGGGGCATTTAGAGATCAACGAGCAAGACAGCACAAGATTTCGAAGTCCTCTGGGGGCTACTGTTGGGGATATGCTATATGGGTATCCTCATAGCATGTCACCAATTTTCTTAACCCGGGTGGCCCATAGTTGGTAGCAAGGCCTATGGCATGCTGGGCGGCCCAGCTAGACGGATTTAGAAGGGAGGCCCATGCCGGATAAAGGAAGGCTACGCAGGAGTCACCAACATACTCGGAGCCTTGGAGTACAAGACACGGAAGACTAGTTCGTGTAGGTGTAGGACTCTTTACCTTGTCCGGCAAGGACCTTTCCATGTAAACCCTAGGTATTGGTGCCTTTATAAGCCGGCATGTGGGAGCCTTTAGGGCACAACCTCTTAGATTGTTGCATACAATGCGCAACACCTCGCACAGCGAACCTATCTCTGTAATTTGGTGTATTGCCATTATAGTGATTTATAGCAGGAGTAGAGTTCTGCCACCATTCTGGGACTTGAATCTGGGTAAGATGTGTTACCTCGTACCCGCCAACTCTCCGCCTTACCCCACATGTCTAAACAGGCGATGTGAGGACCCCTCCATGGTGTACTCGTCGTCAATACCACGACATTCAATGTTTTATATGATGAACACAAGGAGCCAAACTCGTTCTCGTGCCACCGCTAACGCTTCTTGGGCTACCACTCAGGAACGCATGGGGATACGGTTCAAGAATGAGGCCCATCGTGATCGCTTCAATAGGATCAAGAACCACGAAGTGAAGGCCACCAAGTGGGCTTTCCCCATCATATTGAACCAACTCAGTATTGCTGATGACTTCAATTTACTTTGCAATAGAGCTGGCCTGCAAAACTTTGTGTACAATGATGTACCTACATATCGCCGCTTAACCATTGAATTCCTTAGTTCATTGCAAAGCACCGTTAAACAATGGCAAGGGGAGGATACTATTTCTTTCTGGCTGATGAACAACAACTACACTTGAACATTAGATGAATGGTGCGCATGTTTTAATTTGCCCAACAATGATATTCATGCTTTATGCGCATCCTTTACTGGCTTAAAACCTTCCCCCGATCAATTCTATAATGGAATGAGTTTTACTAGTAGAGTAAATAAGGGGAAGAATATTCAACATCCTGCAATTCGCTATTTGTTTTATGTTATTGCTAACACCTTGCAGGCACGTAATGTGACATGGGTATGGTTACTCGGATGCTTATGATTCGCTACCCTATATTGGGTAAAAGGCTTACAGCCCATGAAGCTTTTAGATGACAGCCCAAGGGAGCAACCGACAAAGGCTTTGACTGTATGAGGAAAGAGAACATGAACCGACATCGTGTTGGTATTGTAAATACGCGTGTATGAAACCTATCTGCATACAGCTTTGAGACCCGGCCTATTATAAATAGGATGGGAGAAGCCTAAGCGAGGGTACCGAAATCTAGAGGACAACTTGTAATAGTGCAATTACTCAATATTCAGGTGACCTTGATTCCATTGTTTCCCTGACATCCGACGAAATCCCCAGCGTTCTCTTTTCCGCGAAACCCCAAGTCCACCACCATGGGCATTGACGAGGTTACCCCTCGTCAATTGGCGATGTCTGTGGGAAACCTGAACGCTGGAACCACGAATTCGCCGGACCACTCTCCACCAAGCATCAACTCGACGAAAGCAAATCCACGCCCTACCACCCTCGTATTCATACTCGCCAATTTCAATAGCGGATCCGATCTAATCATCGGAGGATTCCACTTCCAAGTAGATGACCCGCAAGAATCGCACCCTTTGGTCCTGATCACATTAGAACCGTCGGTCGAAAAAGCTACACCGATAGAGGTATCGACATCTTCTGTCGGATCCTTCGTGGAAGTCACAATACAGATTTAAGCAGGGGACGAAAGCGAGCAAATCGAGATGGATCTGGGGGACCTTGATGGTATTTACGACAATCTCTCCTTTGGATCAGATCCACAGTTAAACTCACCATGCGAAGCAAGCCCAGCAAAGTCAGAACCCAACGAAAGCAGTGAAAGCATTGACTTTGGAATTCGGATGGAAGAAATCTATCCAGAACAAAAACTGATGGACCTCACCGACTCATGCGATAGTGTCTCCATCAGTGCAAACGATGATGTCACCAGTCCATATGTCACCCAACACCAAGTATGCGTGATCATAGGAGACGCCACGACCCAGCAAGACTCCAACGGTAACCCAATTCTTAATCCCGATGATATTCGTTCAAGCCATAATGTAGGAAGTCATGACAACAAAGGAAGTCGAGGAAACGGGGGAGACCCAACAGTCAACCGTGTAAATCGGGAAGAAGAACAACTGCGCGAGGATGAGAGGCAAACCCTTAGCTTACCATCCAGTGCATGGGAAAAGGCAAGAGCAGCAATTTCGGGTGCGGTCCCAATGACAATGGATGCTACCCACAAAAATCTATTGGCATACCAATATCTGCTTCATCGCAAAAAGAGAGACCTACTCCGGATGTAGAGGCAACTCGACGAAAGGAAGAGGGTAGCCAACAAATCTAGCCTACGGCAAGCGCAGTTAAGCTCCACCTGAGGATCAAGGAGCGTAACAGGAGGAGCATCACCAAGGAGAGGAACGTCTAGATTACGAGATATCCCCGAAGAAGAGAGGAGCGGACCAATCCGAGACCTTGATCTGTCATTCATGTCGATAGACCAAGCTGGAAATATCAAGGCAAAAACAGCTCAGGCAGCCATTATAGTCACGCAAACATATCTAATTACAACACAGCCCGCACCCGACGATCCTCGCGTGGCCCTTCACCGCTCTGCCCTGATGAATCTCGGCATGGTAGGAGAATCTCTCGTGCAAGTAGATAAAGGAACGATGCGACAGCCTGACAGATCCCCATGCCATCGCAGCAGCCCTTGGCACGGAGGTCATACCCGACGATCACGATCACCACATCGGGTCCACTTTTCAGAATCAGAACCGCGAAACAACACAAGAAACGACATCACCCAGCGACGAATCGACCGATCTAGAGAAGAACACAGCACCAGAAGATACCATGACGGTGAAAGCGAGGAAGAACAAGAAATATGCGGAGCCAGTTGCTTTACCTGACGGATTCGCAGGACTCCAGTACCAAAAGATTTTAAGTTACCCCAAGATCGCGAAAAGTACGATGGCCTCCAAGAACTCGAAGCTTGGCTGACAGATTATCTAGCAACCGTCAGACTATAGGGCGGATCCAAAGCTACAGCAATGCAAAGCTTGCAGCTGCACCTAACTAGTGCGGCACGCTCCTGGCTGAAAAAACATTACCTGAGGATTCTATCAGTAGTTGGAACAATCTTGAGGACAAGTTTATCAGGAATTTCTAGTCCACATTCAAGCGACCCGTGTCTTTGGAACAATTGTGGGCCTGCAAGCAAAAACCTGGGGAGTCAATACGGGTTTTCGTCCAATGGTGGAACATCATAAAAAATTCGGCTGAAGCCATATCCGACAAAATAGCAATCGATGCCTTCAACGATGGACTTCTTCGGTAGGAGTTCATTGAAGAACTAGGACAGATCAAGCCAAAGACAATTTCGCAGCTGATGGACATAGCCAATCGATGGGCTGATGGAGAGTACGTAGTACAAAACAAAAGAGCCCGCTCACCCGAAGACGATAGAGATAAGCGTAATAATGATCGGAGACGATGAACCAATGATGGATACCATACACCTAGCTATGCTGCAGCAAGTTTCTCTAGAGGGGACAATCGATGAAATGACGATTACGACAGTGGATACCGCAACAATAGGGACAACATCGATGGAAGCCAGTCACAAAAACGATATCAGACGACGAATCGAGACCCACCTATGTCAGCGGGAGAAATGTTGGAAGGACCCTGCAATATGCACTACTACGTCGAATCAACAGGGAAAAGGCGATCAAATCATCTCTTAAAGGACTACCGAACTTTCTTGAAAATGTAAGAACTATGCAACGCAAGGGCAGCCGAAGCATCAAATCGAGGCTATGCCACCGCACCTGGCGCTTTGGCCATCAGCGTGTCACCGCCACCACAGGGGCATCCGCCAGTAGGGCAGCTGCAAAGTACAACGCACCAAGATGATGAATATACCAGGTTGAAAGGAACAATGTCAATGATCCAGAAGGGACCACCCTCTAACAGAACACAGAAGCTGATTACTAGGCACGTAAACATGGCAGTAACAAAGCCACTTCCCACACTAGAGTACCTCCACTAGTCAGAACAAGAAATTACCTTCAGCAGAGCTGATCATCCATTGCGGGTCCCCCAACTAGGCTAATCAGCACTAATAGTTGAAGCGCAAATCAGCGGATTCGATATGAGCAAGGCTTTCTTGGATGCAGGAAGCAACATAAACCTGATTTACACCAAAACTCTACAGGCCATGAATTGGTCGATGATGAATCTAGCATCTACAGACACGACTTTCCATGGGATAGTCCCAGGAAAAGCCGAAATTACATTGGGTAAAGTCCATCTCGATGTAGTCTTTGGGTCAAAGAATAACTTCAAACGATAAAAGCTGGAATTTGAAGTCATGGACTGGCCATCTCAATACCACACGATCCTAGGACGACCAACTTTTGCTAGGTTCATGGCAGTACCTCACTTCGCATATCTAGTGCTAAAAATGCCAGCCCCCAATAGGGTCATAACTGTCAATGGAAGTTTCAGTCGCGCGGACAGCTGTGATCTGGAATTCAACAAAATCTCAGAATCTTTTGGGATGGAGACAGGACTTGGACATCTGAAAATAGCGGATGTGGATATGATACACGAAGGACACACCCGCAAAAAGAAAACGGCGGAAGAGCAAGTGCGCAACGGTCTTGCAAAAGCAACGTATGCGGCCTCCAACCTAGGTCTCGCATAGGAAGATCCACTAATCGACAAGACGAGAACACCATGACGCGGAGCATGATGAAGATCCCCAAGAACAGAAGCCGAAGTTCCTCCTGAAATTTTTCACTTAGACATACTTTATATTCAATAAAAGGCCAACGGCCAGGCGATCACGCCCTTGCAATGTACTTCCATCCATGATTATCAACAAATGAAGAAAGTATTCCACGACATACAAACTTCTATGGAGCACGAACATTAGTTCGTCGGGTCCTCAAAGTAAAAGAATACAACATGCAATCAAAATATCGTACAAAACATACGACCTTTTTGTTGAATGTCTATACAATATTTCGTCTATGACGTACAAGGCTGCACAAGCAAGCAGTCAGATCTCAAAATTAATAAAAACTTCTTCGTCTGCTTCTAAGCATCTACACACAATCCTAATGGGAGGTCTACGAGCGGCGGCGTAATGAGGCGCCATATAAACAAGGCCGCCATCGGAAGGAGGAGGCAGACCCGAAGATATAACATCCAGATCTAACGTCGGATGATGCGCATGCACCCACGAGAGTGCGAGCTTGGCACCCTCCACAAGCTGAAGCTTCACATAATGGTGAATCCTTTCACCTTGTAGAAACTTTGCAACCAACTCTGCCAAGGTCTGAGGCTAAGGCTCCTAAGGAAAGATGGCATTGTAAACAATGGCCAAAGATCTGCGGCAGCACTCGACAAATTACTCCAACTCCGATAGGCAATCCTGTAGCAACGCCACAGTATAGGAACAACGATGATCAGTCCAGAAGTCTGTGTCAGAATTTCGGGAGGCAGACACAAGAGCGTGCATTTGGTTGCACAGATGTTGGGTCTCCTCCCTCTTGCACAATCGAATGCCTACAAGACGGGAAGACAATATCAATTTCTCGCAAACCAGAAAAAGCAACCGAGGAAAGAGGAAAAATACTTACATAACAGCTTTTCGCTCGCCTTGGAGACTTCTTCCAAGAGAAAAGCCTCGCGGTTGAGGGATTGGCATGTTTTCGATTGGGAAACATCCACCATTGATTGAACAACCCAAAGTTTTCCTTCAAGTTTTTTCACCTGCTCTATCTTTTCAGCATACAATGGCAGGTCCACCATACGCACGATGGTGGCGCTAGCCGCACCTACTACAGAGGAGGATGGAGTAGCATCCGATAGTTGCGCGGAGCTAGAAGGAGCCGAAGGATCATTCAAAATCTGGCAAAGGAAAAAGATATGAAACATTCAGCATGCAAAAGCAAGCTCATACACATATATTCAAAAGTTGCCTTCTTGTAAAAAGAAGCAAGGGAGAGTTTGATAGATTCAAGGTTCATTATAATAACAGCAAGGGGGGCACGATAAAGATTACAAAAAAAATCCTATGAAGCCGTCTTTTTCGACGACAAAGTAGCACTCGCAGAAGGGACACTAGCTACGGGAGCGGCAGGAGCAGTCGAAGAAGGATCGACAGCCGAAGAAGGGGCAGCCGGTTTCTCTGAGCCGGAGATTAGGCCGAGAAGCAACCGAGAGTATTCCCTCGCCCTCTTAATACGAGGCTTCAAGTCAATTTCTTGGCCATTGGAGGTGACTGGGACATATGAGCTAACCTTCTCCTAGTCGACCTTCTCGCCGTGCGCCATCACCAGTGCCATCGAAGTTTTGGCACCATTCTTCAACTGCGTTAAGCTATAACCAACAAGGGGGTTGGGATCAGCGCCAAAGATGTTGGAGAGATTGTTCAAGTTGTTCGGCACCTCCTTGGTTTGGAATACTTCTGCATGAAGGCTTTTAAAGGCACGGCGGGAGCGGACAAGAAGGTTGCGCCCACGAATGATGTTAGCCTCCAAGGTGCTAACAGCATCCGACAAGGGGTTAACCCTCTTGCCCTCGTGCAGCGCTAGGTTCTGGCCAGTCGACTCTATAGAAAAAGAAAACAAGGGAAAAGATTGATCACAGAAGGAAGGAAAATATAGTAAAGCCATGCAAGACAAAAACTTACGGGTCAAAGAGTCATTCAGGGCCTCTAGGCACTGTCGAAGATTCTCGTCTCGAATGGCATTTTGTTTGGCAGTTCTTCGGCATTAGCTTCCGCTTTCTGCCTGGCCTCCACAAAAGCCTCCTTAGCAACCCGCAGCTTGGCCTCCAGATCATCGGCACGCTTCATCGCCTGGTCCCGAATTACTTCGGATTCTTTGGCGGTCGCTACATAAACGGATTGTGAAAACTCGGAAAGAAACATTCACAAAGAGATCATGAAGATGAAAAAGTTACACCCTTCATTTCTTTGGCTTTGTTATGAATTTTTATAAATCAAGAGGCCATTTCGACCATCTCGCACAACAAAGGCTGAAGAAGAACATCACAGCAAAGGATATCAGGACAAAGCAAAGAAGGCTATAAGCAGCAAAATTCTGAAGTGACTTACATCTTTCATATCCACATCGACAGGCTTTTTTGATATCACCATCCCTTTACCCGTCATTTTATTCCTTTTTTGTGGAGGCGGCTTGGATGAAGTGGCAGCATCTTTTTGGATCTTCTCCACAGAAGACAGGAGCTTTTCCTTCGGCTCTGCCGACGGCGGAGGAGATTTCTTTGCAGAGCAGCCCACAGATGTGTGAAGAGGAGATGCGGGAGGATCTTCATCATCACTACAAAAGGAAAGAACAAAGCATTTGGAATAAGCATCAACAGTGGAACTACCAGATGAAATAGTAAAAGAAGCAGTCGAATACTTATGAAGACACATCCTGCGCAAGGCGGAACAAATTCATCTGGGCAGGAGCAGCCGAGATTAGAGCAGCATTGAAAGGCTTGGAAGCAGTTGAGTCATCCGAGTCTTCGACCCTTTACACAGCATAAGCGCGCTTCCTCTTTTCACCAGAACGCTCCATGCAAAAATCTCCGGAGCCAGCCGACGGAAGCGATTGTGTCTTCAAAGAAGAGTTAGATGCGGAGAACTCCATCTCCTCATCCACGGCGGCCCCAGTCATAGGAAGATCGTCGGATGCAGAGGGATGGACATGGGGCTCACAACTTCCAGGAAGAGGAGGAAGTGAGCTCAGATGATCAAAATCCTACACAATCAGAAGATATGGGAAAAACACTAGTCCTTGAAAGAGTAAAAGTGCATGTGCAACTAGAAGAAAGGAAAAAACGAAGGCAAAGAAAATTTACCTCAGGGAGCCGGTTTTTCTTGCCAAAAGTCTCCACAAGATAGGTTGAAGGAACCAAGCTTTTCTTGGTCAGAGTGGTGAAGCTCTAGACCCTTTTCTCATACACCTTGAGGGTAAGGTCTTCTGAGGAAATCCTCATCGGGTCCTTCCTCCCGGTGTAAGACCACATGCCAGAAAGCCAGGCTTGAAGCGGTTGGACGTGAATCCGTAAAAGTATGCTAGGACCTAGAGACCCAACAATTCCTTGCCAACCTCATGTCGCAGCTTTGAAATGCGATCAACATAGGGTTGTATTTCCGCCATTTCTTCGGCAGAAGGACACTAATCCCAAGAGTCAAGTTTGTGGAAGGTTTTCTTAGGATCAAAGGGGGCTATCCCGAAAGATTAGCCTTCAAGTGGTTGATCCTTGACATAAAACCACTTGGACTTCCAGCCTTGGATAGAATCAGTGATTTTGAAGTCCAAGTAGCCAACATCGGATCGGACAAAGAAAATGGCGCCACCAACATCGTGGACAATAGTGTCAATGGCGTTACGACGAACATAGAAGAAATGTTTCCAAAGGCCCCAATAGGGATGAATCCCACGGAAACACTCATAGAGAGTGACGAAACGAGTGACATGGAGAATGGAGTTGGGCGTGAGCTGATACAGCTGCACGCCATAAACAAAAAGAAGACCACGAAGAAATTCGTGGACAAGAAGAGAGAGATCGCGTAAGAGGAAAGAGAGGAACATTACCCTCCAGCCAGGCTCGGGGATGGGAGAAGCCTTGTCTCCAGGAAGCTTGAAGGAACCCTCCGCCAGATGGCCAAAGTTCCACACCTCACGGAGTTCCCACACCGTGCACTTGGTAGGAGCCCATCTGATGGCCCTCTTCCTGGTGGCCTTCACAGTGGTGGCAAAAGTCCCAGCTTTGTTTTTGCCCATGGCGGCGGAAAAAGAACATGAGCGCAGGACAGGAGTTTGCAAGGGGGAAAGAGCGCAAGGAAGAATATGGAGCAGAGGAAGGTGAGGTAAAACAGTAAAACACATCTCCTCTCCCTTATAAAGAGCAAAGGCGTGAGGTCCGAACCGTTTGATGCAAAATCGAACCGATAGAAGATCGCATGATGGTGACACGTGTCACAAGGATTCCGTAAAGGAAAATTTTAAAGAAGTTATGGATGCGGTAAAAATGGAGGATAGCGCGTGATGCCTCGATTTTCGCCCGGAGAGGGGACGTGCAGTCAAAAATCTCCGCTGAATACGCTATCACACGTCATCATTACTGCTGCATGGACCCATGTTCGACACGTCCCGTCAAGGCGTGTTCTTCCGAAAATCAACATCATAAGATACGTCATCACTGACATCACAACGGAGGTGTTGCAGAAATTGCGGCTCACCATTGGAAATATGACCCGAAAAAACTAATATCGGAGTCGAAGTAAATTCCTCCAAGAAAAGATCTGAGACTACAATCTAATATACAATATTACGACTGTAGCCTCGGGGGATACTCCTATTGGAAGCACTGGTCATGCACCGGACAAAAATTACAGAAGCACAAGCGCTATAAACATAATTTTTTGAGCCTATGTTTAGATACATATATCTAAACATAGCCTCGGGGGCTACTCCTATCAGGAGCATTGGCACGCACCTGATAAAGAAAAACAAACAAAACGTTCATCGACAAGATACTCCTATTGGGAGTAGTAGCAAAAAACAAAAAGTTCTTCAGCCACTACAAATCAAAAAAACTCTTGGATCGCACCCAACGCGATAAAAATCCGAATGCCATGTTCAGAAGCATGAAGGTAAGACCCAGATTAATCTGTGTGGCACAAGAATGCACTCTGCCAGTAAAATATCCGTATCAACAATACGATGAAAAATCCCGACGGACACGTTGGGTACTGTTGGGTCTGCAGCATAGAAAACAAAAAAATTTCTACGGTGTGAACTACATGCCAAGATCTATCTACTAGGTACAAAGCAACGGGTGGACATACATCCAACGAGAACTTACCCTCGTAGACAACGAGCTTTGTTAACGAGTAGGAACTCGTGGTTGATGTAGTCGTACACTTCCCATCTCAATATCGTGAGGAAGTTCGAGCGCCGCAACTCAGCAGCGCATCCGCACTCGCACACACGTTCAACGAGTTTTTATTCAGAATTTTGTTAATTACTTTAATTAACAAACATTCACATAAAACCCCCTGCAACATTTCAATATTACATGCAGAACCAATTTCAGCATTTTCACCCGAAACATTTTCGGTGTCTATTGAAATAATTCCAGCACTTTCTTAAATCTTTATCTGAAACATATTTGCTCCAAATGGTGTCGGTATCCCTTAAGTGTGTCACCCTACGGTTCGCGAATAATGCAGACATGATCGAGACCCCTCTCCGATCAATAATCAGCCGGGACACGGAGATCCATCGACTCCTACACATTCAACGATGACTTCTGTGATCATGAGAACCTTTAACGCTAGTAACTAAATCCCTTTGTCCTGCGATATATTACATGTCCGAGATTCGATCATCGGTATCTCCATACCTAGTTTGATCTTGTTACCGACATGCACTCTTTTCTCGTTCCCGTGATATAACATTCTAGTGATCACATCACTTGCTTGCAAGCTATTTCAATGTGATATCACCGAGAGGGCCCAGAGTATATCTATCCGTCATCGGGATGGACAAATCCCACTCTTGATCCATGAGACTCAACATAACACCTTCGTAGCACTGAACCCACCTTTATAGTCACTTTGTTATGGTGTGACGTTTGATGTTATCAAGATACCCATCCGGTGTTAGCAATTAACATGATCTCATGGTCTAAGGATAAAGATTACTTCATATGATGTTATAGCAATATAAACATAATGACTTTGATCGTAATGCTATACTTCGGATGAATGTTCATCACATCATTCCACCAATGGTGTGACCTTGTTATTAACAACATCCAATGTCCATGATCAGGAAACCTTGATCATCTTGTTAATCAACAAGCTAGTCTATACGAGAGGCATAACTAGTGTAACTACCTCGGTGAATTACGCTCTTAGTTACAAGCCTGGATGTCCGGAAATGGTTAAAATAGTACGGTGGGGCCCAAATGCCACTCACAGGTAGACCTTTCGGCCGTCCTAACCATTTCCAAACATCGGGACAAGAACGAGCGGCGTAATCGGCAGGCGAAGGGATCAAATACATACACAAATGAGTATGTATGCAAGCCACCATACAACAGTCCTCAGAGCCATTCCATCTAAAAGAAATAGAAATATTGCAACGCCATACGGCAAGATCCAAATATCCTAGATAGATATAATAGTTTAGGATATCTCCTCATACATCAAACATCAGAGTATCAGGCGGAAGCGGAAAACAAGATCCGACTATGGATAAGAAGCAAATCGGCATAAGATGCCCCATAAATAAACACATCCCGCCCACAAATCTCACAGATCCCCGTTCCCGGAATCTCTACACCGAGTGATCGTTGCCCACATCATCCGTCTCCTCCACCCAGTATCCATCTTGCGAGCTTGCTTGTTCATCTGAATCAAACAATTTATCGTGTGAGACCCTAGGGGTACTCAGCAAGTCTTTATGCCTCTAAAGGGGACACAACCTGGGGTGACGCAATTGCAGCAAAAGATAATGCCTAATAATTCTATAGATACTCGCTAACCATCCGCCTAACCAAAGATAGACGGATGTCCGTGAATTAATAACAACAGTTATAACGGTAATATTAACAGATCCATCCTCCTCCTCGCTTACCAACGAGGAAGCGGACGAACAACCCCCCCATCCGTTGGCAGTTTTATTATCCATTCCGTGAGTGTTGCACTATTTACTAGTCAGGTACTTAGTGAAATTAAAAGCGGTACTTTAGTTATACTTGTCTATGATCGAAGCGTGCTCCAAGTCGTCCATAACGCGGACACGACTTTAGAAAGTTTTACCTGCAGGGGTGCACAAATAACAACACACACTCGATCAACCTCGGAAAAACCAAATCAAAACCCAACGAGGCATTCACGAAAGCGATCAGGATTCGAAATATTTCAGGCCACCCCATTAAGCTACCCGCAACAAAGTTGGCGGCTCAGAGCAGACTCAAGGTTTGCGTCAATGGTTATGCTTGGGAACCGAAAGTGTGGACTGGGCTTGTCGATACCATGAAAACACTCCGCTTACCTAAGCGACAGGTGCTCCTCGCACAATCTTAAATAAAGCAGTAAAGCATGGCATAAGTACAGAATAGTAATAAAGCCCCAAACTACTTTGTGGCCCCAAGAAATAAGAATGAATCAAGCTCTGGCTCAGGGGGGTTCATAAGCCTCCCGGATGTGGATAGCGCGAATATTCAAGGAACAGGAATCAAGTACTCGGGGTCCTCGGACACAAGTGAGCATGAAAACCAAATAGCGATATTGCTCACCGATGCCACTTTCATTAGTTATCCCATTACTACTCAGGTTAAGTTGTTTAGGTACCTCGTTATCCATCAGACACTCACATACCCTACACATGCTGTTCTACGACCCGCATGGCTCAAACAACTCCTGTAGTAATGGCTCATGGGATGGAGGAACAAGCTTTGGTGGGGTGTAAAAGTAAAGGCTATGCAGTACTTGGGATTCAGTTTAATGCAATCGCGACTCAATGATGCAAGAATAAGATAGAGGCAGTAGGTACTATATGTATGCAAGCATGTGGTAGTGCTTGCCTGGCAGCTCAGTTGAAGCGAGAGAAGGATCTGGGTAGTGCTCCTGGGTTTCTTGATATATCCCCTGCTCAGCGTCTATTCGAAGAAGAACCAAACATACAAGGGCCAACATAAATAAAGTGCACAAGCATATGAATAAAATGCGACAAGCAAACAATCATGCCATGATGAATGATGCACAATTTGCATGGCAATAAAGTAGCATGGCATGGGTGAGGTGTGAAATACAAGAATAAAGCATTTTATGGAGTTTTAGGCACCTTTTATACTCAAATAAGTTGCTGTATGCTTTATATTTATATGATGCATGCTGCAATTCAGAACATGGAATGCATAAACAGAAAGGTCTCGTCGAGCTGATCATTTTAGACATATCATTTGTCAAATTTGGAGTTATAAAACAAAAGTTATTAATTAATTAAGGAAAAGGGTATTTATTTGTAATTTTAATCAACTCGAAAATTTAAAGTGTTCAAAATATATTTTGAAGGGCATATTTGAATTCCTCACATTTTTCTGATTCAAAAACATATATTACATGTTTAATTTGGAATTATATTTTAAAAGATATTTAAAACAGATTTGAATTTGAATTTAAAACAAATTTGAAAAGTTTAAATTAGAATAGCAAAACAGAAAAACCTTTTCGTACTCAGACAAACCTAGCCATAGACACAGACAAGTGGGGCTAGGGCTGACTGGGACACACGCGCACAGAAAGGGTTTTCTCACCGCGGTCTTTCCTAGCCTCTATGAATGACATGTGGGGCCAGCTAGCTAGGGCCCAGGTGCCAGTGGGTGACCCGACCGAGGCTGACAGGTGGGAAGCGTGCTGGAGTGCGGGTTAAGCAGACAAAAACGCAGGGGTTATGCGCAAAAGGGCCACGGCCACTGTTGTTCTTCTCTGACAGCTGGACAGGTCGGTCTTGCGTCCGGCCTTGCGCGGGCGTGGGGTTCGAACTCGCGACCTACATGCGCTTGTGGCTACTGGGGTGGCTAGGGGTTGTCTTGGCTTCTCGGCGGCTAGGTAGGGTGTGAGGCGACGAGGGACGTCAGAGGCTCAGCCCAGATGCACCGAGTGTTACGAAAGCGTATGGCGCAGCTAGGGCTACCCAGGTGGTAGTGTGTCCGAGGTAGAGGATCTCACATGGGTTGGTTGGCGGTGGTGGTTCGGCAGAAGGCAGGCGATCTCGGCGTAGCATGCGGCTTTGGAACTAGGGTTTCAACAGCATCGCGGTACTGCGGCGGCTGGGGTCCTTCTCCTCCTCGCTGGCGCGTACGAGGTGAAGCAGGGGGTGGTCCTTGGTCTCCTCGATCACCTCCACGACGAGATTGACGGCCGGAACAACGAGGACGTCGTTGTGCTGGCGGCGGCGGCTGTTGGTGGATGGAGCGGAGGAAGGAGGAGGGGAGGGCTGGCTCGGAACAGATCTGGGAGATGCAGGAGAGTCGTGAGGAAGGAGGAAAAGGAGGGAGAGGGGAGAGACCAGCTGTGGCAGGGGGTAGATAAAGGTGGCTCGGGTGCCACCTTTTCCCTCCTCCTCACGTGCTCGGGCTGGACGGCAGGGCAGGGAAGAGTGATGGAGGCTGCCAGGTGGGGTCAGGGCGAGGCCAAGGTGGCTGGCTCGGGTGGGGCTGCTGTGGCAGGGAGAGAGCTAGAGAGAGAGAGGAAGTAGGCTCGGGTGAGCTAGGGTTGGTTAGGGGAGGCTCGGGTTAGGGTTTGTGCTAGGGTTGGGGTAGGAGGGTAGCTCGGCCAGGGGGAGTAGGTGGCTAGGTGGGGCCTGCATGGTAGGGAGAGGGGGCACCTCGGCATGGTGGGAGGAGAGGGTGATAAGAGGGGGGGTGATGGGTGTATCTAGGGTTAGATTGGAGAGGAAACTAGGTTTAGGGTTTGGGTTAGCTAGGTTAGACGGAGGAGAGGAAGAAGGGTGGCTTATTAACAAGATCAAGCAAGATCAAGCAAGGACCAAACAATATCTAGCAAAAGGAGTGGTAGGGTGAGAGAGAGAGGTGGGAGATGATCCACTCAAAAATTCAAATAAAATCCAAAAGACTAGAATGTGGTGGTACTTGCATGGCCCATGCAAAATAATTAATGCCATGTTTATTCTTGTAAAAACAATAATATTAACATGGCATTATTCTTATGCATTCCCAAAAGTGGAATAAAGCCAAGCAAAAGAATTTGTAGATTTAGATCCACCCCACCCACATGAGCTAGACTAAAATCAAAAGAAAAAGAGAAACTAGCTCATGGATAATGGGATGGTGGAATTATAAGGTGGTGACAAAGAAAGGTGGTGGAGTTGGAATAAAAGATATGCCCCCAACTCAACTTGGGCATTAAACAATATATCAATAACCAAATACAATATCAAGAGGCAAATACAATTTACAATGCATAAGAGAGAAGAACCAAAGAAAGAGGGTTTTATATGATGCTCAAATGCAAGGTGGCATGATGACATGAGCATGATATAATTATGATGCAACAATTATATATAGTAAGTAGCATTTATATAGACTAGGCTAGTAGCATTGCAATTGTTAGACAATTGGGATGCTACAACTCTCCCCCACTAAACAAGAATCTCGCCCCGAGATTCCTAGGAAAAGAAAACCACACAAGGAGAGGCGGGTGTTCGAACGAAGGTGACCCTCACGTTCCCAAGTTGATGAACAACGGAATGGTGCGACCACTACACCTTGCAAACTGGCTAGACTTGTTGCGAGTCTTGCGTTTTGCTTGAGAAACAACGGTTAGAAGAGTTGAAGGACTTTCGTGAGACAAGAAGGATAGGATGGACATAGCTCCGGTTTTCTCAAGAAACAAGATAAAAGAATAGGACCACTTGTGATTTACCGATACTAGAGAGGATGAACCTTTATCTCGCCGGAAGAAAAAGAGCTATATTGGAGAGGTTTGAACCACTATGACAATAGCATCGTATCTTCTCTCGGATTTGAGAAATGAAGTACGGAAACAATACTGCCTTCAAACAATAGAGTCCCTTGATATCAACAGAAAGATTTAGTTAGACATCGTCGGATTAGATTCTTGTTGCGCCGGTAAGACCCAAAGGATCACGCAATTGAGGTGCGCGGATATAACTTCCAGAGACGGATGTGAAGCCAGATCATGGTGGAATCCCGAGAAGCAAAGAATATGGCGGATCTGGAGTTTATTGTAGAGATACTTATTGCTTTCTTTAGCCTTGAGGCTAACGCAATAGATTTGCGGCTGATGGCCTCAACCATAATTGGCTTTACCACAGAAAAAGAATTGATGAAACAAAGAGAGAGATAGTTTCCTTTCATCTTGTTTGGGGATGTCGAGCATCGATCGAATGACGAGGACAGAAAAGAGTTTGCGTTTGTTTCCACCAGATAATTGAAGATTTTGCTCCATCTAGAATAGACAGACCACCAACAAGAGATTATTGATTACTTTCTTCGAGAGAGCACTCCAGAAAACAAGGACGGAAGTAAAAGTATCGAGGGATAAAGGCCACTTCTAACTTCCGTGGAATGAGTGAAATCACATTAATTCACCCATTCAATGTACAAGAGCGAATGATAAGAGTAGTGGTATGGTAGCTACTCCATCCCGCACTCAAAGCATTACTCCGCACATGAATAAGAAAACCATGCAACCCAACTACCGAAACAGACTGAAGGTATTGATAAGAATAGCTCATGGAACTTCGTTAGAAAACAAGGATAGATGCAAACGATTCGCCGAATTCATAGATAGATAATGATGATGATGTTGTCGTCATGTCTGAAGTACCAAGCCACCAGAAAGATATGAAGGAAGATTACGGAGAAGAACTACAAGATTCAACAGCTACAGAAAAGATAGCACCAACTTGAACGGAGGAATACAAGATCTAGAAGGTCTCCATGGCCTCCGGTGGATTGAGCATAGACGATAGAGCGAGAGGGTTTCAAGAGATTACTTGACGAGACTGAGGTGAAAGAACTCCATGTTCTTCTTGAAATGATTGAGAGAGATTTAGCAGTTTTGAGGAAAACTACGGTGGAACGACGATGATAACTTGCCAACAAGGAATAACTCCAGATTGGTTGAAGATGGAGGATGGAATTAACAATGGACTTGCTGATTCCAGAGTTGAAGTAATGTATTTAGCAGAAGGACGTGGTCGAGATAGGTGACTTCCAGAAGCCAGAATTTCCACTTTGGGAACTTTGCACACGGCAGTGTTAACAAAGCTTGAGAGAAAGAGACACAGATGATCTTCCATGCCCTTCCATTGATATTGAATAGGCAAGCATATTATCAACATATACCACCATGGATTAACAAGATATTCCCAGAATACCAAGTTCAAAAGGCGAGAGAAACGAACAAATGCTCGAACACTTCCTGAGTTCAACGCTCTTAGAAAGATCAATATTAAGAGCACGGGTTCGTGTTGGAAAGATGCACTGGTAGAATAGATTATCTGGTCCTTCGGAAGAGAACAGGAAATGCCACCTGGTTCACATTGTCGATCGGATCACCGGTTACAAAGATAAAGAGATCTTGGATAAAGAAGAGATGATAGATCATACCTTAAGCAAAGCTATCAGAGACGAAAAGATGCAATTCCCTCGTCTCAAAGAGAATTTTGCAGATATGGAGTTCAAAAAGATGTGCAGCATGATGGACAGATGATAGACCGCTGTAGTGCCTTGAGAAACTCCGGATTGCCAAAGATGCTTGAATATGCATAGATATGATCACGGTGTACCCAAAATCACAGGAGATAACCGTCACCATTTGGAGGATAGTGTTGATAGCATTTTTCCATATTCCACTCATGATAAGTGTCCTATAGCTATGCTGAGAACCAAATTACAATCACCAACATCGGATTGACACATGTTATGTAATTAGCCCAAGAGAATTGGAGATGAAATAAAACTCCAGGATTAAGCGCCGGTGACAAAAGAATGAGTTAGCATGGACATGCTGATAAAAGGGAGATAGATAATGTTTCACACACGACCGAAAAGGAGTGTGGAAACACAAATATATCAAAGAAAAATTTTCAGCATTTTTCGGCATTAATATACCAATAGATGCGCAAAATCACTTATCAGGTAGAGATTAGCAACTCCACATTCTGTGAAAGCATGCTGGAAGGAAGAACACCCTTAAGAAGATGGCACCGGTTAACAAGGAGTCAGGTAGATCGCGCCGGTTTTCAAAAGCCTGTCAGTATGGAATGTACCAACAGTTGATAACCAAAGGCAGATTGTGATAACAAATTGGATGCAACAGATAGACAAGGAATTACACACACACACACACACACACAACCTATGGTACTACGGAACCCAGAACACGTGAATCCTAGTTTGAATTTTAAGAAGAGGATTGAAAACGTTACACTTCCTTACCAGAAAAGGGTGGGTGGTGGGTAAGAAGAAAAGTGGAAGCAGTCCTACTCTCACGTTTTGTTTTTCCCTAGTATACATAGCTACCAAAAATATTTGCTAGACTGACAACAACCATTTGGCTGAGACCACGAAGGCGGGATGGCTCGATACCAATTGTAACTACCTCGGTGAATTACGCTCTTAGTTACAAGCTGGATGTCGGAAATGGTTAAAATAATGCAGTGGGGCCCAAATGCCACTCCAGTAGACCTTCGGCCGTCCTAACCATTTCCAAACATCGGGACAAGAACGGCGGCGTAATCGGCGAAGGATCAAATACATACACAAATGAGTATGTATGCAAGCCACAATACAACAGTCCTCAGATCCATTCAATCTAAAATAATTAGAAATTTTGAAACGCCATACGGCAAGATCCAAATATCCTAGATAGATATAATAGTTTAGGATTTCTCCTCATACATCAAACATCGAGTATCGGTGAGCGGAAAACAAGATCCGAGTACGGATAAGAAGCAAATCGGCATAAGATGCCCCATAAATAAACACATCCATACAGATCTCACGGATCCCGTTCGGAATCTCTACACCGAGTGATCGTTGCCCACATCGTCTCCTCCACCCGGTATCCATCTTGCGAGCTTGCTGTTCATCTGAATCAAACAATTTATCGTGTGAGACCCTAGAAATTTTCAGCAAGTCTTTATGCCTCTAAAGGGACACAACACAGGGTGACGCAATTGCAGCAAAAGATAATGCCTAACAATTCTATAGATACTCGCTAACAATCCGCCTAACCAAAGATAGACGGATGTCCTTGAATTAATAACAACAGTTATAACGGTAATATTAACAGATCCATCCTCCTCCTAAACACCAGCGAGGCGGACGAACAACCCCCCATCCGTTGGCAGTTTTATTATCCATTCCGTGAGTGTGGCACTATTTACTAGTCAGGTACTTAGTCAAATTAAAAGCGGTACTTTAGTTATACTTGTCTATGATCGAAAAACTGTGCTCCAAGTCGTCCATAACCGCGGACACGGCTTTCAGAAAGTTTTACCCTGCAGGGGTGCACAAATAGCAACACACACTCGATCAACCTCGGAAAAACCAAATCAAAACCCAACGAGGCATTCACGATAAAGTGATCACAGGATTCAGAAATATTTCAGGGGGCCACCCCATTAAGCTACCATAGCGAAGTTGGCGGCTCGAGACGGACTCAAGGTTTGCGTCAATGGCTGTAACGATGGGAACCCGAAAGTGTGGTGGGCTTGTCGATACCGCGAAACACTCCGCTTACCTACAGATGCAGGTGCTCCTCGCACAATCTTAAATAAAGCAGTAAAGCATGGCATAAGTACAGAATAGTAATAAAGCCCCAAACTACTTTGTGGCCCCAAGAAATAAGAATGAATCAAGCTCTGGCTCAGGGGGGTTCATAAGCCTCCCGGATGTGGATAGCGCGAATATTCAAGGAACAGGAATCAAGTACTCGGGGTCCTACGGGACACAAGTGAGCATGAAAAACCAAATAGCAGATATTGCTCACCGATGCCACTTTCATTAGTTATCCCATTACTACTCAGGTTAAGTTGTTTAGGTACCTCGTTATCCATCAGACACTCACATACCCTACACATGCTGTTCTACGACCCGCATGGCTCAAACAACTCCTGTAGTAATGGCTCATGGGATGGAGGAACAAGCTTCGGTGGGGTGTAAAAGTAAAGGCTATCAAGACTTGGGATTCAGTTTAATGCAATCGCGACTCAATGATGCAAGAATAAGATAGAGGCGAGGTACTATATGTATGCAAGCATGTGGTAGTGCTTGCACAGCAGCTCGATTGAAGCGAGAGAAGGATCTGGGTAGTGCTCCTGGTTTCTTGATATATCCCCGGCGTCTATTCGAAGAAGAACCAAACATACAAGGGCCAACATAAATAAAGTGCACAAGCATATGAATAAAATGCGACAAGCAAACAATCATTCCATGATGAATGATGCACAATTTGCATGGCAATAAAGTAGCATGGCATGGGTGAGGTGTGAAATACAAGAATAAAGCATTTTATGGAGTTTTAGTCACCTTTTATACTCAAATAAGTTGCTGTATGCTTTATATTTATATGATGCATGCTGCAATTCAGAACATGGAATGCATAAACAGAAAGGTCTCGTCGAGCTGATCATTTTAGACATATCATTTGTCAAATTTGGAGTTATAAAACAAAAGTTATTAATTAATTAAGGAAAAGGGTATTTATTTGTAATTTTAATCAACTCGAAAATTTAAAGTGTTCAAAATATATTTTGAAGGGCATATTTGAATTCCTCACATTTTTCTGATTCAAAAACATATATTACATGTTTAATTTGGAATTATATTTTAAAAGATATTTAAAACAGATTTGAATTTGAATTTAAAACAAATTTGAAAAGTTTAAATTAGAACAGCAAAACAGAAAAACCTTTTCGTACTCAGACAAACCTAGCCATAGACATAGACAAGTGGGGTCAGGGCTGACTGGGACACACGCACACAGAAAGGGTTTTCTCACCGCGGTCTTTCCTAGCCTCTGTGAATGACATGTGGGGCCAGCTAGCTAGGGCCCAGGTGCCAGTGGGTGACCCGGCCGAGGCCGACAGGTGGGAAGCGTGCTGGAGTGCGGGTTAAGCAGAGAAAAACGCAGGGGTTATGCGCAAAAGGGCCACGGCCACTGTTGTTCTTCTTCTCGAGCAGCGGACAGGTCGGTCTTGGCGTCCGGCCAGGCGCAGGCGTGGGGTTCGAACTCGCGACCTCACAGCCTTGTGTGGCGGCGGCTTCAGGGTGGCTAGGGGTTGTCTTGGCTTCTTCATGCGCTGCTAGGTAGGGTGTGAGGCGACGCAGGGACGTGCAGAGGCTCGCGGCCACGGCGCACCGAGGGTGTTCGGCGAAACGTATGGCGCAGCTAGGGCTACCCGGTGAGGCGGAGTGTGTCCAGGAGGTAGAGGAGCTCACCGCGGGTTGGTTGGCGGTGGTGGTTCGGGCAGAGGAGCGGGCGATCCTCGACGTAGCACACGGCCGGCTGGAACTAGGGTTTCAACGGCATCCCGGTACTGCGGCGGCTGGGGTCCTTCTCCTCCTCGCTGGCGCGTACGAGGTGAAGCAGGGGGTGGTCCTTGGTCTCCTCGATCACCTCCACGACGAGCTTGACGGCCAGAATGACGAGGACGTCGTTGTGCTGGCGGCGGCGGCTGTTGGTGGACGGAGCGGAGGAAGGAGGAGGGGAGGGCTGGCTCGGAACAGATCTGGGAGATGCAGGAGAGTCGTGGGGAAGGAGGAAAAGGAGGGAGAGGGGAGAGACCAGCTGTGGCAGGGGGTAGATAAAGGTGGCTCGGGTGCCACCTTTTCCCTCCTCCTCACGTGCTCGGGATGGACGGCAGGGCAGGGAAGAGTGATGGAGGCTGCCAGGTGGGGTCAGGGCGAGGCCAAGGTGGCTGGCTCGGGTGGGGCTGCTGTGGCAGGGAGAGAGCTAGAGAGAGAGGAGGTAGGCTCGGGTGAGCTAGGGTTGGTTAGGGGGAGGCTCGGGTTAGGGTTTGTGCTAGGGTTGGGGTAGGAGGGTAGCTCGGCCAGGGGGAGTAGGTGGCTAGGTGGGGCCTGCATGGTAGGGAGAGGGGGCACCTCGGCATGGTGGGAGGAGAGGGTGAGAATAGGGGGGGTGATGGGTGTATCTAGGGTTAGATTGGAGAGGAAACTAGGTTTAGGGTTTGGGTTAGCTAGGTTAGAGGGAGGAGAGGAAGAAGGGTGGCTTATTAACAAGATCAAGCAAGGACCAAACAAGATCTAGCAAAAGGAGTGGTAGGGTGAGAGAGAGAGGTGGGAGATGATCCACTCAAAAATTCAAATAAAATCCAAAAGACTAGAATGTGGTGGTACTTGCATGGCCCATGCAAAATAATTAATGCCATGTTTATTCTTGTAAAAACAATAATATTAACATGGCATTATTCTTATGCATTCCCAAAAGTGGAATAAAGCCAAGCAAAAGAATTTGTAGATTTAGATCCACCCCACCCACATGAGCTAGACTAAAATCAAAAGAAAAAGAGAAACAAGCTCATGGATAATGGGATGGTGGAATTATAAGGTGGTGACAAAGAAAGGTGGTGGAGTTGGAATAAAAGATATGCCCCCAACTCAACTTGGGCATTAAACAATATATCAATAACCAAATACAATATCAAGAGGCAAATACAATTTACAATGCATAAGAGAGAAGAACTAAAGAAAGAGGGTTTTATATGATGCTCAAATGCAAGGTGGCATGATGACATGAGCATGATATAATTATGATGCAACAATTATATATAGGAAGTAGCATTTATATAGACTAGGCTAGTAGCATTGCAATTGTTAGACAATTGGGATTCTACAAGTAGGAACCCTTTTTGTTTATTAAACACACATGTATTGATGTTTCCGATCAATACAATTCTAGCATGTAAAATAAACATTTATCATAAACATGGAATAAGATAATAACCACTTTATTATTGCCTCTCGGGCATATTCCCTTCAGTCTCCCACTTGCACTAGAGTCAATAATCTAGTTTGAAAAACTTTGCGTATTGAACACCTATGGCTTTCTGGTGTTGCATATACGCTATTGCTAGTGGTTAACATAATCTCTGGATCTGACAGTTTCAGGTCCGTGTGTATTTGCATGTCTCTGCGTCTACGCATCACTCATTCTGAAATGAGATGGCATTGTATAGATTTGGTCCTTTCGTGAGACCTTTAGTTCGTTCGGCTCAAAATATGTTGATATTATTGTCACACAATATATCTTCATAGTATTAGCCCACTTTGAACCACACCTAGTTTGATAACAAACTACTTAACACAAATGCCCTCCTTTGCTGCTACTATAGCAGTCATATACTTAGCCTTTTGTTGTAGTATCCGTCACAATGTCTCAACTTTGGAACTCATCCAAATCCATCATGGAACATCCTTTACATTACATTGTGCCACCCATAGTCTAAATTGAGATAAATTTAATTTGTACCTTGTGACAAAACTAGTATCAATGTAACACTTTACAATGAACTACCTTTAACTATTTGTCACTTATACATTATATATTCTTAGTTCTTCCAAAGCTCATAAGAATACCTTTACTATTGTACAATGATCATCTTATGAATCATTCTGGTATATGCTCATAACATTTAGAGCATAGGACATTCTGGATATATACATATCATGGTATAATCGATCAAAATCTTCATGTGATTTTACTCACCAAGTGTTGAAACACTTGAATTTTGATACAATCCTTTCCATGCAGCAAGAACATTTCTTGTTGTTTCCATATTGAACCCTTTCAATATCTCATATATGTATGTCTGGCACAACCATATTAGCGCCCTAATCTATCCATATAGATATTGATGCCTAATATTCTGGGTTTGCCCAAGTCTTTCATCGAAATCTTATTTTAATGAAATTCTTAACTTGTGTCAATACAAGATACATCATTTCCAATCAACAATATGTCCTCTACATAATGTATTAGAAATATGTCTCAGCGCTCCCACTTAATTCCTTGCAAATGCAAGCATCTTCATCATCTCCGATGAATTTAAACTCTTTTAACAGTTTCATCATGGTGAAGATTCCAACTCCGCTATGCTTACTTTAACTATTGAAGTTTGCATGCCCTTTTAGCACCCTTTGAATTAACAAAACCCTTCGGACCATATCATGCACACGTCCTAGGTAACCTCTCTATTATAAGAACCTTGTTTTTTTTATTCAACTACCATATACCAAATTATATGTAGTGGTTGCTACATTAATCAGTCAAGACTATATATCGCTATGAAAGATCAAATCTTGTCATAGTCAACTCCTTGAACATTGTCATAAACTTCTTTCCGACATGTCGACTATTTGATAGATTTTAAACATCCATGTCTTATTTCTTTATAGATCCAAACACGTTCGATAGGCTTCACGCCTTTCCGGAGGGTCTTCCAAGTTCAGAAACTTGTTTTCTCGTGTATGTATACTATCACGGATTCTATGACTTCTATCATTTTATGGAGTCAGGGCCCATCATCGCTTCTTTGCATTTAGTCGGTTCATCATTTTCAAAACAATAACGACTTGCTTATCAAATCTTACTATTTGATTCTTACCGACCCACACGGTTCTATAGGAACTCTAATCTCCGAGATCACACCTTTTGTAATCACGAGAGCCATGAGCATTATGGCCGCCACTGGGACACTTTCCGGTGCTGCGCTACTTAGCACATATAGCTAAGGTTCAACAACCTTATCAAAGTTCTATTGTCCTCCCACTTAACTTTTCACAAAAAATTCCTTCTCAAGAAACTTGACGTTCCAAGTAACAAACCCTTTTGTCCTCGGTGTTATGGAGAAATTCCCAACAAATTCTTTGGGATAACCTATAAAGACGTGCTTATCCGACTTTGGTTGTAAACATTTTACTTATGCATAGCATACCAAAATTTAAGAAAAGACAATTCGGGTTTTATCCCAAACCATAACTCATATGGTGTCATTTCAATGGATCACGATGTGCTCTTTTCAGTGTAAAAGCGGTAGTCTCTAAAGCTTCAATCCTTAAAACATAATGGCAGTTTTATAAATGGCACCTTTGATCTTACCATGTCAAACATGGTTTGATTTTATCTCTCGAATATGCCATACTCCTATGGTTTATCGGGAAACACAAATCATGGAACAATTCCTCAAGTCTTAGGTGTTTTTGCTAAACATGTAACGCAAATATCTTCCTTTATGATCGAATCATAAACTCTTTATTTTCTTGTTACGATGATTTTCCACTTCATCTTGAAAGTCTTTGAAATTTTTTCAAATGTTTCATACTTCTTCCTTATTAAGTAAATATACAGATATATCCACTCAAATTTTCGGAGAAAGCATATGAAGCAAAAAGATCCATCGCATATGGCTACACATAATGGACTATGCACATCAGCATGCACAATTTCCAATAAGCTAGTCATCCGTTCCTCTCTGGCCTATGGACGGAGTTTCAATTATCTCGAGGAAAGTCTCACATGCGTCAATTGACCAAAATCAAAGACTCCAAAAATCCATCAACATGGAGTTTCTTCATGTTTTCTTTCAAATATAATTTAAACAACGATGTCACTTCATAAGTGATCTTTCAATCATTTGTCTTGCGACATTTTAGCAATAGTGTTTATGAATGTGATTTCTCCAACTAGACTTGTAAAAGTTCATCCATCCTTTATGGAATATGGTAATTATTTGAATAGCCATTGTTCTCATGATACCGGAACAAAATAACAATTATTTAAACAAATCTTGAAGGCTTGGTTTGATGACAACGAAAAACACAATAACACTTTATTTGTTTTTGATGAACATCATCACTCATTCTCTTGCTGGTTACTTAGGCCATTGTAGCTCATGAATTGCGTTGTCCTGTATGACACTTCATACAAACCAATTTGGTATCCAATACCTAAGAACCACATTGTTTAACAAGCAAGGAATATAGCCATAACATGTATATCTTCTATATACCTAAGTTGGACATCTCCAACCTTTTATTTTTTGCCAAATATTTTATAGATTCTCTTTCAGCAATTCCTTTTCTTTTAAAAGAATCTATCAACATCAATAGTGGTGTCATTCGCATGACACATAGTACAAAGCGTGTATAGTCAAATACTAATACCTTTGGACTTGCACTTTGAAGTGGATCACCATCATCAAATGTTTGGCATTCTTTCGAAAATCCATTCTTTAGTAATATATTAGTGTAGTAAAAATTTTACTTACATCTTCTATTCATCCTTATCATGAAAACTTTCATGATCAAGCTACTATAGCTTATAAGGAAGAATCGCGAGTATAATATCAGTTCCCAAAACCTTTTTGGTAGATTCGGATGCCTAGCATCTCCATCCTTCACAAATTCTCATACAATATGAGAACATGTATTTTGCTAAATTATACTCTATCATAATGCAACCAAAAACATTGTTTCAGATATCACAATATCTTTCACACATGATGGTTTCTGAAACAATTTTCAGCTCCAATATAATATTGATATTAAAACAACTTTTTGAATATCAATAATCATGGAGGCAAACATGATACTTTAGATACTAACATTGAAATTCTTACTCTTGATTTAATACTACTTATTAAACTTCATGGAGTAAATAGAGTTTGCTGAAAGTTTGCAATAGGACTTATAAACTTTAAATTGACATTCAAAACAATACAATACCAGTTCGTCAAGTAAATATCCAGAATTCTATAGTTCTATTATCTCAAATAAAAACTAAGCATAAGGTAGAAAACGAATGCCAACGACTACAATAAACTATGCAAATTCACTTTGATTTAATTTATGAAAAAATTTGTTCGACTAATCCAAATTAGAAATGAACTCCCACTCAAAAATGACATCCCTCGTGCCTTTTTGGTGATTACATGAACCAAATCCACTACACCAAGTCCGATCATCACGTGAGTTTATGTAGCTTCAAAGGAGAGCATCTATATGGGCATCATATCAACTATATGACTCATGATTAACCTGTCGGTCCGTGTTCCGAGGCCATGTTGTACATGCTAGGCTCGCCAAGTAAGAACCTTAGTACTCGCATGTGTAAAACTATCTTACACCTGTTTGTATGAAAGCGTAGAGTCGAGTACACCCGATCATCACGTGATGTCTCGAAATACGATCCACAAAACGGTGCATACTTAAAGAAGAACACATTTTTATCTTGATATCTAAAAGAGGGATCATCTTACAATGCTATAGAAAGCACCAAACTAGCAGTATAAGATGCTAACATCTAATGTGTAAAGTGAGATGATATGGTCCATGCATTTGATCTCTATCACTTGCATCGTGGTATGATCTCTATCATTCCTTTGTCTGTAAGGCCAAGGTCTATGGAACTTACACGTTGAGTGTGTTGTAAGAGTATCTATCATACATCTACTTACAACAATACCATATCAATACACTAGCCCACCAACGATCTAAACTAGACGCCTCTAATTTATCAATTGCAAGTTTTACGTGGCTTAGGGCTTTCGGAGATAGAATGGTTCTTACCTACGAACATGAACCACAACGAGGATAACTAAGTTATTAGCAACTCGTTGTAAATCAGATATTGAATATAGTAGGAGAGACAGACACCCGCCAGCCACTTATGCAAAACAAGTTGCATGTCAGTCGTGGAACCGGTCTCATGTACGATGACATGTAAGGTTGGTTCGGGCCGCTTCATCCCACTATGCCACCAATATCCAAAATACATAGAAGATGCAATAACATGATCATCATAGCCCACATATCAACATATGTGTACTACCCGTGCTAAGCACCTATGCATAGATCAGGCTCTGATACTACTGTTGGGTCCGCAGCATAGAAAACATAAAATTTCCCGTGGTGTGAACTACACGCCAAGATCTATCTACTAGGTACAAATCAACGGGTGGACATACATCCAACGAGACCTTACCCTCGTAGACAACGAGCTTTGTTAACGAGTAGGAACTCGTGGTTGATGTAGTCGTACACTTGCCGATCTCAAGATCGTGATGAAGTCTAGCAGGTCCGGCTCCAGCACGTCCATCAGATCCAGCTCCAGCACCACCAAGTCCAGCACCGCAAAGCAGCGGTGCATCCGTGATCGCACACACGTCCGGTACCCCGACAACCCCCGTCCCTTGCTCCAGCAAAGCAGCGGAAGTAGCAACTCCTTTCCAGATAAAGCCACCGGGAACATGTACCTCGCTAATCCGAGACCATGGGGGAATAATACTAGAGGGGGAGAGATATCCTTCACAAGGAGGTGTGAGTAAGAAGTGAGGAGGGGGTGGCCTTTTATAGGAGGAGGGGGGTGCCCCTCCTTCATGGCCGGCGCATGGAGGGGGTGACCCTTCACCTCCTCCATTCATGTGGTGGTAACCCCTCCACATTAAAATGCCCCTTCACATTCTCTTTTAAAGTCTCCACTTTAAATGCATTAAATTTCTCCAAATTTAATGCTCTCTCATTTAATAAAACTCTTTTATTATTTTTATTCAGAATTTTTTTAATTACTTTAATTAACAAACATTCACATAAAACCCCCTGCAACATTTCAATGTTACATGCAGAACCAATTTCAGCATTTTCACCCGAAACAGTTTCGGTGTCTATTGAAATAATTCCAGCGCTTTCTTAAATCTTTATCTGAAACATATTTGCTCCAAATGGTGTCGGTATCCCTTAAGTGTGTCACCCTACGGTTCGCGAATAATGCAGACATGATCGAGACCCCTCTCCGATCAATAATTAGCAGCAGGACCTGGAGATCCATACTGACTCCTACACATTTAACGATGACTTCTGTGATCGTGAGAACCTTTAACGCTAGTAACTAAATCCCTTTGTTCTGCGATATATTACATATCCGAGATTCGATCATCAGTATCTCCATACCTAGTTTGATCTCGTTACCGACATGCACTCTTTTCTCATTCCTGTGATATAACATTCTAGTGATCACCTCACTTACTTGCAAGCTATTTCAATGTGATATCACCGAGAGGGCCCAGAGTATCTATCCGTCATCAGGATGGACAAATCCCACTCTTGATCCATGAGACTCAACATAACACCTTCGTAGCACTGAACCCACCTTTATAGTCACCCTGTTACGGTGTGACGTTTGATGTTATCAAGATACTCATCCGGTGTTAGCAATTAACATGATCTCATGGTCTAAGGATAAAGATTACTTTGTATAATGTTATAGCAATATAAACATAATGACTTTGATCGTAATTCTATACTTCGGATGAATGTTCATCACATCATTCCACCAATGGTGTGACCTTGTTATTAACAACATCCAATGTCCATGATCAGGAAACCTTGATCATCTTGTTAATCAACAAGCTAGTCTATAAGAGAGGCATAACTAGGAACCCTTTTTGTTTATTAAACACACATGTATTGATGTTTCCGATTAATACAATTCTAGCATGTAAAATAAACATTTATCATAAACATGGAATAAGATAATAACCACTTTATTATTGCCTCTCGGGCATATTCCCTTCAGGTACACGATAAAAATAGAAAACTAGAATTAAGTATTCGATAAGACCTCAGTGGATCGAACTGAATTACGCCAGTAGCAAATTCCAGATTCGAGACTGGGGACTTGAATTTGATGTAGGATAACCTTGTTTTTCCCCAGGAGCAATTAACCGATTCCCGATCCGTCAGAAGCATCAGACTCGTTGCCCAAGAGCGTTCTCTTTTCCACGAAACCCCAAGTCCATCACCATGGGCATTGTCGAGGTTACCCCTCGTCATAATGAGTTCACGAGACTCAACGAGGAGGACATCCTAGTCCTCGCAAAGGCTTCTTACATCAATTGCAGCTTGTCACTCAACTTGGGAGCCATCCTTGTGCGCTACTTGGAGAACCAAGCCTCCCAAAGCCAAGAGGCAATCATAGGAGGAGGCGTCATCACTGTACTTGCCACTGCCCTAGGCCTTGACCTAGGAGAGTTGCAACCGGTACTAGGTGAGACACGTGTTGGTTTATCCACCTTGAGAGCATGTGGAATGCTTACTAGGAGAGATGGTGTTTATTACCTGCATATTGCTTGAGCTGGGCGTATCTACCCCACTCATATGCCTAATGGTCTTTTTTCTATCGAGGAAGGATGTTTTCTATATGATGTGCAGGTTGAGCAACACCAACCCGGGGAGGAGATTCCTGAAGAGGACGAGGACCAAGAAGAGGAGCAAGAAGTTCCTCATCAAGAGGAGCAGCCACAAACCCGGTTCGCCACATACCAAGATTTCCAAGGACTTGGAGGAACTGTGGAGAGGATGCACAACCTCTCTTTGAACCTTCGAGAATCAACAAGTAACCTCTCAACTATATTCGTGAACTAGAGTAACAAATTTTCCCGCCACCACAATGATTTGCAGGGCTTGCAAAACCCTAAGCTTGGGGAAGTTTCCTCATGCATCTTTATGTGGCATTCATTTTATTTTATTTATTTTAAAGGTTGTGTTTTTATTTGAGTTTATAAGCACTCGTGTTGGTTTCCCCAACACTTTATCTTTAGTTATTTTTTATTTGCTTTCGAAATTTTCTAGGCGAGCTTTGCCACCAATTTTCTATTCTTCAATTTTACTGTCTTAAAAAAATCACAAAAAATATTTATCCATTTTTCCTTATACTATCCATCTTCCTTTTCTTTCCGCCTCGAGGTCTGCATATATTTGCAGGAGAGTGGTTGACTTCGAGTTTCCAAGAAACAAATAAAAAAGGAAGAGAGAAGTGGAACCAAACATGAGAGGTATGCCTTATGACTCCCCATTTTTGAAGTTTGAGAAACCCATGCTAGTTAGTAGTAAATGATGAGATATTACATTGGTGGAGTGAGTCTTTATATTGTCGTAAGATTTTCGTTTGCATGGGTATTTAATTGGGCATGTTTTGTTCTAGCTCTCGTAATTAACTAAGTCTTGCCTAAAAATTGCTAAACAATTGTAATAAGAAAAAGTCTCACAATTGAAGGCTTGGGTGTTGTAGTGCTTAGTCTTGAAGGCTTATTTCTAAAGATACTAAACACCACTGAAAATATTAATTAACTTTATAGCTCTCTTTGAAAGGATTTGTTTGATTTTAATGTTTAGCGGTTTTTGTGAGCATGCCAAAGTTTGACTTGTTAATCATAAGAATGATATAGCTTTATGCGTGTCAAACTTCATGGGATGCCAACAACTCCGTTGGCCTATGAACGATCTTCATGGAGGAAACTCCTAGATTTCGGCTATGAGTTGATTAAACACTTGTAGCAGTAATGCTATAGTGGGTAAGATTCTTGGTACTCCCGGGCAGCTGTAATCATGATGGAATCACTCCTCTGGCTGTTATGAGAAATCATTATGCAAAAGGATCAAAAACCTTAGTGATGCCATGAGTGTCCATCACAGCCCGATAAACTAATTAATTTTTTTGGCATGCTCTCAATTACTTAAAAACTGAAATTCTTGGAGGACAATGAATAGAAAAGTAGTGCTTGAAAAGTCTTGATTTATTGATGTGGGAGATTCGAGACACTCTAGTATATATGTTTTTCATGACAACTCTCACACTCTTAATTTACATAATTATACTTTACTATTCAAAGACAAGCATGTGAGTTGATTACTTGACATGGAATAACGTTTACTCATTTGAATCATCCATGCTTACAATAATTTTGCTGCACTATAAGGATGCATGAAACCCATATGATGCTTTCCATTGATCTATTTATGCTCAAGTTTTTCAGATTTATAAAGTGGAGGAAACATGAGACTACTAATCATGAGTAAGATCACCATCTCGTTATTTCAGTTTAAATGCTGATTTACTTTTTGATTTTGGTTTTCTTGCTCGGGACGATCAAGTTTAAGCTTGGGGAGGTTGATGGCTCTGAAATATAGCCATCTAACATCCACATTTAAACTGGATATTAGTCATATTCTTGATGAAATATCTCTCTAAACCCTGCCACTAACGCTAATATTCAGAGGGGTGTTCTATGCTTTCTTTTGTATTTTTCCTGCACAGATAATGTAATTTAAAGGAGGGAATCACTACATTAAAGTCCAATATACGAGATCTCCAACTACCAAAAGAAACCAGGAGCCTTGCATCGGAGGCAGACGCCAAAACGACCAACTATACGGCCGGAGCAAAAATCTCGACTGTATAGCTCCGGTCGTATAGTTGGCGCCACCACTGTTAGGTCAAACAGAACAACTTTCATGAAGGAATCCCTATATAAAGAAGCCCCGGGCAACGAGAAACAGAGCCGAGAAGATACGCACCATCCATAAATCCCTGCCACAGATCACCAGCCGCCTTCAGATCTCCGAACCCTACTCCATCTCCATAGCCATACTCCACCACTTGTAATAGTAGATCTCTTCTCTGATTGGCGACATTGTAAGACAATTGCTATCAATCTCATGATTTTTATTACAATGTTTGTGATTGTTGATCTCATCTCTATGTGTGAGTAATTCTCCTTGGGCTAAGGGCTTCGGCCTAGCCATGTAGCAATTGTGCATGTGAATTATCATAGATGGGATCATGTATTAGTCTGTATGACATGATGATTATTGTATCCTCTCTTGCCTTAATCCAAGGACTTGTCAGGTACCCAAGACCCCGAGGGTTGAGCCAGGTATAGGGAGTATGAGTGACGACTGATCTGCAGGTTGGGAACCCCAGTGACAGAAGGGGTAGTACGAGTGTATGTGAGGGATTTGCTTGGGATTAACGGTGACATCACTATGCATATCATTAGTTCTCTTTCTTCTATGGATGAGACTAGTAGGTTATTGCTATAAGCGGTTGCGGAGGCAATAGCAATTATGGATGCACTCCCCACATATAATTTATCTTGCTCTAACAAGTACGCGCATGCTTTATTTCTATTTTTTATTTCCATCAGATGTTTTGCATAGCTACAGGTGAAACCAAACGCCCTAGGCCCTCTCTCTCCATCATCAACAACAACCAAAAGACGCAAACTACTGATCCGGTGAAAACGCAAAAGGAATTCTAAAACTCCTGAAGGTCCATTAAAGTAACTTCACTATGCCTTCGCTTCCCGAGGATTCGATAACCTAGGTCCACTAGGGAAAAAGAAGCTATACTACATCCATAATCTGGATCAAATGTATCACAACCCTTTCTCCAGGACATGATTCACCTCGGGAAGGATTGTGTGCGCCTTGATGCTGACCACTGGCAGTTGCAGAGTAAGATCATTTATTCTTTTGAGTGATGTATATGGAAGTAATTCTTGATGAGTGTGTCTTTTGTTTCCAGAGGAGAACAATGATAGTCTTTATCGATTGAGCTCTCTCGAGAAGAAACTTAGTGCAGCGGAGACAAAGAGGAAAGATGTTGTTGACACCCTCGAGCGCTACAAGGAGGAGTCGTGGCAGCACGAGGAGGGATAGGCGACAGCTGCAGCTGAGAGGGACCACGGGTTCACTGAGCAGCTTCTTGCCACTGCCCAGGCTCTTCCTGGTTTGTTTTCTAATTCTGCTTTATTGTCGAATGCACTGGGATCTTTGATTTCTTCTTGTCCTTGGTCATGAAATGCTGTTGTTTTGCAGATGCAGCTGGTATCAATTTCGATCGACAAGCACAAATTTGCGAGGATCTTCTGGCCGACATCGTGGCTGTAGTCGAGGATCGCACTACTTCCGCCACAGATGCACTACAAAAATCCAAGGCCATGCTTTGTCATCTCCAAGAGGAGATGGTGCCGAAGACCTAGGTGATTGAAGGCCTTGACAGCTTAGCTGAATCTTTCGCCGGGGGTGTTCCCGTGGAGTACAAGCAGGCATAGAAGGGGGCAGGCGCGTCTCTCGGGTTGGCGATGGCGCATGCCTATGGTGCTGACCTCAATGTGAGAAGGATCACGTCGAGGATGCCGGTGACTGCTGACGGCAAAGAGGTAGCATTCACTCCTTTTGTTGCTAAATATCACAAGTATGGGTTGCGGCTACTAGAGACTCTCGCAAGGTACTCTTCGGAGCAGAAGAGACTGAGCGTGGCGAAGGCCATGGTGTCGGGGGCTGCTACTGCATAGGCCAGGACGTCGGAGGTTGCCATGGAGTCCGTGAAGCCTGCGGGTGCTGACGCATAGGCTTAGCCTTTTCTTCTGCTTGTTGTATAGTTGTGCTAGGAACTTCAATTATCCTGGGATACTTTTGTGGGGGTACCCCGCCAGAAACTTGTTTGAACTTGATGTATATATTATTGGTTGCTTGAATATTCTATTTGCTTCTTTTGGACTTGAATACAATGTTCAAGGATTCTTATACTTCAATTTTTGGTTAGCTAGGGGTCTTCGAGTGGTGTACAAGGTATGCCATCTACAGCCACACCCTTGGCATCTCCACCATTGCGAGTGGACGAGCTGTCACTTTTGTCCCGCTTGCGCGACCGCATGAAGCAGTTGGAGTATGAGACATTGATCATCTACGACAACGCTCATGTATGGAAATTAAAAGGCAGAGAAAACCATCGAGTGGGAAAAATATTTCCTTGGTGAAGTCACTCAGATCAATGGGTGTATGTGATGTAAGTCTCATTCGACTGGTGTGTGTTGCTTCATGTTTGCTATGGACTAGAATGATGCGCCTTGCCTTGGATGTGCAGTTGTCAATCTCATTCCGTAGGAAGAGGGGGATCGCATCAATATTTGACTGAATTGCATTACTTAGGCAGAGTTGGAAGCCAGGGGTTTCTTCTGGACTAATCGAGATCGAGCGACCGTACTGGCGACCCTGCACGGTCGTATTTCACAAATGCTGCACTTCTTGAAGATGGCGCGGTCATCATTTAAGGATATCTTCAGGGTGATGTATCTGCTAAACGTAGTCCTTGCGACTCTATTGTTGCTTCTGCGGAAGTTCCACGATCCTAGTGTCCTCTGCGAATGCATGTACCAGCAACTTGTCGCAGGTGCCAAAGCTTCACTTGCGCTTGTGCATATGCAATGTCCAGATGTGGATCTAAGGGCTGTTGCAGAAGGGCTGCCGGTGCCTCCGGATGGTATGGCGTGGAACATGGTTCCACACTACCGAGTGGTTGTGGAGCTAGCAGAGGACATCATGAGGTTGTTCGATGAGAGAACCAACATCCTCCTTCAACGCAGTAGAGAAGTTGTTAGCCTGCACAAAACGTATAGGTGTTGTAAAGTTCGTACAGTTTGAGTTGGCTGTTGAATGGCCTTTGTAATTATCGTAAACTTGTTAGCTTTGTATATGTTTCGAGTGTAGTTTATGCAATGCCTTTTGGTTAGCCTATTTCTTCCAAATCTCAGCACCTTGCTAGCCTACCAGTTGAAGGGAAACAGATAGGCTACATTAGCGTAAAATCAAAAATTTCTATTGTGTCAACCAGGAATACTATTGTCATAGATCACGGGATTACCACTAGATGCAAAGTTGCGGAACTCGATGAAGTACGTCACGGCAGTGTAGATGTTCTACGTCTCCTCCATGTCCTCGTCCCACGAGCAGCTCCCCTTTCCATGGCTCGTCCAAGTGCTATAGCTGCAGCACCTCTGAGGTATCCACACGTCCGGAGTGGAAGGTCACACGGTAGGCTGCTAGGTCCGCACGTGCAAGGCAGGCGTAATAGGAGTGGCGGCTGGGTGGAATGCTCAACCCTATTCAGCTCGCCTCACGCTCTCTTATATAGGCATCCCTGGTGGGCTTCTACATTAGCAGCCCATTAGCCTAAGCCTGGTCTAATTCGGATCCAATCCTCATTAGGCTTCCAGCCCCTAAAGTGTGTGACCCTATAGGTTCATACACGTATAGACATGACACGAATACACTTACTCTGTCAATAGTTGGTAGCAGCCTCTAGCAAGATGTGCCAACTCCTAAACGTATACAAATATCATTCGGACGAACCATCACAAGGTTGAGTACATGTATTTCCCTTTGCCCTACGATATATGGTCTAGCTCCAAGCTGACCTCTCTTTCTCGATACTATGATTCGGAATCCCTTTACTAGGTTAACTCTTAACCATATGTAGCACGGCCATGCATTTCTGGATCCGATCACTCGAGGGGCCCACAGATATCTCTCTCAAGTAGAGAGGGGCAAATCCCATCTTGATTGACCGATGCCTTGTAGCATGTATCAGGACAAACCCGAAAGCTACCTTTATAACTACCCAGTTACGGAGTAGTGTTTGAAAGCCCCAAAGTATGTCGATCCACACCTCAAGTACATGTGACAATCTCAGGTCTAAGGACAAAACATACACGATGTGTAGAGAGAGCTGCAAGTATTATTGCCAGTCTCAAGTTGGGTTAGTCCAACCCCATATTCATAACATGTGTCCACATCATTGATTTGACATCTCCATGTCTATGACTTGCGAAACAAAGTCATCAACCAATCGATGTGCTAGTCTAATATTCACGTGTGTCCTCACATGAACTCCGACTAAGGACAATTATTAGATAACCATACAAGTAAAGAGTTTCAGAAACAATTCACATAATTGCCAATCAATAAAAGTTGCCTGATATATGGATATTCAAGGAACATTTTAAAAACTCATGGATACATATGAAATACAATCATCTCTATGATTGCCTCTAGGGTATATTTCCTTCACCAGTTGCGCTACAACTGGCCTAGAGTTTCCAAGGGTTCGATGGTAAGCGGAATCAGCTACTCAGGCCATTGTGATGAAAAATTGTTTTGTCCGACGAGGTCGTTAGGGAGGCGCATCCCCCAAATGCTAGATGCATAAATATTAAATCATGAAAGACACAAGGTTGAGGCACTTAGCTTTTATTTATTGCAGAATAGTAGGAGGTACATTGTGTGGCTAAGTAGCCTAGGTGAATAGCCTTATTGTAAAGAAAAACATCTAAGCGTAGAAACGTCACAGCTGTATGACATTCCACGGGTTGGAGTATGCGACTCCAGTTTCTAAGTCTTTGAGGCGATAGGCGCCACCTGGGATCACTTCGGTGATCATGCAGGGTCTTTCCCATGAATATTCGAACTTGAGGTGTCCCTTCTACTTGAGTCGTAGGACTAGGTCTCCTTTGATGAAGGACCTTGGTCGTAGCTGTCGGCTATGGTAGTTGCGGAGGCTCTGCTGGTACATAGTTGACCGTTATGTGGAGATTTCACGTGCTTTGTCGAGCAGATGGATGGATTCCTCGAGTGCGGCCCTAGATTCCGCCTCACTATAAGCAACAACCCGTGGGACCTTATAACGCACTTTAGATGGTAGGACCGCCTCGACGCCGTGCACCATGCAGAAAGGCGTGTATCCAGTGGTGTGGTTCGGGGTTGTTTGAAGGCTCCATAGCACGGAGGGTAGCTCTTCTGCCCAGCATCATGCCGCTCATTCAAGAGGCCAAATGAGGCGCTTCTTGATGCCATTGCAGACTTGGCTATTGGCCTTCTCGACTTGAACGTTGGTCTGAGGATGCGCTATGGAGACGTAGGTGATTGATGATACATCCATTTTGCATCACTATTCTATATCATAATTTACTGTTATTCATTGATATATTTCGTATTGAGAGGTGATACTTATGTTATTTCATCTGGTTTTGCATGGTTGATGACTTGTGGAGCATGGACCGCTGCAGTCAGGATTCTGATGGAAAAGGTGTTGTTTGGAGGCAAAATTCGCGAAGATCCGAAAATCCGGGAAAATATATGGAAAATCCTATTTTTCCAGAAGACGAAGGAAGCCAGAAGGGGGGCTGGAGATGGGCCATAGGGGGCCCACACCACCCCCTGGCGCAGACCAGCCTAGGCCGCGACCAGGTCGGGTGGCCGCCCTGGTCCACCCCTGGCACTCCCCTCTGGCGTATATATTCCTCCCGAAACCCTAAGACTTGGGGAGCAACCACAGAAAGATTCCGCCGCCTCTGTGGGGCGGAAAACACCGAGAGAGAAAGATCTTTCCGGCAGACAGATTTCTGTCGAGGGAATTCCTTCCCGGAGAGGGGAGATCATCGCCATCAACACCACCATCAAGCTGGACTTCATCGGGATCATCATCATCATCACCACCACCATCATCACCATCAGCACCCTCATCACCATCTCCATATTGCTGTAACAATTGGGTTGAATCTTGCATTAGTTCTTAGGGGAAACTTTCCCAGTGTTGATTACTCTTTGTAGTTGATGCTATTTAGTGAACCATTGAATTATTGTTTATGTTCAGATTATTATACATCATTATTCCATCTCTGATCATGATCCATATGATGTCTTCTGAGTAGTTCGTTTTGTTCTTGAGGACATGGGAGAAGTCATGTTCTTAGTAGTGGAGTTGTGTTGAGAAAGATTCAATAGTTTGATATTTAAGTTGTGGTGTACTTCTTCTAGTGGTGTCATGTGAATGTTGACTACATGCCACTTCACCTATATGGGCCTAGGGGAATGCATTGTGTATTTGGCTACTAATCGTAGGGGTTGCCGGAGTGACAGAAACCTGAACCCCCGTGAGGAAACCATTGCACGAGGGACGTAAGGGTCTTAGAGTTTAAAGCTGTGGTTAGGTTTCTATCTTAATTACTTGCTTGTACTGACGGATGTTTGCAAGGGGTATAATCACAAGTATGTATTAGTCCTAGGAAGGTCGGTACATTAGCACAGGTTCACCCACACAACACTTAGCAAGCGAAAGAAGATTAATCAACTATATGAAGCGAAAGCACTTGACAGTCTTCCCATGTGTCCTCGAGAACGTTTGGTCATCTTAAGTAATACAACCGGCTTGTCCTTTACTGCATAAAGGATTGGGCCACTTGCTGCATTTATTCCTACTGTCTTTTATTTACTCGTACTTTGTTTACTTGCTTTATCAAAAACCCCTAAAAATCCATTTGCTAAGTATTTGCAGAGAATTCCTGATCCATACCACTAGCCAGCACCTTCTGCTCCTCGTTGGGTTCGACACTCTTACTTATCGAAAATACTGCAATACACCCCCTATACTTGTGGGTCATCAAGACTATTTTCCGTGCTTGCCGTTCGGGAGTGAAGCGCTATTGAGAGTGGAACTGGTAAAGGAAACTTCTCTGTGAGTATTGTTTATCATTAGTTGCTTTATTTTCGTTATGGATAATTCACTGAGTTTCTTATTTGCTAATGCTACTACCACTGCTAAGGTAGTAGATAAGCCACCACCTGCTGAGAATGATGCTTTCAAAATACCCATAAGCATTATTGATCGTGTTATGGATAACTATTATGTTGGGGATGGAACTATCCATCCTGGTGATCATTTACTCTTTATACACGAATTATGCGGGTTGTTCAAGTGTGCGGGTATTACTACAGATCAAGTTAAGAAGAAGTTATTCTCATTGTCACTAAAAGGAAGAGCTGAGGAATGGTATAAGCTGCTGAAGAATGGTCAAGCTCTGGAATGGGAGGAAATAGTGCCTCTCTTTTATTCAAAGTTTTATCCTCCTAGTGAGATTCATAAAGATCAGAATCAAATATACAACTTTTGGCCTCTTGATGGAGAGAGTATAGCTCAAGCTTGGGGGATATTGAAGTTCTAATGCTCAAATGTCCCATTCATGAGCTCCCCAACAATATTATTATCAATAACTTTTATACAAGGCTCCCTCTACATGACAAGGATTTATTGGATGCTTCTTGTGTTGGATCATTCACTCGCATGGAAGAAGAAGATAAATGGGATCTTCTGGACCGTATTCAAGACAATGCTGAAGCTTGGGAGAATGACAAAGGTAGAAAGTCAGGTATAAATTATGATTATGAATGCATTGAATCTTTTATGGGAACTGATGACTTTCAAAATATTAAAAATGCTTATGGTCTAGACTCTCAAGCTATTGCTTCTTATTTTAAGGCTTTTGCTTCCTACATTAAAGTGCCTAAAAAGGAGTGGAATAAGTATCATGAACCTTATAAAGATGTTGCTAAGAGTGTTCCTGCAAGAAATACTGAAGTTTATACTGCTAATCATGTTTTACCTGAACCTTATATTGAGAAAATGCCTTTCCCAGTTAAGATAAAGGAACATTCTATGATAGCTAGTATGGTTAATGAAAGTACAAATAAAGCTGTTGAACCTAATAAACAAATGGTTGATGAACCTATAATAGAAAATGTGAAAGACTTTGTTACTAAATATGAAAAAGAGGGACACACTATCCTTTGTAAGGATACCTCTAATATTGTTTCACATAGTAGTGTTATGAGAGCTAGTATTCCTGTGTTTTCTGTTAGAATAAGTGATCATTGTTACGATGGTCCTTGTGATAGTTATATTGTTAAGTTTATGCACGATACTGAAAGTTACTATGAGAGAGGGAAAAGTGTTCTTATGTATCTCAATAATATCAAGTTTCCTCGTGTTATGCTGAAAGTTTTTATGTTGCACTTCTTTTGCCTTCCTATGCTCGCAGTTTCTGGTTTCAACAACTTGTTTGTTTACAAAATTCCCTTGCATAGGAAGTGGGTTAGACTTAAATGTGTGTATTTTTGCTTCTTAATGGTCCCTTTCACCTCAATTCATATTCCTATGTGAGCATCATCAAAATTATCATGCCCATCTTAATGGCTATAAAGGAAGAGCTTTTTGGGAGACAACCCAGTTTTTTTTCTTTCAGTTTGGTTTTGTTTCTAGTCTTGGAAGTTATTACTTCAGTAATAACCTCTCCTTATCCGTTTTGTTTGGTTTTTGTGTCAAGATCAACCTCTAATGAGAGAGAAGTAATATTTGGGGAAGTTGCTGTCCCGAAACAGATTTTTGTACTTCACCGTAAAAATTCGTGAGAGATATCTGTCTGTCGGATTGAGCCGTAATTTTTTGTGCTTCTTCCCCAGGTTGTTATTTAACTTTCGTTAGTTTTGCACTTTTTGATTTTAGCAACATAAGATTTTAGAAAAAATTAATCTTTACCCGCTGGTCTGTTTTGACAGATTTTGCCACTCTTGCATTTGCTTCTTTATTCGATTTCCTTTTTAAATTTTTTTTGGGTTTTCGGAAGGAGTTGCTACAGTAGATAATGTTTTGATGGTTTTCAGTTGAAGTTGGACTCAAAAGGTTTTATCACTTCATTTATACTAATGTTGCTAATGGGAACTGTGTGAAGTTTTGTCTGAAAGAAATTTCCAGGAAGTGGAGATAATGGTGTAATAAGGAAGAGAAAGGTTTTATGACTCAAGTAATAAGAGTATGAAGATGAAGATATTGATGTTATTAAAGTGATGACTCCGGAAGAATCTACTAGATACCAAATTCAGAGACCTGCAGAGTCTGTTTTCAAATAGGTAACAGTTCTGGTAAGAAAAGTTCCGCGAAAATACTATCCAACTGTATTTTTGCAGTTTTCAGACAATAAGGGAAGTTATGAAGCGAAAAAGGGAAGGAAACGGAGCTAGGGTGGCTCACACCACCCTGTGGCACGGGCCCTCCCCTGGCCGCGCCACCAGGTGGTGAGTCCACCCCGGACTCCGCCTCCGACTCGTTTTCTCCTAGTACCTTTCTTTTGATATGAAACTTCGTAATATGTAATCCCCCGGATCCCCCGAGGTTCGTATATCGTGTTTTCGTCGTGTTTTCATTTCGATCTGTTTCTGACAGGTAGAGTCCCAGATTTGGAGCTACAATGTCTTCCTCTGGATCAGCTAAGGAAGATTCTTTAGAGGATATCATCAACCCATACATGAGAGAGTTGAAGATTCACCCCAAGGAGTTGTTGCTTGAAGATGGGGAACTCCGGATAAAATAGGTTCGATGCCCTAAAGGTGAAGGAAGTCTGGAGGACAGGATGGAAGCGCTAGAGCAAGGAGTCTTTAGGTACAAGAAGATGGCGGAGCGCGAAGTGGATATCATCCATAAGATTTGTTCTGAACTCATCGCCGAGCACCAAAAGGAGACTGCGGAACTCAAGGACGAAGTCCTCTCACTCCGCCAAACAACCAACAAACTGCAAGCACAACTCTACGATGTTTAGAATCAAAACTATGAGTATGAGGTTAGGTTTAAACACATAAGTGCTGCTGCAAGTTTCAGGATGCTGGAGACCACGATGTCCTTTGTTGATGGGAAACCCTTACCCTGGAAGTCGGGCGATGATGAGAGAACACCACCACCACCAAAGGAGTAATTCGTCATCAGGTTTGGCATCCCCTTGGTTTGTTCCAAGCTTGGGGGAGTGACTCGGTATCATATCACTATCTTCTATCTTTTTACCTTTTTAGTAAGAGTCATATCATGAATAGAGAAGTTATTATGTAGGATGGTTTGCATTATGGAAGTGTCCCCTCTCTCGTTAGATATGTATCCCTTGGTGTGAGTTGCCATTATGGAATATTAATGAGAAGTTCTATCATTTACTCTTTTGCATAGCTTATATTAGTTTTCAATTCGTGGTTATATGATTGATCTTGTTGTTAGTATTGGTATCACTTTGGGATCATTGAGTTAATTTAGTTGGTTTTGGCAAACCTGGCTCGGTCAATAGCAACACTATTTTCGAGAGTTGAATGAAAAAGATAGAAGTACTCTAAAGACAAAAATAATTTCATCATCTTTCTTCCTTGATTTGCTCATAAGTCTAGTTTTCTCTAGTTAAGATCTTTTGTGCTTCCAAGGAAGATTGCATGTTTTTCTTTATCGCTTGTATGTTTGTTTGTTTCCTTCAACTCTTATACTTGCTACCCAGCCTTGCTAGCCAAAAACCTGTACTGAGAGGGAATTCTTCTCATGCATCCACCTCCTTTAAACCAAAACCTTTGCCATTTGTGTCCACCATACCTACCTAGTAGCATTATTGCTATTCCAAGTAAATTCTTGTTTTATCTATCTCCCAAATTAAACTTGTTATGTGAAAATTAGTGATTAAAGCTCTCACGAACTTGATGGCACACTTTACTTTCTTTCACTTAATAAACTTGAACCATTGTGCTCACCTATGTTGCGTATATGCTTGTGCTTTGTAAGTTGTGAGTTAGCAGAACCGTGCTGTCATGGGGAACGCTTTCAACATTGCACTGGTACCTTGTACCAAGTTGATATCATGTACTTTTGTCTATGGATGTCGTCGGTGTGAAATGAAAGGGGAGCTTGTAAGTCCATGGGGTTATGCATGTGTGTTAGAGAAACGCCTGGGCCGCTGGTCTAATCCATGCTGCCATGGTGGAAACCTGCAGCGTAACCATAACGAGTATCTATGAAGCATTCTTCTTATGAAAAAAAAGAGATAGAGATTGACAAAAAGAGAAAAGAAAAAAAAGAGATATTATGAAAAGAGGAAATAGAGAAAAAAGCACCATATTCCCATGGTAAATAAGAAGATTGCTGAGATACTTGTTGTCTGCTTGCCTTGTCATTTTGATATGGGGATTCTTCCATATCATCGGGCAAGGGGTACCCTGTTGGCGGTTCTCTATGATACACATATGCTTACGATGACAAGAACTTACCGGTGACTAAACTTGAGTAGCATGAGGAGCGGCCCTTGTATTCAAGGGATATGAGATTCTCAACTTACAACTTGTCAATGCATATCCTCATATTTGATCACTTTAACCTTAATCACCTAAAGATGCCTATGATGGGGGCAATGAGAGTTGAAAGCTAGTAAGTATCATAATTTTTGGGAGCTCTTTATGAGATTTGCAATCCCTGCTTCCCTCTGCGAAGGGCCTTTCTTTTACTTTGTAGTTGAGTCAGAAAACCTATTCCCTTCTATCTCAGCAAGTATTTTGAGTTTTGTGTTTCATTCATTCATATGGTGATTTATTCAATCATGTTGCTTATGTTCCTTGTTTTGCACATTGCTCTTATCTTGATGTTTACTACTTTGAAAGCTATCATTGAAAATCAGTTATTTGTGAACTCCAGCAAATTATCAACTATTCCTCGACCAAGAGCTAAGTTTGCCATTACCAATTATGATTTACTTCATATATATTTATTGTGTTTCCTTTACCTATTACAAGTTGAGTTATATAATAGTGAGTTGTCTTCTATTATGATCTATGTATTGATGAATGTGATGCTTCTTGTCTGTATTCTCTTATCGACTCTTCACTCCATAAACCTGAGGTCATGTTTATTGAGCTCAGTTTCGCTTGGGGACAAGCGAAGTCTAAGCTTGGGGGAGTTGATATGTCCATTTTGCATCACTATTCTATATCATAATTCACTGTTATTCAATGATATATTTCATATTGAGAGGTGATACTTATGTTATTTTATCTGTTTTTGCATGGTTGATGACTTTTGAAGCATGGACCGCTGCAGTCAGGATTCTGATGGAAAAGGTGCTGTTTGGAGGCAAAATCCGTGAAGATCAGAAAATCCAGGAAAATATATGGAAAATCCTATTTTTCCAGAAGACAAAGGAAGCCAGAAGGGGGGCTGGAGATGGGCCACAGGGGGCCCACACCACCCCCTGGCACGGGCCAGCCTAGGTCGCGCCACCAGGTGGTGTGGCCGCCCTGGTCCACCCCTGGCACTCCCTTCTGGCGTATATATTCCTCCCGAAATAGTAAGACTCGAGGAGCGACCACAGAAAGATTTCGCCGCCTCTGCGGGGCGGAAAACACCAAGAGAGAAAGATCTCTCCGGCAAACAGATTTCTGCTGAGGGAATTCCTTCCCGGAGAGGGGTGATCATCGCCATCAACACCACCATCAAGCTGGACTTCATCGGGATCATCATCATCATCACCACCACCATCATCACCATAACGAACTCATCTTCTATGGTAACACTTACCTGCTGCAAAAGTATCAACAAAGCAAGGCTGAGTACAGGGTGTACTCCATAAGACTTATGGATGATGGGGTTATTTTGCATAAAGCCAACTTTCTTTGTAAAATAGGTAGGAGAAGCTCGACTACTAGAACCTTTTAAAAGGGGATAAGAAAATGATATCTCTATCTTTGATGTTCTTTTGATATCCACAGAATCTTTATCAGCTGAACCTACCAACTAGGATCACCCCCTCGATCCCCAAGGAAGCATCCTTAAGCACACTTTACTTACTTGACAAGTTTTATGATTAGGTTATAGTTCTCTATGATCATCACGTCCGTTCCCATGTCGTCCATAACCGTGGACACGGCTTTTCGAAAAGATTAATACCCTCTAGGGGTGCACAACTTTACCCACACGTACCAACCGATTCTTAATGCCACTTAAGATTAGCCCTCCTCCTTGGAAGGCCGGCAGAGTGTGGTTGACCACGACCTTTACCTTGCTTTCACCGAGACCATGAGTCATGCCCTAAGGAGATGCCGCCATAATGGGTCAAGTCCCGAAGCCAGTCCCTAGAGATGTGTGCGGGGGACAAGATTACGGAGGCCGTGCCTCTCCTTCTCCCGGCCACGCTTACCTACCTGTATGAATGCACCTCCTCCACCGCCTTCGAGAACAACCAGAATGCATATGTCGAATGGAACGCCCGAACTATGTGACTCATGGAATCTACTAGGCAAGTTAGTTGGTCGAGGGGGTTTCCAGGCCCCCGTGTGGTTGTACGCTCGTCTTGGTTCAAGAGGCAAGAACTCGGATCCTAGTGGTGGCAAGTATGGGACTACAAAAACCACAACCCGATGTGGCCTTCCATACAAGCCTTAGCATGTTTAACTTCCATCTCTGATCATACCACGTCATCCTGTCCAACTAGGTTCATCCGCAGCTCTGATTCATCAACCGGATGGATCAGCGGTAACAGCTAAGCACGGCTAAGCGCAACATATATAAACAGCTCTAGCGAAGCACATAAGCCAAACCCTAGTTACGCTAGGAGCAGTGGAGCAGGGAATATAGGCTACAAAGGGGAACATGCATCAGATAGGACTACTCTATCTATTGATAAAATACTTTGGATCATATGCACATGGCAAGAATGAAATACTTTGAAATCATAGGATTATATCATGTATGGGGTTTTGCTTGCCTTTGCCTGTTGATACTCAGATGTAGAAATTCAAGTTCATCTGCTTGACATCGTTCACCATTGATCAAGTACTTCTCTTCGATGGTGTTAATCTCGATCTTCAATCTTTATCTCGATTTTGTTGCTCACATCAACTCCGAGGTCTACCGAGAAGAAGCAGAAACACCGGAAAGGAAAACGACAATCAACACATGGCATCGATGCAATGCTCAAGCAAGTATGATGATATGTCAATTTAAATTGTATTTAAATTAAACCCTATGACATGCTTTTCAATTTAAGCGGGGTCTGAGGGGTACAAACCCTAAAATAGGGGGAACCTCGGAGTCACCTACGGAGTTGCTATCATTCTTCTAATTAAACTTGTAGTTAAAGTTGTTAAACAATGCATGATTATGAGTCTATTGGATAGATCTCATTTTTCTGAACATTTTGATATATTATACATATTTTTTGATTTAAAATGAATTTGTTATGATTTTTCCCAATTTTAATTCATTTTAAAATCATTTTTAAAACAATTAAACATTTTTGGATTATATTAAATATTTTTCCATCTGGACCCACATGTCATACATTTAATCATTTCAGAAAACATTTCCAAAAATATTAAAAAGCTGATAGATGGGGCACACATGGTTATTTTTATTTAGAGAAAAGAATTATATAAAACATTTAATAAAAAGAAAAGTGTTACTACCTCATGCTGACGTCATCCTGACCCAGCACACGGACTGGGTGATTTTGTACTGAGGCTCTACTAGCATCAGTGGCTGATGGCTGGTCCCGGATGCCACGTTGGTGGCCACGCAGGCAGCTAGGCCCACTCGCCGGTTGATAGGGTCAACCATGGCCGGTCGGCTCAGGTGGTTGCCAGAGCGGCGGTTTGGGCGCGCGCGCAGGCTCGGGATTAGGGGCGTTCGACGCAGGGGACCAACGTGAGTCAAACGGTGGTGGTGCTGCTGTGGTTTGGTCGCCGGAGCGACAAGCACAATGGCGGCGAGCGGCGGTGCTTGTAGGTGCCCGTGGAAGGAAAGAACCAGAGCGGTAGGGGACAAGGGAGAAGGTCCACAGGGACCAGCAGCTCACCAGGTGCACGAAGGTGAGGTCGGGAGGGCGTCGCGAGCTCGGTCAGCACCGGAATTGTCCATGGTGATGGCGGTGGTCGGCGGGTACGAGGTGGTGATTGAGGCGACTGCGGCCACTCCGGCGTCCATGGAGTAGCGGAGGAGAACAAGGACAACAAGAGGAGCTCGACGGTGTCCTCGATTGGTGCTGGGGCGGTCGGAGACGAAGGGGATGATGAGGGCCGGCGAGCTAGGTTTTGGCTAGAGAGGGAGAGAATGCGTGCGAGGGGGATAAGGTGGGCTAGGGTTCTCCACTGCGGCATCCAGGGTCTTGTAGGCGTTGGGGCCGTCGGTGGTGCGCATCTTGGCACCAGCAAGCGACACGACAGCGCCAGCGAGCTGCTTCCATCGCAGCCGGAGGTGGACGGCGACGATAGAAGGACAAAGGGGTAAGCTGGGCCTGGGCTTCAACTAAGTGGCGGTTTCTGCTAGCTGCTGCGCTAGGGAGGCAGAGAGGAGAGGGAAAGGTTGGGCTGCGGCCCAGGTAGATCTAGGATTCCATTTTTTCTGTAAAAAGATTTCTCTTTTCTATTTTCTTTATATTTGTTTGTATTTTCATTTTCAAATCTGTTTTAGAAATTTCCAAAATACAAGAACTTTTGCAAATATTTAACATATTGCAGGAACCCTTTATAACAGTTTGGGTTCCATAATTTTGGTACTTTTCGAAATTCAAAACATTTGAACGAGTTTACAAGAGGGGGCAAAATTAGGTTTAGGGTTTTGCATTAGTTCTTCTTTCTTGCATTTTTAGGGATGATGCTCATGAATTCACAAAGTCCTAATTATGATTTAACTAAAACTGGGGTGTTACAGCTCTATCCCCCATAACAGAATCTCGTCCCGAGATTCCTAGGTAGGAAGATAGAAGGAACAGGGTTACACTAGACTTTGACGATCTTCTCTAAGAGGTTGATCCATGCCACCATTATTGAATGAATGAAACGCTTCATTTCTTCGAGGTAGTTGTACACACTAAAGAGGAGAGGGAAAGACACAAACAGAGTATCTCATGGTTAACTCGTGGATAGATTTTTCACGAACATCTCTGGAGCTGACGAGCATGAAACACGTCAAGGTAATGGAGGAAACAAGAGGAGATGGTGTCAAGGTGGTAGATAGCTGGTCTTCATAAGGATTGAGACCATGGAACTTCAGAAGATTTTAAGCTTCTGAAAAGGAGAGCATACAAAGGAACGAACACAGCCAAAGACTTCGAAAGATGAACCTCTACTAATGGCTTAAGTAGAGTTTACAAGGTACATAGATGTGAATAACCAACTTGTTGAACTACTTTTGATACAGAACGATCACTCTTCATTCAACAGAAGGTCAAGACAGAAAGGTTATTTTGGTGGAGAGGACTCATGAGAGTCACAAGGAACATGTAACTAGAGGTACTTCTGATTATCAAAACCATAGTCGCTCTTCAAACATGTTAGAGGAACCGAAGGAAACTATTTATTCATCCAAGTCTATCAAAATATTTGCCAGCAATCATGATATCACTTTACACCACTAAGATGAATATATAAGAAGATTCCTGATGACACGAGGAAAAGAAACTTCATTCTTAGACTTCAGTTACTTGGCTCAACGGACCTTGCCAACATAAAAGGGTCTGGAGGATCGACCGAGACACATTTAGCAACTCTACTTTAAATGTTCTCATTGATGTTCGATAAAGTGGACATCAAGTAAAAGGTCGGACTTCGGATACAAAGGAAACCATAAGCACGACTTCTACAACAAGTCGTAGAAGATGCCTCATGAAGAGTGGTTGTTATTGATGATTCAAGAGAATATGACAAAAGGTCTTCCGACTAATTGTGTCAACCATTACATCAATCTTGCCAGATTTACAAAGAGACCTACATCAAAGACCTTGATGAACACTAACCATCATATCTACTTGAGATTCAGATTCGGTTAGGTGGAATGATACCTCAGACTCAGCATGTTCGAATAGAAGACTTGCAACATTTACCACAAAGGTAAAGTTACTAGATTCTCAAGACATGGAATACATTGTAAACCTCTAGAAGAATGAGCTAGGTTGCAAAACCCATGTATTAGCAAGTTATCAAAATATAATTTCCCCTACATGAATTGATTGCAACGAAACACAAATGCATACTTATTGTTGGGAGACATTTAGGAGGATACTAAAGTTTGTAGAACTTCTTCTCTTACATGACAAATCAGTTAGTGGCTTTGGGTGCTTAGAGAATCTTCTTGAAATGTGAGGGTATCAACCTACCATATCAAGAATAGTTCGCACATGCTTGACTGACTTGAAATGATTCTCAAGGAAACAAAGATAACTCTTCTTGAATCCACAGCGACATCTTTCAACTATTGTCCGTGAACTAGAGAGGGTCACTTCTAACATCTAGAATACATACTTCGAGATAACACGAAGACGGTTCTCAAAAGTTTCCAACATTACCCCTCATTGTTCCATGTGAATCTAATCTAGCATGGAGAAGATAAGAATGTCATCGATGGGCTCAATAACAAACTTATCAAGACACTCCAAGAAGATGGACTCATATGTTATATAAACAAAGCATGAATATTGGTCAGACCAAAGAATACGAAGAGTACGTACACCATCAGGATAATCCTTAGGACTGAGTTTCATTTGACGATAGCCCGAATCAAACCAAAGGTGGGGATGATAACATTTCCATGAAGGAAACACTATCCTTCTTCAGCATGAGCAGAACTAGACATCCCATTAAAATGAAATATGTTGGATGGAACTTTTGTCTTACAACTCTCCAAGTTGTTGTTTAAGCTCAACGAACTAGTTCAGGGTTATCCAGTACAGATCCTTGGAGAAGAAGCAGTTTAGAGAACTTTCTTCCTCAAGAACTTGACAAACACGGTCATGTGGCGACATGATAATACTTCTAGTAGACATCTAGAATATTACGAACCACCGATATGTCACTTAGTTCGAGAGGAAACTTGCTTGGTACAGCAAGAATACATAGTCTTAGAGCTTCGGCACAAGCCTAACTATTTGACCGGAGAGTGTACCAGAATAATGGACTTGGTAGCACGATCATCCTTTGCTTAGTGATAGGTTAACCATCACGCTAAGAATGACACAAATTTCCTTAGAGGTCAAAGCAATAAGAATTGCTAAGAATCTCAGATGGCCACATTATTATGCACACGCATCATTCACGAGCACGAAAGCTCGGAGGAAGGGTGGGTAAAGATGTATAAGAGTATCACTTCATTAAGGGGTCATGAAACTCGACATGACCTCTTAGTATAAAGGAGTGTCATACTTTAAGGTAGAACAGAACAAAGCTAATCAATGCTTATTGGTCTGTGGATTACAACACTTTGACCTGGTCCTAGATATGACAAGGTACTAGAGTTTGTTTCTCCTGACTTCCCGAAATGGTTTGTCTAGACGGACCACGAGAGTATCTTGCATCGAAAGACATCGATGCGCATTTACTACTTGGCTACCAACTGGTAGACAAAGGTCGGAAACAACAAGGGAAAAGGAACATGCTCAGGATAGAATCCCGAGATGTGGATGCATAAGTCAACAATCTTCCGAGGACCGATGCGGAAAAGTAAGGTGTGGAAAAGTCATGAATATAGAAGTGGGTCTCACGAGGAGATCTTTTGTCATGATCCATTTGGTTCCATTAAAGAACATCTTCCATAGCATGTGGTAGGGGAAGTCCTTTATTGTCGAAATTCAATCGCGACAATAACCACAAGCTTGAAGGCTAGAATGGTAGTACCAGCCATCCTGAAGTAATGTTTGAAATTAACAACAGGGGTCAACAAAATGGATCTTGGGTTAAAGGTCAGCTTCATGTACAAGATTCACATCAGCAGAATCCAGCAAAATCTGGGATCTTCGGTTCAAGTCCAAGGGTTAAACCCAAGAAAGAAGTAACTACTACTTGAGTGACACAGAGTACACTGCAAGATAGTAATCACGAGGTAGCTTCCAAGAGAAGAAACGACGTCTGAAGTACCTAGATAAATGAAAAGGAGGCACACGAGGCAAAAGGAAACTTCGAGGCCTAGAATGGATCACTATGGAACCACCAACATGTTGTTGTGGGCCCATAAGATAGAGAGATCGTGATGGAAAGGAATCTCTCAACTGAATAAGAGCAAAGGGAAACAAGGAACACACACACAACTGACTTTGGAGAACTCAACACTAGGTCAACTGGTTGAGAAACGACATGCCAAAAAGGCACCTAAGCCTTGAAAGACGAGACGAGATAGAAAAACTTTTCAAAGTCAACACAAGGTAAGATGACCCAGAGTTAGAGCGAAACTAGATAAGGAGAAAAAGAAGCATACCAGAGTTTTCATAATTACTTTTCATCTTTTAAAATAGTTTTCACAAACACTAGACTCAACATCGACCAGTAGAAAGGTTTTCCTATAGTCGGTACTGCTCTGATACCAATACCTGTGACACCCCAAGATTAAGGCTAGACAAATCCTAGACCTATGTCTGGTATAAGCCTAACCTAAATCTCAGAAGCATACAGGGAGAGAAATCGGTAACATTGCAGTGACCCTACAGCACAAAAATTCTTACAGCAAGCTCATAACTGAGCAAAGAACCAAGATATTACAAGAAGAGGTCACTGACCACAAACATCAAACAACGGAAGGCAAATTAATCTATTAAGTATAACAAACTTAACAAATGGCCTAAGAGGCCTGAAGCATAACGATAACATCTCAATCCATAGATTCCAGGTTGCCGACCAGAAACCCCAAGCTACTCATCGATGTCGATGCTATAACAAACTCATCTTCTATGGTAACACTTACCTACTGCAAAAGTATCAACAAAGCAAGGCTGAGTACTGGGTGTACTTCACAAGACTTATGGCTGATGGGGTTATTTTGCATAAAGCCAACTTTCTTTGTAAAAGAGGTAGGAGAAGCTCGACTACTAGAACCTTTTAAAAGGGGATAAGAAAACAATATCTCTAGCTTTGATCTTCTTTTGATATCCACCAAATCTTTCTCAGCTGAACCTACCAACTAGGATCACCCCCTAGTTCCCCGAGGAAGCATCCTTAAGCACACTTTACTTACTTGCCAAGTTTTACGATTAGATTATAGTTCTCTATGATCATCACGTCCGTTCCCAAGTCGTCCATAACCGTGGACACGGCTTTTCGAAAAGATTAATACCCTCCAGGGGTGCACAACTTTACCCACATGTACTAACTGATTCTTAATGCCACTTAAGATTAGCCCTCTTCCTTGGAAGACCGGCAGAGAATGGTTGATCATGACCTTTACCTTGCTTTCGTCGAGACCATGAGTCACGCCCTAAGGAGACTCCACCATAACGGGTCAAGTCCTGAAGCCAGTCCCTAGAGATGTGTGCAGGGAACAAGATTACGGAGGCCGTGCCTCTCCTCTTCCCGGCCACGTTTACCTACCTATATGAATGCACCTCCTCCACCACCTTCGAGAATAACCAGAATGCATATGTCGAATGGAACGCCCGAACTATGTGACTCATGGAATCTACTAGGAAAGTTAGTTGGTCGAGGGGGTTTCCAGGCCCCCGTGTGGTTGTACGCTCGTCTTGGTTCAAGAGGCAAGAACTTAGATCCTAGTGGTGGCAAGTATGGGACTGTAAAAACCACAACTCGATGTGGCCTCCCATACAAGCCTTAGCATGTTTAACTTCCATCTCTGATCATACCACGTCATCCTATCCAACTAGGTTCATTCACGGCTCTGATTCATCAACCGGATGGATCAGCGATAACAGCTAAGCATGGCTAAGCGCAACAGATATAAACAGCTCTAGCAAAGCACATAAGCCAAACCCTAGTTATGCTAGGAGCAGTGGATCAGGGAATATAGGCTACAAAGGGGAACATGCATCAGATAGGACTACTCTATCTATCCATAAAAGACGTTGGAATCATATGCACATGGCAAGAATGAAATACTTTGAAATCGTAGGATTATATCATGTATGGGGTTTTGCTTGCCTTTGCCTGTTGATACTCAGATATAGAAATTCAGGTTCATCTGCTTGACATTGTTCACCATTGATCAAGTACTTCTCTTCGATGGTGTTAATCTTGGTCTTCAATCTTGATCTCGATTTTGTTGCTTACATCAACTCCGAGGTCTACCGAGAAGAAGCAGAAACACCGAAAAGGAAAACGACAATCAACACATGGCATCGATGCAATGCTCAATCAAGGATGATGATCTGGAAATTTAAATTGTATTTAAATTAAACCCTATGACATGCTTGTCAATTTAAGTGGGGTCCGAGGGGTACAAACCCTAAAATAGGGGGAACCTCAGAGTCACCTACGGAGTTACTATTGTTATTCTAATTAAACTTGTAGTTAAAGTTGTTAAACAATGCATGATTATGAGTCTATTAGATAGATCTCATTTTTCTGAACATTTTGATATATTATACATATTTTTCTGATTTAAAATGAATTAGTTATGATTTTTCCCAATTTTAATTCATTTTTAAATCATTTTTTAAACAATTAAACATTTTTGGATTATATTAAATAGTTTTCCATCTGGACCCACATGTCATACATTTAATCATTTTAGAAAACATTTCCAAAAATATTAAAAACTTGACAAATGGGGCCCATAGGGTTATTTTTATTTACAGAAAAGAATTATATATAACATTTAATAAAAAGAAAAGCTTTACTACCTCATGCTGACGTCATCCTGACACCAGCACATGGACTGGGTGATTTTGTACTGAGGCTCTGCTAGCATCGGTGGCTGACGGCTGGGCTCGGATGCCATGTTGGTGGCCACGCGGGCAGCTAGGCCCACTCGCCGGTTGACAGGGTCAACCACGGCCGACCGGCTCAGGTGGTTGCCGGAGCGGCGGGTTGGGCACGCGCGCAGGCTCGGGATTAGGGGCGTTCGACGTAGGGGACCAACGCGAGTCAAACGGTGGTGGCGCTGCTGCGGTTTGGTCGCCGGAGTGACGAGCACAATGGCGACGAGCAGTGGTGCTTGGGGGTGCCCGTGGAGGGAAAGAACCAGAGCAGTAGGGGACAAGGGAGAAGGTCCACAGGGACCAACAGCTCACTAGGAGCACGAATGTGAGGTCGGGAAGGCGTCACGAGCTCGGTCAGCACCGGAATTGTCCATGGTGACGGCGGCGGCTGGCGGGTACGAGGTGGTGATTGAGGCGACTGCGGCCACTCCGGCATCAATGGAGTAGCGGAGGGGAACAAGGACAGCAAGAGGAGCTCGACGGTGTCCTCGATTGGTGCTGGGGCGGTCGGAGACGAAGGGGACGACGAGTGCTGGCGAGCTAGGTTTCAGCCAGAGAGGGAGAGAACACGTGCGAGGGAGAGAAGGTAGGCTAGGGTTCTCCACTGCAGCGTCCAGGGTCTTATGGGCGTCGGGGCCATCGATGGCGCGCATCTTGGCGCCGGCGTGCATCGCGATGGCGCCAGCGAGCTGCTTCCATCGCAGTCGGAGGTGGACGACGACGATAGAAGGACAAAGGGGTAAGCTAGGCTAGGCTTCTCTTGGGCTTCAACTAAGTGGCGGCTTCTGCTAGCTGCTGCGCTGGGGAGGCAGAGAGGAGAGGGAAAGGTTGGGCTGCGACCCAGGTAGATCTAGGATTCCATTTTTTCTATAAAAAGATTTCTCTTTTTTGTTTTCTTTCTATTTGTTTGTATTTTCATTTTCAAATCTGTTTTAGACATTTCCAAAATATAAGAACTTTTTCAAACATTTAACATATTGCGGGAACCCTTTATAACAGTTTGGGTTCCATAATTTTGGTACTTTTCGAAATTCAAAACATTTGAACGGGTTTACAAGAGGGGGAAAATTAGGTTTAGGGTTTTGCATTAGTTCTTCTTTCTTGCATTTTTAGGGATGATGCTCATGAATGCACAAACAAAGTCCTAATTATGATTTAACTAAAACTGAGGTGTTACACTTGTGAGCTCCGTTCATGATCAAGATCATCTATTTGTAATCTTACATGTTACGTTTGAGGGGATTTGATGGATATTGAGATGCTATTCCAGATTGATTATTGATTCTATCATGTCTATGTTATTTGTGATCTTGCATGCTTTCCATTGTTAGTAGCTATCTTGGCCAAGTAGATGCTTGCAACTCCAAGAGGGAGTATTTATGCTTGATAGTGGGTTCATGCCTCTAGTAATCTGGGGAAGTGACAGGAATCTCTAAGGTGCTAGATGTGATGTTGCTACAAGGGATAAAACAACAATCCTTTGTCCATAGGGCAATCATATTGTTTACTTTACACACTTTGCTTAATGCAATTATCTATTGCTTGCAACTTAATACTGGAAGGGGTTTGGATGATAACCTGAAGGTGGATTATTAGTCATAGATGCAGTTGTATTATGGTCTATGTATAACGTTGTAATGCCCAATCAAATCTCATAGGAGTCAAGATGATTAGTATATGCATGGTATGCTTTCTCAAATCTGTCAATTGCCCCGCTGTAATTTGTTCACCCAACATGTTATTTATCTTAAGGAGAATAACCTCTAGTGAACTATGGATCCCGGTCCATTCTTTTACCATTGATATACCATCTACTATTTATTGTTTACTATTTACTTTCTGCAAGCAATTACTATTTTCCACACAATATGTTTAATCCTTTGTTTTTAGCAAAACCGGTGAGATTGACAACCTCACTGTAAGTTGGGGCAAAGTTTTGTGGTTGCGTTGTGTAGGATTCCAAGTTGGTTTCCTTGGGGTTGTTTCCTTGCTCCTACTAGTTCGATAACCTTGGGGTTGTTTCCTTGCTCCTACTAGTTCGATAACCTTGGTTTCATAACTGAGGGAAACTTGTTGTTGTGCTCATCATACCTTCCTCTTGGGGTTCCCAACGAGCTCAATGTATCCTGAGCCATCACTGATGTCGATGCCCAGGTTCTCACGGAAATTCTGGAATTCCTTCGAGGTGAAGTTCATCCTGTTGTCGGTGATGATGTTGTGTGGCATCCCGAATCTGAAGATGATGAACTCGAATAACTTGATGGAGGTAGCACCGATTTGGTTGGTCACCGGCATGGCCTCGATCCACTTGGTGAACTTGTTGACTGTGACGAGGAGGAAAATGTATCCTCCGAGTGATGACTTATGTAGCTTGTCGACCATGTCGAGTCCCCACTACACGAACAGCCAGGCTACAGGTATTGGCCTCAGTTCCGCGTCTGGTGCGTGCGGCTTATCCGCGAATATTTGGCAGGTGTTGCAGCATGGGACGATGTCCTTGGCGTCGTGCATCGTGGTGGTCCAATAGAAGCCAGCTCATAGAGCTTCAGCGACAAGGGCACGACTGCCAGCCTGATGTCCACAGGTACCCTCGTGTATCTTTAGGAGGATGCCCCTTCTGTCTCCATTGGTGACACATCGTTGGAGGACGTCTGTGATGCTGTGTTTGTACAGCTCGCCGTTGATGATGGTGAAGGCCTTGGAGCGTCGCGCTATGTGTCGTGCATCTATTGGGTCGTTTGGTAGCCTTTTGGTGAGCAGGTACATGATGTATGGCTGTGTACAGGACGACTCGATGAGCTTGACCTCCATGGGACCTACGGGTGCAGACCCTTTTTTCTGCATCGCTAGATTCTTCGGCCTTTTCGAGCGACGTAGCCCCCGAATGTGCTGCACCAGATGGCCCTGCGGTAGTCTTCATTGATGGAGCGTTCGCAGATTTGCTCGAGGAATACACCTGGTGGCACCGGGGCGTAGGTGGAGCCTATGTTGGCGAGTATGTCGGCCTCTTTGTTGCTTTCACGGCAGACGTGCCGCAGTTCATAGCCATCGAAGTCCCCTTCGAGTGCATTGTAGAGTTCATGGTACACGACCATGTTGTCGCTCAGTGTGTCACACATGTTCATGGTCTGCTAGACCACGAGGTTGGAGTCACCATAGATGATGAGCCGTGTGGCACCGCAGGCCTTGGCCATCCGCATCCTATGGATCAGTGCCTCGTACTCCAACTCATTGTTGGATGCACGGAACTTCATCCGTAGGATATACCGCATCTTGTCACCCTGAGGAGATGTCAGGATGATGCTAGCGCTAGCTCCTTCTTTGCGTTTGGATCCGTCTAAGTTCATGGTCCAAAGGTTGGACATGTCTGGTGTGTCCGGAGCTGATTCTCCATCCAGTGGATAAGGAAGTCTGGCAGGACATGTGACTTGATCATGACTCGTCGCTCGTATGTGATGCCCCGTGGGGATAGCTCAATGACCTAGAGGGCGACCCGCCCCGTAGCACCGGGGTTGTTGAGATGTGGTTTAGTGGGGCATCGTTCACCACAACTATGGGGTGCTCTTGGAAGTAGTGGTGCAGTCATCGTGTTGTCACGAAGACACCGTAGGCTAGCTTCTGGTAGTGTGGGTACCGCTATTTTGTTGGTCTGAGTACCTCGTTGAGGTAGTACACTAGGCATTGCACCCCATGTATCTTGTTTTCTTTGGCTCGTTCGACCACCAACATGGTACTAACCACCTGGTTGGTGGCAGCTATGTATAGCAACATTGACTCCTTTTCCTGGGGGGTCACCAGCACAGGGGGCGTGGAGAGAAGGCGTTTGAGATCATCGAATGCATCTTGCGCCTCGTCCGTCCACTCGAACTTGTCGGTTTTGCGGAGGAGCTGGTAGAACGGTAGTGCCTTCTTGCCCATTCGACTGATGAATCGACTGAGCGCCGTGATTCGCCTAGCCAGTTGTTAGATGCCCTTGACGTTCTTCGGCTTCTCCATGGCCAGTATGGCCCTTATATTCTTAGGATTGGCCTCTATTCCCCGAGAGGAGATGAGGTACCCGAGTAATTGCCTAGATGGTGTGCCGAAGGCGCACTTCTCCATATTTAGTTTGATCCGGTAGGGGTCGAGGTTGTCGAAGGCCTCACGGAGATCATTGATTTGTGTAGCTTCCTCTTTGGTCTCGACACTATGTCATCGATGTAGACCTAGATGTTTCGGCCAAGCTAGTTCTGGAGGCAGGCCTGCAACACTGTTGGTAGGTGCCCCTTGCGTTCTTCAGCCCGAAGGGCATTGTGGTGTAGTAGTAAACGCCAATGGGCGTGATGAAGGCTGTTTTTTCCTGATCATCTTCCTTCATTCAGATATGATGGTAGCCTGAGTAGGTGTCGATAAAACAGAGGCATTCGCATCTCGTGGTGGATTCGATTATCTGGTCGATCCACGGTAATGGGAAGTGGTCTTTCAGGCAGTGCTTGTTGAGGGAGGTGAAGTCCACGCACATCCGCAGGATATCCGTGTCCTTTTTGGGAACGAGCACTACAAGAAAAGTTTCCTTCCGTGATGACTTGGCCCGACGGTCTTCATAGAAGGTGCGTCTTCCGCGACGAAATTCTTGGATCGGCCATGGCCGATGGAAAACTTTTTTTCCGGTTTTGCAGCCCTCTACTACGATAGATCTGCTAAAAACATGGAGGAATCTCGGCCAGCGCGTGGCAAAAGCAAGATTTTTGTTTCCTCGCGCGATGTTGACTCGCCGAAGTCTTTTGAGGCGTGTGGGTCCCAGACGTCAATGTCTCTAGCGGACCATACTTTTCGGTCGCGCCTCCCTGATTTGAACTCGATAACGTTGCTCGATGCGTCAGCCGTTTAGTCAGGCTGCTAGGTCCCACACGCCAGCCTCTCATTAGAAGGATCGTGTGTATGATGGAATTTTTTTCCTTCGCTCGCGCTACCCTGTTCCGAAGTCGATAGCGCTACTCGATGCATCTACCATTTAATCAACCTCCTAGGACCCACATGTTATCCTCTCATTAGAAGAAACGTGTGTATGATGGATTTTTTTCCCTTGGCTATTGCCTCCCTGATTTCAACTCGATAACGTTGCTCGATCTATCTATCGTCTAGTCACGTTGCTAAGTCCTCCATGTCAGCCTCACATTATAAGAATCGTGTGTATGATTGGAATTTTTTCTTCGCTCGCGCTACCCTGTTCCAAACTTGATAGCGTTGCTCGATGCATCTACCGTTTAATCAAACTCCTAAACCCCACATGTCATCCACTCATTAGAAGAAACGTGTGTATGAAAGAATTTTTTTCCTCAGTCGCACCTCCGTGTTCCGAACTTGATAGTATTGCTCGCTGCATCTATCATTTAATCATGATGCAGGCCCCCACATGTCATCCACTCATTAGAAGAAACGTGTGTATGAGGGAATGTTTGCTCTCGGTCGCGCCTCCGTGTTTCGAACTTGATAGAGTTGCTCGATGCATTAGCCGTTTTTCCAGGCTGCTGGGTCCCCCATGTGAGCCTCTCATTAGAAGAAACGTGTGCATGCTGGACTTTTTTCTCGCTCGCGCCTCCCTGTTTCGAACTTGGCAACGTTGCTCGAGGCAGAACCTGTATAAGGTCGCGCTACTAGGTCCCACATATCGGTCTCTCTATATATCAAACCTGCATACGATAGACTTTTTTTTGGCCGCGTCCGCTGTTTTGACCTAGGCAACGTTGCTCGATGTGGGAGACATGTATGGTCTTGCTGCCGAGGCCCCCATGTCAGCCTCTCTGGTATGTTCTGGCGGGTGGGTCCCCGATGCCAGCCTCTTTGTACAAGAATTTAACTTTTTTTCAAACCTGACCATTAAACTCGAGGGATGCTGCAGGCTGGTGGGTCCGTGATGGAAGCCTCTCCGTAATGCGATATTAAAAAGTAAAACCTTTCTCAAAAAAAGTAAACCCAAGATATATATAAATATGTACACACAGGGGATTCGAACTAAAGGCCTTCAAATCAAATCAAATAGACATAAACTGAGTGTTTTCCCACTATACCAAAGATACTAATATAAATTGAATCATTAAACATGTATCAGTACTAAAACTTATGTATCAGTCTTCTAAAAAATATTCAATGGGATCCTATCTCAAATTTCACTGGGCTGTGGCTCGCCAGATTCAAACACAGACCTCATCGAGGGAGGAAAAAAAGCGATAATTCCTTTGACAGATATTCATGTAAAAATATCTAATGAACACACACCACATGCGCCAAAATAGGGCTGGTATCCAATGACTTCACTTGGTGAAATCACGCTGTATATCTTTACACTCTCATCTCTGTCCAAAATGCATCCAACGGTTCTGATGCCACAAAGGCAAAAGCTCTAGAGCAAGCAACCAGCAGCAATGACAGAACTTTTGATAAATTCAATACCATTTGAAAGATTAAGGGGTACAGAATAATAACACATAAAAAATCGACAAATTCCTAGTTCATATTCAGCAGTACTTGACCAATTCAGAAGCATTTCAAAGTGACTATTCAGCAATACAGACACTGAAATTCAATATCACTACAGAGAGAGACATTTCTTGTTTTAGCTCTAAAAACCATGCCACGTGATCAGTTTTCCCTTTTCTCCAAACACACTCGATCAGTGGAACACAATCATTGTCATAATATTTGGTCATATAGGGAACCCTCATATAGATACAGATATACCATACCAGTACGTACTAGTCATAGCTCCAATCCAGCAAAAGGTTATCACAGTTTTACCACCCATATATGATCAGTGGAGATAAGATGACCACATAATTAATTACAATAGCATGCGGCCAAAGAGCTAGACAGCTAGGAAGTTCATGAACAACATGCGGCATTCATGGCAGCCAGATACACCAACCTTGATCGTTCTTCTAATAGTAAGTTTGGCTTCTTTTCGAAACATGATCCACCTAGAAGTAGTTTCCAAGCACCCATCAGTCGAGTTAATGGTGTAGCATCCCTCGATTCACAATCCTTCACTCTGCATTGTGAATATTGGGCCACGCAAAGATAAACAAAACTTTTCCCCTACGCGGTACTCCCAAGATCCAGCTCAGGTGATAGGCCACGAGATTTACCACTAGACGCGCAGGTGCGGATTATTGATGAAGCGCGTCAATTGATGTCGTGCCGAACGATCCCCGTACAACACGTCCAGATCCCCACAGACCTCCTTGTCTCTAGCACCGCACGTGCAACGCCTCCACCGGTATCCACACGTACAGGAAGGAAGCTCCAGGAAGAGTACCGCTAGATCCTGTATAGCTCGAAATGGGAGTGGAGAAAGTGACGGCTAGGTTAGGGACAATCCCTTGTTACTCCACTTATATACACTCCTAGCTGGGCTCAACGCTTGAGGCCCATCTAGGTCGTACCCCAATCTCCACATGGATCGAATCCACATGGGCTCCTTACCCTTAAGTGTGTGACCCTGTAGGTTTACGTACGCCTAGACATGACACGAGTCACCACTCTGAGTCGATAGTTGGTAGCGGCCTCTAGCAAGATGTGCAAACTCCTAAGCGCCGTAAAGTCAGAAGACAAACCTTTCTCAATGTGACTTTCGTCCAAGTCCCTCTGCCTCACAATATACCTGTTAAGCTATAGGCGAGTAGTTGCCATCCCTTTAATAGCTTAACTCTCTTCTCGTACCATGATATGTGATTCACTGGACTAACTCTTAGTCCGACTCCTCGATTACACTTAATCGAGTAGCATGGCCATGCTTCCGAATCATATCACACGAGAGGGCCCAGAGAATATCTCTCCATTACGGAGGGGCAAATCCCATCTTGGTAATCCACATCACGCAGCTTGCTTCACAACCAACCCAAACCCTACCTTTATAACTGCCCATTTACGAAACAACGTTTGATAGGACCTAAGCTGGCAATCCACAACTCAGATCATGCGATCACCTCAGGTCGAAGGATTCCATTGCTTGAGAATACAAATGACAACATGCTCGTTGCATCTCAACTATGGGTCAGTCCGATTCGCTAAACTCTTTAGCCGAATCAGTGTAAGGTGGAATAGCATCTCCATGCCCATGACAATGTAGAACCGAGTCATCAAGCCGACTTTCACATTAGTGTAAGTTGTGTGTCCAGCACAACCTCAACGACCAAGGACAACTTAGTATGAACAACATGAATATATAGTTCCACAATCGAATCACATATTCAATGATACATATTAGTAGTTCATACATGGACAATAACTTTATGAATACATTGGGAATAATATCATACATGATTGCCTCTAGGGCATATTCCCAACAGTCTCCCACTTGCACTAGAGTCAATCATCCGACATCACATGTCTAGGCATCTAATGCCCATAGCTCTCAGGTGCGCCTCATGCTTCAGCTGTGGAAGTGGCTTTGTCAACGGATCTGCAATATTTGCATCTGTGTGTACCTTGCATAACTTGATATCACCTTGATCCACGAACTGGCGAATCAGGTGGTACCGCATGAGTATATGTTTGTTCTTCTGGTGTTGTCTAGTTTCCTTGGCTTGTGCGATAGCACCATTATTGTCACAATACACGTCTAACGGATTGGACGAGCCCTGACACACACCAAGATCCATGAGGAAATTCCTCATCCAAATGGCTTCCTTTGCCGCCTCCGAGGCAGCAATATACTCAGCCTCTGTCATAGACGCTGACACCATCTCTTGCTTGGAACTCTTCCAGCTCACAGCCCCTCCGTTTATCACAAACACATATCCAGATTGCGAACGAGAATCATCCGAGTCAGTAAGATAACTTGCATCTATGTAACCCCTTACACTGAGTTCATCCTCACCTCCATAAACCAGGAACATATCCTTAGTCCTTCTCAAGTACTTGAGGATATTTTTAGCTGCTGCCTAGTGGATCTCTCCAGGGTCAGCCTGGTATCTGCTCACAACACTTAGAGCATAGGAAACATCCGGCCTAGTACATGATGGATCTGACTACAGAAGCATACGGAATCGCACTCATCCGACTTCGCTCATCAGTTGTCGAAGGACACTGAGTCTTGCTAAGTTTTACGCCATGGGGTCGGTAAGAACCCCTTCTTAGACGATTCCATGTTGAACTTCTTCAACACTTTTTCCAAATATGTACTCTGACTCAATCCAATGAGCCGCATTGATCTATATCTATAGATCTGGATTCCTAGTATGTAAGTCGCCTCACCCAAGTCCTTCATCGAAAAACTCTTTTCTAGTGATTCCTTGGTCTCTTGCAACATCTAGACATCATTTCCAATCAGTAATATGTCATCCACATATAAGATCAGAAAGTTTACTTTGCTCCCGCTAAACTTCTTGTATAAACAAGAATCATGATCACTCTTGATGAAGCCAAATGATTTGACTACCTCATCAAAGAGAATATTCCAACTCCGAGATGCTTGCTTCAACCCATAAATGGATTTCCGAAGCTTGCATACCTTGTCATCATTAGCCGGATCGGAAAACCCTTGGGATGTATCATATACACGTCCTCGGTTAAATTTCCATTAAGGAAAGTCGTCTTGACATCCATCTGCCATATCTCATAGTCGAAATAAGATGCTATAGCTAACATGATCCGAACTGACTTAAGCATTGCCACGGGAGAGAAAGTCTCATCATAGTCAACTCCTTGAACTTGTCGGAACCCTTTTGCGACAAGTCGTGCTTTATAGATAGAAACATTTCCATCCATATCAGTTTTCTTCTTAAAGACCCATTTGCACTCGACGGGTCTTGCACCGTCTAGCAGATCAACCAAGTTCCAAAATTGATTTTCATACATGGACTTTAACTCGGATCTCATGGCTCCAAGCCATGACTCAGAATCAGATCCCACCATCGCTTCTGAATAAGTTACCAGCTCATCACTGTCCAACAGTAACACATCACGAATACTTTGCAATCTGGCCGATCTTCATAGTGTCGGTGCAGTTGTCGGCTCAGGTACCACGAACAGCTCAACCTCCAAGGTTTTTGCCGACTCGTTGCTGGCTGGTACCTCTCGAATTTCTTCGAGCTACACCGTTCTCCCACTGACTCCCCGACTGAGAAACTCTTTATCAAGGAAGACACCGTTCCGGGCAACAAACACTTTGCCCTCTTCTCGGTTGTAGAAGTAGTAGCCCAAGGTTTCCCTTGGATACCCCACGAAAATACACTTATCCGACTTGGTCGTAAGCTTGTCCGACTGAAGTCTCTTGACAAATGCTTCACAACCTGAAATCTTAAGAAAAGACAAACTCAGCTTCTTGCCAGTCCACATATCATGCGGTGTCTTCTATACCGACTTTCATGGTACTCTGTTTAGTGTGAACGCTGCAGTTTCTAGACAATAACCCCAAAATGATAAAGGCGGATCTGTCCGATTCATCATTGATTGTACCATGTCCAACAAGGTCTGATTCCTCCTTCCCGACACACTGTTTCTCTACAGCATTCCTGGAGGAGTGAGCTTGGGAACTATTCCACAACTCTTTAGATGGTCATCAAACTCATGGCTCATGTACTCGCCTCCTCGGTCCGACCGAAGAAACTTTATTTTCTTGCCGAGTTGATTCTGTACCTCATTCTAGAATTCCTTGAACTTTTCAAAGGCTTCCGACTTATGTTTCATCAAGTAGATATATCCATACCTACTCAAATCATCAGTGAAGGTAATGAAGTACTCATAACCACCTCTAGTTGTCGTGCTCATCGGGCCACATACATCACTATGTACTAGTCCCAAATAAGTCGGACGCCCTTTCACAACTCTTTGCAAAAGGTGTCTTGGTCATCTTGCCTAGTAGGCAGGATTCACATGTCTCGAACGACTCCAAGTCGAACGAAGTTAGGAGTCCATCATCATGGAGCTTCTTCATGCGTTTCCAACTTATATGACCAAGTCGACAATGCCAAAAGTAAGTCATATTCAGATCATTTGGTTTCAACCTTTTCACATTTATGTTATAGAAAGATTCACCCTCAAGATTCAAAATAAATAACCCGTCCAGGACGGGTGAAAAGCCGTGAAACATATCATTCAGATATAAAGAACAACCTTTATTCTTAATATTCGACTCATAGCCTTGTCTCATCAAACATGAGGCAGAAATAATGTTTCGACTAAGCACTAGAACATAATAACAATTACTTAGCTCCATTAAGAATCCATAAGGTAAATGAAGTTGCATCATGCCGACTTCTAACGCAGCAACTCTTGCTTTGTTGCCGACCCGAATGTCAATCTCGCCTCTCGCCACACTCCTAGTTCTTACCAGTCCCTGCAACGAGTTGCAGATGTGAATGACTGATCCGGTATCATATACCCAAGAACTACCAGGTGCATCGGCAAGATAAATGTCTATAACATTGCAAACAAGCGTACCTGAGCCAGAAGTCACACCTCCACTCTTGGCTTTATCAGCCAGATATTTGCTGCAATTCCTCTTCCGGTGGCCATCCGCCTTGCAATAGAAGCAAGTGGATCCGGCTGTAGGAGATGACTTAGTCCCTGAGGAAGCGCTTTGGACCGGGTCCTCAGCCTTGCCTCCCGACTTTTCCTTCTTCTTCTTAGTCCAAGAACTCTTCTTGAACTGAGCCTTATTCTGCACCATCAACACTTGACGGGCGCCTTTCTTGAGATCCGCCTCAGCCTGCTTGAGCATCCCATGTAATTCAGTGAGCTTCTTATCCATACCATGCATGTGGTAGTTCGGTATGAACTGACCATATGCACTAGGAAGAGAGTTCAGAATTATGTCCGTAGCGAACTCTTCGCTAATGGGGTAGCCCAACTTTCTAGAGACTGCACGTAACCAACCATCTTGATCACATGAGGACTTAGTGGATCACCATCCTTAAGCTTGCAGCTCAATAAAGCCTGAGAGACTTGATACCTCTCAGTCTTCGCTTGAGCCTGGAACATACTTTTGTGGCTTTCGATCATATCGTAGGCCTCAACATTCTCGAACTGCTGCTGCAAGTCCGGTTCCATGTGAGCAAGCATAAGACATCTATTTTCTGTAGACTCATCGCATGTCCTACGGTAGGCATTGGTGGCTGCGACACTCGCATTCTCATTCGGCTCATCTGGAAGTGGGTTGTCTAGGACATCGTCCCTCTTTTCTTGCTTGAGAACAATTCTCAGATTACGATACCAGTTGGTGAAGTTAGTTCCATTTAGCTTATCTTTCTCTAAGATGGTTCTCAAAGCAAAACTGGAAATCTGAGGGAGACTGCTAGGTGCCATTGATCTACAACAGAAAATATGCAAAACACTTAAGCCATGTATCCATAAAAGAGCAAGCATATTAAACACTTTAATACTTATGCTCCCACTAGAACCAATACCCCTCTGATGGTTACTTAGTGATTCAGGACCCTAAATAAGCAAGCCGACTAGTGAGCTTTAGCATCACCGCTAGCCGTCAAGTGATCTAGGTAGACAACTCCTTGTCAATCATATCTCATACGACTCCTGTTTGATGGGTGGCATCACATGCCCCGGTTACCATCCTACCTTTCCCCGAGTCGCACAACCCTTGTGATAGACCCGTCTAGATTACCTAGTGCTTCTGCTGTAAGAGTCCGACTCGAACCCACCTAGTCGAAAAGAATTGATAGCAGCTCAATTTTATGAGCCCACTACCAAAAATGTTCGACTTGCGATGGTGAAGCACTGGTGGGTAAAACGACTAGACCTTCTTTGAGGGATTACTTTCTACCAACTATCTAATAGAGGTAAAAACAGAGACATAACAATGACACAAAAGAAAGCAATTATGATGTGAAATGGTATGGCTCTCTTCATGGCGATATCCATCTCCACAAAGCTTGTAATTCGACTCGTGTCAACTCTTGTCACATGCCGTCTTACACCATGTAGCCGACTTGTACATCGACTTGTATGCCATCCGGGTTCTCCAAACAGCTAACTAGCTAGTAATGTAAATTACATAGAGAATCCGACACGCAGGTTGTTATAAAATAAAATGACAGCACCTAGGCTCCAGCCGGCTGACAAAAACCGTGATACGCAGATCACGTATAGATTACACGCATCACATGCACATAAGCCATACCATTCACAACATCATCCTGCAAAAACAAGGTATGCATAGATACGATACCTACCAGCGTTGTGAAACTCACAACGACATCTAAGGCGCTACAGCAGGGTGAAGCCGGCGGTCCTGATGGTGGAAGCCGAACGATTTTTCCAAAAATGCAGATCTCATCTACACTCCGGACATGAATTTCTTCATCGGATAAAACAATTTTATCCAAATCTGATCCAGACTCCGATTCGACCAAACTCTTTGATCTTCGATCACCGCATCCGGATTTACGTGTCACAGTCTACCCCGATGGCGGAAGCCGACCGGTAGGGGTATGTCGTTCCACGACCTTAGCAGTTAGATCACGGAAACCAGATCATCCATTCCCCGAGTACAGTTGATCCAATCAACCTTGTATAAAACTGATCTATCTCATAGATCGACCACCAAAAGTGCAATTAGATCCAATCTAACGCCAACCGCATATCACATATGCATGATCTTGAGCCTAACACCAGAAGCTAACGCTCTGACACCACCGTTGGGCCACGCAGAGATAAACAAAACTTTTCCCCTACGCGGTACTCCCAAGATCCAGCTCAGGTGATAGGCCACGAGATTTACCACTAGACACGCAGGTGCGGATTGTTGATGAAGCGCGTCAGTTGATGCCATGCCGAACGATCCCCGTACAACACATCCAGATCCCCACAGACCTCCTTGTCTCCAGCGCCGCACATGCAACGCCTCCACCGGTATCCACACGTACAGAAAGGAAGCTCCAAGCAAAGGACTGCTAGATCATGTCTAGCCCAAAATGGGAGTGGAGAAAGTGAAGACTAGGTTAGGGACAATCCCTTGTCACTCCACTTATATACACTCCTAGCTAGGCTCAACGCTTGAGGCCCATCTAGGACGTACCCCAATCTCCATATGGATCGAATCCACCTGGGCTCCTTACCCTTAAGTGTGTGACCCTGCAGGTTTACGTACGCCTGGACACGACACGAGTCACCACTCCGAGTCGATAGTTGGTAGCGGCCTCTAGCAAGACGTGCCAACTCCCAAGCGTTGTAAAGTCAGAAGACAAACCTTTCTCAATGTGACTTTTGTCCAAGTCCCTTTGCCTCACGATATACCTGTTAAGCTATAGGCGAGTAGTTGCCATCCCTTTAATAGCTTAACTCTCTTCTCATACCACGATATGTGATTCACTGGACTAACTCTTAGTCTGACTCCTCAGTTAACACTTAACTGAGTAGCGCATGGCCATGCTTCCGAATCATATCACACGAGAGTGACCAGAGAATATCTCTCCATTACGGAGGGGCAAATCCCATCTTGGTAATCCACATCACGCAGCTTGCTTCACAACCAGCCCGAACCCTACCTTTATAACTGCCCATTTACGGAACAGTGTTTGATAGGACCTAAGCTGGCGATCCACAGCTCGGATCATGCGATCACCTCAGGTCGAAGGATTCCATTGCTTGAGAATACAAATGACAACATGCTCGTTGCATCTCAACTGTGGGTCAGTCCGATTCGCTAAACTCTTTAGCCAAATCAGTGTAAGTCAGAATAGCATCTCCATGCCCATGACAAGTGGAACCAAGTCATCAAGCCGACTTTCACATTAGTCTAAGTTATGTGTCCAGCACAACCTCAATGACCAAGGACAACTTAGTATGAACAACATGAATATATAGTTCCACAATCGAATCACATGTTCAATGATACATATTAGTAGTTCATACATGGACAATAACTTTATGAATACATTGGGAATAATATCATACACGATTGCCTCTAGGGCATATTCCCAATTGTGAAGACTATTGTGCACTTTTGTCTGGCCTGGAGTTACTTTGTGGCACTCTTAGGCAATTCCTGAGTCAAAGCAAGAGATAGACACATAATTACTAAGAGCAATACACTAAATCATGTGAAACTTGAGAAGACATTCAGAGAAGTTTATTTGCCGCCATATACTCATAAACATAATCCGGTGTGACCTTGTGATGACACATGTGTAGGATATGGTCTGACAAGGTGCTGCCCGGGGTGATGAAGGAGCCTGTGTCGGTGCCTGTGCTGGGGCTGGTGTTGGTGCAGGAGATGGTGCCACTAATTGTAGAGGGGCTGGTGCAAGAGCCAGAAGGCCCATAACCGGTGTCGACGCCAGCAGCTTGATGCTAGATTCCTTCTGAGGGGTAGCTAAGCTGACTGCAGGGATGGTAGAGGCAGATGAGAAGTGTACAAGCAAAATGGTCTCTTATACAACAGTTACCCACAAGAAAGAGATCAGAGGATATGATGAGTATACAAGCAAATTAAGTTACCACCTCCATTCTTTCTCCTTAGGTCAACAGGTGCTGGAGCAGGAACTAGGGCATGTGCCATTGGGGGTGCCAGCAGCTTGGTGGTTGTTACCTTCTTAGGGGTAGGTAAGGGGACTGCAGGAGTGGTCAGAGAGGCATATGAGATGTGGACAAGGAAAATGGTTTCTTATACAACAGTAACTCCTAGACAGAGATGAGAGTATACACGCGAATTAAGTTACTACCTCTATTATTTCTCCTATTGAGGTCAACAGGTGCCATTGAAGGAACTGGGGCCGTTGCTGGTGTCGGTGCCAGCAGCTTGATGCTGGCACCCTTTTGGGTGGTACATAAGGGGAAGCGGACTGCATAAGTGGTCAGGGTCATATGATGAGTAAAGACAATGGTGCAGAACAGTTAGTCGCAAGAAAATCATTAGAGGTTGTGATGAGTACAGAATCAAATTAATTAGGACTACCTCTGTTCTTGGTCCTTTGGTCAACAGGTGTACGATGGCGTGCAAGTATCTACCCAGGCTTGCTAAAATCGAATGATACCTTGTCCCCCTGCTTCAGACCATTCTCACGGACATACTTGGACCAACCTCGGCCACCAAATAGGTAGTGGCCATCGTCTAGGAGACATCCACATTATATAGTTGCCGCATGCCTTTAGGCCCCTCGCTATACAGAGTTAGAAACTTGTCGTTTCCGAACATCTTGTTTATAATGGGGCGAGCGAGAAAGGGACAAGCTTCATGAGAAAATTGATAGAGAAATAAGGAAACATCAAAAAAAGTGAGATACAAGATCTTACATCAAGTCGGTCTAAACTACTTGGAATCCATACCTGATACCATGGGTACCCTTTGCAAAGGGTGGCCATGCACCATTTTTCTTCCCTCTTCCTTTGGAATGGCATACATGGGCCCCCTTTCAATCCACAAGCTTGACAAGAGGAGGGTAGCAGAAAGGGCTGAGCAGCTGGTGCGTGGTACTGATTGAAATTAAGTGGAAAGGTTAAATTATGTAAAGAGCAAGTAAATCTAATAATATAAGACAAAACCATTGCTTGTAAAGCAAAAAAAAATATTTTTGTGAACTTCTAATGAGCGTAAACATATAGTACTAGCTGATAACAATAACATGGAAAATCATAACATATAAAATTGTGGATTTCCAAATTATACCCACTTCTTAGAGAGGTCACTTCCCACCTAGGTACTATGTTCGTGCTTCCTCGTTGTGTAGAGGATGTCCTATTTTGGTGCGGGCATCAGAAATCTACTAGCCTCTCTGACAACCTCAAATCTCGCATGAAGACCTTCAATCTGCATAAATAGCAACAGAGCTCAACAGTTCAATACTATGTAAAGTTTGACCATGTTTTTAGAAAAAAATATAATATTAATTATATATCCTTGGATACATCATGAAACATATATTCATGTCGTATGTATATAATATCATAGTTCTTGATAGTTTTTGACTTTTTTTCAAAACTTTGGTCAAACTTTCCGTCGCTTGACTTTTCAAAAAATATAGTATATGCCTAAGCCTTGGGACGGAGGGAGTACAGTACATAGTAGTCATATACTTACTGATGAGACAGTCTGACAGATCCAGATCTGGATTCACATAAACACAGTGCCAGAATTAATAAAATCACACATATGTTTCTGAACATCTGATAAGCATGCATGACACCAAGCAGGTAATACTTAAATCTGACTACACCATGGTAATAAGGGTATTAAGAACAAATACCTTTCTCTTTAAGCTGAGCCATCCCAGCTGGTCGATGGCCTTGCGCTTGTTTGGTGAGTAGTGGTACTGGCCGGATCCTGTGGCATGTGGGGGTACCATCCTGTTTGCCGCACCTGGAGCACCACACTTTCGCAGGTATGTACCACCATGCTACAGTAAATGAAGAAGAGATGGTGTCACAGAGGCTTCCACAAAAACAGGATGCAGACAGAGACAACTTTTAGCACAAGGATACATCTAGGTTGCAGCCAACCACTTTCAGCATTGGAAAGAATGGAAGAACGCAACGAATATACTGCTACATTACCTTTTTAGGCAACTTTTAAGGGAACTGACGGGACCATCCCTGTCCGTAGTGGCCGTGTGCGCCATTGACCCATAGTTCTCCATAGAGAATCTAACGCAAAATCCATTGCAAATTACGAGTAGCAACTAAAGGTTACAGAAGTGAAGAACACCGAAATTGAACCCGACCAAATACCCCATCAGAACAGTGGTGACCATGCCCTGATCCGGAATCCATACGAAACCAGTACCACCTCCCCCCACCCCCACCCCCATCCCCACCACCACCCCACCCAAATGACCCAATCGATTAGAGAAGAGGAAAAATATCCTGACTAGGTGACCTAGTGATGGTTTCTTGTCTTGTCGTCGGTAGAAAGGCATGGGCAGGGGAGTAGTAGTACTAGTAGTGGTAGGGCTAGGGAGTACCCTTTTTTCTATGGTAAGTATTTTTAAGTGGCAGTGGCGGGAACATTTTGCCGGGAGAGAATCCCGAATTTTTTATCCCAGCTATCACGTGGTGGCCTACAGCTGTTTCAAGCGGAACCCACATCAGGGGTGAGTTAAAGCAGGTCCCACATCAAGTGGGTGAGATAATTGATCGAGCCAACCTCCTCCTTCCCTTGGTACTAGTACTAGTTCTCCCGGGTTCCTTCCAAGGATAGAGAAAATCGCCCCTGTTTGAATCAAATTGATCCCAGCTTATTATCCTTTTGCTGGAGCAGTGGACAAGACGGCGGTAGTTGCAGCATAGGGCACTAGCGTTGGGGCCTCAAAAACAGTTTAGGAACCGATAAAATGATAAGCTCGGACTTCATACTAGAAACACACACAAACACACATATACTATATACTAATATATGGAATAGTTTCCAATTATAGTTCTGCTAACAAAGGCCTAGAAATCATAATAAGGTAGCTCCATATTATAGAAGTACAATAGTAGCGAACCAATCATGGGATAGCTCTACACCCCAAGAGTTTTGCAGTTGGGCTAGTGGTCATGAGACAACCCATACGACACCAAAAGTACACCCCTGATGATCAGTAGCCCTGCATCAAATCCATCCAAAAGCAGTATACCTAATCCACAGCCTCAGGCGCAGGCTCATCAATGAGTAGGTCATCATCATTACCATCAAAGTCCTCTTCGGTCGTCTGCTTCTGCGATTAGTAGATTAACAGATATGTTTATAGAGAAACATCAAAGACACACAACCTGAACATTTGTCATTCTACAGATATACCTTGTCATCTGGCATAGCGATAGTACCAAAAATGAAACCCGTTTCATGCATCTTGCGCTTTTTCTCTCCTCCCCCTTCTCTAAGTTGATCTAGATGCTCAGGAGCTGCCTCTGTCAGTTGATCTAGTTGATCAACATCTGCTTCCCCTACTTGATCTTGATGATAAAGATGGTCTTCCCCCGGTTCATATGGAGGATCATATGGTTCACCATGAAATACCCATCTAATTAACATATGTGCTTAGCATCCCAAATGTAAAAATATGGTCTTCCACTATACTTTGAGGCAGCACCCTACGATTCGCACACAACCGACAGGGGCAATGTACTTTTGAGTTGTCACAATAATCTCTAACAAATCCCATAAATCGTAGAACATCAAGAATACGTTTAGTGCTGCCTAATGGAGAAATCTCTATTTAAAATATGCCCATCTGTTTAATTATGACATACAAGGTTGGTTATTATTAAAAGAAAAGCAGGAAACATATAGATGGAGTACAAAAACTATATATGCCTATGCGTTTCAGCAAACATATTGACAGCAAAAATCACCGAAGGTATTTAGGAACACAGATCCAGCGCAGAATAAACTATTGACCATGCAGATTGAGGAAAAATTAAACTACGTATTTGAAAGGGCAATAAAATGCCAACCAGATCGAGCTAGAGATAGAAGGACTACCATGTGATCGACGTGCCCACCGGTGCGTCTCAAGAAGACCGATGGGTAGGGAAAGCTTCTTTGCGCATGTTGGTGATGAGGAGCGGCCATAAGCGTGTCTGTTTTGTGGGGAAGGGGTGAGGGCCTAGGCAGTGGAGAGTGGAAGTTAATACACATCACGAAGGGGTGCGGAGGGATAACTTTGGAAATTCTAACCTACCCTGCTTTGGGCACCACCATATACGTGGCCCACCTTCCAGTCACCATAGATCAAAATTTATCCGAAACTTGTCAAAATACAAGTTTATGTTTTACCATGGAAACTAATGCACATAGCATTGCACTTTGCGAACGAATGGCTTTATGTCAAAAAAATATTTAATTTCAGCATCTTTAGCTAGGAAGCTTGAAAACTCATGAAAGTAGGGCATTATCCATGAAAACTAGAATCTCCTTTGTAAACAATTGCTTGAAATGCCAAGATGCACCGATCTACCAAATATGGACAGGTTTGTAAGCTTGGTTGGTGGTTGGTGAAGATGCTTCAATGTACGGAGTAGTACAAAACATGAAAAAGGTACAGAAACTATGGATGTGACCTTGCTCCTCTTGTTTGAAAGCCTTGAATTAATGTTCATTAATTTCGGCAGATGTCTATAAACTCATTAAATGCTGGAAAGCATACAGGCTTGTGGGTCTATCTGATGGGGATAGCATCCCAAGTGGGAGTAGCGTACCTTAGAAGCTTCAACTTTAAAATTTCGGCAAAGCGCCGAAATATCCCGCCCACCCATTCAAACATCCCGCCCATCCATTCAAACATCCATCCCCAAAAATTATTTTATTGCACAAATTTAGCCTGGAAGCTTGAAAGGGCGTTATACATTGTGTGAAAAAGGGGGCGGTGGCATTTTGAGCCATCATCTTTGTAGTTGCTTCACAGCAAAACACATTGTTGTTACTTGGAAATTCGAAAACAAACTTCAAATTTGGAACCAGAAATATTGGTTGATTTGCAAAGATGCACCGATGTACCAAATACGAACACATCATCATAAACTATTTCCATGACCCTGGTCACCTTTTTTTCGATGATGGTCATATTCTTGAAATCCTTAAGTTGTTCGAAAATTTCAGCAAATGCCTAGAAACTCGTTTAAATGCCGGGAAGCAACTCTCATTGTCGTGTGGGCCTAGACGGTGACAGCGGGTCTGAGAGGCCCCACGCTGGAGTAGCGTATGCTAGAAGTTTCGACCTCAAAATTTGGTATGGCGCCCAAACATCACACCCATCCATTAAAATATCCCGTGCATCCATTCAAACATGCTTCACCTCTTTCTAGAATGCAAAATTCCTCTTCTATCCATGCTCCAGAAACAAGAATCCGAGGGAGCACTGTAATAACAGAGGAATATAGGTGGTAAATTTGCGTTCTCCCCATCGACATTTCCTAGCCCTTCTTCAATATTTACCTGCCCTCCCACTCTGACCTACTGTAACATCCCAAAACTTTAATCCAAGCTTATCATGATCAAATCATCCAAAATTGGGGTTAACAAAAACTTTTCCAAATTTAAAATGAAAGCATTCATATATGTGTGCATTTAAAATAGGAGTTGTTTGAATTGCCATGATTGATTGATCCAGTGCTTGTAAAATGTTTCTTAGGTGAATTAAACATCATCTACCTCATTCCCAAACTTTTCCTAAAGAAAATCAAATCAAAAAGAATTAAAAAGAAGGAATGGTCATTTTGGCAAATTTAACTCTCATGCCTACTTTGGCTATTCCTAGTACTCAATTCTTAACAGAAACAATTCTTGATCTTTACACCCCTTGCTAGTACACATAATGAGGTACCAAGGACCACCTTTTGATCTGCTAAAAACATTCTGTTAACTATTTTAAATGACAGTTTAAAATTGAATCTAATGCATATGCATAGATCACCCCTATTTAAAAAACCATCTTTTTGAGCTCCACCTTCAAAACCCTTGCAACCAGAGACTACCTATCACTAGTGGAGATCACTCAAAAATTTTGAACTCAAAATTCAAAACTTTTTCTCTTTCGGCCATTTTGTCAAACACCTTGTTAGCAAGATCATTAAGGCCTAACTATTACTGTTTTGGGCTGATTTTGTCTAGCAATTCTGTAGTGCTTTGATCATCTTGTCCCCCCTCAAGCCAGACCAGACCAACCCCAGTCTCTTCTCTACCCCCTAGCCGCACTGCACTGCCATGCCGAGCCCTCTCTCGCCGGCCGACCATGCACTTGCAGCAGCAGCCCTCTCCAGCCCCTCTCGCCATGTCTAGTACACTGCCAGTGGTCCACCTCCACCGCCCAACCAGCCCCAGGCCAGAGACAGAGGGCAGAGCGGCCAGGAACCGCCACGCCCGGAGCTTGTCGAGCATGTCGACGCCGCCCCCAGAGCGTGCACTGTCCCCGCTCGCACAGACCTCCCCTTGGCACCAGCCCGCGCCCGCCGCTCCACCTCGACCTGGAGAACACCCCAGACACCCCCGTTCGCCGCCCAAAGCTCCACAGCCACCGCTCGCCGTGGACACCGCCGCCTCTGCCTCTTAGAGCGCCACCTCGCCCAGACCGCATACCACCGCTGCTACGGCCGCATTTAAGTCCTAGAGCACCGCCAGGGGACCGCCCATCGATCGCCATCCCCAGCCATGCCGCTAGCTCGCCGTAGCCATGTCGCCACCATCGACCGCCCATCCCGCTCGGTCTCACTGTCGGGCCTATAAAAGGAGCCCTCCCAGCCATTCTTCTCCACACCATTCCACTCGCCTCACCTCTCTGAACCTCAACCACCTCTCGCTGGAGCAAGTGGAGTAGCAGTTCGCCGGAAATGGAGCCGGAGCCGCTGCCTCTAGAGGAGAAGGGTGTCGTTGATTGCGACCACCCCAAGCTCCGCCGCGACCATGCCTCGCCTCACCGTCCTCTTCCACTTCGTTTGCCCGCCTCGCCGACCCTGCTGGAGCCCTGGTACGCCCCTAGTATACCCCCACCGAGCCGCTAGGGTTCGAGCTCGCCGGCGACCTGTTCGTCGTCGACGACGACCCTCAGCCGTTGATCACGCTTCTAATCGCATGGCCCACAGCGCGCGTACCGTTTCGTGTGTTAAGTGCCGCTGACAAGCGAGACCCCCCTGTCAGCTGAGCCCCGTGCCGCGGAGCGCCACTGGGCCGGCCCATTCCTTTTACCGCGTTAGCCCACAGATTCAAATCTGGATTTTTCTTTTTAGTTTGAATCTAGTTTCTGTCCACTAGATTGAAAATCAATTCAGAGAGTTTTAGAAATCCAAATTGCATGAAACCAATTTTGTCTGAAAGGTATTGAAATGATCTATCCAAGCCCGTTGGAGTTAATTCAATTAGAGTTATAGATCTCTCCTAATAAAAATAAGAAGACAGAAGCTTTTGCAACTTGCAACATTTTTATAAAATCAACCAAGTTAGATTTTGAGTTGATTCCAACTCTCAAAAATCACATTTCATCATATCTATCTAAATATGTAATAATATTAAGGTTTACATGCAGTGACTTTGGACTAGTACCAAAATAATGCTATATAGGCATTTCTAGTCACTTTAAATCATTAAATAATGAACTTAAACCAAAGTAATATTGATCCAACCTTTAAATCTCTTTCCCACATGTTAGAATATGTGGTGAGGACATGTGTCCACATGATCCCATATCTTGGTGGTGAATATTAAATTTTAATTAATATTTCAATGAGTAGAAATTACTTTTCCAAAATAAAAAGGTTGAAACTATTGAATTAAACTTGTGATGCTTGTGATGATAATAGATCATCAATTGTGTGTTTTAGAATGCTACTTAGCCTAGTTAAGTATTGTTTGGTGATTGTCTACTCCCTATATATTTATAGACGGTAGTACCGACCAAGTTTTCGAGGAGGAGGAGTTCTACCAAGAAGAAGAAGAAGAAGAAAACTTCAACCACTACACCAACCAAGGCAAGCTATTAGTGGCAAGCTAACCCTTGCAAAACATACTTTAGCAAGCTATTGTTAGCAAGCTAGAATAAAACTAGATGGTTTAGCAAAGATGCCTTAAGCATGCTTTGATCACACCCCTTTAACTATTAGTACCCCAAGTCTTATTGACAAGTTTTACCTCCCTTAGTTTACACAAGTTCTTTAATTAATTTTGAAGGTAGCATAAAGAGTATAAAACTTGACCTACTTAGAAACCTTTAGATGTCATTCTATGGCATGAGATTGATCCCATCTTTCCACCTTAGTGAACACTCTTAACTTAGTACCTTAGTATAGATCAAAAACTTGAGTCACTTTAGATGGGAACACTTGGTGAAAATGAATTATGAAAACCTTGGAATGACGAGTCATTCTATTGAGATGTTTTGACATGTGTTGAGAAACATAGCTGGTTTATGACGATGAAAATGACGAGGCATGAGCCTTAACCCTTTTATAAAACTGATGGTTGGATTCGGATGCGATACCATTCCAAATTTATCGTACAACCACATTACCTGAATTGGGTAAGGCTTAGCTGGAAATTTATATGCATTAGTATTAGCTCCCTCACGGGAGAGGTTTGAGCTGAGGCTACCTCTCAATGTTGTCCACCTATGCAGTGCCCAAGATGACTAATGGTCATGGTTGGGAGGCCATACTCATAGGAGAGGTGCTTGTACTAGGGTGTGTAAAGGGAAGGTTATGTTTGATTATCTGCATACTAAGTATGATGATTCAGGGTTATCCTTGACAGATGTATCGAATCTTGTGATGAAAGTGTACCACCTCTGCAGAGTGTCAAACTATTCAAATAGCGCGTCATGATTATGGACAGTTGGAATGGCCATACTGTTTCGTTGTCAGATATTTTCTAAATAACTTGAAATGAATGATGAACTTTGACTTGACCACAACAGGGTTGTGTTGATGAAAATAGCTTCCCAACTTAAGTGATTCTAGAACTTTATTTTATCTTTCTTTGCTTCTGAACTCAGCTTAAGTTTCAAACTTAACTTGATAGTTAACTTAGATTCAGTACTTTAACTTAGAATTATACCCCTTGTTAGTAGTAGTTTGCGAGTACTTAAAGAGTACTCATGGCTTTTGTCCCTGGCTATTATCATGGCCAGACTATGAAGGACATTATCAAGAGGATGGTCAGTAGGACGGCTATGATAACTAGGACTATCTGCCTTCGTCAGCATTGCCTGTGCCCCTGAAGATGGACCCCACCGCTACGCTTATCGTTTATTTCCGCTGCTTGTTGTATTAAAGACTGGATCATGAGATCCTTATTTGTGTAAAACCTTATGTATGGTTTGTAATGGATGATGTACTATGATATCCAATCTGTTATGTCTCGCAAAAATGGTAATCCTGGGATTGCGAGGTATGGCATAACGGGCATCTGGGATTAAAAATCCGGGTGTTGACAAGTTGGTAGCAGAGCCATCCTGACCATAGGAGACCCTAGTTAGAATGGACGTCCAAACCAAAAACTTAGCTTCAAAACCAAAGTGAGTATTTATGAAAAACTATTTCCCCTCTTACCCTTGTGAACTCATTCTTTCTCAAAAAAAAATTCGTGTTCCTCAAAATTCTTACATTACTACTTAAAATTTGACACACTTGATCACTTCACTAACTTCCTCATCCTAAATTCTTGTAAATGGAGACTCAGTTCAGCAAGTTTTACCAGTTGGGAAACAGAGGTCAGCTGATCTTCGAGAGGGATCTAGATTCACTGTCGGAGTTACTGGGACACCCACATCCGGAGTTTCTTGGAGCTCAACTTCCAGGACCCCCAGGAGGAGACCTACAATGGCTAGTCACCGCGGATCTTCGGGGAAGCATCGAAGCACCAACTTCTGGGAGAATTCAGTTCTCCGTGAGAGAGAACAATTGGCTAGATGGATTAGCCAGGGCAATGCATGAAGCTCTCGCATGTCTATGTGCCCTCAGCGTCAACAAGATTCAAGGAACCCGTTTTGCCCACTATGCAAGACGTGACTTCATGGGAATGCCGATGGAGATGCTAAGTCACCCAGAGTTGAGGCATCAAGTGGAGAACCTTGACTTCTTGCTTCATGACCGACAGCAGGAACTAGACAATGCCAGAGAGTTAGCCAACCAGAGCCGTGCCATTGCCGACCAGAAGGCCCAGACTTTCGCACTGCTCGTCCAAGATCGCCAGTCTCTTCGTCACCAGCGTGCAAAGAAGGATCGCACCATCGCCCGTCTTCGCAAGAAGGTGGCCGAACTCTAGAAGACTGTCAAGGAGCAGGAAGCTCAGCTTTTCGCCAAAGAAGAAGATGATGAGGGTGAAGACATCCAGGGAGATATGGATTCTTACCTCAGCAACGATGATGATTTTCTGGCATAGGATGTTGTGGACTTCTACACTGATGATGAAGACTCCGACTTCATTGACGATGAGTAGATGCACTAGAGCACTGTCGTAGCACGAGATGTATCATCTCATTGTATCGTAGCTTGCAGAATGGTTCTTCAAACCATTTGTTTTCCCTTTGATTGTTGTGGTGTGTGTTGTATCGTGTGCTTGCTTGCATGAATGAAAATGAAGTTAGTTGAAAAACCTGAGTCTAACTCAATGTTGTAGCTTGGAAAACCCAAAACCATGAACCTTAGAATTTCCCTCTTACCCCTATATCTATCTCAATCTTCAGATGACTCGTGGAAACCAAGGAGGGAGAAGCTCTTCGCAAGACCCAATGCTGAAGATTCTGTAGAATCTCATAGCAGACCGTGAAGCAAGCAGGGCCGAGCGTCAAGCCAACTTAGCAACATTGCAGCAGATCGCCCAAATGGCTCTCAACAACCAAGGACATGGAAATCAGGATCACCATGGATCTAAACTCAAAACTTTGAACACCAATCCCCCAATCTTCAACCAATCTGAGAACCCATTAGATGCTGATGACTGGTTATAGACCATGGAAAACAACCTCGAAGTTGCAGGAGTTGATGAGAATGAGAAAGTTCTCTTCGCCACCCACTATCTGGCGGGAGATGCAAGAGCTTGGTGGAATAGCATCCGCAATATGAACCATGGCCAGGTGATGACCTGGGAAGCATTCAAGGTCAAGTTTAGCCGCACCCACGTGCCGCAAGGTCTTGTCAAAAGGATGAGAGATGAGTTCCGTGAATTGAAGCAAGGAAGAATGACTGTGGTAGAGTACCGTGACAGATTCTTGTCACTTGCCAGATATGCACCGGATGAAATCAACACGGAGGCCAAGAAGAAGGAGAGATTCTTAAACGGACTGCATGATGAGATGCAGACTGTCCTCGTCAACATCCGTTTCGATGATCTCGAAGAGCTAGTCGACTCTGCCATTCAGATGGAAGGGAAGATTAACCAGGCAAACGACAACCGCAAGCGTCGTATGATGCAGTGATCGGATCGATGGTCACCAGAAGTACCGTCCTAACCCCTCACCAGGATATGCACCAAGGAACAACCGACCCCCAAATTCTCGCCCAAGCTACCCCAACCGTAGCGGAGGAAATGTGAAGTCCGGAGGAAACAATCACAACTCCGGCAATGCCAACAACTTCAACCGTGCCCCTCCCAAGAGCAACAACAACAACAACACTGCACCCAGAACTGGTAGCAATGTTGTACTGTCTGATCAGGACAAGTCCCGGATCACTTGTTTTGAGTGTGGAGTGAAGGGTCACTACTCAATGAGTGTCCCAAGAAGGCGCCGCCAATGCACTGTGAATGCCCCAGCTCAGCAGCAGCGTCGTGTTCAACCAGGAAGGAGATTCGCCCGGGAACCCGCAACATAGCGGTCGTCTCTTCCACATGAACGCAGAAGAAGCCCGAAGCGCGGATGTAGTCTTTGGGTATGTTTTCTGTCAACTCGGTTTTAGCAAGAGTATTGTTTGATTCTGGAGCATCGCATTCATTTGTCACCAAAGAATTTGTATGCACTAGTAAGATTCGCCCAACCAACCTGAAGCATGTCATGATAGTTCAAATCCCCGGTTCAACAACAAAAGCTAGAAAAATTTGCAAAGCTGTACCTATCAGAATACATGGGATAGATTTTTATGCCAACCTAATTGTACTTGGAACCAAAGGATTGGAAGTAGTACTAGGTATGGACTGGATGTCAAGGCATAAAGGACTGGTAGACTTTGCAAAGAAAGCCATCACCATGACCATGAGTTACGGAGTATGATGAGAGCATATCTCCGAAACCTTACCCCGTCAATTCAAGTGCAACAAGAGTGTAGCCCTGCCCACCATAGACCAAGTCAGAGTAGTCTATGAATACCCCGACGTATTCCCAAATGAATTGCCAGGTATGCCCCCAGATAGGGATATTGAGTTCATTATTGAACTAATCCCCGGAACGGGACCTATAGCCCAGAGACCCTATACCATGAACCCCTCAGAGTTAGTAGAATTGAAGAAGCAATTGGATGCCATGTTAGCAATAGGCTTGATTCAGCCAAGTGCATCGCCATGGAGATCCCCAATGTTATTCATCGACAAGAAAGATGGAGGCAACCGTCTGTGTACAGACTACAGAAAGTTGAATGACGTCACCATCAAGAACAAGTACCCCTTGCCAAAGATAGAGGATCTATTTGATCAGTTGACTGGAGCTCAGGTATTCTCAAAGATTGATCTTAGGACTGGTTATCACCAACTTAAGATTCGTGCAACGGATATTCCGAAGACCGCCTTTACTACTCTCTATGGTTTATACGATTATACGGTTATGTCTTTTGGATTAACCAATGCCCCTGCTTATTTCATGAATCTCATGAATAAGATCTTTATGAATTTCCTAGATAAGTTTGTAGTTGTGTTTATCGACGACATCCTTATCTACTCCAAGTCAGAAGAAGAGCATGAGCAACATCTAAGAATCATCCTAGAAACCCTGAGAGAGCATCAATTATATGCCAAGTTCAGCAAGTGTGAGTTTTGGCTGAAAGAAGTAGGATTCCTAGGACATATTGTGTCTGCTGGAGGAGTCTCTGTTGATCCCACCAAGATCAAAGATGTCGAAGAATGGGAAGCCCCAACCAATCAAACCCAAGTTCGTTCATTTCTCGGATTAGCAGGATATTACCGCAAGTTCGTAGAAGGATTCTCGAGCATAGCCCGACCAATGACCCAATTGTTGAAGAAGGACAGGAAGTTTGAATGGACAGACAAGTGTGAAGCCAGTTTCCAGGAGCTGAAGAAGAGATTGATATCAGCCCCAATTTTGATCATGCCAAACATCAAGAAGTCGTTTGATGTGTATTGTGATGCATCCAAGATTGGTCTAGGATGTGTATTGATGCAAGAAGGCAAAGTCATCGCGTATCTGTCTCGACAACTGAAGTAGCATGAGCAGAACTATCCGACCCATGATCTTGAGCTAGCAGCCGTGGTTCTAGCGTTGAAGACATGGCATCATTATTTGATGGGTAATCGTTGTGAGATTTACTTAGACCATAAGAGCTTGAAGTATATCTTCACCCAGAAGGAGCTGAATATGAGGCAAAGAAGATGGATAGAGTTAATCAAGGATTATGACCTTGACATTCACTATCACCCCGGCAAAGCCAATGTGGTAGCGGATGCTCTTAGCAGATTGCCGTGTAGGCTGAACACCATGATCAAAGAGAAGCAACCAAGTTTGTATGAGGAGTTGGAGCAGTTCAGGACTGAGTTAGTTAGTTAGCAAAGGATTCCTAGCCAGCATTGAACTTCAACCCACTTTGATTAGCCAAATCAAGGAAGCCCAGAAGGGGAATGAAAGTATCGACGGAATCAAACGTCATTGAGGCAGAGCAAAGTACTTGGATTCACCGAAGACGAAGAAGGTGTCTTGTGGTACAAAGGGCGTATCGTGTGCCAGATTCGAGTGAAGGAGGTTATCATGAAGGAAGCTCATGATACTCTTTATTCTATTCACCCAGGAGGAACAAAGATGTATCAGGATTTGAAAGAGCAATTTTGGTGGCACAAGATGAAAAGAGAGATCGGAAGCTACATCGCCAAATGTGACATCTGTCAAAGAGTCAAAGCAGAGCATCAGAGACCTGTAGGACTGTTGCAACCATTGCAGATTATGGAATGGAAATGGGATTCCGTCGGAATGGACTTTATCACCGGTTTACCCACTTCTAGTAGGGGAAATGACTCAATCTGGGTCATAGTTGATAGAATGTCCAAGGTAGCCCACTTCATACCTGTCAAGACAACCTACCAGAGTGCAAAACTAGCAGAGTTGTACATTGCTAGAATTGTTAGTCTGCATGGAACCCCCAAGACCATCTTATCAGATCGAGGAACCCAGTTTACTTCAAGATTTTGGCAGAAAGTCCAGGAAGGTTTAGGAACCAAGTTGAATTTCAGTACCGCTTATCACCTGCAAACAGATGGACAGACTGAGAGAATCAACCAGATCCTAGAGGATATGCTTAGAGCTTGTGTGTTGGAATACGAATCAAAATGGGAAGACTGCCTGCCTTTCGCAAAATTCTCATATAACAACAGTTATCAGGCTAGTCTGCAGATGGCACCATTTGAATTCCTATACGGAAGAAAGTGTCGTACCCCTTTGAATTGGTCGCAAGTAGGAGAGAGTCAGATCTTTGGACCCGACATTCTCAGAAGCGTAAGAAAGTTCACAAAGTTCGTGAGCACCTCAAGACCGCCCAATCGAATGTAAGAGCTATGCTGACAAGAGAAGGAGAGACCTGACTTTCAATGTCGGGGATTTCGTATATCTCAAGGTTTCACCATTGAAGGGAACTCAACGCTTTAGTTTGAAGGGAAAGTTAGCCCCCAGATATATCGGACCTTTCAAGATTCTGAACCGCCGAGGAGAAGTATCATATCAACCGGAACTGACTGAAGAGATGTGAGCCATCCACAATGTGTTCCATATCTTGTTACTTCGCAAATACTTGGAAGTGCCTGAGAAGACTGAAGTTTTCAAGAACATCGATCACAGAGCTGTGGAAATCAACATTGACCTGACCTATCGAGAAGTACCCATCTGTATATTAGAGGAAGCCTACAGAACCACCAGGACTAGGAGTATCAAGTTTCTCAAGATTCAGTGGAGCAACCATATCGAGGAGGAAGCCACTTGGGAACGCGAAGATTACATTAGGACAGAGTTCCCAGATCTCTTTAGTTCCTAGTTTTCTTTGTAAATCTCGGGACGAGATTTTGTTTAAGGGGGGAAGTTTATAACATCCCAAAACTTTAATCCAAGCTTATCATGATCAAATCATCCAAAATTGGGGTTAACAAAAACTTTTCCAAATTTAAAATGAAAGCATTCATATATGTGTGCATTTAAAATAGGAGTTGTTTGAATTGCCATGATTGATTGATCCAATGCTTGTAAAATGTTTCTTAGGTGAATTAAACATCATCTACCTCATTCCCAAACTTTTCCTAAAGAAAATCAAATCAAAAAGAATTAAAAAGAAGGAATGGTCATTTTGGCAAATTTAACTCTCATGCCTACTTTGGCTATTCCTAGTACTCAATTCTTAACAGAAACAATTCTTGATCTTTACACCCCTTGCTAGTACACATAATGAGGTACCAAGGCCCACCTTTTGATCTGCTAAAAACATTCTGTTAACTATTTTAAATGACAGTTTAAAATTGAATCTAATGCATATGCATAGATCACCCCTATTTCAAAAACCATCTTTTTGAGCTCCACCTTCAAAACCCTTGCAACCAGAGACTACCTATCACTAGTGGAGATCACTCAAAAATTTTGAACTCAAAATTCAAAACTTTTCTCTTTCAGCCATTTTGTCAAACACCTTGTTAGCAAGATCATTAAGGCCTAACTATTACTGTTTTGGGCTGATTTTGTCTAGCAATTCTATAGTGCTTTGATCATCTTGTCCCCCCTCAAGCCAGACCAGACCAACCCCAGTCTCTTCTCTACCCCCTAGCCGCACTGCACTGCCATGCCGAGCCCTCTCTCGCCGGCCGACCGTGCACTTGCAGCAGCCCCCTCTCCAGCCCCTCTCGCCATGTCTAGTACACTGCCAGTGGTCCACCTCCACCGCCCAACCAGCCCCAGGCCAGAGACAGAGGGCAGAGCGGCCAGGAACCGCCGCGCCCGGAGCTTGTCGAGCATGCCGACGCCACCCCCAGAGAGCGCACTGTCCCCGCTTGCACAGACCTCCCCTTGGCACCAGCTCGCACCCGCCGCTCCGCCTCGACCTGGAGAACACCCTAGACACCCCCGTTCACCGCCCAAAGCTCCACAGCCACCGCTCGCCGTGGACACCGCCGCCTCTGCCTCTCAGAGCGCCACCTCGCCCAGACCGCATACCACCGCCCCTATGGCCGCATTTAAGTCCTAGAGCACCGCCAGGGGACCGCCCATCGATCGCCATCCCCAGCCATGCCGCTAGCTCGCCGTAGCCATGTCGCCACCATCGACCGCCAATCTCGCTCGGTCTCACTGTCGGGCCTATAAAAGGAGCCCTCCCAGCCATTCTTCTCCACACCATTCCACTCGCCTCACCTCTCTGAACCTCAACCACCTCTCGCTGGAGCAAGTGGAGTAGCAGTTCGCCGGAAATGGAGCCGGAGCCGCTGCCTCTAGAGGAGAAGGGTGTCGTTGATTGCGACCACCCCAAGCTCCGCCGCGACCATGCCTCGCCTCACCGTCCTCTTCCACTTTGTTTGCCCGCCTCGCCGACCCTGCTGGAGCCCTGGTACGCCCCTAGTAGACCCCCACCGAGCCGCTAGGGTTCGAGCTCGCCGGCGACCTGTTCGTCGTCGACGACGACCCTCAGCCGTTGATCACGCTTCTAATCGCACGGCCCACAGCTGTACTGATTTAGCGTGTTAAGTGCTGACAAGCGAGACCCCCTCCAGCCTCAGTGGGCGCCCTGGCGGCCCATTCCTTTTCCCGTGTTAGCCCACAGATTCAAATCTGGATTTTTCTTTTTAGTTTGAATCTAGTTTCTGTCCACTAGATTGAAAATCAATTCAGAGAGTTTTAGAAATCCAAATTGCATGAAACCAATTTTGTCTGAAAGGTATTGAAATGATCTATCCAAGCCCGTTGGAGTTAATTCAATTAGAGTTATAGATCTCTCCTAATAAAAATAATAAGACAGAAGCTTTTGCAACTTGCAACATTTTTATAAAATCAACCAAGTTAGCTTTTGAGTTGATTCCAACTCTCAAAAATCACATTTCATCATATCTATCTAAATATGTAATAATATTAAGGTTTACATGCAGTGACTTTGGACTAGTACCAAAATAATGCTATATAGGCATTTCTAGTCACTTTAAATCATTAAATAATGAACTTAAACCAAAGTAATATTGATCCAACCTTTAAATCTCTTTCCCACATGTTAGAATATGTGGTGAGGACATGTGTCCACATGATCCCATATCTTGGTGGTGAATATTAAATTTTAATTAATATTTCAATGAGTAGAAATTACTTTTCCAAAATAAAAAGGTTGAAACTATTGAATTAAACTTGTGATGCTTGTGATGATAATAGATCATCAATTGTGTGTTTTAGAATGCTACTTAGCCTAGTTAAGTATTGTTTGGTGATTGTCTACTCCCTATATATTTATAGACGGTAGTACCGACCAAGTTTTCGAGGAGGAGGAGTTCTACCAAGAAGAAGAAGAAGAAGAAAACTTCAACCACTACACCAACCAAGGCAAGCTATTAGTGGCAAGCTAACCCTTGCAAAACATACTTTAGCAAGCTATTGTTAGCAAGCTAGAATAAAACTAGATGGTTTAGCAAAGATGCCTTAAGCATGCTTTGATCACACCCCTTTAACTATTAGTACCCCAAGTCTTATTGACAAGTTTTACCTTCCTTAGTTTACACAAGTTCTTTTATTAATTTTGAAGGTAGCATAAAGAGTATAAAACTTGACCTACTTAGAAACCTTTAGATGTCATTCTATGGCATGAGATTGATCCCATCTTTCCACCTTAGTGAACACTCTTAACTTAGTACCTTAGTATAGATCAAAAACTTGAGTCACTTTAGATGGGAACACTTGGTGAAAATGAATTATGAAAACCTTGGAATGACGAGTCATTCTATTGAGATGTTTTGACATGTGTTGAGAAACATAGCTGGTTTATGACGAGGCATGAGCCTTAACCCTTTTATAAAACTGATGGTTGGATTCGGATGCGATACCATTCCAAATTTATCGTACAACCACATTACCTGAATTGGGTAAGGCTTAGTTGGAAATTTATATGCATTAGTATTACCTCCCTCATGGGAGAGGTTTGAGCTGAGGCTACCTCTCAATGTTGTCCACCTATGCAGTGCCCAAGATGACTGATGGTCATGGTTGGGAGGCCATACTCATAGGAGAGGTGCTTGTACTAGGGTGTGTAAAGGGAAGGTTATGTTTGATTATCTGCATACTAAGTATGATGATTCAGGGTTATCCCTGACAGATGTATTGAATCTTATGGTGAAAGTGTACCACCTCTGCAGAGTGTCAAACTATTCGAATAGCCGCATCCGCGGTTATGGACAGTTGGAATGGCCATACTGTTTCGTTGTCAGATGTTTTATAAATAACTTGAAATGAATGATGAACTTTGACTTGACCACAACAGGGTTGTGTTGATGAAAATAGCTTCCCAACTTAAGTGATTCTAGAACTTTATTTTATCTTTCTTTGCTTCTGAACTCAGCTTAGGTTTCAAACTTAACTTGATAGTTAACTTAGATTTAGTACTTTAACTTAGAATTATACCCCTTGTTAGTAGTAGTTTGCGAGTACTTAAAGTGTACTCATGGCTTTTGTCCCTGGCTATTATCATGGCCAGACTATGAAGGAGATTATCAAGAGGATGGTCAGCAGGACGGCTATGATAACTAGGATTATCTACCTTCGTCAGCATTGCCTGTGCCCCTGAAGATGGACCCCACCGCTACGCTTATCGTTTATTTCCGTTGCTTGTTGTATTAAAGACTGGATCATGAGATCCTTATTTGTGTAAAACCTTATGTATGGTTTGTAATGGATGATGTACTGTGATATCCAATCCGTTATGTCTCGCAAAAATGGTAATCCTAGGATTGCGAGGTATGGCATAACGGGCATCTGGGATTAAAAATCCGGGTGTTGACACCTACACTAACTTTTTGGACCCACTATGCAAGTGACCCACATGTCAGTGAGCTAGAATTACGGGAAGTAGAGATTCCCATTGCTTGTTGTTCAAAATTCAAACATTTTTCACTAAACCGAGATAAGATCGTTAAAATCATCCAACCCGGCTTATACTATCATTCCACTATGTTAGAATAAAAGCTAAAAAAACAAAGCCAAAAACACGTTCGTAGCTTTATAAGCCAAAAATCAAAAGCCAGAATTAGAGCCCAACCAAACAGCGTCTAAATCTCAAGGAACTCTTCGTGTTTCTCCCTTGTTTTAGTACTTGGGTAACTTCAATTTTATTTAACAAAAAATATGACCAAGCAGGGTATCATCAACTTGTAGATCAATTTTTGAGATACTTTCATTAAATTGGGGTAACACCATTCCGTTCCACAAATATATATAACCATAAAGTATGAAAATATTATTGAGAATTCACGGAATCCTAAACCATAAAATCTGAACCCCTAAACTCTGACCAAGCAGGCATCATGCAACTATAGATCAAAAATTGAGATACTTTTGTTAAATTGGATGACACCATTCTATTCCATGAATATAAGCATAAAGCTTGAACATTATTGAAAATTCCTGAAAACCTAAACCCCTAAAACCCAAATCCTAAACCCCTAAACCCTATAACCCTAAACCCTAAACCCTCACCAAGCACGTAGCATGCACTTATAGATCAAAATTTAAGATAATTTTATTAAATTGGGTAACGCCATTCTATTTTATGAATATAAGCATAAATCCTGAGTAATATTAAAAATTCCCTAAACCCTAAACAACCCCTAAAACTTAAACCCTAAAGCCCTAAACCCTCAGCCATAAACCCTAACCAAGCAGGTGTCATGCACACATTGATCAAAATTTGAGATACTTTCGTTAAATTAGCTAACACCCATTCTGTTCTATGAGTATAAGCATAACTCTTGAGCATTATTGCAAATTCGCTAAACCCTAAACCCTAAACAGCCCATAAAACTAAACCGTAAAAACCTATAACCCTAAACCCTCGACCCATAAACCCTAACCAAAGCAGGTATTTGCACTTATACATCAAAATTTGAGATACTTTCAATAAATTGATGTAATGCCATTCTATTCCACGAATATAAGCATAAAACAACTTGAACATTATTGAAAATTCCTAAAACCCAAAACCCCTAAAACCCAAAACCCAAAACTCTTACCAAGCACGTAGCATGCACTTATAGATCAAAATTTGATATACTTTCATTTAATTTGGTAACGCCATTTTATTCGACAAATATAAGCATAAATCTTGAGCATTATCGAAAATTCCCTAAACCCTAAACCCTAAACAACCCCTAAAACCTAAACCCTAAAACCCCAAACCCGCAACCCATAAACACTAACCAAGCAGGTATCATGCACTTTATAGATCAAAATTTGAGATACTTTCAATAAATTAGGTAACGCCATTCTATTCGACAAATATATCAATAAAGCTTGAGCATTATTCTAAATTCGCTAAACTCTAAACCCTATACAACCATAAAACCTAAACTGTAAAACCCTAAAACACAAAACCCACGACCCATAAACCCTAACCAAGCAGGTATCATGCACTTATAGATCAACATTTTTGATACTTTCATTAAAGCAGGTAACGCCATTCTATTCGACGAATATAAGCATAAATATTTAAGCATTATTGAAAAATCGCTAATCCCTAAACCCTAAACAACCCATAAAACCTAAACTATAAAACCCTAAATCATCGACCCATAAACCCTAAACCAAGCAGGTACCATGCACTTATAGATCAAAATTTGAGATACTTTCATTAAATTGCGGTAACGCCATTCTATTACATGAATAAGCATAAAGCTTGAGCATTATTGAAAATCAAAAACCCTTAACCGTAAACCCTAATAACCTCCTAACCCTAGAACCCTAACTTCCTAACCCTAGAACCCTAAACCCTTACCAAGGAGGTATAATGAACTTATAGATCAAAATTTCAAATACTTTTATTAAATTGCGATAACGCCATTCTATTCCATGAATATAACCACATATATAAAGCTTGAACATTATTATTGAAAATTCCCTAAACCCTAAAACCTAAATAATCATAAACCCTAAAACCCTGAACAACCCTAAACCCTAAATCAGGAACCCTAAACCACTAAACCCTAAAAGCCTAAACCCTAAAAATCCTAAACCATAAATCATGAACCCTTAAACCCTCAACCCAAAATAAAAACCCGAACCCTAAACTTAACCCTAGGCTATATATACTTTGAGTCAAAACCAGGGCAGTGGGATTTTAAGCCATGTTTTGTAGTAGCTTAATTACTAAAGCCATTGTTGTGCCTTAGAAAATTGAAATAACTTCCAATTCGGAAGCTTCCTTTGTAAATAATATTTTAAATGCCAATACACACCAACTAGCAAATATGGAAAGGTTATTATAAACTATAGAAAAGATATGGCCATGACCTTGGTCATCTAGTTTAAGAGCCATGCATATTCTTACGTGGTACTCCATATATTGTGATACAATTTTTTCTCAGAAGTTATCAAATTTCAAGATTATATTTTTCCATGGAAATTAGCTAGTGCACATAGTGAGACATGAAGAGAGAAAATAATGATGCATTTATTTTTATATTTTGTTTCTTTGTATTTTTTTAAATGGATGAAATTAGGTGTCATTACCATTCATATTAAAAAGTTGAATTTTGCGAAACTCTCGGTGGTTCTCCAATATTTGACTACTTGGTATCTTTGAATTATTTTAAAAAGTCAAGATCAAGGTATATCACACACTTTCTAGTTCGAAATTAGACATACTTACTTCAGATTGTCAAAAAGTCATTTTATTGCATAGATTTAGCTAGAAAGTTTGGAAATTCATGAAAGTTGGGCATTGTCCATCAAATCTAGAATCTTCTTTTGAAATGCCAAGATGCAGCTATCTACCAGATATGGACACGCTATTATAAACTATAACATAGATATTGTCGTGACCTTGGTCATCTTGTATGAAAGCCTTCAAAATATATTGTTTATCAATTTCGGCAAATGTTTGGAAACTCATTTATATGTTGGTAAGCATACCGTCGCTGGCGTGTGGGTCTAGACGGGGCCAACACGTGAGAGCGGCCACATTGGAGTAGCGTATGTCGGAAGCTTCAACCTCAAAATTTCTGCATGGCATCGAAACATCCCGCGCGCATCTATTCAAAAATCCCGCCCCTCTTTTTGCAAATGCAAAATTCCTCTTCTATCCCTGCTCCGAAAACAAGGACCGTTGGAGTACTGCAATAATAGAGGGGGTATAGGTGGTAAATGTGCGTCACCCCACCTATATTGCCCCCATCGTCTCTTCCCTGCCCACACCTCTCCAACCTCGAACTTCCTCCAGCCTTCACCGCCGGCCCTCTCTTCCACACCGGAGCTCTTCCACTATAGGCGCTCTTCACCAGAACTATTTCACTGACTCCCTCGCTGCACCGGATCTGCTTCGCCAAGGCCGTCGTCAACCCTACCGGGGCCGCTTCACTGAATCATTCGTTGCTGACCCTGAAATGCCGAGCCGCCACCCCCGCTGCCCCCGCCGCCCTTTTTCCTGTCCCACCCGTCCTCGCCGCGCAGCGGTAATTTCTCTTGCCCGTTTGCTATATTTTTGGTACTCGTAAGCTACGAAATCATTAGGATGTTTCTCAATATCCTAGATGCTATTGCCATTTCATTTGCACCCTTCATCTTGTAGGTCCTATCCACATCATTAGCTTCTCGCTTTTATTCCCTTTCTTACATTCTCATGCTATCGGTTTAACCCTCCAACACCAACTCATAGATTCTATTCTTTCCAAGCGCTCGCACGGGTCATGCAAATATCTCATAGAGGATCCAACACTAACAATCTAACACCCAGCACGGCTGAATCATGAGGTTTCCTTGTGTTACTTAGGTCATTTTCTTGTCATGTTAATTAGTTGTATAACCTGCATGCCTAATAAGTTAATAAGTCATTCTACCTAAGAACTTGCCATGACATTTGCATTTATGTTCAATTGTGAATATATGTGTGAATGCTTAATTCGGAAAATGTGCATCTAGTTTGGATGATATATCTGGTCATTTTTATGCTATATGTTGGTATTTTCACCTGCTTTCATCCTTCCAAACCAGCTATCTAGTTTGAAACATACATCTGGTAATTTTTAATGCTATGTTTTTGGTGTTTTTCAAGAGTTTTCATCCTTCCAAACCAACTAACTTGGTTTAATGCTATTGTTCAGTATGCAGATGACACTATCATTGTACTCCCTGCCGAGGATGAGGAATTGCTTGTTTTCAAAGAGATATTGGATCAATATGCTGGTTTTACTAGGTTAAAAGCCAATTACAATAAATCATCTCTCATCCCAATTAATCTAACTAAGGAAGAAACAATTCATCTAGCATTAGTGTTTGATTGCCAAATTGGTACTATGCCCTTCACCTATTTAGGACTGCCAATGGGTACCACTAAACCTCAGATTAAAGATTTTTCGCCCCTAATAGATAGACTTGAAAGAAGATTATCTACAATTGCTTCTTTTCTCTCATATGGTGATAAACTGGTTCTAGTCAACTTTGTCCTTTCTTCCTTACCAACTTATTATATGTGCACTCTTTCAATTCCTCTAGGAGTGCTGGAAATCATTGATAAGGGCAGAAGGAGGTCTATTTGGAGGAAATACAAGCATGATGAGAGGGAAAATTCCCTTGCTACTTGGGAGATGATCTGCAAGCCAAAGAAAAAAGGAGGACTTGGTGTATTGGATCTTCAAAAGCAAAATATAGCTCTGTTGCTAAAACACCTTGATAAATTTTATAACAATGAAAACTTGCCATGGGTCAAATTAGGCAGAGATAGATATTATCATGAGTCTGTGCCACATGCATTCACCATGTGTGGGTATTTCTGGTGGAAGAGTATTATCAATCTGGCTAATGAGTGGAGAGCTATATCAAAATGTCAAGTTGGTTTTGGGTTTACAATTCTTTTCTAGAATAATCACGGGGCTGATGGTATGTTGTCTGTGAAATTCCCTAGGCTCTTCTCCTTTGCCATAGATAAGCTAGCCTCTATTTATGATATCTGCTCTCTAAATAATCTTCATGAAGCATTCATGCTGCCCCTCTCTGCTGAGGATTTTTTGGAATATGAACAGCTTCAGATATTACTCTTTGGCACCAACTTGTCAATGAATGATGAAAAATGGATCTGTCAGTTCAGCAATAACATATTCAGGGCTAAGGTTCATTATGAAAGAAATTTCAGAGAAATGGATAATGACATGGTTTCGGCCCAGATTTGGACGAGCAAGTGCATATCAAAGCATAGATTTTTTGCTTGGTTACTCCTACATGATAGACTGAACACAAAGGACATGCTTGTCAGAAGACATTGGAAAGTTACAGATGATAATGATTGTGTTCTATGTTATCGACAGATAAGAGAGGATTGGAAACATCTTTTCTTTGAATGTCAGTTTAGTGCCCGTGTGTGGAATTATTTACAAGTGGACTGGCGAGATGTTAGTTTCCCAGAGGCTTTTAAGATGGCTAAACAAAACTTCAATGGCCCATGTTTTAAAGAAGTAATCATTTTGGCATGTTGGAACATCTGGAAGCAAAGGAATGCGATGGTTTTCAGAAATGAGGAACACTCTTTCAGAGGTTGGAGATCTAGGTTCTTTTTTATTTGACCTTGCTTAAGCATAGGTTAAAGGGTAATGCTAAGGTCTTGCTATCATCATGGCTTGATAACTTACATTAAGGCACTGTAAATAGCCTTTTTCCCTGTTTCTGTTTTGTGTCACATGCCTGTAAATATTCTCTAAACTTGTGTTTCTGTTTACCACTTCAACAAAGGACTGTGGGGGGCTACCCTATAGTAGAAAAGTTTCAAAAAAATGTCATGCAAAGAAATGACAATGGAGTACAAGGACCAGAGTTCCAACTGCTCTGCTCAGATTCTTCTAGCAGATTGACCAGGAGTCACACCTGCTCGAGAAGGAGCTACTGTCAGCCTGAACGAGCTACTGTAAGTTCATACTTACTTTAAATGATCTCTACTTTATATAATACTACTTGTTTCCCTTGTTGTTTGTTTTAACCTCTTTCACCATATTTTAGCAGACTACAGTTAAAACCCAGCAGGAGTCCTTGGAAGGCAGGACTGAAAGTTGTGATCCATCGTCCCATTCATCCTCCCATTGCATTTCCGAAGCAAAAAAAACTTACTTAACAGTCCACCTAGAACAACTCCTGCAGGTGATAAATATATAAATGGTGTATTACATACAGAACGAAAGGGTGTAGCTGCTCTTAGATCTATAGCTGAAATGTTGAAGAAGAGGACATATGATACATTGAAGCGAATCGCCATGTACCGATCTCTTATTGATGGTACTGACACATTGTAATCTGTCAGAATTACAATCTTGTTGTATAACCTGTTGTAACAAACTTTTATTGTTGTGTAATAAGTAGTTTTAATTTCTGTGTGTTTATTAATCATGTCTTAATATTCACCTGTTCTGTGAAAATTAGGCACTAGCAAAAATGTCTGAAATAGTAACAAGTCGGAGCAGTAGCATGCCGAATGTTTAAACAACATGCGCACGGATGGCCCAAAATGACCAGAACAGTAAAATGACAGACTAGTAAAAGGCCAGAATAGTAAAAGGCCAGAACCGTAAAAGGCCAGAACAATAAATGGCCAGTATAGTAAAAGGCTAGTGCAATAAAAGGCCAGTATAGTAAAAGGACAGAACAGTAAAAGGCCATAGTAGTAAAATGCCAGAATAGTAAAAGTCCATAGCAGTAAGAGGCCAGGACATCAAAAGGCTCGAACAGTAAAAGGCCAGAACAGTAAGAAGGCCAGAACAGTAGAAGACCAGAGCAGAGAAAAGGCTAAAACCACGAAAGGTATCAACAGCAAAAGGCTAGTACGGTGGCAGGCCAGTACAGTAACAAGCCGAACATTGCTGGCCTAAACAGGCAAAAGCCCAAAAACTAAAGGGCCTAAACAGTAATGGGTCGAAATTCCTAAAAGGCTGGAACAGTAACAGGACTGAACAATAAAAGGCTAGATTGGCAATAGGCCTAAATAGTGTTGGGCTGTATTGGTGTAGGCCTCAAGTGGTAGCACAGTGTTGGACCAACATGGGCCTTCTGTAGGCCGAAACAGAATCGGGCCTGAAAGTTTGCGGGTCGCTACTGGCTGCATTTTTGGGCCCATTTCAAATAGTGTAGGACAAAACAGTAACGGGCCATCTTCTTATTGGGCTCCTCTGATGGGCCATCCTAGTTAGTATTTAGCAGGCCTTGGCTGGGCCTGGCTTCTGCCATGATTTCTATGACCATTAACGGCGGTAACCGGCCGCTAACGGTGATTGCCACGTGGCAGTTTGCATGATGTCAATAGTTAGCGCGGCCGGCGAACAGATCTACGATGGAACAAGTTTTCGTGGTTGAAGGGTGTGATCTGCCACGGTCGAAAAAAACTTGTGGTTAATTCATTTGTGACGAGGATTTTACCACGAAGGCCATCCGTCGCTGAAGACTCTTTGTCCACGAAAAATGGGCCTTCAACCACGAAAATTGTCTGTTGTAAAAGCCATCTTTTCTTGTGGTGGAGCATGGGGTTAGCTACCCAAGTGCTTTCCTTGATCTCGCATATAAAGTTGGCGTCAAGGAGTTTGTTGACTTCCATGTCGACTGCCTTGGCCCTTGGCTCCGACAATCGACTGCTTGACTGGTCTTGCATCTGGAGACACATTAAGTGCATGCTCGGCGAATTCCCTGGGAACTCCTGGCGTGTCCGCAGGACACCAATGAATATTTCCCAGTGCTCACAGAGGAATTCGACGAGTGCGAGATCCTCTGTAGAACTCAGGTTGTTGGCGATGAGGGCCATATTTGTCGGGTCCGTCGGGTGAACCTGGACCACCTTGGTGTTTACTGATGAGTCGAAGGACTGGTCTGGTGTGTTATGTTTGCTCACAGGAGGAAGACTGTTGTCTATCGACTCCTTGAGCCTTGCCAGCTCTTCTTGCATGCCGAAGGACTAGGAGATTCTATTGAATTCCCTATCGCAGCTATCGGACTTGGTGAAGCTTCCATTGACGGTAACAGTGCCATTAGGTCCTAGCATCTTCATCTGTAGGTATGCGTAGTGTGGGACCGCCATGAACCTTGTGAATGTGACAAACTCGAGGATAGTGTCATATTGTGATGGCCAGTCGACCACCTCAAAATCCAGGCGGTCACGTCGAAAGTTTGCGAGCATGTTGAAGATGACGTCCAACTAGACTTTGCCTAGGGGATATACTCCTTTCCCTAGAATGATGTCGTGGAAGGTTGTTTCGGATGCTTACATGCTAGAGAGGGGGATCCGCATGGCGCACAGAGTGATGGCGAACATGAGGTTAATGGCGCTACCGCCGTTCATGAAGACTCGACTCATCTCGAATTCACCGTTCTGCGCCTCGAGCACCAGGGAGAATGGCCTAGGCGAGGGACCTGGTGTAGATTGTTGCTCCTGTTGAAGGTGATGCAACACTCCGACCCGCTGAGGTACTCAGGGGTTGAATGCGGGGCATTGACTGCCATGTTGACTTGGCGAGTGATTGTTTTATGCACCCTGTTTGAGGGACGCCCCTTCTGGATCATGCCCATGTTCCCAAGTGGGCATGGATGTTGCTCGCCTCCATTGTTTTGTACCGGTAGAGCCGCAGGCTGCACGGGTCCTCCAGGTGGTGGTGGTGGCGCTCCATGAGCTACGGCGCCTAGGGCAGCTCTGTACCCCTAAGTCATTGCGTCACGATGCAGCTGGGCATAACCCTCATGGAGCTTCTGGAACTCGCGGCAGTCCTTGAGGAGGTGGTTGGACTTCTTACCATCATGTTTATCGATGTAGAAGTGAACGTTGCGGGGTCCAGATAGCTTCTCCTAGATGATGGCTTCTCCGGGTGCGGCGTTGCCACACTTCATGATTTTTCCGGTCGTGGTAGCTACTGCTATGGTATCCGCTGTTGTGTTTACCCTTGTCGCGTTTGTCGGCGTAGCTGTCTGCAACAATGTCGACCTCCTCACGGTCTTTGTAACCTCGCATCTATGGTCGAGGTCGTCCTCGTCATCTGAGCGGGTGTAGTTGTTGTTCAGCGAGTCTTCTTCGTCCACCCATCGATTCATGATGTCCATCATGTGATCGATGGTTTTGGGCTTCGTGCGGCCCAGCTCCTCCCTAAGCTCTCTACGGTGTACACTGGTGTTAAACGCGTCGATTGCATGATCTTCGGAAATACCTTCTGCTGAATTTTTGATGATGGACAACCTTTGGATGTAGGAGTGACGTGATTCACTCGACTTTTGGCAGTAGGCCCTAAGCTCTTCGATTAACGCAGTACACTTGTAGGTGCCATTGAAGTTTCGGACGAAGCTTTACACCAGCTCTTTCCAGCTGCAGATTGATCCACGAGGCAGATTATTGAGCCATGCGCTAGCAGCGCCCTACAGCTATAGCTGGAGGCATTGCATGGTTGTGCACTTGTTCCCACTGTGCAGCATGACGGAAGAGATGTGGTCTTCCAACCAGATGTTCAGGTCCTGGAGGCTGTCAAACTTTGGGTTTTCTGAAGGAAGTTTGAACCCTTTTGGCATTCGAGTCTGCCGTATAGCTCTGCTAAAGTAGCTGGTGCCATAGATCTCCGTTCCTTCATCCTCTGACTCTATTGAGTAGGCGTGCTTGGCGCGCATCTTGTCGACCTTGCGCTGGGTGATTTCGTCACGCGTGTCGTAATCGTGGCTGTGCCTCCTCGAGCCGCGGCGTCGCTACGATAGGTCGTGGTCGTACTCGCTTGAAGATAGCGAGTAATATTTTGGAGATGGAGCCTTGCATTTCTTCGGCTCTGGTGTTAGATCCTTGGATAGTGCAGCCTCGACCAATCCAAGTCTGGTAATGGCGGACCGGTGCACAGCAGATCGTGGATCTCCAGCTAGTGGCTGGTTGGTAAGTAGATACGTGGTAGCTGCTATCACCGCTGCTTGCGGAGTTTTCGGGATCATATGACCCCGTGAGTCCACCGACATGAACGAGAAGTCGAGGGCCCTGGTTGCCTCATCCCGATCTTTGTCGTTGAGATGGTTTAGTTGAGAGCACCTTTTGGTTGCTCCGGGACCATTGCCTTTCGAGGAGGACCCGCCGATAGAGGAGAGTTCTGCCCGTCGAGCACTCGACTCATCTGTGGCCTTCTTGTGGGCCCCGAGTTGTGCATTCACCGCCTATTGGAGTTTGAACTCCTGGATGAGTAGCCAGTGATATCCCATCAGCATCTCACGTGATGCGTCTGCTGGCAGTGGGTTGCCCTATAGGGCTTCCCTGCGTCGTGTCCACTCAGCATTGTTGAGGTGGATCTCCTAGCACGTCGCCCCGTTGTTGGTGGATTTACCCTGATTTTCAGGGTTGGGAGGGTTGGACGGTATGGGTTGTTCACTGTTGACGGGGCCAATGATGGGAATCTATTGGCATGCCCGTTTTTGTTGGTGTTTCCTTGATTTCCCCTGTCACCGTTGTTGATGATGGTGCACATGTGGTGGTTGGGGAAGCCCCTTTTCTCGCAATTCTCAGATCCAGAGTCGTAGGCATGTTCGTCCGATGACAGATCGGTCAGATCGGAATCACAATTGTTGTTGCTATCCGTGTCGTAGGCTGAGCCAAACGCGTTAAGCTCGCTCATGGTGCCGATTGGTGGTGGGAACCAAAAGGCAGGTGCAATCGAGGGTGCCGTCGGGTGATCGGGGAAGCAAAGTGTCCCAGTCTGGCTGACCTGGAAGCGTAGGCTCCCGATCATCATGCCGATCCCGTCGCCCACGGACTTGAAATCCGGGCGAGTCGCGAGTGGATGGTGAAGTCGAAGGCACCGAAGAGGAGGCGATTCTCTACTGTAGCATAGCTGTAGATTGGAGTTGATTGGGCCGAGGAAGCCACAACATCAGCACTCCCGATTCCCACAGACAACATCAATTGACGAGGCGTTAACTCGTCAATGCCCATCGCTGATGGACTTGGGTTACAGGAATTGGGGAGCGCTAGAGGCATCGATCGGCTAGCAAACAAGCACATTAGGGAAACATGGTTTACCCAGGTTGAGGCCCTCGGAAGGGACCCTACTCCTTCTTGTCCGCTCTCAGATTATCGAGGAGTCAAAAGTTACAAGGGGTGTGCAGATGTAATCTGGCGATGTGTAAACTAGGGTTGCAGATTGTCCTTTTTGCTACTCCCTCCTACCCTTTATATAGGGAGGCTAGGTCTCGGGATAACAGGCTGAGTCGGTTACAGATTAGGGTTTCCCTTTAAATTTCTACCTATTCCTTCTCGTGTTCTTCAAGGAGTTGCTTAGGCTTGGGTCATCCGAATCCTTGCTGGGCTTCAATTGTCCCACAGGCTCCTCTTGGTCCAAACCATATAGGCTCATCCTGGGTACCCGTGGGGCATACCCATGTTAGATCCTGCTGAAACTAAGGCAAAAAGGTGCGCTCAAACATAGTGAAATACCAAAATCCCTATTCTATTTATGCAAAAACAAAAGGTAAATATGCTTCAATTTTGGACTCATCACAACCCAATTACAACCAAAAATATCTCTCTCGTTACTTAGACCATACTTCTCTTTCCTCCGTCCTCCATGTCGAACCAGAAATCAGGTGGGGAAGGAGGTCAGGGATGTGTGGAGGTTTCCATATAGGGGGTTTGATCCCGTCAGGGCTCGAGCGAGCACACCATGGGGAGAAGTACCGCACTAGGAGGCTGAATCCATGTCATCATTAACCGGTGGGGGCCCAACAGGGAGCATCACCGTGTCGGGATGTGGATTCCATGCTGTTGACAACTGGTGGGGAGCAGCACCATGCAAGGAGGCTGAAGCACTAAGATGCCGCAAGGAGGCTACAGGCGCCGGCACGCCGCAAGGATGCGAGTAGTGTGACCTTGCGGTCATCTCAAGCAGTTGCGGATGACGCCTATCTGTGAGGTTGCAAAGTCAAATTGTGCACACCTCTAGGGGGTCTCATCTATATTTTGCAAACCTTTGCTATACCTATTATCTTATTTCCTGCAAATCCTTGTGTTGTTATCAATCACCGAAAATGGGAGATTGAAAGGGTATTTCTCTCTCTAATTGTGATTTGATGATTGATGTCAACACAAGGATCTTCTAACCGTGTGCTAAGATGGTTTCAGATAAATATGGTGAAAAGCACAAGATGGTGGTTGACCCCATAAAGAGACAAAAAGACCATTGAAGAGTAGTCATAGGGACCCTTAGCTTTATTTGCTAGTTTATTAGGGATCTCGGACTATCAAGAGAGGTTACTCGATGGAAGGTGTGTGGGTTTCCTATTCTTCTTACAACCTAAATATTTCCCCATGGCCTTCCTACTCTTGCAGAAGTGGAATCCTGCCAAGTATGTGCTCCTGGTGTCCTGAGGCTGGAGACTCCGGTGTTCAACCCTAGAGACTCCGAGGTGCGCACCATGGAGACTCTGGTGGGTGTCTCTAGCTTAGTCTCCGGCTTGGTTTACAGAAGCTCTAGACCCTACCCTTGAGACTAGCCCGGAGACTCCAGTGTCCGCACCATAGAGAATCTACGTCTAATATCCAATCTGGTTTAGCAAAAGCACTCTCGTGCACACCGGAGACTAGTCTGGAGACTGCGGGGTGCGAATCCCGAAGACTCCGGTCTAAGTGGACTCCAACGAATACACCTTGGGAGCCCCTATATACACCTTCCTTCTACCTCCAGCTCAGGTTGCCACTTCCACTCCCTCTCCACCATTGCTGCTGAGCTCAAAATGACCTAGATCTCCTTCCTTAGACAATAGAACTTGATGCCCTTTTGGGAATCAAGGGAGGAGGCCTAGATCTACACTTCCACTGAAGGGATCTGAAATCCCCCCACTTTCCATTGAGTTACATGTTACTCTTCGGTTGAGAAACCCTAGCCGGAATAAGAAGTCGTCCCCAAGCTCATCCTTGTGTGTAAGAGCTTGTGATCATGTTGGGATCCTCCAATTCAGTTGTGGAGAAGTGCCCCAAGGTGTTGTAAAGGTTTCGGGCGCCGCCTTCAAGGCCACCGTATAGTGGATCTTGTGCTTTCCTTATGGCGGGTGCACGGGAGAATAGAATGAGGCCTTCTGTGGCAATGGTGGCCTTAGTACCGCCCACCCCTCCAATGGAGACGTACTTCCCCTCAAAAAGAAGGAACTTCAGGAAAACATCTCCGTGTCTACTCTCGGTTATTTCTATCCTTTACTCATTATTATTGTTGTTGCATGCTTGCTTGTCATATAGGTTCCTTCACCTAGTTGCATATCTAGAGAACTTACTTTATGTCAAGCCATAATTTGGAACGAAGCTAAAAATTGGGTAGCGCCTATTCACCCTCCTCTAGTCACTTATACTGATCTTTCACCCAATACACTTCGAGACCTTCCAAACACTTTTGGAGTTACATATTTACTAAACCTTCATTGACAATCATATTCTAAATGCTACAAAACTCTTAAGTGTGTGACCTTATGGGTTGGATATATGTGAATAGGATCAAAACTCATTCCTTCACAACGGTCACCATTGGTACCTTGATGCACTTAGTGATCCCCGCATATAACATGAAGTTCTTTTGTTGTGTGAACATCTTGTATTACTCTAGTACACATCGCATTGCTTCTCGATACTTCACATTGCCTGAGGTGAAAGTTTGGTGTTATACTCGTTCCCTGACATGTACTCTTTACTTATCCTGTATTATCGATGTTCCTGTGATCAACAACTTAATCACATGTCTGGCCAGACGATGACGAACATCATAATACATGAGAAAACCCAGAGTGTATCTCTCCATTGCCAGGAGTAGCAATTCCCACAACCACACCATATGAGACATTGGCATACTATTCGGTAAGAGCAAAGACCGACTTTGTAATTACTCATATCTCAGAGTAACGTTTGAAGAATCTCGCCATGTCCATATCATATCCAAGTCCATATGTGCCTTGTGGTCTAATGATCTTTTAGTAACGGCAATACTTGTTAATGATAAACTACTGCTAACAATATTGATGATGCGTTTCACGGTATATCATGTTGGGTCTATCCTTTGTCGTTGTTCTCTCCAAAACTCCGATCTCATATATCATCGGCAACTCTACAACACTTTGTATTTTCCCATAGTCAAGAAACCGGGACTACCAAATATATATGAACTAGTCTTAGAGGCTAGACTAGGGATATCTAAATGGTGTTTGCAATTCCACACATGTATTAGGGTTTTCCTCCAAATACTCATTATCTAGAACTAATACAATTATAGCACAAAATAATAAACTTAATCACGAACAGGAAATATAGAATAATACAACTTATTATTGCCTCTAGGGCATATTTCCATCACATGTTGCTCGCAGGGACATTGACTTGGAGTATGTACCAACCAAGGATCAACTTGTCGATATTTTCACGAAGCCTCTTGATGAAGCAAGGTTCCAAGAGTTAAGGCATGGGCTAAATATCATAGATTCTAGCAATGTGGATTGAGTACCTTGCACACATACCCATATCTCACATATTATCTTTCTTTAGAAGTAGTCATGGACATAGGGGGTATAGTTCAATTCCCGAACCAATACTCTTCTTATTATGTGCAAAATGAATAACTCATTATCTATGGTCTCTTATGGAGACAAATGAGCTACCATGATGAGTTATGGAAATGGACCTAAGATATATATTCGCGGTGCCAAGCCAACCATACTCATACACTGTAGCCTCAGCCACCGACACCTCCCTTTGAGGTGTTGGTTCTTCTTTGTGTTTATCTCTTTGCAAGCCGCTATATGGATTTGAATCTTATATTGTGTTTGAGCGCCTTGCATTTGTTTGGAACCATGTACCTTTATATATCCCAAGCCCCAATTTCTCAATCTCAAACCTGTTCCACCTAGCACAAGTTCACTCTTTTCCACATTAAAAATCTGGTTGTTTTTATTCTATCACACCGGTACTACTGGTCACTGGCCAGTACTACAACCCCTAGGATGTGCTCTCGTGAGCATCTCCCAACATTACTACAGAGCAACCGTATGGACACGGGTCGAACTCCCATCGACAATGTATAAACGCTATGTTGCCATCCTTGTGGCTGACATGAAGAGACAAATGCCACAGATATTCTAGTCGTTGGCTGTAATATATTGGCAACGATAAGATATAACCGTTGGCTAATATACCTAAGATATTCTAATGAGTATTACATGGTATCAAACAAAAGCTTGGTGTGTCCTGCGACCTGCCGGCTGCCGGTTCATCACCAACATCATGTCGTCCTCTTCTCATACATTTCCTGCTTTACTGCACAAAAGTCTTGCTTTTCTCGAAGATGCCAGCTTCATTGCACTATTGATGGTGTCCCGCTCCAACATCTTCACGACTGCTGCATTTTCTCCATGCTTCCTCCTCTCCCTAAATGATTCAAAACATGGATACATTTAGTACATTGAACTAACAATTCAGTGTTGTGAAGAACTAAATCTTTTAGTTGTGACAGAAAAGAAGTCACGCAGTTTTGTGACATAAAAATTGTGACATAACTCAATGTTTTAGTTGGATACATTCAACATTTTCCACTAAATTTATTTAACTAACATCGCAACTAAATAGATGCAAAACAAAGTCATTGAGTGTTGTGAACTAATTAAATGAAGTACTTAATCTAATTGCACATCTAACTAATTAATATACTTTCAGTACAGATCCAGGGTTAGGGTTTTTACCTTAGGTGAGGCGGGCTAGCTTATCATCATCGGCCAATGCACCGGTGCGGAGCCACTGTCAGAGGAGTAAGAGTTATTCTCCTCCTATTTATGCATCCTTATCCTCTGCCTTGCCATCCTCCTCCTCCTCTTACACCTCTTCCTCTTCCTCCGTCACATCCCGCTCCTCCTTCGTCGCTTACAAGGCCACTGCAGCCTCAACCTCTGGCTGTAGGACATTGTGGGGGGGCAGCAGAGACATGGTTGTGGTGGCCTGGAGATACGTATGGAACACCACCTCTTTGGCCTGCTTAATCTAGTGGTGATGCGGATGGATGTCTTCATCGCTGCCTCCCGGGTCTGGCCATCGATGCGCTCGCGCTCGAAGTTGGGATGAGAAAGATGTCACACAACCTCTAGATCTGAGTCTATATCCTCTGACGAGGATGAGGAAGATGATGAGATTGGGGCGGGCAACGACGGGGTCTACATGGGGGTGCTCCGATGTTGCAGTATGTACTCCCCGCCTAGGGAGCTCTGACGACCGGCTGCGGAGCAACGAATGTTTCCCCGCCGTGCACTGTGGCGGTTGGCAGCAGGGACTGCATGACCGTGGACACGGTTGGTGAAGGAGGATCGCCGAGCACGGGAGCGAGAATGCAGAGATTAGCTAGTGAAGCTCATGGTGTTAAATGGGCATGTGTTGCTAGGGTTGGAGAGAGTTAGACTAAGAGCGACCGAAGTGGGGAATTTTTATAACTGCTAATTGGTGGGCTGCTAAACTTGGAAAGATATAAATCCATGTGTCTGTTTGCGATGAGAGTAGATCGGTAGCAGGCTAAGGGCTTGTTTGATTCAAATGAATCTCATAGGAAACTTGGAGGATTTTGATCCTTAGAAATTTTTCCTATGTGCATTGTTTGATTCATAGGATTTGACCCTTAGAAATTTTTCTCATAGGATTGCATTGCACTATGTTTTGGAGAAAACTTTCCATCCACCTCAACCTCATGTTACAATTCCTTTGTTTTTCCTGTGAATCAGACACTTCTTTAAGAAACATTCCTCTAGGCTCCAAATTGTGTAGGAGTGTAGGATTTAACTAGACATGACATTCTAATCATGCATTTTTATATTCCTGTGTATTTTCTATCTTGCAAATCAAACAAGCCCTAAAAGTTTTACCTGTTACTACGATAACCCAGTACTATTACCCCATGGCCACGGTGAATTTATCAAACTGCCTGGTCATATTGTTGTTGTTGCCATATGGGGTGTCTGTAGTGTCGCTCTGTACTAGTGCATGACCAGTATTTTCACCCACGCCTGATAGTCCATGGTGACCGGTACTACTGCCCACTCGGTGGTACTACCGATCAGGTGCATCAAGTTGAAGTGGCTAGGCCAGAGGAAGGAATCTTTCAATCCCCTTACTTCCCCCGACCTAGGCAGTTAGGCACTGTCTCCATCGTGCCAAGAACTACCTCCGGGAAGCCACCGGCCACCTAGACTTCATCGTCCTCGGCCATATTTTCTCCTTGGAAGCCTTCCCCATCTTGATCTCCTCCAGTGGACCAAGGTTCTGCCCCTATCTCCTCTCCTTTTCATGGAGCTGATGCATTTTGACAAGGTCATAGGTACCAGATGGTCCTAGACAATCAGAAACTGGCCCACCTAAAACCATGGAGGCCAACAACGTCCGAAATGCGGTACCTTAGAGCATCTCCGCTCGTTCGGCGTTCCCATGCTAAAATTCGGTGCTATTTAGCACCAGATGGATGTAACTTTCAGCCTGGGAACGACCAGTTTCCTAGTCGTGTTCCCAGTCGTGGTTCCTAGGCAAGGAAAAATTGGCGACATTTTGCCCGAATTCGGCTCAAATTCACATAGTTCGGCATAAATATGAATACAGAGCAATGTTCGGCATAGTTTGGCATGAAATTTAAAATAAGTTTGGCATATAGTTCGCCATAAATTGAAATACAACATAGTTTGGCCTAGTTCGGCATAGTTGTTATGTGTTGCCCTTGCGTATCCATATGTGCTCCACTAGATCATCCTGGAGCTATTGATGCACTGTCAGGTCTCGAATCTCCTGATGCATGGCGATGAAGGCATCCCACGATGCCAGCACCTGGTGATCAGGCTCTGCAAGAGGCCCCTGTCTATAGTATGGCTCGTCCTGCTCGACCAAATCCACTGGATTCTTCCGCTCATCCTCAATGATCATGTTGTGCAAGGTCACACAACAGTTTATCACTTCCCACATCTGATGTTTTGACCAGGTCATAGCAGGGAACCGAACATCTGCAAACCTCTATTGGAGCACACCAAATGTCCGCTCCACGTCTGCTTGGGGAGCATTGGGTTTGAGATAGTCTTCACAAATGTTGGCCATCTTGGATAGATACCATCTGCAAGATAGCATTCCTTGTTGCAGTGGTGCCCGTTGATCTCAAAGTCCACAGGGGGAGCATGAGCCTCCACGCTTCGGCGTTGCAGTCTGTGTGTAAAGTCGGACCAGGGAGGCGAGGATCTGCATATGCTGTTCATCTTTGGCGCTGTGCCGGCCTCTTCTCTTCCTCCAAAGAATAGGCAAACATCTCCTCGTTGTTTGAGTCCATGGTCAACTGCAAACGCCAACACTGCCATGTAGGAGCGGGAGATCGAACGGCCGAAGCCGCAGCCAGTAGAGGAGGCGAAACAAGGCCTAGGCCGAGGGGAAGGGATGCGGCGGCTCCGGACCTTTCTATAGGCATGGTTTCGGCTGGGCGGGGTGGGGCTTCGCTGGCGACGACATGGCGGCGAGGGGGCAGCTAGGAGAAAACTCTGCGCCGAGGGAGAGCCGAATCGCGGTGGGGAATGGGTTGTGTCGCCTACAGGGTTGGCCCACCCTGTTTTCGCTTCATCTGGCGTTCCCAGGCGGTTCGCGGCGCCCCGGTTCGGCCTAGGAACTCCGGATGTAAAATGAGTTAAATCCAGCGAAAAAAGTGGACGCTTGGGAACACGGCCGAGCAATTTTAGATAAAAAAACTTCCTGGAAGACCCTCCTAGTAATGCAAGTGGAGATGCTCTTACCCTTCCCTTCTCCTTTGTGGATCATCACCGTGCTCCAGATCCAGATGTGTTGTAACGTTGTTAGCCTTTACTTAACCACGCAATCACGTCAGTAATTTAGCTTAAATAATCGTCTTGTCCTTGCATTAACAGACTAATCGTAACGTAGCGTCCGGGTACCGAGCTAATAACGCAAACTGACCATTCCATCTGTTGAAGTTCCACGGCATTGAACCCGAAAAGATTCCTCGTGGAGGAGACAAGATCACAAGACAACAAAAACAAAAGCAGAGCACCATCTGTGGGACAGTAGGAGGCCGTCCTCGTCAGACCCCACCATGAATTTGTAATTCTTTTGTTTTGAAACTCGACTCCCTTTCCGCAGCTCAGACGAGACAAGATCCTGCGCAGTGGTGCTTGGCTGGCTCCCATGCCCCGCCAGCTCGGACCACGCCGCCTCGTGGGCCTCCGTGGTGTCTCTGCCTCGCGTTTCAAATGGCGGGAGCTCTGTTTGGGTTTGCGGGGTAATACCGTAATAAGGTGCAAACTTGGAGGGCTCTCAGCTCAAAGAGACCGAGTTGCTTGCTGTTCACTCGCTTCTCTCTGCAATACGTTTCTAACTCTGCCCACACATCGGCTACCGCTGGTAGAGAGTGGGAGAAGAGAGCCTGTGGCTGCCGCTCGCCTCTGCTCTGTCCCGATCCAGCAACCGCTTCATCCCCTTCCGGTAACTCCTTTTGCTTACTCTCCTTCTTCGGTTTGCTCCCCCTGTTCAGGCTGTCTGATCTGCGAAGTGACAACTCTGCTCTACTGCAGACTGCAGTCCATGTGCGGCTCTTGATTATGCTTGCTCTTTCTTTCTTTCCCCTCAGATCTTAGCAGCTCGAGCTCAAGAAGAGGTGCGAGATACAGTGGAGGAGCCAGGCGTTATTTCGTCCGGTGCGTTTCTTGATCTGACCACTCTCACTTTCTCTCTGGTTTTCATGTTGTAGAATCTATCTACAGTCAAGAAGTTTTTCTACGAGTTGAATCTGAAAATGTTTCTGTTCGACTTTGGGTATTGTTGGGGGAGGGGAGGGCTATCCATCCTTTTGATGTGGGTGTTCTTGGATGTGCCAGCTGGCACCGAGATGCTAGATTGGGCAAGGATGACGGTGACAAGCATATTACTATTTCTCTCCCACTCCTATATCAGTTTGTGGAGTGCTGGGTTCTTTGCAGTCCTGTGTTTTAAGGCCCAGCATCTGCATAAGTTTCGTACTATGTATTCCTCTGTGTATTCTCGGATTCTTTTCGGCTGGACAGACTATAAGTCGCTTTTATGTAATCCCCCAAATGGGCTGCTGTTCTTTTCTATACAATCTTATAGTATTAGCTACACATATCGAACGGTCCTTCTTATAAAACAGTTTTTTCTCTTTATTTTATTTTCGCAGCTCTCCCTTGAGGCATCTATCCTTCTAGAGTGAAGGTATAATCTTGAGTTACATCATCATATGATCCGAAGCTTGTGGATACAATAACCTTCAGCTGTCCACCATGACCAAGAAACACAAAATTAGAAAGTCCAAGCATCTACTGGAGAACAAAAAAGGTATTATCTCGAAAAATATGCAACTCACAGCAAATTACAGTATTATGTTGGTGAACTAGACTGTACAGGGATCACAAGCTGCATTTTCTCTATTCATCAAATTATTTTCCATCAATAGAACACTCCCGTTGACTCTTGATATATTACTGGTTTAGTTCCCATTTTGCCTGATCATCTAAGCTCTCTTGACGAATGTTATATTTTAGTTCTTTTAGAAACTGTATATGTCTCATACTATAATTAACAGTAGCCCCACCTTCTAGGCATATATTCTTTGAATAAAGTTTTGTTCTTTTTTATTTCTCCAGGTGTTGATGAGAATGTAGAGCACATTCTACGAATGATCGGAGAGGAGAATGGGCTGGCTGAAAGTGAAACAGATGATTCTGGAAATGCCTTCAAGATATCAAAACTATCTTCCCTTGTAAAGGGTTTCCATGAAGACTATCAATACCTTCACAAGCACTGCAAACAGCTAATCAGTAAACTAGAAAATGTTGGTCACAGCTCCAGTGGTTCAGATTCATCTGGTTCAGACTCAGAAGGAGATTCATCGGATAATGATCTTCCTAAGCCAAAAGAAGACACATTCAATGAAGAAGATGATTGGAAGCAGAAACTTGTTGGAGAACATGAAGTTGAATTACAAGGTATGGAACAAGAAATTCAGAAGCTGAAACAAAATGCAGAAGAAAAAACGAAGGAAATATCTGATCTGAAGAAGCTATTAGATAAAGCAATAGCGGACAAAGAAGCTACAAGAGTAGAATTATGTTCAGATGTTGCGAATCTGTCAGCCGATAACGAACATCTCAAATTATTGGTTGAAGGTGCAGAGAAAGAGGCAGCAGAATGGCTGAAGACATCAGTAGTCACGGAGAATGAGATCAAAATGTTATCTGACGAGAAACAAAATATCGAGAAAGAGAGAGATGGCCTGAAGATTTCAATTGTAGACCTGGAGAACAAGATGGGAGATATGAGCAATCAGCTGCAAGATACGGTGCAGAAATGCAGGTCTTTGTCAGCCCACCTTGAGAAGGCCCAGTTAGCTGAGAAAGAGGTGCAGACCTTGTTATCTGAAATCCAAGAATCCAAGAATGTGAACTTGATGCTATCAGTGGAATGTGATAACCTGAAAGCAAAAGAGAAAAAATTGGATATTGAGTGTTCCGAACTGAGGGCAACTCTTGCTGAAACAAAAGCTGGAAATGACTCCTTGATTGGAGAAAACAATTCACTGGAAAGCAAGCTTCAAACTTTAACGATGCAGATAGATGGTATGACAGTGGAGAAACAGGAGCTAATGAACAATCTGAACAAGGAACGCGCAGCCGCAGAAGAAGAAAAGTTAAGACTAGTATCAGAGCATTCCAAGTGTTTGAATGAGTTGGAGAAGGCACATTCTAGCATCAAAGAACTAGAAAATGAAATGGAATCAACAAAAAATGCTCTGAACGATAATATTGCAGAGCTACAGAAAGAGAATAATTCTGCGGCATTAGAGCTAAAGCAGGTAGAAGCTTCTCTGAAGAAACTTGAGAATGAGTTCCAGCAGCAACTTGAGCGAATTTCAGTTATGGATAAGAATAAAGAAGACCTGGAGTTGGTGAATTCAAATCTACATAATGAGCTTGCAACAGTACAGGGACAAAAGAATGAAGCTGTTGCTTCCACTATTGATCTTGAAAGTAAGTGTCAACAACAAAACCAACAAATCTCAAATCTTCATGAGGCCATTGAAGACCTCAGAGCAGCAAAGAATGATATGTATAAGGAGGTTATATTTCACCAGGAGGAGAAAAATGCAGCACTTGCTCAGTTAGAGCAGTCAGAGGCTTGCCTCAAGAACCTTCAGAGTGAGATGGAACAGAAACAGAACCAAATTTCAGTTTTGCAGCAAGCTAATGAAGAACTGCAGGAGAAAAATTCTAGCTTGGATAGGCAGCTGGAAGATGCTAAGACTAATCTGCAAGCCGAGATCATTCTGTTACAAGGAGAGAAGCAACAAGCCCTTGATAACTTACAGGAGTCCAAGGCTTCAGTCAAGACCCTTGAACGTGAGTTAGAGCAGCAAAGAGAACATAACTACGTTCTACAGCATTCCAGTGAAGATCTGCAGAAGAATAACTCTAACATGAAAAAAGAATTTGAAGATGCCATGGTTAGTCTCCATGCTGAAATTATAGCAATTCAAGAAGAGAAGAATAAAACCCTCTCAGAGTTGCAGCAGTCTGTGGATTTCACTAAGAATCTTAGAATTGAGTTAGATCAAGGGCGAGAGCAAATTTCGATCTTGCATCTAGCAAATGAAGACATGAAGAATAGCAATGCGAGATTGAACAAGCAATGGGAGGAATCAAAGAGCAGCTTGCTTGAGGAGATTGTAGCACTACGTGGGGAGAAGGAAACAGTCCTGTCAGAGTTACAGCAGTCTCACACTTCCAACAGGAACCTTGAGATAGAGGTAGAAAAGCAAAGTGCGAGCGTTTCAGCTCTACAGCAAGCTAATGATGACTCACAGAAGAACATCTGTGCCCTGACCGAACAATTTGAAAATGCCAAGGTTGAGTTGCAGAAGGAGATTAAAGTGACACAAGAAGAGAAAGATACGGTATTAACCCAACTAAAACAGTCAGAGTTTTCTGTTAAGAACCTTGAGTGTGAGATAGCTCGGTTGAAGGAAGATCTTTCAATTCAGCTAGAAAACAATTCCAGCTTGGACAAGCAACTGGAAGAATCAAGGACTAGTCTGCGCATGGATATTCTAGCACTACGTGAAGAGAAGGAAACAGCCCTGTCAGAGTTACAGCAGTCTCAAGCTTCTGTGAGGAGCTTTGAAAGAGAGCTAGAAAAGCAAAGTCACACAATTTTAGCTCTACAGGAAGCTAATGAGGCATCACAGCAGAACAACTGTGCCTTGACCAAACAGTTGGAAGAAGCTAAGGTTGAGTTACAGAGGAAAGTTCAGGTAGCACAAGAAGAGAAGGATACATTATTAACGCAACTAAAACAGTCAGAATCTTCTATGAAGAATCTTGAGAGTGAGATGGTGCAGCTGAAGGAGGATATTTCGGTTCAGGTGGGAAATAACTCCAGCTTGGAAAAACAGTTTGAAGAGGCAATATTAAAAGTTTCTAACTTACATGAGAAACTCGAGAAGGTCCAGGCTGAGGCGGCTAGTCAAATTAATGACATGAATAGTAATGCAAAAGATTTGGAGAAGATAATCGATATATTGTCATCTCAGAAGGCCAAGGTGGAGGGGGATCTGAAAAATATGATTCAAACATGCACCGAAAACATGTCAGTCATGAATGCATTCGAAGATAGAGTTAAGGAGAAAATTACAGATCATGACAGAGAACTTGGTGGTCTCCATCAGATCCTCAGAGGGATACTTAGTGCTTATCAGAGACAGCAGCACGCATATGATGAGGTGTGTGCAAAGGCATCCCAGCTTGAAGTACTTAAGAAAAATCAGATTGAGCAAATAAATACCTTAGAGGAGAAAAACGCAGCAATTTTGGAGAAACATCAGCATTTGGAAGAGGAAAAGCTATATGCAAATAGGGAGAATACAAACTTACACAAGCAACTGCAGGAACTTGAATACGAGCTCCAGCTATCCCAGCAGAAGCTTAAAGTTATGGAAGCAGACAGCAAATGTAAAGAAGAGAGCTATGTGGTGGTGGTGGAAAAATCACAGGAAGAGATCAGACATCAAGCACAGCAGTTTTCTGGAAGGATCAGCTCGCTGGAAGAAACTCTTGTGCAAATAAAAGAAAGCTCCCAGTTAATTATCTCTAGATTGGCTGGTCAAATGGATGAGCTCGCGTCACACTCAAGTAAAAGCTCTATACGCTTAGTTACCCGCTTATCTGCATGCAGTGAAGAGCTCAGTGTCCTAAAGAACATATTACACAATCATCTCGATGAGCAGAAGAAACTGCTCAAGGAAAATGATGAGCTGTCTTTTAGGTTGAGAAAGAAAGAAAAGTCGATGTCAGAAATGGTTAGGAGTGCTGCTGAAGCAGATGAGAAGATGGTTCAACTTGAGAAGATAATTGAAGAGAAAGATGATGAGCTAGCGGCTAGAGTGCAGGAGAAAAGAGAAGCCATCAAACAGCTGAGTGACACAATTGATTACCACAAGAACAACAGCGATGATCTGGTACGCTACATTCGCAGTCACAACCGTCCTCGCCTTCCATTTTGCCTGTAAATCTGCTTACCAGAAGTTCATTGCCAGTCCATGTAAAGGTTGCATTTTAATGGTGAACATCAGTACATAATTATTGCCAAATAATTTTTTCATGTATCGCACATAGTGCTCGAATACATTATGTATGTAGTCAAATAGTTTGTGGCTTGTATATCCTATTGGCAGACACTTTTTGTTCCTTCTGTTTTATTGTTCTATTGGGAATATCAGCTGAGGCTAAAGACTGAACAAGTATGAGTTTGCTGTTCTGAATTCATATTCCAATCAGGTAAGTGTAGCCATGGAGAATTTTCTTGTTCTCCCTTTCTATTTGTGACAATTCTCCTGCCTTTTGGTTAACACGTATCCTTGTGAACGTGTTGTCTGATTGTCATGCCATTGCAGTTCATCTTGGTGGTTTTTACTAACTGACCTATATATACTACGAGACATGAAGAAAAATTAACTAGTGGGCTGTATTCATGAAAACGTTTAGCCATTGTCCTATGCAGTGTAGTTGATAAATAAAAACCTCTACTAATAGTTTTCTCATGGTTTTGGTGTAGTCACGCTGGACTGTTAAAAAAGCCTACTGCTAAATATTTCTTTGCAAGTCTCTGAAGAAAGCTCAGAGATGGTTTCGTTGGACTTGGGGGGACAAAACTTTCAGAGATCTCAATTTCTCAAGTAGCATACCTGACGTCAGGTGGCAGTGCGGTCACCAGATGATGGCGCATTGTGCTGTCGAGTGTCGACGAGAGCGCCAGCTCGATGGGTTCGGACTAGCAGCAATGGAAGCCGCGGACGGCACGACCAGTACATGCCGAAGCGGCCGGTGCGGCGGGCGCGGTTTAACGGTGGTGCGGCTGTGCCAATGCTCGAGCGGATCGAGTAACCCCAACTGAAGCCCACAGGGCGTTTCTTTCACGGCGATTCCTATTCCATAGCTCCTAGACGAAAGAAGTCCAGATCACCTCCGCAACTATCGCATCCCGGCCGATAGCCCCCCTTATGTTTTAAGTGGGACAAATCACCCCCTAACTATCCAAAACCGGGCTATCGGCCGGGACACGATACTTGTGGGAGTGATCTAGACTTCTTTCTCTCCTAGACCATCTCTACCCGTGGACCTCCGACGTCTAGCAATAGCATCAGATTGCTCTTATAGGTTCGCCTGCAAGAGTGGCCAGCCGCGTGAGGACATGAGGGGGTCATAGGTGCTTCGGCTGGCCCTGATCGCGGCCAGGCTGTCTCGCCTCTATTCGGTCATACTGCTGCTGGGAATCTCCGCGACCGGTTCCGCTGGGTCCGTGGCGGTTGCTCCGGCCTCGGCCATGGCGGTGGCCGTTGTTCTCCATCTCCTAGCCAACTGTGGAGGCCGACCGGACGGTAGCAGCGGGGAGGACCACTAGCATCTAAGTAGTGAACACCAAATCCTTGTCGTGATCCAATAGCTTCGACCACATCTCGTCGGAAGATCTTGCTGCGGGCGCCCGCGTGAATGCCGTTGCTTGCGTTGTGGTCGCCCAAATCCATGCCATGAGGCTGGGGCATTCCATGGTGGAGACGATTATGGCTGGGCAGCCCTTGGGCGGAACCTTGCCAAGAAGATGACTACATGGTGATGTTCAAGAATTGAAGACTCTAAGATCCTATTTTGCCGACATCTTAGGTACGTCGATTACGGCTATTAGCCACCATTATCATGGTCGGGTTGGAGCTGCAAATGTCACAGGGTCGACGGACATAGATTCTCCATGCTCAAGGATCAAGAAGGATGCAGTAAAGATGTACATGTGCCTGGTAATCGGCAAGTTGCAGCTTTAGCAGCAGTCAGTTGATGGTGATTATCAGACTTTTTTGTTTTGGTTGTTTTCTTTTAGTTTCGTGTCTCATGAAAACCCTAGGTTTGATCTTCGGTGGTTGTACCAAGTAATGGTAGATCCCAAGTCATCTCCTTGTTGAAGACATTGTCTAAAGTTTTGACTTTCTCCAGGGTGAAACCCCAAGATCTGACCATGTTGGTCAGACCGAACTATGACGGTGTTCGTGCACTCTTTCCTACTTTAAGGCACCGTTTTTGGAGAAGCTTTCTAGGTGAAAGGATAGATATGTTGCCTAGAGGGGGTGAATAGGAAATTTCAAAACTAATACGGTTTTAGCTTGATAGAATGCAGAATTAAACTAACATTTATTTTACAAGCACAAAACCTAAATACACCAGGCTCAACTAAGTGCACCAACAACAAGTTAAGCTAAGCAAGATAGCACAAAATATAAGTACTTCAAGCTCGATGGCTATCACAAGGAAAATAAGCTCGGGTATAGACATAGCCGAGGCACGCGGAGACGAAGATGTATTCCCGTGTTCCCTTATAAGATTGTACATCATGTTGGAGAGGTGTGGGGTTCCATGAAGGATTTCCCAACGCCACGAAGGCTCACCTTCTTCTCCGAGTCTATCCCACGAAGAAATAGGCCCTTTACTTATGGTTAGCTTTTCCTCCACTCCGGAGATGGCAAGCTCCACAACCACTTCACAAGCTCCATGATGGAGAAGCCCGGGATTCTTCACAATCTTCCACGAAGAGGACACCGCGGCACCAACCGCCAAGCCAAATAGGAGATCACCCTCCAAGAGTAACAAGCTCACGGTCTCTCACTCGAATAAATCATAATGGAGAGCTCAACACTTATGCAAGAATGCAAAGCAAGAACACCAAGGGTGCTCAAATCATTCACTCTCAAATCCCACCAAAGCAACAAGTTCTAGAGAGGAATTAGAGAGGAAGAACAATGGTGGAAATCAACCAATGACTTCAAGATCTAGATTCAATAGGTTCCCCTCACTTAGAGGAGGAATTGATTGGTGGGGATTATAGATCTAGATCTTCTCTTCCAAAGCCCTCAAGGGAAGGGAGAGAAGCAAGCTCAAGGGGTCAAAAATGGTGGTCAATTTCGTGCTCAAGAACACTAAAAAACGTTGGGGAAGAACCCCTTATATAGGACAAAGCAAATCTGGCTGTTGGGAGGATTCCTGCGAGGACCCGGACTAAAAGTCGGTCGGACTAGCCTCGAGACCGGGAAACTCGGTCGCTAGGCCTACCGGTGTACAGATCGGAACAGCTCTGTATACCATCTCGGAATATACTCGGTCGCGAAAACCAGGAAATCCGCTCTACGGGCAGGTCTACCAGCGCTGGCACCAAACCGTCTCGCATGGGAACCGGTCGGACCGGATCCACAGCCAGGATGCAACAAATTTCACCAAAAACACAATAACTTTTGCATCCGGACTCCGATTTTGATGATTTTGGCTTGTTTTTACAAGGACAACCATCTATACAAGATGGTGTGGAGAAACATCATATTCCAACAAGGGAGGATAGAACCAAATGAACAAAGGTATGAATCCTCCCTAAAAGAAGAACCAGTAAAACTTCCAAACTCGAAAACGCAATAGAAGATGCATACGAATTTCGTTTTTGATGAACTAGGACTTGTTGAAGAGCTAGAAATAAGCTCAAGAATCTAACATGGAGAAACACCAAGAAGTAACAAAATATGAAGATGAAAATTATGCAAAGGATTGAGCTCCCTAAAGCGATGTGATCAAGTTACCCAACCGAAAGCCCCTCTTGATATTGTGGCTATTTATCCTACAACCCGGTCTCCCAAAAACCACCTTGAGACTAGTAAAAGGAAAACCTAGGAAGGCCATACCTTTGCCTTGAGCATGCCACTTGATCTTGATGACAACGCTACAGGCTCCATGCAAGCCGAAATGCTTCACTTGATCATTATTGCTTTGAGAAGACTCATAATTTGCACCCCATACACCACTATGGGATAGCTTCATTAAGGCACGTCTTCACCTGTCCATTATCACCAATATGGACAGCAAGCTTCAACGATATTATCTTCTTGAGATGCTTATATTGAACTTGCACTTCTCAACCTTGATGACGAGCAATACTTGATGTCATCCTCTCATGAGTTATATGAAATATTCACTTTTGAAGCATGCCCATGGAAATATACACATCCCATATAGAAAACGCAAGGGAACATATATAATGGGTTAGTTAACGATGCATAATTGACAAGGCTTACCATACCACAAGATCCATGTGATACATTCTTTATGCTTCATGTGTTGTCCAACTTGAAATCACTCTTCATATTGGTCAACCATGTATCTTCTCATGCTCCATCTCAATATCTTGAGGAACATAAAGAATTCTTCATTTGATTACACGATCTAAATCTTAGTCAACCATGACTCAACTAATGATGCTATCATGACACTGACTTAGAGCCATATCTTGAATTCTTCTATTGAGATCACACTCTCAAGATCTTTATCATATCATATCCTTCTCTTCCACTCGATGATCCTGATGACAATACTCAAGGTATATCTTTATCTTCATGACATCCACACTTGAATCCAGATGGACTACAAGCATGACCCATGGAATATTAATTCATATAAAACTCAATGAAAACATTAGTCCATAGGGATTGTCATTAATCACCAAAACCACACATAGGGGCAATTACCCTTTCACTAGGAGTCTAGGTGTCCCTCGCATTAGTGGTGTTGTTGCTGCTACGAGTTTGTTTACTTCAGCGGAATCTTTTGTTTTTCTTTATTTTCCTTTTCGGCTATGTGCATCCTAACTATACAGAGACCGTGTGTGGACTCTATAGTTTGTATCATCTTGATGTAATATATTTGAGTCTAATAAAGTGTCCTTTATAAAAAAAGGTGCTTACATGCATGGTAGACGACGAAGACAACTTGCTAGAATCAAAGAACCGAAGATGGTGGGGACAAGAGTAGGTGACGAGGATGTCGGCCGGTGTTGGAGATCTGTGAGGTTTGCCACCGCCAAAGGCAAGGACTATGGAGCCAATCCGACATATCTAAATCGCTACCGCCACAAAGATGAAAAATGAGGATGGCTTTTTCTCCCGCTAGATGTGAGTGACTAAGAGAGGTGAGGCTAAGAGAGGGCTATATTTTATGCCAAACCACGATGTCAATATTCTGTATCCTATCGTCTCCATGTATGCTCTCCTCATACGTTGTTCCTCTATTTGCGCCTGTTGGCACCTATCCATGAGGAAATGGTTGGTTTGGACGTTCCTTTAATTCCCAATCTTGCTTTAAGTTTCATGCGAGCGAAGAAAGGGCCTCAGTGTGAGCAGAAGTTTTTGCATCCACTCAACCAGTTTGGAGAGTCCATTGAGAACCTTCAGCTTAGAGAATCTCCAACTGCCCCCCTCGTGTGTCCGGTGGTATACTTTAGGCGCTTCCGCCTGCGATATTTTTGGTCTGGGATGGTGCACACACCTAGTCATGCCCCCAATTTTGCCCCCCAACGCATCACACATTAGCGATTTGTTTTCAAAGTTCATTTCCCGCTACCAAAAATAGGCACAAGTTCACCCAATTCGATAGTACGATGATCAAACTAGACACAATTTGATGGTCAACTTATTACAGAAACGCGAAAATCTCAAGCAATAGGTTCCTCCATCGTGGCAAAAGGATCCTCCTCCGCGGGAGGAAGAGCTCGACGATGGCGTGGAGGAGGACGCATGGGCAGTCGTCATGGCTATCGTGACAGTGTCCATAGAAGCAGAGATCATCAGCGTGACAAAGCTCGGCGGAGGCATCCACATCTCTTCCAGGTTGTGCCCGTGTTGCACCATGTACCATGCCTTGACTTCGTCATAGATCACCGCCGTTTCTCCTCCCAGCAGGAAATCTAGGTCGGTGTTCCTCTTCTTTGTAGCGACATTTGCCTACAGTAGGCCAATCTTGATGTCCTGCTTATGTAGCATCGTTGTCCACCTCGCGTCGTGCTTATCCTCCCTCATGACGGCATGTGTCCTGATATTTGCGATGCACTGCTCGATCGATGACTGCAGCCTTTCACCGAAGGGTGCCATGTTCTTGGCAAGTTTGGATTTCTTGTGTCCATCAGGGTGACCTTCCGTTGCATTTGCAGCCTGCTCATCGGGGTTGTAGACGTCATCCTTGGCCTTGGCAATCGACATGCGGACCTCCTTCCACTTCCTGAATGTTTCTATCCTAGAGAATACATGGAAGATCTTGAAGTCAATGCAATTGTTATCTCGGTGATATGTGTTGAGCATATAGACCATCTACAAAATGAGAACGACATCTTGTTGGAGAAGAAACCAGATACATGAATGGAAAACTTGCAGTGAAGAATGGGTGGCATACCTTGAGATTATAGTTGGCGATGCTCTCTTGGTGAGCATGCACTTCCTCTTGAATCATGTGCCATTTGTTGCATGCTTGCTAGACGAGCGCCCAATGGTTGGTGACATAGGTATGGTTACTCGGGTACCTATGATTCGCTACCCTGGTTGTATAAAAGGCTTACAGCCCATGAAGAGTCAAGATGATGGCCTAAAAGGGGCAACCAACAAAAGCTTTAGTTGATAGGAAAGGACCGACATCGTGTTGGTATTGTAATTATGAATATGTAACCTATCCGCATACAGCTTTGAGACCCGGCCTATTATATATAGGACAGGATAAGCCTAGGCGAGGTACCAAAAAATCCCCAAGCGATCTGTAATAGTGCGATTCATCAAATATTCAGGCGACTTTGACTCCATTGTTCTCCTGATATTTGACGAAATCCCCAACATTCTATTTACCGCAAAACCTTAAGTACTTCTTCATGGACATTGCCGAGGTCACCCCTCGTCAATTGGCGCCGTCTGTGGGAAACCTAAATGCTGTAACCATGCATTCGGCAGAACTCTCTTTTCCAAGCAGCAACCCAACAAAAGCAGATCCACACCCGTCTAACCCTGTGTTAATACCCGTCGACTTCAACGGTTGATCCGATCTAATCATCGTAAGCTTCCACTTCCAAGCAGAAGACCCTCAAGAATCACACCCATCGGCCCGGATTACATCAGAACCGTCAGTGGAAAAGACTGTGCCTACAGCGGTACCAACGTCATCCGTTGGATCCTCCATGGAAGTCACGACACAGATTGAAGCAGCCGAAGAAAACAAGCAAGATGAGACAGATCTGGGGAACCTTGATGGTCTTTACGACAATCTCTCCTTCGGATCAGACTCTCAAATAACTCCACCACATGGAACAATCCGATCAAACTCTGAACCCGAAGAAAGCAACGCAAGCATCAACTTCAAGATAAGGATGGCATAAATCTACCCAGAACAAAAACTAATGGACTTCACTGATCCACCCGATAGTGTCTCCCTCGGTTCAGATGAAGACGTCACTAGTTCATATATTACCCAGCACCAAGTGTCGTTGTATTGGGAACGGCAGTACCTAAGCAGGTTAGATAGAGGTGTGGGGGCTAGCAGGGAAGCTATCGATGGCATCCGCAGGCAGAATTGGATACAAGCAAGTGTAGCTGGACACAGGAAGTACCCAGGTTCGGAGCCCTCGTGATGAGGCAAAGCTCCTACTCTTGCTGATCTGACTATGAGCGATATACGGGCTACAAGTGCTCCTTGAGCTGTGTTCTCTAGCTACTGCCTTAAATGCACTCAGACCAACCCTTTCTACTGAGGCCTTGCCTCTCCTTATATAGCTAAAGAGGCAACGGTCTCACTGGCCAGTCCGACTGGCGGGCCCCGCAGGTGGGCCCCAGTCGGCTGGTCATCCATAGTACTCGGTACAGCTATGTCTCATCAGAGTACGAGCCGTATGGTCGTCGTGGGCACAGTAAACACCGTGCGAGCCTGTCGTCAGTATCGGGCCACTGTTCCCGCGTCACCCTACAAAGTCTTCGGTATGGCCGAGTAGTTGCCAGTCTTGTCATCGTACCAAGGCGTACTGCGCACTGTGCTGCACGCCGCCCTGTCCTCCTGATTGGTTCCGGCTACGCTGCTATAGCCGGCTTGACTTGCTCCTGTCTGGCTGCGCGCCGCCAACCGGGCGTGATCCGACTGCCATCGTTCTTGTCTGGTTGGGGTATCCGCAGGTCATCCCCCCAACACTAGCCCCCGAGCGCGTGTAGATTTCACCCTTAGGTGAAATGTGTGCGTGCTCCTCATCATTTTGAATTTTCTGGCCGGCTAGGTTTGGCGGTTGCGCTACCCGTGACGTTAGTGCTGACGCCGGCCACGCGCGCACGCGCCATCATTACTCTGCGGTGGGAAGCGTAACATCCCATCGCACGTCGCCTCGGGAACCGCCGCCTGCCTCTTATGTTTCTGCTCTGAAATCATCTGCGCGTCCTCTGCCTGCGCAAAGGATCCTGTAGTGTGCGGAGAGCGGGGAGCGCCTGGGTGAGTGCCACGTGGTACCGCAGACGGTTCCACTTCCGGGTCTTTAAAGGGACGCCCAGGGGGAGCGGTTTGTCCCTTCCCTCACTTCTTCCTCATTCTTCTCTTGTGCGCCTGCCTTCCTCGCATCGCCTCGCTTCGCCACCATCACTGTAGTCCGTCGCGCCGCCCGTTTAACGTCGTCAGCGGTACGGGCCACCGTCACTCTTCTTCCGCCAGCACCTCCAAATAACGGCGATGGAAGCGGCGGAGGAGCATGGTGCGGCTCCTCCGTTACGGAGGAGCACATCTAGAAGTATCGGGCGACCCGCGTCTTGCCGCCGGAGGAGGAGGTGGAGGTGCGGCTCGCGCCTGCGGGGGAGGAGTCGCCGCAGCCAGTGGAGGGGGAGCGGGTCATCTTCCTGTCGCATCTGGCCTGCGGCTTCGCGCTGCCGGTGCACCCGTTCTTCCTCACATTTCTCGCCTTCTTCGACCACCGCCTCCACCACCTAGGCGCCAACGCCATCGGGACGCTGGCGCACTTTGTAGCTTTTTGCGAAATCTACCTCGGGATCTAGCCGGATCTCGGGCTCTTCTGCCGGCTCTTCCGAGTCCGGCCACAGGTTCAATTCACCAAGGGGCTGCTAGTCACGTGCGGTGGAGCCTCCATCTACTCCCAGACGCAGACCGGCTACCCCAAATTCTGGCTACACGACACGGTACGACTGTGGCAACAGTCGTACTTGTACGTCCGCAACCTCACCACCGAGGACCGGATCAACTTGCGGGTGTTCCAGGACATGGAGTCCAGCCGGTTGCAGTGGGATCTGAAGGTCTACAGCGAGAAGACGGAGTCGGATGCGATGCTGCAACGCATGCGTGCCCTCGTCACCGCCGGTCTGACTGGCCTGGACATCACCCTCAGCTGGATGTCTAGAATGATGATGCCGCTGCAGCAGCGGGCACACAAGATGTGCTTCTACTCCGGCCGGCTGGACCCAACCCGGCTGTCCCGCCGTGATCCCCGCTACCACAACCTAAAGGAGTGGGTGTGGACCATCACGAAGGAGCGGCTGCCGAAAGGCTGGAAGTTCGGACTGGTGATCTCGAGATGCTTGCGGGTTGCTGCCAGCTCCATGGCATCCTGGATGAGAAGCTTTCTCTCCATGGCGAAGTTGGCCTCCGCCTCCTCCGGGTTATCCCTAAGGTTAACCGGCGTGACGAGCCGATCGATGGCCTCCTCCACTGGGTTCCGGGGTTGCGGTGGCGGAAGTTCCGCCTTCATCCGCGCCCTGCTCCCGCGGCTGGCGGCGGTGAGAACTGGAGCTGGCCATCATGACCTCGACGCCGCGGGAAGCGATGGAGGTGCGGCTGCCCAAATGCGGCAGCTCCGCGATGGAGACGATTTCCCTAGGGAAACGTTCCGGAACGGTGGCGACGTAGACGGGGAGGTCGACAAAAAGCAGGATGGAGCCGTTCGCCGGGAAGGAGGTTCCGGTGAAATAGGAAGCGTTGTCGATGATGCAGTCGAACTTGCTAAGCGTGACACCAGGCCGGAGGCCACGCGCTCACCGGCTGAAGTGCGGGGTCCTGTGCGGAACGTGATTCCGGTCGAAGCCATCTCGCCCCACGGTGGGCGCCAACTGTCGTTGTATTGGGAACGACAGTACCTAAGCAAGTTAGATAGAGGTGTGGGGACAAGCAGGGAAGCTATCGATGGCATCCGCAGGCGGGATTGGATACAAACAAGTGTAGCTGGACACAGGAAGTACCCAGGTTTGGAGCCCTCGTGATGAGGTAAAGCTCCTACTCCTGCTGATCTGACTATGAGCGATATACGGGCTACAAGTGCTCCTTGAGCTGTGTTCTCTAGCTACTGCCTTAAATAAACTCAGACCAACCCTTTCTACTGAGGCCTTGCCTCTCCTTATATAGGTAAAGAGGCAACGGTCTCACTGGCCAGTCCGGTTGGCAGGCCCCACAGGTGGGCCCCAGCCGGCTGGTCATCCATAGTACCCGGTATAGCTATGTCTCATTAGAGTACGAGCGGTATGGTCGTTGTGGGCATAGTGAACACATGCGAGCATCGTCGACATCGGGTCCTTTGCTCGCCGTCACCCATAAAGTCTTCGGTATGGCGAGTAATTGCCGATCTTGTCATCGTGCAGGCGTGCAGGTACCTTTGCCGCACGTCATCCTCCTCGATTGGTTCCGCTCTGCTGTAACCGGTGCTTCTCGCCGTTCCGGCTACCGTGAGGTAGCCGACTTGACTTGCTCCCGTCCAGCTGCGCGCCGCTAGTTGGGTGTGATCCGACTGCCATCGTTCTTGTCTGGTTGGGCTATCCGGAGGTCATCCCCCCGACACCAAGTATGCGTGATCATCGGAGACGCGTAAACTCAACAAGACTCCAACAATAATCCTATTTTTAACCCTGATGATATTCTATCAAGCGATAATGCAGGAAACCACGGAAACCAAGGAAGACAAGGACACAAGGGAAACCCAACAGTCAACCGCGTAATCTAGGGAGAAGAAGAACCACACAGAGGCAAGAGGCAAACTCTCCGCTTACCAGCCGATGCATGGAAAAGAGCAAGAGCAGCAATTTCGGGTGCAGTTCTAATGACAGCCGACGCCTCACATGAAGATTTATTAGCATATCAATATTTGCTTCACCACAAAAAAAGAGACCTACTAAGGATGCAAAGGCAACTCAAAAAAATAAAGAGGTTGGCCAATGAATCCAGTTTATGACGGGCACAACTAAGCTCTACCCGAGGATCTGGCAGCATAACAGGAGGAGCACCACCAAGAAGGGGAACATCTCGGCCACAAAACATCCCTGAAGCAAAAAGAAGCGAACTGATCCGAGACCTTGATCTGTCATTTATGTCAATAGATCAAGCAGGAAACATCAAGGCAAAAACAGCTCAAGCAGCAATTGTGTCCGCACAAACATATCTGATCAAAACTCAACCTGCACCCGACGATCCTCGTGTAGCTCTCCACCACTCCGTCCTAATGAACCTCGGCATGGTAAAAGCATCTCTCGCACAAGCAGAACAGGGAACCATGCTATCGGGGGGATGACCTCCGGATACCCCAACCGGATAAGAACTACGGCAGTCGGTTCATATCCGGCTGGCTGAGCGCAGCCGGACACGAGCAAATCATACCGGCTACTTCACGATAGCCGGAACCAAGAAGAGCAATAAGACATAGAACCGGCTACATCAGCGTAGCCAGACGCAGTCAGGAGGACAGAGCGACGTGCTGCACAGTGCGCGGTACGCCCTGGTACAATGACAAGACCCACAACTACACGGCCATACCGAAGACTTTGCTGGGTGACGCGGGCACAGTGGCCAGATGCTGACGACAGGCTCGGACGGCGTTCACTGTGCCCACAATGACTCTACCGCATGTACCTCGATGGGATGTAAGTGTACCGGATACTGCAGATGACCAGCCGGCTGGGACCCGCCTATGGGGCCCGCTAGCCGGACTGGCCAGTGAGACCGTTGCCTCTCTACCTATATAAGGAGAGGAAAGGCTCTCGTAGCAAGGGTTGGTCTCAGTGCATTTAAGGAGGTAGATAGAAGATACAACCCGAGGAGCGATTGTAGCCCGTATACCACTCATAGTCAGATCGGCAGGAGTAGGAGCTTTACCTTACCACGAGGGCTCTGAATCTGGGTACTTCCTATGTCTTGCTACACTTGCTCGTATCCAATCCCGCATGCGGACGCCGTCGAGAGCTTCCCTGCTAGTCCCCACACCTCTATCTAACCTGTTTAGGTACTGTCGTTCCCAATACAACGATAGTTGGCGTCCATCGTGGGGCTACATGGCTTCGACCGGAGTCACGTTGCGCACGGGACCCCGCACTTCAGCCGGTGAGCGCGTGGCCTCCGGCCTAGTGCTTATGCTCGGCAAGTTCGACTGCGTCATCGACAACGCTTTGTGTTTTGTCGGATCCACGTTTCTAGCAAACGACTCTATTCTGCTCTTCGGCGACCTCCCCGCCTATGTTGCCACTGTGCCAGAGCGTTTCCCTAGTGAGATCGTCTCCGTCATGGAACTGCTGTACCTTGGCAGCGGTGCCTCCGTCGCTCCTCACGGCGTCAAGGTGATGATGGCTGGCTCTAGCTCTCAGCCCCGCCAGCCTCGAGAGCAGGGTGCGGACGAGGTCGGAACTTCTGCCCCGCCGTGGCCTAGGAACCCGGTGGAAGAGGCCATCGACCGGCTCCTCACGCTGGTTAACCTCGGGGATAACCCAGAGGAGGCGGAAGCCAACTTCGCCATGAAGAGGAAGCTTCTCCTGTAGGAGGCCATGGAGCTAGCTGCGACCAGGAAGCAAATCGAGATCACCCGGCGCGAGTATGACCGCTGCAGCCATCTCCGGGGCCTCTTGTGAGAAGGCGGTCTGCAGCTGAGCTCACGGGCGTCCGGCGGTGAGCTAGGCGGAAGGATGGAAAGGGATAGCAAGCCGGATCTGCCACCTGCTCTCATCCGGCCTGCCTACAGCACACCCATCAAGAACCTGCGCGCGGCGCGAGCCGCGGCAGACGAGCTGCCCAACTTGGAGGGCGAGGAGTGAGACCGGCAGCACGCCTGAGTGCAGGAGCTCCTCTAGATCACGGATGAGCAGGTTGATGCCATCCGGCAGATACACGAGGACCCCAGCTGCTCCGGGGGAAGCAAGCCGCCCAACAACAGCAAGGGCGCACCCCACAAGACCCAGCAGGCGTCCTCCCCTCTGGCTAAGGCCCACAACAAGCGCCGCAGCTCTGGCAACAAGGGTCAGCCGCGCCAGGAGAAAACGGTGAAGAACAACCCACCGCCTCCCCCTCCACCAACCAGAGCTCCACGACTCGCCAGTTCCCGTCTCTCAGGCCGGGTAGGAGCGCCCAACCCGGACCATCCGGATACCCACGACCGCATCGAGATCCTCGCTCAAGCGTGTGTCACGGAAGAGGAAGATTCCACTGGACCGGTTTGTTTTGGACCCCGCATCCGGAACGAGCCGTTTCCGGATAAGTTCACCCTGCCCAGGGATACCCCCAAGTACGACAACAGCATGAAGCCGGAAGATTGGCTGACCGACTATGCCACGGCAGTCAGCATCGCCCATGGGAACAAGCGCACAGCTGTGTGCTACGTCCCCCTCATGCTAACCGGGTCAGCGAGGACATGGCTCAACAACCTCGCGCCCAACAACATCAACGCCTGGCCAGATTTTGAGAAGATGTTCGTCCGAAACTTCAATGGCACGTACAAGCATCCGGGCCGCCCACACGACCTGGCCTTGTGCATCCAGGGCGACCGCGAGTACCTTGCTAGGTGGACGGAGCTGCGCAACACCTGTGAGGGCATCCTGGAGAGCCAAGAGATCAGGTTCTTCGTCGAGGGGTGCCGAGAAGGCACCATGCTTCGCCACCGGCTACTGTGTGATGAGCCGAAAACCATGGTGGAGCTCATGATGGATGCCATAATGAAGAAACCTCTCTGGGTGAGTGCTGATGGGCGTCCGACTCCTTCGGAGCCAGCTCGCGACCGGCCAAGCAATCTGGCTGGAGAAGCCGGATCCTCCAGGCGCCACGACAACGACAACCGGTTCCACGGGGACCGCCAAGCCGGACAGCAGAAGCCTCGCTACCACGTGTGGCAGGTCAATGCTATGGAGGGCGCGCCCGATGCACCGGCTAACGACACGAGAAGGAAGAAGCCACGGCTCACCTTCGACCAAATGTTTGACAACCCGTGCAAGTGGCATAGCGGTCCCTTCAAACCGGCTACGCACACCACCCGAAACTGTAGCTGGACCCACCAGCTAAAGGAACAATGCAACTAGAAACGGCTACCCCCGCCCCCTCCCGGTGGACCCCCACCGCCGGCTAGGGGAGCCGGCAATGATGGTAACAGAGGCAACGGCGACAACAACAACGACTACCCCCAGCCGCACGCCGCCTACCACATCTTCGAGACCGAGCTAGATGACAAGCACAGTCGTGGGTGGCGCTCTAAGGAGGTAAACGCCATCGTCTCCCTAGTCCCCAGTACCTAAACTGGTCGAAGACCCCCATCACCTGGAGCCGGGAGGATAAGACGGATGAGCTTCCGAATCCCGGGGGCTACGCCATGGTGCTTGACCCTCTCATCGTCTCCAACGAGCGCACCTGCCGCTTTTCGCGCGTCCTCATCAACGGGGGCAGCAGCCTCAACCTGCTTTACCGGTCATCGCTAGAGAAGCTTGGCATCCGCGAGTGCGACCTGCGCCCGACTACCAAGACATTCCATGGTGTACTGCCGGGGCTGGCTTGCGCTCCGCTGGGTAAAATCTAGCTGGATGTCATCTTCGGGACCGAGGAGAACTTCTGGTACGAGCCGGTATGGTTCGAGGTGGTGAACTTCTTGAGCTCCTACCATGCTCTCCTCGGGCGCCCTGCCCTCGTCAAATTCATGGCCGTGCCCCACTACGTGGATCTCAAGACGATGATGCCGGGGCCAAACAGTGTGATCACCATCGCTGGCTGCTTCAGGCAGTCGATGGAGTGCGCCTCAGCTGGCTCCAAGCGGGCCGAGGCCCTCATCATAGCCAAAGAGAAGCGCGAGATCATGCGCAATGTGGCCATGGCCCAGCAAGAAGTGCCGGCTAGCAGGAAGCCAGCTGGGGATGCAACTTTCTAGCCGGCCAGGGAGACGAAGAAGATTCTGCTTGACCCCTCTGACCCGATAGTTCGTCGCCATTGGTGCCAACTTGGACAGCAAATACGAAGGCGCTTGTCGACTTCCTCCGTGAGAATCGGGACATCTTTGCATGGTCACCCAAGGACATGCCAGGTGTGTCGAGGGAGTTCGCCGAGCACTCGCTTCATGTGCGGCCGGATGCCAAGCCGGTCAAGCAGCCTCTGCATCGGTTCGCAGAAGAGAAAAGAAAGATCATTGGTGACGAGATCACTCGACTCCTTGCAGCCGAGTTCATTATGGAGGTGTACCACCCGGACTGGCTGGCTAACCCAGTCCTGGTGTTGAAGAAGAACAAGACCTGGGGCATGTGTATCGACTACACCAGCCTGAACCAGGCGTGCCCGAAAGACCCCTTCGCTTTGCCCCGTATCGATCAAGTTATTCATTCCATGGCTAGGTGCGATTTGTTGTCCTTTTTGGATTGTTACTCCGGTTACAATCAGATCCGGCTAAACCCGGCTGACCAGATAAAGACATCGTTTATCACCCTGTATGGGGCTTTCTGCTATGTAACCATGCCTTTCGGTCTAAAAATGCAGGCGCTACCTATCAGCGCTGTATGTAGAAATGCTTGCACTCGCAGATCGGCCGAAACGTGCATGCCTACGTGGACGATGTCGTCATCAAGACAAAGGAGAAGCGCAACCTCCTCGAGGATTTGGGGGAAACGTTCGGCAACCTCCATCAATACCAGATGAAGCTGAACCCGGAGAAGTGCGTCTTCGGCATCCCATTCGGCCAGCTACTCGGTTTCCTCGTTTCACAACGAGGGATCGAGGCGAACTCGGAGAACATTGCGGCTATTGGGAGAATGCAGACGCCGAAGAGCTTGCTCGAAGTCCATAAATTCACCAGATGCTTGGCCTCCCTCAGCAGTTTCATCAGCCGGTTGGGGGAGAGGGCACTTCCGCTGTACTAGCTGATGAAGAAGACGGACAAGTTCTCCTGGACCTCGCAAGACGCCGCCGCCTTTCATGACCTCAAGTGCATGCTATACACAACGCCGGTTCTAGACATGCCGGCTAGCAAGGAGGCGATGTTGCTATATATAGCAGCCATCAACCGGGTCGTCAGCGTTGTCTTAGTGGTGGAGCACCCCGAGGAAGGCAAGGCTCAGCCGGTTCAGTGACCCGTCTACAACCTCAGCGAGGTTCTCTCCCTCTCCAAGAAGAACTACCCCACTACCGGAAAATGTGCTATGGTGTATACCTAGCATGCAAGAAGCTCAAGCACTACTTCCAGGAGTATCCGATTAAGGTCGTGTGCACCGCACCCCTTTCGGAAATCATCGGCAACAAGGACGCCACCGGCCGAGTCGCCAAGTGGGCCATCGAGCTCGCCTCCTACTCCATCCAGTACGAGCCAAGTCTCACGATCAAGTCACAGGCTCTGGCGTACTTCCTCGTCGACTAGGCCGAAACCCAATACCTCCCTCCGATTCCTGACTCGGACCACTTGAGGATGCACTTCGACGGTTCGAAGATGCTCGGGGGCTTGGGGGCCGGCATCATCCTCACCTCGCCCAAAGGAGACTGGTTGGAGTATGTTCTCCCGATACACTTCAAGGCCTCCAACAACGTCACTGAGTACGAGGCACTGGTGCATGGCCTCTGGCTGGCCAGGGAGATCGGCGTCAACCGGATCCTTTGCTTCATCGACCCGGATCTGGTGGTGCAGCAGATATCTGGAGAATGGGATGCCCGCGATGCAAACATGGCCCTCTACCGGTTCCACGTACAGAAGCTCAGCGCCTCCTTCGACGGATGTGAGTTCCATCATGTCCCTCGTGTCAACAACGAGGCAGCTGATTCGCTCGCCCGAATCGGATCCACCAGGCAGGCGATCCCACCAGGGGTCTCCTTGGAGCATCTGTGCAAGCCCTCCATCAACCTGTCTCCCGAATCGGATTCCATTATCTGGGAGGGAAGCATTCCGGTTGACAGCATGATAGACGTGGAACCGGCAGAACCCGTGAAGAAGAAGGCTTGCACCAACTCCAGCACGTCCGCACCCCCCTGCTCGCAAGACCCGGGGGCTGCCGACTCATCAAGCGGCTCGGGGCTGCCGTTCCGGGTACCTCATCCGGACGACCCCCCGACGTCCCTCAACCGGAGAATGGAAGCATCCTCACAATCCGGGAGATACCATCCTGGGCGCAGCCCTTCATGAACTACATCGCCAATGGAGAACATCCGGATGACGAGGTGGAGGCCAGGAAAATCCGGCAACGCGCGCACACGTACACCATCCTCAACAAGGAGGTGTACAAGCGCAGCATATCCAACATCTTCCAGCGATGTGTCAATGTGGACATAGGCTACCGGCTACTCAAGGACATCCACCAGGGCGAGTGCAGACATCACGCTTCATCCAGGGAAATAGTCGCCAAGGCGTTCCGCCACGTCTTCTATTGGCCCACCGCCCTCGAGGATGCTGAGCAGCTAGTCCACGCGTGCAATGGGTGCTAGTGCTTTGGGCACCTCAGGCACATGTCAGCTACGGTACTCCGGACCATACCGATCACCTGGCCCTTCGCCGTATGGGGCCTCGACATGGTCGGTCCCTTCAAACGGGCACACGCGGGCATGACCCACCTGCTGGTGGCGGTAGACAAGTTCACAAAGTGGATAGAGGCCAAGCCTATACGGAAGCTGGATGGGGCGACAGTCGTCACCTTCTTCACGAACATCATCAACCGGTTCGGCTACCCCAACAACATCATCACTGACAACGGCACGAACTTCGCCAAGGGGGCCTTCGCCCGGTTCTGTAGTAATAAGGTTATCCGGCTAGACCTCGCTTCCGTCGCACAGCCGCAGTCCAACGGGCAAGTCGAAAGGGCAAACGGCCTAGTGCTAGCCGGCATCAAGCCGTGCCTCATCGAGCCCTTGGAGAGATCGCCCGGATGCTGGATCGAGGAACTTCCGGCTATGTTGTGGAGCCTCCGCACCACGCCGAATAGGTCAATCGGCTTCACACTGTTCTTCCTCATCTATGGATCAGAAGCCGTCCTCTCCATGGACATCGAGTTTGACTCACCGTGCAAGCTCCTCTACAACGAAAAGGCCAACAAGGAGGCGTGGGAGGATGGCATGGACCTCCTCGAGGAAGCCCGCGAGCTGGCACTATCTAGGTCGGCCCTGTACCAGCGCGCCTGTTCCACTACCATTCGAGCTGGATCCGGCCCATCGCGTTCCGCGAGGGCGATCTGGTTCTCTGGCTGGTGCAAGACACGAAGGGCATGCACAAGCTTGTTGGATATATGCCCAACATGCAATAATAAAGTGGTTATTATTATATCTTTATGTTTATGATAAATGTTTACATCCCATGCTATAATTGTATTAACCGGAAACATTAATACTTGTGTGTTTTGTAAACATAAAAGAGTCCCTAGTAAGCCTCTTGTTAAACTAGCTTGTTGATTAAATGATGATCATGGTTTCCTGATCATGGACATTGGATGTCATTAATAACAAGGTTATATCATTAGGAGAATGATGTGATGGACACACACCCATAGTAAGCATAGCATAAGATCAAGTCATTAAGTTCGTATTGCTATAAGCTTTCAAATGCATAGTAACCCAATCCTTCAACTATGAGGTTATGTTAATCACCATCACCGGATGGGTACTTTGATGACATCAAACACCGCTTCGTAACTGGGTGGTTATAAAGGTGTCATTGGGTATTCTGAAAGTATGTGTTGAAGCGCATGGACCAAGATTGGGATTTGTCCATCCATATGACGGATAGATATGCTCTGGGCCCTCTCGGTGGAATGTCATCTAGTTAGCTTGCAAGCATGTGACTAGGTCATAAGGGATGACATATCACGGAACGAGTAAAGAGTACTTATCAGTAACGAGGTAGAACTAGGTATGGAGATACCGACGATCAAACCTCAGATAAGTAGAATATCACGTGACAAAGGGAATTGGTTTCGTATGTTAAATGGTTCTATCGATCACAAAGTCATCGTTGAGTATGTGGGAGCTGTTATGGATCTCCAGATCCCGATAATGGTTATTGATCGGAGATGTGTCTCCATCATGTCTACATGTTCACGAACCGCAGGGTGACACACTTAAGGTTCGAAGTTGTTTTAAGTAGATATGGAATGTGCGTTGGAGACCGAATGTTGTTCGGAGTCTCGGATTGGATCCGGGACATCACGAGAAGATCCGTAATTGTCTGGATAATGAGATTCATATATTGGGGATCATTTTCTAAGTTAGGAAATGTTCTGGAGTGTTTGTATGGAGATTCTAGAAGGTTTCAGAATGTTCTGGAAGGTTCTGGAAGATTTCTTGGAGTTTGCTTGAAAACCAAGAAAGGATCAAGGAGTCTTTGTGGGGCAAGACACGGATTCGTGGGGGAGGAGGATTCCTCCCCCCTCCCAATCCGCCGGCCAAGGAGGGAGGGGAGTCCTACTAGGACTCCCCCTCCCATGGCGCCTCCCTCCTTTAGATAGAGGGGAGGGGTGCCAACCCCTAGACCTCTCCCATAACAAACCCTAGCCGCCGCCTCTCTCCTCCTCCTTCACTCTGCTCCGGCTTAGGCGAAGCCCTACAGAAATCTCTACTCCACCACCACCACCACACCGTCGTGCTGCTGGGATTCCGTGGAGAAGATCTACTACCTTCGCTGCTCGCTGGAACGAGGAGAGGAAGGTTTGCTTCGACTCTGCACGTGTGACCGATTACGGAAGCGCTGCCGGAACGCGGCGCCGGAAGGATCGTCCACACGATCTTGAGATCGGCAAGTGATCGACTACATCAACCCCGAGATCTAATCTCGTAATGCTTTCGGATCTACGAGGGTTAGTACAGATCTATCTTGTTGCACATGTCTAATAGATTAGATCTTGGCTTTTATCTAGATTAGATCTGGGTTTTGTTCGTTCTTGCGGTAGAATTTTTTTGTTTTCCATGCTACAAACCCATCAGTGGTATCAGAGCCAGGTCTATGCGTAGATCTGTTGCACGAGTAGAACACAATGGTTTTGTGGGCGTTGGTGCTCGTGCCGTCTTTTGCTTTGTGTACTTTGCATCTTGCGGCATGGTGGGATGAAGCGGCTCGGGCTAACCTTACATGTCATCGCACATGAGACTTGCTCCACAGTTGACGTGCAACTCGTATTGCACAAGTGGCTTTGCGGGTGTCTGTCTCTCCCATCATAGTATAGATCCAATCTACACTTTGCACTTGATAGCACATGTATCAACGTTGTGGTTCATGTTCGTAGGTAAGATCCGTTCTTATTCGAAAGCCCCAAACCACGTAATACATGCAATGAAAATTAGAGGCGTCTAACTTGTTTTTGCAGGGGTTTTGTGATGTGATATGGCCATCATGTGATTGTGATTATATTTGACGTATGCAATGATCCTCGTTGTAATATGGCAACCGGCAGGAGCCTAATGGTTGTCTTTAATTCTGTTAAGATCTGCGTGTCTATTCATCTTGTAATAGTTTTATTCCAAGTAGTTGTAATAGTTACTAGTGATGATGGACAGCCATGAAGCGGCGCCACTGACCTTGACGCGATGCTGGTGATGATGGAGATCATGTCCGTGCTTTGGAGATGGAGATAAAAGGCATAAGAAGAAAGGGCCATATCATATCACGCTAATTATGAATTGCCTGTGATGTTAATCCTTTATGCATCTTGTATTGCTTAGATCGCGACAGTAGCATTATAAGATGATCCCTCTCACTAAATATCAAGTAATAAAGTGTTCGTCCTTAGTAGGCACCGTTGCTAAGACTCGTCGTTTCGAAGCATCTCGTGATGATCGGGTGTGATAGATTCTACGTGTGCATACGACAGGTGCAAGCCATATTTGCACATGCGGATACTAAGGTTAACCTTGACGAGCCTAGCATGTACAGACATGGTCTCGGAACACGGAATACCGAAAGGTAAAGCATGAGTCATATGGATGATATGATGAACATGTTGATTGTTTGCCTTTAAAGCTACATCATCTCACGTGATGATCGGACTTGGTGTAGTGGATTTGGTTCGTGTAATCACTAAAACAACTAGAGGGATGTTGTTTTGAGTGGGAGTTCTTTTGTAATTTGGATTAGTCAAACTCAATTTATCATAAACACAATCAAAGTGAATTTGCATAGTTTGTTGTAGTCATTGGCATCCGTTCACCACCTTACACTTAGTTATAGTTGAGATAGTAGAACTATAGAAATTCTGGGTATTTGCTTTACGAACTGGTATCGTATTGTTTTGAGTGTCAATCTAAAGTTTAAAATTCATATTGCAAACTTTTAGCAAACTCCGTTTACTCTGTGAAGTTTAATAAACAGTATTAAATCAAGAGTAACAATTCCAGTGTTAGTATCTAATGTATCATGTTTGCCTCCATGATTCTTGATACTCAAAAGATTGTTTTTAATATCAAGTTTATCTAAGAGCTAAAAGCAATGTTTCAGAAACCATCATATGTGAAAGGTATTGCGATATCTAAAACAATGTGTTGGTTACAACATGATAGAGTATACGTCCTCATATTTGATGAGAATTTGTGAAGATTGGAGACGCCAGTCGTCCTAATCCTCCAAAAGGTTTTGGAAAGGAAACATTATACTCGCAATTCACCTTTATAAGCTATAGCAGCTTGATCATGAAAATTGTCATGATAAGGATGAATAGAAGATGTAAGTAAAATGTTTACTACACTAAAAGATTACTAAAGAATGGAATTTTGAAAGAATGCCAAACATTTGATGAAGGTGATCCACTTCAAAGTGCAAGTTCAAAGGTATTAGTATTTGACTATACACACTTTGTACTATGTGTCATGTGAATGACACCACTATTGATGTTGATAGATTCTTTTAAAAGAAAAGGAATTGTTGAAAGAGAATCTATAAAATATTTGGCAGAAAAGAAAAGATTGGAGATGTCCAACTTAGGTATATAGAAGATACATGTTATGGCTATATTCCTTGGTTGTTAAACAATGTGGTTCTGCGGTATTGGATACCGAATTGGTTGGTATGAAGTGTCATACAGGACAACACAATTCATGAACTGCAATGGCCTAAGTAACTAGCAAGAGAATATGTGATGATGTTCATCGAAAACAAACAAAGGGTTGTTGTGTTGCTCGTTAACATCAAAGCTTGCCTTCAAGATTTGTTTCAATAATTGTTATTTTGATCAGGTATTATGACGACAAAAGGTTGTTCAAATAATTACCGTATTCCATAATAGATGGATGATATACAAGTCTGGTTGGAGAAATAACGACCATAAAACTAATGCTAAAATCTCGCAAGACAAATAATTGAAAGATCACTTGCGAAGTGACATCGCTGTTTAAATTATATTGAAAGGGGTACATGAAGAAACTCCATGTTGATGGATTTTTGGAGTCTTTGATTTTGATCAAATGACGCTTGTGATACTTTCCTGAAGATAATTAAAACCCCGTTCATAGGCCAAAAGAGGAACGGACGACTAACTGATTGGAATTTGTACATATTGATGTATATAGTCCATTATGTGTAGTCGTGGGCGATGGATTTCAACTTCATATGCTTTCTCCGAAGATTTGAGTGAGTATATGTATATACCTACTCAATAAGGAAGAAGTATGAAACATTTGAAAATGTTCAAAGACTTTCAAGATGAAGTGGAAAATTATTGTAACAAGAAAATAAAAATTTTATGATTGGATCATAAAGATGTTTGAGTTACAAGTTTAGCAAAGCACCTAAGATTTGAGGAATCGTTCCATGGATTTGCATTTCCCAAAACACCATAGGAGTATGGAGTGTTCAAGATATGTAATGAAACCTTGTTTGACATGGTAAGATCAAAGGTGTCATTTATAAAACTGCCATTATATTTTAAAGATTAAAGCTTTAGTGACTACCGCTTTTACACTGAAAAGAGCTCCATCGTGATCCGTTGAAATGACACCATATAAGTCATGGTTTGGGATAAAACCCAGGTTGTCGTTTCTTCAATTTTTTGGTATGCTAAGCATAAATAAAATGTTTACAACCAAAGTCGGATGAGCATGTCTTTGTAGGTTATTATGAATAACCATTGGGTATTCCTCCATAACACCGAAGACAAAAGTGTTTGTCGCTTAGAATGTCGAGTTTCTTGAGAAGGAATTTTGTTGAAAAGTTAAGTGGGAGGACAATAGAACTTTGACAAGGTCGTTGAACCTTGGCTAATATGTGCTGAGTTGCGCAGCATCGGAAAGTGTCCCGGAGGCAGCAACAATGCTCATGGCTCACGTGCCTCAAAGGTTGTGGTCACGGATATCTAAGTTACTATTGAACCAAGTAGGTCGGGTAAGTAATCAAATGCCAAGATTTGAGAGTTAAATCATTGTTGTTTGACAATGATGAACCGACTACATGCAAAGAAGCAATGATGGGCCCTGACTTCGTTAAGTGGCTTGAAGACATAAAATCCGTGATAATTCCATACACGAGAAATCAAGCTTTGAATTTGAAAGACCCTCTAGAAAGGTGCAAGACCTTATAGTCGTATATGGATCTATAAAGAAATAGACATGGATGTTTCACATCTATGAAATAGTCGACATGTCGGAAAGAGTTTACGACAATGCTCAAGAAATTGACTATGATAAGATTTGATCTTTCATAGCGATATTTAGTCTGGACGAATTAATGTAGCAACCACTACATATATTTTGGTATATGGTCGTTGAACAAACAAAACAAGTTCCTCTAATAGAATGGTTACCTAGGATGTGTCCATGACACGATCCAAAGGGTTTTGTTAATTCAAAGGATGCTAAAAGAGTATGCAAAGCTTCAATGGTTGAAGTGAGCATTGCGGAGTTGGAATCTTCACCGTGATGAAACCGTTAAAAGGTTTAATTTCATCAGAGACGATGAAGATGCTTGCATTTTTGCAAGAAATTAAGTGGGAGCGCTAAGACATATTTCTAATACATTATGTGAAAGACATATCGTTGATTAGAAATGATGTATCTTTTATTGACATAGGTTAAGAATTTCATTTCGATGAAAGACTTAGGCATAACCCAAGAATTAGGCATCAATGTCTATATGGATAGATTGAGGCGCTAATATGGTTTTGCAAAATGTACATAGATAAGATGTTGAATGAGTTCAATAAGGAAACAAAAAGAAAGGTTCTTGGCCTTGCGGAAAGGACTGAATCAAGATTCAAGTGTGTTGACACGAGATTCAAGTGTTTTGACACTTGGTGAAATCACAAGAATATTTTGATCAATCATTCTTTGAGATGTACACATCTAGATATGTCCTATGCTAAATGTTATGAGCATATACCAGAATGACTCATAAGATGATCATTGGACAATAGTAGGGATATTCCTATGATCTTTGGAAGAACTAAGAATATATTATTTATATAGTGGTGACAAATAGTTCATTGTAAATTGTTACATTGATACTAGTTTTGTCACAAATTAAGTTTATCTCAATTTAAACTATGGGTGGCACAATGTAATGGAAAGGAAGTTCCATAACGGATTTGGTTGAGTACCAAAGTTAAAACATTATGACAGATACTACAACAAAAGGCTAAGTATATGACTGTTATTGTAGCAGCAAATGAGGGCATTTGTGTCAAGTAGTTTGTTATCAAACTAGGTGTGGTTCATAGCGGGATAATACTATGAAGATACATTGTATGACAATTGTATCAACATGATTTAATCCCAAGGAACTAAAGGTCTCACCAAAGGACCAAATTTATACAATGCCATCTCATTGGAGAATGAGTAATGCGTAGAGACGCAAGGACATGCAAATACACACGGACTTGGAAGTGTCAGATCCGAAGATTATGTTTACCACTAGCAATAGTGTCTATACAACACTAGAAAGCCATAGGTGTTGAATGCACAAGTTATTAACTAGATTATTGACTCTAGTGCAAGTGGGAGACTATTGGAGATATGCCCAAGAGGCAATAATAAAGTGGTTATTATTATATCTTTATGTTTATGATAAATGTTTACATCCCATGCTATAATTGTATTAACCGGAAACATTAATACTTGTGTGTTTTGTAAACATAAAAGAGTCCCTAGTAAGCCTCTTGTTAAACTAGCTTGTTGATTAAATGATGATCATGGTTTCCTGATCATGGACATTGGATGTCATTAATAACAAGGTTATATCATTAGGAGAATGATGTGATGGACACACACCCATAGTAAGCGTAGCATAAGATCAAGTCATTAAGTTCGTATTGCTATAAGCTTTCAAATGCATAGTAACCCAATCCTTTGACCATGAGGTTATGTTAATCACCATCATCGTATGGGTACTTTGATGACATCAAACACCGCTTTGTAACTGGGTGGTTATAAAGGTGTCATTGGGTATTCTGAAAGTATGTGTTGAAGCGCATGGACCAAGATTGGGATTTGTCCATCCATATGACGGATAGATATGCTCTGGGCCCTCTCGGTGGAATGTCATCTAGTTAGCTTGCAAGCATGTGACTAGGTCACAAGGGATGACATATCATGGAGCAGTAAAGAGTACTTATCGATGAGGTAGAACTAGGTATGGAGATACCGACGATCAAACCTCGGATAAGTAGAATATCGCGTGACAAAGGGAATTGGTTTCGTATGTTAAATGGTTCTATCGATCACAAAGTCATCGTTGAGTATGTGGGAGCTGTTATGGATCTCTAGATCCCGCTAATGGTTATTGATCGGAGATGTGTCTCCATCATGTCTACATGTTCACGAACCGTAGGGTGACACACTTAAGGTTCGAAGTTGTTTTAAGTTGATATGGAATGTGCGTTGGAGACCGAATGTTGTTCGGAGTCTTGGATTGGATCCGGGACATCACGAGAAGATCCGAAATTGTCTGGAGAATGAGATTCATATATTGGGGATCATTTTCTACGTTAGGAAATGTTCCGGAGTGTTTGTATGGAGATTCTAGAAGATTTCGGAATGTTCTGGAAGGTTCTGGAAGATTTCTTGGAGTTTGCTTGAAAACCAGGAAAGGATCAAGGAGTCTTTGTGGGGGCAAGACACGGATTCGTGGGGGAGGAGGATTCCTCCCCCCTCCCAATCCGCCGGCCAAGGAGGGAGGGGAGTCCTACTAGGACTCCCCCTCCCATGGCGCCTCCCTCCTTTAGATAGAGGGGAGGGGGCGCCAATCCCTAGACCTCTTCCATAACAAACCCTAGCCGCCGACTCTCTCCTCCTCCTTCACTCTGCTCCGGCTTAGGCAAAGCCCTGCAGAAATCTCTACTCCACCACCATCACCACACCATCGTGTTGCTGGGATTCCATGGAGAAGATCTACTACCTCCGCTGCTCGCTGGAACGGGGAGAGGAAGGTCGCCGACTCGCGCGTGTGACCGATCATGAAGCGCTGCCGGAACACGGCGCCGGAAGGATCGTCCACATGATCTTGAGATCGGCAAGTGATCGACTACATCAACCCCGAGATCTAATCTCGTAACGCTTTCGGATCTACGAGGGTTAGTACAGATCTATCTCGTTGCACATGTCTAATAGATTATATCTTGGCTTTTATCTAGATTAGATCTGGGTTTTGTTCGTTCTTGCGGTAGAAATTTTTTGATTTCCATGCTACGAACCCATCAAAGCTATCACCACCTTGGGAGGGCCCCTTCATCATCAGCCGGGCGCTGCACAACAACTCCTACTACCTCATCGACGCGCAACAGCCGTGCAAGAAAAAGATGGACAAATCGGATGAAGATAAAGAGCGCCCCTGGAACGTGCCCCTGCTCCGCCTGTTTTACACCTAATCATCGGATAGTGTATGTATCCCGTGAACTCTATGAATGAAAATGCGGACCCCCGTGAGATACTCGTGGGCTCCTTGCTAGAAATTCATGTGTATTTGTTTCCGGTTTAGTTTTTTCGGCTCCGCCAACCCCTACCCGGGGGCTCGCCGGCTGGCCCGACCTGTTAAATGAAAAAACTGGCTGAGTACTGTGCGACGATGTCAGAGGCCCACTCTTCGTCTCAGCTACATACCACAACCCGGCTGTCTGGCTAGCAAGAGCAAAAGCCTGAGGCATCCCACATGAAAGACAGGGAGGAGATGCGACGGATCAGGCGTCCCAGCCATGCGCCTAGTTTGAGATGATCCGACTACTAAGCCCTTAGTACCTTGCGCAATGTATTGTCAGCTCCCTTTGATTCTGGCTGCAGACCGCAACCCGGCTGCCTAGCAAGGATGCAGCGTAAACAGCAAAGCGCATGGGAAAGCGACTAAGTGTCCAGAGAAGCACAAGCTAGTTTTCAAAAACTAAAGCTGTCTTCCGGCTAATAAGCAACACCGTAACCGACTAACCTATTAACAAGCGGGCCTACATGTGTATTTGTTTTGTCTGACTACATCGAGTTAGAATTCAAGGAGAGGGAAGATTCGAAGTCCTTGCCTTCATCAAGCGCTCTGAATCTCAGGGGCTACACCCACTGGTGCGCTCGCGCGCCCCCAGTGGAACCATGTAGTTCCGACTGGCTAAAGGGAGTTTAGCCGGATATTTAGAGCCCAGGTGAGGGCAAGGGTAGGACAAGAAAGAGGAAGATTCGAAGCACCTGGCTATGCCAGCTACTTCGAATCTCGGGGGCTACACCAAGTGGGTGCGCTGGCGCGCACCCACTAGAGTTAGAGTCCCCCCGGCTGAAGGCGTTCAACCGGGCAAGATAACCGGATATATCCCAGATTGCGTTAGCCGGCTAGAGGCATCTAGCCGGTCGAAGCTAAGGGCTTGAAGAAAAGAAAGAAGAAGATTTGAAGCACCTGGCTATGCCAGCTACTCCGAATCTCGGGGGCTACACCTAGTGGGTGCGCTGGCGCGCCCCCACTGGAGTTGAAGTTCCCCCGACTAAAGGCGTTCAGCCGAGCGAAGGTAGCCGGATAAGTGTAACCGGCAAAAGATAAAAACTTCAAAGCATACAAAAAATCACAAGGAAGATGGAAGCAAGCCAAATAGTACAATTGGATAAAAAAGGGAGACGAAGCTCCCATAAGTTCACCCGGTGTCAGAGACAGCCGACACAGACAACGGGGTTCCACAAAACGAAATAACTACAAGTCCACCCGGCATTCCAGGGATCATATCTAGGCGACGGGACCCTTGCCGTGAGGGTGATCCTGGCCGGAGGTGGTCTCAGGAGGCGGAGGAGGCGTGCTGGCAGTTCCGGCTCCAACGTCCTGGCCAGTCGGCTGTGTGGAGGCTTCGGCTCCCGCATCCGGCGTCCCAGCAGACTTCGAGTCGGTGAGGACCTTGTTGACGTCCGCATAGTCGGTAATCTTGATGGTGGAGGTGTGGATCTCCGAATGGGCTTGGCGGATGGCAGCGAGGTCGGCGACGACGTGTAAGCCCCCATCGATCTTCTTGATGCGGGCGTCCTTGTACCAAGAGAGAATCAAGGCCAAGTCCATCTCTACTCCGGCTCGCGCCGCCAAGTCCCGCAGACGGTCGACGACAGCCGGCACCTCCGCCACCTTGGCCACCAGCTGCGCCAGTGTCTCCGGAACCGCCGCATCCGTCCACAGGAACGCGAAGACCGCCTGAGCCGCTTGGTGGAGCTTAGCGGCCTCCTTGCCAAGGAGGACAACCAGCTCCTGGGCAGTAGGTTGCTCCCCCAGCCAGTTCTCCTGTAGCTAGTTGTACGCCAGCAGGTCTACGCCAGGATAAAACGCTGTCAGAAAAAAGGAAAGTCAGATGCGGCTACCGGATCCGAAAAGACGAGATAGTCAGAAAAACTTACCCTTGGCGGTGTGCCCGACCTGCATCAACTCCTCGACTAGGGACTTCTCCCGAACCATCAGCCGTTTGACCTCCTTCTCTTGGTCCTTGCTCTAGGCATCGAGGAGGTCAAAGGCTTGGGCCCGGCTGGCGAGGGCGGCATCGCGCTCGTTGATGGTGGCCTCCAGGGCATCCGTCTTGGCGTGCCAGTCCTTATTCTGCAGCCGGAACATAGAATTGGACTTGCTCAGCCGGTCATTCGCCTTCTTCAGGTGATCGATCTCCCGCTGAGCGCACGCCATGATGGCTGTGGAAACCGGCTATCAGCCAAAAAAAGGACTTACTCTTGGAGGTCCCGTTGGCAGTCGCGAGCTTCTTCTCTAGGGTCCGGTTGTCGCCGGCTGCAGCCTTGCGCAGCCGGATCTCCTTCACCGCTAGCTCGAGGGTGGCAGCAAGATCCGCCAGCGAGGCGGCGAGGAGGCATCATCGTCAACGTCGTTGGCGACCAGCGACTCCTTCGCCTCCAGCACCACCGTTCGCCACTCTTCCCCCGGCTCGTCATCGGAGTTTTTGTCAGTGACAACCACGAGATCCTTGCTGATGGAGGCCCTTTGCGTCGCCGCGGGGGGAACTACCTCCATTTTGTGGGGTTGCCGCCGCTGTTTCCGGCTGCACCACCGTAGTCGGTGGGGCGTCCCCTGCTCCGGCTGCGGTAGCCGGATCAGCCCAAGGCGGGGGTGGAGACGGAGCCCTAGGCGAAGGAGGGGGAGCAGGAGTAGCTGGAGGTGGCGCGGTGTCCGGCACGCGGGGCGGCGAGCCAGTTGGCGCCCGTGCCGGGCTCGCGGCACCGAAGGAAACCAGCGAGCTGGACAATAGAAGACAAGAGAAAAACAAAAACAAGTAAGCAAAAGACAGAAAAGGCTACACAAAAGAAAGAGAGAAGGCAGAAGCAACAAAACAAGGCCAGCAGGTGACTTACCCCGACACCATGGGGGGCGGCCCCTTCTTGTGGCCAAGACGGCTGGGGGGAAGGGCATCGGTCTGGCTCCTTTTGGGGGTTGGCTCCTCCACAGCAGGCCGACTGGCCCCGCCTCCTCCACCGGACTGGCTGGAGCCGCTCCCACCGGTGCCGGACCGGCTAGAGCTACTCCCACCAGCGCCCAACCGGCCGAAGTCGCCGTCCGCCGTGCAGCTCCAGGCTGGATCGGGAGCTGGCGCGGCCTCCTTCTCCTTGTCGACCTCTACATGGGGGTCGTGAGCCGGCTCGTCGTTCCGGCTGTAGAAGACGTGGCCGTCCCCATCCGACTCCTCACCGGACCGGCGAGCACGCGACTCGGGAAGGTCAGGCGTGAAGTTCTGGAGGGGGGGTCTCGCCCTCCTCCTGGATGATGCAGGGGAAGGTCTGCGAAAGAAAGAAGACAAGGGTCAGCCAAATAAAAAGACGAAACAAGAAAACCAAAAGCGGCTGGCGAGTCTTACCCGGGGCGCGGTTGTCGCGGCTGTAGGGAGCCAACCCGAACTTCCAGTGCTCCGGCAGCCGCTCCTTCGTGATCGTCCACACCCACTCCTTCAGGTTGTGGTAGCGGGGATCATGGCGGGACAGCCAGGTCGGGTCCAGCCGGCCGGAGTAGTAGCACATCTTGTGTGCGTGCTGCTGCAGCGGCATCATCAGCCAGGACATCCAACTGAGTGTGATGTCCGGGCCGGTCAAGCTGGTAGTGACGAGGGAGCACATCCGCTGCACCATCGTGTCCGACTCCGCCTTCTCCCCGTGGATTTTCAAGTCCCAATTCTGCCAGCTAGATTCCACGTCCTGGAAAGCCGGCAGATTGATCCGGTCCATGTTGGTGAGGTTGCAGACGTAGAAGTATGACTGCTGCCACAGTCGCACTGTGTCCTGCAGCCGGAATTTCGGGTAGCCGGTCTGCGTGCGGGAGTAGATGGAGGCGCCGCCGCATGTCACCAGCGGGCCTTGGGTGAACTGGACCTGCGCCCGGACGCGAAATAGCCGGCAGAAGAGCCCAAGATCCGGCTGGATCTCGAGGTATCTCTCGCAGAATACCACGTAGTGCGCCAGCGTGCCGATAGCATTGGTGCCGAGGTGGTGGAGGCGGAGGTCGAAGAAGGCGAGGAAGGTGAGGAAGAAGGGATGCACCGGTAGCACGAAGCCGCAGGCGAGATACGAAAGGAAAATAACCCGCCCCCCCTCTGCCGGGTGCGGCGACTCCTCTCCCGCCGGCACCAACCGCACCTCCACCTCCATCTCCGATGGCAGTACGCAGGTGGCTCGGTACTTCTCTATGTGCTCCTCCGTCACGAAGGAACCGCACCAGGCTCCACATTCGGCAGCCATATCCGGCTCGCTGGGCATCGCACCGGCTATGGAGTGGTGGTGGCCCTTGTCCCCAGTGATGCTAAACGGGCGGCGTAGCAAGCTCCGATGACAGAAACTGGTAAGACGAGGCGAGAAGGCAAGGGCACAGGGGGAAGACTGGGAAGGCAACGAGTGGAAGGAGGAACCGCCCTCTCCCGGGCGACCTTTTAAAGGCCCGGAAGGGCAACCGTCCGTGGTTCCATGCGGTGCCCATCGAGTCGCGCCCCACTCCCTCCACTGTGCAGGATCCTTTGTGCAGGCGCCAGGTGCGCAGAAGATCTCGGAGCAGAAACTAAAGAGCCAAACGGCAGTTTCCCGAGGCGACGTGCGCCGCAGTGCAATGATGGCATGTGCGTGCGTGGCCGGCGTCAACACTGACGTCACGGGTAGCGCAGCCGGTCACAAATTTCAAAGTTGGGGAGGAGCGCGTGCACATTTCACCTAAGGGCGAAATCTACACGTGCTCGGGGGCTAGTGTCGGGGGGAAGACCTCCGGATACCCCAAACGGACAAGAACTACGGCAGTCGGTTCGCCTCCAGCTGACTGAGCGCAGCCGGACATGAGCAAATCATACCGGCTACTTAACTATAGCCGGAACCAAGAAGAGCAACAAGACTCAGGACTAGCTACATCAGCGTAGCCGGACGCAATCAGGAGGACATAGCGACGTGCTGCACAGTGCGCGGTACACCCTGGTACGATGACAAGACCCGCAACTACACGACCATATTGAAGACTTTGTTGGGTGACACAGGCATAGTGGCCAGATGCTGACGACAGGATCGCACGGTGTTCACTATGCCCACGACGACCCTACCGCATGTACCTTGATGGGATGCAAGTGTACCGGATACTGTAGATGACCAGCCGGCTAGGACCCGCCTGTGGGGCCCGCTAGCCAGACTGGCCAGTGAGACTGTTGCCTCTCTACCTATATAAGGAGAGGCAAGGCTCTCGTAGCAAGGGTTGGTCTCAGTGCATTTAAGGAGGGGGATAGAAGATACAGCTCGAGGACCGATTGTAGCCCATATACCACTCATAGTCAGATCGGTAGGAGTAGGAGCTTTACCTCACCACGAGGGCTCCGAACCTGGGTACTTCCCGTGTCTCGCTACACTTGCTCGTATCCAATCCCACCTGCAGACTCCCTGCTAGTCCCCACACCTCTATCTAACCTGTTTAGGTATTGCCGTTCCCAATACAATGACACACGCGGTAACCCGATAGATCCCCACGCCTTCGCAGCAACCCTCGGCAAGTAGGTCACACCCGACGATCACGATCGCCGCATCGGGTCCACTTCTCGGGATTAGAGCCATGGAATGAGGCAAGAAACGATATCACACAATGAAGGATCGATAGATCCAGGGAAGAGCATAACAGTCAAAGATACTATGATGGTGAAAGCAAAGAAGAACAAGAACTATGCGGAGCTAGTTGCTTTACCCGATGGGTTCGTAAGACTCCAGTACCAAAAGACTTCAAATTACCTCATGATCATCAGAAATACGATGGCCTCCAAGAACCTGAAGCTTGGTTGATAGATTATCTGGCAACAGTCAAGCTACAAGGCGGCTCCAAGGCTACCGCAATGCAAAGCTTGCAGCTGCATTTAACCGGCACAACATGTTCTTGGCTAAGACAACTACCCGAAGATTATATCTGCAGTTGGAACGACCTTGAGGACAAATTCATCAGAAATTTCCATTCCACTTTCAAGCGACCCGCGTCTCTGGAACAATAGCGAGCTTGTAAACAAAAACCAGGAGAGTCAGTACGAGATTTCGTCCAGCGGTGGAACATTATCAAAAAATCGTCTGAAACCATATCCGATGAAAGAGCAATCGATGCTTTCAACAATGGACTTTGTCGGCAAGAATTCATTGAAGAACTAGGGCAGATCAAACCAAAGACAATTTCGTAGTTGATGGACATAGCCAATCGCTGGGCTGATGGAGAAGACGCATTACACAACAAAAGAGCCCTCTCACCCGAAGAAGACAGGGACATGCGCAATAATGATAGAAGGCGACGAAACAACGATGGGTATAACACACCGAGTTATGTTGCCACCGGTTTCTCTAGAGGGGACAATCGACAAAGCTATGATTACAACAATGGGTACTGCAGTAGCAGGGACGACACCGGTGGAAGCCAGCCGCGGCAATGGTACCCGCCAAAAAATCGAGACCCACCTATGTCAACAGGACAAATGTTGGAAGGACCATGCAATATGCACTTCTACATCGACTCGATAGGGAAAAGCCGATCCAATCACCTCCTAAAGGATTGCCGAACATTCTTAAAAATGCAAGAGCTATGCAACACAAGGGCAACTAAAGCAGCAAACCGAGGCTACACTACTACACATGACGCCTTTGCTATCGGTGCACCACCACCACCACCGGGGTATCCGCTAGCAGGACAGCTGCAAAACACAAAAAACCAAGAAGACGAGTACCCTAGATCAAAAGGAGCAATGTCAATGATCCAGAAGGGACAACCCTCCAATAGAACACAGAAACTGATCACCAGACAAGTGAACATGGAGGAAACAACACCGCCCCCTACGCTGGAGTATCTTCATTGGTTAGAACAAGAAATAACCTTCAACAGAGCTGACCACCCACTTCGGGTCCCATGACCTGGTCAATCAGCACTAATAGTGGAGGCACAAATCGGTGGGTTTGACATGAGCAAGGTCTTCTTAGATGCAGGAAGCAACATCAACCTCATCTATGCCAAAACTCTACGGGCAATGAATTGGTCCCTAACGAATCTAGCACCAACAAATAAAACTTTTCATGGAATAGTTCTAGGAAAAACCAAAACTCCTCTGGGAAAACTGCACCTCGACGTGGTTTTCGGATTGAGAAGCAACTTCAGGCGTGAAAAACTGGAGTTCGAAGTCATGGACTGGCCATCAAAGTACCACATGATCCTAGGACGACCAGCTTTCACTAGATTCATGGCAGTACCCCATTATGCATACCTGGTACTGAAAATGGCAGCCCCCAATGGGGTCATAACATTAAAAGGAAGTTTCAGCCGCTCGGATAGCTGTGATCGAGAATTCAACAAAATATCAGAATCCTTCGGGATGGAGACGCAATTTGGCGAGCTAAAAATAGCGGATGAAGAACTACTACACGAAGGACGCGTCCCCAGCAAGCGAACCCTGGAAAATCAGGTACACCACGCACCCACAAAAGCTACTTATTCAGCTTCCACTTCTGGTCCTGCATAGGAACACGCGCTCGTCGGGTTTCCCTGTGAGAATTGGGAAATCACAGGAAACTATGTCAACAAGGAAAAAGCCCAAAAGGAACTCGACAAGCACCCAGCAAAATCAAGCACAACTGCCAACAGAAAACCCACCCGGCAAATCAAGGGAGAGCAAAATCCTCGCCTCATAAGTACACGGTGTGTCACGGAGATAACAAAAGCAACATGGGTAGCCAACCTGATACTCATCCCCCCCAAAAGGCAAGGGCCTACGCGTATGCATCGATTTCCCAAGTACAAGTGACCTAGTAAACCAACTACTTTTCTCTCTGGTCAGCCATGCAGACATGGCGCCTCCAGTTGAAAAGATGAAACCCCCTCAAACCAACAAGGGGCGTTACAGAGCAATTCAAGACAGAAGCCACCATTTTTAGGAAAATTCTTTACTCTTATACATTTTTATATTCAATAAGGCTAACGGCCACGCGAACGCGCCCATGCAATGCATCCTTTTATACTTATCAATGAATAAAGAAAGTACTTCTCGGCATAAAATTTCTAAGGCATATGAAGGCAATTAAGCAAAGGACATCAACTCGTCGGGTCCTGTACAAAAGGATATAACATACAATCAAAATCTCATATAAACATACGACCTTTTTGACAAGTATAAAATAGCTCTATACAATATTTATCCTAAAAATTACAAAGGTACACAATAGGAGCAGAAATAGTCAAATAGCTAAGTTCATAAAAAACTCCTGGCCTGCCTCTAGGCACCTCCGAACAATCCTAATCGCGAGTCTACGAGCAGCAGCATAGTGATGCGCCATACTAATAAGACCACCATCAGAAGGAGAAGGCAGACCCGACGATATGACGTCCAAATCTAGCGTTAGATGATGCACATGCACCCAAGATAGTGCAATCTTGGCACCCGCCACAAATTGAAGCTTTACAAAATGATGAATCCGTTCACCCTATCGAAACTTTGCAATCAAATCAGCTAAAGTCTAAGGCTGGGGATCCCGAGGAAACATGGCATTGTAAATGGTGGGCAACGATCTACGATAACACTCGACAAATTTCTCCACCTCGGATACGTGGACCTAAAGTAGAGCCATGGCATAAGCACGATGGTGATCAATCCAAAAGTCCATCCCGGAATTTTGAGAAGCAGACACGAGAGCTTGGATTTGGTTGCGCAGATGTTGGGTTTCTTCCCTCTCGCACAATCGAATGACTACAAAACAAAAAAACAGAGAAAAAAACGTTGGCATCCTGCGAAAAAGGGGGACAACAGAAAGCAAAAGCAAAAGGACTTACACAACATCTTTTCACTTGCCCCGGAAATTTCGTCCAAGAAGTATACCTCATGATCAAGGGCATGGCGTGTTTTTGACTGGGCAACATCCACCATAGATTGAACAACCCGAAGTTTCCCTTCAAGCTTCTTCACCTGCTCAATTTTCTTGGCATACAACGATAGATCTATCGTGCGTACAATGGCAGTATCGGTTGCACTCATTCCAGATTGGGATGGGAGTGCATCTAATGATTGCACGGGTACGGGAAGAGCTGCCGAATCTTTGAAGATCTAGCAAGATATATGAAAACACAAAAGCCTTCAGCATACAAAAAAATGAACAACACATATGCATACATATAGAGTTTTCTTTTCATCAAAAGAAAGCATTAAACAACAGGATACGATAAATATTCATTACAACAACAGCAAAAGATATATGGAACACTGCAAAGCTACGGAGCTGATTTCTGCAAATACAAAAAGTCGCACTTGCATAAGGAGCACTAGCTATCGGAATAACAGGGGCAGCAGCTGAAGAAGGAGCACGAGTCGAAGAAGGGGCAGCTGATTTCTCCGGACCTGAGCCTATGCCCAGAAGCAACCGGGAGTATTTCTTGGCCATCTTAATGAAAGGCTTCAAATCAACTGCTTGGCCATTGGAGTTGACTGGGACAGAGGAGCTAACCTTCTCCCAGTCGACCCTCTCGCCGTGTGCCATCGCCAACGCCATTGAAGTTTCGGCGCCGCTCTTCGACTGCATCATGTTGTAGCCAACAAGCGGACTAGGGTCGGAACCAAAGACAACAAACAGATCATTGAGATCATTCGGCACCTCCTTTAGCGGGAAAACTTCGGCATATAAGCTCTTGAAGGCACGGTGGGAGCGGATAAGAAGGTTGCACCCACGAACAATGTTAGCCTCCAAAGTACCGACAACATCCAATAAAGGGTCAACCTTCTTGTCTTCATTAAGTGTTAAGTTCTGGCCAATCAGCTCTTGAAATAAAAAGAAGGGAGAGGTTAAAAACTGAAAAGAGAAGAACATGAGAATGAAATAAAAAAACAGCTGAAAAGATGACAAATTACGGGTCAAGGAGGCATTAAAGGCCTCCAAGCGCTCTCGGAGGTTTTCATCTCGGATGGCAACTTGTTTGGCTGCTTCTTCGGCATCAACCTTTGCCTTTTGCTTAGACTCCTATAACGCCTCGTCTACAACCCGCAGTTTAGCCTTAAGAGCATCGACACGCTTTATAGCCTCATCCTGGATAAATCCAGATTCTTTGGCAGCAACTGCACAATTGGAAATTCATGAAAAAGCAGGGGAATAAACACACATAAACCCATAAAAGCGAACAAGGCGTACCTTTCAATTCTTCGGCTTCATCACGGATTTTTATAAAATGAGAGGCCATATCGACCATCTCGCGCATCAAAGGCTAGAAAACACATCACATCAAGAAACAAAGAGGAAAAAAAATAAGTAAAAGCAGGAGCTATGGACAAGTTTTGAAACGCGGATTAACTTACATCTTTCATATCCATCTTAACAGGGTTTTCAGATATCACCACGCCTTTGCTAGCCAATTTTCTTCTTTTCTTTGGTGGTGGTTTCAACAAAGTGGCAACATCCTTCTGGAATAGGATCCGCAGAAGACGTGAGCAAATCCTTCGGGTCCTTGGACGGCGGAGGGGATTTCTTCGCAGAAGGAGTAACAGAGGTACCAAGAGGAGACAAGGGAGGGTCTTCCCCATCATCACCACTACAGGAGAAAAGACAAAAAAATAGGGAAGCATCAGCAACTGAAACATCCGACAAAATAGTAAAAGAGGCAATAAGTACTTGTGCAGATACATCCTGCGCAAAGCGGAATAGATTCATCTGGGGAGGAGCCGCTGAAACTGGAACGACATCGAAAGGCTTGGAGGATGTAGAATCATCCGAGTCTTCAATCATCTCTGGTGCGTAAGAATGTTTTCTTTTCTCACCAGTGCACTCCACACGAAAATCTTCAGAGCGAGCCGATGGAAGAGATTGTGTCTTCAATGAAGATTCAAAAGCAGAAGCCTCCATTTCCTTATCAGTAGTAGTCTCAGTCACTAGAAGATTGTCGGATATGGAAGGGTGGACTGGGGGCTCACCGCTTTCCGGGACAGGAGGAAGTGAAGATAGATGGTCATAATCCTATATGATAGAAGATGGACAATCAAAAAAGGATGTTACTGGTAAAGCATAAAGATGCATCCGCAATAAAAAAACAGATACAAATGGAAACTTACTTCGGGAAGGCGGTTCTTTTTGCCAAAAGGCTCTACAAGACAATTGGAGGGAACCGAGATTTTCTTGGTCAATGTGGTGAAGTTCCGAACCCTTTTTTCGTAAACTTTAAGGGTAAGGTCTTCCGATGAAATCCTCATTGGGTCCTTCCTGCTAGTATATGCCCACATACCAGAAGGCCTTGCCTGAAGAGGCTAGACACGAATCCACAAAAAGTATGCAAGAATTAGAAGCCCTGGTAGTTCTTTGCCAACATCATGACGCAATTTAGAAATACGGTCCAGAAGGGGCTGAATCTCCATCATTTCTTCAGGAGTGGGATGCTGAACCCAGGAAGCAAGCCTTTGACAAGTTTTCTTGGGATCAAAAGGGGCCAAGCCGAAAGATTGACCCTCAATCGGTTGATCTTTGATGTAAAACCACTTGGTTTTCCATCCTTGAACGGAGTCACTGATTTTAAAATCAAAATAATCAACATCAGAGCAAACATAAAACATGGTGCTGCCGATGTTGTGAACAGGGGTATCAGAAGCATTCCGATGAACATAAAAAAATATTTCCACATGCCCCAATGGGGATGGATTCCAAGGAAACACTCGCAAAGAGTAACGAAGCAGGAAACATGGAGGATAGCATTGGGCATGAGCTGATACATATGCACACCATAAACAAAGAGAGACCATGGAGGAACTTGTGAACAAGAAGAGAAAGGCCACGAAACAAAAAGAGAGGAACATTACCCTCCAGCCAGATTCGGGGATGGGAGCAGCTTCATCCCCTGGAAGCTTAAAGGAGCCCTCTATGAGATGGCCGGAGTTCCATGCCTCACACAGCTCGCGCGTGGTGCACTTCGAAGGGGCCCATCCAATATATCTCCTCCTGGTGGCCTTGGCGGTCATGGCGGAAGTCCCCACCTTACTCTTCCCCATGACGATGGAGGAGTAGCACTTGCGCAAAGGAGGAACAACCAGAACAGAGGAAGGAGATAGAGAAAGGCAAGGGCGCAAGGAAGAAGATGAGGCTAGCAAGGAAGGGCTAAAAAGAAGTAAAAGAAATCCTTTTCCCTTTATAAAGAGCAAGGATGCATAGCTTGGACCATTCGATGTAAAATCGAACCGTTAGAAAAACACACAATGGTGGCACGTGTCAGCAGATTTTGTAAATGAAAAAAATCTTAGGAAGTTATTGCTACGGTTAAAATGGGAGAACATCGCACGTCGCCTCGATCTTCAGACGAAAAAGGGGACGTGCAGTCAAAAAACTCCGTTGAAGACGCCACCACGTGTCATCATTACTGCTACACGGTCCCATATTCAAAACGTCTCGTCAAGACATATCTTCTAGGAATCAACAACATAAAATTCGTCATTAATGATGTAATAGCAAGACAATTCATAAAATTATGGCCCAGTGGAAAGGTTACGAACCCAAAGAAAAATAGGGAGTCAAAGTAAATTCCTCCATAAAAAAGATTGAGACTACAATGGAATACAAAAATTTCGATTGTAGCCTCGGGGGCTACTCCTATCGGGAGCGCTGGTCGTGCACCCGACAAATATTTGAGGAAACATTAACGTCATAAGTATAGTAAAAGATTTTCGAGCCTATGTCCTGATGCATACATCCGAACATAGCCTCGGGGTTTACTCCTATCAGGAGCGCACCTGATAAAGAAGAACAAAAAACTCCTACCGGGAGTGTCTATAAGAAACTATCAGTTCTAGCAGCTAAATGAGGCAGCCGATAAAATCAATATATAAGAAAATCTCAGATCACACTCAAACGTGACAAAAAATCCAAATGCCATGCTCAAAAACATGAAGGTAAGACCCTTGGATTTGTCATGTGTGGCCTGGTAATCACACAAGAATGCGCTCTGCCAGTATAATATCCGTATCTACAATACGATGAAAAATCCCAATGAAAGTGTTGGGTACCCGATAAAATAGAACTGGAATTCAGTATTTGATAAGACCTTAGCGGCCCGAACTGAGTTACGCTAGTAATAAATTCCGAGTTCAGGCCTGGGGACTTGAATTTGATGTAGGACAACCTTGCCTTTGCCTAGGAGCAATTAACTGATTCCCGATCCATCGAATGCATCAGGCTCATTGTACCAAATCCCTATAAAGCTAAAAATAGTAAAAACAAAGGGAAATAATTAAACATATCTTTGAGACTCGACCCGAATCTATGGTTCGGGTAGTCTCGGGGGCTACTGACATAGGTATGGTTACTCGGGTACCTATGATTTGCTACCCAGGCTGTATAAAAGGCTTACAACCCATGAAGAGTCAAGATGATGGCCTAAAAGGAGCAACCGACAAAAGCTTTAGTTGAATTAGGAAAGGACCAACATCGTGTTGGTATTGTAGTTACAAATATGTAACCTATCCACATATAGCTTTGAGACCTGGCCTATTATATATAGGACGAGATAAGCCTAGGCGAGGGTACCTAAGAATCCCTAAGCGATCTGTAATAGTGCAATTCACCAAATATTCAGGCGACTTTGACTCCATTGTTCTCCTGATATTCGACGAAATCCCCAGCATTCTATTTACCGCAAAACCCTAAGTCCTTCTTCATGGATATTGCCGAGGTCAACCCTTGTTAGTTGGCCATGGCCTTATTGCCCCGATCAATATGATCATCATGAACTCGGGATCGCAAGGCTTGTGATGGTCAAACAATAACTTCACCCTCTTCCAACAATTCTTAGAATTTTGGTTTGCACTGGTGATTGGATCGATGCTCATGGTTTTCCATGCTTCGACAAGACACTCGTCTTCTTTGGAGGTCCACTTGATTCGAAGGCATGGCCGGCATTCGAGTTTTTGCTGCCTTTCTGATGTAGCCTGTCCTACGGACGCACCTACATCTATACCACCAAGTCCCCCAAGTGGACCGATGACTCATGCCCAAGCCAAGTTCCTTCAAGCTAAGGTGAATTCGCTCCTATCCTCATGTGATTTCGATACATCCTTGGATGGCTTGCTACTTCATTACAATACTTTATGCATCCTCAATTATGAACCCCATGAAGAAATGCCAAGAGAAGGAGCCAAGCCATCGCAAGATGGAGTCCCAGCTCAAACCGGTGCCAAGACTGGTGAACCGGTTCCACCACCGGAAATACATGCGACAACTCCGACGGAACGGACCCCACGCTGGAAATACTGGCGAGCACCAAAACGGACCGGCAATGACTAAGACGTAGTTCTGTACGCCATTATAGCGGCTGACCAGAATTCCCGGTGCCTAGTCCGGTGCGACCAGACTTATCGCCGGAACGCCCTAGTCTCAAAGTCAACATGGGTTTGATTTTCGAGAATATTCCCTATTTCATCCAGTTTTTACCTTTTGTGCCAAAACTACCCATGTTTTAGTGGTTGGCCTATATATAGCCCCACCCTCCAATGTAATACTCAGACTTGGATAATTGGAATTAGGAGACACCCTTGTGGACCTCCCTAATTCTAGTCTCATGCTCCTTGTTAAAGGACCACCAATTATCCTCCACCTCATTGGAGTTTGCATCGTGCCTCTCTCATTGTACAAGGCCTTGGCATCGGAGTTCCTTTCCAAGATGCCAAGATCTCACCAAGACTCCCCACTCACCATGCTGGTTCGAGAGAGAGATCTTCGCCCAATGCTGGTCCTAGGGATTGCGCTAGACCGGTAGCCGCCGGTGTGAGCCATTGGTTTGTATCGTGTCTTCGTGTGTGTGTGTGTGTGAGTTCATCGTGTTCTTCATGCGTGAGTTCGCAGATTTCATCCCCCTCCCCCACCCCGCTCACTCCTCCCTTGTTTTCTAAGGGATTCGTGAAAGATCGGGCCATCCACAAGGTTATCCCTCAACATATTGTATAAAGAGCTTCATTGCTCATGAATTCCCCCACAATTTTTGTTCTATCCACCAAAAAAAGATCCCCAAATTGCCTTCGGATCGATCTCTGGATTTGGTGAGTTTTTCATGGTTTTGGTCCATAGACCTGTTGCTTTGGTGTCGATCTACCTTCCTTTGACCTCCCCCAGCCCCAATTCCGATAGATTTTCGAAAAATTCCCGAGATTTGACTTTTGGAGTTCGTCACGAACTAAAATTGGTGCCAGGTTCGGCGGACCCACCTAGCCGCCGAAAATTCTAGCAAACCAGAATCGCCGCCGAAATTTCCAGCGCCGCCGGTTTGGCAACCGAAACTGCTATTCTGACCTAGTTTTGACCGTTTTTCCTCTTGTGTTGTTTGTGTCTCGTGTGCGTGTCACCCAAACTAACATCAAGCTTCTGCAAATCATCACATCCCATGCTCCTCAACACCGCGACACCCTAACATCATCCCCAACATCGGTAGTAAGTAGTCATCCATACCAAAGGTATGACTTGCTCTACCTTGTTAACCCTTCTTCCTTTGTGTGTATCTATCCTATGAGAGCAGCTCATTTTGTGTTTGCCTAAGCATTGTGCACTTTCCCTTGGAAAGTGAGAGTGTGTAAGCAAATACAAAAGTTGACATAGTAGTATAGAAAGGGAGAAAAAGAATTTAAAAAAAAAGAGAAAAAGAAAAAGCAAAAGAAAAATAGAAAGATACATAGTTTCCCAATACAAAGAGAGCCTCGAGCTTGTAAGCAAAGAGAGAAAAAGAGCGCGACCAAGGCAAGTGCACAAATCCGTTGCTCATCGCCTTTTGGCGAAAGAGTTGTGTTCTCTCCTTGCGTTGGCACGGCAACCGAGCTTAGTATTTGTTAGGACATTTTGTGCTCATTTTCATAGTCGTGCTAACCACATCCGTCTCCACATGTGCGTATCTTTATGTTTTTGTAGATCGTCTCATTTTTGCTTTTGATCTTTGGTTCTCTGCCACCTTTAACAATAGCCTTTTCTTTGGATCGTTTGGTTTGGTTTTCCATAACCCTAACCTACCACCAACAAGCTTTTGAGAGTATAGTTATTTGTTTAGTGTGAGCTTTCTTTGCAATTTCACTTTGCAAGCTAATAGCTCTTATTTGTGGCTCCTAATTCGGTGCAATCCCCAAGGTGAGGTTGAAGGATAACCCCCATCACATATTGCTTTCACTACAAGAATCTAGATGATCCGTGACGTTTTTTATGACGCGACCTAAAAACGTCGCGGATTCCTGACGTTCTAGAACGTTTCGTCGTAATGAGCTCCAAGCCCCTCCAGCCCGGTTATCCATGACGTTCCTTGTTTTCATCATGAAAAATTCATCACAGATTTCATCCCAGGCCCTGAAAACTAGTTTGTCATTTCGTCTGGTGCAAAATTCATCGTGGATTTCGTGATGGCACATATCGGACACTTTTTTCGCATCGACCCTCTCCTCCGGGCTTCAACCCCACTTTTCAGCTCGGTGTCGATGTTACGTACGTAGTATATCTCACGGTATTGCTGGGTTCGACGCGGCTTCGTGAAGTTTTCTGCCGGCCCCAGCTGTGAGTGCATTTGATAGAAATTAAATAACAGAAAAACATTTCGTGCAGGTCGACAGAATCGAACCGTCAACCAATCTTCTGCAGAACTAACTTGCAGCCGATGCATCTATCCATTGGTTTTGTGCTGATCTACAACTTTATTCTGTATATTACATAGCAGCTCTCAATCACAGGAAAGCAACAACATGAACACAATGAACCAAAATATATACATACCATATGGAGATAATATTACTTAGCATGTAGAGCACCAGGTTGACAACAAGTTCCTTACCACTACAAGTTCACTGACAACATATTACGTTAATGTTTCATCCAACACCACAGCATAAACAAGCAGATACTTGTTGGCCTCACTACAGAACATTAACACAACCAATGAAGCCATGTAGCCCCTCATTTTAAAAGGTGAAGATGCACACATTCTCCTCCATTATTCCAGCAAGTTCGAGAACATTAGACCAGCCTCTTGTCATCTGGGCAGCATCATTCATGCCTTGGAAGAGGTTAACATGCTCAAAAGTGATCTTGTAGGAGCATACGAGTGTTAACACCTTTGGGAGATAACGGTTGAGGTGTGCACGGCTGTAGCTAATTGAAAAGTACTGTAGGAGAAGAAGAATATTAGTTGTTGGCTAGAGTTCACTGTGCACAATACAATTTAACTATTGAAATGTCAAATTTTAACCATTTTGGCCTTCCCACGGATGACATTTGACTTGTTCATCTTGCACACATAGTATGGTATAGATGGCTTGTGTCGCTTAACTAACACTTTGAGGGAAGCAACTTGGTCAGAAGTCAATTCTAAATGGTTTCCAAACACGCAGTGCTCATCGAATTCCTCAAGCCCCATCATACTTGGACCTAGAAAGAAAATATTAGAAAGTAATAATCTGTATCTGCATATATATAAATGTAGCAAAACATGTATATAATGCCACACCTCTAGGAATAAGGATCCTCGGTTTCTCGACTGCTCTAAATCTTTTCATATAAGCTTTAGCTCTTCGCCTTGCTATCTTAGCTTTCATCTTGCGAAAAACTACAGGAGTAGGTTTCACATCATCATCAGATGAGACATCGATGACGACAGCATCCTTCGTAGCCTAAATTAGACATTGCACTAATTAGAATGTTTAATTTTTATGCCATATACAGTAGTAGTGCCAGTAGCATCAATTTTAGAACCTACTCATGTATCCTGGCCTTCATCGTACCTTCCCCAAAGAGTAAATACAAGAATTAAGTTAGAATACAATTCTAATTAGTCAATTATTATGAAAATCAAATTTAGTGAGTAAACTAAAGGGTGCTTCCAGTGAACTAGATTGAGCCTTGTCGTAAGCAGCAACCTTGACGCGCGGATCACTAGATTGTGAGTACATACGCGCTGCCATAGAACAAGGAGGCGACACATTGAACTAGAACTAATTAAACAGCAACATCGACGCGGTGTCCTATAGAACAAGGAGGCAATGCGTCGAACTAGAACAAGGAGGCGACCACATCGTCGGCCGGTTAACAAAGAGTTGACGCGGTGAAAGGGAGCTAGGTTGAGGAGCACTTACACGTCAGTTTGCAGCCTCCGCTACCACCGTCATCACCAGGATTTGGTCGTCCGCGGCGAGGGGAGAGGGTTTTCTCTAGCACGGATTTGGGGGAAGTGGTGTGGGATTTGGGAGTGGCATGGAAGGGAGAGGATTTTTTCTACCTGCTATGACAGGTGGGTCCCATGCGTGAGTGGTTTTGGTTCACAGTGGCATCGTCTGGTAGGCTGACGAATGGGTCCCACGTGGACTGAATAACAACACAATTTTTCTACCAGAAAAGAGCTTTTGTTCAGCCAAGTTTGACACACAGAATAATAGCACAATGTTATGGCTAATTTTCCAAATGAATAACTATTAATTCCATGAACTAAAGGACAGTCATATTGATCAGTTCAAAGGCATGCACACAACCATTAGTTCAACACAAAACATGCAACACAGGCATGCACACAACCACTAGTTCATGAATGCACCACAAAGCATGCACACACGATCATCAGTTCAACACACGCATGCACACATCCATCAGTTCAAGCATGCAACACAAATCATCCAACACTCCACCACCATAAGTTAGAACTACTCTTTGTCTGTATCATCTTGTACTTCATCTTCTTTGTCACTACAGTACTCCTCAATGGTGTCGTCTACTTCAGGCTCACTGTCAACTTCCTCCTCTTCAACAACTTTCCATTTGCCTCTGATAGAATCGAACACTGAAGCATCTATGATGCGGCCTCTGTTGACAGAGGGTCGACGTTTCCTGAAAGGCAGAGCCTTAGATACAGTCTCCTTGTCAGAGCCTACAAACTGTTGGTATGCTACATCAGTATGCACCGCCTCCTCCTCCTCCTCTCTTTCAGCAACATCAAACTTATGTCTTTGAACTATTTGTTGAATCACCCGCCAATTTTTGCCCTTGGCTGTGTCTGGCACGTAGAACACTTCTGTAGACTGGGTTGCCAAGATGTAACTATCATCTTTGTACAAAAAATTTGTAATGTTGACACTCCGGAAGAGTTTATCATACACCATCTCAATATTCTTGCGGCCCTCAAGCTGATATCAATCATAGTGGAATAACACAACTGATCGTTGGTGTTCCAAATCAGAGTTAAAATATAGCACCTTGATATCCTTGAGGACACCATAAAAATGGATATCCTTCTCCAAGTGACAACCATCAGTCATTACTCCACTGTTTTGTGTTTTCTTGCCCTTCTCACGATCAGCGGCGAGGAACCGAATACCATCCACAATACAAGCTAAATATGTTCTTACTCGGAAGTCTGGGCCACACGCCAATGCAAAAAGCTCTTCATCCACAGCTTCTGGATTCTCCTGTCGCTTTTTCATGATCTGTATGTACCACAGCAGAAATACAATATGGTCAAATCATGCATTGAAATACTATATATAAAGGACGGAGATAAATGCAAAAGGAAAATAACATGGTCCTTGAACCATCTTTGAAATCCCTGCTCAAGCCTTCTTTCCACATTGGGCATCCCATCGTTCACCAGCTGTTCTCGACGAAGACTGTAATCCAGAGAGTAACTCGGAATTAAAATCTTTAGGTGTATGGAAATATTGGATTCATAAGTATGGGAGATCAGAACATACATGATATATGGCTTAACCTCCTCGCAATTGTTTAGGACATACCAAGTCATCTTGTGTAGCTTCCTTTGGAGGGTCAAATCAGTATCATCGCTTCCTTCATAGCAGGTGACATGGCTTCCTCCAATCAAATTCACACCATGGACAAACACATCACAAGCTAATTCATGTTGGTCACCTACATTTCTCGTTGGTCGATTGAATCTTGTCACAATATCATCAAGGTATCTAGCGAAAAAAGTCACACACTCGGCAGCCATTTTGTTGGGGGGATACCCCCGGGTAGGGTAACACCGCGGTATAAAGGCCGAGTTAGCCGGGGTACGGCATGGTCAAAGCAAGTGCTGACCGGGTCACCTCAAGGCAGGCCGAACCATGGAGTGACCCGGCCTATGGAGCATCTCCTTAGCCGTAGCCCGGCCGGCAAAAAATATATGCCGACCATGTTTATCTATCTGTTTTGCAGGTATCTTTATAGCCGGATTAGCCACGTGCTAGCCGGACAATCATATGGATTCCAAGAGAAGGAAGGAATCTCCCGCTGGTCAAAAGGTGGCTTTATTAGCTGTAGCATGAGTGAAGCAAAGCAGAGAGGAGGACCAACGGGTCAGGGGCGACCAAGATGACGCAGGCAATGTCGGCTGACGTAGCCCATGTCTGGTGACGCTTAAATGCGAGGATTACGTTGCGGGTTATGTCCAAAGCCCGGACGAGCCATTAAAGAGAACTAGAAAACTTGCCCGTGCGTTGCAACGGGAAAATATCTATTTTGCGGAGACGCAAAAAGTTTTGTTTTATAGGAAAACTCACGGTGTGCTGCACCAGCCAACTTTGCGGACGCCTTCGCCTTCCTACCTAAATCGTTGTGGATGAACCGGTATGCAAGTGCACTCGATCGTCTATTCAGATACAACGCCTTTGCCTCCCTAAACACGTATGAGCCATAGCCTGCAAGAACCATAGAGAAGAGAACTATGGTTAACTGCTCTAGAGAAATTAGATGGAAAAGCTTGCGCTTGTTGATGCAGACAATCTCATTTAGGAAAGCAGTTGTTAATCAGCCAGTCAATAAAAACATCACAGTAAGGAGGTCAGCAAGATATTAGACTTGTAGAAATAATGTTTGTCGGCATTGCAATCTGGTATAAAACAAAGTACAAATATGTATGAAACCTAGATGACTTCAGAAACGTTAGGTTCAGACCCGTTAAGATAAGCAAAAGCTCGCAGAGTCAATATTACTACTCCCTCCATCCATAATAAGTGTCAGACTGATCTAGTACTCCAAATTTGGAGTGCATTATGTACTGTATGATGATCTATGCCAGTATAGCGGCACAGAAGGAGGTACCGAAGTATTTGGTGAATCCTGCATCCATACGCGTGGACGAACCAACACTTGTCAGCCGGCACATGGACAAATGAGTTAATGAAAGAACAGAAGAAAGCTAACTTCCTGTTGCACATGTCATGGTGACCACTCGCCATGAAGATCCGTGAAAGAGCAGAGACGCGCTATGATGTGCAGTGTGGAGCGTGTGCGTGTGATTCGGGTAAATGAGCAATGGAGAAATTACAAGAGGTGGAAAGGAGCGTCAGTACTTACTAGGGTGGCTAGAGGTCAGTGTCACGGATTGCTGGAAGTCGCAGTTCCATGGGTGGCCTCCGGCGCCCTGGTACAGCTAGTTCATGGCGTGCGCGGGTTGGAAGCACACTTCCCCGGGCTCAATGGCGCCACAGTCCACGCTCACGTGGGAGCACGCGTAGTCCATGTCTGTCTGTAGCTGTGCGTCGGTCGACGCTCGCCATGCACCCGGACCTCTTCGTCGGCTGCATCGACGCACCGGCTCCGTTGCCCGGGGTCGCCGCGCTTCCGCCACCGGACACCGTCGTCAGCCCCGCTACGTACCGGGAGCGGCCTAGCGCCGACATGATGACGTCGACCTACGCGTCGAACATGTTAGTGTACTTGATCCTAGACCCGGCGTCCACGCGGCCGGCATTGGCCTGTAACAGGCAGAAGGCCGGGGGGTCAGACTGGCTCCAACATGAGGGTCACATGCATGGTTCATCAGCTCCTCGCTTAGTGTGCAATACCTATACTAGAAATTCTATTAGACGACCAAGGCGCCTTCACCAGTGTGAGATGAGCCCGAGTCACGCCGAGTAGTTGGCGTACATGGAGGATGTTGGCCTGCTGGTGGCGAATCGGATGATGCCGGCGCCATCGAGAGCGCTGACAACCGCGACCTCTTTCTCTTCCTCCCCTATTCTTCAGCTCGACTCTCCTTGTCCACCCCCAACTCCTCGACATCCGTCACATCCTATCCCACTTCCTCGTCGTGTTCATCCTAAAGTCGTATATCCTGCCCCGGTGCGGAGGAAGGCCATCGCCGCCATAGGGGTCACCCGCCACCGCAGCCAGGCAACAAAGATCGCGACACAAACAAAGTCACAAATCCTGAAAAAGACCAAATCATAAAAAATAAGCCATGACAAAGCTCTTGAAGGTGCATGGTTATGAAGACATAATCTAGAAAGGTCCAAACCCATCTTCTTGAATCAACCACTTAACAAATCTGCACATTATATTGTGTATTATACGGGAGCCAAAATTAATAAAATTATAGAGCTATGAACAAACATGAATAATGAATTACCTCAGACTACCAAACAGATCCTAGGTCATTACTTCAGTTCAGAAACAGTTTGCTTAGGTATCATGTTGTTTGCAAATTAAAAAAAATCTTGCGCTAGTTGAATCATTGCTCTGTATTTTTTGTTTGTTCGTCTAGCTTGATTTTTCCCGGAGCTATTGTTGCTTGTCGTTCCATCTATGCCGTTGCTCGCTATTATTAGTCGCCTCCTCCTAAACCCCTTAGTCTCTGCAGCCCCAGCACTTGTCGTCGTGCTGATTATTACCATCAAAAGTGGGATACGGAAGAGGCAATGGAGCAGAAAAGATTAACCGAACAAGTGAATTGGTTCAACATCCTCCATCTCAACCATGGCCCACGGCACATGTGACCGTCCTAAAGGTTGGAAGCCGCGACCGGCGTCCACAAAGACCGCTGGTGGCCTGCCGAGCTCAAGCTCGAGCTGCAGCATGAAGCGTGTCCAGTGCTGCCTTTCTCCCGCCAACCCGAACGAGCTCATTGTGTAAAACCCCGTTGCCGGCCACCGAGCACGAGATCGTTGTGGCATGAAGTGTGTTCTGTGTTGTCTTCATCCATGACCAGGACCCCGTTGTGCACATAGACACGACCAGGACAACGGAGATGGAGTCCAGACTCACAGCGAGCCCGACCAACCTCTGTCTTTCCCTTGAAGACGCTGACGAGCTTGTTGATGCCTTTCTCCATGAACTTCCATCCGCCCTCCAGAATCTAGATCGATCTGGCCGCCGTCCTCATGTCTCTACTCCTTGCACCACATCAGGTGGCCATCGTCCCGTTTCCTAGATCCCTGCACCGTCGAGCTCCACCTGATATTCCGCTCCGAATGATCTACCCTGGATCCTGCACTGTCGAGCTCCACCTAATATTCCCCTCCCATTGATCTACCGTGCCGCCGGCCGGAAACCCTAGAGAGGAGGCTGGCTTCTATATGTGGGGTTTCTTTTGTTTGGGGAGAGTATCGGTCAGCAACAAAGTCCGTTATCCAGCAGGCAGGGCCGGGCGTATAGGGCTGGGCGTACGCGTATCTAGTGGAAAACATGTTTTTAACCCGTACCGTGGTAAGTTATATGTGGTTTTGTGGGAGGGTAAATCCGTCCTAAAAAGTGTTGGACCGGAAGAAACAATCCGTCCTATATTATTATTAGTTACTAGCAGAAGTGCCCGTGCGTTGCACCGGGAAAGACCAATCTAATTCGTATGAAAAAACTTTTGTCTTGCCTCGTTTTCATATCTTGGATTCCTATCTTGGACGAACATATTCACAGAGTTATGCCACAACTTAGAAATTATTTCCACTACCTATACTCAGATGATTTGTCGATTTTTAGATAAAGCATACTCCAAAATATAGTATCCTCTAACAGTCAGGGATTTCACGTAAAAGGACAAGCGTATTCGTTTGGGAGAGCTTAATAGGGGCGCATGCATTTTTTTATTTTGTAAACCCGGATTGACACAACATATGATTTCAGATAGTGATGGTACGTGTCAGACCAGAGGACGCGCCACCGTGTTTGTCCGCTGGAGGTAAGGTGTCAACTCGGGCTGGCGCTGAGCGGCCGAGCCCCCGGCCGCGGCTTCGTCGTCGATTCTGGCCATGGTCCGCAGCTAGGTCTAGTGGCCCGATATTTTATTTATAGGTGCAGTCCGGTTAGTCATGAGTCACTGGGAACGAAAATATTGGCAGGACTGGTCATACACACATGCATGTGCTCAGCTCATTGTGAGGACCCGAGGACGAACGTGAGAAAGCGAATGAATTTTATCTGTAAAAAACAAACGGTGAAATTTCCCGAGAAGAACCAACTCCTAGAAGTCAACATGCCAAAAAAGTGTTTTTTTTTACTTACCGGTGACATTGGTGGGTAATTTATTTTTTGGTCAAAGAGTAAAGTCGTCCAAAAAAGTGTAGGTACTATAAGAAACACTCATTCCTTTATTATTATATATATATTATATATAGGTATAGATATGTTTTCTACATATGCAAATATTCTCTTTTTAGTCAAGATGACTATCCTCGTGCTGATCGAGCATTTTGAAATTTGATACACCTACATATAATTTTCTCACTCACTCAAATTTTACATGCCAAACATTATTGTGTTCAGAAATAGCACCTCGGTGGCTGCCCCGCTAGCCCATGAGTGATGAGCTCAGTAATAAAAAAGGTGAGTCTGTCTAGGAAAAAATCCATTCGTCGCATTGACTGAGGAAACTAATCCACTGGGACCCACCACCTCTCTCTCCACTCCATATATTTTTTGATCCACGCCTTATCCTGAACCGGGCTTCATCTTCCTCCAGAGACCATTGTCTACCTCGCGGCCTCACACTCACACACCAATCTCTCTCTCTCTCTCTCTCTCTCTCTCTCTCTCTCTCTCTCTCTCCCAGACTCCCAACCCTCCCCTCCCCTCGCGTCTCCCCTCTGCATCGAGGCGCTCGCCGCCGCCGCAGCGCCTCGTCGCCCTCTCATCTTTCCTCGTTGGAGCCTGGCCGCCTTCCGCCGTCCCCGTGCCCATGTTTCCCTCGCAACCTCACCAACTATCTCTCCCACCCCTCATGCGTCTCCCCTCCTCTGCATCGAACCCCGCCGCCGCCGCACGTGCTCTCCCTGAGCGCCGCTAGCACCTCGTCGCCCTCTTCCTCGTTGGAGCCTGGCCGCCTTCCGCCGTCCCCGTGCCCACCTCGGTCATTAAATTGCTTTGTGCATCGTTGCGGCCTCTCTCCCCACATCAGTCTAGGCTTGGTAGGGATGCTTATTTGGTTCTCGATCAGCTTGCTGATTCGAAGCACCGTGAGGACCTATATAAACTTGTTGAATTTAGTATACATAAGCGATGTGGGACTATTCGATGGCCCTAGTATCATCTATATGCTTGTAGAGTAACAGCTTAGAGAAAGAGGCCACTGCCTGTGTGAGGGCGATCGTCCATTGATGAAAAGCCCAGGTCAAGTAAATAAAAGAAAACAAAGAACCGAACCAAAAAAATGAAACGAACTCTCTTCGCGTTGATGAAAGTCCCGTAGCGTAGCCGGGTATAACATAGGCGGTGGCAGCTGTGGATAATATGTGGCTTTGTAAAAGGGTAAAAGGGTCTAAAAAAGTGTTGGACCGGAAGAAACACTTCGTCCTTTATTATTAGGTATAGATAGATAAAGAAGCATCTAGCTTTAGTCGAGGGGCATATTCGGAGAATATGCCGCCACGTGTGCCTAACTTTGTAACCCAGGCTCCCCTATATAAGGAGCACCATGGCCTCTATAGAAGAGGATCGATCATTTTCTCTGTCTTAGATAGATCACTTGAGCTAGCTTGTGGGGAGTAAGAGACATAGTCTCCTTCTCACCAAGAGCTTGAAGAGTACTTGCAAACACCATTGATAGAGAGAATACAAGAACATCTATGCGTGGAATCACCATGTTCTCCCTCCCTAGATTCCCCAAGCACACATTGGCCCCATCATTAGTCTATCCATGACATCTGTCGTGCCACCACCACGACAGTTGGCGCCCACTGTGGAGTTAGCGGTGCTAGCAGGGGTGAAAATCTGGACAGGAAGCTTCTCCAACATCGGCGAGTGCGTCGTCTCCGACCTGGTTCAGCGCTTCGGAGCGCTGGACTACGTTAGCGACAACGCAGGGAGCTTCGGTAGCAACCCCCCTTCGTGCAACGACATCTTCATCAATCTTGGCGCGCATAAGATCTACGTCGGCATGGACGAGTCCTGTGTTCATCCGCGGCACATCATCAAAGGAGGCGAACCATCTCTCAGCGTAGCTCGTGGCGTGCATATCACTCGCCCCACCAGCAGCGTTGATGTCCTGATGACTGCACCAGACGCGGAAGCAAACAAGGGCCCAGCACAGGAGCCGGAAGTCACGCCGAAGCAGACCAGGTCTAGGTTCCCCCTACTAGAGAGGCCAGAGAATGTGCTCCAGCAAGCAATAGATAGCCTAGCAACGCCGATAGCACCTGTGGTAGATCCGGCTCAGGCACAAGCTGAGTTAGAAGAGACTAGGCGGAAAATGTTAGCTAGGGCAAAGAAGGTAGCAGAGCTGCAGCAGTCCTTGAACATTACTTTGAGAGAATATGCAAAGGCAAACCACATAGATGGAGTAAAGATCCGAGGTAGAAACCTGATTACTGAGATTGACAAGGAATACGAACCTAGGCTGGGTTAGACAGTCACGATAGTAACAGGAGGGCTGGATAGGTACAGTACCCCGGCAAAGAACCTCAGGGCAGCAAATGCGGCCGCGTCCGAGTTAGAAGGTTTAACTGGAGAGGCCCGACAAAGGCGATAAGAGAGGGTGAACCACTTGCTGAGAGTCGCTTGCCAGCAAAATGAAGAAATGAACAAGGCAAATCCGGTACCAGCGGGGGCATCACACGTGGTTCATTCGGCTAGGAATAACCCGGCAAGATCCGGGGGAGCCGCATGATCTCTAGGTCACAATCCCAGGAGAGAGGAGGTGGTAAACTCTGGAAGAAGGGACAAACAGATGGTTCCCTATGATCCAGTGAGGGCTGGAAAAGGCAAAGCAGTGCAAGTTGATGAACATCGGAACAGTACCAGCCGAGGTGTGTCTGGCCGAGGTAACTGCGACCAAGGCAATGCCGGTCATAGGAATGCTACCAACGGCAATGCCGGACAGCGTGATCCCGTGGGAACGGGGCAAAATGTACCTCGACAGCAGCAGCAGCGCGCACCTCGGCAAGAGGGAAGTGCAGGACAAGCGGCACAACAACAAAATGCTTGTCCGGATCAGGAAAGATACAATGATGGTTATTCGGCTATGATCAACGACGGATATCCCAGACCGGATCACCACATAATTGGGTCAAGGCTGGGAAGTAAGAACTTGCAGCCAGATGATGCGAGGCTAAAATTGGATAGAATTTATAGGTCGGAGCTAATCGAAGTACATGGTCCACCTGGTCCAGCATGCTTTGGGCCCTGGATCATGAAGGATCCACCAGTGCCGAACTTTTAGCTGGCCAGAGGAACCAGAACCTATGATGGTAGTACTAGGCTAGAGGATTGGTTGATTGATTACGCGACGACGGTCAAGATCGTGACTGGAAATTTGAGATGGGCATTGAGATATGTGCCACAAATATTGGAAGGACCAGCGAGAGTTTGACTGAATAATTTGCCACCAGGAAGTGTTAACTGTTGGATGGATTTTGAGGAGTTATTCATTAGCAACTTTTCGAGCACCTACAAGAGGCCAAACAGGCCACAGACTCTGGTGCTATGCCGGCAAAGACCGAATGAGCCAGACTGGGATTTCTTGACTCGATGGTGCAACGTGTGTAACTCATGCGAGGGAGTAATTGAATCACAAGCTATTACGTGGTTCGCCCAGGGATGCAGATATGGAAGTATGTTGTGGCAAAGGCTGCAGGAAGATATGCGAACCACTTTGGCTGAGACGATCCGGATCGCAGATTCGTATGCCTTGGGAGATCCAACGCAACCCCGGCTGATGTCAAGTGAGGAAAACGAGGAATATTACAACCGAGATGGCTCCGGGTCATCGAGGAGAAATGATTTTTGAGTAAAGAGAAGGGACGAGTGCTCGGATTACAGATATAACTCACAGCAGGTGGTAGTGGTAGTCTAGGACCAGCCCAATGCAAGTGCCAGCCAGCGCCAGAAAACTGGAGGGAAAAACTGGCAACAGAAAAATGAAGGGAAGAAGCCTTGGAACCTAGAGCAGAAAAAGCAATGGCAAGAGCGGAAAGATAGACCGAGGTATACGTTCGAGTCTATGTTGGATCAAGCTGGCAAGTTCCATACACCAAGTCCAAATAGTCCGGCAAATCACATGACCCGACAATGTGAGTGGATGAGGAAGTTAGAGCAGGGCAGCTCGGGGAATGCTCAGGCACCTCAGAACGAACCACCTAGGAATGAGGCACCACGGCAACCATTACTAACAGGGGGAATGGACAGCAACTAATGTTGCCACCACCACCACCGAGGTACGAAAATCAGGAAAGGAGGGATGCGGTACATCAAGTAGACAATAACCAGCAACAAGGTCAAGGTTACCACGTGAATGAGGGACGAAATGAGTACAAGGAGCATCATCAAAGTTACTGTGTGTTTACCATGGAAGAAAATGACCGGAAAAGCTTGCAGTGCCGGCATATGGAGGTAAACACAGTAATGCCGGCAGTAGTGAGATACATGCCCTGGGCAGAACAGGAGATCACATGGAGTATTAAGGATCACCCGAAGATCATGCCTAGCCCAGGGACCTATGCACTGGTCCTGGATCCAACGTTCATCGTGCCGAATCTCAATGTGAGGTTTTCCAAAGTACTGATTGACAATGGCAGTAGTATCAACATTATGTATAAGGATACCATGCACAAGTTGGGAATAACAGAGAACATGCTGCAAGCAACGAGGACCACCTTTCATGGCATTGTGCCAGGTATTTCCTGTGAGCCGATTAGTAAGGTCCGGGTTGATGTGTTATTCGGCACGAGAGACAATTGCCGGACTGAAAATTTGGAGTTCGAAGTGGTGAATCTGGAGAGCGCTTATCACGCGTTACTCGGCAGGTCCGCGCTGAACAAGTTCATGGCAAGTACTCACATCAACTACCTTAAGATGAAACTGCCTGGACCAAGAGGTGTGATAACTGTATCAGGGGACTTCCGGTGTTCGATTGAGTGCGCCTCAGCCGGATCTAACTTAGCCGAGTCACTCATGATAGCTCAGGAAAAAAGGAAGATACTAGAAGTGGCGGCGTTGGCTCAATCTGCGTAGCAGCATATGCCGGCTCCGACCAACCCGCACGGAAGCATGTCATTCCAAGCAACGAAGGACACAGAGAAAGTGCCAATCGATGATCAGTTCCCAGAGTGCATCGTAACCATTGGTGTCGGGTTAAGCAGCAAATAGGAAAGCGAGTTCGTCCACTTCCTCTATGATAATCGGGATATCTTTGCTTGGTCCACTCAGGATCTGCAAGGTGTGCCGAGGGAGTTGGCTGAGAACTAATTAAACATAAGACCCGGGGCTAAGCCAGTAAAGCAGCCTCTCCGGCGTTTTGACGAAGACAGAAGGAAAGTCATTGGGGATGAGATAGCTAGGCTCCTAGCAGCCGGGTTTAAAGTACTCTATCTGGATTGGATCTCTAATCCGGTGCTTGTGGAAAAGAAGAAGGATGATCCGAACATGGCCGTGGTATGGCGCATGTGCATTGATTACACGAACCTAAATAAGGCGTGTCCCAAAGATCCATTCCCACTCCCTAGAATAGATCAAGTCATAGGCTCAACAGCTGGATGTGAACTATTGTCATTCATTGATGCGTATTCTGGTTTCCACCAGATACCCCTAAATCCAGATGATCAAATAAAGACTGCGTTTATTAACCTGTACGAGGCTTATTGCTATCGCACTATGTCGTTTGGGTTATGTAATGCAGGAGCAACGTACCAACGATGCATGCAAAAATGCTTACACGACCAAATAGGTCGGAACATGCAAGTTTATGTCGATGATGTGGTGATAAAGACTAAGGAAAGCAATACGCCCCTTAATGATATCCGGCAGACATTCGCGAACTTAAGAAGGTTCTGAATGAAGCTTAACCCAGAGAAGTCCACCTTTGGCGTGCCCGCTGGAAAGTTACTCGGTTGTTTAGTGTCTAGCCTAGGTATCAAAGCTAACCCGACGAAAATCCAGGCCATAGAGAGAATAGAACTGCCAAAATGCCTTAACGATGTGCAGAAGTTCACTAGTTGCCTGGCATCGTTAAGCCGGTTCGTATGTCGGTTGGGAGAGAAGGCCTTGCCCCTCTACCAGTTAATGAAAAAGACAGACAAATTCACATGGACGCCACAGGCGGACATTGCGTTTCGAGAATTGAAAAAGATGCTATCTACCGCGCCGATCCTAGCAGCACCACTACCCAAGGAGCCAATTTGCTCAACGTAGCCGCGACCAACCGAGTCGTAAGTGCGGTAATTGTAGTGGAGCGCGAGGAAGAAGGAAAGTCGGTGCAAAGACCGGTGTATTACCTGAGCAAGGTATTCTACTTCAAAATAGAATTACCCTCACTATCAAAAGATGGCGTATGGCGTGTATATGTCGGCCAAGAAACTCAAACACTATTTTGAAGAACACCCCATCAAAGTGATATGTGAGGCGCCCATATCAGAGATTATGAGTAACAAAGATGCAAGTGGCTGGATAGCAAAATGGGCTGAGTTAGCCCCATATGCACCGCAATTTGATAGAAGAGATGCGATAAAATCGCAAGCTGTGGTGGATTTATTTGTGGACTGGGCTGAGATGCAATGTGAGCCACCTCTGCCGGACTCCAATTATTGGCGAATGCACTTTGATGGATCAAAACTCAAAGATGGGTTGGGCGCCGGAGTAGTGCTTACCTCGCCCAAGAAAGATCAACTGAAATATGTCCTTCAAATCCACTTCAGTGCCTCGAATAATGTTGCGCAATACAAAGCATTGGTACATGGTCTCAAGGTAGCAAAATAAGTGGGGATACGTCAGATACAATGCTTTGGAGATTCGGATTTGGTGGTGCAACAAGTGTCTGGAAACTGGGATGCTTTGGATGCTAACATGGCCCTTTACAGATTCCATGTTCAAAAGATAAGTGGATTTTTCGAAGGGTGTGAATTCCATCACATACCTCGGATTGAAAACGAGGCGGCAGATACACTGTCCAAGTTAGGCTCATCTCGGCAGCCAATCCCACCGAATGTTTCTTTGGAGCACTTGAGAAAACCATCCATCACACCATCGCCTGAATCAAACTCAATTTATATCCCGACACTCTCCGGATCAGAAGCTGCACCTATGGAGATAGAGTGGGGAGGCACCTTAGCAAACCCGGGGACTGCTTCGGCAAACCCGGGGACTGCCTCAGCGAACCCGAGGACTGATCAGCCAGACCCGGCAGGAGTTATGTCAGTGGATGCGATGAAAATTGACGAGGAACCGTTTCCCGTCCGGGCTATACCAGCTTGGGCCAAGCCAATATATAATTTCCTGTAAGAAGGAGTTTTGCCGGATGATGAGATATCCTCAAGGCAGATCCAAAGGAGAGCAAAGGCCTATACTATTATCAACACCGAATTATATAAAAGGAGTGTAACAACAGTACTGCAGTGGTGTGTTGAACCGTAAGAAGGACTTGACATACTCCGAGATATTCACCAAGGGGAATGTGGCCACCATGCCTCCTCAAGAGCGTTAGTGGCGAAAGCTTTCCGGCATGGATTTTATTGGCCAAGTGCTTTGGAGCAAGCAGAGGATTTGGTGAGAAAATGCAATGGCTATCACAGATACACCACAAAAACTCATTTACCAATGTCGGAACTCAAAACTATCCCCATTACCTGGCCATTTGATGTATGGTGCCTAGACATGGTAGGGCCATTTAAGCCGGCTAAAGGAGGAATGACCCATATCCTAGTTATGGTCGAGAAGTTCACCAAGTGGATTGAAGTGAAGCCAATTAAGAAATGTGACGCGGCAACAGCAGTAAGATTCCTCAAGGATATAATCCTGAGATATGGCTATCCCCATAGCATCATAACTGATAATGGCATGAATTTTGCTGAAGGAGCATTTGCGAGGTTCTGCCAAGAAAAGAAGATCCAGCTAGATGTCGCCTCAGTCGCTCACCCCGCATCGAACGGGCAAGTGGAAAGATCCAACAAACTAGTTTTGTCTGGGATAAAACCCTGGCTCATAGAGCCGCTACAAAGATCAGCGGGGTGCTGGATAGAAGAACTACCAGCGGTACTATGGAGTTTAAGAACAACTCCGAATCGATCAACAGGCTATACGCCATTCTTTCTGGTATATGGGGCAGAAGCTGTATTACCAGCCGACATAGAGCATGATTCACCAAGGGTCACCCAATACACAGAAGCCGAAGTGTACGAAGCCCGGCAAAATGATGTTGATCTGCTGGAAGAAGCGAGAGAACTGGCCTTGTCCAGATCTGCCATATATCAGCAAAATCTCCGACGCTACCATAGCCGGAAAGTGAACCCCCAAGTCTTCTGGGAAGGTGACATGGTAGTCCGGTTGATACAGCGCAGTGCTGGCATGCATAAGCTATCACCTCCATGGGAAGGACCTTTCATTGTAAGCAAAGCCTTGCACAATGACTCCTACTATCTTATTGATGCACAACCACAGGAAAAGAACAAGGCGGACATGTCCGGAGAGGAATCTAAGCGACCATGGAATGTAGCACTACCTCGTCCTTTTTACACCTGACAAAGAGGTGAATGTATCCGAGCTACTCATATGTCGGTATGTATGTCGACAGTGAGCTTATTAATGAAACTTTGGCACCCCAAGCAGAGACTTGGGGACTGCCGTAATATTCGTCTTTCGCGTTTTTGTATTTTTTATGTCGGCTGGGTTACGTCGCTTATACCTTAGTCAGATTAGTAATGTGTGAGCACCAAAAACCCAACTCTTCGACTTTGCTATTGTCCAACAAGAATTGGCTTTATGGCAAGCAAAAGAACAAGTTTGGAATGGCAAAGCACATGAAAAACGACTAAGGAAAAGAACTTAAGCGGGCCGACATTTGTTGTTTGGACTAACCCTTTGTTTACTAGATTTATCTAACGCTGGATCATTTTGAGCTAATCTCAAAGTTTCAAGTATTGTTAAGCCAATTTTTTGAACCTCGAACTCGTAAGTCAAAAATTCGAATCAAGGTAGACGCGAGCCGAGTCAAAAATTGGGGGAACAAGAAAACGAAACTCGGGGACTTCGCCCATGATAATCCAGCATTAAGAACTTAGTTTAAAACAATAAGTTGTAGCACAACCAAACCAAAGTACTTAGATACATTTCCGCCCGGCATTCCGGGAATCTGACAAATATGATCAAGTGTTTCTAAGGAGAAGGACAGCAGCCAAATCATCAGCCGAAGAAGGAGGTACTTCGGAATTTGGGGGAGGGGCGCTGGCCTCGGCTTCATCCTCAGGGTCGGCCTCGCCGTCCTCCAGGTCTTCGGCCTCCTCGCCAATCTCGAAGGCTTCACCCTCACTCCCTTCATCTTCTTCATCCTCAGAAGCAGCTTCATCATCAAAAATGTCGAGGTAGCTCGGCCCATCATTCCAAGCATGGCGAAAGGAATACTGGATAAGTTTGTTAGCACTGGTTTTGCGACGCACAACCCATGCCGGTTCTTTGTTCCGCTTGGATCAGGTGCGCATGCGGGTAAGCAGCCCCAGGTCTATCCCTTCGTACCATGAAAGGACAAACTGCAAGGCAATGTCAGCCTTGGCCTGCGCAACTGATTTGCGCCACAGATTCAGCTGATGCTCGCACTCCATATATTTGGCTATGAAAGTCGTATGTCTTTTGGGAATGGGCTCAATGGGCCAAAGGGAGCTGAACATCCGCGTTGCCGCCGGTATAATGTCTGTGCTGTAGTTCTTCACTAGCTCAAGGCGAGTGGAGAAGCTTGCCAGCAGATCCTCCGTATCATACAGGATTGGCTCGACATCAGGACCGGTGGGGATACCACGCTATTCGTGGGACCGAGTTATGGCAGCAGCAACAAGAGTACTTCTAGAAATTTTCCTAAGAACATAGGAGAGGAAACAGTGAACACAAGCACCAAACCCGGAGGAATGAAAGTTAAGCAAGGGCAAAGAACTCATGGGCAATCTGGAAGAGGAGCCGCTAAAGCTCAGAGTGGACATTGGCGCTATGGGCCTGGAGTTTCTCATATTCGGAGGTTACCGACGTAAGTTTTACATCGGCTTCCTCCAATAGATCCTTATCCTTGAAATTTGAGTCGTCAAACGCTCTTTTTCCTCGGCAAACTCCTGGTCTGCCCTGTCCAGCTCGGTTTTGTGGAGGTCTTTGAGCCTCTGGATTTCGGCATTCAGCCGAGTAATCTCCGAGTCCTGGAGCTGCAGCCGAGCTATCTCATCGTCCTTCTTCTTGAATTCAGCCTGATGCTTCCCTGTTTGTTCAAGGAAATGGGTCATCATATCAGGCATGGGTACACTTTCTTCAAGAGCAACTGCAACAGTGGGTTAATCCGGCAGAGCCGGAATATAAATATACACCGGATGAAGAAAAGAACGCACAATAATGGGGTGAACAAGATAAGCTACCTTGGATCTCAGCCAGATTCTTCCGCATGATGACATTCTCAGCTTCAACCTTGGCTGCATAGTCCAGATAAACAAATTAATACGGATCAAAGAAAACTTGAACAAACGACAATGGAAGAAGGAAAAGTCTAAGTCAAAAACATTACCCTTCTTCTGGTGCTCCTCCAGGAGTTTGCCATAACACGCGCGAATGTCTTTATAGGAGTCCAGCAGGCGCTGGAACTCGGCAGATCGGCGGTTAGTGGTAATCTGAAATAAGCAAGGCAATGTCAAGATCAAAGGCAAAGTAAAAAGTAATTTGAATTCTACAAGATCCGGGCCAAGTGGAACTTAACCCGGCTCTAGGTGTGTGGATATTCGAAGTCTACAAGATCCGGGCCAAGTGGAACTTAACCTGGCTCTAGGTGTGTGGATATTCGAAGTCTACAAGATCCGGGCCAAGTGGAACTTAACCCGGTTTTAGGTGTGTGGATATTCGAAGTCTACAAGACCCGGGCCAAGTGGAACTTAACCCGGCTCTAGGTGTGTGGATATTGGAAGTCTACAGGATCCTAGCCAAGTGGAACTTAACGCGGCTCTAGGTGTGTGGATATTCGAAGTCTACAAGATCCGGGCCAAGTGGAACTTAACCTGACTCTAGGTGTGTGGATATTCGAAGTTTACAAGATCCCAGCCAAGTGGAACTTAACCCGGCTCTAGGTGTGTGGATATTCGAAGTCTACAAGATCCGGGCCAAGTGGAACTTAACCTGGCTCTAAGTGTGCGGATATTCGAAGTGTCCAAGATCCGGGCCAAGGGAACTTAACCCGGCTCTAACTTTGTTAAGATTTAAAATTGCTACGGACAGAAACCAAATTCTCTAGGAGCATCCGACCGAGTAACAAGTTACTCCCTCGGAGGCTCGGGGACTAGGGGATATATCTACAAGTGCTCATCTATACAAAGTACTACAACAGAGGAAAATAATTACTACCATCATCCGGCCATCCAAAGAGATGGCCTTGGTGGCGGAGTTCATCTGTGCGCTGAACTCGGCTGGGCCGAACTTCTCCGGCAGATCATCCTTTGGATCGATGAATTCAACATTGTTCTAGTTCTTCACATACTCCAGGAGCAGTGGACTGTAACTTTTGCCGCTAGGAGAGTAGTTCTCCAAAAGGCCTTTAATGTGGGCCTCTCGCCTTGCAGATTGAGCTGCAACAGGGTTGGTATGCAGAACCAGCTGCCTGCTACCCTCTAATCCGGCAGCGGGTGACCCAAAAGTGATGCCCTTAGCTAATCCGGCAGCTTTCTTGAGTTTGCCGGATGACGGAGGACGCGGCGGAAGATCCGGGGTCGCTGACCCAAAAGGAGCTTGGGAAGCTGGCGGGAAAATATCTGCAATAAACGCCATTGATCCGGGGGCGGCCGATGAAGCCTTCTTCTTTGGGGCCATGGTCGATGTTGTTGCTGCTGCTGGTGCTGATGATGCTGTTACTGCTGCTGGTGATGCTGGTGCTGCTGCTGGTACTATTGGTGCTGGGGACGTTGGTGCTACTGGTTCCGAAGACACTTGAGCGGGAGAAGAACTTGACTGGGGCGGTGCCGATGAAACTGGCACCTCAACACTTGGCGCTGGGGCCAAAGAGGAACTGGGAAGATCCGACATGGACATATCCAGAGCTGCCCCACCACCCCCCGCACTGACATTGCCCTCCTCATGGTGAGGTGGGCTCAGATCAGGCGTAGCCGCGGAGCCCTCTTGGATAGGGCTGAGCGGCCGAGTGTCATCATCACGAGGGAAAGAAGGGCTGCTCCGGATTGGAGATGCCATGCCGGAGCCGCTCTAGGGAATGACCCTAGGAACTTTGAGAAGCAAAAAAGCACCAAGTCAAAAAGAGAAAAGAACCAATAAGAGACAAAACCAAACACAGAAAGGAAAAAACTTGAAGGGCAAATGCGAAGAGACTTACTCGTCTGAGGTTGGGGGAGCCCGAGGTTTGGGCGTCCTCTGGGCCGTTCTCTTGGCGGCCGACTTTTTCTGCCCCTTCTTGGGTGGCGGCACCTCCAAAGCTACGACCGAGGCAGCCGCGCATTTTTGGGAAGAAGCAGGGACTGGACCACCAGTGGCAAGGGGAGGAACCTCGTGGACCTGACCGACCAGGTTAGCTGAAGATTCGGACATAACCAGATGTGCGTAAGAGATGAGAACCGGATCAAGTACCTCCAGGACCTCAACGTCCGAGTCATCGTCATCCGGCCAATCCCTTAGAGAAGAGGCCTTACCAGAGCCGCGTTTGACGATGTCCGGAGTAGGCTGGAAGGTGTCCGGATCAGGCTCCTCCTTGTCCTCCTCGGCACGGTCCGGTACCCACTTGCTCGCCAGCACCTCGCCATCTTCTAGTGGCTGCTGGAGGAATCGCTGAGAACAACACAACAATTTCTAAGTGATGAAAGTAATCCGACATACAAAGAAGATCTGGAAAATAGTAAGAAGGAAGTTTACCTTTGGAGGAGGGTTGTCTCGGGTGAAGGGCTCGAGCCCCCATTCCCAATCTTCGGAGAATTCCTTCTCCACATTGAAAATGGCCTTAACCCGGCGGTAAACCGCCGAGTTATCGAGCGCAAAAGATGAAGTCCGGTGGGGGTCGAGGGGGCCGCTCAAGTACCAGATCTTGTGGGCATGCTTCTGTAGGGGGAGACCTGGCTGCTGACAAAAGTGATCATGATGTCCTCCCCCCAAAGCTTCTCCTTGAGCAGCTCCTTGATCCGGCGCTCCACCTGATTCGCCAGGGCTGTGGGTCGTTTGGGGATGCTCTCCCAAAGAGAGGTATCTGGAGGGCCGAGTTTGAAGGGGAGGAGCCGGGCCATATCTTCCTCGGTGGTGTTCCGGGCATAGAAGAAAGTCCGGGCCCAGCCCTTGCAAGACTCGAGCCTGGTGACCCGAGGAAATACGGAGCCCTTGCGGGGAGATATGGAGGCAACGCCGCACTGAGTCAGGTGCTTCTCCTCTGGAGTAAGCTCCTTATCCGGAACCACATTCCTCCGGAGGCCGAAGAATTTGATCCACAGTTCCTTAGATGGCCAGAGGCTGATATATCCCTCAATGCTAGAGGCAAAAGAGGATAGAGAAGTGATGGCATTGGTAGGGAGATGATGTGGTTGCAGTTGATACGTAGAGATGAAATCAAGAAAGAAAACTGAGGTAGGAAGGCCAAAGCCATGCTGAAAATGAAAAACAAAAACAACATACTCTCCAGGATTGGGAGTGGGGGAAACCTCGCCGGTGGCGAGGCGACAGGCAATGCCGGCGGGGATGCGGCGCATGGCACGGAGCCCGCCCAGATCATCCTCGTAGACAAATGCGCCATCCCAGCCACCGCGCTCACAGCCTTCTCCTTCCTCCTCCTGCTACGCCACCACGGCTGCCTCCTCTTCAGTCATGGTGAACTCAAGGTCTTCGAGAAGGATGTCAGATTAGAAATAACCGGTGGAGGGGAACCAAGAAGCGCAAGGCCCCGTGGTAAAGCTCTTGAGCGGGAATAGTGGCGCAAGCGCAAGGTGCTGCCTGAGCACGGTCGCGACGGTGCACTTGCGACGAAGAAGTAGCGGCAGCAGTGAGGATGCAGTGAGAGAGAAAGGAGGCTGGGAAGCGTGGAGGAAATGTGGAACTTCCCCAAAGATTGCCCCAGGCCTCCTACTTAACCGCGCAAGAGGACGTGTAGTGGGATCCTATGCGGTTGCCACGCCACACGCAATAGGCGTGTACGCAGCCAAGTCAGCCAATCAGAACGTGGTCACAGCAAGGACCACAGGGAGCAGAGGATCCCATGACGCGATGTAATGTTACAGTTAACGAGGCGCTGCAATGAAGGGACGCGCGCAGCAGTTATTCCTGACATTATGATAGTAACTGGCGCATTAAATGCGCATGGCCCTTAAAATGAGGCGAAATGATGATTACCCTCCACGTAGGATGTGGGGAAGCATACAAGGGAAGGAACGGTAACCCAGATAAGTAGGCAAAAAACCCGGCCAGCGAGGAATAACTCGGAATGAGCGAAGGGATCGCCAGAGGAAAAGCCCCTAGTTACAGCATAACTTGGCCAAAGAGGCAGAGATCCGGATACGGGAACCTGCTGTGGCCTTAACAACTAAAAGTTTCTAAGACCGCACCAGCTTCGGGGACTAATGTTGGGGGGATACCCCCAGGTTGGGTAACGCCGGGGTATAAAGGCTGAGTTGGCCGGGGTACGGCATGGTCAAAGCAAGTGCTGACCGGGTCACCTCAAGGCACGCCGAACCATGGAGTGACCCAGCCCGTGGAGCATCTCCTTAGCTGTAGCCCGGCCAGCATAAAATATATGCCAGCCATGTTTGTCTATCTGTTTTGCAGGTATCTTCGTAGCCGGATTAGCCATGTGCTAGCCGGACAATCATATGGCTTCCAAGAGAAGTAAGGAATCTCCCGCTGGTCAAAAGGTGGCTTTATTAGCTGTAGCATGAGCAAAGAAAAGCAGAGAGGAGGACCAGCGGGTCAGGGCGACCAATATGACGCGGGCAATGTCGGCTGACGTAGCCCGTGTCTGGTGACGCTTAAAGACGAGGATTACGTTGCGGGTTACATCCAAAGCCCGGACGAGCCGTTAAAGAGAATAAAGAAGCATCTAGCTTTTAGTCGAGGGGCATATTTGGAGAATATGCTGCCACATGTTCCCTAACTTTGTAACCCAGGATGCCCTATATAAGGAGCACCGGGGCCTCCATAGAAGGGGATCGATCATTTTCTATGTCTTAGATAGAACACTTGAGCTAGCTTGTGGGGAGTAAGAGACATAGTCTCCTTCTCACCAAGAGCTTGAAGAGTACTTGTAAACACCATTGATAGAGAGAATACAAGAACATTTGTGCGTGGAATCACCACGTTCTCTATCCCTGGATTCCCCTAGAACACATTGGCCCCATCATTAGCCTATCCATGGCATGTGCCGTGCCACCACCATGACACATGTAGGCCTCTACCGCTGAACCTTCTAGACGTGACATGTTCCTGACATATCTCTTCAGAGTACACAGCAACCTCTCTATTGGATACATCCACCCATAGTTCACAGGGCCTCGGAGCATTGCCTCATCAGGTAAATGCACAACCAGGTGGACCATCACATCAAAAAATGCAGGCGGAAAGATGTGTTCAAGTTTGCACAGAATTACTGGGATTTCATCTTTGAGCCTTTCCAACACTAACAATTTCAAGTTTTAATTCTCAATTGCCTAAAAAATCTTCCCAGCTCTCCAAGTGCCATGTAGATATCGGGATGCAAATACCCTCGCATGCTAGCAGCCAATATTCCCTGCAACAGGATGTGGCAGTCATGGGTTTTAAGTCCTGTGATCTTGCGTGTAGGAACACTGACACATTTAGCCATGCTTGAACAAAACCCATCAGGAAAAGTGCAGTCCCATAGATATTGACAGAAACCCGTCTTCTGATCCTTATTCAGGTAATACGGTGCATATGGACAGAGAAGGTCCTTCTCTATGTCTATGGGTTGCACATGTAGATCTCGCCTAATGCCTAGGGCTTCACAGTCATACCTAGCCTTCAAGGTGTCCTTATTCTTCCCATCAAGTTCAAGTAGTGTGCCAATCAAGTTGTCGCAAATGTTTTTCTTGATGTGCATCATGTCGAGATTGTGCCGAAGTTTCAACGATGCCCAGTAAGGCAAGTCCCAGAAACCATGCCGCCGGTTCCAGATTGGGAAGGATCTGTTCGCTTCCTCTTTTTGCTCCCAGGATCACATCTATCTCCTAGTTTAAGATGCCTAACCTTCTCCAGCTCAGCTTGTAACTCAAGTGCAGTAAATTTTCCAGGCTTCGAGTGGTCATCATTAATGCCGACAAGCTCCGTGTCTCGCCGCAAGTGGTGGCGCTTTGGGAGGAAACGATGGTGCCCAATGTAGCATATTTTGCTCTTTATGGATTTGGACAGAGGATTTTTGTCACAATGCAGGCATGCATAATATCCTTTTGTTGTACACCCAAACATAGTGCTGCAAGCTGGGTAGTCATGGGTACACCAAAGAACCGCTGCTCGAAGATCAAACGTTTCGTTTTGAAATGCATCGTAAGAGCGCACACCCTTCCAAAGCTATTGCAAATCGTCCAGCAGAGGCTCAATAAAGAGATCAAAGTCCTTTCTAGGACTTGATTTGCCAGGATTAGAAGGCAAAGCATGTAGTTTGATGCATCCATACAATCCCATGGTGGAAGGTTGTACGGAAGGGAAAATACAGGACACATACTATAGCTCGTGCTCATGGTTCCATAAGGATTGAAGCCATCGGTGGCAAGGCCGAGCCTTACGTTTCTAGGGTCAGCTGAAAAGTCCTCCCATGTTCTGTCAAAATCCTTCCATGCTTCACCATCAGCCGGATGACTGAGTATACCATCTCTGGGCATTCACCTTAACTTGTGCCACTGCATGTTCTCCGTTGTTTTCCTCGAAGAGAACAATCTCTGTAGCTGTGGTGCCAAAGGAAAATGACGCAACACTTTGATAGCCGACGACCTTCTTTACGGATATTTCCACCTTGAGGCGCCACACATAATGCAGTTGTCCAGCTTTTCATTGTCCTTCCAGAAGAGCATGCAGTAGTTTTTGCACATGTGTATGCTGTCATAGGAAAGTCCAAGCTCCTTCAGATAAGTTTTTGCTTGACGGTATAATATCGGCAGGGTATTGGAATCCGGCAGTGCATCAGCAAATAGCTTCATCCAATCATCAAAAGCAGTGTTGGTGATCCAGTGATATGACTTGTGATGAAGGAGCTTCACAACAAATGCAAGCCTGGAGTGTTTACTTCCTGGGTAAAGCTTGCTCTTTGCCTCTTCCATCAACTTTGCAAACAATTTCTCGTGTTTACCGTCAGTTGGGACATTAGCACCAATCTGGTCTGTGGTTAATGCATCACATGCATGCTTAAGGTCTTGCAACATATCTGGAACACTGTGACCTCCATCATCATTGCCATCATCATTCGTATACATATTGTCATTATCATCACCGGAATGACCACCATTGTTACCACCATTGGGTGATCTTCAATAATAGCAACATCAAGTGGCTCTCGATGTTGTATCCACCGAGTATACGTGTGTGACATGCCACTGATGAGTTAGTGGTGATAAAGAAGGCCTACATGTACTTTTCTCCGGTTGAGGCACTTACGACAGGGGCATGGAACCTCAGCATTCTCGCCATATACCTCCTTGAAAAATCTGACAAACTGTTTCAGGCCAGCTTTCTAGGGTTCAGTAAACTGTCTGCCATGAACAATCCAACTCCTATCCATCTGTTAAGAATTAAATAAACAAATCAAACTTTCAGAACATGCTAGTGATTTTTTTAGAACAGTTTTATTTACAATGAACAAGCCAACTCATATCAACGTGTTGAACAATTAAAACAACAAATCTCATTTTTAGAACAGGCTAGTCATTTATCAGAACTATTTACTTTACCATGCAACAAATCCAACTCTTATCAATCTGTTGGACAATTAAATAAACTAATCACATTTTCTGAGAAGAATAATCCTTTTAAAGAAGATTTTTATGTAGATGAACAATCCAAGTGATATCCATGTGTTGAACAATTAAACAAACTATTTTTTTACCTTGGCAGACATGGATACAAGCGAGTTGAGCACAGAGATGGCGCCCGGAAGGGGAGCTACCGAGGTGCGCGGAGACGTCGGCTGGAAGGGGACAACCTTGGAGTGCGGACGCCGAAATGGACGGGGAGACGCTGCCGTCGCGTGTGGTGGACCGGCAAAGGCAGCGGTGCCCTAGCCGCCACTTCCACGTGTGGTGGACCGGATTTCAGATCTAATTTCAAAACCTCCCGGGTGGAGTTCAGGTGAGTATGTGTGCGGCAAAGAGGCGGCACCCACAAGTCAGCGATAGAATTTTCACTTGTCCAGCTGGCACATGGGGTTCATCATAGGTGGGTCCACTGGTCAGGGTTCTCTTGGTTGCGGGTTCAAGACCTGGAGGTTTCCATTTTATTGAATTTCTTCGGACTTTATTTTCGCTCCATTTTGTCAAAACCGAAGCGGCACATAGAGAGAGAGTGGACAAGACATATTTAGCTAGAGAGAGAGAGATAGAGCGTGCCCCATCACTGCCTCCGGCGAGCTGCTCTTTGGCGAGCTTTCACCGGAAGCAGGTGCACAACTTATATATTCTCCAATCTCTGGCGAGCTTCCTTCGCGTATATATAGGTGCGCGGCGTGCCGCCCGATCTCATGTGTTTTCTGGGTGAATGCAGGGGAGCTGCAGCATCCACAAGCGCGACGACGGCGGAGTGAGGGACATAATCTGCCGTGGAAAAACCGGTGACGAGGCTCTACAACAGCGGTAAGAATCCCCTTCACCGGAGTATAACCGGCGGCACAGATCTTTAGCAGCAGTAGCTCGATGAATCTGTAGGGTTTTCAGAGCTACATAAATAGTACTTGTTCTTCATCGAATTTGTAGCGTTTTCTCTGTGATTGTTTCATCAAATCCGTAGAGTTTTCTCTAAGATTACTTCATCAAATCCGTAGAGTAAATCTAGGATGTACAGATTTTGTTGGGTTGAATTTCTGCAATTTTTTTTGTTGGTACAATTTGTGCTGATATTTTGTTAATAACAATCTTCAGTATGTGTATGCAGAACTGCAGATTAGTACAGTATGCACATCATTAGTTGTATTTTTGCAGGATTATCTATGTAGAACTGCAGACTAGTTGTATTTCTCCACATATATAGTACTAGTTGTCGTTATAAAGTACAAATTTAATCAGTGATAATATTAGTAACATCATATCATTTATTTTCCCGATCTTTTGTAATTTTTGTGTTCAGAAAAAAAGGAATATGGCTCAAAATGAATGTGTGACATGTCAGCAGCAACCTGCCTGGTGTGGGAGTGGAAACACAGACCATGTGATGTATTTTAGAATGAGGGTGAGATCACCTTTTTTATAGAGGGATTTGTAAGTATTCTCGATTTTCATATACATATCTTATTTTAAATTTCCATATAAATTGCTTTATGTTCATGATCTTGTGGGTTTTTTCTGTTTCACAAATTTATGCAGGGTATTCCTTGTTGTTTCACTGAGGGTATGCGACAATTCGCTATTGGTCCACATCTGACCTGGATCCTTGCTCGGAGTGATCGCCATGATGATCTAAACAGAACAATTGATGAATACTACGTCTATGTGCTGTATGGTGGGAATTTCGGGAGGTCTGTAGCATTATGTGGGCCATATTGGAGGGGGTTCTGTGCAGCTTATAACATTGAACATAATGATGTTCTGACATTTGCATACAATAGAGTAGATAGGTGCTTTATTGTTAAAGTGTCAAATGCTGATAATGTTGTCAAACCTTGGGTTGATCAAGACTAGTGTATGTATTGACTTCTTTGCATTGAAATGATTTTTCCTTACACACATGACTAGTTTCTTAATTATGTATGTTCCTTACGCACAAACCTTCTTCAATTTCATATGCATGATCAGTGTGTTATAAGACCGAAGATTGTTGCAAGGTGACACTAGAGAAATCCATATTTCAGCACCCATGTAATGTCAGTTGCTCTGAAATGAATTCCATATCTTGGGCATTCTACAAGGAGTTTGTAAGAGACCTGATGAAGATGAGGTCTTTGAGATCCCTCGGTTCTTGGTGCACCGGGTGCAGGATGAAGATGATCTTCATCAGATGGTTAGTTTAATCACTTTTTCCTGCTTTTCCTTCTTATTTTGTAAATTTATCAGGGTGGCCAGTTAACTAAGATCTGTTATATATTTTTGTTACTCAGGAAATTACTTTGAGATGCACAAGGGAACACCAAATCCCAAAGAAAGGGTTCTATTGTGTATGCATGAAGAATAATTGTGACAAAGGCCTGAAAATCTTAGGGCGATATTGCATATCAGAAGTATATGACGATTGCATTGAGTTCACCGACCCCTGGGCTGAATTATGTGCTAAAAACAGAATTTTCCTTGATGATCTGCTCGTTGTCTAGGTCATGGTGACGAGGCACTATATCAAGCTAATTATTGAGGTGGTCACCGGTCCGGCAGAGGAACAAGAGGATGCAGAAGATGACAGCGATGAGCAACAGGAGGAGGACGAAGACGAGAGTGTTGGCTCTGTAATGTTGGTTGTAGCTCAGAACTTCTGAATAAATCATCAGAATTTAAATTTCAAGAATGCATGCTCAGAAACTTTTGTGTTGTTGTATGTTAAACTAGCAAATCTCTTTTGTTCAAATCTCTTGGGCTGTACCAACTTCATTATGTTTAATTATGAAAGACAAAATATAAATGATTTCTCTCAATTTCTCGCATAGAAAAATGCACAACTAATTCCATATTCTCGTACGAGCTGGCCCCATTTGTTGAACCGGCGGCACTTCCACGATCTCCACGTAACCACGGTGAGTTCTTGAAGCGAAGCTGCAGTTACCACATTTCTTCTTCCTCTTCAGTTTTTCCTGGGCGCTTCTTCTTCCTCTTCCTTAGTCATTCCTCTGCAGTTTTCCTGGGCGCTTCTTCTTCCTCTGTTCTGGAACCGTCGGTTCATCTTCTTCTTCCTTTCGCAGGCAGTTCCTTGCAGGCATTTCCTTTCACCCATTTCCTTGCAGGCATGGACGATGGGAAACGCACAACAGAGACCCACTTGGTCCCAGCCCATGGCACCACGACTTTGACAATGGTGTACACAAATGATGAAGCGACTATGGAGACAACTCTCGCCAGGTTAGAGAAATTGCTTGAGAAAGAGAAGCACAAGTTTGTGGGGCTAGACTTGGAGTACACCCATGCAAATAAGCGAAAAAATCCTACATAAGAGATCACTATCGTGCAAATCGCCATACATGAGGAGGTCCTAATTTACCACTTCTGCAAGTATGTGAAATTTAGATTTGAGATCACCACTTCTGCATCCCTTTTTCCCTTACATCCCTAAAACCATCTAACTGCAGGAGTAAACCAACTGAGAAGCATTGTCCGGCTCTGGTCGAGCTCTTGTGTAGGAAAGGGATAACTTTCACTAGCGTGGATATCACAAATGACACAATTATGCTTTCTCGTGCATTGATAAAAATCCCAGATGGGCACCACATCGACATCCAAAATCTGTACAAGATCAAACCATACCCAGCGAAGGATGTCATGGGTGATCTGGCAGCGGAAATCATCGATAAATCCTATGAAAAACTGAAGAAATTGAAGCAACTCGATCACGACTACTGGGAGTGGAAGCCGATGAGCCAGGTGCGCCTCGAGTATGCAGCCAGAGACGCCTACATGGCGTACGAGTTGTATAGTAAGCTCATTACCATGAAAGATGGGATGGTTAAGGCGGGGTTTTGTACAGTAAGCATCTTCTTAGGCTCAAACTTTGAGATAGGTATCATGTAGGCAACTTTAGTGGATTTTGTGATGCACCTTTTCCTCCTTTGTGTGATGCATTACCACACACACATGCTCCATTGCATGATGTGTGTGTGTTCTTTTCCTACACCAGTACACACTGATATATATCCACTAGAGCCACTGATCCCATCACATGACCACACATTGCATATATATGACCACATTGCATAGATATCCACACTAGCTAGATGTCATTGATCCACATACATGACCACATTGCATGTGTTCTATTTTCCAAAACCACATTGTTGGTATATGTACACACTAGTGTGGATTCTCTGATGCAACTTCTGTCACACTGGTGCAAGATGCAATATCTTGCTTTCCTATGCGTTTTGGTCTATATGCATGTGACCATGCATGGTTTAATACACATGGATCCTCCCCTAGAGACATTGCATGATGTGTTCCAAAACTAGTACACACTGATATATATATGTACACTGTTCTTTTCCAAAACAACACAAAATGATGATATATCTCTCTCTACATATATATGCATGACCAGACACACATGCATATACTCAAGGATTATGTGATGATGCAAAATTTTTGTCACAATGGTCTGCATGCATGTATAGGGGGTCATATTGCATGCATGTGTTCTTTTTCCTAACCCACATTGATATGGTCACCAGAGTCATTGACAGATCCACATCTATGATGATATGTGACCACATTTTTGCATGTATGTACATTGTTCTCTTCCAAAACCTACCACAATGATATCTCTACACATATGCATGACCACACAATGCATATACTACTCAAGTGGATTATCTGATGATGCAACTAATAATAATAATTCTGTCACACTACATGCATGCAATGTGTGGAAGCTCTCCTTTATTTAACCTATGTGTTTTTGGTCTCTCTGACCATATATATATGGATTTGATCTCCTAGAGTCATATTGCATGCATGTGTGTTCTTTTCCATGCATATATTGCATTATTATTGATAGATCCACATGAGATGACCACATTGCATGCATGTGTGTTCTTTTCCAACAATATACCACATTTTGACATATATCTACATGATGAGACCACACATGTATAACTCTCGATGATGCAACTTATGTCACACTGGTGCAACATGCATGCAATGTGTGTGCAAGCTGTGCTTTTCTTATATTGGTCTCTGTGACCATGCATGTGGCTGTACACATATGGAATCCCTAGAGTCATTATTGCATATGTGACCTTTTTCCTAAACCACATTGATATCCACACTAGCTACTAGTAGCTAGATGTCATTGATGCACATACATGACCACATTGCATGTGTTCTCTTTTCTAAAACCATATTATTAATTGGTATATCTACCACACACACTAGTGGATTCTGTGATGCAACAACTTCTGTCACACTGGTGCAACATGCAATATGTTGATTTCCTATGTTTTGGTCTATATATGCATGTGACCATGCATGGTTTAATACACATGCATCCTCCCCTAGAGACATTGCATGATGTGTGTTACAGACTGATATATATATATATATATCCACTAGAGCCACTGGTCCCATCACATGACCACACATTGCATATATATGTACACTGTTCTTTTCCAAAACAACACAAGATGATGATATATATATCTACATATATATGCATGATCAGACACACATGCATATACTCAAGGATTATGTGATGATGTGCACAAATTCTGTCACACTGGTCCATGCATGCATGCATGCAACATGGAAGCTCCTTTATTTAATTCCTATGTGTTGTTTGGTCTCTATGACCAATATGGAATATATATATATATATATCTCCTATAGGGGTCATATTGCATGCATGTGTTCTTTTTCCTAACCCACATTGATATGGTCACCAGAGTCATTGATAGATCCACATCCATGAGGATCAGTGTGACCACATTTGCATGTATGTACATTGTTCTTCCAAAACCTAACAATGATATCTCTACACATATGCATAACCACACAATGCATATACTACTCAAGTGGATTATCTGATGATGCACAACTAATAATAACAATTTTGTCACACTACATGCATGCAATGTGTGGAAGCTCTCCTTTATTTAACCTATGTGTTTTTGGTCTCTATGACCATATATATATGGATTTGATCTCCTAGAGTCATATTTCATGCATGTGTGTTCTTTTCCATGCATATATTGCATTATTGTTGATAGATCCACATGAGATGACCACATTGCATGCATGTGTGTTCTTTTCCAACAATATACCACATTTTGACATATATCTACATGATGATACCACACATGTATAACTCTGGATGATGCAACTTATGTCACACTGGTGCAACATGCATGCAATGTGTGTGCAAGCTGTGCTTTTCCTATATTGGTCTCTATGACCATGCATGTAGTTGTACACATATGGAACCCCTAGAGTCAATATTGCATATGTGATCTTTTTCCTAAACCACATTGATATCCACACTAGCTACTAGTAGCTAGATGTCATTGATCCACATACATGACCACAATGCATGTGTTCTGTTTTCCAAAACCACATTGTTAATTGGTATATCTACCACACACTAGTGGATTATGTGATGCAACAACTTCTGTCACACTGGTGCAAAATGCAATATGTTGCTTTCCTATGTTTTGGTTGAAGGAAATATGCCCTGAGAGGCAATAATAAAGTTGTTATTATATATTCCTTATATATGATAGATGTTTATTTTACATGCTAGAAATGTATTGATTCGGAAACATCAATACATGTGTGTTTAATAAACAAAAAGGGTTCCTAGTCATGCCTCTCTTATAGACTAGCTTGTTGATTAACAAGATGATCATGGTTTCCTGATCATGGACATTGGATGTTGTTAATAACAAGGTCACACCATTGGTGGAATGATGTGATGAACATTCATCCGGAGTATAACATTACGATCAAGTCATTATGTTTATATTGCTATAACATCATACGAAGTAATCTTTATCCTTAGACCATGAGATCATGTTTATTGCTAACACCGGAAGAGTATCTTGATAACATCAAATGTCACACCATAACAGGGTGACTATAAAGATGGGTTCAGTACTACGAAGGTGTTATGTTGAGGCTCATGGATCAAGAGTGGAATTTTTCAACCCAGATGATGGATAGATATACTCTGGGCCCTCTCGGTGATATCACATTAGGATAGCTTGCAAGCAAGTGATGTGATCACTAGAATGTTATATCACGGGAACGAGAAGAGAGTGCATGTCGGTAACGAGATCAAACTAGGTCTAGAGATACCGATGATCGAATCTCGGACATGTAATATATCGAGAGACAAAGGGATTTAGTTACAAGCGTTAAAGGTTCTCACGATCACAGGAGTCATCGTTGAATGTGTAGGAGTCAGTACAGATCTCCAGGTCCCGCTGCTGATTATTGATCGGAGAAGGGTCTCGATCATGTCTGCATTATTTGTGAACCATAGGGTGGCACACTTAAGAGTTACCGGACACCATTTTGGAGCACATATGTTTCAGACGAAAGAATTGCAAAGCGCAGGAATTGTTTCAATAGAAACCGGAAATTGTTTCAGGTGAAATTGCAGAAGGTGGTTCTGCATGTGATATTGAAATATTGCAAGGGGCTATATGTGAATGTTTGTTAATTAAAGTAATTAACAAAATTCTGAATAAATTTAATAAAAAGAGTTTTATTAAATGAGAGAGCATTAAATTTGGAGAAATTTAATGCATTTAAAGTGGAGACTTTAAAAGGGAATGTGAAGAGGCATTTTAATGTGGAGGGGTTACCACCACATGAATGGGGGAGGTGAGGGGTCACCACCCATGCGCCGACCATGGAGAGAGGGGGCACCCCCTCCTCCTATAAAAGGCCAGCCATTCCCTCCTTCATCCTCACACCTCCTTGTGAAGGATCTCTCTCCCCTCTAGAATTATTCCCCCATGGTCTCGGATTAGCGAGATACATGTTCCCGGTGGCATTTAGTCTGGAAGGAGTTGCTGCTTCTGCTGGATCGCTGGAGCAAGGAGGTGGAGGTTGTCCGGTGGCTTGAGCGTGAAAAGTGATGCGGATCTGTTGCTGAGTTGTGGCGCTCGGACTTCCTCACGATCTTGAGATCGGCAAGTGTACGAATACATCAACCACGAGTTCCTACTCGTTAACAAAGCTCGTTGTCTACGAGGGTAAGTTCTCATTGGATGTATGTCCACCCGTTGCTTTGTACCTAGTAGATAGATCTTGGCGTGTAGTTCACACCATAGGAAATTTTTTGTTTTCTATGTTGCGGACCCAACAGTGGTATCAGAGCCTGATCTATGCGTAGGTTCTTAGCACATGTAGTACATATATGGTTGATATGTGGGCGATGATGATCATGTTATTGCATATTCTATGTATTTTGGATATTGGTGGCATAGTGGGATGAAGCGGCCCGGACCAACCTTACATGTCATCGTACATGAGACCGGTTCCACGACTGACATGCAACTTGTTTTGCATAAGTGGCTGGCGGGTGTCTGTCTCTCCTACTATAGTCAATATCTGATTTACAACGAGTTGCTAATAACTTAGTTATCCTCGTTGTGGTTCATGTTCGTAGGTAAGAACGGTTCTATCTCCGAAAGCCCTAAGCCACGTAAAACTTGCAATTGATAAATTAGAGGCGTCTAGTTTAGATCGTTGCTGGGCTAGTGTGATGATATGGTATTGTTGTAAGTAGATGTATGGTGGATACTCTTACAACACACTCAACATGTAAGTTACATAGACCTTGGCCTTACACACAAAGGAATGATAGAGATCATACCATGATGCAAGTGATAGAGATCAAATGCATGGACCATATCATCTCACTTTACACATTAGATGTTAGCATCTTATACTGCTAGTTTGCTAGTTTGGCTTTGATAGCATTATAAGATGATCCTCTTTAGATATCAATATAAAAATGTGTTCTTCCTTGAGTATGCACCGTTCTATGGATCGTGTTTCGAGACATCACGTGATGATCGGGTGTACTCGAATCTACGCTTTCATAGGAACGGGTGTAAGACAGTTTTACACACGCGAATACTAAGGTTCTTACTTGGCGAGCCTAGCATGTACAGACATGGCCTCGGAACACGGACCGAAAGGTTAAGCATGAGTCATATGGTTGATATGATGCCCATATAGATGCCCGTCTTTGAAGCTATATCAACTCACGTGATGATCGGACTTGGTATAGTGGATTTGGTTCATGTAATCACCAAAAGGACACGAGGGATGTCGTTTTTGAGTGGGAGTTCATTAGTAATTTGGATTAATTGAACTCAATCTATCATAAACTTAGTCTAAATAAACTTTACAAATTCTGTTGTAGATGGCACCATCTGCTTTTAATTTTAATGTGTTCATGGAGAAAGAGAAACTTGCTGTGAATGGTAGCAACTTCACCAACTGGGCTATGAATTTGAGGATTCTCCTCACTGCTGCACAAAAGCAATATGTGCTAGATGCACCGCTGGGCCCCCCACCATCTCCTGATGCCCCTGACGAGGAAAAGAATGTCTATGTGACTCGTCAGGAGGACCACAACTTAGTTCATTGCGGCATACTGTATGGGCTAGAGCCAGAACTTCGAAAGCGTTTCGAAAATGGCAATGCCTTTGATACCATGGGAGAATTGAAAATGATTTTCGATACCCATGCTTCCGTAGAGAGTTATAATGCTACAGAAAAGTTCTTTAGCTGCATGATGGAGGAAAACAGCTCCGTTAGTGAGCACGTACTCAAAATGTCTGGGTACGATATGCTTGTTTCCTTGGGAATAACTATTCCCATTGACTTATGCATTCATCGTGTTCTCCTATCTCTGCCACTAGCTACAAGAGCTTCGTGATGAACTATAATATGCAGGCATGAAGAAGTCTCTTCCGAGCTTTGTCAATGCTTAAGACTGCAGAAGTGGAGATTAGGAAAGAACATCAAGTGTTGATGATCAATAGGACCACCGGTTTCAAGAAGGACAAGAAAGGCAAGCACAAGGGAAAGAAGGGTGGCAAGTCTGTTGCCACGCCTGAAAAGAAACCCAGGGCTGTCCCTATGTCTGACACCGAGTGCTACTATTGCAAGGGGAATGGCCATTGGAAGCGCAACTGCCCCAAGTATTTAGCGGACAAGAAGTCCAGCAAGGCAAACAAAGGTATATGTGATATACATGTTATTGATGTGTACTTGACTAGTACTCGCAGTAGCACCAGGGTATTTGATACCGGATCGGTTGCTAATATATGTAACTCGGTTTAGGGGCTACGGAACAAGCGACAACTAGCAAGGGATGATGTCAGGATGCGGGTCGGCAATGGATCAAGAGTTGATGTGATCGCCGTCGGGACGCTACCTCTCCATTTGCCATCGGGATTAGCTATAAACCTAAATAATTGTTATTTGGTGCCTGCACTGAGCATGAACATTGTATCTGGATCGTGTTTGATACAAAGTGGTCATTCCTTTAAATCTGAGAACAATGGTTGTTCGATTTATAAGAATGATATCTTTTATGGTCATGCACCTATGTTGAATGGTTTATTTCTATTGGATCTCGATAGTAATATTACGCACATTCATAATGTTAATGCTAAAAAGATTAAACTTGATGATGATATGTCTACATATATGTGCAATCGCTCTAGGTCATATTGGCATTAAACGATGAAGAAACTCCATTCGATGGACTTTTGGAATCACTTGATTTTGAATCATTTGATACATGTGAGCCATGCCTTATGGGCAAGATGACTAGAACGCCGCTTTCCGTTCAATGGAGCAAAGGCGAGATCTATTGGAAATCATACATACTGATGTGTGTGGACCAATGAGTGTGTCGGCGCGAGGTGGATATCGTTATTTTGTTACTTTCACGGATGATTTGAGTAGATACGGGTATATCTATTTGATGAAACACAAGTCTGAAACTTTTGAAAAGTTCAAGGAATTTCAGAATGAAGTGGAAAATCATCGTAATAGAAAGATCAAATTTCTACGGTCTGACCATGGAGGAGAGTATCTAAGTTACGAGTTTAGCACACACATGAAAGAGTGTGGAATAGTTTCACAACTCACCCCTGCCGGAACACCACAATGTAATGGTGTGTCGGAATGTCGTAATCGTACCTTATTGGATATGGTTCGATCTATGATGTCTCTAACTGACTTACCTCTGTCATTTTGGGGTTATGCACTGGAAACAGCTGCATTCACTTTAAATCGGGCACCATCTAAATCCGTTGAAACGACACCGTATGAATTATGGTTTGGAAACAAACCTAAGGTGTCATTTCTCAATGTTTGGGGATGCGATGTTTATGTGAAGAAACTTCAACCGGATAAACTCGAACCCAAAGCGGAAAAATGCGTCTTCATAGGATACCCTAAGGAAACAATTGGGTATACCTTCTATCACAGATCCGAGGGCAAGGTTTTTGTTGCCAAGAATGGATCCTTTCTTGAGAAGGAGTTTCTCGCGAAAGGTGTGAGTAGTCAGAAGGTAGAACTCGAAGAGGTTACTGGACCTTCTCTTCATGGAATGGCGAGTGGCGCAACACCGGAAGTTGTTTCGGAGTTGACTTCACCTGATGAAGATAGAGCTAATGATAATGATCATGAAACTCCGAAAGAGTACACTACCGAACCTCGCAGGTCAAGCAGGACACGTGCAACTCCTGAACTGTACGGCAATCCTGTTGTGAATTTCATGGTTGATGAAATGGATGACCCTGTGACGTATGAAGAAGCGATGATGAGCCCGGATTCCAACAAATGGCTAGAAGCCATGAAATCCGAGATGGAATCCATGTACGAGAACCAAGTTTGGAACTTGGTGGACTTACCTCACGACCGAAAGGCCGTTGAGAATAAATGGATTTTCAAAAGGAAAACTGATGCTGATGGTAATGTAACCATCTATAAGGCTCGACTTGTCGCAAAGGGGTTTCGACAAATTCAAGGAGTTGACTACGATGAGACATTCTCTCCCGTAGTGATGCTTAAATCGGTTAGGATTATGTTAGCAATTGCTGCATATTTCGATTATGAAATATGGCAGATGGATGTCAAAACTGCGTTCCTCAATGGTAAGATTGAAGAAGAGTTGTATATGATACAACCTAAGGGTTTTGTCGATCCTAAGGATACTAATAAGGTGTGCAAACTTCAGCGATCCATCTATGGACTGAAGCAAGCATCACGAAGTTGGAATCTCCGCTTTGATGAGGTGATCAAAGAGTTTGGATTTGTCCAAACTTATGGAGAGGCTTGTATTTACAAGAAAGTGAGTGGGAGCAATGTGGCATTTCTGATATTATATGTGGATCACATATTATTGATTGGAAATGATATAGATCTTTTAAACAGTGTTAAAAGTTATCTAAACAGCAAATTTTTGAAGAAAGACCTTGGTGAAGCGTCATATATATTAGGCATTAAAATCTATAGAGATAGATCAAGGCGCCTAATTGGGCTATCGCAGAGTACATGCCTTGATAAGATATTAAAGAAGTTTAATATGGACGAAAGTAATAAGGGGTTCTTACCTATGTTGCAAGGCAAGACATTGAGTAAGACTCAAAGTCTAGCTACGGCAGAAGAAAGAGAGATGATGGATAAGATCCCCTATGCCTCGGCCTTAGGCTCTATTATGTATGCCATGCTATGTACAAGACCGGATGTGGCACATGCTATTAGTTTGACTAGTAGGTACCAATCTGATCCAGGTTTGGAACACTGGATAGCGGTAAAGAACATCCTCAAGTACTTGAGAAGAACTAAGGATATGTTTCTCATATACGGAGGTGAAGAAGAGCTAGTCGCTAAGTGTTATGTCGATGCTAGCTTTGACACCGATCCGGATGACTCTAAGTCTCAATCCAGATACGTATTTCTCTTGAACGGAGCAGCAGTTAGTTGGAGGAGTTCCAAACAACCTGTGGTGGCTCGATCAACAACGGAGGCGGAATATGTTGCTGCTTCAGAAGCGGCGCAGGAAGCAGTTTGGATGAAAGAGTTCATTACGGAACTGGGTGTGGTTCCCAGTGTGTTGGACCCGATGGTGATCTATTGTGACAACAATGGAGCCATAGCCAACACAAAGGAACCAAGGTCTCACAAGAATTCGAAACATATTAAGCGCCAGTTTCACTCCATCCGCGAGCATGTCAAGGATGGAGATATAAAGATTTGTAAAGTACACACGGACCTAAATGTAGCAGATCCGTTGACTAAAGTTCTCCCTAGGGCAAAACATGATCAACACCAGAACTCCATGGGTGTTAGATTTATCAAGAGTGGAATTTGTCAATCCAGATGACAGATAGATATACTCTAGTCCCTCTCGGTGATATCACATTAGGATAGCTTGCAAGCAAGTGATGTGATCACTAGAATGTTATATCACGGGAACGAGAAAAGAGTGCATATCGGTAACGAGATCAAACTAGGTATGGAGATACCGATGATCGAATCTCGGACATGTAATATATCGAGAGACAAAGGGATTTAGTTACAAGCGTTAAAGGTTCTCACGATCACAGGAGTCATCGTTGAATGTGTAGGAGTTAGTACGGATCTCCAGGTCCCGCTGCTGATTATTGATCGGAGAAGGGTCTCGATCATGTCTGCATTATTCGCGAACCATAGGGTGGCACACTTAAGAGTTACTGGACACCATTTTGAAGCACATATGTTTCAGATGAAAGAATTGCAAAGCGCAGGAATTGTTTCAATAGAAATCGGAAATTGTTTCGGGTGAAATTGCAGAAGGTGGTTCTGCATGTGATATTGAAATATTGCAAGGGGCTATATGTGAATGTTTGTTAATTAAAGTAATTAACAAAATTCTGAATAAATTTAATAAAAAGAGTTTTATTAAATGAGAGAGCATTAAATTTGGAGAAATTTAATGCATTTAAAGTGGAGACTTTAAAAGGGAATGTGAAGAGGCATTTTAATGTGGAGGGGTTACCACCACATGAATGGGGGAGGTGAGGGGTCACCCCCCATGCGCCAGCCATGGAGAGAGGGGGCACCCCCTCCTCCTATAAAAGGCCACCCATTCCCTCCTTCATCCTCACACCTCCTTGTGAAGGATCTCTCTCCCCCTCTAGAATTATTCCCCTAGGGTCTCGGATTAGCGAGATACATGTTCCTGGTGGCATTTCGTCTGGAAGGAGTTGCTGCTTCCGCTGGATCACTGGAGCGAGGAGGTGGAGCTTGCCTGGTGGCTTGAACGTGTGTGCGAGTGCGGATGCGCTGCTGAGTTGCGGCGCTCGGACTTCCTCACGATCTTGAGATCTATGATGCAACAACTTCTATCACACTGGTGCAACATGCAATATGTTGATTTCCTGTGTTTTGGTATATATATATATGCATGTGACCATGCATGGTTTAATACACATGGATCCTCCCCTAGATACATTGCATGATGTGTGTTACACACTGATAGATATATATATATATCCACTAGAGCCACTGATCCCATCACATGACCACACATTGCATATATATATGTACACTTTTCTTTTCCAAAACAATACAATATGATGATATATATCTCTCTACATATATATGCATGACCAAACACACATGCATATACTCAAAGATTATGTGAATGTGCACAAATTCTGTCACACTGGTCCATGCATGCATGCAATGTGGAAGCTCCTTTATTTAATTCCTATGTGTTGTTTGGTCTCTATGACCAATATGGAATATATATATCTATCTATCTCCTATAGGGGGTCATATTGCATGCATGTGTTCTTTTTCCTAACCCACATTGATATGGTCACCAAAGTCATTGATAGATCCACATCCATGATGATCAGTGTGACCACATTTGCATGTATGTACATTGTTCTTCCAAAACCTAACAATGATATCTCTACACATATGCATGACCACACAATGCATATACTACTCAATTGGATTATCTGATGATGCACAACTAATAATAATAATTCTGTCACACTGCATGCATGCAATGTGTGGAATCTCTCCTTTATTTAACCTATGTGTTTTTGGTCTAAGACCATATATATATATGGATCTGATCTCCTAGAGTCATATTGCATGCATGTGTGTTCTTTTACATGCATATATTGCATTATTGTTGATAGATCCACATGAGATGACCACATTGCATGCATGTGTGTTCTTTTCCAACAATATACCACATTTTGACATATATCTACATGATGAGACCACACATATATAACTCTGGATGATGCAACTTATTTCACACTTGTGCAACATGCATGCAATGTGTGTGGAAGCTGTGCTTTTCCTATATTGGTCTCTGTGACCATGCATGTGGCTGTGTACACATATATATGGAACCCCTAGAGTCATTATTGCATATGTGATCTTTTTCCTAAACCACATTGATATCCACACTAGCTACTAGTAGCTAGATGTCATTGATCCACATACATAACCACATTGCAGGTGTTCTCTTTTCCAAAACCACATTGTTAATTGGTATATATCTATATATCTACCACACACTAGTGGATTATGTGATGCAACTTCTTCATTCTTTCACAGTGGTGCAACATGCAATATGTTGCTTTAATTCCTATGTGTTTTGGTCTATATGACCATGTATGGTTTAATTTGACACATGGATATATCCCCTACAGACATTGCATGATCGATGTGTGTTCTTTTCCTAGTACACACTGATATACATCCACCTGAGCCACTGATCCCACATGACCACATTGCATACATTGTTCTTTTCCAAAACCACAATGATATATCTCTAGCTAGCTACATGTACACATGACCACCCACATGTATATATACTCAAGTGGATTATTTCTTCTATGATATCGATGATGCACAACTTGTACTATCACACTGGTGCAATCATGCATGCATGCAATGTGTGGAAGCTCCTTTATTAATTAATTCCCATGTGTCGTTCTTGGTCTCTATGACGACGATGGATCTCTCTCCTAGAGTCATATTTTGCAAATGATGTGTTCTTTTCCTAACCCACATTATTGATATGGCCACCAGAGTCATTGTTGATAGACCACACATCATTGCATTTGTTATTTTCCAATAATATATACCACACATTAATATCTAAATCCAGTGGATTCTGTGATGCAAATTAATGCTTCTGTCACACTGGTGCAACATGGAATTGAAAGCTGGTTATTTATTATTTCCTATACGATGATGTTTAATTTAATTTAGTCTTGACACACATGGACCCCCAGCCCCTAGAGTCATGCATGTGTTCTAACCACATTGATATATCTACTATACTCTAGTCATTCACATGGATATATGTGGAAGCTGCTTTAATTTTCCTATATATGTATTTTGGTCTGTGTAGTGATGTATCTTCTTTGGGCTCAAATTAATTTGATATATATACCATATGTGTTGCTATGACCTAAAACTAACCAAAATAAGGATAAAAGTCTATCATCGTTCAACCCTAATCTGGAGAAATCCATTGTTCAAAATAAACCACATTTTGAATCTTATCTATAAATAAATTTGAATATATTATCCAAAATACTTACCTCTCCTGAGATCATTATACAAGCCAGAATATAAACTAGTAGTCCACATTATTGCATTTTTCAAGATTTATTCGTCAATAATTTATAGTTTTCTTCACAAAGGCTCTTTTTAGTGAAGACTTTCTAAAATATGGTTATTTTTTTTGAACCCTCCATCGTGCATCCAACGGCCAGGACACCAAACCAAAATTTCCAGGTCAGATCCTCCCGCCCACGCGAAATTTGGTGCCAGTGCGGGAGAGTTTCTACGCAAATGAAAATTTCTCGAGCTGCAATTACGTTTGAGCCCACCCGCACAGAGCCACCCAAGCATTCGTGCAAAGGTCATTTACGTAATCTATTCCAAACCCTTTTTATCCCCTCGCCGAAATGAGACAGATCCAAATTTCCCCACCACCCTCGGCACTGTCGTCCTCCCCCTTTTCCCCTTGCCCTTCCCGTCGTCCTCCCCGCTGTCCTCCCCCTTTTCCCCTCGCCGATGTCCGTCCCTCCGCCATCTGCCTTTAATCCCCTCGTCTCCGTCCGTCCTTCCAGTAGTAACCTCTCCGTCACCCTAGCACACAAACCCTAGCCCCTCCTCACCATCCTGGTTTTCCAGCACGTCCGTCGACCTCGTCGGTCGTCCACCTCGCTAACAAACGGCTAACCTTTTCTACCACCTCGCTTTATACTTCACCCGCAAAGTCGACAAGCTCACCGTCCATCTCCCCATCTAGCTTGCCGTCTAGCTCGCCGTCCACCTCGCTGACAAGGCCCGTCACCACACTGACAAGGACCGCCACCTCGTCGCCCACCTCGTTGACGAGGTCTGCTACCTCACCGACCAGATCGATGCCACGTGCCCCGGGTCACTGCAAGAAACACGGTATCAAAAAGGCCGTATAGCCTGTAGGCAAGGAAACACGCTCATCCTCGATTCTCATGTTTTTTACTTTGCCTGAGAAATGCTGTTCATTATCCTGTTCATGACACCAATTTACCTTTTTTGTTGCAGTTATTCTATCTTATTTATTCTGTCTATGAAATTGCTTGTGATTTTACAAGTCTTGTGATCAGGGTTGCATTATCCTGTCTGTTGCATGAGTTTGACTGCTACATGACATGTCTGATGAGCAGAGTATAAATTGTTCATAGTAGTCTGTTTTACATGATGATTACTATTGAACAATCAATATCATATGTCATGACTTGTTTAATTGCATATTTTAATTGCATGAAAGATGCTTATCCTTCCGATGTTTAATTGTCCTGCCCTGCTTATTAGTGCAACCAGCCAACCAATTGACAAGTGAGATTTAGAGTATTCGACTTATGATCAGTTTACATACAAATAAAGTTTGCATTATCTTGGTTGTTCCATTGGTTTGGCTGCTTCATCCTATGTCTTTTGATCAGAGTATAAATTGCTCATAGTGGACTCTATTACATGATGATTATTATAGAACAATGAACACCATAAGTTATATTTTGTTTATTTGCAGGATAGTTGCTTATCCTGCTTATGTTTTATTGTGATTATCCTCTTTAACTTCATGTATACTATTTCGGCTTATGATCTGTTTGCGTGTGATAAAGGTTGCATCATCTTGCCTTTTTGCACTAGTTTGGCTGCTTCATCATATGCCTTATGATCTTAGTAGAAATTGATCATAGTGAGCTGTCACATGACGAGTTCTATAGAACAGTCAGTACAGTAGGTTATGTTTCCTATTTAATTGCACTATTGCTGCTTATCCTGCTTATGTTTTATTGTCCCACTCTCCTTATTACTGCAACCAATTGGTGAATTGTCCAGCTTGTTCATCGTCCCTTATCTTGCTTTGCTTTGGCTGCTTCATCGTTAGTCTTGTGATAAGATATTTAGCGTAGAAGTTCCTCATAGTGGACTGTTGGACATTATGATTAGTATAGAACAATCAATACCATAGGACATAGGTTATATTTTTGTAGCTTACTAAAGAGTTGTTTATTCATGATAGAACCACAATTGCATCCCTTAGAAGAAAGACGGCTGGAAAACATCACAAGAAACAATGCGCAGATGCAAAAAATGGGACTTAGGCCCCTTGTTTATCCATCTCCCACTGAATTCTCCCCTAAAAAGAGCAAGGATGAAGGCTCTGGATCTGACTATTATCCTGAAGAGGAGGGGAGGATGAGCTGGAGGTTTTCCCCTTACTTGCCTACTCATCTTTTGTGTAATTATTTGGTTACTTAATTTTCCATATATGTTGTGCTTTTTTATTATCCTGATTTGGCTACCTTTGAATTGTGTAGACTAAGAAGAGGAAATATAAGAAGAAACCTGTCGTCATGACAAGGATGGCTGCTGTTGGTGGATCAGCTTCTCGGAAGCGCGTCTCATTTAGCATGGCTGCCTCGACAGAAAGTACGAGACATAGCAGGTCCAAGGGGAATCTACCAGAAGTACTTCCACCTCCAAGTTCTCCACGGCGCCCACCAAGACCGCCAAGTGCTGCGACCTCTTCACAAGAAACTGAGAGTCCTGCAGATCCTGATGCTCGAGGAGAGAAGGTAGCAGCCCAAATCAAGATTGCATCACTCCATGGTAGGAAGACAGCAGTCCAAGACGAGCAGACAGCTGCGCCAGGCAAGCAACCAACTCCCCAAGGAAAGCATATTATATTGTTTGAATGACACTTATTATATGGTAGAACACTAACTCCACATTATATGTTTGTAGATGATTTTGGCCATCATCCTTCTGAAGATACTATTAAACATGATGATCCTCAAATTGTCTCGAGGGAAAAAACATGGGGACACAGCGTGAGAACATGTACAAAGGAGGAAAGCTTCCATTTGCCATTCCTCCAAGAAGAACTATCGCTTCCAAGTTTGCCACTGAGTGTGCAAAAACAGTCAGGACTAGTATGCCTATCTTCCCCCACTAGAAAGAGTACAAGGAGAGGCCGGATGTTAGAGCAGATTTCTACGATAGAGTTTCCGTATGTTCTGTGACTCAACTACCCTTTTCTTCTCATTACTATTCAAGCAGAGGCTGATGCACAATGTTTTATTTCAGCAAAAGTTTGTCATGGATGCATCACACCCAGATGTGCAGGTTGCTTGCAACCAACAGTTAATGAGGAACGCAAGAATTCAAAGGCATCTCCTGAAGAAGCAGTTTTTTGACCCCCTCCCACTAAATGAAGTAACAAGGATTTCTCCTGTTGCACACATGAACGATGTAGAGTGGTGCAAGCTTGTTGATTCTTGGACTGACACCAGGAACCAGGTCAAGTCTTGTCTACTCAACTTCTCCCTGTTTGTGTTTAACCATGACCGCCTCTTCTACTCTATGCTCTCTCTTTATGTAGGCATGTTGTCTAATAAACAGGCAAACAAGAAATAGACAACCTTATCGCAGTGACTTGTTTTTCTGTGACAGCCGAGGCTTCTCCAATCACAGTGTGAAAAAAGCAATAGTAAGCCCTCTAGAATACTTTTCATCTTTCTCATCTTCCAAAATTTCAATGCCATATTTGTCTCTGATATGAGTATGATCATCTGTAATTTGTTGGCTATTTTTCTAATGTTTGATTCTATTCGTAAAACTCAATAGGCAACCAAGGAAAGCAAGATGGAACCTAATGGTACAGAAGATATCACTAAGGCTGAACAACCTCCTTCCACCAACATGGTGCCCTATGCGCTGTCGCATGACATCAGCATCCATTCTTCAAGACCAGCCAAGACTATCCTTGAAGCGCAACTCGGGGCTCAAAGAGCAGGGAATGCGATACTGCGTAGTGCCACTATGGGGTTGCAGATGAAGATACCAGATGGCAAGGCAGAAGCCCTTAAGGAAGCGTAGGAAGTGTGGAAGAAGCTATACCAGGTCCATCTTTGTCCTCTTCGTATAATTCAATACCCTGTTTGTTCATGAAGATGTGCTTGGAATTTTCTTGCTAGTTTTCTAACGTTTGCTTCTATAACTGCCAGGCACCCATTGGAAGCACGATGTCGCCATCTGCTGCAGAAGATGGCATTGAGGATCAACCCCTTGCTTCCACTGATGAAAGCATCCATGCTTCAAGACCAACCAGCTCTCTCCTTGAAGCACAACTTTTGGCTGAGAGAGCAGCGAATGAGGCACGGAGTAGACGCATTGCAGCATTGCTGAAGGAGATAGAAGCAAAGAATGAAGTGCGGAAAGCACTTGTGAACTTTGTAGACCTTATAAATGCATCACTTCAGCAATTCGTAGCTATATTACGTAAGTGAACTGGTGGTGTGACTCAAAGCTTGTTAGGCTCTTTTTTTATTTTGTTGGAAACTTATGTGCAAACCTATTTATGTCCCCTGAAACATGTGCCCTGCAATTTCTGTTATTTTGATATGGACGGTGCAATCTAGCAAAATTGCCAACACTATTCTCCGATGTAAATGAAAATGTCATGCTTGTTTAGTTAATGAAAATATTTCCGTCACCGATAGATGCCTACGTGGCGCACTTTCACTCGTCAACATCCTCGATGAAACAGGAACATCATCTCTTCTGCCCTGATGAATTGAGTTCGTCATGTGTTGGAGATACGCGTCCAACTCTCATTGGTACATGATTCGTGCTACAGATGAACCACGTGTTCCTTCCTATTGGTCCACGTGTCGCCCTGACGATTGGCCACGCGTAAGCGGGCCAGCTTATTGTCATGACGAAAATGAAATTCGTCTCTGCCAGCGCGACAAAATGGGAATGATGACATAAGAAAATGAAAGGATGACGTCAGCAAATGGCGCTAGCGGAATCAGGCTATGACGAAAAAAAACGTCAGGAAGTAGATGACATCGTAGACGACAAACAATGACGTAAGAAAACGTCGCTGGAGGCAGTTCACAGTGCCGTACGCCACGTGATATCGTTCATGACGAAATAAAAATGTCATGACAGACCGGGCCTAGGCCGGGCCGGTCCAGTTTGCCGTGACGAAATTGGAGGAACGTCACAAACAGGCCGTGAAGTTTTCAGACAGAAAAAACGTCAAGGATTGAATTCTGACGTGAGGTCCGTGACCTATTTTTTTTTGTCGTAGAATTCGTCATAGATGGCCATCTATGATGTTTTGGCCCTCATCCATGATGATATCAGATCGTCATGAACTGCTCAGATTCTTGTAGTGTTTCCATATACAATCCATTGTTGTTTTCACATCATGGATAGGCATGGTGAGGCGAGCCATTCACCCCCACCCAAGGATGGAGATGGACCGTACATGAAGCGCGCAAGCCACTACATCATCCAACAAGAGTTCCATGATTGTTGCCATGCTCTCGAGACCCGTCAAGATGAATAATTCGGTGACACTCTAGCCGAATTCAAGAGCATTGACAACCTCTTCAATGGACTCCAACAACAAATGCATGAGATGTGACAAGGCTTCGTCAACATCTCTTAAGAGACAAGGGACATGCACATTAACTTTCCAAAATGAAACTTTACAAAGGTCGGTGGACGAGCTCACGCCAACACAAGGCCACGTTCATGCGCATCAAGCTCTTTAAGGCACCATTCGAGTGCGTCAAGCTCTTCTCGCCATCGCATCCCACCTCAACAATATCTTCATGCAAGTGATCCAAGACGTGATGAAGCACCCGTGGTGGAAGATGGAAGTTCTTCATGCTATGTACCTTCCCCACGGCATGCCACAATGTCAATCTATGATGGTGATTTCTCCTCAAGGCCTCAAGCAAGGAGAGACGAATACCATCATCACACAAGAGCTTTGGTGATCCAACAATCACAACTGCATGAAGAACCACGAGTGGAACCTAGAGTCCAATCGCTACTATACCGCCACTGTCCCCATAACATTCTTGCAACAACAAGTGATGACTCCAACTTGGAGGAACAAGCTCGCCTTCGACATGAAGCTCGCCAAGATCCTCATCTTCGTCATTGTCGTCATGAACGTCCACGCCATCAACATGGTCACCACAACGAGCGTCCTCCACAACATCAAGACATGGAGCATCAAATGGTACATATTGAGCGACGCCCACCATGTCCTGAGGCTCAAAACCATGATCTTCGTTGTGAGGCCCATGTACATAACCCGCATCACCATCCGAGGAACAAGCCTCCTATTCGTCGACAACCGCGTCAAGAGGCTCCACATCCTCAACACCCTCATGAGTCCCAAGTGCCTCAACCTCGTCATCAATCACGCTAAGAGTAAGAGCAAGCTCCACAACAAGGTCGCGAGAACCAAGTTCCACCTCCCCAAAATGTGGCTCCACAACCACACGGTCACCAAGCTCGTCGCAATGATTGCGTGGAAGATGAAGACCGCCAACATCATGGCAACTACCGCTACCGTGACCACAATGTTGAAGAAACTTTTGGCAAGCTCAAGTTCACAATTCCCAAGCTCACCGGTTCAAATGATCCTGAAGAATACCTTTCATGGGCGCTCAAGGTCGACAAAATCTTCCACATGCACAACTATAGTGATGAGAAGATGGTCGCCATGGATTCACTCGAGTTCGATGATTATGCCAACCTTTGGTGGGAACAAGTCCAAGTTGCTCGTGATGCAAGAGAAGAGCCTCCAATCATAACTTGGCATGACATGAAGGCTCATATGATATCCCGCTTTGTTCCTACGCACTACACATGTGACCTCTTCAACAAGATACAATCTATTATTCAAGGGACAAAGACCGTGGAAGAGTAGTTCAAGCAAATGGAGCTCAACATGATTTGTGCCAACATTGAAGAGCGCAACAAACAAACTATGGCATGTTTCCTCACTGGCTTGAACCATCCAATCAAGTGCATCGTCGAGTTCCAAAAATATAGCAACATGGTTGAGCTTGTGCACATTGGAACAAAGGCCGGCCGTCAAGTACAAGAGGACATCAAATACAACATGCCCAAGATGTACTTCACCTACAAGCAAGCTTCAACCGCTACACCAACTACCTTCAATGTAAGATCATCTAGTACCTCCAAGCCTTACTTCAAGCCCGCACTTCCTCAAGGAAAACCACCCCCAAGTGGCAAGCATACAAAGGATGACTAGCCATTCAATGGCGAATGCTACAAGTGTGGAGGCAAAGGACACAAGTCGGCCACTTGTGAAAACAAGAAAGTCTTGTTCATCCATAACAATGGCGACGGAGAGTACTTGAGTGAAGATGAATTCGATGCAAAAGTCAAAGAAGCAATGGCAAGGAAACATGTGGAAGATGACCAAGATCTCCTCATGTGTCACCATGACACAAGTCTATCACTTGTCATCACAAGGATCTTGACTACTTAAGCTCAAGAAACATGAAGATCAAAGATCAAACATCTTCCAAACACGTGCCGGCATCAATGGGAAATCCATTAAAGTTATCATCGATGGAGGGAGTTGCCACAACCTTGCTAGCACCGAGTTGTGTGAGAAGCTCAACCTCACCCTCCATCCACACAAGCACCCTTACCATGTCCAACGACTAAGTGACCAAGGGTCCATGAAGATCAAGCACACAATCTCAGTAACATTCTCAATTGGTCCTTACAAAGAGACGGTAGAGTGTGACGTAGTACCTATGATGGTTTGCCATATGTTGCTTGGTCGACCTTGGTACTTCGAAAAAGGTGCTCTACATGATGGTCGCACCAATGTGTACACCTTCAAGTGGCTTAACAAGACATGTGTTTTGCAACCGATGACTCCTAGCCAAATAATTGAGGATAATGCAAAGGCTTTAGCGAGGGTGGAAACCACAACACCAACTTTTGAGAAGTGTGGTGACCGAGAGAACCACCATATATTGAGTGAGAGCCACAATCCTAACTCAAGTGAAAAAACGAAGAGTGTTCTTCTTGCCACCAAAAGTGAGATGAGAGATGTGAGGAATAACCCATCCATCTTGCACTATGTCCTTGTTTGCAAGGGACTAGAGCAAGGAACTAATGACTTGGCCAATATTCCTCCCTCTTTGATGGCTATTTTGCAGGAATTCAAGGATGTGTTTCCCGAAGTGCTCCCTCATGGACTACCTCCTCTTCACGGAATTGAGCACCACATTGACCTCATACCCGGCGCACCTCTCCCAAACCGCGCCGCCTACCGCACGAACCCGAAGGAGATGAAGGAGATAGAACGCCAAATCAACCAACTCGTCTCCAAAGGTTTGATCCAAGTAAGCACTAGTCCAAGTGTGGTACCTGTGATTCTCGTTCCCAAAATAGATGATACGTTGCGGTTATGCATGGATTGCCATCAAATTAATGCTATCTCCATGCGTTATCGATATCCCATACCACGTCTTGACGACATGCTTGATGAGTTGAGTGGAGGCACTATTTTTTTGAAAATTGATCTTCATAGTGGCTACCATCAAATACACATGGAAGAAGGTGATGAGTGGAAAATCGCCTTCAAGATCAAACTTGGTCTCTATGAATGGTTGGTCATTCCTTTTGGCTTATCTAATACCCCATCCACCTTCATGCGCCTTATGAACCATATTTTGTGATCTCTCATTGGAAAAAGTGTTGTTGTCTATTTTGATGATATACTTGTTTATAGAAAATCACTTGAGGAGCATGTTATACATGTTAAGGAGGTTTTACAAATCCTTCGAAATGAAAAGCTATATGATAATCTCCCCTAGTGCACTTTTGCTAAATACAAGTTGATTTTTCTTGGATTTGTCATTTCTTCGAATGGTATCGAAGTTGATGTTTCAAAAGTCAAGGACATACGAGATTGGATCATTCCCACAAATGTGAGTGAACTCCGAAGTTTTCATGGGTTGGCCCGTTTCTATCGTTGCATTGTGAAAGACTTTTCTAGCATTGCTTGTCCTCTCAACGAGTTAACCAAAAAGAATGTCACCTTCATGTGGGGCAAAGCACAACAAAAAGCTTTTGACGAACTTAAAAAGAGGTTCATTGAAGGACCTCTTCTTGTGTTACCAGATTTCACAAAAACTTTTTAGATAGAATATGACGCTAGTGGTATTGGCACCAGAGGAGTCCTCATGCAAAATGGATGTCCTATTGCCTACCATAGCAAGAAACTTGATGGTGCTTGCCTTAACTATCCGATTTATGACAAAGAGCTTTTTGCCTTAGTTTGTGTCCTTCAAGTTTGGCAACACTACCTTTAGACTAAGGAATTTATTATACATTCCAACCATGATTCGTTGAAATATCTCAAATGCCAAGCCAACTTGAGCAAGATACATGCTAAGTGGGTTGAGTGTATGGTATCTTTTCCTTACATCATCAAGTACAAGAAAGGCAAAGGCAATGTAGTTGCGGACGCTTTGTCTCGCAAGAATACAAGCCTTCTTACTTGACTTGAAGTAAACGTGTTGGGTCTTGATGAAATAAAAAATTTATATGCTTTCGATCCGTTCTTCTAGTGTCAAAGGATTTGATGATTTCTATTTGCATAAGTGCTTCCTCTTTAAACAAAACAATTTTTGCATTCCGAAGTCATCTCTCCAAAACTTGCTTCTCCAAGAATCTCATGGTGGAGGCCTCCTGGGTCACTTTGGACGTGACAAGACGTTGGACATGCTCGCCACTCATTACTATTGGCCCAAGATGAAGAGAGACGTGGAGTGTTACGTCCGACGAGGCACTACATGCATTCAAGCTAAGTCTAAGTCTAAGAGCAAGTCTAACAGCACCCTTAAAATGCCTACACCCTTAAAATTCCGGCGGTTACACGGGCTCGTGCCGGGTCGTCGAGCTATCAACGTAAGCTGACCAGAACAGACCAGGGCCCGTGAAAGGCCTGCTAGAGTCTATTTCCACCGGCCGGGCGGGTGGAGACGGGTCAGAACCCGTGTCCCTCCACTGCAAACCCTAGCCGCCGCCGCATTTCCACGCATACTCCAGCGAGCAATTCCTCCCATTTTTGCGTGCGAGCAAGATGGTGAGCAGGAGCGGGAGTTGCGGACTCGGCAGCGGCCGTGCTGGGGGGAGGAGGAGGGAGTGCCTATCGCGCACCCGACGGCAATGACAAGGAGGAGCGGCGCCACATCCGCTCCGTCGGGGCCAAGAAGCGCGCCTACAGGGGCTGGACGAACTGGGGGGTGACCCCCCAGCTTCTCTGGCCCCCTATGCCGTCGACGCACACACCATGTCGGCTCCGCGGTTCGAGCTCGTGGAGGCATCTTCCTCTATGAGCTCGTCCATCGCGTCTTCCCACCCGCGCTCGCGCCGCAGATATGAGGAGGAGGAGGCGTCTATCCACGCAGTGCTCGCTGTGTCCCTCACCGACCTCGAGGCCAAGAAGCAGCGCGAGGAGAAGGAACTCGCTGTCACCATCGCCGCTGTCGAGCTCTCCAAGAAGCAAGAGGAGATTGAGGAGGCGGTAGCTGCCATCCGCGGCGAGGAGGAGGAGGCCAGACTAGCATCCTTCGTGGCATGTACATCGACATGATCGTCCTCGACTAGGAGCTCACCGACAACGGTGATGTCTACGGACTTCTATTCTTGTAGACAGTTGTTGGGCCTCCAAGTGTAGAGGTTTGTAGAACAGCAGCAAGTTTTCCCTTAAGTGGATTACCCAAGGTTTATCGAACTCAGGGAGGAAGTGGTCAAAGGTATCCCCTCTCAAGCAACCCTGCAATCAAGATACAAGAAGTCTCTTGTGTCCCCAACACACCCAATACACTTGTCAGGTGTATAGGTGCACTAGTTCGGCGAAGAGATAGTGAAATATAAGTGGTATAGATAATTATAAGTGGTAACAGTGATAGAAAATATCTTGATGGCGTGGAAAAGACTAAAGTAAAACAGAAATAAAGATAGAAGCAAGCAAACATGTAATAGATCTAATAGCAAATGGTGTTTCAATGTTTAGAAACAAGGCATAGGGATCATACTTTCACTAGTGAACACTCTCATATAAATATATTCTTCTTTATGATACTCTGCTGAACTACTCTCTGGTTGGACACTCTAATCCATGGTAGGGCTATAACAGCACACCTCAAAGTAAGCCTTTCCCATCTAGATAACCCCACACTGTCACCTTGAGCACTAGATGGTTCAAACAAACACCACAATTTCATAAAGGCATCAAACTCCAAATATAACTCATAACAAGTATTTTTAATCTATAGCCTAAGTGCCACCATGGTGTGCACACTGTCAACTTCACACACATGGGGAGAGCAGAGATCTATTAAAGCACTTGAGTAGCAAGGTAGATCTATAGATTACAAGCTCATGATCTCAATAATATCATGCATACAGAGAGAGATGAACACATAGCTACCGGTAGAGCCCTTAGCCTCGAGAGAGAACTACTTCCTCCTCATCATGGGAATCAGCAACGATCAATGGAGATGGCTCTAGGGGCACTTCCCCGTCCTGGTAGGGTGCCGGAACAGAGACTTTCTATCCCCTGAATCTCCCCTTCGGTGGCGGCGGCGCTGCGGAACTTTTCGTGGCTAGAGGCTTGATGATTTAGGGTTTATGCATCGGGAGGCTTCTTATAGGCGAAGAGGCAAGGTCGGTGGGCGGCCAGGCGGCCCACACCACCTGGTGGCGTGCCAGGGCTAGCCCGCGCCACCACATGATGTGGCCGCCCTGTGGCCCCTCTCCGTCTCGTCTTCTGGCTCCGTGAGTCTTCTGGTAAAATATCAACTTTGGCTTTTGTCCCGTCCAATTCCGAGAAATTCATTTTCTGACTTTCCTGGAACCAAAAATAGCAGAAAACATGCAACTGGCACTATGGCATCTTGTTAATAGGCTAGTCCAAGAAAGTGTATAAAAAGTACTCCAAAGTTGGAACAAAACATAAGAAAGTAGATAAAAACCAAGCATGGAACATCAAAAATTATAGATACGTTTGCAACTCCTGCTTAACTCCTGCTCGTCCTCGAGTAGGTAAGTGATAAAAATAAAGAATAATTTTTGAGGTGACATGCACCATCATAAACTTGATCAAAGTATTTGTAAAACATTGATGACTAGGATCATAGTACTTCAATCAAAACATGAAAGACAAAGTTATAGCAATAAGACAAAGCAACTAAGTTGCAACATGAAAAGGCACAAACAAAAGATTCATGAATAAAAATGCTTTGCAAGACGTTTGTTTGTTTCACATAAAGAAAACATAGCATAGTGGCATTCAGCTTGTCCCTCATAGAGTAGCAAACATAAATGCATAGGACACCTTCAAAGTTCATAAGAGTGACTAGATACAAATAGTTTAAAACAAGCAATATCAAAGCTATGCATCAATCAACAAGTCTTGGGACAATGCACATAGAACTAAGAATGGCCACTATGCTCTCAAAGTACGTGCATAAAGATAGAAAGTGGAGACTCAACATAAAAGTAAAAGAAAGGCCTTCATAGAAGGAAGTAGGGATTCAAGTCCCATAAAGAGCTTCCAAAAATTATGGTACTTATTAGCTTTCATCTCTCATTGCCCCTATCATAAGCATCTTGAAGGTGATTAAGGTTAAAGTGAACAAACTATGGAGTATATGCTTGACAAAGTATAAGATGGAAATCTCACGTCCCTTGAATACGAGGGCCGCTCCTCATGCTACTCAAGTTTAGTCACCAGTAAGTTCTTGTCATCGTAAGTACATGTGTATCATAGAGAACCACCAACGGGGTACCCCTTGCCCGATGATACGAAAGAATCCCCATATCAAAATGACAAGGCAAGCAGACAACGAGCATCTCAGCAATCTTCTTATTTACCATGGGAATATGGTGTTTTTTTTCTCTATTTCCTCTTTTCTCATATCTCTTTTTTCTTTTTTTCTATTTTTCTCAATATCTGACTCTTTTTCTTATAAGAAGAATGCTTCATAGATAGCTCATTATGGTTACGCTGCAGGTTTCCACCATGACAACTTGGATTAGACCAGCGGCCTAGGCGTTTCTCTAACACATATACATAACTCCATGGACTTACAAGCTCCCCTTTTATTTCACACCGACGACATCCATAGACAAAAGAGCATGATATCAACTAGGTACAAAGTACAAGTGCAATGTTGAAAGCGTTCCCCATGATAGCATGGTTCTGCTAATCCCCAACAAATAAGTGCAGGCATATACAACATAGACGACACAATGGTTCAAGTTTATTAAGGGCAAGAAAAGTAAAGTGTGCCATCAATTTCGTGAGATCTTTAATCACTAGTTTTCTCATAACAAGTTTAATTCGGAAGGTAGATAAAAACATGAATATACTTGGAATAGCATATGCTAATAGGTAGGTATGGTGGAATCTTTGGAATAACTTGGTTTAGGAGTTGGATGCATGAGTGGAACTCATACTTGGTTGCGGAGGCTAGCAAAATATCGGGAGCGGTAAACTAAGAGAGCAATAATGGCCATAATCATGCAGAGCGACAAAACATCATTGATCCAAGCATAAAGTGATACTACAAGTTGAAAACTAAAGGATCATAAAGGCTTATGGTGACTTGGGATAGTCATAACATGGTGTGAGCATGTCCCAAGTCAACCCAAATAAAGCATCAAAGGAGAATACCACAATACTATGCTTTAATATGCTAAAACAACGCATGATTCTTCCAAGGAACATTAAGCAATCTCAATTGTTTATAACAAGTCATGCTACATCAAAGAATACTAAGCATAAAGCCAAAAAAATATCAAGCATGGCATGACAAAGCATACTCCACAGTAAAAAACAAGCTCTCTTTACCACTTAAGCATAAGTTTCCTACTCTTTTTCCAAACCAAACCAAACTATTTGAAAACCAATGTATGAAAGAAGGGGTCCAACCAATTTATTCAGCAAACTAAGCAAACAAAGCAAACAAAAAACCAAAACAAAAACGAAAAAGAAGATGCTCCAAGAACAACATAATTGTGCATGAAACAATAAAAATAAAGTGTTTCAAAGAGACCTGGAATTTTTATTGATGAAGAAGGGGGATGCCTTGGGAATCCCCAAGCTTTGACGCTTGTACTTCTTTGATATTTCTTGGGGTGACACGCGTAGCATCCCAAGCTTGAGGTTTAGTCCATCCTTTATCTCATTACTCATTCCTTCCATACACCTGAAATTTTTCCTTCATACAAAACTTCACACAATCTTTATTAGCAACATTAGTGCACTCAAGATAAATAAGTATTAAGGTTCAGTTCGAACACCAAATAAACTTCCATTAGAATACTAGCTACTGTAGCACTTCCCTCAAAAACCTCAATTCCCCAAAAGAACTTAAAAAGGAACCAACAAGAAGCAAATGCAGAAAATGGCAGAAATCTGTCAAAACAGACCAGCAGGTAAAGACGATTTTTTTTGAAGACCTTCTGTTGCTCAAATCAAAAAGTGTTGAACTAACGAAAGTTAGATAACAACCTGGGGTAGAAGCACAAAAATGCATGCCTCAAAAAGACGTTCAGAGATTTTACACGAATGTTTACGGTGAAGCACAAAAATCTGTTTCGGGACAGCAACTTTCCCAATCGTTACTTCTCTCTCATTAGAGGTTACTCTTGGCACAAAAAGCAAATAAAAAGGATAAGGAGCGGTTATTACCAAAGTAATAACTTCCAAGACTCATCTAAAACTTTTGGGTTATCTCCCAATAAGTACTTTTCTTTAACGCCTTTAAGTTAGGCATGATAGTTTGAAAAGATGCTCACATAAGAAATATTAATTGAAGTAAAAGAGAGCATCAAGAAGCAAATTCAAAGCACATTTAAGTCTAACCCACTTCCTATGCATAGGAATCTTGTAAAGAAACAAGTCATGAAAGCACAAAGCAACAAACATAGGAAAGCAAAACAAGTGCAACTTCAAAACTTTCAACATAAAGAGAGGAAACTTAATATTGTTGAGATACCTAAGCCCATGTTTCCCTCTCTCATAATAACTTTCAGTAGCAACATGAATAAAATTAATAATATAACTATCACATAAAACATTCTTATCATGAGCCACATGCATAAAACAATTATTACTCACCCTATAAGCATAGTCATTCTTATTAATCGTAGTGGGAGAAAATTCAACAAAATAGCTATCATTATTATTCTCATCACCATAATCATCAAATATAGGAGGCATATTGTAATCATAATTAATTTTCTCCTCAATAGTAGGTGGACTTAGAATATAATATTCATTATTGTAATCATCATATATTGGAGGTTTGGTATCATCATAAGCAATAGAATAGCTATCTTCCAAAGCTAGGGAACTAAAAAGATCATTTTCATAAAAACTAGCTTCCCCAAGCTTAGACTTTTCCATAGCATTAACAATAATGGTGTCCAAAGAATTTATACTAACAACATTGCTATTAGCATCCAAATAAAGTTCCATAGGTTTTTTAATTTTCTCTTCAAACACTTCATGTCCTAACTAAACATAAATACTATAAAGCTCTCTAATTTTGTTGTTGTTTTCCATTAAGCCTAACTAGTGAAAACAAGAAACAAAAAGACAAAATTGTAGAATCTAAAGGAAATAACTTCGAGCACTCACACCAGAGGATGTGAGTATGTTGGGGGGATAACCCCGGGTAGGGTCACACTGGGGTATAAGGGCCGAGTTAGCCAAGGGTCGGCAAGGTCAAAGCGGATGCTGGCCGAGTCACCTCAAGGCAGGCCGGATCACGGAGTAACCCGGACCAGGGGGTCGCCTAACATTGTCTCGTCCGACTTAAGGAGTAAGTCGGAAATGTTTGTCCAGCTTGTATGCAGGAACAGGTATGGCCGGATCAACTGTGATCCGGATCATCGCTTGGCTTCTAGGAGAAGGAAGGAATCTCTTTGGTCAAAAAAGAAGGTCCGGTGCGTACTGAATGAGCGAATAAAGCAAGGGCAGGACCACCGGATCATGGCCGACAAGGGTGACGACGCTCACGTCGGCTGACGCAGACACCGCAGAGGATACGTCGCTAAAGCAAGTGTGACGCGGGGGAAAAGCACCCCTGTCGGGTTACTACTTTGGGAGGAGGCATATTCTTAGGAATATGCCTCCACGTATGCCCTAGGCCAGGACCGAACCACCTCTATATAAGGGGGGGTTAGGGTTACAGTAAGGGGTGGGGTTTTTACGACAGAGCAAGGAGACTCCTAGTTAGTTGAGCACTAGTGGATCTAGGGTTCTTGGGGCTAGTTGGTAGGCAAGGGTAAGAGAGTTTATTCTTCCTCCTCTTGTCAATACAGCTCGAGGAGCTCTTGTAATCTTGGAGATTCAACATCAATACAAAGCTTCTGTGTAGAGAATCACTCTATTATCCCTCCCTGGATTCCCCTAGCGCATATTAGTCCCCACCTTTAGCCTATCCATGGCATCTGCCGTGACACCACCACGACAGTTGGCGCCCACCATGGGGCTAGCGGCGCTAGCAGGGGTGAAGATCTGGACGGGAAACTTCATTGGCACCGGCGAACGCATCATCTCCGGGCTCTTTCAGCATTTTGGAGCGCTGGACTACGTCAGCGACAACGCTTGCTGCTTCGGCACACGCCCCCTTCCGCGCAACGACATCTTCGTCAAGCTCGGTGCGCACAAGGTCTACGTTGCTGTGGACGTGTCTTGCGTTCATCCGCGTCGCGTCATCGATGTAGGAGAACCACCCCTCACTGTGGCTCACAGAGCGCGTATTGCTCGTTCCCCGGACCATGCAGAGGTGATGATGACTGCGCCAGGCGCGGGCATGAGCAGGGACCCAGCGCCAGACCTGGAGGTAACGCCTAAGGCAGCGAGAAAAGCTAGGGGTCCACCGCTAGAGAGGCCTGAGAACGTGTTGAGGGAAGCTATGGATAGCTTGGCAAACCCGGTGGTAGCAGTGGTAGATCCGGCTCAGGCACAGGCCGAGCTAGAGGAGACCCGGCAAAATATACTGGAGGGCGCGAAGAAAATAGCAGCGGCTCAGCAGTCGTTGAACATGACGCTGCGCGAGTATGCGAAAGCGAACAAGGTTGATGCAGTAAGGGTAAAAGGGAAAAATCTCATGAGTGAGATGAACAGAGAAGGTGATGATGGACCAGAAGGGTCGGAAAACTATCTGTCTGTGGGGTTGCCGAAGTACAGTACCCCGGCAAAAAACCTCAGAGCAGCGGATGCCGCGGCGTCCGAGCTGGAGGGTCTGACGGGTGAAGCCCGTCAAAGACAGCAAGACCGGGTTAACGAGCTGGTTCGGATCGCGAACAGGCAGAACGAGGAGCTGCTGAGAGGTAACCCAGAGAGAGTTGGAGCTTCTAAGATCGTCCATTCAGCAATGGGTAACCCGGAGAAATCCGCTGGAGCCGCATCATCGCCTCATGCTGGCCCAAGGAGAGAAGAGGTAGTAACCTCGGCCAGACGGAACAAGCAGATCGTTCCGCATGCGACCGCTGCGGGAAAAGAAAAAGAGATGCGGAAAAACGACGATCGACGAAGTGTGAGCCGAGGTGAAGCTGGCCGAGGTAACCACGACCAAGGCAATGCCGGTCAAGGGAATGCTGCCAACGGCAATGCCGGACAGCGAAACTCGGCAGGAGCAGGTCAACCGCAGCAGCGGAATGTACCAAGGCAAGAGCAAAGTGTCAGTCGTGGTATGCAATAGAGAGGAGCACAACGAGAGAAAGACCGATACAATGACGGAGACTCGGAGATGATGAATGCGGGATACGCAAGGCCGGACTATCATGTGATAGAATCGAGATTGGGAAGTAGGGACTTGATGTCGGATGACGCCAGGTTAAAGCTGGATCGTTTGTATAGGTCGGAACAGATCGAATGTCAAGGTCCACCAGGTCCAGCGTGCTTTGGACCCCGGATCATGAAGGAACTGCCAGTACACAATTTCCAGTTACCCAGGGGCACGAAGACGTAAGACGGCAGTACAAAGCCGGAGGATTGGCTGATAAACTACGCAACAGCTGTGAAAATTGCAACTGGCAACTTGAGATGGGCTGTACCATATGTACCCCAAATGTTGGAAGGTCCGGCTAGGGTATGGCTGAATAATTTGCCGCCCGGAAGCATCAATTGCTGGATAGATTTTGAAGAAATGTTTATCAGCAACTTCTCAAGTACATATCAGAGACCGAATAGACCGCAGACCCTGGCAATGTGCAAGCAGAGGTCTAACAAAACGGACTGTGAATTCTTGACCCGGTGGTGTACCGTGAGAAACTCGTGTGAGGGAGTCATAGAGTCACAGGCTATAGCATGGTTCGCACAAGGGTGCGATATGGCAGTTGTGGATGAAATTGCAAGGAAAATGCCGTCCTTTGGCGAGATGATCCGGATTGCGGACTCTTACGCTTTGGGTGATCCAACTCAACCTAGGATCGCGTCGAACGAGTCCAATGAGGAGTATTATCCGAGGGACGGAGCCGGTCATCCGGAGGAACGATTCTGAGGGAAAAGGAGGCGATAGACCGGACCATCGATATGGTTCGCAGCAAGTTAGCGTGAATCAAGATCAGCCCGAGCAGGAGCAACCAACGCCGTAAAAGCGGGAGGGCAATGGACTCCTCGAAACGATGGCAAGAAAACGTGGACTCCGGAGCAGAAGAAGCAATGGAAAGAAAAGAAAGATTGTCCGAGGTATACCTATGAGTCAATGTTGGACCAGCCGTGTAAATTTCACACGCTAAATCCGAACAGTCCGGCGGGTCACACAACGAGGCAATGTGAGTGGATGCGTAAGATAGAGCAAGGTGGTTCGGGGAATGCTCAGGCACCCCGGAATGATTAACCTTGGCAGGAGTTACCCCGGCAGCAATTGCTTTCCAGAGCAAACACGCAGCAACTGATGTTGCCTCCCCCTCCGCCGAGGTATGACAACAGTGAGAGAAGGGATGCAGTGCATCAGGTGGAAAACGAGCCTTAGCCGGATCAGAGGTACTCCGGAAACGAGGGAAGGAATGAGTACAGGGAACATCACCAGAGCTATTGTGCGTTCACAACAGAGGAAACAGATAGGAAGAGCTTGCAGCACCGACATATGGAGGTTAACGCGGTTATGCCTGCTGTGATGAGGTACATGTCTTGGTCGGACCAGGAAATCACCTGGAGCGGCAAAGATCATCCCAAGCTTATGCCAAGTCCGGGCTCGTATGCACTGGTGTTAGACCCGACGTTCATTGGACCAAACATCAATGTGAGGTTCTCCAAGGTACTGATCGATAATGGCAGTAGCATGAACATCATGTATGCGGATACGATGCGCAAGTTGGGCATCTCGGAGAACATGCTCCAGGCTACAAGAACAACTTTCCATGGTATCGTACCAGGCATATCCTGTGAACCCATAGGCAAAGTCCGGGTCGACGTGCTATTCGGTACGAGGGATAACTGCCGAACTAAAAATCTGGAGTTTGAGGTGGTGAACTTGGAGAGCGCATATCATGCATTACTCGGGAGACCAGCACTGAGCAAATTCATGGCAAGTTGCCACGTTAGTTATCTGAAGATGAAGTTGCCCGGGCCAAATGGAGCAATTACTATCGCTGGGGATTTCCGACGTTCTATTGAGTGCGCCTCAGCTGGGTCTAACCTAGCCGAGTAACTCGTAATTGCCCAAGAGAAAAGAAAAATCCAAGAGGTGGAGGCATTAGCTCAGTCCGTGCAGCAGTATATGCCGGCGTTAAGTAACCCACATGGAAGCGTTTCGTTTCAAGCCATGAAGGAGACCAAGAAGATCCTGGTGGATAACATGTTTCCGGAGCGTACCGTAACAATTGGGGCCGGGTTAACATGTTTCCGGAGTCTACGTGGATGATGTGGTTATTAAGACCAAGGAAAGCGCAACGCTCCTTGACGACATAAGGCAAACATTCACGAACTTGAGGAGATTCCGAATGAAGCTTAACCCGGAGAAATGTACCTTCGGTTTCCCGGCTGGGAAATTACTCGGATTTCTCGTCTCCAGCCGAGGTATCGAGGTTAATCCAACTAAGATCCGTGCCATCGAACGAATGGAGCTGCCGAAGTGTCTCAACGACGTCCAAAAGTTCACTGGATGCCTGGCGTCGTTGAGTCGGTTTGTATGTCGGTTAGGGGAAAAGGCACTGCCTCTCTACCAACTCATGAAAAAATCAGATAAGTTCGTTTGGACGCCGCAGGCCGATGAATCTTTTGCCCACTTAAAAAAGATGTTGGCCATTTGCAAGCAGTTAGCTTCTCCGGTCAAGGAGCCAATGTTGCTCTACATAGCCGCAACCAACCGAGTTGTAAGTGCAGTGATTGTAGTGGAGCGAGATGAAGAGGGTAAGTCAGTGCAGAGGCCAGTGTATTACTTGAGCGAGGTATTGTCTGCCTCAAAACAGAACTACCCGCATTTTCAAAAGGTGGCATACAGAGTTTATATGGCGGCAAAGAAGTTAAAGCACTACTTTGAGGAGAATCCCATCAAAGTGATATGCGAAGCCCCCATATCCGAGATAATGGGTAACAAAGATGTGAATGGAAGAATTGCGAAATGGGCAATTGAGCTAGCGCCTTACGCACCCCAGTATGATAGGAGAGAAGCGATCAAGTCCCAGGCTATGGCGGACTTTTTCGTGGATTGGGCTGAGGTACAATACGAACCGCCGCCACCAGATCCAAACTACTGGAAGATGCACTTTGACGGATCGAAAACCAAAACCGGGTTAGGTGCCGGGGTTGTGCTTACCTCGCCAAAGAGGGATCAGCTCAAGTACGTATTGCAGATCCATTTCGCGGCATCAAACAATGTCGCTGAGTACGAGGCTCTGGTGCATGGTCTCAAAGTGGCAAAGGAGATTGGCATACGTCGGATAATCTGTTTTGGCGACTCGGATCTAGTAATACAGCAAGTGTCCGGAGTGTGGGACGCCCTGGATCCAAACATGGCGCTATACAGGTTTCATGTGCAGAAGATCTCGGGTTACTTTGAGGGATGCGAATTTCACCATGTACCTCGCGTGGAAAACGAAGCTGCCGACATGCTGTCAAAGCTCGGATCGACCCGACAGGCAATTCCACCGGGCGTAGCATTGGAGCACCTCAGAAAACCATCTATCAGGCCGTCCCCAGGAACCGATTCAATCTATGTCCCGGAAAACGAGGAATCCGGAGTTGAGCCCATGGACATTGACATGGGAGGTAGCGCGCCGAACCCGGGGATTACCTCGGCGAACCCGGGGACTACCTCGCTAGACCCGGGGACTGTTCAGCGTGATCCGGCTGAAGTTATGCCGGTGGATCGGATGGAAATTGATGAGGAGATGTTCCCTGCACGAGCAATACCAGCTTGGGCACTACCTATATACCAGTTCTTGAAAGATGGAACGCTACCCACTGAGGAAGTGCTAGCCAGGCAAACTCAGAGGAGAGCCAAAGCTTACACAATCATCAATTCCGAGCTGTACAAATGGAGTGTAACCGATGTCCTCCAGTGGTGTGTTGACCCGGAAGAAGGACTCGACATCCTCCGGGATATACACCAAGGAGAATGCGGACATCATGCCTCATCCCGGGCCTTAGTGGAAAAGGCATTCCAGCATGGATTTTATTGGCCAAACGCCTTGGAGCAAGCAAAAGATCTGGTAAGAAAATGCAATGGTTGTCAAAGGCACGCCACCAAGACACATATGCCTATGTCGGAACTTAAAACCATACCAATTACATGGCCATTTGCTGTGTGGTGCTTGGATATGGTTGGCCCGTTCAAACCAGCAAGAGGAAACATGACACACATTCTGGTCATGGTGGACAAGTTTACAAAATGGATCGAAGTGAAACCGATAAGAAAATGTGATGGAGCTACTGCCATGACATTTCTCAAAGACATCATCTTGAGATACGGTTATCCGCACAACATTATAACTGATAACAGCACAAATTTTGCTGAAGGAGGATTTGCACGATTCTGCCGAGATAAGAAAATCCGACTCGACGTAGCCTCGGTAGCCCACCCCGCATCGAACGGACAAGTGGAAAGATCCAACGGATTAGTATTATCCGGGATAAAACCCCGGCTCATTGAGCCGCTGCAAAGATCAGCGGGGTGCTGGATAGAAGAACTGCCAGCGGTATTGTGGAGTTTAAGAACAACTCCGAATCGATCAACAGGCTACACGCCATTCTTTCTGGTATATGGGGCAGAAGCTGTATTACCAGCCGACATAGAGCATGATTCGCCTAGGTTCACCCAATACACAGAAGTCGAAGTGCAAGAAGCCCGGCAAAATGATGTTGATCTGCTAGAAGAAGCGAGAGAACTGGCACTATCCAGATCCGCCATATATCAGCAAAATCTCCGACGTTATCATAGCCGGAAAGTGTGCCCCCGAGTCTTCCGGGAAGGCGATCTGGTGCTCCGGTTGGTACAGCGTACCACTGGCATGCATAAATTATCCCCCCCATGGGAAGGGCCATTCATCGTGAGCAAAGCATTGCACAATGATTCTTACTATCTCGTAGATGCAAAGCTACAGGAAAAGAACAAGGCGGACAGGTCCGGAGAGGAATCCAAACGACCGTGGAATGTAGCACTACTTCGTCCCTTCTACACTTAGCTAAGAAGTGCATGTATCCGAGTCATCTCATATGTCGGTATGTATGTCGGCAATGAGCTTATCAATGAAATAGCGGAGCCTCGAGCAGTAACTCGGGGACTGCCTTAATAAATGATTGTTGCTACTTTTTATGCGTTAGCTGGAATGACTCGTTTCACTTAACCCGGATTAGTAATGTGTGAGCACCAAAAACCCAACCCTTCGACTTGCTGCTGTCCAACAAGAATTGGCTTCATGGCAAGCAAGGGAACAAGTTTGGAATTGCGTAGCACATGAAAAACTACTAAGGAAACGATCCTATTCCAGCTAACGTTTGTTTTTTCGGACTAACACCGTATTTACTCTCAAGCTATTACGTTGAATTATTTTGAGCCAAGCCTCACAGTTTCTCAGTATTGTTAAAACGATTCTTGAGGCTCGGGTTCGTAAGTCATAAAACCGAATCAAGGTAGACACGGATCGAGCCGGAGAACTGGACGAACAAGAAAATGAAACTCGGGGACTACGCCCAAGTTAATCCGGCATACAAGCATAGTAGCAAAATATCATGTATTTAGCATACAATTGCACCCGGCATACCGGGGATCTGATAAATTTTCAAGTTTTTTCCACTAGGGAGCGGCAGGAGGAGGAAGTTTGGCGTTATCATCACTGTCTTCAATATCTGAAGCAGCATCTTCTCCATCATCGCCCGACCCATCCTCCATGTTCTCCATCTGCTCCTCCTCACCGGATTCCAGAAAGCTCGGTCCCTCAACCCAGTCATGGACGGGAGAATATTCGACGAGGCTATAGGCGCAAGCCTGGCACCAAGCTACCCACTCCGGATCATCGGTCCATTTGGATCCGGTGCACCGACGGGTGAGGAGGCTTAGATCGATCTTCTCGTACCATGAAAGGATATGATGGAGGAGGGTATCTGCTGCGGCACGCCCGGCGGATTCTCTCCAGAGGTCAAGCTGAGTCTCAACCTCCATCAGTTTTTCGGCAAGGAGCATGATCCTTTCTGGAGCGCTCTCGCTGGGCTAGAAAGCGTTGAAGATCCGGACCGCAATGTCGAGGAGATCTTTCCCATAGTTCTTGATGGTTTCCACCCGAGCTGACACGCTGACCAACAGGTCCTCCATGTCTAAGGGGATGCTCTCACCATCAGGAGCGATGGGAGTACCCCTCTCTTGGCGGAATTTGGAAATAGCAGCACTGGCGATGGTGGTACCCTCCAGAAAATGATCTGAAAATAAGGAAAAGGAAGATGCTGAAGCAAAGGCATATGAGCTAACCCGAAAAACTAGGTCGGACAAGGGGAAGAAACTTACGTGAGATATGACGATGGATCCGGGTCAACTCCTTGATACAACTCTCACGTCTCTGGCGAAGTTGTTCAAGCTCGGCGAGCGCCGACCCAAGCTGGACCTCGGATTCCTTAAGCAGGTCCTGGTCCTTGGAGATCTGAAGGGTAAAGCGCTCACGCTCTTCGGTGAAGTTCTGGCCAACTTTTTGGAGCTCGGTTTTGTGTTGGGCCTTCATCTTCTCCATCTCGGCCTTGAGTTTGGCTATTTTGTTGTCCTTGGTCCGGAGGAGGGCGAGCTCGTCATTCTTCTTCTTCAGCTCGGCTTGATGCTGTCCTGCTTGTTCGAGAAAATTCAGCATCATATCAGGCACGGGCACACTATCCTCAAGCGATGCTGAAATAGTGTGTTGACCCGGCAAAGCCGAGGAGTGAATGTTTGCCGAGCCAAGGAGAAGAAAGAAGGGAAAACACAACGACATTGGCCGAAAGAGGACATACCTCAGATTTCCTCCAAGTTCTTCCGCATAATCTTGTTTTTAGCCTCCACCCCAGCTACAAAAAACTGAATAAAGAGGTTAGTCCGGCAGAAACAAATGAAACGGAGAGGTGTTAAGAGAGGAAATTACCCCTCTTTTCATGCTCCGCGCCAAGTGCAACATGTTTTGCGCGCAAGATCTTGTGGGTATCAAGCAGGCGCTGAAACTCGGCGCTCCAGCGATTGGTGGTTACCTGACAAAGGTACAGGCGTGTAAAATTAGTTCGTTGCATATTTGAAGTGTACAAGATCCAGGCCAAGCGGAACTTAACCCGGCTCTAGGTGTGTGCATATTTGAAGTGTACAAGATCCGGGCGAAGCGGAACTTCACCCGGCTCTAGGTGTGTGCATATTCGAAGTATACGAAATCCGGGCCAAGCGGAACTTAACCCGGATCTAGGTGTGTGCATATTCGAAGTGTACAAGATCCGGGCCAAGCGGAACTTCACCCGGCTCTAGGTGTGTGCATATTCGAAGTGTACAAGATCCGGGCCAAGCGGAACTTAACCCGGCTCTAGGTGTGTGCATATTGGAAGTGTACAAGATCCGGACCAAGCAGAACTTAACCCGGCTCTAGGTGTGTGAATATTCGAAGTATACGAGATCCGGGCCAAGCGGAACTTAACCCGGCTCTAGGTGTGTGCATATTTGAAGTTTACATGCAGCTACGTTGATCTTCTAATGAGCATCCGGCCGAATAACAAGTTACTCCGCCCGAGGCTCGGGGACTAATGGTTATTATCTACAGCATGTAAAAGAGGAAACGACGTACCTCCATCATACGCCCAGCAAGGTTAATGGCCTTGGCGGCGGTATTCATCTGAGCAGAAAATTCAGCTGGGCCAAACTTTTCCGAGAGATCATCGTTGTAGACGAACTCCGCCTTATTCCAGTTCATGACGAACTCGATGAGGCTCGGAGGGTACCGTTCGCTAGTGGGCATGTGGGGCGCCACCAAGCCCTTTGCGTGAGCTTCTTTCCTTTCAATCAGGGCAAGAGCTGGGCTAGTGTGAAGAACCATCTGCTACGAATCGGCTGGCTCGGCAGGAGGATCCGTCGCTGCTGGTGACTTCTTTGGAAGCATTGACGACAAAGTTCGCTGCCCAGCCTCGACGGAGGTAGACTTGCCTTTGGCTTGCTGGGAGGATGTGACCACAGTGGATTTGCCCTTGGAAGCCGCTGGAGTGGGTCCTCGCCGAGCTTGAGATGACTCGGACGAGGCAGATGAACTTGGCACGGGAGCTTTGGTGGCTGGTGCTGGAGCTGCTGTTGGTTTCTTTGGAGCCGGGACAAGCGCTGGTTCGGTGGCTGGCGTTGGAGCTGCTGTTGGTGCTGGAGTTGCGGTAGACTTGGTGGTTGCTGGTTGCGGCAATGCCGAAGTAACGGACGCCGCTGCCTCGGCCGATCCGACCCCTCCTGATCCAAGGTCACGTTCCTCTGAAGGAGGTACTGCGGAACCCGAAGCGGCCGCAGAGCCCTCCGGAATAGGGCTTAGCAGGCGTGACTCATCGTCACGAGGAGGGGAAGGACTGGACCGAAGAGGAGAGGAGATGCTCGATCCGCTCTGAGGGACCTCCACAGGAGCCCTGCAAAAGAAAATAATATCAGGAGTGAAATTACCCCGATGCAGGGAGAAGTGTGTTGCGCAGTGAAAAATGACTTACGCGTCCGAGGTCTCAGCCTCCTTGGGTTTCCGGGACCTCCGTGCCGGGGCTTTGCCTACCCGTTTGGAGGCAGTCTTGTCTCCGGCCTTCTTTTGCCTTTTGGTAGGCTGAGAAGGTTCGGAAGAAGAACTTGACGCGGATCCGCGCTTCTTCTTCAACGCCACCAGAACAGGCTCGCCCGTGGCAAGTGGAGAATCCTCGTGGATGTGCCCACCGGGGTTAGCTGATGCCGGGAAGGCAAAAGAAAGAGGGACAGCCTCAACGGGTTCAATCACGTCGATATCCGAGTCATCCTCATTGTCGGGCCAATCTCTAAGAGAAGAGAATTTACCGCTGGGTCGTTTGGTGGCGTCGGTTGTGGGGAGGAACATCTCCTGGTCCGGCTCCTCCTCATCCAGGATTTCTCTGTCCGGGGCCCACTTAAGGGTCGGGTCCGAGCCATCCTCGAGTGTTTGCTAGAGAAACAGCTGAGAAAAAAGCACAAGGAGCAGAGTCAAAAATATGATAAGAACCGACATGAAATTGATCCGAAATAAATTTACCTGAAGCTTATCACGGAGGAGCACATCACGGCAGTAATGCTCAATTCCCCACGTCCATTCGGCGGAGAAGTCCTTATGGGTGGTGAAAAGAGCCTTGACCCGGCGGAAGATCTCCGTATTGCTCAACTCGAACGAGGAGGTTTGGTTGGGGTCGCGGCTGAAGCTCATGTGGCACAACTTGTGAGTGCGCCGCTGGAGGGGAGAGATTCGGCTGCGCACGAATGTGATCATGGCATCCTCGTTGCACAATCCGAGCTTCTTCAGCTCCACGAACCTTTTGTGGACTTGGTTGGCCAGAGTTGTAGGTTTCTTGGCAACCTCCTCCCAGAAATCCGTGTCAGGGGGACCCAGAGCGTAGGGCAGCAACCGGAGCAAGTCTTCCGTGCCTTCGTTCCGAACGTAGAAGAAGGTCCGGGCCCATCCTTTGCAGGAGTCAAGACCAGTGGCCCGGGGAAAGATTGAAAATCTCCGGGGTGAGATCGAGGCAGCTCCGAGCTGAGTGAGCTGCTTGTCCTCCGACTCGACGTGGATGTTGGGGACAACGTTGCGGCGGAGGCCGAAGAACCGGATCCACAGCTCCTTCGTGGGCCATAGTCCGGTGTAGCCCTCGATCGAAGAGACGAAAGCGGACAGAGAGGTGATGGCGTTCGCTGGGAGATGGTGTGGTTGCAGGTGATAGGTCCGGACCTAGTCCCGGAAGAAATCACTCACCAGAAGACCAAATCCCCGTTGGAAATGGGATAAGAAAACGACGAACTCACCCGGATTGGGTGAGGGGGCCAATTCCGAGGAGGGGAGACGAGCGGCAACACCGGCGGGAATACGCCGGGTCCGGTAGAGCCAGTCGATGTCATCCTGGCAGACCCACGAACCGGCCCACGCGCTGCGGTCCGCCGCGCCGACATCCTCCTCCATCTCCTACTCGACGACGACGAGCTCCTCCTCCGTCATCTCGAACCCGCTGTCCTCGCTGGAGCTGGCGGGGGACTCTAGATTGGATTGACGAGGACCCGTGGCTAAGCAGTGGTGCAGCGGTGGCTGCGGTGCGGAGGCACGGAGAAGGTGCGGCGGCGGCGCTGCTGCAATGGGCACGGGCGGCGGCACAGTTGCGAGGAAGAAGAAGAGGAACGGGCGAGGGGGCGCGGAGATGGAAAAGTGCTAAGGAGCACGCCCCTCCCCTATTTAACTGCCTCCAATAATCGAAAGGTGGGATTGCGCTGCGCTGGAGAGCCACACGCTGTGACCGTGTATCACCGGCATTAGTGAATCGGAGAGAAGCCACAGCGGAGGCCACAGAGTAAATATGATCCCATGACACGACGTGCAGTTGCGGTAAACGAGGAGACAGGCGTGACGTAACCCACGAAAGAATCACCGCGAATCGCGGCAGTTATAGTGCAGGCCCTTAAAATGAGGCAACATAATGATTAACCCTTACGTGGGTTGGCGTACGAGAGAAGGAAGCAGAGCCCGGATCCGAGCCTCCATGGTAACCCGGCCGACAAGTGAAAACTGGAAATGTGCAGAGGGAAAGTAAAACCATAGGATCCGAGCTACAATGGTAACCTGGCCGGCAAGTGAAAACTTGGAACGTGCGAAGGGAACGTAAATCCATATAATCCGAGACAGGAAGTTAACCCGGAACTAAAACGTCCGAGGCTTAAATACGAATGAACTTGATGTGGCCTTAGCGACCAAGGCCGCTAAGGCCGCACTAGCTTCGGGGACTAATGTTGGGGGGATAACCCCGGGTAGGGTCACACCGGGGTATAAGGGCCGAGTTAGCCGAGGGTCGGCAAGGTCAACGCGGATGCTGGCCGAGTCACCTCAAGGCAGGCCGGATCACGGAGTAACCCGGACCAGGGGGTCACCTAACATTGTCTCGTCTGACTTAAGGAGTAAGTCGGAAATGTTTGTCCAGCTTGTATGCAGGAACAGGTATGGCCGGATCAACTGTGATCCGGATCGTCGCTTGGCTTCTAGGAGAAGGAAGGAATCTCTTTGGTCAAAAAAGAAGGTCCGGTGCATACTGAATGAGCGAATAAAGCAAGGGCAGGACCACCGGATCGTGGCTGATAAGGGTGCGACGCTCACGTCGGCTGACGCGAACGCCGCAGAGGATACGTCGCTAAAGCAAGTGTGACGCGGGGGAAAGCACCCCTGTCGGGTTACTACTTTGGGAGGAGGCATATTCTTAGGAATATGCCTCCACGTATGCCCTAGGCCAGGACCGAACCACCTCTATATAAGGGGGGGTTAGGGTTCTGGTAAGGGGGTGGGGTTTTTTCTGATACAGAGCAAGGAGACTCCTAGTTAGTTGAGCACTAGTGGATCTAGGGTTCTTGGCGCTAGTTGGTAGGAAAGGGTAAGAGAGTTTCTTCTTCCTCCTCTTGTCAATACAGCTCGAGGAGCTCTTGTAATCTTGGAGATTGAACATCAATACAAAGCTTTTGTGTAAAGAATCACTCTATTATCCCTCCCTGGATTCCCCTAGCGCAGATTAGTCCCCACCTTTAGCCTATCCATGGCATCTGCCGTGACACCACCACGACAGAGTACCTTTTACCTTACCTCCCCGGAAACGGCGCCAGAAAATAGCTTGATGTCTACGCACTTCTATTCTTGTAGACAGTTGTTGGGCCTCCAAGTGCAGAGGTTTGTAGAACAACAGCAAGTTTTCCCTTAAGTGGATTACCCAAGGTTTATCGAACTCAGGGAGGAAGTGGTCAAAGGTATCCCCTCTCAAGGAACCCTGCAATCAAGATACAAGAAGTCTCTTGTGTCCCCAACACACCCAATAAACTTGTTAGGTGTATAGGTGCACTAGTTCGGCGAAGAGATAGTGAAATATAAGTGGTATAGATAATTATAAGTGGTAACAGTGATAGAAAATAGCTTGATGGCATGGAAAAGACTAAAGTAAAACAGAAATAAAGATAGAAGCAAGCAAACATGTAATAGATCTAATAGCAAATGGTGTTTCAATGTTTAGAAACAAGGCATAGGGATCATACTTTCACTAGTGAACACTCTCATATAAATATATTCTTCTTTATGATACTCTGCTGAACTACTCTCTGGTTGGACACTCTAATCCATGGTAGGTCTATAACAGCACACCTCAAAGTAAGCCTTCCCCATCTAGATAACCCCACACTGTCACCTTGAGCACTAGATGGTTCAAACAAACACCACAATTTCATAAAGGCATCAAACTCCAAATATAACTCGTAACAAGTATTTGTAATCTATAGCCTAAGTGCCATCATGGTGTGCACACTGTCAACTTCACACACATGGGGAGAGCAGAGATCTATTAAAGCACTTGAGTAGCAAGGTAGATCTATAGATTACAAGCTCATGATCTCAATAAGATCATGCATAGAGAGAGAGATGAACACATAGCTACCGGTAGAACCCTTAGCCTCGAGAGAGAACTACTCCCTCCTCATCATGGGAATTAGCAATGATGATAAAGATGGTGGTGGAGATAGATGGAGATGGCTCCAGAGGCACTTCCCGTCCCGGCAAGGGGGCTACCGGGCTGTGGTACCAAAGTTCGCGGGCGAGTGCACCACGGTACCTAAGTTGCCTGAAATTACCGCATTTCGAAAAGTTGGGCCGCCAACTACCGAGAGGGGCCATTTAGATGCAAACTCGTCTCACCCCTACCAAATCCAAACATGCCGTGAAACTGCCCCGTGAAGTAGACGGTCGGGACCCTCATGTCAGTAATATTTCCATGACGCGAGCGCCAACACGGCAACCACGTAGGTGAAACGAGATACTAAAGGAGCATGGCGCATTGACAAAATTCACAAATCCACTCCCTCCCTCCTTTTGCATGAACCCTAGCACCGGCAGCGTCGAAATCCCCTCTCCAACCAGAATGATGTCTTCGGGCATTTGACTTCCGGCGCCAAGTTGTTGCGCCTACTCGCTTCTACCGAGCTCTAATGTCGAATGTCGTGCTAGCCGTTGCAATGATCTAGCCCGCCTCTACCGCCGACGAGCTGAGCAGCATGAAGGATGGTAGATCCATTTGCCGAGGAAGAAGTACTTTGGCTAATTTCGGGTGAGCTACTCTTCTCTTTGCTATTCGCACTACCTATAACTGCTAGCTGGCTATTGGAATTACAGAGATATATCGAACATAGAATTGTTTGCCAGCACGACGCTGACAAACAATTCTTATCTTTTGTCTCCAATTTTTTGTCATCTAGGATCTCTGCTGAACCCAAATACACAGTTCTGGTGGCCATCTGTGGCTACCTCATTAAATTAGCACATGGGAAGAGCACGTGGAAAGAAGCTCAGAATCTGAAGATGGAAGTAGCGCCTGTGCAGTTATGCATTGTCCCCGTATTGCCATTGTGGAAAACTCTGCTCTGGAATCTGCTGGTACTAGTCGTCCCCGTCCCCGTGCCCATGTTGCTGCGGCTGCTGCTCACTCAATCCATGCTGCTGTTGAGCAAACTAAGGTGTCCGGAGGCTGCCCTGCTGTTGTTGCCAAAACCGCCGCCTTGTGTGCTCCTCCTCCTCGAAACCGTCCTCAAGTTGTGCGAACCCGTGCTCTGGAATCTGCTGGTACTGGTCGTCCTCGTGTTGTTGTTGATCTGGACGCTGTTGGCCCAATCCCTGCCGTTGTTGAGCAAACTAAGGCTTCCGGAGGCTGCCCCACTATTGTTGCAAAGACTGATGCCTTGTCTCCTCCTCGAACCCGTGCTTGGGTTCAGCGAGCTGCTGGTCTGAAGCCAGCTCATGGTCTGGACTCTACTAGCACTCGAAACACTGCTGTTGTGGGAACTGCTCCTAATCATCGATGTGGCATGGCAACAGCTGATCCTATTGTGGCTGCCGTTAGAAGGGTCCCTTCTTGTCCACCATGTAATGTAGCTCTCGCTGCTAAGGGCCCTTGCCTTGCTCCTGGTCCTGGTACTTCCACTGAGGTTGATCCAGCTAACGATGATGCTGGTGATGGCGGCGGTGGCATTGGGGCTGGGTCTGATGGTGCTGCTCCTTCTCTCGAACCTCTCGGAGGTTTCTATCCTGAAGAACCTGATGATGGAAAAGTAATCATTCGTATCGATGTCGCAGATTATACTGCAAAATTAGATGATGGCACAGAAAAATTCTATGACGAGTTTGATGCAATCCTTGGCAGATACGACTCTAAAGTGGTAGAGTTATCTGACCTGATGGCATCGTTACGTGTGAAGGTGCTATGGGTCCTTCCAGGAAGCACGTTTGTTATATTATGGTTACAGGAGCAAAAGGGCTATCAAAGTGAAAGATACCACGGATTTAGTCGTACCGTTTACAAGGAAACATTATAGAGGTGAACTTTACTTCCACTTGGTAGTGCTCACGGTTGGAGAGGAATTGGAACTCGACAATAGAGATGATGGACTTTTAGAAGGCATGCGTGACCTGATCCATGGCATCACTAGGGCTGGTGCGGTGAGGTAACCGAGCAGAGGAGAGTCTTACAGAGGAGCGTCATAAAGAGGAGCAGGAAGAGCATCCCCAGAAAGGGCACCCTGAAGAAGAACGTCACCAAGGAGACCATGCCGGAGAAGAGGACGCCAAGAGTCGCACGACAAAAGGCACCACGCCGTAGAGTACACCCCTAAGATCCAGTCAAAATGCCACACCAAATGGTAGCAGCAAAAACGCTAAGAGGGCTAGCACGGTGATGAACACTCCCAGGAGTGGTAGCAAATAGGCAAAGATGGCCAGCACGGAGGCTGCCACACCTAGTGGGAGCAGAAAAAATACTAATTTGGAGCAGAACACACCGCTGTCAGGGAATTATGCCAGCACGAAGGAGAACACACCCAATAGTAGTAGCAAAGGGCTAATTTTGAGCGGAACACGCCGCTGAGGTCAGGCAATAATGCCAGCACAAAGGAGAAGACGCCCAATAGTAGAAGCAAAAGGGCTAATTTGGAGCAGAACGCGCCGCTGGGATCAGGCAATAATGCTAGCACGAAGGAGAACACGCCCAATAGTAGCAGCAAAAGGGCTAATTCGAAGAAGAACATGCCGCAGAGGTCAGGCAATAATGCTAGCACCCTGGAGCCAACACCCGTGAGGGGAGGCAGTAAGGAGACCACACCCAAGAGCGGCAGCAAAAGGCCTAGTTCGATGGGGAATGGAATGCGAATGTCAAGTCCTACTGATACCATCAGGAAAGATTACATCAGGAAGGAGGATGTACACATGAAGAGCAAGAGGGTTCTGTACACTCAAGATGAAATTGATTCTGACTGCTGTTTGTCCACTGAAGTACCTGGGATGCGTGCAAACGTAAGACCACCCCATGTGGTTGCAGCAGAACCAACCGAGTGTCTTGGAGAAAACAGATTTGCCAGTGAGGTGGATTGGGGCAATGTTCCTGTCCATCCGGGTGGAGACGATGGTGCAGCCCCACCCATGGGAGTTAATATGATGTGTGCAGTACTAGGCATTAGAGACGATGGCGAAGATTCTGAATCAGATGAAGAAGAAGGCACTATAGAGGATCAAGAATCTGGTGATGATGAAATAGACGAGGAACTTAACAATGAGGCTGGTATTCCAGTCGATGATTTGGGTGTTGAAGTAGAAGAAATGAAACATGACCACGAGTATCCTATAATTTCGGTCGGCACCGAGTTCAGGATCATGCATGAGTTCAGGATGTCATTCCGGCATTTTTGTATCAAGGGGGAGTTCGACGTTTATCGACTGAAGAGCTCTGCCGAGATGTATGAGGCCGTTTACAAGTTAACATGGATGAATGGACGGGCCGAGGTACATTGTCCATGGAGGATCACAGCAAGAGCCTTACCTGCATCGACTGCAATTAGGGTATTGGAGCAATGAATGCAGCAAACCATTAGAACTCTCTCTCTCTCTTTTCACTCTATAACTACAATTGATGTGTGATATCTTTCTGGCAACTAGTCGACTCCGCTTATCTTTTAAATGAATCTGTGTTGTAGGTGAACAAAATGGGCCCTCCACACATGTGTCCGACAGGCAGCAAACTGAAATCCTCAATGGCTGATATGGAGTAGGTGGCTATGCAATCTATGTCCATACTAAAGGATAACCCTAAGGAGACCGTGAAGAATATTCAGACTAGCCTCGGTTCTAAATACAACATTGTCCTTCCGTATTACACGGTTTGGAAAGGTAAAGAGAAAGCTCTGGGGGTCTGGCACGAGGATTGGACCAATAGCTTCAGGATGCTATACAACTTCAAGGCGGAGGTACAAGCTAGGTGTCCGAGGAGTGTTGTGGAGATTGACACCGAATCATAAGGTGGTAAAATATATTTCAAAAGATTTTTCATGGCGCTTAAACCTTGCATCCAGGGATTCAAGGTCGGTTGTAGGCCGTATCTGAGTGTAGACAGCACTGTCCTAACTGGAAAATGGAAAGGCTGCCTGCCATCTGCCACGGCACTTGATGGTCACAACTGGATGTTCCCAGTGGCATTCGGGCTGTTTGAAACAGAAATGGAGGAGGGTCTGGTTTATGAGGCAGCTCAGGAGATCAATAGGCCACATGGATCCATTGGCTATATCCACGGATGCATGCAAAGGGCTGAAGAATGCAGTGAAGGAGGTGTTCCCGCGACCTGAAGGTAGAGAATGCCATGCCCATATGATGCTCAACTTGTACTCACACTATGCAGGTAGCGTATTTCGTTACATGTTTCCTGCTGCTAGAGTTTACAAACCTAGTAGCAGCGATTATTTCATGAGCAAGATTTTTGCCGAAGCCCCTGAACTTCCAGAGTACTTAGCCATCCATCATTCACAGCTATGGAAGAGGAGTCAATTCAACCCTGACATCGAAGTTGATTACATAAACAACAACCTTGCAGAATGCCTGAATAACTGGGTGAAGGACATAAAAGTACGTCCTATTCATATCTTGATGGACAGCATACGTGGTATGATCATGAAGCTGTTAAATATAAGGAGAGAGATCGGTAGGAGACTTAGAGGACATATGCTACCGCCAGTTGTACAGCAACTGCACAAGAGAAGCCGAGGACTTGCTCATCTTAAGGTTCTCCCGTCAACCAGCAGAAGCTGTGAGGTGGTCGATATGTCCAAGAGTAGCAAAAGGGATGTTGTGAACATCCAGCTGCGAGAATGCACATGCTTAGAGTGGCAGCATACCAGGAAACCTTGCAACCACACCTTGGCCTTCTTGGTGAAGAAAAGAACTCTACCACATTTGGATCAGTATTTGTCAGACTACTACTCTACGGAAAAGTTCAGAGCTGCCTACGCTGGATCCGTCGAGCCATGTACAGACCCATCTCAGTGGCCTCAAGTCCAACTGTCTTTCGAGCTTTGCCAGCCAGTTACAAAAAGGGGTAGAGGAAGACCCCAGGTGAATAGGTTTAAGAATTTTCTCAAGAAGAAGGGTTCGGCTTTCTGTGCTACAAAGAAGGGCAAAAACAAATGCAAGACCTGCCATCTTATAGGCCATAGAGATGATAGTTGTACCCTTTATGCTCCCAAACCTAGGGTTGAGATGGTACATTCACACAAAAAATTGTTTATAGTCTGTAGATATAAGGTAGTAATCCATGTACTGTTTTTTTACAGGAAGCACAAGGTAAGAAACAAGACAGCCGACTCAGTGATTTTGCTGCGGGAAGAAAACCAAAACGAGTGGAGCGATGATGCCGGACAAGATTCTGGTGCTGATTGGCCTGACTTCCCTCAGCCCGGAGATGCAGGGTACGTGAAGGTAAGAAAATTGGCACACGGGAAGAGGAAGAAGGCAGGAGATGAAGAAGCTAGTGGACGTGAAGGAAAGAGGAAGAAAGTTGGCACCCAAGCAGAGAAAGAGGGCTAGCAGTGTAGCAGCCTAATGATGTATTGAACTTGAACCTATATATGTAGTTCGGTTAAACTCTGGAGCTATGTGCGTGGAACTTGTCGGGCGAGACAATCTGCCTCCTGTACTCGGAGTAAAATGTATCGCGACTTTAGGATTTGATATGGCCGAGGCCACTAGTTGAATCCAAAACTGTGACTGTGCCACTACTATCTGAACAATCGCGATAGCTGAGCGGTTAAATCCTCTCCAAAATCGATGGGTGTTAGTGGCACAGACATGATTTATTTATAGGCGCTTAATAAATCCCTGTTGTTGGCATTACACTTATGATAAGTTTCTGGGCTGGAAAACAATTTCTTAAGCTGGCTGCTACACTCCACGAAGCAGCAACTTATTTCAGCTGCTGGACAACGGCATGGCAACATAAACTGCAAATGCAATAGATAATGCCCAGATAATGAGGAAATTGTGTCCACTATCTGGCCTAATCTTGAGCCCATCTGTCTCACCACCTCCCTGCCCCTGCCTCCCTTGCACCTAGCGAAGCTCCTGGATCTCTCGCTCCATCGCACGAATATCCTCTTTCTTGTCCCACACAGCATCACGCAGATCCTGAACAAGCTCTCTGTGAAAACCTGTTAGTGGCTTCTTGATCCACACAAACTTGTCACAGCCAGTCCCCCTCCCTTCCTACGTAGTAGATCGAAGGAAACAAAAAAAGAATTACATTACGCTTTCCGGATCCGGGTTACCATTGTACCTACAGTAGGAACTTACCGCTCTGATGCTGTAGTTGCTGAATTTTCCTGCAGTATTTTTGTTGGTCCACGAAATCCATCTCGGCATCTTCTCACTGCACAAACACAGCATATCGGGGTAGTAATCGTAGGGCTCCCTTCGGTACCTGATGGGGGCACCCGCCTGACGGCATTGAGCCGACCCTGATTCCGCCCGAGACAAACTGCACGAGCTGTGAGCCATGAGCGAGGGGAACGAGGGCAGAGGAAAGAGGAGACTTTGGATGTCAGGGTAGTGGTGAATCATGATTTATCCCTACTTAATAACTCAGGCAGAATCCTACCGTCCACATTCGGCTGACAGGTGGGGGACCTAGCGTGTGGACTTGTCAAAAAAAGCCCTCTCGCGCGCATTGGACGAAATTTTTTGGCACCTTGCCCACGTACATATCACTGGGAGCCCTTGCTCAGGAACCAGACACGCCTAGCCCACAATCTTACTCCCTCCTAGGAACTTGTCATGGCTCGCACCGGCAGATCCATCTGCTCCACCTCTTCCGGTAGGGCTCGCCGTGGCGGATCCACCCCAAGATCCTACCGTCGCAGTATCAAATGGCCATGGTTTCTTGAGAGGAGCGACGACGCTACATATGCGAGCTCGGCCCCTCCTACCTGTAGAAGGACTGGTGCGGCGTCGAGCTCGAGCAGGAGCCACCAGGCGCGATGGAGCTCGGTCCACGCCAACCCCGTCACCTTCGTCATTGTCAATTCCGATGTGGAGGACGACGGGGACGAAGCTGTGCAGAACGCCACTGTTGCCTCCTTGGTGAAGGGCAAGCTATGGGCGGGAGTGGATGTCGCTGGGAAGGGCACGGCGGTGTCACTAATCGAGGTGGACTCCGACGATAGCGGTGTGATGTGGGTTTAGATGTTGTTCAGGATGGTTGCAATTTCAGTTGTGTTTAATGCGAGTACAATTATTGTAATGGGTTTGTCGAGCTATATTGAGAAATATGTGCAATAGCAGCGTGTGAGTGCTTCCACTTTAGAAATTGTGTCTGTGCCATTTGCATGTTGCATTATCAACGTAGATTACTTGTAAACAATCCAATCATCAGATTACAACCATCGGACGGGAGTGGCAGGATGGAAGAGAAGTTAGGACAGTGGCTTCGAGGGGAAGGAAGAGGAGGGGGGCGTGACACTGGCAGGTGGGCCCTCGGAACACGTGATACTGACATGCGGGAGCGGGAGCACACGGTATTGCCGGTCTGTCCAGAGCAAGCGGACTTTGCAACGTGACAACAGCAAGCTGATTGGACCAATATAATAACTCGTCGAATTATTAAGGAGTACTGAAAACTACAACTGGGGTACATTCGCACAACACATATGCTCTAAGCACCTGAGAAGCATCACTTAAGTCTAACAGTAACGACAGCACAAGTACTACATTTCCTTGTCGGTCTTTTCGATACAAATGTAGAAATGCATCTGCCTGTTCGGTCTAGCACCGACAAGGTACTGAGATGGCACGCATAGGATCGACCTTATGTCCACATACTCCACCTCCCGCGGCGTCGGGCAGCTCGGCGCCTCGGCTAGCACAAGAATGCTATCCGATGATGGCGGCTGGGCGTTCGCCCACATGCGCATCGTGTATACGGGCCAGGCGCACGAGACCGACCTGACGACACCATGACGACGGGCCCGGCTCGTTCTGGAACACCAACGGTGATGGTCAGGACGAAAACAGAGTCGTCCCCCCTAGAAAATTAGCCAGTGGCGTGCCGAGTCAGTGAACGGCACCTGCTCTTGGAGAAGTTGGGCTTGCCCGTACAAGATCCTAATCACTTCGATCAAGTGCCCCTCTGCAAGGTGGACGACGAGCTCTGCCGGAAGGCCGGTGTAGTTGCAGCCCGGCTCCATGCAGGAGCACGCGCCGTGCGGGCACGCGAGCTCGTGGAGCGGGAGCTCGTGGTAGGAGTAACGGCGAAAGCATCCTGGGTGGGAGCACACGAGTGGGAACGCCACTGCGAAGTTGCGTGTGAGGATCTCTAGATTCTTGGGCTGGAGCATCTGCCACATCTGAAGTTCGTCGAGAAATCGGAAAAAAGATCAACAGTTAGATTGGTGAATAGAAGGAATATGTAGGATAAGTTCAAAAGCTTCTAAAATGATTTCTTAGCATGAAGGTAGTGACTTGAGAATTGGCGGATGTCATCGGCTTGCGGCTATGGCAGGATGGAAGTGGGGTGGGGAAAGTGGCTTCGAGGGGATGAAAGAGAAGTACGGGGAGGAAGAGAAGTAACGGGGACATGACACTGGGATATGGCCCACTGAACTCGTGAGTCATGACACTCGCAACATGCCAGTTTGTCCAGAGCAAGCGTGGCCAATCATGCCGCAGAATAGCCTACTCGAGGATCGCTCTCACGAAGACCATCCCAATCGTCCAAGCGCCCCAATCAAACGGTATGTAACAATCGTCAAGCAGAACAACTGTGTTATGGCGTGCCTTCTAGAAGACTCGGTCTAACGGTGGATACATTGGCGGGCAGTGCTAGTTTTAGTATAAGAACAAACATGCAATGACTCTAATGGATCCATATGTGGTTTGTGGAAAGAACACATATGCAATGACACTGCTTGATCCATGTGGTGTTTGTGCAAAGAACACACATGCAATGACTCTAGTGCTAGTTTTAGTATAAGAACACACATGCAATGACTCTAATGGATCCATATGTGGTTTGTGGAAAAGAACACACATGCAATGACCACTGGTTGATCCATAAGTGGTCTGTGGAAAGAACACACATGCAATGACCACTGGTTGATCCATAAGTGGTTTGTAGAAAAGAACACACATGCAGTGACCACTGGTTGACCCATAAGTGGTTTGTGGAAAAGAACACACATGCAATGACTCTGGTTGGTCCATATGTGGTTTATGGAAAGAACACACATGTAGTGACCACTGGTTGATCCATGTGTGGTTTGTGGAAATAACACACATGCAATGACTCTAGTGTTAGTTTTAGTATAAGAACACACATGCAATGACTCTAATGGATCCATATGTGGTTTGTGAAAAGAACACACATGCAATGACCACTTGTTGATCCATGTGTGGTTAGTGGAAAGAACACACATGCAATGACAGTGGTGGATCCATGTGTGGTTTGTGAAAAGAACACACATGCAATGAGTCTAGTGCTGGTTTTAGTATAAGAACACACATGCAATGACTCTAGTGGGTACACATGTGGTTCGTGAAAAGAACACACATGCAATGACACTGGTGGATCCATATGTGGTTTGTGGAAAATAACACACATGAAATGACCACTGGTGGATCCATAAGTGGTTTGTGGAAAGAACACACATGCAATGAACACTGGTGGATCCATAAGTGGTTTGTGGAAAAGAACACACATGCAATGACCACTGGTTGATCCATATGTGGTTTGTGGAAAGAACACACATGCAATGACTCTAGTGGGTCCACATGTAGTTTGTGAAAAGAACACACATGCAATGCCACTGGTTGATCCATAAGTGGTTTGTGGAAAGAACACACATGCAATGGCAATTGGTTGATCCATAAGTGGTTTGTGGAAAAGAACACACATGCAATGACTCTGGTTGGTCCATATGTGGTTTGTGGAAAGAACACACATGTAGTGACCACGGGTTGATCCATAAGTGGTTTGTGGAAAGAACACACATGCAATGCCACTGGTTGATCCATGTGTGGTTTGTGGAAAGAACACACATGCAATGACTCTGGTGCTAGTTTTAGTATAAGAACACACATGCAATGACTCTAATGGATCCATATGTGGTTTGTGAAAAGAACACACATACAATGACAACTTGTTGATCCATGTGTGGTTTGTGGAAAGAACACACATGCAATGACAGTGGTGGATCCATGTGTGGTTTGTGAAAATAACACACATGCAATGACTCTAGTGCTAGTTTTAGTGGAAAGAACACACATGCAATGACCACTTGTTGATCCATAAGTGGTTTACGGAAAATAACACACATGCAATGACTCTAGTTGGTCCATATGTGGTTTGTGGAAAGAACACACATGGAGTGACCACTGGTTGATCCATAATTGGTTTGTGGAAAGAACACACATGCAATGCCACTGGTTGATCCAGGTGTGATTTGTGGAAAGAACACACATGCAATGACTCTAATGCTAGTTTTAGTATAAGAACTCACGCGCAATGACTCTAATGGATCCATATGTGGTTTGTGAAAAGAACACACATACAATGACCACTTGTTGATCCATGTGTGGTTTGTGGAAAGAACACACATGCAATGACAGTGGTGGATCCATGTGTGGTTTGTGAAAAGAACACACATGCAATGACTCTAGTGTTGGTTTTAGTATAAGAACACACATGCAATGACTCTAGTGGATCCACATGTGGTTCGTGAAAAGAACACACATGCAATGACACCGGTGGATCCATATGTGGTTTGTGGAAAAAAACACATGCAATGACCACTGGTGGATCCATAAGTGGTTTGTGGAAAGAACACACATGCAATGAACACTGGTGGATCCATAAGTGGTTTGTGGAAAAGAACACACATGCAATGACCATTGGTTGATCCATATGTGGTTTGTGGAAAGAACACACATGCAGTGACCACTGGTGGATCCATATGGAGATTATCACTTTGCGGCCCGAAAGTTGGGGTGTACAGGCAACGTGGTACCCAAGTTCCCTGAAATCAGTCGGGATGACTACAGTTGGTGTGGCAAATAATTAGAGGGTCTTTTTGGGCACGAATTCAACTTTACGTTTCAATACAAAAAATCAGGCTAACTGGCGTCAAGTTGGGGGCCCCCTGTCAGTTCGCCATTATGTCGCTCCTGTCGCTTAGGCGGGGTGGCTGTCACGTAGGCTTGCAGCGTTGGCACAGTGGATATGACACCGCCCCCGACCCAGTGTATTGACGTGACAAAACAGGGCCCATGTATCGGTGTTATAATTATTTTTTGTTTACTCAGAAGCTGGAACGGCCACCGCCACGCGTCTCTCCTTGGACTTCCGTCCCAATCGTTAACCCCTACCATAAAAGCGCATTGACGGTTCCATTGTTCCCCTGCCTCGCAGAAACCACTCTTCTTCTTCCTGTCATCTATTATCTTCTTCCCATCTTCTCCTTGCCGCCATGGAATATCTACGCACTCTAGAGACAAGCTTCACTATCCATGACAACAAGAAGATAGACTTTGTCTACACCAACGAGGAGGAGACAGTGGTGCGTGTCCTGAGGATGTACGAGGGTTAGCTTGGGATAGACGAGGACAATTTTGTGGGATTGGACCTCGAGTACACCCCGGAGCACCCATATGAAGTGAATGAAGTCGCCGTCATTCAACTTGCCATGCGGAAACACGTCCTCGTCTACCACCTCTCCTGGTTTGTAGATCTGCTCTTTGTAGCTAACCGCTTTTAGGGTTTTCTCCTCTTGTTCTTTATCCACTTGCTCATCTTGCAACTACTGGATTTTACTTAGGACCAAATAAATTAGGGTTTGCCTATGTCTCAATCGACTGAGATTTTCTTTAGTCTCAATCACCTAAGAAAAGTGCAACTGTAGTTACAAGAAATGTGTAACTCGTTCAGTCGACTGAGAAATAGAAAAACCAAATAAATTATGACAATACAATGTTGAGAGTCTTGATCTTGCATTTACTAAACTTTTCAAAATTATATTGAGATGATGATCTTGCATTGACAAAATATTTGTAGTTACAAATTTTGGTGATGACAAACTACATACTTTCAGGACTGACAGGAAATGTCCGGTGCTGCGCCAGTTCCTTGAAAAAAAGGAATTGTTTTCTGCACTGTCGACACAACAATTGATTTTTCGAAATTGTATCAAGAGGAAATTATAATTCCTGCGCACAACTGGATCGATATTCAGCGTCTTGTCAAGATCCTAGGGGCAGGAACAAGGATGGAATGGCATCACTCGCAACTAGAATCCTCGATGAGTCGTACGACACAATGAAGGAAGATTTCCCTACGGATAGGCATGATTTCTAGGACGAGTGGCCGTTGTCTGATATAAACCTGAAGTATGCAGCCATAGATGCTTACGTGACCTACCAGCTGTACAAGAAGATCCATTTTTTTCAACGTTACCTCGTGTTTTGCCCTATTTGCAAGAGGGAAGACGAGCTTAGGGGAGCCCTTTGTAGAAAATGCCGAATAGCTGAGTTTGAAGTTGAATATGCAAAGAAATTGGCTACAAGTAGCCGGACAGAGAGGTGCGAAGCAAATTGAAAGAGAGCTTGCAGCTTGAAGAAGCAATGATAGAGAGGCTGCGGCAAGCAAAAATGAGAGGCAAGATCTTCTAGCGGCAACAATCAGGCCTGTGATGCACCGCTAATTGTGCCGCAGGACGCTGAAGATAGGAAAGCCAAGTCATATGCCATTTGGGACAAAGCAGTTCGTCGGACGTGGAGTACCTGGAATGATGGCAAGCGCGTCAAGTGGTCTGATGAGGAGTGAATTAAATTTTACTTGTCAGTGTTATGTTTCTGTTTTGTGGAACTCAGTTAGCTTGCCAAGATGTCTAGCGCATCAAGTGATACTAGTAAAATAAATTTAACCCTCGTTGTGTTATGTTTATGTATGTGTCTTGTAGCTTGTCAAGATGGTAGCTTAAGGCAGTTTGAAAGACTGCCCTTTTCCTCTCTCGCTAAACATATATGTTTCATTTTGCCCAAATTGGTAGCAAATCTAGAGAAGATTCTCACTTTGATATTTCGTTCCCTTTTGGACCTCTTTTTGCCTTCGAACAGGTAGCAAATCTAGAGCAGCAAATCACACCAGGCAGAATACATTCATTCAGAAAACAAAACAAATGTAGATATAGGTGTGCACAGCTAAATAGGATATAGCGATAGAAAGTAGGTTGCTTAACGAGGTTCGATGCATACAGCCAGAAATAGGATATAGCTAGAAAGGAGCTGCTGGGCAGCAGGGGGAGCTGCCGCAGCTGCAGGCACATCCTGCAAGCGCCCGCGCCTCCGCCATCTCCCTCTAGTTCTTCCGCCACTTCTTGTTGCCCAGTTTCTTGGACTTGGGGGCGTTGGGCCTGATTGGAGGCATGCGACCCTCTTTGATGGCCACCTGCTGGAGGTTTCGGAGGTGAATGCCGAGAGCACAGTGTTCAGCGATGTAGGCGTTGATGTTCGCGGGCTCGGGCTTGCCGCTTTTGTGGATGTCGGAGCCTGCGGCCTCTACATGCTTTAGTAAGGTGTTCAAGACGGTGCCGTCGGCGGCGCGACTCGTCAAGCAGTAGATGCCCCCCTTGCGGAAGGGGCAGCTGTAGTAGGGGCCCGTGAGGAATCCGTCGTACTTGCCAGCCCGCAGCCTCCTCAGCACCTGATGAGCCTTGGTGTGAATGGACTAGTCATCGCTGCAGACGTCGCTGCCAGAAACCTATTGGAAGAAAGGGAAAGTGGGGGAGTAGATGGTGTAAGAAGATCGAGCAACCGAAATGCGAACAAGCGAATCCTAATAAACCAAGATCTAGCATCCAACGATGGGAATAGTGTTGGATAATTAGGCACAATTTCCATGATTAATTCCAGAATATTAAACATGACAATACCAGCTAAATTTTAAATAGATTAGCCCATTATTTCTAACAAACGGTAGAAGAACCAGGGGAGGGGAGCAAACCCAAGTTACCTCCGACCATAGGTCGTCGATGCCGGTGTCGTAGGGGTTCAGCGGAGCGATGTACTTATCTGGATCGTAGGTGCCCAAGAAGTGCGTGATCTGCTTGTGACCGGCGGGGGCCTCCTCGCCGACGGGGGGCTCCTCTTCGGCGGCTCCGTCGGTAGCTGGGACGGGGGCCTGGACGGGAACGGCGGCTGCCATCGATGCCTCCACTAGGGCCTGGACAGGGACAGCGGCTGCTTTCAACGCGTCGAGGGGGACCAGCAAGGAGACGGGGGCCTCCTCGCCGGCGGCCATGGAGTCGACGATGGCCACCTTATCCTCCTCGGCCATCGCCGGCGCGGACGGGGTATTCTCGGGAGTTTGCGTATGCTGGTGGGACAGTGGAGAGGGTTGCGTGGGGATAGTGAGCGAGAGTGGGAGTGGGTGTGCGGAGAGGGGCTCTATAGTTAAGGTGGATAGAAGCAAGGCACATTTTGTTGCACCACCATGCAACGCGCCGTGCAATCGACTACACCGTGCACCGCGACACGCGCATGGTACGCCACGTTTTTTCCCGAGCCATGCATGGCTGTTCTGTATTGACCCGCATACAAAGGGCACACACACAATTTCTATGTACGAAGTTTGACACGGCCCTAAAATTGGCGATTGAGAGCCGCTGCGTAAAAAATGGGATATGTCTTATTAAAATCAAGTGGCAATAAATTGCAACTGTCCATCGACGACCGTGCACTCGATGAAGAATGCGTTGTGGCGAAGTAGTAGCAGCAGTAGGCTTTTCAGACTTGATTAAACATGACATGACCGCTCGACGACTTTTTCCATGGACGGCATCGTGTTCCTTCTTGTAGAAGTCTCGCTGAGGGAGACGTCCGTGCTGCCTCATGTTGTACTGTGAAGGCCACGACGTGTGCAACGATCATCGTTGGATCGCACAGAATCAACGGTTGGTGTGCACGATACGCGTGACAACTGTGATAACCAATCAGGGAGTAGCAGACAGGGTGAGCACAGATTTGTGCTTCTATGAAAGATAGAGAGGGGGGGCAAAACTGAGTAGTACCACATAAACCAAGGGCGATACTGAGTAGTATAAAAATGGAAAGTGAGTGTCTTGCACAATGAAATACATCATGGCATACATCAAATTATGCCAAGATAGATCCACAAGAGTTCATTGGATGTGTGTTCTTCTCATAAACCACTCATAAACCACATAAGGATCCACTAGAGTCATTGGATGTGTGTTCTTCTCACAAACCACATATCACCAGTGTCATTGCATGTGTGTTCTTCCCACAGACCACACATGGATCCACCGGTGTCATTGCATGTGTGTTCTTCTCACAAACCACACATGGATCCACTAGTGTCATCGCATGTCTGCTCTTTTCATGAACCACGGCTAGAGTCATTGCATGTGTGTTCTTCTCACAGACCATATATCACCTATGTCATTGCATGTGTGTTCTTCCCACGGACCACACATAGATCCACCAGTGTCATTGCATGTGTGTTCTTCCCACAGACCACACATGGATCCACCCAGTGTCATTGCATGTGTGTTCTTCCCACAGACCACACATGGATCCACCAGAGTCATTGCATGTGTGTTCTTCCCACAGACCACACATGGATCCACCAGAGTCATTGCATGTGTGTTCTTCCCATGAACCACACATGGATCCACCAGTGTCATTGCATGTCTGCTCTTTTCATGAAACAAACCTAGAGTCATTGCATGTGTGTTCTTCTCACAAACCACATATCACCGGTGTCATTCCATGTGTGTTCTTCCCATGAACCACACATGGATCTACTAGTGTCATTGCATGTGTGTTCTTCCCACAGACCACACATGGATCCACCAGTGTCATTGCATGTGCCCATAAACCACACATGGATCCACCAGTGTCATTGCATGTGTGTTATTCTCACAAACCACGTAAGGATCCACCGGTGTCATTGCATGTGTGTTATTCCCATGAACCACACATGGATCCACTGGTGTCATTGTATGTCTGCTCTTTTCATTAACCACAGCTAGAGTCATCGCATGCGTGCTCTTTTCATGAACCACAGCTAGAGTCATTGCATGTGTGTTCTTCTCATAGACCATATCATGAACCACACCCAGTGTCATTGCATGTGTGTTCTTCCCATGAACCACACATGGATCCACCAGTGTCATTCCATGTCTCCTCTTTTCATGAACCACAACTAGAGTCATTGCATGTGTGTTCTTCTCACAAACCACATATCACCGGAGTCATTGCATGTGTGTTCTTCCCATGAATCACACATGGATCCACCAGTGTCATTGCATGTGTGTTCTTCTCACAGACCATATCATGAACCACACCCAGTGTCATTGCATGTGTGTTCTTCCCATAAACCACACATGGATCCACCGGTGTCATCGTATGTCTGCTCTTCCCATGAACCACAGCTAGAGTCATCACATGCGTTCTCTTTTCATGAACCATAGCTAGAGTCCTTGCATGTGTGTTCTTCTCACAGAGCATATCATGAACCACACCCAGTGTTATTGCATGTGTGCTCTTCCCATGAACCACACATGGATCCACCAGTGTCATTGCATGTTTGCTCTTTTCATGAACCACAGATAGAGTCATTGCATGTGTGTTCTTCTCACAAACCACATCTCACCGGAGTCATTGCATGTGTGTTCTTCCCATGAACCACACATGGATCCACCAGTGTCATTGCATGTGTGTTCTTCCCACAGACCACACATGGATCCACCAGTGTCAGTGCATGTGTGTTCTTCCCATGAACCACACATGGATCCACCAGTGTCATTGTATGTCTGCTCTTCCCATGAACCATAGTTAGAGTCATCGCATGCATGCTCTTTTCACAAACCACAGCTAGAGTCATTGCATGTGTGTTCTTCTTACAAACCATATCATGAACCACACCCAGTGCATTGCATGTGTGTTCTTCTCACAAACCACACATGGATCCACCGGTGTCATTGCATGTCTGCTCTTCTCATTAACCACTGCTAGAGTCATTGCATGTCTATTCTTTTCAAAAACCACATATCACCAGAGTCATTGCATGTGTGTTCTTCCCATGAACCACACATGGATCCAACACTGTCATTGCATGTGTGTTCTTCTCACAAACCACACATGGATCCACCTGGTGTCTTCGCATGTGTGTTCTTCCCATGAACCACACATGGATCCACCAGTGTCATTGCATGTCTGCTCTTTTCATGAACCACAGCTAGAGTCATTGGATGTATGTTCTTCTCACAGACCACATATCACCAGTGTCATTGCGTGTGTGTTCTTCCCAAAGACCACACATGGATCCACCAGTGTCATTGCATGTGTGTTCTTCTCACAAACCATATCATGAACCACACCCAGTGTCATTGCATGTGTGTTCTTCTCACAGACCACACATGGAACCACCAGTGTCATTGCATGTGTGTTCTTCTCACAAACCATATCATGAACCACACCCAGTGTCATTGCATGTGTGTTCTTCCCATGAACCACACATGGATCCACCAGTGTCATTGCATGTCTGCTCTTTTCATGAACCACAACTAGAGTCATTGCATGTGTGTTATTCTCACAAACCACATATTACCGGTGTCATTGCTCGTGTGTTCTTCTTACAAACCATATCATGAACCACACCAAGTGTCAGTGCATGTGTGTTCTTCTCACAAACCACACATGGATCCACCGGTGTCATTGCATGTCTGCTCTTCTCATTAACCACAGTTAGAGTCATTGCATGTCTGTTCTTTCCACAGACCACATATCACCAGAGTCATTGCATGTGTGTTCTTCCCATGAACCACACATGGATCCACCAGTGTCATTGCATGTGTGTTCTTCTCACAAACCACACATGGATCCACCCAGTGTCATCTCATGTCTGCTCTTCCCATGAACCACACATGGATCCACCGGTGTCATTGTATGTCTGCTCTTCCCATGAACCACAGCTAGAGTCATCGCATGCGTGCTTTTTTCATGAACCACAGCTAGAGTCATTGCATGTGTGTTCTTCTCACAGACCATATCATGAACCACACATAGTGTCATTGCATGTGTGTTCTTCCCATGAACGACACATGGATCCACCGGTGTCATTGCATGTCTGCTCTTTTCAAGAACCACAACTAGAGTCATTGCATGTGTGTTCTTCTCACAAACCACATATCACCGGAGTCATTGCATGTGTGTTCTTCCCATGAATCACACATGGATCCACCAGTGTCATTGCATGTGTGTTCTTCTCACAGACCATATCATGAACCACACCCAGTGTCATTGCATGTGTGTTCTTCCCATGAACCACACATGGATCGACCAGTGTCATCGTATGTCTGCTCTTCCCATGAACCATAGCTAGAGTCATCGCATGCGTTCTCTTTTCATGAACCACAACTAGAGTCATTGCATGTGTGTTCTTTTCACAGACCATATCATGAACCACACCCAGTGTCATTGCATGTGTGCTCTTCCCATGAACCACACATGGATCCACCAGTGTCATTGCATGTCTTCTCTTTTCATGAACCACAGCTAGAGTCATTGCATGTGTGTTCTTCTCACAAACCACATATCACCGGAGTCATTGCATGTGTGTTCTTCCCATGAACCACACATGGATCCACCAGTGTCATTGCATGTGTGTTCTTCCCATAGACCACACATGGATCCACCAGTGTCAGTGCATGTGTGTTCTTCCCATGAACCACACATGGATCCATCAGTGTCATTGTATGTCTGCTCTTCCCATGAACCACAGTTAGAGTCATCGCATGCATGCTCTTTTGACAAACCACAGCTAGAGTCATTGCATGTGTGTTCTTCTTACAAACCATATCATGAACCACACCCAGTGCATTGCATGTGTGTTCTTCTCACAAACCATACATGGATCCACCGGTGTCATTGCATGTCTGCTCTTCTCATTAACCACTTCTAGAGTCATTGCATGTCTATTCTTTTCAAAAACCACATATCACCAGAGTCATTGCATGTGTGTTGTTCCCATGAACCACACATGGATCCAACAGTGTCATTGCATGTGTGTTCTTCTAACAAACCACACTTGGATCCACCTAGTGTCATCGCATGTGTGTTCTTCCCATGAACCACACATGGATCCACCAGTGTCATTGCATGTCTGCTCTTTTCATGAACCACAACTAGAGTCATTGCATGTGTGTTCTTCTCACAAACCACATATTATTGGTGTAATTGCATGTTTGTTCTTCTTACAAACCATATCATGAACCACACCAAGTGTCATTGCATGTGTGTTCTTCTCACAAACCACATATGGATCCACCGGTGTCATTGCATGTCTGCTCTTCTCATTAACCACAGTTAGAGTCATTGCATGTCTGTTCTTTCCACAAACCACATATCACCAGAGTCATTGCATGTGTGTTCCTCCCATGAACCACACATGGATCCACCAGTGTCATTGCATGTGTGTTCTTCTCACAAACCACACATGGATCCACCCAGTGTCATCTCATGTCTGCTCTTCCCATGAACCACACATGGATCCACCAGTGTCATTGCATGTCTGCTCTTTTCATGAACCACAGCTAGAGTCATTGGATGTGTGTTCTTCTCACAGACCACATATCACCAGTGTCATTGCATGTGTGTTCTTCCCGAAGACCACACATGGATCCACCAGTGTCATTGCATGTGTGTTCTTCTGACAAACCATATCATGAACCACACCCAGTTTCATTGCATGTGTGTTCTTCTCACGGACCACACATGGATCCACCAGTGTCATTGCATGTGTGTTCTTCTCATAAACCATATCATAAACCACACCCAGTGTCATTGCATGTGTGTTCTTCCCATCAACCCCACATGGATCCACCGGTGTCATTGCTTGTATGCTCTTTTCATTAACCACAACTAGAGTCATTGCATGTGTGTTCTTTTCACAAACCACATATCACTAGAGCCATTGCATGTGTGTTATTCTCACAGACCACATATCACCTATGTCATTGCATGTGTGTTCTTCCCATGAACCACACATGGATCCACCAGTGTCATTGCATGTGTGTTCTTCCCACAGACCACACATGGATCCACCGGTGCCATTGCATGTGTGTTCTTCCCATGAATCACACATGGATCCACCGGTGTCATTCTATGTCTGCTCTTCCCATGAACCACAGCTAGAGTCATCGCATGCGTGCTCTTTTCATGAACCACAGCTAGAGTCATTGCATGTGTGTTCTTCTCACATACCATATCATGAATCACACCCAGTGTCATTGCATGTGTGTTCTTCCCATGAACCATACATGGATCCACCGGTGTCAATGCATGTATGCTCTTTTCATGAACCACAGCTAGAGACATTGCATGTGTGTTCTTCTCACAAACCACATATCACCGGAGTCATTGCATGTGTGTTCTTCCCATGAACCACACATGGATCCACCAGTGTCATTGCATGTGTGTTCTTACTACAGACCACACATGGATCCACCAGTGTCATTGCACATGTGTTCTTCTCGCAAACCATATCATGAACCACACCCAGTGTCATTGCATGTGTGTTCTTCTCACAAACCATATCATGAACCACACCCAGTGCCATTGCATGTGTGTTCTTCCGATGAACCACACATGGATCCACCAGTGTCATTGCATGTGTGTTCTTCTCACAAACCACACATGGATCCACCCAGTGTCATCGCATGTCTGCTCTTCCCATGAACCACACATGGATCCACCAGTGTCATTGCATGTCTGCTCTTTTCATGAACCATAGCTAGAGTCATTGGATGTGTGTTCTTCTCACGGACCACATATCAACAGTGTCATTGCATGTTTGTTCTTCCCAAAGACCACACATGGATCCACCAGTGTCATTGCATGTGTGTTCTTCTCACAAACCATATCATGAACCACACCCAGTGTCATTGCATGTGTGTTCTTCTCATAGACCACACATGGATCCACCAGTGTCATTGCATGTGTGTTCTTCTCACAAACCATATCATGAACCACACCCAGTGTCATTGCATGTGTGTTCTTACCATGAACCCCACATGGATCCACTGGTGTCATTGCATGTCTGCTCTTTTCATTAACCACAGCTAGAGTCATTGCATGTGTGTTCTTTTCACAAACCACATATCACCAGAGTCATTGCATGTGTGTTCTTCTCACAGACCACATATCACCTGTGCCATTGCATGTGTGTTCTTCCCATGAACCATACATGGATCCACCAGTGTCATTGCATGTGTGTTCTTTTCACAAACCACATATCACCAGAGTCATTGCATGTGTGTTCTGCTCACAGACCACATATCACATGTGTCATTGCATGTGTGTTCTTCCCATGAACTACACATGGATCCACCAGTGTCATTGCATGTGTGTTCTTCCCACAGACCACACATGGATCCACCGGTGTCATTGCATGTGTGTTCTTCCCATGAACCACACATGGATCCACCGGTGTCATTGTATGTTTGCTCTTCCCATGAACCACAGCTAGAGTCATCGCATGCGTGCTCTTTTCATGAACCATAGCTAGAGTCATTACATGTGTGTTCTTCTCACAGACCATATCATGAACCACACCCAGTGTCATTGCATGTGTGTTCTTCCGATGAACCACACATGGATCCACCGGTGTCATTGCATGTCTGCTCTTTTCATGAACCACATCTAGAGTCATTGCATGTGTGTTCTTCTCGCAAACCACATATCACCGGTGTCATTGCATGTCTGCTCTTCTCATTAACCACAGCTCGATCCACCCGTGTCATTGGATGCATGTTCTTTTCATAAACCGCATATGGATACTAACTAAGGTTAGGAGAGCCCTAACCTTAGCGTTAGACCGAGTCTTCTAGAAGGCACACCCTAACACAGTTGTTCTGCTTGTCGATTGTTACATGTCGTCCGATCGGGGCGCTTGGACGATTGGGATGGTTTTCGTGAGATCGATCCGCGAGTAGTCTGTTCTGCGGCATGATTGGCCACGCTTGTTTCGACAACCGGCAACACCGGGGGCTCCCCTGTTGCGAGCGTCACGACTGACGAGTTGAGCGGGCCATATCCCAGTGTCACGTCCCCATTACTTCTCTTCCTCCCCGTACTTCTCTTCCTTCCCCTCGAAGCCACATTCCCCACTTCACTCCCATCCTGCCATAGCCGCAAGCCGACAGCGCCGCCATCCCAATCCCCTCTCCGGCACCCCCCTCCCCTCTCGCCATGGGTTCAAGGGGAGACGACGAGGAAATGCGTCATGACGACAGGGATGGTGATTTCGATGTGAGTCGTCTCATCTCTATCTCTATCATCCGTGTCCAGTTATCTATTTTTTGAGCCAGATCTACTTCGTTTACTCATGCGCGTATGATGTGTTAGGCCAACCAGACAATGTATGACGCCGCCTATCACGGTTTAGCGGATGAAGACAGTCCTCTGCTATGTAAACATGGATATGTGCCCTCTAAATTTGTAGCGTTCGAAGGACGAAACGCAGGCAGGAGGTTTCTATGGTGTCAAGGACATCATGCAATGATGCGAGGCGGAAGTTGCGGTGTTGTCAAATGGGTAGATCCAGAGTGGCCCAAATTGATGCAGAAAACGCTGGACAAACTATGGGAAATGACTGTTGAGTTGAAAGAATCCACATTCAGCTCACTTCTTGACAGTGTTGAGATGAAGCTATGGGAACCAGTTGACATGACCAAGCATAAGCGAGATCTCATGGGGGTGGAAGACAAGGTTAGCAAAGTCGAGAAGGAGAGGGACGCGGCATTGGCCCTGAAGGCTTAAGCAGAGCAAGAACTGACTCAAGCAAGGAAGGATCTTCACCAGGCCAAAGTCCTGCAGTTCACAACTATGAGTATTAACAAGTGCATGAGGAAAGATGCAGAGAAACAATTGAAGCTATGCAAGGAAGATGCTAAAAGGAAGGAGCAGACGATTCGATCCTTGCTCTCGCAGGAAGATGCGCATAGGGCTAAGATTAGGAAGATCAAGGAGATGTGTGTTAACTAGTTCTATTTAGCTTAAGCCTCGTGCCTTTTTAAGTTATAATAGTTGTACTTGTTGACCTAGCGGTTTAAACTATTGGCCCTGGAGTCCTGGGAGTAAAAAAATTGGTCGCCCGTTAATCTGTCTTAACGCTGCATTACTTCCTTTTGTCTGACCAATGCCCCTTGGATATTCCGCCCGTCGCTTTGTCGTCCTCGTGTAAAAATAGGAGGCGCCACAGCTCGTCGCTTCGTCGCCCATCCCCTCGCCCTCTCCAATCTCCACCGTGCCGTCTACCCCCTCGCTCCCTCTCCAAACTCCACCGCGCCGCCATGGAGATGCCCTCGCTGAACTTCTACGAGGCGGTGATGTTCTCGCACTTCGACATCCTCGCGCCGCCGGCCGCGATGGTGCCCCACGGAAGGCGCATCAGCTATGCGGGGATGCTGGTGGCTCCGCTCCTCTTCCCCGGCGGAGCCGTGATGGAGAGCGAAATCGCGGCGCGTCGCCGCCAGATGCCCGCATGGAAGAGGGCGCTGCCCCGATACGCGGCGGCCAGCCCGTACTGGCCGGCGCTGTTCAAGAAGGAGCGAAAGGCCAAGATTGGCAACCGCATCGTTTACGGGCGCGTGGTGCACCGGGATCTCCGCAACCGAGAAGGGCGCGTGGTCCCTGGACGGACCAAGTTCACCGTCATCGCCGCCGCTCACCACGAAGAGGTGCTCCGTCTCGCGTACAATGCGGAAATCATGGAGGTTCCGTTCGACGAAGATGAGGAAGCCGGCGGCTCGGAGGATAGCGGCAGCGGAAGTGAAATTGTTGACTAGTTGGTTGAATTAATGTAGGATGTGAAATCGCCCCTTTTTTTTAGAAGAATTTGTGGTTGAATTAATGAAATGCCTCGATTTAGATCTCTGTCTTGATTAATTTGTGGAAGAATTTGTGATTTAGATCCATTTCTGCCTCGATTTAGATCTCTGTCCCGGATTGGGAACGTGACCGTGGACCAAAGACCCCTTTTCTACTAGTGTATTCTGACATTGGTGGTTTGTTTAAACGTAATCTACATGGATTTGGCCGCATGCAAATGGCACAACCACAATTTATAAATTGGAAGCACGTACACCCGGTTACTGGAGATCCGAGAGCTTCGTCAGATGCAGGGGATGCAGGAGCAGAGAGGCGGTGAGATAGACGGGCTCAAGATTAGGCCAGAAAGTGGTACCCATTTCCTCCTCATCTAGGCATTATCAGTGAGAACATTGTTGTTTATGTTGCCACGTCATTGTGCAGCATCTGAAATAAGTTGCTGCTTCGTGGAGTGTGGCAGCTTAAATAATTTATTTATGTGCCACTTACATTCCGTCGTATTTGGAGACCTCCTGCCCCTCAGCAATCTTGGAACCGGTGGATCCTTGTTTTCAGATAGTAGTGGCACAATCACAAATTCGGATTCAACTACTGACTCGGGCGTTTCCAAACCCTAAGTCGCGCTACATTTTACTCAGAGAACGTGGGTAGATTGTTTCGCCCAGCAACGTGCCACACACAGAGCTCCAGAATTTAACAGAATTACATATAAGGTTCAAGTTCAACACACTACTATGCATCTTCATTGCCAGCAGCCTTCTTCCACAGCCTGGGTGCCAAGCCTTCACGTCTAATGGCTTCTTCATTTCCTGCCTTCTTCCTCTTCCTCGGTGCCAATTTTCTTAGCTTCACGTACTCTGCATCGCCAGGACAATGGGCACCAGAATCGTGTCCAACATCATCTTTCCACTCGTTTTTAATTTCTTCGGGTAGCAAAATGACTGAACCGACAGTCATGTTTCTAACCTTGCGGCGCTTCCTGTCAAAGAAACAAGACTATTGCATAACTGCCCAATATCTATAGAGTAAATAAAACAAAAATTACAATTCAGCACAAACATGCGAACCCCAAGCGCCCTTTGCTTACCAGGAGCTAATTATTTCGAGCAACCACCACATCCAAGAATAGAAGGGCGGCTCCAGTTGCGGCAGCTTCCACATCCAAAGACATCACAATTCAGCTCAAACATGCAATCCAAGCATACCTTTTCATCAACCCAATTAGTCGATTTGTCACACGATATAGGAACATGGATGCCACATTCATCCATGAAGCTGAACTTTGATACCGCTCGCCATACTTCAACATGATTACACGAGCAGCAACCATACGGATATAGTGCAGATCTGCAAGCGCTTCTTCCATTGTGAAACAATGGCTTCCATACCACTTGCCCTTGAGTCGCACTCAGAGGACTACCGTAACCAGGTAAGGGGGTCCGCAGATCCCACTTGGATGAAAAACGGTGGATAAAATATGTTTGTCAGCGTTGGGCTAACGAACAATTTGAGGTTCAGTAGCCAGCTAGCAGTTGTAATTAGTGTGAATAGCAAAGAGAAGGGTAGCTCACCCGCTTGTAGGCAGAACTTCTTCTTCCTTGATAGTAGGGTCTGCCATCCTCCGAACTGCTCGGCTCGTCGGTAGCGGAGGCGGGCTAGAGCCTCACAACGGCGGCTACAGCATGCGACATTGGAGCTCGGTATCAGCGACTGGACGCAGCAACTTGGCCCCGGAAGTCAAATGTCACGAGGATTGTCCTGGAGGGTGGATTCACGGCACGGTGCTAGGGGAAAGCTAGGAATGGATTTGTGAAATTGGTCAACGCATCCAATCCACTTAGCTGCTCGATTTGCCTAAGAGGTTGCTGCGTTGGCGCCCGCGTCACGGACAGATAACCGACATGTGGGTCCCGACCGTCTACTTCACAGGGCGGTTTAACGGAATGTTTGTATTTGGCAGGGGTGAGATGAGTTTGCCTCGAAATGGCCCCTCTCAGTAGTTGGCGGCCCAACTTTTCGAAACGCGGTAACTTCAGGCAACTTAGGTACCGCCATGCGCTAGCCTGCCAACTTTGGTACCACAAATGAACAATCCCATCCATATGTTGTTTGTGAAAAGAACACACATGCAATGAATACTGGTGGATCCATAAGTGGTTTGTGGAAAGAACACACATGCAATGACTCTGGTTCTAGTTTTAGTCTAAGAACACACACCCAATGAACACTGGTGGATCCATAAGTGGTTTGTGGAAAGAACACACATGCAATGACCATTGGTTGATCCATAAGTGGTTTGTGGAAAAGAACACACATGCAAACACCACTGGTTGATCCATAAGTGGTTTGTGGAAAGAACACACATGCAATGAACACTGGTGGATCCATGTGTGGTTTGTGAAAAGAACACACATGCAATGACTCTAGTGCTAGTTTTAGTATAAGAACACACATGCAATGACTCTAGTGGGTACACATGTAATTTGTGAAAAGAACACACATGCAATGACCACTAGTTGATCCATAAGTGGTTTGTGGAAAGAACACACATGCAATGACCACTGGTTGATCCATGTGTGGTTTGTGGAAAAGAACACACATGCAATGACTCTGGTTGGTCCATATGTGGTTTGTGGAAAGAACGCACATGCAGTGACCACCGGTTGATCCATGTGTGGTTTGTGAAAAGAACACACATGCAATGCCACTGGTTGATCCATGTGTGGTTTGTGGAAAGAACACACAAGCAATGACTCTAGTGCTAGTTTTAGTATAAGAACACACATGCTATGGCTCTAATGGATCCATATGTGGTTTTTGAAAAGAACACACATACAGTGACCACTTGTTGATCCATGTGTGGTCTATGGAAAGAACACACATGCAATGACAGTGGTGGATCCATGTGTGGTTTGTGAAAAGAACACACATGCAATGACTGTAGTGATGGTTTTAGTATAAGAACACACATGCAATGACTCTAGTGGGTCCACATGTGGTTTGTGAAAAGAACACACATGCAATGACACCGGTGGATCCATATGTGGTTTGTGGAAAAGAACACACATGCAATGACCACTGGTGGATCCATAAGTGGTTTGTGGAAAGAACACACATGTAATGAACACTGGTGGATCCATAAGTGGTTCGGGGAAAAGAACACACATGCAATGACCACTGGTTGATCCATATGTGGTTTGTGGAAAGAACACACATTCAGTGACCACTAGTGGATCCATATGTTGTTGGTGAAAAGAACACACATGCAATGAACACGGGTGGATCCATAAGTGGTTTATGGAAAGAACACACATGCAATGATTCTAGTTCTAGTTTTAGTATAAGAACACACATGCAGTGAACACTGGTGGATCCATAAGTGGTTTGTGGAAAGAACACACATGCAATGACCACTGGTTGATCCATAAGTGGTTTGTGGAAAAGAACACACATGTAATGACCACTGGTTGATCCATAAGTGGTTTGTGTAAAGAACACACATGCAATGAACATTGGTGGATCCATGTGTGGTTTGTGAAAAGAACACACATGCAATGACTATAGTGCTAGTTTTAGTATAAGAACACACATGCAATGACTCTAGTTGGTCCACATGTAGTTTGTGAAAAGAACACACATGTAATGACCACTGGTTGATCCATTAGTGGTTTGTGGAAAGAACACACATGTAATGTCCACTGGTTGATCCATAAGTGGTTTGTGGAAAAGAACACACATGCAATGACTCTGGTTGGTCCATATGTGGTTTGTGGAAAGAACACACATGCAGTGACCACTGGTTGATCCATGTGTCGTTTGTGAAAAGAACACACATGCAATGCCATTGGTGGATCCATATGTTGTTTGTGAAAAGAACACACATGCAACGAACACTGGTGGATCCATAAGTGGTTTGTGGAAAGAAGACACATGCAATGACTCTAGTTCTAGTTTTAGTATAAGAACACACATGCAATGAACACTGGTGGATCCATAAGTGGTTTGTGGAAATAACACACATGCAATGACCACTGGTTGATCCATAAGTGGTTTGTGGAAAAGAACACACATGCGATGACCACTGGTTGATCCATAAGTGGTTTGTGGAAAGAACACACATGCAATGAACATTGTGGATCCATGTGTGGTTTGTGAAAAGAACACACATGCAATGACTCTAGTGCTAGTTTTATTATAAGAACACACATGCAATGAATCTAGTAGGTCCACATGTAGTTTGTGAAAAGGACACACATGCAATGACCACTCGTTGATGCATGAGTGGTTTGTGGAAAGAACATACATGCAATGACCACTGGTTGATCCATAAGTGGTTTGTGGAAAAAAAAACACATGCAATGACTCTAGTTCGTCCATATGTGGTTTGTGGAAAGAACACACATTCAGTGACCACTGGTTGATCCATAAGTGGTTTGTGGAAAGAACACACATGCAATGCCACTAGTTGATCCATGTGTGGTTTGTGGAAAGAACACACATGCAATGACTCTAGTGCTAGTTTTAGTATAAGAACACACATGCAATGACTCTAATGGATCCATATGTGGTTTGTGAAAAGTACACACATACAATGACCACTTGTTGATCCATGTGTGGTTTGTCGAAAGAACACACATGCAATGACAGTGGTGGATCCATGTGTGGTTTGTGAAAAGAACACACATGCAATGACTCTAGTGCTGGTTTTAGTATAAGAACACACATGCAATGACTCTAGTGGGTCCACATGTGGTTTGTGAAAAGAACACACATGCAATGACTCTAGTGCTAGTTTAAGTATAAGAACACACATGCAATGACTCTAGTGGGTCCACATGTAGTTTGTGAAAAGAACACACATGCAATGAACACTGGTGGATCCATGTGTGGTTTGTGAAAAGAACACACATGTAATGACTCTAGTGCTAGTTTTAGTATAAGAACACACATGCAGACTCTAGTGGGTCCACATGTAGTTTGTGAAAAGAACACACATGCAATGCCACTGGTTGATCCATAAGTGGTTTGTGGAAAGAACACACATGCAATGACCACTGGTTGATCCATAAGTGGGTTGTGGAAAAGAACACACATGCAATGACTCTGGTTCGTCCATATGTGGTTTGTGGAAAGAACACACATGCAGTGACCACTGGTTGATCGATAAGTGGTTTGTGCAAAGAAAACTCATGCAATGTCACTGGTTGATCCATGTGTGGTTTGTGGAAAGAACACACATGCAATGACTCTAGTGCTAGTTTTAGTATAAGAACACACATGCAATGACTCTAATGGATCCATATGTTGTTTGTGAAAAGAACACACATGCAATGACCACTTGTTGTTCCATGTGTGGTTTGTGGAAAGAACACACATCCAATGACCACTGGTTGATCCATAAGTGGGTTGTGGAAAAGAACACACATGCAATGACTCTAGTTGGTCCATATGTGGTTTGTGGAAATAACACACATGTAGTGACCACTAGTGGATCCATATGTTGTTGGTGAAAAGAACACACATGCAATGAACACTGGTGGATCCGTAAGTGGTTTGTGGAAAGAACACACATGCAATGACTCTGGTTCTAGTTTTAGTATAAGAACACACATGCAATGAACACTGGTGGATCCATAAGTGGTTTGTGGAAAGAACACACATGCAATGACCACTGGTTGATCCATAAGTGGTTTGTGGAAAAGAACACACATGTAATGACCACTGGTTGATCCATAAGTGGTTTGTGTAAAGAACACACATGCAATGAACATTGGTGGATCCATGTGTGGTTTGTGAAAAGAACACACATGCAATGACTATAGTGCTAGTTTTAGTATAAGAACACACATGCAATGACTCTAGTTGGTCCACATGTAGTTTGTGAAAAGAACACACATGCAATGACCACTGGTTGATCCATAAGTGGTTTGTGGAAAGAACACACATGTAATGTCCACTGGTTGATCCATAAGTGGTTTGTGGAAAAGAACACACATGCAATGACTCTGGTTGGTCCATATGTGGTTTGTGGAAAGAACACACATGCAGTGACCACTGGTTGATCCATGTGTCGTTTGTGAAAAGAACACACATGCAATGCCATTGGTGGACCCATATGTTGTTGGTGAAAAGAACACACATGCAACGAACACTGGTGGATCCATAAGTGGTTTGTGGAAAGAAGACACATGCAATGACTCTGGTTCTAGTTTTAGTATAAGAACACACATGCAATGAACACTGGTGGATCCATAAGTGGTTTGTGGAAAGAACACACATGCAATGACCACTGGTTGATCCATAAGTGGTTTGTGGAAAAGAACACACATGCAATGACCACTGGTTGATCCATAAGTGGTTTATGGAAAGAACACACGTGCAATGAACATTGTGGATCCATGTGTGGTTTGTGAAAAGAACACACATGCAATTACTCTAGTGCTAGTTTTAGTATAAGAACACACATGCAATGACTCTAGTAGGTCCACATGTAGTTTGTGAAAAGTACACACATGCAATGACCACTGGTTGATCCATAAGTGGTTTGTGGAAAGAACACACATGCAATGACCCCTGGTTGATCCATAAGTGGTTTGTGGAAAAGAACACACATGTAACGACTCTGGTTGGTCCATATGTGGTTTGTGGAAAGAACACACATTCAGTGACCACTAGTTGATCCATAATTGGTTTGTGGAAAGAACACACATGCAATGCCACTAGTTGATCCATGTGTGGTTTGTGGAAAGAACACACATGCAATGACTCTAGTGCTAGTTTTAGTATAAGACCACACATGCAATGACTCTAATGGATCCATATGTGGTTTCTGAAAAGAACACATATACAATGACCACTTGTTGATCCATGTGTGGTTTGTGGAAAGAACACACATGCAATGACTCTAGTGCTGGTTTTAGTATAAGAACACACATGCAATGACTCTAGTGGGTCCACATGTGGTTTGTGAAAAGAACACACATGCAATGACTCTAGTGCTAGTTTAAGTATAAGAACACACATGCAATGACTCTAGTGGGTCCACATGTAGTTTGTGAAAAGAACACACATGCAATGAACACTGGTGGATCCATGTGTGGTTTGTGAAAAGAACACACATGTAATGACTCTAGTGCTAGTTTTAGTATAAGAACACACATGCAGACTCTAGTGGGTCCACATGTAGTTTGTGAAAAGAACACACATGCAATGCCACTGGTTGATCCATAAGTGGTTTGTGGAAAGAACACACATGCAATGACCACTGGTTGATCCATAAGTGGGTTGTGGAAAAGAACACACATGCAATGACTCTGGTTCGTCCATATGTGGTTTGTGGAAAGAACACACATGTAGTGACCACTGGTTGATCGATAAGTGGTTTGTGGAAAGAAAACTCATGCAATGTCACTGGTTGATCCATGTGTGCTTTGTGGAAAGAACACACATGCAATGACTCTAGTGCTAGTTTTAGTATAAGAACACACATGTAATGACTCTAATGGATCCATATGTGGTTTGTGAAAAGAACACACATGCAATGACCACTTGTTGATCCATGTGTGGTTTGTGGAAAGAACACACATCCAATGACCACTGGTTGATCCATAAGTGGGTTGTGGAAAAGAACACACATGCAATGACTCTAGTTGGTCCATATGTGGTTTGTGGAAATAACACACATGCAGTGACCACTAGTTGATCCATGTGGTTTGTGGAAAGAACACACATGCAATGCCACTGGTTGATCCATGTGTGGTTTGTGGAAAGAACACACATGCAATGACTCTAGTGCTAGTTTTAGTATAAGAACACACATGCAATGACTCTAATGGATCCATATGTGGTTTGTGAAAAGAACACACATGCAATGACCACTTGTTGATCCATAAGTTGTTTGTGGAAAGAACACACATGCAATGAACACTGGTGGATCCATAAGTGGTTTGTGGAAAAGAACACACATGCAATGACCATTGGTTGATCCATATATGGTTTATGGAAAGAACACACATGCAGTGACCACTGGTGGATCTATATGTTGTTTGTGACAAGAACACACATGCAATGAACACTGGTGGGCCCATAAGTGGTTTGTGGAAAGAACACACATGCAATAACTCTGGTTCTAGTTTTAGTATAAGAACACACATGCAATGAACACTGGTGGATCCATAATTGGTTTGTGGAAAGAACACACATGCAATGACCACTGGTTGATCCATAAGTGGTTTGATGAAAGAACAAATATGCAATGAACACTGGTGGATCCATGTATGGTTTGTGAAAAGAACATGCATGCAATGACTCTAGTGCTAGTTTTATTATAAGAACACACATGCAATGAATCTAGTGGGTCCACATGTAGTTTGTGAAAAGAACAGACATGCAATGACCACTCGTTTATCCATAAGTGGTTTGCGGAAAGAACACACATACAATGACCACTGGTTTATCCATAAGTGGTTTGTAGAAAGAACACACATGCAATGAACATTGTGGATCCATGTGTGGTTTGTGAAAAAGAACACACATGCAATTCCACTGGTTGATCCATGCGTGGTTTGTGGAAAGAACACACATGCAATGACTCTAGTGCTAGTTTTAGTATAAGAACACACATGAAATGACTCTAATGGATCCATATGTGGTTTGCGAAAAGAACACACATACAATGAACACTTGTTGATCCATGTGTGGTTTGTGGAAAGAACACACATGCAATGACAGTGGTGGATCCATGTGTGGTTTGTGTAAAGACACATGCAATGACTCTAGTGCTAGTTTTAGTATAAGAACACAGATGCAATGACTCTAGTGGGTCCACATGTGGTTTGTGAAAAGAACACACATGCAATGACTCTGGTTGATCCATATGTGGTTTGTGGAAAGAACACAATTGCAATGACCACTGGTGGATCCATAAGTCGTTGTGGAAAGAACACACATGCAATGAACACTGGTCGATCCATAAGTGGTTTGTGGAAAAGAACACACATGCAATGACCACTGGTTGATCCATATGTGGTTTGTGGAAAGAACACACATGGAGTGACCACTGGTGGGTCCATATGTTGTTTGTGAAAAGAACACACATGCAATGACCACTGGTTGATCCATAAGTGGTTTGTGGAAAAGAACACACATGTAATGACCACTGGTTGATCCATAAGTGGTTTGTGTAAAGAACACACATGCAATGAACATTGGTGGATCCATGTGTGGTTTGTGAAAAGAACACACATGCAATGACTATAGTGCTAGTTTTAGTATAAGAACACACATGCAATGACTCTAGTTGGTCCACATGTAGTTTGTGAAAAGAACACACATGCAATGACCACTGGTTGATCCATAAGTGGTTTGTGGAAAGAACACACATGTAATGTCCACTGGTTGATCCATAAGTGGTTTGTGGAAAAGAACACACAAGCAATGACTCTTGGTCCATATGTGGTTTGTGGAAAGAACACACATGCAGTGACCACTGGTTGATCCATGTGTCGTTTGTGAAAAGAACACACATGCAATGCCATTGGTGGACCCATATGTTGTTGGTGAAAAGAACACACATGCAACGAACACTGGTGGATCCATAAGTGGTTTGTGGAAAGAAGACACATGCAATGACTCTGGTTCTAGTTTTAGTATAAGAACACACATGCAATGAACACTGGTGGATCCATAAGTGGTTTGTGGAAAGAACACACATGCAATGACCACTGGTTGATCCATAAGTGGTTTGTGGAAAAGAACACACATGCAATGACCACTGGTTGATCCATAAGTGGTTTATGGAAAGAACACACGTGCAATGAACATTGTGGATCCATGTGTGGTTTGTGAAAAGAACACACATGCAATTACTCTAGTGCTAGTTTTAGTATAAGAACACACATGCAATGACTCTAGTAGGTCCACATGTAGTTTGTGAAAAGTACACACATGCAATGACCACTGGTTGATCCATAAGTGGTTTGTGGAAAGAACACACATGCAATGACCCCTGGTTGATCCATAAGTGGTTTGTGGAAAAGAACACACATGTAACGACTCTGGTTGGTCCATATGTGGTTTGTGGAAAGAACACACATTCAGTGACCACTAGTTGATCCATAATTGGTTTGTGGAAAGAACACACATGCAATGCCACTAGTTGATCCATGTGTGGTTTGTGGAAAGAACACACATGCAATGACTCTAGTGCTAGTTTTAGTATAAGACCACACATGCAATGACTCTAATGGATCCATATGTGGTTTCTGAAAAGAACACATATACAATGACCACTTGTTGATCCATGTGTGGTTTGTGGAAAGAACACACATGCAATGACTCTAGTGCTGGTTTTAGTATAAGAACACACATGCAATGACTCTAGTGGGTCCACATGTGGTTTGTGAAAAGAACACACATGCAATGACTCTAGTGCTAGTTTAAGTATAAGAACACACATGCAATGACTCTAGTGGGTCCACATGTAGTTTGTGAAAAGAACACACATGCAATGCCACTTGTTGTTCCATGTGTGATTTGTGGAAAGAACACACATGCAATGACCATTGGTTGATCCATAAGTGGGTTGTGGAAAGAACACACATGAAATGACTCTAGTTGGTCCATATGTGGTTTGTGGAAATAACACACATGCAGTGACCACTAGTTGATCCATGTGGTTTGTGGAAAGAACACACATGCAATGCCACTGGTTGATCCATGTGTGGTTTGTGGAAAGAACACACATGCAATGACTCTAGTGCTAGTTTTAGTATAAGAACACACATGCAATGACTCTAATGGATCCATATGTGGTTTGTGAAAAGAACACACATGCAATGACCACTTGTTGATCCATAAGTTGTTTGTGGAAAGAACACACATGCAATGAACACTGGTGGATCCATAAGTGGTTTGTGGAAAAGAACACACATGCAATGACCATTGGTTGATCCATATATGGTTTATGGAAAGAACACACATGCAGTGACCACTGGTGGATCTATATGTTGTTTGTGACAAGAACACACATGCAATGAACACTGGTGGGCCCATAAGTGGTTTGTGGAAAGAACACACATGCAATAACTCTGGTTCTAGTTTTAGTATAAGAACACACATGCAATGAACACTGGTGGATCCATAATTGGTTTGTGGAAAGAACACACATGCAATGACCACTGGTTGATCCATAAGTGGTTTGATGAAAGAACAAATATGCAATGAACACTGGTGGATCCATGTATGGTTTGTGAAAAGAACATGCATGCAATGACTCTAGTGCTAGTTTTAGTATAAGAACACACATGCAATGACACTAGTGGGTCCACATGTAGTTTGTGAAAAGAACAGACATGCAATGACCACTTGTTGATCCATAAGTGGTTTGTGGAAAAGAACACACATGCAATGACCACTGGTTGATCCATAAGTGGTTTGTAGAAAGAACACACATGCAATGAACATTGTGGATCCATGTGTGGTTTGTGAAAAAGAACACACATGCAATTCCACTGGTTGATCCATGCGTGGTTTGTGGAAAGAACACACATGCAATGACTCTAGTGCTAGTTTTAGTATAAGAACACACATGAAATGACTCTAATGGATCCATATGTGGTTTGCGAAAAGAACACACATACAATGAACACTTGTTGATCCATGTGTGGTTTGTGGAAAGAACACACATGCAATGACAGTGGTGGATCCATGTGTGGTTTGTGAAAAGAGCACACATGCAATGACTCTAGTGCTGGTTTTAGTATAAGAACACACATGCAATGACTCTAGTGGGTCCACATATGGTTTGTGAAAAGAACACACATGCAATGACACTGGTGGATCCATATGTGGTTTGTGGAAAAGAACACAAATTGCAATGACCACTGGTGGATCCATAAGTCGTTTGTGGAAAGAACACACATGCAATGAACACTGGTCGATCCATAAGTGGTTTGTGGAAAAGAACACACATGCAATGACCACTGGTTGATCCATATGTGGTTTGTGGAAAGAACACACATGGAGTGACCACTGGTGGGTCCATATGTTGTTTGTGAAAAGAACACACATGCAATGACCACTGGTTGATCCATAAGTGGTTTGTGGAAAAGAACACACATGTAATGACCACTGGTTGATCCATAAGTGGTTTGTGTAAAGAACACACATGCAATGAACATTGGTGGATCCATGTGTGGTTTGTGAAAAGAACACACATGCAATGACTATAGTGCTAGTTTTAGTATAAGAACACACATGCAATGACTCTAGTTGGTCCACATGTAGTTTGTGAAAAGAACACACATGCAATGACCACTGGTTGATCCATAAGTGGTTTGTGGAAAGAACACACATGTAATGTCCACTGGTTGATCCATAAGTGGTTTGTGGAAAAGAACACACATGCAATGACTCTGGTTGGTCCATATGTGGTTTGTGGAAAGAACACACATGCAGTGACCACTGGTTGATCCATGTGTCGTTTGTGAAAAGAACACACATGCAATGCCATTGGTGGACCCATATGTTGTTGGTGAAAAGAACACACATGCAACGAACACTGGTGGATCCATAAGTGGTTTGTGGAAAGAAGACACATGCAATGACTCTGGTTCTAGTTTTAGTATAAGAACACAAATGCAATGAACACTGGTGGATCCATAAGTGGTTTGTGGAAAAGAACACACATGCAATGACCACTGGTTGATCCATATGTGGTTTGTGGAAAGAACACACATGGAGTGACCACTGGTGGGTCCATATGTTGTTTGTGAAAAGAACACACATGCAATGAACACTGGTGGATCCATAAGTGGTTTGTGGAAAGAACACACATGCAATGACTCTGGTTCTAGTTTTAGTATAAGAACACAAATGCAATGAACACTGGTGGATCCATAAGTGGTTTGTGGAAAAGAACACACATGCAATGACCACTGGTTGATCCCTAAGTGGTTTGTGGAAAGAACACACATGCAATGAACACAGGTGGATCCATGTGTGGTTTGTGAAAAGAACACACATGCAATGACTCTAGTGCTAGTTTTAGTATAAGAACACACATGCAATGACTCTAGTGGGTCCACATGTAGTTTGTGAAAAGAACACACATGCAGTGACCACTGATTGATCCATAAGTGGTTTGTGGAAAGGACACACATGCAATATCCACTAGTTGATCCATAAGTGGTTTGTGGAAATGAACACACATGCAATGACCACTGGTTGATCCATATGTGGTTTGTGGAAAGAACACACATGCAGTGACCACTAGTGGATCTATATGTTGTTTGTGAAAAGAACACACATGCAATGAACACTGGTGGATCCATAAGTGGTTTGTGGAAAGAACACACATGCAATTACTCTGGTTCTAGTTTTAGTATAAGAACACACATGCAATGAACACTGGCGGATCCATAAGTGGTTTGTGGAAAGAACACACATGCAATGACCACTGGTTGATCCATAAGTGGTTTGAGGAAAGAACACACATGCAATGAACACTGGTGGATCCATGTGTGGTTTGTGAAAAGAACACACATGCAATGACTCTAGTTGGTCCACATGTAGTTTGTGAAAAGAACACACATGCAATGACCACTGGTTGATCCATAAGTGGTTTGTGGAAAAGAACACACATGCAATGACCACTGGTTGATCCATAAGTGGTTTGTAGAAAGAAGACACATGCAATGAACATTGTGGATCCATGTGTGGTTTGTGAAAAGAACACACATGCAATGCCACTGGTTGATCCATGCGTGGTTTGTGGAAAGAATACACATGCAATGTCTCTAGTGCTAGTTTTAGTATAAGAACACACATGCAATGACTCTAATGGATCCATATGTGGTTTGTGAAAAGAACACACATACAATGACCACTTGTTGATCCATGTGTCGTTTGTGGAAAGAACACACATGCAATGACCACAGGTTGATCCATAAGTGGTTTGTGGAAAAGAACACACATGCAATGACCACTGGTTGATCCATAAGTGGTTTGTGGAAAGAACACACATGCAATGAACACTGGTGGATACATGTGTGGTTTGTGAAAAGAACACACATGCAATGACTCTAGTGCTAGTTTTAGTATAAGAACACACATGCAATGACTCTAGTGCTAGTTTTAGTATAAGAACACACATCCAATGACTCTTGTGGGTCTACACATAGTTTGTGAAAATAACACACACGCAATGACCACTGGTTGATCCATAAGTGGTTTGTAGAAAGAACACACATGCAATGACCACTAGTTGATCCATAAGTGGTTTGTGGAAACGAACACACATGCAATGACTCTGGTTGGTCCATATGTGGTTTGTGGAAAGAACACACATGCAGTGACCACTGGTTGACCCATAAGTGATTTGTGGAAACAGCACACATGCAATGCCACTGGTTGATCCATGTGTGGTTTGTGGAAAGAACACACATGCAATGACTCTAGAGCTAGTTTTAGTATAAGAACACACATGAAATGACTCTAATGGATCCATATGTGGTTTGTGAAAAGAACACACATACAATGACCACTTGTTGATCCATGTGTGGTTTGTGGAAAGAACACACATGCAATGACAGTGGTGGATCCATGTGTGCTTTGTGAAAAGCACACACATGCAATGACTCTAGTGCTGGTTTTAGTATAAGAACACACATGCAATGACTCTAGTGGGTCCACATGTGGTTTGTGAAAATAACACACATGCAATGACTCTAGTGCTAGTTTTAGTATAAGAACACACATGCAATAACTCTAGTGGGTCCACATGTAGTTTGTGAAAAGAACACACATGCAATGATCACTGGTGGATCCATGTGTCGTTTGTGAAAAGAACACACATGCAATGACTCTAGTGCTAGTTTTAGTATAAGAACACACATGCAATGACTCTAGTGGGTCCAAATGTAGTTTGTGAAAAGAACACACATGCAATGCCACTGGTTGATCCATAAGTGGTTTGTGGAAAGAACACACATGCAATGACCACTAGTTGATCCATAAGTGGGTTGTGGAAAAGAACACACTTGCAATGACTCTGGTTGGTCCATATGTGGTTTGTGGAAAGAACACACATGCAGTGACCACTGGTTGATCCAGAAGTGGTTTGTGGAAAGAACACACATGCAATGCCACTGGTTGATCCATGTGTGGTTTGTGGAAAGAACACACATGCAATGACTCTAGTGCTAGTTTTAGTATAAGAACACACATGCAATGACTCTAATGGATCCATATGTGGTTTGTGAAAAGAACACACATGCAATGACCACTTGTTGATCCATGTGTGGTTTGTAGAAAGAACACACATGCAATGACAGTGGTGGATCCATGTGTTGTTTGTGAAAACAACACACATGCAATGAGTCTAGTGCTGGTTTTATTATAAGAACACACATGCAATGACTCTAGTGGGTCCACATGTGGTTTGTGAAAAGAACACACATGCAATGACACTGGTGGATCCATATGTGGTTTGTGGAAAAGAACACAAATTGCAATGACCACTGGTTGATCCATAACTGGTTTGTGGAAAGAACACACATGCAATGAACACTGGTGGATCCATAAGTGGTTTGTGGAAAAGAACACACATGCAATGACCACTGGTTGATCCATATGTGGTTTGTGGAAAGAACACACATGGAGTGACCACTGGTGGATCCATATGTTGTTTGTGAAAAGAACACACATGCAATGAACACTGGTGGATCCATAAGTGGTTTGTGGAAAGAACACACATGCAATGACTCTGTTTCTAGTTTTAGTATAAGAACACAAATGCAATGAACACTGGTGGATCCATAAGTGTTTTGTGGAAAGAACAAACATGCAATGACCACTTGTTGATCCATAAGTGGTTTGTGGAAAAGAACACACATGCAATGACCACTGGTTGATCCCTAAGTGGTTTGTGGAAAGAACACACATGCAATGAACACTGGTGGATCCATGTGTGGTTTGTGAAAAGAACACACATGCAATGACTATAGTGCTAGTTTTAGTATAAGAACACACATGCAATGACTCTAGTGGGTCCACATGTAGTTTGTGAAAAGAACACACATGAAATGACCACTGATTGATCCATATGTGGTTTGTGGAAAGGACACACATGCAATGTCCATTGGTTGATCCATAAGTGGTTTGTGGAAATGAACACACATGCAATGACCAGTGGTTGATCCATATGTGGTTTGTGGATAGAACACACATGCAGTGACCACTAGTGGATCTATATGTTGTTTGTGAAAAGAACACACATGCAATGAACACTGGTGGATCGATAAGTGGTTTGTGGAAAGAACACACATGCAATTACTCTGGTTCCAGTTTTAGTATAAGAACACACATGCACTGAACACTGGTGGATCCATAAGTGGTTTGTGGAAAGAACACACATGCAATGACCACTGGTTGATCCATAAGTGGTTTGAGGAAAGAACACACATGCAATGAACACTGGTGGATCCATGTGTGGTTTGTGAAAAGAACACACATGACATGACTCTAGTGCTAGTTTTAGTATAAGAACACACATGCAATGACTCTTGTGGGTCCACATGTAGTTTATGAAAAGAACACACGTGCAATGACCACTGGTTGATCCATAAGTGGTTTGTGGAAAAGAACACACATGCAATGACCACTGGTTGATCCATAAGTGGTTTGTAGAAAGAAGACACATGCAATGAACATTGTGGATCCATGTGTGGTTTGTGAAAAGAACACACATGCAATGCCACTGGTTGATCCATGCGTCGTTTGTGGAAAGAATACACATGCAATGTCTCTAGTGCTAGTTTTAGTATAAGAACACACATACAATGACTCTAATGTATCCATGTGTGGTTTGTGAAAAGAACACACATACAATGACCACTTGTTGATCCATGTGTGGTTTGTGGAAAGAACACACATGCAATGACCACTAGTTGATCCATAAGTGGTTTGTGGAAAAGAACACACATGCAATGACCACTGGTTGATCCATAAGTGGTTTGTGGAAAGAACACACATGCAATGAACACTGGTGGATACATGTGTGGTTTGTGAAAAGAACACACATGCAATGACTCTAGTGCTACTTTAGTATAAGAACACACATGCAATGACTCTAGTGCTAGTTTTAGTATAAGAACACACATGCAATGACTCTAGTGGGTCTCCACGTAGTTTGTGAAAAGAACACACATGCAATGACCACTGGTTGATCCATAAGTGGTTTGTGGAAAGAACACACATACAATGAACACTAGTTGATCCATAAGTGGTTTGTGGAAACGAACACACATGCAATGACTCTGGTTGGTCCATATGTGGTTTGTGGAAAGAACACACATGCAGTGACCACTGGTTGATCCATAAGTGGTTTGTGGAAAGAGCACACATGCAATGCCACTGGTTGATCCATGTGTGGTTTGTGGAAAGAACTCACATGCAATGACTCTAGAGCTAGTTTTAGTATAAGAACACACATGCAATGACTCTAATGGATCCATATGTGATTTGTGAAAATAACACACATACAATGACCACTTGTTGATCCATGTGTGGTTTGTGGAAAGAACACACATGCAATGACAGTGGTGGATCCATGTGTGCTTTGTGAAAAGCACACACATGCAATGACTTTAGTGCTAGTTTTAGTATAAGAACACACATGCAATGACTCTAGTGGGTCCACATGTGGTTTGTGAAAAGAACACACATGCAATGACTCTAGTGCTAGTTTTAGTATAAGAACACACATGCAATGACTCTAGTGGGTCCACATGTAGTTTATGAAAAGAACACACATGCAATGATCACTGGTGGATCCATGTGTGGTTTGTGAAAAGAACACACATGCAATGACTCTAGTGCTAGTTTTAGTATAAGAACACACATGCAATGACTCTAGTGGGTCCACATGTAGTTTGTGAAAAGAACACACATGCAATGCCACTGGTTGATCCATAAGTGGTTTGTGGAAAGAACACACATGCAATGACCACTAGTTGATCTATAAGTGGGTTATGGAAAAGAACACACTTGCAATAACTCTGGTTGGTCCATATGTGGTTTGTGGAAAGAACACACATGCAGTGACCACTGGTTGATCCAGAAGTGGTTTGTGGAAAGAACACACATGCAATGCCACTGGTTGATCCATGTGTGTTGTGGAAAGAACACACAAGCAGTGACCACTGGTTGATCCATAACTGGTTTGTGGAAAGAACACACATGCAATGCCACTGGTTGATCCATGTGTGGTTTGTGGAAAGAACACACATGCAATGACTCTAGTGCTAGTTTTAGTATAAGAACACACATGCAATGACTCTAATGGATCCATATGTGGTTTGTGAAAAGAACACACATACAATGACCACTTGTTGATCCATGTGTGGTTTATGGAAAGAACACACATGCAATGATAGTGGTGTATCCATGTGTGCTTTGTGAAAAGAACACACATGCAATAACTCTAGTGCTGGTTTCAGTATAAGAACACACATGCAAAGACTCTAGTGCTGGTTTCAGTATAAGAACACACATGCAATAACTCTAGTGCTGGTTTGTGGAAAGAACACACATACAGTGACCACTAGTTCATCCATAAGTGGTTTGTGGAAAGAACACACATGCAATGCCACTGGTTGATCCATGTGTGGTTTGTGGAAAGAACACACATGCAATGACTCTAGTGCTAGTTTTAGTATAAGAACACACATGCAATGACTCTAATGGATCCATATGTGGTTTGTGAAAAGAACACACATGCAATGACCACTTGTTGAACCATGTGTGGTTTGTGGAAAGAACACACATGCAATGCCACTGGTTGATCCATGTGTGGTTTGTGGAAAGAACACACATGAACTGACTCTAGTGCTTGTTTTAGTATAAGAACACACATGCAGTGACTCTAGTGGGTCTACACGTAGTTTGTGAGAAGAACACACATGCAATGACCACTGGTTGATCCATAAGTGGTTTGTGGAAAGAACACACATGCAATGACCACTAGTTGATCCATAAGTGGTTTGTGGAAAGAACACATATGCACTGTCCACTGGTTGATCCATAAGTGGTTTGTGGAAAAGCACACACATTCAATGACTCTGGTTGGTCCATATGTGGTTTGTGGAAAGAACACACATGCAGTGACCACTTGTTGATCCATGTGTGGTTTGTGAAAAGAACACACAAGCAATGCCACTTGTGGATCCATATGTTGTTTGTGAAAATAACACACATGCAATGAACACTGGTGGATCCATAAGTGGTTTGTGGAAAGAACACACATGCAATGACTCTGGTTCTAGTTTTAGTATAAGAACACACATGCAATGAACATTGGTGGATCCATAAGTGGTTTGTGGAAAGAACACACATGCAATGACCACCAGTTGACCCATAAGTGGTTTGTGGAAAAGAACACACATGCAATGACCACTGGTTGATCCATAAGTGGTTGGTGGAAAGAACACACATGCAATGAACACTGGTGGATCCATGTGTGGTTTGTGAAAAGAACACACATGTAATGACTCTAGTGCTAGTTTTAGTATAAGAACAGACATGCAATGACTCTAGTGGGTCCACATGTAGTTTGTGAAAAGAACACACATGCAATGACCACTGGTTGATCCATAAGTGGTTTGTGGAAAGAACACACATGCAATGACCACTAGTTGATCCATAAGTGGTTTGTGGAAAAGAACACACATGCAATGACTCTGGTTGGTCCATATGTGGTTTGTGGAAAGAACACACATGTAGTGACCACTGGTTGATCCATAAGTGGTTTGTGCAAAGAGCACACATGCAATGCCACTGGTTGATCCATGTGTGGTTTGTGGAAAGAACACACATGCAATGAATCTAGAGCTAGTTTTAGTATAAGAACACACATGCAATGACTCTAATGGATCCATATGTGATTTGTGAAAAGAACACACATACAATGACCACTTGTTGATCCATGTGTGGTTTGTGGAAAGAACACACATGCAATGACAGTGGTGGATCCATGTGTGCTTTGTGAAAAGCACACACATGCAATGACTCTAGTGCTGGTTTAGTATAAGAACACACATGCAATGACTCTAGTGGGTCCACATGTGGTTTGTGAAAAGAACACACATGCAATGACTCTAGTGCTAGTTTTAGTATAAGAACACACATGCAATGACTCTCGTGGGTCCACATGTAGTTTGTGAAAAGAAAACACATGCAATGAACACTGGTGGATCCATGTGTGGTTTGTGAAAAGAACACACATGAAATGACTCTAGTGCTAGTTTTAGTATAAGAACACACATGCAATGACTCTAGTGGGTCCACAAGTAGTTTGTGAAAAGAACACACATGCAATGAACAATGGTGGATCCATAAGTGGTTTGTGGAAAGAACACACATGCAATGACCACTGGTTGATCCATAAGTGGGTTGTGGAAAAGAACACACATGGAATGACTCTGGTTGGTCCATATGTTGTTTGTGGAAAGAACACACATGCAGTGACCACTGGTTGATCCATAAGTGGTTTGTGGAAAGAACACACATGCAATGCCACTGGTTGATCCATGTGTGGTTAGTGGAAACAACACACATGCAATGACTCTAGTTCTAGTTTTAGTATAAGAACACACATGCAATGACTCTAATGTATCCATATGTGGTTTGTGAAAAGAACACACATGCAATGACCACTTGTTGATCCATGTGTGGTTTGTGGAAAGAACACACATGCAATGACTCTAGTGCTAGTTTTACTATAAGAACACACATGCAATGACTCTAATGGATCCATATGTGGTTTTTGAAAATAACACACATACAATGACCACGTGTTGATCCATGTGTGGTTTGTGGAAAGAACACACATGCAATGACAGTGGTGGATCCATGTGTGCTTTGTGAAAAGAGCACACGTGCAATGACTCTAGTGCTGGTTTTAGTATAAGAACACACATGCAATGACTCTAGTGGGTCCACATGTGGTTTGTGAAAAGAACACACATGCAATGACTCTAGTGCTAGTTTTAATATAAGAACCCACATGCAATAACTCTAGTGGGTCCACATGTAGTTTGTGAAAAGAACACACATGCAATGAACACTGGTGGATCCATGTGTGGTTTGTGAAAAGAACACACATGCAATGACTCTAGTGCTAGTTTTAGTATAAGAACACACATGCAATGACTCTAGTGGCTCCATAAGTAGTTTGTGAAAAGAACACACATGCAATGAACAATGGTGGATCCATAAGTGGTTTGTGGAAAGAACACACATGCAATGACCACTGGTTGATCCATAAGTGGGTTGTGGAAAAGAACACACATGCAATGACTCTGGTTGGTCCATATGTTGTTTGTGGAATGAACACACATGCAGTGACCACTGGTTGATCCATAAGTGGTTTGTGGAAAGAACACACATGCAATGCCACTGGTTGATCCATGTGTGGTTAGTGGAAAGAACACACATGCAATGACTCTAGTTCTAGTTTTAGTATAAGAACACACATGCAATGACTCTAATGGATCCATATGTGGTTTGTGAAAAGAACACACATGCAATGACCACTTGTTGATCCATGTGTGGTTTGTGGAAAGAACACACATGCAATAACCACTGGTTGATCCATAAGTGGGTTGTGGAAAAGAACACACATGCAATGACTCTAGTTGGTCCATATGTGGTTTGTGGAAAGAACACACATGCAGTGACCACTAGTTGATCCATAAGTGGTTTGTGGAAAGAACACACATGCAATGCCACTGGTTGATCCATGTGTGCTTTGTGGAAAGAACACACATGCAATGACTCTAGTGCTAGTTTTAGTGTAAGAACACATATGCAATGACTCTAATGGATCCATATGTCATTTGTGAAAAGAACACACATGCAATGACCACTTGTTGATCCATGTGTGGTTTGTGGAAAGAACATACATACAATGACAGTGGTGGATCCATGTAACACCCCGTCCACTCCTGGGCTCGGGGGGTGTCACTCCTGGTAGCTTAATAGGATATCTAGACTGGCCCCACAGACCAACACTAGTCTTTTCTGCGCACTTTGTCCTCACTCGTGCGCACTCGGTACCCACTTCCCGGTCGGTCACCCATCCTAGAATTTCTCTAGGTCAAGCATGCTTAACCTTAGAGTTCTTTTTGAATGAGCTTCCGGAAAAGAAGTTGCAACTTGTTGGTATGAGTATTATATCAATCCTATTAAGCCATGTTCCTGGTGTCACATACACCCACCCTTTAGAAGATCGATGCCCTCATCGATCAAGCACACCCCAGGAACGTTCCCTCTTGGCACACGTCTGTGCGTCAAGTGCCGGCACATGTGCCATGCCGTGTCCACTCCGGGCCACACGCGCCATGCTCCACATGTCCCGCCACTAACCCGCACACACCCGTTTAACCGCGAGGTCGGCTCTGATACCATTTTGTAACACCCCGTCCACTCCTGGGCCCTGGGGGTGTCACTCCTGGTAGCTTAATAGGATATCTACACTGGCCCCACATACCAACACTAGTCTTTTCTGCGCCCTTTGTCCTCACTAAATGCTTTGCACCCACTTCCCGGTCGGTCACCCATCCTAGAATTGCTTTACGCCAAGCACGCTTAACCTTAGAGTCTTTTCGAATGAGCTTCCGGAAAAGAAGTTGCAACTTGTTGGTATGAGTATTCTATCAATCCTATTAAGCCATGTGCCTAGTCTAACAATCCATGTGTGGTTTGTGAAAAGAACACACATGCAATGACCCTAGTGCTTGTTTTAGTATCAGAACACACATACAATGACTCTGGTGGGTCCACATGTGGTTTGTGAAAAGAAACACACATGCAATGACACCGGTGGATCCATATGTGGTTTGTGAAAAAGAACACACATGCAATGACCACTGGTTGATCCATAAGTGGTTCGTGGAAAGAATACACATGCAATGAACACTGGTGGATCCATTAGTGGTTTGTGGAAAGAACACACATGCAATGACCACTGGTTGATCCATATGTGGTTTGTGGAAAGAACACACATGCAGTGACCACTAGTGGATCTATATGTTGTTTGTGAAAAGAACACACATGTAATGAACACTAGTGGATCCATAAGTGGTTTATGGAGAGAACACACATGCAATTACTCTGGTTCTAGTTTTAGTATAAGAACACACATGCAATGAACACTGGTGGATCCATAAGTGGTTTGTGGAAAGAACACACATGCAATGACCACTGGTTGATCCATAAGTGGTTTGAGGAAAGAACACACATGCAATGAACACTGGTGGATCCATGTGTGGTTTGTGGAAAAGAACACACATGCAATGAGTCTAGTGCTGGTTTTAGTATAAGAACACACATGCAATGACTCTAGTGGGTCCACATGTGGTTTCTGAAAAGAACACACATGCAATGACACCGGTTGATCCATATGTGGTTTGTGGAAAAGAACACACATGCAATAAACTTTGGTGGATCCATAAGTGGTTTGTGGAAAGAACACACATGCAATGACCACTGGTTGATCCATAAGTGGTCTGTGGAAAAGAACACACATGCAATGACCACTGGTTGATCTATATGTGGTTTGCGGAAAGATCATAGATGCAATGACCACTAGTTGATCCATGTGTGGTTTGTGAAAAGAACACACATGCAATGACTCTAGTGCTAGTTTTAGTATAAGAACACACATGCAATGACTCTAGTGGGTCCACATGTAGTTTGTGAAAAGAACACACATGCAATGCCACTGGTTGATCCAAAAGTGGTTTGTGGAAAGAACACACATGCAATGACCACTAGTTGATCCATAAGTGGTTTGTGGAAAAGAACACACATGCAATGACTCTGGTTGGTCCATATGTGGTTTGTGGAAAGAACACACATGCAGTGACCACTGGTTGATCCATAAGTGGTTTGTGGAAAGAACACACATGCAATGCCACTGGTTGATCCATGTGTGGTTTGTGGAAAGAACACACATGCAATGACTCTAGTGCTAGTTTTAGTATAAGAACACACATGCAATGTGTCTATTGGATCCATATGTGGTTTGTGAAAAGAACACACATACAATGACCACTTTTTGATCCATGTGTGGTTTGTGGACAGAACACACATGCAATGACAGTGGTGGATCCATGTGTGGTTTGTGAAAAGAACACACATGCAATGACTCTAGTGCTGGTTTTAGTATAAGAACACACATGCAATGACTCTAGTGGGTCCACATGTGGTTTGTGAAAAGAACACACATGCAATGACACCAGTGGATCCGTATGTGGTTTGTGGAAAAGAACACACATGCAATGACCACTGGTGGATCCATAAGTGGTTTGTGGAAAGAACACACATGCAATCAACACTGGTGGATCCATAAATGGTTTGTGGAAAGAACACACATGCAATGACCACTGGTTCATGCATATGTGGTTTGTGGACAGAACACACATGCAGTGACCACTGGTGGATCCATATGTTGTTTGTGAAAAGAACACACATGCAATGAACACTGGTGGATCCTTAAGTGGTTTGTGGAAAGAACACACATACAATGACTCTAGTGCTAGTTTTAGTAAAAGAACACACCTGCAATGACTCTAATGGATCGATATGTGGTTTGTGGAAAGAACACACATGCAATGACCACTGGTTGATCCATGTGTGGTTTGTGGAAAAGAACACACATGCAATGACCTGTGGTTGATCCATAAGTGGTTTGTGGAAAGAACACACATGCAATGAACACTTGTTTATACAAGTGTGGTTTGTGAAAAGAACACACATGCAATGACTCTAGTGCTAGTTTTAGTATAAGAACACACATGCAATGACTCTAGTGGGTCCACATGTAGTTTGTGAACAGAACACACATGCAATGACCACTGGTTGATCCATAAGTGGTTTGTGGAAAGAACACCCATGCAATGACCACTAGTTGATCCATATGTTGTTTGTGGAAAAGAACACACATGCAATGACTCTGGTTGGTCCATATGTGGTTTGTGGAAAGAACACACATGTAGTGACCACTGGTTGATCCATGTGTGGTTTGTGAAAAGAATACACATGCAATGAGTCTACTGCTGGTTTTAGTATAAGAACACACATGCAATGACTCTAATGGGTCCACATGTGGTTTGTGAAAAGAACACACATGCAATCACCACTGGTTGATCCATATGTGGTTTGTGGAAAAGAACACACATGTAATGAACACTGGTGGATCCATAAGTGGTTTGTGGAAAGAACACACATGCAGTGACTCTAATGCTGGTTTTAGTTTAAGAACACATATGTATCCATATGTGGTTTGTGGAAAAGAACACACATGCAATGACCACTGATTGATCTATAAGTGGTTTGTGGAAAGAACACACATGCAGTGAACACTGGTTGATCCATGTGTGGTTTATGAAAAGAACACACATGCAATGTCATTGGTTGATCCATATGTGGTTTGTGTAAAGAACACACATGCAATTACACTGGTTGATCCAAATGTGGTTCATGACAGGAACACACATGCAATGACTCTTGTGGATACATATGTGGTTTGTGGAAAGAACACACATGCAATGAACTCTAGTGGATCTATCTTGGCATAATTTGATGTAGACCACGATGCATTTCATTGTAAAAGACACCCACTTTCCATTTTTATACTACTCAGATTTGCCCTTGGTTTTTTGATACTACCCAGTTATGCCCCCCTCTCTCTTTCGTAGAAGCCCAAACCTATGCCCACTCTGTCTGCTACACCCTGATTAGTTGTCACAGTTGTCACGCGGATCGTGCGCACACACCGTTGATCCTGTGTGATCCAACGAGGCTCATTGCACACGTCGTGCCCTTCACAGGACAGCACGAGACAACACGGACGCCTCCCTCAACGAGACTTCTACAAGAAGAAACATGGTGCCGTCCATGGAAAAAGTTGTCGAGTGGTCATGTCATGTTTAATCTAGTCTGCAAAGGCTACAAGTCTACTGCACGGCAACTGGTCATCCACGGACCACCAGCTATACCATTTTTACTACGCAGCACGCCTACACTCTCACTTCCGATAGGCCCCCACCACACGAACCTTCCACGCGGCAGCCGCAGTCAGAAGAGCTGCCAACCGGGGCCCTCGAGGAGGCCTAAACGTCCCTGCATTAAAAACCCAGCCTATCGGGACCATGTGCTCGCCGGTGCTGATGACTTCGGAGGTGCCGGTGAGAGCGTGGAGTTCGACGAACACGCTCCGCTCGTGTACCCGGAGGTACATCTATTTCTACAAGTTTCATATTTTCTGCTCGAGCTTAATCTATCCTGGCGTCATAAAAATCTAGTCCTAATGATTAGATGCAACGTACGAACTGGTACATGGAGAGATCTAGTCTGTTCTAAATGAATCCACATTATTTATTTATTAATAAGTTACCAAGAACACAAACCATATTAATTTAGGAGTGAGTTGGGGAGATGGCCGTAATGAACTGCTGAACCTGTATAGACATGTTATTGCATTGAAAGTAACTTGGAATGGTGGAAGGAATATATATTTATTATTTTTCTAATTTCGGTTGGTATTCCATACATTACAAGTGTATTCAAGTGAGATGGACTCTGACAAGGAGACCAGGGACAACAAGAGTCGCCATGTCATGAAGAAGCTCAAGAGCGGGATAATCCCTTTCCGCACTCGACTTGGGGAGCTCAAGTGCCCTTTCTGTAAGAAAGGAGTCAACCCGAGGATTGCCAGCTTGATTCCGCATGCGGTTGGCATCGGTAAAAGCCTGGCTAGTAAACACAAGTCCGCGACCAAGGCTAAGCACACTGCTTATGTCAAGTTCCTGAGGGAGTATGTCAAGACCGGCCTAGTGTCCCCCTACTTAGGAATCAGCAACTTCTAGCCGACCAACCCCATCACTGTGCTGGCTCGGCCACTAATAATATTTAGTTCTCTTACCATATCTAGACCCTTAACCTATGGGGATTTCTATTTTTGTACCCTTCAAAATATATTCAAGTTCATCTGTTTATGGAGTTAAAGTTCCGGTGGCATACTCATTATTTTCCATGGTTAGAGGGGTGCCCCCGACAGATATAAGGGTTATCATGTCCGCTAGATCACAAAGGATCAACGGTTGGTGGAAAAAACTGAGTACAACTAAATCGCCATGGTTAGACATGAGGGAAAAAACGTGACTCACGGTACGCGTGTGCGGTGCACGGGGCGGTAGCGGACACATGTGGCCGTGCACGGTGCATTAGCGTACGCGGTGCACGGTAGTGCAACAAAACATCGCTTCCCTTCTCCTTTAATAGAGGCCTCCCCACTCCCACTCATCACGCACTCGCTCACCCAACCGTCTCCACTGTCCCATCACCTTCTACAAACACCCAACAAAACCCCAACCACGCCGGCGATGGAGAAGATCGGCGCGGTGGCCATCGGCGCCTCCAAGGCGCCGAGAGCCCGTCTCCCGTCCCGCTGAGCCGCAGGCTCCGCCGGTCTCGGACAGATCCCGCTCGGCTGGGACCCGTACGAGGAGGTTGTCTACATAAGGCCGGAGAACCCCTACGACACCAGCATCGCCGACCCATGGTCTGAGGTAACCAGGGTTTTCTCCCCTTCCCTTGTTCTTCCCCTGTTCCCATCGTTGGATGCTAGATCATATGTTATTAGGGCTCGGCTGTTCGTATTTTTTACAGTAGCTAATCCGCTTGTGTTAGATCTCGATTTTTGATGAATCCCCCTGTTCTAGTTGGGATCAGTATTCGATTTGGTTTGAGATTTGGGGAATAATCGGGAGATCTCATTCGGTTAATTTATGCAAAAAATCAATCTCGATAATCAAAGTATCTCAATCATGTCCTTATTTCACTCTACTGTTTTTTTCCAACAGGAGGATAGCAGCAACCTCCGCAGCGAGGACGAGTCCAAGGACACCAAGACTCGTCATGTGCTGAGGAGGCTAAAGTTCGGTCAGTACAACAACTTCTTCGCCAGCGATGTGTACAAGTGCCCCTTCTGTCCCACCAGGAGGCTCCACGGCACGGACTTCAACTCCCACGTGAAGCATGCCGAGGACGTGAGGACCTGCGGCGAGTCCGTGAACATCCACGGCTTCAGGGCCAAGCACCAGGTGCTCGGTCTTCACCTCCGCAACCTCCAGAAGGTGGCTATCGAGGAGGGTCGCATGCCCCTGATCAGACCCAAGGCGCCCAAGGTCAAGGGGCTGGGCAGCAAGAAGTGGAGGAGGCGCTAGAGGGAGGAGGCGGATGCCCTCCTGGCAGAGGCCACGAGGGGCCACTGATCAGCTATTGCTGCTGTAAAGCAGCTTCTTTTGTCTTGTCTGTGTTGAAGCAGTCCGCTGCTGCTGCTGAGCAGCCTAATTGTTGAACCTCGTTAAGTACCGTACTATATAACCTATATTAGCTGCTTTATCTACATCTGCTCTGTTTACTGAATTTATTTATGGTGCTGGTTTGTTTTGCTGGTCTAGATTTGCTACCAGATTGGGGAAAAACGATCACAAAAGGAACAATGAATGAAGAGAGAAGCTGTTCTAGATTCCCTACCTTTTTGGGCAAAAAAACACAACTGTTAGAGAGAGAGGGGAAAAGGCGCTCTTAAAAAGGCCAAATAACAAAAAAATCCACTTTAGGTGTCATGGCGCACGTAACGGCCAAGCCTTTGACCAGACGGCACCCACCTCCGAGCGCATGTGAGGGCTTCGGAATATCTGACAAAAAGCTAAATGTTGCTATATCTAAATCTGACAAAAAGCTGAATTTGGCTTTACCATGCAATTTGGCTAGAGCTCCATAATGTAGCTATTCTAAATCCCTAAACTATGTGGTGCATTGAAACCTAATGCTTTTCCACCGACACGTGTGTTGCAAAGTTGCTTGATCGTGCATGCTTACACAAGTGGCCTACAGAGAAACTTATAGAAGCATGGGCAAACGAGCTTCATTTTGGCAAATTAGGGACAATCTTTGCGCAATCGGCAGGCCTGATCGGCTAGGCAGCTGCCCCGGGGTGCAGGGATGCTAGGTCCATGTCTATGCTTACACTTTTAAACTTGTTAGGAATTAATAATAACTGTACACTTCCTTCTGCCCTGTCACGTTACGTCGTGTCAGCACCGCGCACCCGCTGCGGATCAGCAACGGGACGGTGGTCTACGTGACCGGTCTCTGCCACGCCAAAGCCACGTCGCACACCCGTCCCATCGCCTACCGGGACGGACGCTAAATTTAATCGCTAGGATTGGAAACCATCGGTGCTCTCCCGGTCAAACTTGCTTCCACATGGGTATGACCGGAATATTGGTAAACGGAATTTAAGCATCGCCTTCCGTCTCCTCAGCACATCACTGTGCAAAAATCCCCAACTCATTCCTTCTGCCGGCGCCGCCACCGCAAGAACCATCGACGCTAGGCAGTACCGCCCATACCGCCATACCACCGCAACAGATCACTCCACCTCCACGCCCAATCCCAGCCACCGCTATCGACCCTAGGCCACCGTCGCCGCATTAGCTGCTGCCATGGACGCAGAGTATGGCGTGTTCGGCGACAGGAGCAACTACACCGACGAGTACACCGTCACCGCTCATGGCACCACCAAGCTGACGGTCGTCCACACAAATGCGTCAGCGGAGGTCGCCAAGGTCATTGCAATGTACGATCGGTGGCTATAGGAGCCGATGGACAGGTACAAGATCGTCGGCCTTGACCTCGAGTATACCGGAGATAGGAAGAGGACGGTGCTTTTGCAGCTGTCCATGCGCAACCACTGCCTCCTATATCACGTATGTAGGGCCAAATCTGTATGCTCGGAGCTTCGCGAGTTCCTACATAGGAGGGAGATCTACTTCGCCAGCGTCGACATCAAGAACGACACTCTGAAGCTAGAACGGGATCTCCTCGTTCATGTCATCAATCACTTCGATCTCCAACGTTTGTGGAGGTACCCAGATAGCGGTACGGGGAAAGCCGGCATGGCTAGACTCGCTTCCCACATCATCGACCGCGAGTACGCCGGCATGAAAATCGAGTTCCCGAAGCACCTGCACGAGCGATGGGGGTGGAGGCACCTGGATTACGATGCGATCAAGTACGCAGCCAGGGACGCGTATGTCTGCTACGAGATGCTCAACAGGATCTGGCGGGTGGGTGAGTGTGTTGTTTACCACTACTAGTTTCGCATTTCGTTCCTAGTTTTATCTCGCCTGTATTTTATCTCGCATGTATTTTCTAAGCATTCTGTGTGTAAGAACCAAGCTCATATGATCTCTATGCTATTAGCTACTTAACCTGTATGAATTACATTCCCCCTTTTATATGCTCAACATTCATTCTTACAAATTCTGTCTGTGCCATTTGCATGCGGCAGAATCCAGGACTGACATGCATAAGGTGTGATACAGTCATAAGTCATAACCAAACCCAGATTATAGCGAAGGATACAGTCATAACCCAGATTATAGTTTGACAAAGGTAATCCACAGCAATTCGTAATTGCTCACATAGTGTACTTATGAAATAACATGTTTTCATAAACACAACAATCATGCACTAATAGTCTACATCCCAGCCTGTTGGAGAAGGCGACCGATCCCAGGATGCCTTCGGTCGCTTGCTCCGGTTTGTAGATTCATCTACACTCTGGCATCTGGGGCAAACAACCTGCCTTGGTGGTGGTTCAATGATGCGATGCCTAGAAAGATATTTTACAATCTAGCAATACAGCTCGTGGCTAACATACCCGTCAATTGCAGCGTACTTCAGATTACATTCAGAAAGTGGCTTATCCTCCCAGTAATCGTGCCCTAAACAACTCCACGAACATCTCGGCAATCTGTCCTTCATGTCAGCGTACCATGGGTCGATGAGTTCGGAGGCAAGAGCGGCCATCCCGGTCTTGCCGCCCTTCGTCCTTGGGATCCAGTAAATTTCCTGGATGTCCACTCTGCACTCCTTTGGGATTCTAATATTGACAGTCGGGCTTTCAAGCAGTTTACTATCATTCGTGATGTCAACACTAGTAAATGTTATGTGCTGGTTCACGAGAAAGTCATGAAACAGATCCCTAATGCTTTAGCCCCACCTGCATGAAAATGAATTCAGACAAATAATATAGCAATAACTTTTGCAAACAGACGGTTCAGGAACAAAAAGACAGCAAAGTCTACCAGATCCCGTTAGCCTCCTTCTCGCAAAAAGGCTGGTATACGAGGACGTGCCCCTTCATGGAGAGTTGCACGACGGCGATCCTACGGTGATCGCGGTTGTACTCGAGGTCGAGACCTATGAACCTGTTTTCTTCGAACTGCAGCCAACTCATGTAATTATTCAGAGTGTTCCTCACCATCCGAGGGTCGGTGGTGTAGACGACATTGATCTTCTTCCTACCATGTACTTCGATGTCGAAGTGCGCAGTTTCTTGCCTGCCGTTGTTTCGGACGTTCGGAGCGTCCATGACTATAGGCAAGAGGGAAAGGATACAGAGGAAGAGGGTGATGTGGTGGTGGAGGAAATTGATGAGGCCGTGGAGGAGAAAGACGATGAGGCCGTGGAGGAGGAAATGAGACGGAGAAGTGAAAGATTGGAACCGCCCTTACCAATATCTGGAATGGTGCACGACCGTTCGTAGTAGGGTGAAGGTGGAGAAAAACGGCAGTTTTACACGTCGACGCTAGCACTTCCTAAAATTTGTTCTGCGCCACTTGCATGCGGTGGAATCAATTCAAACGTACAAACCTTTGCGCGTGCCAACCTTCACTCACTAATAGGCGGGCCACACATTTCTCTTTTACGATTTATTTTTTCACTTCCTCTAGACGGTTCCGGTGCTCGCCCTCAATAATTACAGCCCCCCTTCTTCTCTTCCACGCGGACGAGAACCGGCAGCGGCGGCGGTTCCTTGCAAATTCACTCCCCACTCGAACAACTGCCCCCATCCCTGATTCCACCCCCTCTCGAATCCATCCGTCTCCTTATCACAATGCCTCCATTAATCTACCGGATTCCAGACTCCATTTGCCGCTATGGGTAGAGCTTGGGGTAGCAGCAGGCTGAAGCGAAAGGCATGCGATGACGATGCGGATGGCCAGGGCGACCGCTACCGCGAGGATTGGGGATGGCCGAACCTCAGCACCGCGAACATGCACAAGATCGCCTCGGGGTTGGACATCATCTTAGCCGGCCGCCTTGCTTGCTGCATCCCTGGCTACCGCGTGACGATGCGGAACATGGACGAACAACCGTTCGGCACGCCAGGCCTTCTTTACCCCGATAACAGCAAATGGCTAGACGACCGCGATGGCCATGTAAGTTCCACTATCTAGCTTATTCGTTCAGTCATATCGTTGATTCATATGTGGTGAACTCTCATCGGAATCCTATGTTCCTTTCATCGAACGTGTTGTGTGCACGCGCGGTTTGAACAAATCGAACCATTTAAGACTATTCTGTACAGCGGAAGCTCTGCTCGTACCTGATATTCTGGTATTTTCGTAGTGACACAGTCTTACTTTAGGTGATAGACGAGTTGTCAATTTTGATTTTGCAATGGAATGTCTGCTAGGTGATATTCTGTTTCCTAAAAGAAAAACAAACAGATTAGACGATTTAAGGCTGTTATGCCCCGAGCTATTTATGATCATCGTCATCAGGAGTTTGTTCTGGGGGCTCTACTACTACTACATATATTGAGTATCTTCATAGTGACACAGGCACAATGTAGCATCCCAATTGTCTAACAATTGCAATGCTACTAGCCTAGTCTAGATATATGCTACTTCAAATATATATTTGTTGCATCATCATTATATCATGCTCATGTCATCATGTCTCCTTGCATTTGAGCATCATATAAAACCCTTTTTGTTTTGGTTCTTATCTCATATGCATTATTAATTGTATTTGCCTCTTGATATTGTATTTGGTTCTTGATATATTGTTTAAATGCCCAAGTTGAGTTGGGGGCATATCTTTTGTTAACTCCACCACCTTTCTTTCACCACCTTATAATTCCACCATCCAACTAAATATGAGCTTGGCACTTATTGGTTTTACCTCTAGCTCATGTGGGTTGGGATGGATCCAATTCTTTTCCACATGCTCTCATATATCAATAATGTTGTTTTCACAATATGGATATGTGGAGAGCCACATGACCACCTTTGCATGCCTTGTGAGTGGAACCCTTTTCCTAGCTTCCATATGGATTATCATGGAATTATGCTCATGTTGGAATATGGTTGGGACTATTAATCATCTAGTGGCATATACACACTGGCCAGTCCTAAATATAATCCAATATGATCATCTCCATATACTCCACTTGGAATTCTTTCTAAATTCTTTTGCATGGGCCATGCAAGTGCCACCTTTTCTAGAATTTAGTTTTTATTTGAATCTTGAGTGGACCATCATATCTCTCTATCTCTCTCTAAACCCACACCTCCATCTACACCAAAACCCTAATCCCTCACCACACCCTCTCTCTTGATCTACCCCCTCTCTAGACCAAGCCCTAACCCGAGACCACCTCTCCCTAACCCTAGCTCTACCCTAACCCGAGCCCATCTACCCTAGAGCTACCCCTACCCCTCTCGGCTCCTCTCTATCTCTCTTGGCTTTCCCCTCTCCCCTACCAGGCCGGCCCCACCTTGCAGCCTCTGCCCTCCCCCACCTCTTTCTTTGGCTACAAGACAAAGAGAAGGAGGGAGAGGAGCACCTACCCGATCACCTCCCCTCCCCTTTTGCAAAGCCACCTAGACCATGTGCAAGCCCTGGCCCCCCTCTTTACCTACCCCTCCTCCACGCCTTGCCCAGATCAAGCTCACCCAGACGATCCCCTCCCTCTGTCCTCCTTTCCCCAAGAAACCGCAGCCATGGCCATCATGCTACCTTCCCCGAAACCCTAGCCTCGGCTCCCTCTGTTTTTCGCTGTTCCGGTGGACATCGAGCCGATCTCGGAGTACCAGCAACCTCCCCTGCCTCTTCACCGTCGCCCTGGACCTGCAGCAGCGTCGGGACCTCGCCGAGCGCCGCCGTCGCCATCATAGCGAGGAGCCGACCGTCCCATGAGCCCGTCGTCAGATCCTCTCCACCTCCACGCAAACGACCACGCCAGCGAGCTCCTGGTGAGCCTCTTAACCCCCTAGACATGGACCCTTCCCCTCTCTTGCACCGTAGCGCCGCCACCTTCCGTCGAGCACCCCGCGCGCACGCATTCGCCAGCAACAGCAGCCCTCCACCGTGCTAGCTCCCTGAACGAAAGACGTAGCCCTAGGTCCCCTCTTCAACTTTCTTTGTAGCCGCAACGTGATCCGTCCACCGTAGCCCTCGCCATCGTCGTCGAAAGTCCGCCAGATCCGCCGCCGACAGTGTCGCGCCCGTCAGCGACAGCAGCAGCCCGCTGGCAGTTTTGCGCAGAGGCCCCTCCCCTTTTTCCCGCCTAAACCCGCGGTCCCCGCGGCCCCACCTGCCAGCCTCGACGCCTCTTTGCAAGAAAACCCCCGGAAAACCCAGTCCACCACGGACCAGTCCCCCTCCGCGCGCCTGGGATCGCCCACGTGTCCAACACACGTTGGCCGCCTTGTAGCGCCCAGCGACCACAGGACCCACCCGTCATACTCAGCGGCTAGGAAGCGCCTCGGTGTTAAAAGCTTTTCGCGCGCAAGTGCTGCTGAGTCAGCTCGGGACCCACCTGTCATTGACTCTGGCTAGCACTGTGCTGAGTAACAAAAGTATTTACCTGTTTCTGTTTTAAATTCAAATCTTTTTCTAGTTATTTCAAATTCAAATATATTTCTGTTTTTAAATATCTTTTCAAATATTAATCCAATTTATACAAATAATATATGATTTCAAATCAGAAAAATATGAGGATTTCAAATATGGCCTCCAAAATATATTTTGAACATTTAAAATTCCAAGTTTATTTAAATTACGACAAATTGCCCTTTTGACTTAAATAATTAATATCTTTTGTTTTATAACTCCAAATTTAACAAATGATATGTCTAAAACGATTAGCTCGACGAGACCTTTCTGTTTATGCATTCCTTGGTTTGATTTGAAGCATGCATCATATAAATATAAAGAGTACAGCAACTTAATTGTGAATAAAATGGGGCCAAAACTTAATAAAATGATTTAATCTTGTACTTCACACCTCACCCATGCCATGCTACCTTATTGCCATGCAAATTGTGCATCATTCATCATGGCATGAGTGTTTGCTTGTCGCATTTATTCATATGCTTGTGCACTTTATTTATGTTGGCCCTTGTTTGTTTGGCTCTTCTTCGAATAGACGCCGAGCAGGGGATATATCAAGAGAACCAGGAGCACTACCCAGATCCATCCTTTGCTTCAACTGAGCTGCCAGGCAAGCACTACCACATGCTTGCATACATATAGTACCTATTGCCTCTATCTTATTCTTGCATCATTGAGTCGCGATTGCATTAAATTGAATCCCAAGTATTGCATAGCCTTTATTTTTAAACCCCACCGAAGCTTGTTCCTCCATCCCATGAGCCATTACTACAGGAGTTGTTTGAGCCATGCGAGTCGTAGAACAGCATGTGTAGGGTATGTGAGTGTCTGATGGATAACGAGGTACCTAAACAACTTAACCTGAGTAGTAATGGGATAACTAATGAAAGTGGCATCGGTGAGCCATATTCGCTAGCTATTTGGTTTTCAGGCTCACTTGTGTCCCGTAAGACCCGAAAGTACTTGATTCCTGTTCCAAGAATATTCGCGCTATCCACATCCGGAGGCTTATGGACCCCACAGCAGAGCTTGATTCATTCTTATTTCTTGGGGCCACAAACTAGTTTGAGGTTTTATTTACTATCTGTACTTATGCCATGCTTTCTTGCTTTATTTAAGATTGTGCGAGGAGCACCTGCATCGTTTAGGGCAGGACACATTTTCGGTATCGACAAGCCAGTCACACTTCGGGTTCCTAGTCGCTTACAGTCCACCCAAACCTTGAGTCCGTCTCGTAGCCGCCAGCTTCGTCATGGTAGCTTAATGGGGTGGCCCCTGAAATATTTCTGAATCTGTGATCGCTTTGTCGTGACTGCCTCGTTGGGTTTTGATTTGGTTTTTCAGGCATATCGGTGTGTGTTGCTATTTGTGCACCCCTGCAGGGTAAAACTTTCTGAAAGCCGTGTCCGCGGTTATGGACGAATTGGAGCACAGTTTCTCGATCATAGACAAGCATAACTAAAGTACCGCTTCTAATTTGACTAGACTAGGTACCTGACTAGTAAATAGTGCAATACTCACGGAATGGATAATAAAACTGCCAACGGATGGGGGGTTGTTCGTCCGCTTCCTCGTCGGTAAGCGAGGAGGAGGATGGATCTGTGGATATTACCGTTATTACTGTTATAACTGTTGTTATTAATTCACGGACATCCGTCTATCTCTGGTTAGGCGGATGGTTAGCGAGTATCTATAGAATTGCTAGGGTTTATCTTTTGCTGCAATTGCGTCATCCCGTGTTGTGTCCCTTTAGAGGCATAAAGACTTGCTGAGTACCCCTAGGGTCTCACACGATAAATTATTGGTTCAGATGAACAGGTACACTCACAAGATGGATACTGGGTGGAAGAGACGGACGATGTGGGCAACGATCATTCGGTGTAGAGATTCCGGGAACGGGGATCCGTGAGATCTATGGGCGGGATGTGCTTATTTATGGGGCATCTTATGCCGATTTGCTTCTTATCCGTACTCGGATTTTGTCTTCCGCTTCCGCTTGATACTCTGTTGATTGATGTATGAGGAGATATTCTACACTATTATATCTATCTAGGATATTTGGATCTTGCCGTATGCCGTTGCTATATTTCCTTCCTTTTTAGATGGAATGGCTCTGATGTACTATTGTATGGTGGCTTGCATACATACTCATTTGTGTATGTAGTTGATCCCTTCGCCTGCCAATTACGCCGCCCGTTCTTGTCCTGATGTTTGGAGATGGTTGGGACGGCCGAAAGGTCTACCTGTGAGTGGCATTTGGGCCCCACCGTACTATTTCAACCATTTCTGATCATCCAGGCTTGTACTAGGAGCGTAATTCACCGAGGTAGTTACACACAATTTAGGCGATATTACTTTAATCTGAAGGCCCAGTTGTCAAATTGTATTTGCAATGGATTCCATGCTAGTTTATTGTACCAACTGACAACAAACTCTGCAGAATATTCATGCAAAACTGATGTTGCTGGATAAGTGGTCCGAATCAGTAGTGGTGAATATCAAGGAAGAAGAAGAGACGAAAATGGAAGATGACCAGAACTGGGTGGGTGGCAACGGCGAGTGGCTGGTCCTTTTATCACAGGATGGCAGTACTTGGACTCTAAAAAATGGCTACAGATCGAAGAGACTTGCAGTTCCATCTTTGAAGGGTGTCGGCATTACTGCATTCAACAAAGCGGAGCCGCCCATTTCGAATTAAACTACGGGTTCAACATGGCAGAACTTGACCTCGTGAAGGTACAGCTCCCACATAGACCGCGGGAGGGGGCGTGGAAGAACTGGGAGTACGACCTCTTAGCGGTGTTCGACAAGGCAATCACATTCATTAGATGCCCAGAAGACAAGGAATGGACAGTCTTGCGCGACAACTTCCTGTGGCCGGAGAAGTATGTCGACGCCGTCTTCACCTACGGCTACTCTTCGTACAGACCGCAACGCATTTATGCGGTCACTGAACCTAGCGGCGACGTGCGTGTTTGGGAGCCGTCCATTTGGGGTCAGTCATGGTGTCATATAGCATGTAAAATCCCATTCAAAATTCTGCTTACTGACTATTAGTAACACGCAGGTACCCACGCAGCCCCGCGCATCATTCCAGCTCCGGTCATCGAAGATGCAGTAGCAGATGCTGAACTTGGGACACGGTGCTAGTTCCTGGCACCTCTCGGAGACAACACGGAACAAGATGATGAACTCTTGTGGATTCATATCAAGGGAGCACTAAACAACGTTGGTGATACAATAGAACATATGGGGACACAACTTTCTTCATACCCATCGCTGCGGTGTCACGTTTTCTCGAGGTTTGCATGTCCATCCGAAGACCCAGTAGAGCAAGTCTGGAGCAGAGTCAACAATATTAAGGGACAATCTGTGTTTCTTGGGATCAACTACCCTTTGTTTGTCGGAGCCCCTGGAGTTGTTGAACCTGTAATTGCTCAGGTAGCCCTGGCCCCTGATGTTGCTACTGCTGGTGGTGGTGGTGGAGCTGACGAAGAACTAGCTGCTGCTGCTCCTGGTGAAGCTGACGAAATATTTGGTGATGCTGCTGCTGGTGAAGCTGACGAAATACTTGCTAATGCTGTTGCTGGTGAAGCTGACGAAATACCTGTTGAGGCTGTTGCTGGAGTCCAGGAAGAACATGCTGGTGTTTTTGCTAAGGTGCCAGCACTTCCAGTGTTGATAGTAGACTGTGTGTTTGCTGCACAATCATGCGCCTATCATGTTGACACTCCAGATCCGACCTGGAGCCAAATCCATGTCGGGGGGAGGGGGCCTACACTTGGCTCATCAGTGGGGTCGTACTATTTGAAGGAGAATGAAAGACGGCCAAACGCAGCATTCTCGTTCGTTCCGACGATACCACCAGCTCCAAGGACCTAGTGCTCATACTGGCAGATCCGATGGACCATTTGTCTTTATCTTTATCATTAGTTACGCTTATGTGTCTAAAGACTAAGCTGTGCTTATTTGTGTAAGACTAAGTTAGGCCTAACTGCGTAATATTTAGTGAAGCCCAGCTTTTCTTTCCACGCCCATAACAACAGAATTGCAGCATAGAACATACAAATGTAATGTGCATACCAGGCATTTTTGCTCAGGATAACAACCACTTCAAGCAAATGATACATCGTGTACGCATTTGAATGCATCACTAGAATGTGCCACCTATTGATGATTGATGACATGGATCTAGCTTTTCTGCGCGTATTTGCATTGAATCGCTCATTGATTTGTTCACATATTTTTTGGCAATGGCTGATGAACTCCACTCTCTTGGTAACTTGCTTCGTCAGCGAGCACTTGTTCATGCAATGCAAAGTACAGAACATGGTCGTCATCGTCATTCCATTTAGGTTCTCTATGTTTCGTCATCACGGAGCTACTAATTTCAAATGAAAATCTAGTAAACAATATATGTGTACATTGTTAGAGTATGCTACGGCCACGGTACATACATGTTTTTCTACAATCACAAGAAGAAAACTTGATGCATTTTCACCTTGTTGGCGTTGTGCCGAACTGGGTGGATGTGGCTTTGGGGTTCGGAGAGGAAGGCACCGTGGCTGGTGCGTGTGCGACCATGGCGACAGCGAGCTCGGATTCTGGAGGAGGCCAACAGGACCGAGCATGGTCGGCATGGTGATAGATCTCACCCGGGAATGAATTCCCGTCCCCGTGCCATGCCGATGGTGTGGTCATGGTGAGGGCGAGCTCCGGTTCGGGATGGGGAGGAGAGCGGGCCGAGCAGGTTCGTCCAAGTCCTAGCTCCGCGCCATGGCTGCGACCACAGATTGTCACCTCGGAGGAAGAAGAAGACGCGTAAAGGATGCATGCGCCAATGCTGCAAGCCTACATGGCAGCCTACATGGCAGCGACGACGGCAACAACATAACGGCGAAAGCTGATAGGGGGGCCCAACTTGATGGCCGTTAGCCAGATTTTTTGTATTGAAACGTAAAGTTGAATTCGTGCCGAAAAAGACCCTTTGAGTATTTGGCACGCTAATTGTAGTCATCGCGGCTGATTTCAGGGAACTCGGGTACCGCATTGCCTAGCCACCCCAACTTTCAGGCCGCAAAATGATATTCTCCCCGGCAGGGTGCCGGAACAGAGACTTTATGTCCCCCGAATCTCCCCTTTGGTGGCGGCGGCGCTGCAGAACTTTTCGTGGCTGGAGGCTTGATGATTTAGGGTTTATGCATCAGGAGGCTTCTTATAGGCGAACAGGCAAGGTCGATGGGCACGGGGGCCCACCACCTGCCGTAAGACAAGGCGGAGAGGGCCAGGCGGCCACACCACCGGTGGCGCGCCGTGCCACCGGTGGTGTGGCCTTCAAGCCCTCGCCGGCCTTTCCGCTTCGTGAGTCTTCCGGTAAAATATTAACTTTGGCTTTTGTCCCGTCTAATTCCGAGAATATTCATTTTCTGACTTTCCTGGAACCAAAAACAGCAGAAAACATGAAACTGGCACTATGGCATCTTGTTAATAGGTTAGTCCAAGAAAGTGTATAAAAAATACTCCAAAGTTGGAACAAAACATAAGAAAGTAGATAAAAACCAAGCATGGAACATCAAAAATTATAGATACGTTTGCAACATATCAAACGGCAGGCGGCGACTTAGAGCTCTCTGCCGACTAGGAGCTCGCATTTTGGACATACTAGGACACGGCGGCGTCCTCCGCGAGCTCTCCCAACACTAATTTTTTTAGATGTAATTTTGCAATATGTATGTACTGGATGATGAACGCGCGCACGATCTTCCCTTGTTAATTTAAATTTCAGTTCAAATCGTGATTTAAGGGTTGGATTTACAGGCACTGTTCTCCGCTGACGAGTTTGAAACCCTAAATCGCGAGTACATGCACCTGTACTCGCGATTTAAGGGTTTCTGATTTGAGGGTGTTGTTTGTCATGCTCTAACCAATTTGGTCTTTATATGCCATTACCTATTCTGCATGCACCTTGGTTGGATATTAGCATGGACTTTGTGTTAGACTTTCCTAGGTCTAAGCATGGTCGTGATTCTATATTTGTCATTGTGGATCGCTTTTCTAAAATGGCACACTTCATACTGTGCCATAAGACCGACGATGCTTCACATGTTGCAAATTTGTTTTTTAGGGAAATCGTCCATCTTCACAGTGTGCCAAGAACAATCATCTCCGACCGCGACATCAAATTCATGAGCTACTTATGGAAGACACTCATGGCCAAGCTAGGCGTCAAGCTCCTCTTCTCATCCGCGTTGCATCCGCAAACCGATGGACAGACTAAGGTCATCAACTGAAGCCTCGGCACTCTCCTTCGTGTGTTGATGAAGAAAAACCTCAAGGATTGGGAGGAATGCATTCCCCACACCTAGTTCGCCTACAATCGTGCCAAGCACTCTACAATCAAGATGAGCCTCTTCATGATTGTCTATGGCTTCATGCCCCTCACCGCACTCGACATCCTACCACTACCTCTCCATGAGCGCACCAACACGGAAGTTGACAAGCACGCCCAAACTATGAAGAAGCTTCACAAAGAAACAAGAGCTACTATCGAGCAACAAGTCCTTCGCCAAGCTTCAAGGTTAAACAAGGACAAGAAGGAGATGATCTTTGAGGAAGGCGGCCTTGTGTGGATACACTTGAACAAGGACCATTTCCCCAAGGAACATGATTCCAAGCTCAAACCAAGAGGAGATGGTCCCTTCAAGGTCCTCAAGAGAATCAACAACAACGCCTACATCATCGACATCCCGACTTACAACTACCTTGTGAGCAATATGTTCAATGTCAAGGACCTTTCGCCTTTCCATGGAGATGTTCAAGGTGATAACCATGAAGAGTCGAGGACGACTCTTTCCCAAGGGGAGAGCTAATGCAGCCCATCCTACAAGAGCGATGGTCAAACAATGACTTCACCCTCTTCCAACAATCCTTAGAATTTTGGTTTGCACTGGAGATTGGATCGATGCTCACGGTTTTCCATGCTTCGACGAGGCACTCATCTTCTTTGGAGGTCCACTTGATTTGGGGCTCGGCTGGCACGCGGGTTTTTGCCGCCTTTCTGATGCAGCCCGTCCTACGGACGCACCTACATCTACATCACCAAGTCCCCCAAGTGGACCGGTGACTCATGCCCAAGCCAAACTCCTTCAAGCTAAGGTGAATTCGCTCCTATCCTCATGTGATTTCGATACATCCTTGGATGACTTGCTACTTCATGCCAATACTTTATGCATCCTCAGCTATGAACCCCATGAAGAAATGCCAAGAGAAGGAGCCAAGCCATCGCAAGACGGAGTCCTAGCTTGAACCGGCGCTAGGCCCGACGAACCGGTTCCACCGCCAGAAATACCGGCGACAGCTCCGGCGGACCGGACCCCACATTGGAAATATCGGCGAGCACCGGAATGGACCGACAACAACCAAGAAACAGTATGTACGCCATTCCGGTGGCCGACCGGAACAACCGGCGCTGACCGGAATTTCCGGCGCCCAGCCCGACGCGACCAGACTTATTGCCGGAACACCCCAGTTTCAAAGTTAACATGAGTTTGATGCCCGAGAATACGCCATATATCGTCCAATTTTTACCTTTTGTGCCCAAACTACCCATGTTTTAGTGGCTGGCCTATATATAGCCCCCACCCTCCAATGTAATACCCAGACTTGGATAATTGGAATTAGAAGATACCCTTGTGGATCTCCCTAATTCTAGTCTCGTGCTCCTTGTGAAAGGATCACCAATTATCCCCCACCTCGTTGGAGTTTGCATCGTGCCTCCCTCATTGTACAAGGCCTTGGTATCGGAGTCCCTTGCCAAGACGTCAAGATCTCACCAAGACTCCCCACTCACCATGCCGGTTCGAGAGAGAGAGATCTTCGCCTGACGCCGATCATAGGGATTGTGCCAGACCGGTAGCCGACGCGTGAGCTATTGGTTTGTATCGTGTCTTCGTGTGTGTGTGTGTGTGTGTGGGTTCATCATGTTCCTCGTGCGCGAGTTCACGGATTTCATCCCCCTCTCACCCCCACTCACTCCGCCTCGTTTTCCAAGGGATTCGTGAAAGATCGGTCCATCCACGAGGTTAGCCCTCAAGACTTTCCCTTCTTCTTCTTCTTCCCCACGGATGTCACCAACTCCTCTTCTTCTTCTTCTTCCTCGGGTTCCTACGAGTCCTCGTCGGCCCCCTGTGAGTCCATGCCATTGTTTTCCTCTTGCGTGAAGAACCCGGGGGAGGACATCATGACCATGGATCTGATGGCGATGACCTCGCTCATGTAAGTGTCGCCTGACATTCCGCCGAGCACGCTGCGAGCATTGATGGTGGCTCTGGCGAACTGGTTCGAGAACTCTGCGCCGTGGTGTGGGAGAAAGGGAAGAGGGCGGCGTCGCAACACCGACAAGTTTCCGTATGCCTATGAGCCGTACGGGATGTTACGGTCGATGGTGAAGATTGGAGGACCACGAGGAGGAGAGCAGTGATGAAAGGAGGTGTTGGGGTTAGCCACCGAGTGGGTCACCGTCGACGTACTACGCAGATGGGGCGAGAACCACGTGAGCGGCGTGCTGTCGCCATGGCTCTCTTGGAACATCCCCGGAGAGGACGGGGAGAAGCTTGATGGAGATGCGACTCTTGCTTGACAACTCCATAAGCCGCCGGGAAAGTAATGTCTAGCCTGGCTAGGCCATTCCATGCCCATCTTCACCGCTGAAACATTTCGCTCCATGAGAAGCTGCGCCGCCTGCACCTCTTGAGCCACCTCTACTGCCTGCTTCACCTTGAATATTAGGCCCCTCTGTCGGCGATCCTTTGTGACAGTGTCCCTGCGCCTGATGTCAGCCATCTAGTCGGCGTTGCTCATGCCCGACGGCCTCTGCTTCGCCTCCCTCTTTTTCCTCTGCTTCGGCTCCCCCTGGTCCTGTGAACTTCTTTGGTGCCATAGATGGTGGGCGGGAGGATCTGGTGGGCGAAATGGCAGGAGTTGGGCGAACGGCGCGCGATATGGGGGAAGGAAAAGGAGGGGGAAAAAGAGGGAACCTCGGATTGTGTCATGGAAAGAGCTGGCTCACACTCGTTTTCACTTCACCGACCCCCCGCGGTTCAATCCGGCAAAAATTCAGTTTCTAGGGAGCCGGTCGGGAGAAAAACGCTTCGCCGCCGGAAAAAAAAAGCCTCCTAGGGAGTTTTTGAGAGACTGACTAGAGATGCTCTCGTGTCAATATCTTCGATCTTTGCTTGCCAACTTGTAAGATGAGTCGAGGAATAGTACCCCCGACATTACTCTGACCGCGCGATCTTAGGCCGGATCGGTCAGGAAAACTCAATGTTTGTGGTTAGGAAACGCATGGTGCTCCTCCAAGCAGAAGGCATTGAAACGATCAACGGGGGGTTTTCCTGGCTCGCAAGAAACATCAGTGTGTGGGCTCACTCAGTACGGTGAGTCAACCGAGATAGAGAACATCAAAATTAAGGTTTTGGATGTTTGTGTAAGCTTCTATACAGCGACCGCAGTTACCTTGTGAAACGAGGAATATTTCGGTCGGAATTTTCCGGACAAAGTACTACTCCTACTTCGAATCTTGAAATGGTCCTTGCGATAGCATTTCCAACATAGATTCGGTGGCCAGCCCGGTGGAACGTGTAGCACGGGGGCTCGTGTAACTTTTTTTTTAGAGGAAAAGGCACCTCGTGTAACTTGGTCAAATTGGAAATTCAGAAAGAGAAGTCTCGTGCAATTTTAGTTCCGCGTTAAGATTTTTATTTTCGCGGGGGAAGAAAGGTAGTACTCCAATATACTACTACTACTAGTATTTCAATTCCAATCTCTAACTAGCTTCTTCACAATCTAATCATTTTTTATGGAACTTCAGAATCCAATCATACATACGGAACAACCACCTTTCCGCTCTTGGTTTGTTTTTTCCGTGCTGCAAAGTTAACTGTTTCAGAAATAGAGGACTTTCATCGATCAGCGCGCATACTACAATCGCTCAAGTTCAAGAGGAGACCCTAGCAAAAGAAATGTTATTGCTTGACATCTCCTGAAGGAAACAAACTAGTATTGCCTGTACAACATCACTAGTCAAACTATAACTATAAAAGGAGCACATGCATGCATGCCACCTCATGCCGACATTATCATATTAATTGTTAAATAAAAATCAAGAATGATTTATCCCCTAAATTTAATCACTTACATGTCTCGACGAGTGGTGGCAGCATGCATAAATTGTGGAGGATGGGTTAACTGGTTTCTTTATTTCTGGCTGTCTACACATCTATCTCTTCACCTAATTAGGCATGCATTGACCATGACTTATCTTGGTTTCATTATGCTTGGCCTGTTTCTACATATGTTCCATGTGGTCTCGCAAAGAACCGTTGAATAGATCTTATTATTTCCCATAACAACTCTTTTATACTATGATATATAACTAGGAGAGTTGGTCACACAAACAACCTAAAACCAGCAACATAGTTTTAAGTTGGATTCTGATGTTTGTATTTGTCTACTTGTTCGTTTACAAGAGTGTTTGTCTTATATAAAGGTAGTGGTGTATTCACCTATTTATGGTAGAACCTATATCTGAGTAAACATGTACTTTTATTTAATAGTGCTCTTAAAAGGATGTTAATCTCATATAGTGCATTTGGTTCTTTATTTGGGTTGTATATGCTGGTAAAAGTGTATTTGTTTATATTATGGCTCTTCAAGGGTTGCTAAACCATGTATAGGTAAAGTGTATTTGTTCATCTGTGAAATTGCAAGGTTGTTGGTCCCACGTAGGAGAAGAGGAGTGAAATTACAAGTTTATTGTAACATCCCAAGGTTTTGGAGTGCAAAAAAAAGTTAAGTAGATTGAATTGTTTGACCTTGTTGAAACTTTTGAATGAAAATAAACTTTGGGGGATATTTTTCAAAATTTTCCTAAACCACATTAAAAAGAGTGAATTAGCATGACTATCCAATTGGTTGGGAAGTTCTGTACAAATCCCAAAGTTTTTTTTTGCATTGTATCATGACATCTCATGCAAAACCAAGATTCAAAATCTTTTATCAAAATCCTATTTGAATTCTCTATTTTCTACCTATTTAGGTTTTGTGTAAAATGTTATTTTTTTAAGTTGGGTAGGAATTATTGTTCCCTAGATGTCCTAAAAAGATTTGGAAATTAGTTGAATACCTAACCCTAAATTCTACCTTTGGTTTTGAAAATGTTCCTAAGAGGAATAATTAAGGATTTTATAAATCCAATATTTTCAAACTAAAGAAAAGATTACAAAAATGATCCTACAATGATCTACTTATTTTTATAGAAAATATAAATTTGAATCGTCCCATTTGGAACTTTTATGATAAAGATATAAATGTTATAAGATTTGATAAAAAGAAAAAGAAAAAAGAATAAAAAGGAGAAAAGAAGAAAACTAAACTAACTGAGCCATCCGGACCGAAATGGCCTAGCTAGCCCAGGACCTATCTACCGTCGCGCAACTGAAGTATCCTACCCGCGCGGCCCAACCCGCTCCCCTCTCTGCCGCTGACACGTGGGACCCACCCGTCCTTCTTCTTCCTCAAGATGCTAGGAGACCGAGACGCGCATAACAAACTGCAGAGGAAAATATCCCTGATTCACGTCAATTTATTTCCCCCTTGTTCATGCAAACCCGCATATAAAAGCCAATCAACCATGCACACAAAACCCCTAAAAATCGCATGTTTTCCGTCCCATATCACCAGATTGGATCTCGATCCGATCTTGCTAGTGACGAGCTTGCAAACTCAAGGTCATCGACGAACCGGAGCCTTGGACCCCTCTTGTTTTTTCTCCAACATACTCGCCCTTCTCTACCGCGTAAACCACACCTCATACTTCCTTCGTGTAACACTGCAGAGCACCCACACGAGGCCGCCGGAGCATCGCCAGAGGGGTGACCGATCAACGGAGAACCGTAGCTGCTAGAGGAGTAGAAGGACCTCTCCGAGCACACCCTCGTGATTGTCATGAAGAGCTAAAGGTCGTGGTCAACTTAGCTATCTCCGTAGACTCCCGGAGAACCGCCGAGCACCACCACCGAACCGTCCACGCGACCAGTCACTGCCGCTAACCTAGGTGAAGATGTCCAGCTCGCCCAGTCCATTGGACTACAACTGTATGGTGTAGATTATAACCGGTAACGAATCGGTACCGGCAAGTCAGATCGCGTCGCGTGGCATGTGCCCCGTCAGCCTCCAAATCAGCTCTGCGTCCGCATCAGTAGCCAATCAGTGCTGACTCGGCATTATCCGCAATAAGAGAATTAAATTTAATCTAAAAATCTAGAAATTGACTAGATCTTATAAAATTCATAGAATAAGATTTATAGATCCAAATTTAACATATAATGTACTGTTGGATTCCTAATTTTGTGTAGAAAATCTCTATGGAATTATACTAAACTTTTACTGAAGCTAAAATTTTAAATAATTTAAACCCTTTAAAATCGTATTTTAATTCTAGAAAAATATATAAAATCCTTTTTAGATGATTATTTTTGTGTTAGCTTCATAATTTCAAGATCTATACGTTAGAGTTGGTTTTGAAAATTTACAAACTATTGATCTATATGTTTGTATTTTTGAACTTTAAACACTGTTTTGAGCATATTAAGACCTATAAAAATTATATTAAACTAATTACAACTTTAATTAACATTTGTAAAGTCCTCTGCATGCTAGACTTTCAACATAAAGTATTTTGGTAAAAATAAATATTTTTGGGCATTATAACATGTTTTGATGCATGCATATGATGTGGGATATCTTTGTTTGCAAATGCGTTTTATTGGAGTTATTTTGCCTTTGCGTTAGAATGTCCAAAAGTGTGCGTTTGCTGTGGAGGAATAAAATCATCACACATATTATTAGTATTAGTAAAGTTACATCATCGCTCATATTTTGTCCCAATTTTTCCTACTATGCATGTTTTACCTTCAAAAGAGTAGTTTGCATGTGTAGTATGTTTTTAGTAGAATACTTGATAAAAATATTTACAAAGTGCGATATTATTTTGTAGTATGCCATGAGTAGATTTACTACTTAGGATTGTTTTCACTCCCATTATGGATTTCCTGAATTTTTCTGAGTGATATGCTTATGCTATATAAATAATCGATGGGGGTTTCGAAGAAGGAAAATTTTCCAAGTATGAAAGTTGTTTTGAGAGAAAATTTTGTTCTCACATCTACTTCAAAATAAAACTAAGTTTTCTTCTAGGTGGAACATCTATCGATAAAACGAGTGTGGTATTTTGGTGAAGGACTGCTGCCTAGGAATCAAAGAAGTCTTCCATGTTCCAGAAATCGGAAGCTTCTAGTGCAACGACAATATATATGATCACTGTCTTAGCCTAATAGTTAGTTGGAAACCTCACCTAGGTACCATCATAGGGAGGAATTTTGGCACGAGCGGATATTTAAGGTAGAGGGGCTACAAAGGAAAAGTTCCGCTATGATCTTGTTTGTAAAAGGACTTGATCGTGAATTGTAGGTAAAGTGTACAAACTCTCGAGAGTATTGAAATCTGATCGATCAGCCATGTTCACAGAAAAGAACAACTTGAGCATCTAAAGGATGGAGCCTATTAAGGATCTTCCTCTCTCTTTACAAACAAAAGCTTTCAAAATCCCATTGCTTATGTAACATCGTTCATAGGTGGGTTTTTGGGACTTGGTGTGTAATATCCAAATGTTAGGTTGAGGATTAGACACTTGGTGTGTAATATCTGTGTGTTCCACTTGACCATATATTACTTAATCAATGTTTTGCAAAGTATGGTAAAAGGTTTTATCTCTACTTCTCTCCTCTACTTAGAGAAAATCGGCTTTAGTCAAATAAAGCTTAAAGCCTTCTCCTAGCATTTGAATGTAGAGATAGGCTAAGTCTTTTTCCTTGGTGTAATTTTCCAATACATTTAAAGTATTGACCAACTTATTTGGCTGCATGTTTAATGTGCAGAGTCTGAAGATTGATGAAAGGTGCATAGAATTCGCGGGTCTACACTCAATAAGCCTATGGTATTGTTGGACTCAAGTTTATTTTATGTTTTAGTTTCTTTATTTGAGCTAGCTATAAGCTATGCAAGGATGTAATAAGTTAAACTCTGGATTATTCCTGTAATAATGACTTGGGTTTTACATGATATTTCATTGATTATGTGTGCTAGCTAATGATCCAGAAACTAGCATGTTAATCACAGGGACTTAGGATCCTTATCGATCCAAGATCATTATAGTTATTGGTCCTAGTAACTATACAAAAGCTATGATACGTTCAACCTTCCATGACATCACATGAACACTATTATGGCACACTCATCTCGCCCCCTCATGAGTGTACCGATGGGATTGGCAAGGACGCGATAGAGATCACGTAGTACTAAAACCCAGATGCACATCATAGGTCTAGTGGTGGAAGGTATGTATAAATTGTGGAGGATGGATTTTGCGCTGCTTTGTGGCTAGTTTACACGGGCATTGTATGGTCAACTAGTAATATATATATATATATATATATATATATATATATATATCCAAATTGCATGAGTGAGTGACCATGTTTAGATAGGTACATCATGGATGGGGTAGGCGATTCTATAGCGTGAGTTCGTAAAGTGTGCACGTCCATTCTAGCAATATGGTTATTGCAATAGCGACACACCATGCCTTTCAAAAGTTATCTTGTCTTAGGGGACGGATTTTCAAACTTTAATCCCGAAAGATACTCAAATGTTTCTCGCCAATCTCATGTGGGGAAGAATATGGCTTTACGATTGTTGAGTGGTCCCCTATAAGATACATATAAGTAGGCATATATGTGTTTGGTTCATGTCTAGTCTTGTAACGCTAGGAGGTCTGCTGGTGTATGATTGGTAAGTGTGTGTGGCATCGCAAAATAATGTATGGTTGGTAATGCACGCTCTTCGAGTACCGGGTTGCAGCACAAGGTCTAACCTTTAATGGTTGTATATGACGATGGGCGTATTTACGCATTACTCACTTGCTAAAGGCATTGCTAGCTAGGAGATTGCTAAGACTTGGTCTTGAGAGAGTGAAAACCCTTGATATGGCTTCAATGCTTTGATTCCACAACTACGACGCTTGCCCATTGTTTCATTGAAACAAATGCCACTTTTGGAGAATCTTTCATGGAGTACATGCATTGGCACCAGTGGTGGTTGATGTTCATGTATATTGATGCATGTCGTTGCTTGTTTTAGCGTGACACTAGGGCCATGGCATTTTTCCTTTTAAAATAATAATTTGGTTATATTTACCCTCGATATCTCAACGAGCTCCTCACATTGTGTTATCAAAATCTAGATGTGATATTTATGTTTTTCAATAGGAGATAATGCCTCAATCTAATGTGAAATACTTCTAGTTAAATAGCTAGTCAGGAATGAAAGATTGCGAAAGTATAGATTGTATTGATATTGCAAGAGGTGATTACATCATGAGCCCTTAGGCTGTTTATATAGTACTAGAAGACTTGGGAGGCAAGAAGACTACTAGAGATAGAATTGGATTACAAACTTAAACTACCAAATATATCTAGCCGTAATATACTACAACACCCCCCGCAGTCGGATCGGTAGTGACGCGGACGGTCTGACTGGAGAATAAGCCGAAGGTGATGTGGTAGCCCTTGTTGCCGATGTCGATGTAGCCGGGACTGAGGGCGTTGTAGTTGTGGTCGATGGTGCCATTGGGAAAGTTGCTGCCATTGATGAAGTCGATGTTGTTGTTGTGTTGTGGTCGATGTCGTTGTTTGAGCCTGGAGAATTCGTCCGTAGTAATTGAGATAGACGTAATTTGGGTCGAAGTAGCTCGGCCCGCAATGCAAAGCTTGCCAGACTCGGGAGCGTGTTGGGGACGAAGGCATGCATCGGTGTTGCCAATACCGGACGTGCAAAGACAGGGACCATCATGAGTCATGCGTGCAAGAGCCGGATTGAGGAGCAAAGAAAATTTTCCATGAACGGTCGATGTAGAAGTTTTCCGTTGTGTCAGAGTAGACGAAGTGGCTGCAAGAAGAAAAATTGAGCACAGACTTGTGCAAATAAAAATTAGACTGCAACTCTGGCGGCAAGGTCATGGTGGACGAAGACGACGGTGGTAGTTGTTGATGGCGATAGAATTGTAGCGGTAGTCGATTTCGGGGATTAGACCCTTATTTTCCGCTTGTATGAGCGCGGCGTCGCTCGTGGAGAAGAACTTGTTGGCGTTGACGATGACCACGATCGGTGGTGATGGCGACGATGCGGCGATGTTGTTCGTGTAGATGGTTATCGGCGATGATGACCACGAGTGATGAAGTTGCAGCCCTTTGTTCATGGCGAGGCACGTATTCGGGGACGTGCGTCCCGGTCGATGTCGCCGAAGACAGGCCGGCATGGTGACGACGTGAGGACGGAGCAGCCGACACAGCTCGTGACCTTAGACGCCGTGCGGAGCCTCCTTGGCATGATCGTTGGCGATGATTTGCCAAAGATGAGTCGATGCCGATGTTGAAGTAGAGGCGCGGGATGACGACATGCGGCTGTAGACGACGCAATCGGATCTATGATCGGCGAAAAAAGAAGAAACACCGGTCAAGCGGTCGGCGAGAAACGCCGGTCAGGCGGTCGGCCGGTCAACTTGGCTCTGATAACATGAAAGATTGCGGAAGTATAGATTGTATTGATATTGCAAGAGGTGATTATATCGTGAGCCCTTAGGCTGTTTATATAGTACTAGAAGATTTGGAAGGTAAGAAGACTACTAGAGATAAAATTAAATTATAAATTTAAACTATCAAATATATCTAGCCGTAATATACTAACAAGGAATAACAGACCAAAATAGTGATTGAATGGTTAGATGGGTAGTTTATCTCCAACCCACCAGAGATTAAATCCTAGATTGACCCGTTTCGTGTGTCTCACCGAAGCAGTCTAGTATGCGGCATGTGGCGACTTCATTAAGGGTGTGTTCGGTTCTAGAACGAGAGGGAATGGAACGGAGTGAGTCCATTCCGAGGGCATGGGACGGTTCCGACCCTGTGTTCGGTTCGAAAAAGAACGAGTAACGGAATGGTTCCATATTGTGTTCGGTTGGAAGAATTGGGACCGGAACGGAATAGCTATAATGATGCTTAAAATTCTAATAATCTGAGATTAAATTAAACAATTGTAATTAACGGTAGAAAATATTTTTTTGTCTTAAAATCTTTGCTAAAAGTACCAAATTATAGAAATCTTTTTTGTTTCAAAATCTTTGCAAAATATACTCAAATTAAAGGGCCGCGTGTTTTTGCAAGATTTTGTTGCTAATCATCTTAGGTAATCATCGCCACAGCTAAAAATCTCTGTTGATTCACTAATTAATGATCTTAACTGGGTTAGTTCGTCAATTAGCAAGTCGTTCCGCGCGATCCGGCCGATTCGGTCGGACGACCTCGTTCCGCATATTAGAGGAATATTCCGTTCCGAGGAACCACATGGTTCCATTCCTTTCTTCCAACCGAACATACGAACGGGCGCTAGGCGCGGAACGGACCGGTTCCGTTCCACCTAATTCCAGAACCGAACACACCCTAAGTCAGAAACGAGGATGGAGCCTCTGCATAAGCACTAGTGTCAACTGACACCAATGATTCTTAGCAAACCTTCACTAAATTACTCCCAAATACTGATAACTTTCTTTTGTATATAAACGTGCCTGCGTGAGTGCACTATGTTTCCGACAACAAAGTCACACATATCGTACCCCATGCACGAATTAGCAAAAACTGAATCGCATCACTAAACATTTGCAAACAAGCGTTGGGAAGTTTTCTTTAACATCGTGTTGGGAAGTTTTTTTTTTTTTTGCAAAATTCCACCGATCTATTAATAATCATCAACAGTAGTAAAAAGAGTCATATAAGTAATAGAAATTACAAATAGATCATTGGACCACCTAGCAACGACTATAGGCACTAGCACGAGCCGAAGGCGCGCCGTCGTCCTCGCCCCTCCATCACCGGAGCAGCGCAAAGCTTGTCGTAGTAGAGCTTGTTGTAGTAGACGGACGGAAAGTCGTCGTGCTAAGCCCCAGTAGGACCAGCGCACCAGAGCAGCAACCATCACCGAAGATGATAACCGTAGATCGGAAGAGACTGACCTCAAACCACACCGATGAATACAGAAAACGACCGGATCCCAAGAGATTCGCCAGACACATGACTCCACGCGCCCTCCATCGGCGCTAGACGCACCACCGGAGCGAGAATAGGACGGGGAGGACCTTATTCTGACTTCAGGACGTAGCCGTCGCCTCAACATCCTGAAGAAGACACTGAAAAAAGGCTAAACAAAAACGAAAATCCTCCCGTCGGCGAGAGGCCGTGGACCGTAACACCTCCAAGGCCCTAAGGCCGCCGGAGACGGAACGGACCGATGGCGTCGCCGGCGAGGGGAACGGAACCCTAGATGGGTTTAGCTCTTTCCTGGCCGCTCCTCGCGTAGCGTACCTGTTCGGTCTAGAGCAGATTACAATCCGTGTTGGGAAGTCTTAACTCAGCATCAACATAAAAGTAGGGCATCTCTGTTTTTTACCAAGTTTCTCGGGCTAAAGCAAGCCATCAATAAATCATTTACACCATGGCTATTATTGTTATGATCTCCTGGAATGTTATGGTGTACAGGATTATTATTTTTTTCAAATTTGAAGTCCATCATAGGTCCCTAACTATTTCGAAGGAGTTATCAGGTCCTAAAACTTTGAAAATTATCATGTGAGTCCAAGAAGTGTAAAAGGGTGAGGCGTCCGGGGAAGTTCAAAAACATTATTGCATGTCTGGGATTTGAATGACAATAAAGTTCCATGACTTGCATGATACCCTTGTGAGAATATTACCGTGATTTATCAGCAGAGCAAAGAGTAAATCACTCATAAGCTTTCAAGGAGTGGTAATGTTCTACTGTTGGGCTGTCGTGTGAAAAAAAAACATACCCAGCACTAACACCAAAAGAGCACTCTTGCCAGCCGAGATCTGCCCATGATCCATCCAAGAAGCGGTCAAAGGATCGATGTTCTAGATTTAAACAAGTAAGCAGCACTCAGCGTCGCTAGTGCCCAACCCGGCGACCAAAGACCGGTCTAAGCGCGCGTTTGAATATTACACACGAAGTCCTTTTAAACATTTATACGTTGTAGGAGAATCGATCCCTTTCTTCCGTTAGTCCAGTCAAACTTCCTACAGTACTACTTCAACAGGGACAGCGAGGGAGAGCCAGTGACGCAGCATTTGCCTCCCAGACTCCCAGTCCCAGCCCGGCCACCAGCTCTATAAAAGCGCTTCCAATTCGCCCGCACTGACGCACACAAGGATCACGACCAGACACATAGCCGCCTGTCGTGTCGTATGAACGCCGGCAGCCCGGACATACATACGGCTGAGCGAGCGCGAGGGCGCGGTGTGCGGAACTGCTTGATGGAGGGGTCGTCGTCGTCGGACAGATACACGGAGAGGTGCGCCCTGGCCATGGAGCTGGCGCAGGTGCTTGACGCGGTGCGGGAGCTGGAAGCGCACATGGGCGTGAAGGGCGGCGCCGACGACGGAGGGGAGCGGTGCCGGGCGCTGGTGTCCAGCATGCGCTCCTCCGTCGATCGGTCCATCCACATCGCCATGTCGTCGTGCTGCGCGCCTGACTCACCGCCGTCCGCCGAGGGAAGTCCCCGCAGCGGCGGATCTGACCAGGCTGCCGACTTCCGGTGCCGCGGCGCCAATGCGGCTGGGCAATGCAAGAAGAGGTTAGAGCAAACGAAAGCCTATTTGTGACACTCCATGTTTATTGGCCAGTAGTATCTCGTTTGTTGGCATTAAAATTTTAAAATGGCTGCGACAATTGCAGGAAAGCGCTGCCCAAGTGGAGCACGCAGGTGAGGGTGAACTCCGTGCAGGACGTCGGCCCCCTCGACGACGGCTTCAGCTGGAGGAAGTACGGCCAGAAGGACATCCTCGGCGCCAAGTACCCAAGGTAAGAGACGACGCTCGAGCACAGCGCCTGCACCTCGGAGCACACTTTTTTGCAGCGAGCGCACGCGGGCGAGAGCTACCACACTATCAATAGCCAAATCGTGGGCGCCTGATTAACTCGAACTTTGGCAGAGCCTACTTCCGGTGCACGTACCGGCACACGCAGAGCTGCCACGCGAGCAAGCAGGTGCAGCGTGCCGACGGCGACCCGCTGCTCTTCAACGTCGTGTACCACGGGAACCACACCTGCGCGCAGCGCAACAGCCAGAGACCGCGGCACGCAGCAAGCGGAGAACACTGGCAGCCGCAGACTGAAGGCTCTGGGCAGGAGCGAAGCTCCATCATCTCGGCGGGACTGAAGGCCGAGGGGGTCGCCGCCAAGGGGTTAGAGAATCCCTTCTCGTTCCAGTCCAAGCCAGCAGGCGCCGCCGGCACGGGCGGCGCAGCGAGCAGCAACTTCCCAGCTGGCTGTGCTCTCACTGCATCCCCCTTCGTCTCCCCGGCGACGTCAGAGTGCCAGGTTATCAGGAACGTGCCCGACGTGGAGCTCACCTCCACGACGGACTCCCAGATGGCGGACATGGACTTCATGCTCCAGCTGGCCGACGCCGATTTCTTCGATAATTCGCGCTACTTCTAATTAAGTAGGCCTTGGGCACGATTTTTGTATAAACAAGCATGTGCCAGTGGGATTAGATATGCCATGGAAATTAATTTAGTGGCGAGCAGATGAGTTCTGATCGATCTGATATTCTGAAAGCTACGTGCGTGGACTATGGTCGTGCCCAGATACAAAGGATTATCGTGAAAAGTATCACTTGCCGTCACCAGCAGGTTACCGGCTAGCGACGACAACAACAAAACAACAATAAAGACTGAATGATGCCGCGAGAGGCAGTCAAGTCTAACGATGACTGTTCGTACCTACATGCATATATGACAACGTTGAATTCTCTGATAAAACTCAGCTCCTCTTACGTGTATTAGGGGAGCTGCTATAGGGCCGCTTTAAGTCGGCCGGTCCACCTTACAAAATTTTCCTTTTTATTCTTTTTTTCTGTTTCTTTTTCTGTATTTTTATTTTAACTCTGAATATACTCTATAATTATGATTTAGGAAATGTGAATGTTTTTGAATATTCGTGAACATTTTTTTAATATCATAAACAAATTTTCAAAAGAATTATTCAAAAATCATAAATAAAAATTTAACAATTATGAACCAATTATGAAAATTATGAATCAATTTGAAAAAAAGTAGTAATAAACTATTTTTCAAAATCATAAACCAATTTAGAAAAACACGAACCAATTTCAAAAAAATCATGACCCAAAATTTCGAAAAACACGAAACCAATTCAAAAAATCATGAACCAGATTTCAAAAATCATGAACCAATTTTAAAAATCATGAACCAAAATTTGGAAAAAGTAATATTTTTCAAAAAATAATGAACATCTTTAAAAATTGATGTTTCTAAAAAGTAAAAAAAAAGAAAAAAGAAAAAAGAAAATGGAAAAAGAAACAGAAAAAGGAAAAAAGAAAATAAAAACATAAATGAAAAAGCCTAGCCTCGTGAACTGGGCTAGCCCAATAGGGATTCCGCCCTGTGCGGCGCTAGCCACCCGCGTCGCCTGCGGACGGCAAATAGCATTTTCGGTGTAGAGATGCAAATGAAATCCGGCTTAGAACCCGCTTCTAGACCAACTCCAAATTCAGAAGTCAAATTTTAAGCAACAACTTTGAACTAGCGAGTCATTGTGCGCTTATCCCGCTTTTGCGTCGCCACGCATACCATAACAACAACCACAAAAAGTTTAAGCACGTCGCTCGTTCGTGTTTCGCGATTGAGGTGGCTCGCAGCGGGTCTATACATGGTGGAAAACACTACGTGTTCGACATCGGGCCCTATGGATCATCGTGTGATAAAGTTGAGGAGGATATTAATTTCTCTTTGTATTTTGGTGTTGATGATAACTTTAATTGTGGTTTAACTGTGTGTCTAAGTTGCAGGTTTTACTTACGGAGGGTTTAGTGTGTGGACTCCTCTCTGGAAGGTTCTTGAAGGCGGTGTCTCTTATTTGCACTTTCTCTCTCTTTTATGTTTTAGGGACCGTACTATCAATAATGGGGTCCACCTAGGAAAGTTGTGGGAAATCACGTTTTCATGCATAGACCATACTTTCCTATTTTTCAGCGAGAGAGTGATCTTTTGAGGTAGTTGAGCCTTTTCTGTCCTAACGGGAAGTACCGGCCAGGCCCTGGTAGTTCCGCTCGCAGATTTCTACGGGGCTGGCCTGGCAGTAATTCTGACTCAAGATCCAGCTGCAGTTCCACTCAGGTTCAGAGACTCTATGTTTGAGAGTTTCCTATTTGACGGAACTAATGCCAGAAGTTTGCCGGTAGTACCGGTCGGAAGGTTTGGTCACCCTCTAACAGGAACTTCCGGCAAGCACTACCTAGCCAACTCTCTTGAGCGGTACTACCGCTGGGCACCGGTAGTTTTGGCTAGCAACCCTGCAACCCAGTACTTCTGATGCCAGTTCTGATCCAAATTCCAATGGTGGTCGATATCGCTTCGGTACACTTTTGTGTCAAAGTGTCATATTTGTCGGAATTTGGGCCGGAACTTCCGCCGGTAGTATTTGGTCAGTTAGTTCCGCTAGTCTCGGCCGGAATTTCTGGCCGAACCGGGAGCAGCTCTTTCATCTTTCGAGCCATTGGAGTGTGCCCACCGGAAGTGCCGGCCGCCTGCCGGTAGTACCGGTGGTATCACAGGGATAGGTAATGGTGTAGTTGGAAGGGGGCCTATTTCTTCCTCCTCCCATTTTATCTCTTCGTTTTCTCTCTCCTCCATTAATACAAGAGCTTCAACTGCTTAGATCTCTCTCCCTAGCAACTCAAACCTCTTGATCTTTTGAGGAGTGGGAGAGGTGACATAGATCTACACTTCCACCAAAGGAATCGTGATTCCCCCACCCATCCTTAGTGGATATTGTTACTCTTGGGTTCTTGGAACCCTAGACGGTGTAGGGCATCCTCAGAGTTGGGGCAATTGTTGTGAAGCTTCGTGGCGTCGTTGAGGGCCTCCATTGAGTTGTGGAGTCTCCCCTCAACCTTTTTGTAAAGGTTTCGGTTGGCACCTTCAAGGTCACCGGTTAGTGGATTGTGGGGCCGCCTTTGTGGTGGTGCTCACTGTAGAAGAAGGTGAGGCCTTTTTGGCGCTTGGGTGACCTTGTGTGGCCCCGACACCTCTCCAACATAGACGTAGCTTCCTTGGAAGTGAACTACGGGAATTACGTCTTCGTGTCCCCTCGTCGGTTTACTCATTGCTCTCCTTTACTACTTGCAATTACCATCTTGTTTACTTGTTGTATCGTTTACCATGTAGGTTTCTCATCTAGTTGCATCTCTAGAGAACTTAATTTTGTGGAAAGACAAAATTTGTAAGAAAATACTAAAAATTAGTAGTCTCTTATTCACCCCCTCTAGTTGACCAAAGTTGGACCTTTAAATTGGTATCAGAGCCAAGGCTCTTACTTTGGGCTTTACTGCCTAAGAGGCGATGGCCGACGAAGCGGGTAGTGGGGTTGGGACCACCAAGAACTTGGCCTCCATGGATGACCTCAATCGATTGGAGACATCCATGATGACCAAGTTTGAGGAAATGATGACCCTTTGGCAGTCCTTTAAGCCTAGCCCCATAGTTGACACTCCTCATGTTGCATCCCAAACCACCAAGCTTCCCAAAGAGACCGTGCACGTGGTCGCCCCCGATGCGAATCCCGTGGCCGCCTCTAATCGCTTGGGCTTAGTCTTTGTGGCTCGAACCACCAAGCCCCCAAGTGAGAGCACTAAGGGGATAGGTGACTCATCCTCCAAAGAGGGAGATGAGGGAAAGGATTACTCGGTGGTACCTCCACCTCCGAAGTACACTCTAGACCCACCAATTCCCATGCCGCATATCATACCTCAAGGAGCACCTCCCATGCTAGATACTTCTAATTTTTCCAATTGGCAATATCTAATGCAATCACATTTTGCGGTGACCCAACATACCACTGCATGATGTAGTACACTATAGTCGTTGGCATAACACCAATGAAACACTATTCACTAGTATAACATCCCTCATAGTGGTACAACAGAAACACAGCAGGTCCAAGACATGACTATAGATTAAAACTCGACTCTTTACAAAAGATCCAGAGAGCACTCTAGGTTAGAGAGAAAGAAACTTCTTCTAAAGAAGAACCAGAAATCATAACTCAGAACTATCTGCCTAATAAGACTAGCATCTAAACTATCTAGCCTGCAATTGCTACTAATGCAATGCTCTATAGAAGTAGGTTTTGTGAATAGAGAATCTATTCCTAGATAATCTAGAACTTTGTCTTTACTTCAGTTGATGTATATGTTGACTTCCTTGACTTCATTGAAGAACTTGAGCGGCCGATGATGGTTTCTTGACCACCAAGTTGATGTTGACAACGTATTCCATGACTTAGAACCTAGCAAGGGTTAAGAAGGTATGGTTGAGTACGAGCGTGCTCAGCAAGTTCACTAAAAAGGAGTGTATGATGCACTATCTCTATAGCTAGAGACCAAAGGTCATAGGCAATGCAGGTTTTCCTAAACATTTCTTCAAAGGTTACTTTTATTCTGAAAACTAGGTCCGACAGCCTTCACAGATTGACCAGAACTTTCATGGAGTTACTTTCCTACCGCATTCGTAGATCCTTCCCGGAACAGGGAGTAACATGTCACAGTTCTTACACTCTATAGAGGTGCATTGCTTTACCCATGAGATATCCTTAACCTTGTTGCACATCCGAGCGGCCAACCCGTTCATACTTCCTTAGTATGAGGCCCGGTATAAGAATCCAAGCCAATCACTGCCCCTCTCTGTGACCCCGCATGAAGACACGACCCTCCAGGATATGCCCCACCTCTATTAAGCCCCTTATAGGACCAGTTATAACTCTGGTAGGCACCCGAAGACTCTATGAGCCGGTTGTGCCCCTGGCAAGCTCCCTAAAGGACCGACTATACCTCCGATAGCCCCTCACAAATAGTCTAGACACCAAAATCACGGGGAACTAAAGGGTCCCACCCATCTGCTGAGTCCTTGCAAGGAAGCTACAGCCTCACGATAAGGTCATTCGTCCATGCGAAAGGAAGAAGATCCAGCTGACTTCTCTGTCCCATTCTAGATCTCATGGTTAATGCGTAATATACATCGCTAGAATCACCGTCGACATTGGTTGATTAAGTCCTAGAAATTATGTTCCTTTACCACTGGAACTGTATTAATAGATTCCATTTGGTAAATAATCCATAATCACATTATTATGAAAATAGTGTTTTCTGACCTTTTTAAAATGAAGGTGATGACAACATTCGAGTTACAAGCATTCAATAGAAAATAACCAAAGGACATGAGCAAGTGTGAACTTGCCTTTTGTGATGGCAAGATTATGCAATCACCATCTTCGAGACAATAGAAGATCCAAATTCTGAAAGTAGCATCGTTGGTCCGGTAAGGACGAATGTTTGAAGAAGCAAGATGCAATTATGCATAGTTAATGTAGTGCAATTTGGTAAACGTGGATCCTAGACTAACCGTATCTGATCTAGGGTTTGAAGTTTGTAATGAGTTCTTTGGAGTGTGTTGCACTTTTATACCAGTTTCACACCTGTGCTTCTTATTAAGGCTTGTGAGTGTGTGAAACATCATGTAAGTACAATAATTAGCATACAATATTAAAGCACTCAAATGGGGCATGGTATCTAAGAGATTTCTTAAGCAAGATTATTCATCAATTGGAGCCTTTATAGTAATGCTTTAAGGATTAATTTTAATGTTTCTCAAAAGAATAAATTTTGAGGAAAATGTTACTTTACCAAGTAAAAGCATTTAAATCTTAAGCTAACACTTTAAGGTTTTCTTATTAATTAAAAGTATTAAAGAACAAAACAATTACTATATTTGAATAGTTAACCCACTTGCAATGGAGACTTATATAACTTTAATATGAGAGGACACTACATGTTGCTCAATTTATAACACTTCATGAAGGTGAAACAAGGTATTATTGCCTTTGCTTGAGTAGTGTTACCTAATATTTTGAAATAGAGGTAATCATTATTGAACTTTGAATAATCACTATACTTGTAGTGGAAATTTATATGTTTTGAATATGGCATTATAGTATGGGTGGTTCACTTCTTAAGGTTTCACAATAAAGGGGAAATGCAAGTAGTATAACTTTTATGGGGTGGTGCTTTAATAAGGTTATAAGTGAATAGAATCATTTACCTATCTTTCAAAATGAACAGTTGGACATAAAAAGGCCTTATTTTAATTACTTAAAAAATTCGTTTTAAATCTTTAAGTTGTTCTATAAACTAGTAAAATATTTAGTGGATATTAGCTTGGTGATTTTATGAAGGAGGAGAATCCTCAAGACAAGCAATACTCTATTTTTGATGAGTTTATAGTTGATAACATCTCTTTAAGAAAGTAAAATATAATTACTTTGAATGGTAGTTTAATAAACATATCTTGAAATGGTTAGACCTATTTTTACTTCACTTAAACTTCAATTGCACTTGTTATTACACTTTTAGACTTTAAACAAATAAAGGTAAAGGCAATAGTACAGATTTACATATTTTTAATTTATTAAAATAGAAGAAAATGATTTTAACAAGACTTATTAAACATTTTCATTTATTTTACTTCAAATGTGAAGGATTATATTTTTAATGTGTAGATTTTTTTTTGATCATTTTGGTACATTATATGTATTTTTTGTGATTTTTAAATAATAAGATATGATTTTTATAAATTTTATCATTTTATAAAGACTTAATAAATAATAATATTTAGTTAAGTGTCATAAAAGTATATGAAACAAGTTTATAAATGTGTATTTTGTTTTTCTAAGAATTTTGATATACTATACTTATTTTTATGAAATTTGAAATAATAGCATATACTTATTTAAAGATTTATCCTTAATAGAGTATTTGCTAATAATAATAACTATTTTACTTAAGTTGGAAAATAAAGTATAATAATAGGTTTAAGTTATAGATCTTATTTTTCTAAAGATATCGCACATATTTTGCTGAATTGTAAAATAAAAGTTATTGAATTTACAAGATTTAATCATTTTATTAAATTTCTGGAAAATATTTATATCTAAATTTATAATGTTTTATTTATTTACTAAATAGGGAAACACTTTTATACCAAGACCTAGTCTAGCCCGGGTCTCTGACCAGTGGGGTCAGGGCCACGTCAAGTGCCACCAAAGCACTAACCAGGTCAAACATGCTGACTAGGCGAGGTGTGACGCGCGTATGACGTCACGAGTGAAGGGTTCGCAGCATAGAAAACAAAAAATTTCTACGATGTGAACTATACACCAAGATCTATCTACTAGATACAAGCAACGGGTAGATATACATTCATGGAGAACTTACCCTCGAAGACAACAAAGTTTTGTTAATGAGTAGGAACTCGTGGATGATTTAGTCGTACGCTTGCCGATCTCAAGATATCGTGGAAGTCCTAGCGCCAAGAAACCAGACTCACACGTGCCATCGACGAACAACCTCCACCTCCTCGCCCAGCGATGTAGCGGAAGCAAGAATTCCTTCCGCATTTAAATGCCACTGAACATGTATCTCGCTAATTCGAGACCATGGGGGAATAATTCTAGAGGGGGAGAGAGATCCTTCATGAGGACGTGTGAGGAAGAAGGGTGAGAGGGGTGGCCTTTTATAGGAGGAGGGGCGTACCACCTCCATGGTTTGCGCCCCATGGAGGTGACCCCTCACCTCCCCCATTCATGTGGTGGTAACTCCGTCCACATTAAAATGCCCCTTCACATTCTCTTTTAAAGTCTCCACTTTAAATGCATTAGATTTCTCCAAATTTAATGCTCTCTCATTTAATAAAACTCTTTTATTAAATTTATTCAGAATTTTGTTAATTACTTTAATTAACAAACATTCACATAAAACCCCCTGCAACATTTCAATATAACATGCAGAACCAATTTCTGCAATTTCACCCGAAATAGTTTCGGTGTCTATTGAAATAATTCTAGAGCTTTGCAATTCATTCGTCTGAAACACATTTGCTCAAAATGGTGTTGGTGTCCCTTAAGTGTGTCACCCTATGGTTCGTGAATAATGCAGACATGATCGAGACCCCTCTCAGATCAATAATCAGAAGCGGGACCTGGAGATCCATACTGACTCCTACATATTCTACGATGACTTCTGTGATCGTGAGAACCTTTAACGCTAGTAACTAAATCCCTTTGTCTCGCGATATATTACATATTCGAGATTCGATCATCGGTATATCTATACCTAGTTTGATCTCGTTACCGACATGTACTCTTTTCTTGTTCCCGTGATATAACATTCTAGTGATCTCATCGCTTGCTTGCAAGCTAACCAATGTGATATCACCGAGAGGGCCTAGAGAATATCTATCCGTCATCGGGATGGACAAATCCCACTCTTGATCCATGAGCCTCTACATAACACTTTTGTAGCACTGAACCCACCTTTATAATCACCCTTTCACGGTGTGACGTTTGATGTTATCAAGATACTCTTCCAGTATTAGTGATTAACATGATCTCATGGTCTAAGGACTAGGATTACTTTGTTAGATGTTATAGCAATATAAACACAATGACTTTGATCGTAATGCTATACTTCGGATGAATGTTCATCACATCATTCCACTAATGTTGTGATCTCGTTATTAACAATATCCAATGTCTATGATCAGGAAACCTTGATCATCTTGTTAATCAACGAGCTAGTTTATAAGAGAGGCATAACTAGGAACTTTCCTTTTGTTTATTAAACACACATGTATTAATGTTCCCAAATTAATACAATTATAGCATGCAAAATAAACATCTATCATATATTTGGAATATGTATAATAACAACTTTATTATTGCCTCTCAGGGCATATTCCCTTCAACGAGGGCGTCAGCACGACCACCACCGCTAGGTCGTGGTCATCGGTGGCGAACTACGGCGTATTTGCTAGCGCGGCTTGCTATGCTAGAAAGAGGAGATCACGAGGAGTCCCATAGTGGTCACGCCGCCCATAAATTGTCACCGGAGCCTCAGCTCCGATGAGCTTCTGTGGCGGAGGACGACAATGCACGACGCGACAATGATGCAACGCACAATAAATGAATCAAGGTGGACCATTCATTCTAGAGGCTCACCATGAAGCTTGTAGAGGCGATGACGAGGAGAGGCGAGCTCGGAATCGCTAGTGATCGCCGGTGACTGGCAGCAAAGGTGACGTTTCGATTGGCTCGACTAGGGGCTCTCCGGCTTTCCGTGGCCTAGATAGGGATAACGAGAAGAGTACGGTGAGCACGAGGTGCCCTCCGTTGTACCTAGGGTGGTCGGAGACGGTGAGGACAGTGAGCTTCGGCAAGCTAGGGTTTTAGCCCCTTGCGGCATAGAGAGGAAGAGAAAGAGGAATTCAGGATGAGGACGAGCGAGGCATCGCAGTAGCGTTCTTATCCTTGCAGATGATGGTGGTAGGCATCACGATGCACGGTTGATGTCGACGACGGCATTGGGCGGCAACGAATCCTCCACTGAGCTGCTTGTGACATCCGGAGGTAGACGACAATGCAGTTTTTGCAGAAAACCCCCTGGCAAAACTTTAGTCTCAACCCGCAATCCTCCTTCTGGTCCCACTTGTTAGTTAGAGAGAGAAGCTGGGTTATTGTTGTTGGGCTTCTGCTGGGCCGCAAGAAAGTAAGCGGTTTATTCCAACTGCTGCTCGCGAGCGACAAATAGTGAGGAAGAAATGGGTTATGGGCTATGGGCTAGGCGGCTGGCTGACTCCTTTTTTTTAAATCTATTTTCTGTGTGTTGTTTTTGTAAAACCTTTTCAAATATGAATTTCTTCAAGGATTTAAATATCAAGAGAATTTTTAGGTCAATAATATTATGGTATAAAGCAAGTACGACCCTCTTCTCCTCCTTTATTATTCTGCATTAAAAATATTCATAATTATATGAAAGGTTATTTTAAAGAAAAGTTATTAATAGGAATTAGGGTTTTAGAGATTTATTCCTTATAATGATTTCATAAAAATGATTATGTTTTCTCTTGATAATTGTAATGGTAAGGATTTAAAATGGTGAATGATATATATAGGACTCTATTCATAGTTATCCTCATAAAGGAACTAATGTATATACCTTATAATGCATTAAATCTTATGGTTTATAACATGGTGGTTTAAATTTCATGGTTCTTTAAAGTTTGGAATTTCTTTTATTCCAATTCCATTACAATTTCTTTCTAACCATTCTACTTATTTTCAAAGTAGGCATGGATCACTTCTTGAACCAGTTGTTCACTACTTTATTAAGTGTGGTTAGGGTTTTAAAAGAATCTTAAGATACAATGGTTAATAGCAACTACTATTTATGTGGCACATGTGATTTAAATGCCAAGAAACAATTATGTAGGATTTTTATTATAAGCTCTTTCTATAAACTTTAGAATTCATACCACCCACATGTTTACTTATAAATGTTGCTATGGATAAAAAGTTAAAGATTTATCTATAACTTGATAATGATAGTTGATATCTCAACTTAAAGTGAGTTATTGATATTGCCTCTTAATATGATCTTGATGGTTTATGAGACTAGGTTTTTATTAGATCTAATAGAGCAAAATGGGAAAGGCTCTTATCAATACACTCTCTCAACTGGTAATCTAATTATCTCTTAGACATTTCATTTGACTAAAAGATACTATCCATTGGCTGCCTAAAAATAGGAATTGGTTTTACTACCATCTTAATCTTAGGGTTTTGGACAATGAAGTAAACATGGCTATGTTCATGTCTTTATAAGGCCTTGGTTGAAGGTTTCTCAAGAATTCTTATCCTCACACTTCACTGAACTTGGGCCATAGTTCAGGAATTCCTTTCCTAAATATACTTTATTTAAATCTCTCCTCTGCTTCACTAGGATCTCTTTTCCCTAAATGAACTAGTCATCTGGCTCCATCATATCCATCATCATATGATGACATGGTCATGTCATTTCAATAATTCTCATTCTCCATTCTAACTCTAGTATATAACTTCCACTTCTAAACTACCCTTGATGAATCTATCAATGTAGCTATTTCTAACTCCTTTTATATTAACCTTGCATCTACTTCCAAGGATTGCAAGAATTCAATCCTCACTATATCACATGTGATATCAATCCTCTGGGATGGGAATGGTGTTACTCCCAAAATACAAGTTTGTTCTTGTATTAGCTTGGTTAAACTAATATGCCTCCAACTACTCCCTACAACTCATATTATATACTTCATCAAACACTAGCTTGACTTCTCATGTTCAAGCTAGATGATTCATCTTACTAGGGTTTTTCCTAATTTGGTATACTCACAACTGTACTTCAACACCTAGTCATCTATCCTCAAGTGACTTGAGAATAATGACCACCATTCTTTGATCATGCTAAACTTAGGCTTCTATTTGTTTGATCAAGATCTATCATCAACTAAGTAGTAGACTTTTACTAGTCTCTTCATAGGGTCTATCTTGTTAAGGAAGCTTACTTTAAGTTTATACCCACTTGGCTTAACAAGATTATCAATTGATACTCTAACACTACTAGCTTTCTTATAACTTCTCAAGTATTAGTTAATTCTTAGGTTTATATACTTCTAGTTAACTCATGAGTGAGTTAACTCCTCCAACATCCAATGGTTTGATCACCACTAAGGATCTCATTCCATTGATTATGGCACACCCTACCATTTCTAGTTCCTTCTTCTTACTAGTTTACTTAAGGTCGTTGGAAGGTCAATATAATAGGTCAAAGGCTAAGAGTCAATAAGTTCTAGGTCAGGAATTGATCAATATTGATGATCAATTGACACTAGGACTTAGCTATTCAAGAATGTCATCTGTTAAAATGACAACAAAGATATGTGATGGATGGTCTTGGCTTGACTTCCTTTTCTACTCTATTTGTGATAAGAGGTAATGTTTAAGGACTACCATGATCCTCATGGTAGGAAGAACTATGGCAAGCAAGTGTCTCAAGGTTTAGTTATGGGGCTTCTTTACTTGGAGTTATATACTTGATTGAGTATTCACGAGTTGATATAATGAATACCCAGATATGATCTCTATAAGATCCTTTATAAATGTGTTGTGGGTTTAGCTTTATTCTATTTGATCTACCCATAGATCAAATTATATTACCCAAATATAAGGTTTTTAGCAAAGGTCATATTGAAACTTATCTCAGTCAACTTGATGATCTACTTTAGTTCCACCAAGTTAAGAGAGGCTTCAATCACTTTGATAAGTTTTATTTAAAAGCGCAAAAATTATCCAGATTTTCTATGCATGAATGCAATGCACACACCTGAGCTCAGCTTATTTCTAAGCTCTAATGTTGGGATGTTACACATTTCCAGCTCTTCTATTGAATTGATGAGGATTGTGGAAGAAGGATTCTTGCCATGTGATGCAAAGAAGTTGACCCGGTCTGAGGTTGTGGATAAGCATCTCAATTCCACTGCCTTGGGTGTGAGATCCAGGCACATGGTTTAATAGGATTGATAGGATACCCATATCAACAAGTTGCAACTTCTTTTCCGGAAGCTCATTCGAAAAGAACTCTAAGGTTAAGCGTGCTTGGCCTAGAGCAATTCTAGGATGGGTGACCGACTAGGAAGTGGGTAACCGGGTGCGCACGAGTGAGGACAAAGTGCGTAGAAAAGACTAGTGTTGGTCTGTGGGGCCAGTCTAGATATCCTATTAAGCTGCCGGGAGTGACACCCCCGGGCCCAGGAGTGGACGGGGTGTTACAAGTGGTATCAGAGCCGGCCCTTGCGATTAACAGGTGTGTGCGAGTCAGTGGTGGGACATGTGGAGCATGACGCGTGTGGCCCGGCGTGGACACGGCATGGCACATGTGCCGGCACTAGACGCACAGACGGTGCCAAGAGGGAACGTTCCTGGGGTGTGCTTGATCGATGAGGGCATCGATCTTCTAAAAGGGTGGGTGTATGTGAGATCCAGGCACATGGCTTAATATGATTGATAGGATACCCATATCAACAAGTTGCAACTTCTTTTCTGGAAGCTCATTCGAAAAGAACTCTAAGGTTAAGTGTGCTTGGCCTAGAGCAATTCTAGGATGGGTGACCGACCGGGAAGTAGAAGGTGCACGCAGTGAGGACAAAGTGCGCAGAAAAGACTAGTGTTGGTCTGTGGGGCCAGTCTAGATATCCTATTAAGCTGCCAGGAGTGACACCCCCCAGGCCCAGGAGTGGACGGGGTGTTACATTGGGCATGATCCAAAAGGCATTGACTCCCAAGGACTTTGCTCACATTCGCCAATTCTCCACCGCCAAAGAAGCTTGGGATCATCTCACCGAGTTGTATGTCGAGAATGCTAGCATTCAAAGCTCTAAGTTTGATGAAGTCAACAATGAGTCGGATGGTTTGCTATGCAAGATGATGAGACTCCCGAAGACATGTATCGTCGTCTCAAGGTTCTTTGTTGCACTATGAGGGACCTTGGAGCTACCTATGTGGATGACAAGTTCATGAAGATAAAGTTTGTTCAAGCCCTTCTTCCCTTTGAGGAGCAAAACCTCAACTCCATCAAAGGGAGAAGCAACTATCATATCATGTCATCTCAAGACGTGTTGAGTGAAGTCATTGCCATGACGATTGACAAGAAGAATGTGGAGTCCGCTTGTGCTCATGCCTATGGATCTCAAAAGGTGAACCTTTCCTTGAAGGCCCAAGTTGTGGAAATTGATGAAGATGAAGATACTAGTGAGTGGTCTCAAGAGGACATCAAGTATGCCTCCAATGAGAATTTGGCTCTCGCATCAAGAGCCTTTTGGAACAAGCTGGGCATGAAGTCAAGGTCAAGGGACAACTCAAGATTCAACTCAACCATGAAGGCTCCTAAGGCAAGATCGTGCTACAATTGCAATGACAAGAGTCACTTCGTATCTCAATGTCCCTTCGAGAATAGAGAGGACAATGGTGGCCGTCTTATCTGCAAGAGCAAGCCAAGACCTCCTCATCCAATAAACAAGAACTTACAAAACAAGAACCTCGCAAACAAGGAAAGGGCAATGGTGGTCCATGAAGAGTACTTCTCGTGTGCGGATGATGATGATAGTGAAGGTCGAGGTGGAGAGATTGTGGGAGTTGCCACTATTGCTACTTCTTCTACCCCACGAGTGTCTCTCTTTGACTCGCCTAATAAGAACATCATCCACCCCAACCAAAAGTGTCTCATGGCCAAGGCCACCGAGGTAACATCTGCCTCCAAGTCTCCCTCAAATGAACTTCCTTTGCATGATCTTGATGGTCTAGATGTAAAGAAATAGATGGTTAGCATGTGTGAATTCATAGAGCACCTAGATTATGATACTAGAACGTGCTTTGAAACTCTTGCAAACCAACTTGACCATGCTAGGGAAATGCTAGATGAAAAGGAAGAACTAATTGACATGCTAGGCAAAAATGAACGAGAGGCCGCTGATGAAATTGCCTCTCTCTCACAATCTCTTGAAGATGAACATAATTTGAGAATAACTCTTGAGGAGAGTGTTGCTAAGCTTGTAGATGACCATAATGCCTCCATGTCTCAACTTGTTAAAGAACGTGATCATGCTCTTGCTTCAATTAATGTCCTTAAAAATGAAAAGGTTGAGTTTGGTGTTGGTCATGAATGTCTAAAGGACTTTGAGAAACTCAAATAGGAACACCATGCCTTGGAGAGCAAATTCTCAAGGCTTTTTGAAGCTCATGAGCAACTTTAAACTCAACTGAACAATGAACAATCAAAATCTTCTTCTATATCTATTATAGATGTGTCTTGTTCTACTAATCCTTGTTGCAAGCATGTGGAACTTGTTGAGGAAAACAAGGAGTTTAAAGAACAACTTGCAAAAGGGCAAGTTGACAAGAAGGGTATTGGGTATGCTCCTAAGCCCAAGAAGAAGAAGAACAATAAAAATAAGAAGAGTAAGAATTTTGCTCAAGGACCCGCTTATGGTTCCACCTTTGTCCAAAGTGATAGCTTTGCCGGGAAGAACAACCCCTCCTACATTCTTTGCAAATCTTTTTATGTTCATGTTTATGCAAAATACATTGGAACTTCTTATACCCATGATTATCATTGGACTATTTGGGTACCAAAGACCCTTGTGGCTAAATAAAGGGGACCCATTACAAAATGGGTACCTAAAACCAAAGCTTGATTTTCTTGTAGGACTTTGCTTCCCATGGAGAAAAATGGGGTGCATGATAGTGGAGCTACAAGCCATATGACCGGAAGCAAATCTATCATGTCTGAGATTAGGCCAAATTTTGCCAATACTATGGTCTCCTACGATGATAAAACAAGTTCTCGGGTATTGGGTTTTGGTAAGGTGGTAGTAACCCCGGATGTTTCCTTGCTTAATGTCATGCTTGTCAAAATCCTTGGGTACAATCTCCTTTCCATTTGTGCTTTAGCCATTATGGGTCTTTCGTACTTCTTTAATGAGCATTCCGTGGTCCTCATGTGGAGCAAGACTGTTATGGTGGCTTTCGTTGGATACGTAGAGCATGACTTGTACGTGGTGGATTTCTCCGGAAAACCCTCTACACATGCTATATGTATCTATGCGAAAGCCGACGTGGGCTGGTTGTGGCATTGCCGCTTGTCCCATGTAAACATGAAGTCTTTGCAAAGTCTCTACACGGGGGCCACATCCTTGGACTAAAAGACATTTCCTTTGTGAAAGATCGTGTGTGCAGGGCTTGTATTGAAGGGAAGATGCATGAGACGCCTCATAAGATCCTCAATCAAATTACCACCAAGCGGTGCTTGGAACTTCTTCACATGGATCTTTTTGGGCCTCCGTCTCATGATAGCCTTGGAGGGAAGAAGTATTGTTTGGTGATTGTGGATGACTTCTCAATATACACATGGTCCTACTTCAAATTCAAGAGAGAGACTCAAAAAATCGTCATTGACTTTGCCAATCAAGTTCAACGGAAACACAATGCTACAATCCTCACCATTAGGAGTGACAATGGACCAAGTTCAAGAACTACACTTTGGATGAGTTTCTTAGTGATGAGGGGATCAAGCATCAATATCCAACTCCTTACACCCCTCAACAAAATGGTGTTACCGAAAGGAAGAACCGTACTTTGATAGATGTGGCCCAGAAAATGTTGGCGGCATTCAAGTCACCTTACAACTTTTGGGCCGAAGCCATTTCCACCGCTTGCCATGCTACCAACTGCCTTTACCTACGCAAGAAGAAGAACATGACTCCATATTAAATCCTCAACGGACACAATCCCAATGTAAAATACTTCTGTGTGTTTGGTTGTAGATGTTTCATTCTCAAGAAAGGTGTCTGGTTGTCAAAGTTCGAGCCTAAAGCACAAGAAGGTATCTTCGTTGGTTACTCCAATCAATCACATGCCTATAGAGTCTACAATAAAGCCAATAGAAGAGTTGAAGAATCTAGCAACGTTGAGTTCGATGAAGATCATGAGTCTCTTGTGAGGCAAGATGGTGTTCGTGATCCAAGTGATGAAATTCCTCCCCAAGCCATAAGAAGAATGGGTTTGGGATTCTTCCACCCCATTAAGGATCCGCTTGTGGCCGAAGGAGAAGGACCAAGCTCTACCCAAGTGGAGCCCTCACTCTCACAAGATCGTCCTGTTTCTCAAGGAAAAAATGTTGCACCTCAAGATTCTCAAAGCTCTTCCCAAGCTCCTCATGACCATGACTCTCCAAGCTCCCGTCAACATCAAGCTCCTCAAGATCTACCTCTCCAAGATTGTGGAACTCCACAAGACAATGTTGATCAAGGTCAAGCTATAGAAGATCAAGGTTAAGCTAACAATAACCAAGGCCAAGGTAATGTCTCTCCACCCATTGATGATGATTCTCCAACGGTTCATATTGATGAAGATAGTGATCAAGTTCGTGCATATAGTCAAGGCAGGGACTCAAATCATGGTGATGACCAAGTGGTTGCTCAAGAATCTCGTATTGAGACCCAAGCTCGCTGTCAAGCATATCGTCTCGCCAAGCTCATCAAAGATGGCCATATCCTTGATAATGTTTATGGAGATTTCAATAGGGGTTCTACTACTAGGAGGCAATTAACCTCTTTTAGCTCCCACCATGTTTTTATCTCTCATGTTGAACCCCAAAAGGTCTTCGAAGAATTTGAAGATGATGATTGGCTCGATGCTATGAATGAAGAACTTCACAACTTCAAGAGCAACAAGGTGTGGACATTAGTGAAGCGGCCAAGAGATTGTCAAAATGTCATCAGGACCAAGTGGATCTTCAAGAACAAGCGAGAAGCCAATGGGATATTCGTCTACACCAAAGCAAGGTTGGTTGCCCAAGGATACTCCCAAGTTGAGGGCATTGACTATGGTGAAACATATGCTCCCGTTGCTCGTCTTGAATCCATTAGCATGCTTCTTGCTTATGCTACTCATCATAATTTTAAATTGCAACAAATGGATGTTAAGAGTGTTTTCCTTAATGGTCCCTTGAAGGAGTTGGTTTATGTCAAGCAACCTCCGGGTTTTGAGGATCCCCTCTTCCCGAACCATGTCTACGAACTTGATAAGGCTCTCTATGGCCTTAAACAAGCCCACGTGCGTGGTATGAGTGCCTTAGAGAGCTCTTGTTAGACCATGGTTTTGAAGTTAGGCTAATCGACCCCACTCTTTTTACTAAGAGAGTTGGAGGAAACTTGTTCATTTGCCAAATTTATGTTGATGACATTATTTTTGGGTCTACTAACAAATCTTTTAATGAGCATTTTGCCAAGCTCATGACCGACCTCTTTGAGATGTCTATGATGGGGAGTTGGAATTATTTCTTGGGTTTAAAGTCAAGCAATTTAAGAAGGGAACCTTCTTCAACCAAGCCAAATATATTCAAGACATGCTCAAGAAGTTCAACTTTGATCAAGTAAATGGAGCCAAAACTCCCATTCCCCACAAAGGTTAATCTTGATCTCGATCCCAAGGGTAAGGATGTGGATCAAAAACTTTATTGCTCGATGATTGGTTCTTTGCTTTATCTTTGTGCATCCCTATCGGATATTATGTTGAGAGTGGGTATGTGTGCAAGATTCCAAGCCGCACCAAAGGAAAGCCACATGGTGGAGGTCAAGAGAATCTTTTGATATTTGGTTCATACCCCAAACTTTGGGTTGTGGTACCACAAGGGAGCTAGCTTTGACCTCATTGGATACACGGATTCCGATTGGGCAGGAGATAAGGTGGGAAGGAAGTAAACCTCCGGAGCATGTCAATTTATCGGAAGATCCTTGGTGTGTTGGTCCTACAAGAAACAAAATTGCGTGTCTATGTCCACCGCCGAAGCCGATTACATATCCACCGCTAGTTGTTATGCTCAATTACTATGGATGAAGTAAACTTTGAAGGATCTTAGTCTATCTTTCAACAAGGTGCCCCTTCTTTGTGACAATGAGAGTGCCATTGCCATTGCTCACAACCCGGTGCAACACAACCGAACCAAGCACATTGAGATTCATCATCATTTCATTCGGGATCATGTTGCAAGAGGAGACATTTCTTTGGAATATGTGCCTATCAAGGCCAATCTAGCAGACCTTTTCATGAAGCCTCTTGATGAAGCAAGGTTCCGGGAGTTAAGGCATGAGCTAAATATCATAGATTCGAGCTATGTGGATTGAGTGACTTGCACACCTATCCGTGTCTCAAAGAATATCTTGTTTGGATGCACGCATGGATTTAGGGGGAGTGTAGTTCCACACATGAATTAACACTCTCCTTATTATGCACACATTAATGTATTCACTCTCTATGGTCTCTCAAGGAGACAAAATGAGCTTAAATGATGAGTTTTGGTAATGAAGTCAAGATATATATTCATGGTGTTAATCCAAATTTAATCATATATGGTGGCCTCGGTTGTCGACCTCTTGTGTGTTTCTCTTAGTGTTTCCCCTCGTTTTTGGTGTTTTTGTTCGTTTTTGGGTGTTTGTTTGGTTCTTCACAGTATGAGCTGTCTATCCCAAGCCTTTGTTCATTCCCACAAACCCCTCTATATCTTGCACAAGTTCATTCCTTGCCACAAACTAAACCTAGAAGAACTTTCCTGGCAGCACCGGTAGTTCCGGCAAGCGCTGGTAGTACCGATCCTTGGAGGATTTCTCCGGAAGTTCTCCCTGGAACGGTACTACCTCCCGGGCTGAACTACTCGCGTCACCAGTAGTTCTGGACCTAGGCAGGTACTACTAGTCGGTCTATCGACCTTTAAGTCATGGGCTGAGGAGACAACGGGTCTTTCTTCCCCATTCTCTCCCTCGACCCACAAATTACAGGATCCGCCGCCGGCACCACCGTTTCCGACCACCCCTTCCCAGATCTGCTCCGTGGGAACCTTCCCCACCTCGATGTCCTGCCATGGACTCCAGTATTTGCCCCTAACTCCCTCCATTCATGGAGATCTTTCCATTCCATTACTTGAGTTAGGGAATGCCATGTCTAGGGCTATTTCTTTAGCTAGAACTGTCTAGGGAGATCTTGGTAGGCCTAGGAACCTTTGCTAGAGTAGATTGAACTCATGCATTGATGGAATCCATATCGATTGTGCTCATAGATCCGATGAACCGCTTCATTCTTGCTCGCATCGGTACTACCGGTGGGGCATGACCGGTACTTCCGGTGGGCTCCATACCACCGGTAGTTCCGTTGGCTCACCAAAACTTCCGCTGCACACAGTTTGGACTCCACCTCTGTATTTTTTCAATCTCTCTTTGTTTTCTATTTGAACTTGTGCACTTACCCACCCTTTCCCCCTACCTTATTCTTTCTTCTTAGGGTAAGGTGGTTCCCGTGGTGGCTCTAAGCGGGTCCGTGCTTTCTCGAGTGCTCCACCGGAGATTGATGAGGATGATCTAGAGGTTGTGCATCTGTCTGGCCAGACTGCCTGTCAGAGAGCTGCTATTGAGTGCCACGTTGCTGAGGCTGAAGGAAAGAGGCCTGCTATACCCTCCTAGAAGAAAACCACCACTAGGCCCGACTCGACCAAGAAGAAGATCTCTTCATGGCCGTAGGCAGCTTATGAGAAGTTTCGCAAGCAGGATCCCTATGCTGCTCCTCGTGACCGTCTGTCTCATGACCCCTACTTCTACACGAAGCGCCAATAGGAGATCTATGTTGAAGTATATGCCACCAAGAAGAAGAATACTATTTCCCCTCAGAAGAACATCAATGTGACTCACATGGAGAGCAAGCCTGCTTATTTTGGTGAAGCCCTTGAGATGTGCAGGAAGTTTGGGCTGATCAAGCTCATGGAGCATCGTCAGAATTATGATGAGAGGATAGGACTTTGAAGTGGATGATTCATGAAAATATCTTGTCTGCCAAGTGGTCTGAGTTTGCTGATATTCTTCGCTATCCCATTCAGGAAGGCAGGTGTGCAAATGGGTGGTGTGTCCACGAGTCCAAGGCATCCGCTCCTGAAGTTTTGGAGCCTCTGTACATCGAAGGCTGGGGTGTGAATGGTCAGGTGGCTCATCTCCTTTCTACCTATGAAATCATGCGCAGAGTGTACCAGAACACCATTGCTCCCAAGGAAGGTAACTTCGATCAGCTTCATGCCTTTCAGATTGATCTTATGTACACGACTTACTGCCATAGAGATTTTGAGGAGCGTCTTAATGTTATGGATTATCTATTCCAAGAGATTTGGCTTGCTCTGATTGAGAAGAGGTTGTGTCCCTATGCTCCATACATTCAGTCTCTTATCAATGCCAAGTGGTTGGAGGTCACCCACTCGCGCTTTCTATAAGATGGTTGTACTGTCCATGAGGAGAAGACTCTCCGTGTGATGAAGCATGAGAAACCTTGTTCTCAAGCTAAAAGGGAAGCTGCTGCTTTGAGGGCTGCAAGGGATAGTGCTCAGGCTTCAGGCCATGCTAGATATAGCCTTCTGAAGCTTCTCCTCCACCCCGACTTGAGAGGCACCCATCTTGGACCAAGAAACTATTGAAGAAAGTCAAGAAGACCTTCTGTTTTATTCAAGACCGTGAGTATCAAGCCTATGTTGCTCAGAGGCACAATGTCAAGAGGGAGAAGGCAATCATGAGGAAGCTTGATATTGAAGTATCTCCCAAGTCCAGCTCCATCACCACTCCCAAGGATCAATGGGTCAATGCGAATTGCAAGTGGACTAACAGTGATGATGAGCCTAAAGTCACCGGTCCCTTTCTGCCTGCTTGGAACAATGCCACATGGGAACCCGAGCCTTCTCCTCCGTATGTTAGTGGGTGGGGCGCGTAGATTGTCTACTTTGTCCCTTTTGGCATCTTGATGCCAAAGGGGGAGAAAATTTTCCTCTAGTAAGCTATGGGATTTGCATGGGTTGTATCACGAGATTTTTCTTTCTTTGATCCTTTTATGCTCGTGAACACTTTTCTCTCTTTATGTATGCTTGTGGACCTCTGTTATCTGTATGTATGTGGACCTTCGTTATGTGTGCTATTATGTGGTTGAGACTATGTATTGTGATATTTATGTGGTGTTCTAGTGGTTGGTTATATTGGGTGGATCTATCTCATTTTATCATATATTTTCTCTCCACATGGTTGGTGGTGCAAAGGTATGACTATCTCCTTTTCTTGTATTTCCTTGCACTTCTGATGGTTTTGTAATTGTAAGGGGGGATTTATTCCGTATGTGAGCTTGTTGCATTCCATAAGCAAATTTTCAACTCTTGCACACATCTAGGGGGAGCTACTCTTACATTACAAAAGGATGTTCCATTTTGCTCTTTATCTATGCAAATCTTATGGGGTTGTCATCAAACACCAAAAAGGGGGATATTGAAAGGATATTAATTTCTCTTTGTATTTTGGTGTTGATGACAACTTCAATTGTGGTTTAACCATGTGCCTAAGTTACAAGTTTTACTTATGGATGGTTTAGTGTGTGGACTCCTCTCTTAAAGGTTCTTGAAGACGGTGTCTCTTATTTGCACTTTCTCTCTCTTTTATATTTTAGGGGACCGTACTATCAAGAGGGGGTCTACCTAGGAAGGTTGTGGGAAACCATGTTTTCATGCACATACCGTACTTGCACATCTATAGCCTTCCTATTTTTTAGTGAGAGAGTGGTCTTTTGAGGTAGTTGAGCCTTTTCTGTCCTGACCGGAAGTACTGGCCAGGCGCCGGTAGGTCCACTCGTAGATTTCTGTGGGGCTGGCCTGACAGTAGTTCCGACTCAAGATCCGGCTGCAGTTCTGCTTAGGTTCATATACTCTATGTTTTGGAGTGTCCTATTTGACAGAACTAACGCCAGAAGTTTGCCGGTAGTACTGGTCAGAAGGTTTGGTCACCCTCTGACAGGAACTTTTGGCCAGCACTACCTGGCCAACTCTATTGAGCGGTACTACCACTGGGAACCGGTAGTTCCAGTGAGGAACTCCACGACCCAGTACTTCCGATGCTAGTTCCGATCCAAATTCCAACGGGGGTGATATTGCTTCAGTACACTTCTGTGTCAAAGTGTCATATTTGTCGGAATTTGGGCCAGAACTTCCGCCGGTAGTACCGGTCATTTAGTTCCACTAGTCTCAGCCAAAATTTCTGGCCGGATCAGGAGCAGCTCCTTCAGCTTTCAAGCCGTTGGAGCATGCCCACCAGAAGTACCGACTGCCCGCCAGTAGTACCGGTGGTGTCGCGGGGACAGTTAACGTCTCAGTTCGAAGGGGGCATATTTAAGGCACCCTTCTTCCTCCTCCCATCTTATCTCTTTGTTTTCTCTCTCCTCCATTAATACAAGAGCTTGAACTACCTAGATCTCTCTCCCTAGCCACTCAAACCTCTTGATATTTTTATGAGTGGGAGAGGTGACCTAGATCTACACTTCCACCAAAGGAATCGTGACTTCTCCCACCCATCCTTAGTGGATATTGTTACTCTTGAGTTCTTGGAACCCTAGACGATGTAGGGCATCCTCAGAGCCGGGGCAATTGTTGTGAAGCTTCGTGGTGTCGTGGATGGCCTCCGATTGGGTTGTCGAGTCTCCCCTCAACCTTGTTGTAAAGGTTTCGGTTGGCGCCTTCAAGGTCACCGGTTAGTGGATTGTGAGGCCGCCTTTGTGGTGGTGCTCACCGGAGAAGAAGGTGAGGCCTTTGTGGCGCTCAGGTGACCTTGTGTGGCCCGACACCTCTCCAACATATACATAGGTCTCTTGAAAGTGAACTACGGGAATTACATCTTCGTGTCCGCTCGCCGGTTTACTCATTCCTCTCCTTTACTACTTGCAATTACCGTCTTTTTTACTTGTTGTATCGTTTGCCATATAGGTTGCTCATCTAGTTGCATCTCTAGAGAACTTAATTTTGTGCAAAGACAAAATTTGTAAGAAAAGACTAAAAATTGGTAGTCTCCTATTCACCCCTCTCCAGTCGACCAAAGTTGGACCTTTCACTTGATGTGACATGATAGAGGCATAGTCTAGTACTCCCTCCGTTTCATAATATAAGATGTTTTACCTTTGTGAAAAGTAGTATATGTAGAGCTCTTTTTTGTGTGTAGGTTCGGAGTGAATCTAGATAGTAAAATAGGTCTAGATACACTCTTTTTACAAAGCTAAAACATCTTATATTATGAAACGGAGGACATTAAGCATGGATTACACCGAGAAAGATGAATGAGTTGATCTTTAAAATTGATTCTGAAAGGACTTATGGTAAGTTTAAATAGTCATTTGTTCATCGTACCATCAAAATGAAAGGTTTCTCTGAAGTATGGCGTGCTTGGATTTATACTTTTGTCAATGGAGAGTGGAGATAGCATGGTCATCAAAGTTAATGATGACGTTGACCATTGATTTCAAACGAAAATACACCTAAGAAAAGAAAAAGATGATCCATTATCGCCTTCCTCAACATGCTAGAAGATATGTAGAGGTGATGATTGAACGTGCAAAGTCAAAAATCCAAACTGATGGGTGGTTCCACGTATAGTGGATGTTGGACTAAGCAACTCTTGGGTCTTAAAATAAATTTCATACGAGTATTTTTTTCTGTTTTGGGGAAGCTCAAGACGTGGACGCTCTATATGCTGAATTGTTCGGATGCGAGCATGTTCAGTTTGGAAATAGGTGTTTGGATATTCCAGTCCACTACCGAACACTAACAAATGCCAAAAAGAAACGCGTTGAAGAGCGACTCGAGAAGAACTTAGGTATTGGGAAAGGAAAATTAATATATGTATGAAAAATATTGGTTCTCATCAATTCAGTACTAAGAAATATGGTTCATTCTTTTAGTTATCAAAAGAAGTACCCCATATACAAGATTTTTTATGAACCGGAGGAAATTGAACCCCTACTCCTTTAATATACTAACTAGCGGGAGCTAGCGCGGCGCACGTTCCGTTTGTGGATGCTCGTACGCTGAGAACACCCACAAAATACTAGCAAACGACGCGAAAAAATAGCAGTACCTTCACCTTCAAACCAGGGGTGTACGCAGGGGTTGGTTGGGTGGGCCACGGCCCACCCTGAATTTGAGAAATGTTTACTATTACCCCTAATCTACAGTTTAGAATTCTGTATAATTAGTCTTTTTAGGTGTGCCCTGCATTTTTGTACCGTGTCCACCACTGCTTCGAACTATCGGGGAAAAGATGCCCCGACTTAACTCACCCATGGACGCAACTCGGCTGCATGGCGAAGGTCAAACTATAATGACAACGGTCTACTCAGGTTCTCAGGCCGAACCTCGCTAGAAACTCGTCGGGAATCACCCGATTTTTGTCAGCAGCCTATGTATCAATTCATCCCGAGTGAGGGCTAGCGACTACACCGGCTTCATGAGAAAGTCATTAGAGTAACCAACAACATATCCTATTACGCGCACAATTGCTTAATATCGGTCAATCTGCATCTGGTCCACCCGTCGGCTTAACTCATTGCTTGATACCAAAAACAATTTAATTCTCACAAAACCGCCTAGGAGCAGACACGACGCTGGCAACATTTCTCCGCGCATAGCCCAAGGTGGCCCATAATCAATCCGTGGTGCGAACATGGAGCGCCTTTGCAATTTGCCTATGGTGTGTTCTCATATAACCTGGTCATGGTGCCCATTAGTGGGGACGTACACATTGCACGGAACGACGCAACGCAATTGGTATGATACAAGGCAACAGTCTCAAGATCTACCCACCATATACCGGCGCAAGGAACCAACGATGGTTCTCTATATTTTCTACCTCTCCTTGCTCTATCTCAGAAGATGAGTACGACTCCATCGATGAACCCCTCCCATTCCACTCCATCTCTGACGCCATGGATTCTAGAACACCAAAGAACTTCCATTCTTCATCGTCCGCGGGGCAATGCCACATGTAATTGGGTAATGCCAGAAGTGCATGTCACTTTTATGTCCTGCCATTAAAATTGAATTGCAATTGCACGAAAGCTGCGACTACATGTATAAAATGTGTGCAACTATAGAAATAAGACAAAAAACTTTATATTGAATAAAGGGGATTTTAAGAAAAGACTCTCGTGCAGCGTCTCACAACACAAAATCCTATTGGAAGAGCACGTGCATGCATGCATAGTCTAACACCTCGTCGTTTACATCATCTATTAATGACTAAATTTGAATATTCAAAATAATTTATCTCATAAACTATTGATTTGATTAGAGATTTGTTTTCACTGTATGAGTTCATCTCAACGAGAACTTCAAAACTAAATCCCATGTTAATATGTTTCAACAATTTTTTTGTCGCACTAGTTGCCAGATTATAGTAGCATGGTTGCCAGATTAACTTTGAATAGTTATCATTATAATAATACATATTTACCGGTATTTTACATGTTTTTCAAACATTATGCAATGTTGTATAAGTAGAAGTAGAGAAAAATAGTTGTACAATTCAAGAACTATTTGATATCACTCTAAAATAGTTGTACAATTCAACCTTGCACCTCTGTTCGGGATTGCTAGGCCGGAGGGCCAAATCGGAAGTGCAAAGACGTCCTATTAATGCTCCTAATTTCATCCAATTACTCCTCTTATTTATCCAGAAATATCTCCCACCACGTCCTATTAATACTCCTGGCTGTTGGCACGGTTAAAGGGGATTGCATGGATTGGCTTGCAGGTTTTTAATTAGGCGCACTGGCTACATGCATTGGCTCGATTTTAGGATCACTCCTGCATACAATAACTAGCGATAAAACGAATAGGAGGTGTTAATTCTTCGGTCTAGTATTTCCGAAATATCTAGTTTTGCTCTCTGGTCTAGTAATCCTGAATAGCATTAACATCAAAACAACAATATAAAAAACAACACAAGTCTGACCATGAGAAGGAAATGAGAGATTGTATCAATATAAATGCATCATCCACTCATCAAGGACACGATGACGAATATGTTACTTGCATTGGTAGCTCAGAACCTCATGTCATAGATCCTATAGATAAGTGGACATGCACTATTGACCCCAAGTTGACATGAGTAGCAAGAGTGCAGCAAATGAAGATTAACCAGGCCATATGGGATGAAATAAAACTTGAAACACAAAAGTATATTGCAATATGGATGTATACACATGGTAAGGAAATCATTTTGCACCTTGTTTGATTGTTCATTTGTCCATTTTTTTTGTTGCCTAACCTACCCGTTTTACTTTAATTTAATTTGCAGCTATACCATTCAATTCAATCGGCAATGACAAGTTCAAGAAGATGTGTGAGGCTATTGGTCAATTTTGCCCTAGTATTGTACCACCTTATCAATATGCTTTGCTTGAGACCTTGTTGAAGTCTGAGTATGCAAGAACCAAGAGTTTTCTCAAGGACCGTGAGGAGGATATGATGAATAATGGATGCTCTCTAATGACTGATGCTTGGACTGGCATGAAGATGAGAAGCATCATGAATCTGGTCACACATTGTGATCAAGGTGTTAATTTCCTCAAGTCCAAGGAGACATCAGATGTGTCACACACAAGTGAGATGATCTTTGATCTGTATGATAAAGAAATTGATGTACTAGGTGATGAACATGTGGTGCAAGTTGTGACCATACCTGGGCGTTTCTTGGGTCGGGCCAGAAATATTCTGATGCACATATTGTTGGGCCACGCGGAGATAAACAAAAACTTTCCCCTACATGGTGTTTCGAAGATCTGGTCATGGTATAAGGCCATGAGGATTACAACTAGACGCGTAGCTGTGGATTACTGATGTAGCACGCCGGTTGATGCAGTGCAGTCCCACGATCCGATCCAATCCCACGATCATCGAAGTACTGAATGTATAACACCTCTGCCAGTATCCACACATACAAGGAGAAGAACCGGTGGTAGACTTCTAGGTCCGATGTGGCAGCTAAACTGAGTGGGGCTAGGGTTTCCAATGTATGGACTGATATAACCATGCCCTTTGGGCATCCTGCGCCCCACTATATATAAGAAGTATAAGTGGACTCCACAACACTTCAGGCCCAAACACTAAGGCCTAATACAAGTAATCGTGAGTCAAGATGTTGAGGGCTAACCTCAAGGATGGCCCGATCTTTCACGAATCCCTTGAAATCGAGGAGGGGGATGAGGGAGAGGAAGAAATCCGTGAACTCACGCACGAAGAACATGATGAACACACGCACACGCGAAGACACAATACACACATATAGCTCACGCCGGTGGTGACCGGTCCGGTGCAATCCCTAGGATCGGTGTCGGGTGGAGTACTCTCTCTCGAACCAGCACAACAAGTAGGGAGTCTCGGTGAGATCTTAATGTCTTGGCAAGGGGCTCGGATGCCAAGGCCTTGTACAACGAGGGAGGCACGATGCGAACTCCAACGAGGTGGGGGATAATTGGTGCTCCTTTCTGAAGGAGCATGCGACTAGAAATTAGGGAGATCCACAAGGGTGTCTTCTAATTTCAATTATCCAAGTCTGAGTAATACCAGGGGGTGTGGGGGTTATATATAGGCTAGCCACTAAAACAGGGGTAGTTTGGGAACAAAATGGTAAAAACTAGATGAAATAGAAATATTCTCAGGCATCAAACCCTGGTTGACTTTGAGACTGGGCCGTTCCGGTGGTAAGTCCGGTCGCGTCGGACTGGGAGCCGAAATTTCCGGTCAGCACCGGCCGTCCTGGTCTGGCACCAAAATAGCATACAGAGGTGCAGTTCGGTCGACACCGGTTGGTTTCGGCGAGCACCGGAAATTCCGGTCATGGGTCCAGTCCACCGGAGTGGGCGTCAGGATTTCTGGCGTGGGTTCCGGTCCGCCGGTCCTGGCGCTGGTTTGACTTGGGACTCCGTCTTACATTGGCTTGGCTCCTTCTCTTGGCATTTCTTCATGGGGTTCATATCTGATGATGCATAAAGTATTGGCATGAAGTAGCAAGCCATCCAAGGATGTATCTAATTAAATCACAAGAGACAAGGAGCGAATTCACCTTAGCTTGAAGGAGCTTGGCTCGGGCATGAGTCATTGGTCCACTTGGGGACTTGGTGGTGTAGATGTAGGGACGTCCGTAGGACGGGCTGCATCATATCCCCCCTTGGGAAAGAGTCACCCTCGACTCTTCATGGTCATCATCTTGAACATCTCTGTAGAAAGGTGAAAGGTCCTTGACGTTGAACGTATTGCTTACAAGGTACTTGGAGGTCGGAATGTCGATGATGTAAGCATTGTTGTTGTTTCTCTTGAGGAGCTTGAAGGGACCATCTCCTCGAGGCTTGATCTTGGAGTCGCGTTCTTTGGGGAAGCGGTCCTTGCTTAGGTGTAACCATACGAGGCCACCTTTCTCAAATATCAACTCTTTCTTGTCCTTGTTGAGCCTTGTAGCTTGGCGTTGCACTTGTTGCTCGATTGTAGCTCTTGTTTCTTCGTGTAGCTTCTTCATAGCTTGTGTGTGCTTGTCGATGTCCATGTTGGCACACTCATGGAGAGATAGAGGTAGGATGTCGAGCGCAGTGAGGGGCTCGAAACCATAGATGATCATGAAGGGACTCATGTTGGTTGTAGAGTGCTTGGCTCAATTGTAGGCGAACTCAGCGTGGGGGATGCATTCCTCCCAATCCTTCAAGTTCTTCTTGATCAACACATGAAGGAGAGTCCCAAGGCTTCGGTTGACGACCTCGGTTTGTCCATCGGTTTGCGGGTGTGATGCGGAAGAGAAGAGTAGCTTGATGCCGAGCTTGGCCATGAGGGTCTTCCACAAGTAGCTCATGAATTTGACGTCGCGGTCAGGGACGATTGTTATTGGCACACCGTGAAGACAAACAATTTCCCTAAAAAACAAGTTGGTAACATGTGAAGCAGTATTGGTCTTATAACACGGTATGAAGTCTGCCATTTTTGAGATACGATCCACGACAATAAATATAGAACATGACCATGCTTAGACCTAGATAATCCAAACACGAAATCCATGGTAATGTCGCACCAAGGTGCATGAGGTATAGGAAATGGCATATAAAGACCAAATGGGTTAGACTTAGACTTAGCTTGAACGCACGTCGTGCATTGTTGAACGTAGCGCTCCATGTCTCGCTTCATCTTGGGCCAATAGTAATGAGTGGAAAGCATGTCCAACATTTTTTCATGGCCAAAGTGACCCATGAGGCCTCCACCATGTGATTCTTGGAGCAGCAAAAGTTGAAGAGACGACTTGGGAATGCAAAGCTTGTTTTGTTTAAATAGAAAGACCTTATGCAAATAGAAATCATCAATTCCTTTATCAATGGAGCACTTTGCGAAAATTGGTCCAAAGAACGGGTCGGAAGCATACAAAGTTTTGATTTCATCAAGACCCAACACATTTACTTCGAGTTGAGTAAGAACGCGTGTGTGCTTGCGAGACAAAGCATCTGCAACTACATTATGTTTGCCCTTCTTGTATTTGACAATGTACGGAAAAGACTCCATGAACTCAACCCACTTAGCATGTCACTTACTCAAGTTGGCTTGGCCTTTGAGATATTCAACAACTCATGGTCGGAATGTATGATAAATTCCTTGGGCCAAAGATAGTGTTGCCAAACTTGAAGAACACGAACTAAGGCAAAAAGCTCTTTGTCATAAATCGGATAGTTAAGGAAAGCACCATCAATTTTCTCGCTATGGTAGTCAATAGGACGTCCATTTTGCATGAGGACTCCTCCGATGCCAATACCACTAGCATCACACTCTATCTCAAAAGTTTTAGTGAAATCCGGTAACGCAAGAAGAGGTGCTTCAGTGAGCCTCTTTTAAAGTTCATTGAAAGCTTTTTGTTGTGCTTTGCCCCCACACGAAGGTGACATTCTTTTTGGTCAATTCATTAAGAAGACAAGCAATGGTGGAAATGTCTTTCACAAAGCGATGATAGAAACCAGCCAACCCATGAAAACTTCGGTGTTCACTCACATTTGTGGGGATGGGCCAATCTCGTATTCCCTTTACCTTCGACACATCAACTTCAATGCCCTTTGAAGAAATGACAAATCCAAGAAAAATCAACTTGTCTTTAGCGAAAGTGCACTTGGGAAGATTAGCATATGGCTTTTCATGTTGAAGGATTTGTAAAACCTACTTGACATGTGTAACGTGTTCCTCAATCAACTTTCTATAAACAAGTATATCATCAAAATAGACAACGACACTCTTGACAATGACAGAATGCAAAATATGATTCATAAGGCGCATGAAGGTGTATGGGGCATTAGATAAGGCAAAGGGCATGCCCAACTGTTCATAGAGATCAAGTTTGGTCTTGAAGGCGGTTTTCCACTCATCACCTTCCGCCATGCGTATTTGATGGTAACCACTATGGAGATCAATTTTCGAGAAAATAGTGGCTCCACACAACTCGTCAAGCATGTCATCAAGAAGTGGTATAGCATGTCGATAACGCACGATGATAGCATTGATTGGATGACAGTCCATGCATAACCGCAACGTATCATCCGTTTTTGGAATAAGAATCACGGGTACCGCACTCAGGCTAGTGCTTACTTAGATGAAACCTTTGGAGACGAGTTGGTTGATTGGACATTTGATCTCCTTCGTCTCCTCCGGGTTCATGCGGAAGGCGACACGATTTGGAAGTGGTGTGTCAGGTATGAGGTCAATGCGATGATTGATTCTGCGAAGAGGAGGTAGCCCATGTGGGAGCTCTTCGGGGAAAACATCCTTGAATTCTTGCAAAACAATCATCAAAGATGGAGGAATATTCGTCAAGTCATTAGTTCCTTGCGCTAGGCCCTTGCAAATGAGGATGTAGTGAAAAATGGATGGGTTATTCCTCACATCTCTCATCTCACTTTTGGTGGCAAGGAGAACACTCTTAGTTTTTCCACTCAAGTTAGGCTTGTGGCTCTCACTCACTATGAGGTGGTTCTCTCGCTCACCGCTCTTCTCACAAGTTTGTGTTGTGCTTTGCGCCCTTGCTAAAGCCTTTGCATGGTCCGAAATTATTTGGCTAGGAGTCATCGGTTGCAAAACACATGTCTTGTTAAGCTACTTGAAGGTGTAAACATTTGTGCGACCATCATGTAGAGCACCTTTATCGAATTGCCATGATCGACCAAGCAACATATGGCAAACCGTCATTGGAACTACATCACACTCCACCATGTCTTTGTAAGGACCAATTGAGAGTGTTACCGAGATGGTATGCTTGATCTTCATAGGCCCTTGGTCACTTAGCCATTGCACGTGGTACAGGTGCTTGTGCGGATGAAGGGTGAGGTTGAGCTTCTCACACAACTTGGTGCTAGCAAGGTTGTGGCAACTGATACATTGCAAATGTATCTATAATTTTTGATGTTCCATGCTTAGTTTTATCCACTTTCTTGTGTTTTGTTCCAACTTTGGAGTACTTTTATTATGATTTCTTGGACTAACCTATTAACAAGAGCCACAGTGCGCCTGCTTTTCTGTTGTTTTGGTTCCAAAAAGTTAGAAAATGAATATTCTCGAATTGGATGGGACAAAGCCAAAGTGCCTATTTTTCGGAAGGATCAAGTGCGAGAATACGAGACGGAGAGGCTAGGGGCGCCACACCACCTGGTCACAGGCGTGCCAGGGCCCATGCCGGGTGGTCTGCCGACCCCAAGACCCTCGGCCTCTCCTTCCGCCTATAAGTTGCCTTCGGGACGAAAACCCTAAGTACCCGATCAAAAATCCACGAAAGAGTCTGTAGCCGCCGTCGTCTATGTCCCTAGATCGGTGGGATCTGAAGCTCTTCCCGGCATCCTGCCGGAGAGGGGAATTCACCCTGGAGGCCTTCTTCATCACCATGCAAGCCTCCGGTGTGATGCGTGAGTAGTTCATCCTTGGACTACAGATCCATGTAGTAGCTAGATGGCTGGTTTCTCCTCCTTTGTGCTTTCATGTTTAGATCTTATGAGCTCCGTTCATGATCAAGATCATCTATTTGTAATTCATACATGTTGTGTTTGCGGGGATCCGATGGATATTGAGATGCTATTTCAGATTGATTATTGATTCTATCATGTCTTTGTTATTTGAGATCTTGCATGCTTTCCGTTGTTAGTAGCTATCTTGGCCAAGTAGATGCTAGCAACTCCAAGAGTTAGTATTTATGCTCGATAGTGGGTTCATGCCTCTGGTAATCTAGGGAAGTGACAGAAATCTCTAAGGTACTAGATGTGCTGTTGCTACTAGGGATAAAACAACGATATTTTGTTCATAGAACAATCGTATTGTTTACTTTACACGCAGTTCGTAAAACAATAATCTGTTTCTTGCAACTTAATACTGGAGGGGGTTCGGATGATAACCTGAAGGTGGATTATTAGTCATAGATGCAGTTGGATGGCGGTCTATGTATTATGTTGTAATGCCAATCAAGTCTCAAAGGAGTCAAGATGATTAGTATATGGATGTATTGCTTTCTCGGTGTTTGTCAATTGCCCCGCTGTAATTTGTTCACCCAGCATGTTTTCTATCTAAGGAGTGCCACCTCTAGTGAACTATGGATCCTGGTCCTTTACTTTACATACAATCTACAATCTTTTACTGCTTTGTGTTTACTTTCTGCAAAATTTTACTTCTTTCCATTCGCAAAACACGGTGAGATTGACAACCTCATCGCAAGTTGGGGACAAAGTTCTGTGGTTGTGTTGTGCAGGTCTCCACGTTGCTACTAGCATCGGTAGTGCGCCCTGCCAAAGCTCAGCTAGTAACACCTTTGAGGTGTTTCCTTGCTCCTACTGGTTCGATTAAACCTTGGTTTCATAACTGAGGGAAACTTGCTGCTGTGCTCATCATACCTTCCTCTTGGGGTTCCCAAGGAGCTCTACATCAACCACGCACCAAGCACTTTTCTGGGTGCCGTGTACTGAGCCATCAAGCGATTTTCTGGCGCCATTGCCGGGGAACGAAGAAGAAGAAACTCCCACTTCAACTACGCCAAAGAACAATTTTCAAGGCTTGTTGGGAGTCAAGGACATCTTCACAAGGGGAGTCCCTCATAACCAATCTCTTTACTTTGTTGTTTTTGTTTTGCTTAGTTTTCTTTTTGCTTTGTTTGCTTGTTTTGTTCTTCAAAAAACACTACTAGTTTGCTTTCTTATTTGAAAAACACAAAAAAATTAGTTCCTTTCTTAAGTTGCCTTTATGACTAGCTCTGCTCCAATCACTATTTCATTATGGATAGCTCACTCAGTTTCCTATTTGGGAACAGTTTTATGACTGCTAAGGTAATAGATGAACCACCGCCTGCTAGAACCTCCATGGAAGAAGAAATTGCTGAACTTGAAAGCTAATTAGATGAAAAAGAGGAGGAGAGTGATGGACAAAAGGAGGAAGAATGGATCTACCCATGCCTATGAGAGTAACTCTTTATCCCTTACATTATTTGATTGTCCCCATGCTTATCAAAGGAGGGTGAATGTTATGTTCACGAGGATTCTTTTGAAAATGTTTATAATAAAGCTCTAGTGCTTGTAGATCATGAAAAGCATGCCTTATGTGATAGTTATATTGTTGAGTTTATTCATGAGGCTACTGAAAATTATTATGAGAGAGGAAAATATGGTTGTAGAAGTTTTTATGGTAATGAAACACCTCTCTATGTGCTGAAAGTTTTGAAGTTACTTTTGTTTTATCTTCCTATGCCTGTCACTTTGTTCTTTGTGCATTTATTTGCATACAATATTCCTATGCATAGGAAGTGGTTAGACTTAAATGTGTTTTGAATTTGCTCCTTGATGCTCTCTTTTACTTCAATTCATATTTCCTATAAGAGCATCTTCTCAAGTTTTCATGCCTAACTTAAAGGCGTTAAAGAAAAGTACTTGTTGGGAGATAACCCAAGAGTTTTAGTTGAGTCTTGGAAGTTATTACTTCAGTAATAACTGCTCCTTATCCTTTTTATTTGCTTTTTGTGCCAAGAGTAACCTCTAATAAGAGTGAAGTAATGATTGGAAAAGTTGCTGTCCCGAAACAGATTTCTGTGCTTCACCGTAAAAATTCCTGAGAGAGCTCTGTATGTTGGAATGAGCTGTAATGTTTCGTGCTTCTGCCCCAGGTTGTTATCTAACTTTAGTTAGTTCAACACTTTTTGATTTGAGCAACAGAAGGTCTTTGAAAAAATTCGTCTTTACCTGCTGGTCTATTTTGACAGATTTCTGCCATTTTCTGCATTTGCTTCTTGTTAGTTCCTTCTTGAGTTCTTTTGGGGAATTGAGCTTTTTGAGGGAAGTGCTAAAGTAGCTAGTGTTCTAATGGAAGTTTATTTGGTGATTAAACTGAATCTTGAGACTTGTTTATCTTAAGTGCACTAATGTTGCTAATGAGATTGTGTGAAGTTTTGTATGAAGGAAATTTTTCAAGTGTATGGAAGGAATGAGTAACGAGATGAAGGATGGACTAAATCTCAAGCTTGGGGATGCCATGCTTGTCACCCCAAGAAATATCAAAGAAGTACAAGCGTCAAAACTTGGGAATGCCCAAGGCATCCTCCTTCTTCATCAATAAAATTCCAGGTTTCTTCCAAACGCTTCATTTTTATTGTTTCATGCATAGTTGTATTTTTCTTGGAGCGTCTTCCTTTTTGTTTTTGTTTTGGTGTTTAGTTTGCTTGGTTTGCTTAGTTTTCTGAATAAGTTGGTTGGACCCCCTATTTTACACTTTGGTTTGCAAATAGTTTGGTTTGGTTTGGAAAAGAGTAGGAAAGTTCATACTTATGTGGTAAAAAGAGCTCGTTTTTGACTATGGCTATGCTTTGTCATGCCATGCTTGATATTGTTTTGGCTTTATGCTTAGTATTCTTTGCTGTAGCATGACTTGTTATAAACAATTGAGATTGCTTAATGTGCCTTGGATGAATCGTGCGTTGTTTTAGCATATTAAAGCATAGCATAGTGGTATTGTCGCTCCAACCTCATCGCAAGTTGGGGACAAATTTTTGTGGTTGTGTTGTGCAGGTCTCCACATTGCTACTAGCACCGGTAGTGCGCCCTGCCAAAGCTCAGCTAGTAACACCTTTGAGGTGTTTCCTTGCTCCTACTGGTTTGATTAAACCTTGGTTTCATAACTGAGGGAAACTTGCTGCTGTGCTCATCATACCTTCCTCTTGGGGTTCCCAAGGAGCTCTACATCAACCACGCACCAAGCACTTTTCTGGGCGTTGTGTACTGAGCCATCAGCAACTCCCTCCATCTATGATCACCTTGATAGATTTCCCATTGATGTCGGCTCGTGTTTGGAAGATGTTTGATCTTTGATCTTCATGATCTTGTGCTTGAGTAGTCAAGATCCTTGTGACGACAAGCGATGGACTTGCGTCATGTTCACACATGAGGAGTTCTTGGTCATCTTCCACACGTTGCCTTGTCATTGCTTCCTTGACTCGGGCATCAAATTCATCTTCACTCGAGTACTCTTCGTCGCCATTGTCATGGATAAACAATACTTTCTTATTTCCACACTCGACCGACTTGTGTCCTTTGCCTCCACACTTGTAGCATTCGCCATTGAATGGCGTGGTATCGTTTGTGTACTTGCCACTTGGGGGAGGTTTTCCTTGAGGAAGTGTGGGCTTGAAGGACATCTTGGAGGTACTTGAGGAACTTCCATTGAAGGTTGTTGGTGTAGCGGTTGGAGCTTGCTTGTAGGTGAAATACGTCTTGGTCTTGTTGTACTTGATATCCTGTTGCACTTGACGTTTGATACCTTCGATCCGAATTACGGATCTAGTATAGCTCTTTTTTCCTAGTAGACCAAGGTTTATCGAATCCTAGGGAAGTAGATGCATAGTGAAGTTACTTTAACGGACCTTCGGGAGTTTTAGAATTCCTTTTGTGTTTTTACATGACCAAGAGTTTGCGTCTTTTTGTTGTTGTCGATGATGGAGAGAGGGCCTAGGGCGTTCGGTTTCACCTGTAGCTGTGCAAAACATGTTATGCGAATAAAAGATAATAATAAAGTATGCATGTAATTGTTAGAGCAAGATAAATTATATGTGGGCAGTGCATCCATAATTGCTATTGCCTCCGCAACCGCTTATAGCAATAACCTACTAGTCTCATCCATAGAAGAAAGAGAACTAATGATATGCATAGTGAGATCACCATTAATCCCAAGTAAATCCCTCACATATAGCAGTACTACACCTTCTGTCACTGGGGTTCCCAACCTGCAGATTAGTCATTACTCATACTCCCTATACCTGGCTCAATCCTCGAGGCCTTGGGTACCTGGAAAGTCCTTATATTGAGGCAAAAGAGGATACAATAATCATCATGTCATACAAAATAATGCACGATCCCATCTATGATAATTAACATGCACAAAAGCTACATGGCTAGGATGAAGCCCTTAGCCCAAGGAGAATTACTCACACATAGAGATGAGATCAACAATCACAAACATTGTAATGGAAATCATGAGATTGATAGCAAATAGTCTTACAATGTCGCCAATCGAAGATGAGATCTACTATTACAAGTGGTGGAATATGGCTATGGTGGCGGAGAAGGGTTTGGAGATTAGATCTAAGTATATTCCTTTGGCGGCTCTTCGCTGTGGTAGATGGAGATCTGGAGGCGGCTGATGATTTGGGGGCAGAGACTCGAGAGGCCCTTTTCTCGTCGCTCGAGGATCCTTTATATAGTGGGACCTTCATGAAAGTTGTTCTATTTGACCTAGCGGTGTTGGTGGCAACTATACGACCGGAATTTTATTATGGTCGTATACTTGGTCGTTAAAGCATCTGCCTCCGCTTTAGGACTCCTGGTTTCTTCTGGTTGTTGGAAATCTCGTATCTTTGACTTTAATGTAGTGATTTCCATCATCAAACGTCATTATATCTATAGGGAAAATGGAAAGAAAGGATTGCATACCCCTTTGATCAGTAGGCATTAGTGGCAGGATGTAGAGAGATATTTCATTAAAAATATGAATAATATCCAGTTTAAATGTGGACGTAGATGGCTATATTTCAGAGCCAATAACCTCCCAAAGCTTAAACTTGATCATCCTCGAGCAAGAAAATCAAAATCAAAAAGGAACTCAGCATTTGAACTGAAATAACGAGATGATGATCTTACTCATGATTGGTAGTCTCATGTTTCCTCCACTTCATAAATCTGAAAAACTTCAGCATAGATAGAGTAATGGCAAGCATATCAAACGGGTTTTTATGCATCCTTATAGCGCAGAAAATTACTATTAACATGGATGATTCAAATGAGTAAACTTTATTCCATTTCATGTAATCAACTCATAGGCTTGCCTTTGAACAATAAAGTATAATCATGTAAAATTGAGAGTGTGAGAGTTGTCATGAGAAGCATATACACTAGAGTATCTCAATTATCTCACATCAATAAATCAAGACTTTTCAAGCACTAATTTTCTATTCATTGCCCTTCAAGAATTTCAGTTCTTAAGTAATTGAGAGCATGCCAAAAGAAATATTAGTTTATCAGGTTGTGATGGACACTCGTGGCATCACTAAGGTTTTTGTTCCTTTTGTACAATGATTACTCATAATAGCCAGATGAGTGATTCTGTCATGAACACAGCTACCCAGGAGTGCCATGAATCTTACCCACTATAGCATTGCTTCTACATGTGTTTAATCAACTCATAGCCGAAATTTAGGAGTTTCCTCCATGAAGATCGTTCGTAGGCCAGCGGAGTTGTTGGCATCTGATGAAGTTTGACACGCATAAAGCTATATCATTCTTATGAGTAACAAGTCAAACTTTGGCATGCTCACAAAAACCTCTAAACATTAATTCAATCGAACAAATCCTTTTAAAGAGAGCTATCAAGTCAATCATTATATCCCTGGTGTTGAGTGTCTCTAGAAATAAGCCTTCAAGACTAAACACTACAACACCCAAGCCTTCAATTGTGAGACTTTTTCTTATTACAATTGTTTAGCAAATTTTTAGGCAAGACTTGGTTAACTACAAGAGCTGGAACAAAATGGACCCAACTAAATACCCATGCAAACAAAACTTACTACAATACAAAGACTCACTCCAACAATATAACATCTCAACATTTACTACTAACCAGCATGGGTTTCTCAAATTTCAAAAGTGGGGAGTCATAAGACATACCTCTCATGTTTGGTTCCACTTCTCTCTTCCTTTTTTATTCGTTTCTTGGAAACTCGAAGGTGATCACTCTCCTGCAAATACATGAGAACCTCGAGGCGGAAAGAAAATAAAGAGGGAAAATAAAGAAAAATGGAGAAATTGTTTTGTTCTTTTTAAGAGAGGGAATTTAAAGAATATAAAATTGGCGGAAAAGCTCGGCTAGAAAATATCGAAAGCAAATAGACATAACTAAAGATAAAGTGTTGCGGAAACCAACACGAGTGCTTATAAACTCGAATTAAAAACACAACCTCGAAATAAATAAAAGCAAATGAACACCAAATAAAGATACATGAGGAAACTCCCCAAGCTTAGGCTTTTGCAAGCCCTTCAAATCATTGTGGTGGCGGGAAAAAGTCATTACTCTAGTTTGCAAATTGAGTTGATAAATTACTAGTTGTTCCTCGGAGGTTCAAAGAGAGGCTATGCATCCTCTCCATAGTCCCTCTGAGTTTTTTGAAGTCTTGGTACGTGGCGAACCGGGTTTGTGGCTGCTCCTCTTGATAAAGAACTTCTTACTCCTCTTCTTGGTCCTCATCCTCATACGGAATCTCCTCCTCGGGTTGCTGTTACTCAACCTGCAAGTCATATAGCAAACCCTTCCTCGATAGAGAAAAGACCATTAGGCATATGAGCGGGGTTAAGACGCCCAGCTCCAACAATATGCATGTAATAAACACCACCTCTCCTAGTGAGCATTCCACAAGCCTTTAAAGTAGAGAAACCAACAGGTTGCTCACCAAGCATAGGTTGCAACTCACCTATATCGATGCCTAGGGCAATGGCAAGCAAGGTGATGACGCCTCCACCTATGATTGGTCCTTGGCTTTGGGAGGATTGGTGCTCTAGGTAGCGCACAAGGATTGTGGCCAAGTTAAGTGACAAGTCGCAGTTGGTGTAAGCAGCTTTTGCAAGGACTAAGATGTCCTCCTTGTTGAGTCTTGTGAACTCATTTCTTGCCTGCAAGGTGTTAGAATAACAAGAACAAATAGCGAATTGCAGGATGTTGAATATTCTTCCCCTTGCTTACTCTAGTAGTGAAACTCATTTTATTATAATATTGTGCAGGGGAAGGGTCTAAGCCAGTAAAGGATGCGCGTAAGGCATTAACATCATTGTTTGGGAAATTAAACATGCGCACCATTCATCTAGTGTTAAAGTATAGTTGTTGTTCATAAGTCGGAAAGAAATCATGTCCTCTCCTTGCCATAGTTTAATCGTGCTTTGCAAAGAACTTAGAAATTCAATAGTTAGCCGGCGATAAGTAGGCACATCATTGTACAAAAAGTTTTGCAGGCCAGCTCTATTGCAAAGTAAATTGAAGTCGTATAAATACCAAGTTGGTTCAATATAATGGGGCAAGCCCACTTGGTTGCCTTCACTTCTTGGTTCTTGATCCTATCAAAGCTATCACATTGGAGCTCATTCTTGAACCGTATCCCCATGCTTTCTTGAGTGACAACCCGAGAAGCACTAGCAGAGGCACGAGTTTGGCTTCTTGTGTTCATCATCTAAAATAATAAACAAAGACAAAAAATAAAACTTTTTGATCCAACAATAATAAGTATAACATATTCCTCATCATAGCACACTAAAGAATCCCCTCAAAATAATAATCTAGGCAAGAGAATCATGGCAATTAGTTCATAGTAGGTCTCGCCCTAGATTGATAATGACAATAGATCGAAGATGAATTTGCAAAAAGTAATTGGAGGATCAAAGGATAAACATACCGTAGATCACTTGTATGCAAGGAAATCGAACAAAATTGAGTAGAGATGAAGATCTCTTGAGGTTTTGAGAGGGTCTGGAGGTAGAAGAGAGAAAAATGATTGAAGTTTTGGGGTTGGAGGTACCTCCCATGGCGTTTTTGTGGTCGGACGCAACTATATGGGTGGAACTATACGGCCAGAACACTGTGTTCCCGCTGTATAGTTGGCCTGCTATCAAAATTTTAGGGTTTCCACCTGGCGGCGCAGCTATACGGCCGGAACTATTTGTTCCTGCTGTATAGTTGGTCGTCAAACCGTCTGTACCTGGAAAAGAATTTGTACGAAATCATCAATATCTATATGATCGGAGCTATATGGCCAGAATTTTTATTCCCGCCATATAATTGGTCATTAAACCGTCAGTGCATATGAAAGAAAAATTGTCGATGGCAAAAATATCTGTACGACCAGAACCATATGGCCGGAATTTTTATTCCTGCCGTATAGTTGGTCGTTAAACCTTCTGTATGCATCAAAAAATTTCTCTTTCTTTGAAAATTATTTCTTATCCTGTAACTTAGTGAAATACCTTGTTTTTTACATAAAAATGACAGTAAATATTGTCGACCAACAACATGTATAAAACAGGATTTTTAGTACTACCAAACTTCTTCTCCTCAATTGGAGCTTTCTAGCACTCTTTATTAAACATAAACTTAAACTAAAACTTAAAAAATTTACTCAAACCTTTATTCCACATGGGTTGCCTCCCATAAAGCGCTCTTTTCTGGTTAATATCTTGACCTCAATGTTGCTCACTTAGGCCAGATGAGTGGAACACCCACTCCGAAATAGTTGGCCTTCAAAATGATAGCCTCCTTTTCGTCATGCTTGGCTTTCTTCTTCCCGGGGAAATGAATAACAAAAGGATCCCACGAAGGTAATTAAAGCTTCATGTTCCTTTCATGTAGATTAATCAAAGCCTTAATAGTTCTTAAGAAAGGATGACCTAATATAATAGGAGTAGTAGCATCTTCAGGCATGTCAACAATAACAAAATCAATAAGAGCAGGACAGTCTTTAATGTATACTAAAGTATTCTCCTTAATTAGTATAGCTTGTTTGTAGGTAGAATCTGTTAGATGCAATTTTAACTAGATGATCTCAAAAGAGCCAAGATTTAACTTATTAAAAAGACTTTTTTGGAATTGTTGAGACGCTTGCACCTAGATCACAAAGTGCAGCTATCTCCTTGGTCCCAATCTTAACCTTAATAGTAGGCTAAAAAATGTCATCAATCTTCACAGGTAGTTTTTCAGCAATTTGCTTATATTCTTCCTCAAGCTCACATACCTTTATTGCTACATGATTAACAAAGTGTTGGTACATAGCTTCCTCATTTCCTTCACTTACCAGAATCTTAATGTTGATCCTCTTTACAAGATCTTCAACGGTGTAACTTGGTGAAGGAGCATTACTATAATCAAGTTCTTCAGGCTCCTCCCTTTGGATTCTCATCATCTTGAGGTCTTCAACAGGATTGGGCTAATCTTTACCTGCAATTTTAGCTAGAATGAGAGTTTGACTCTCGGTTATCTTACCTAGTTGTGCCTCAACAATCCTCGTTCTTTCATGGAGGGCCTGCAAATCATTCCTCAAACTTATAGCTTGGTTAGATAATTTACCAAGCATAGCATCATGGTTCTCCGTTATTTTAACAAGAATAATTTTTTGTTCATTTTGTGAGTCTATAAAAGACTTAAGTGTTTCTTGGAGACTACCATTACTAGTTCCCATATTATTATTAGAGTTACCTGCAGGATTAGAATAATGTTTCTGAAAGTTAGGATTATAATTCTTCTTCCAAGCAGGGTTATAATCATTACGAGCTATGAAGTCTATTTCTTCAATATTTGTTTCTAGGATAGCTCTTACCTGGGTTTCCTTACATTTTACGGCTAATATGAGCTCATCCAACTTAGCATTGAGTTCTTCATTTTCTTGTGGTGAGACGGAGTTCACCTTCTTCATGTTCGATCTATCCACATGCCATTGGGCATGTTTGTCTTGCATATTGTCTAGCAGCTGCTTTGCTTCGGTAATATGTTTACCCATAAATGTTCCTCCAGCTGCAGTATCAAATATAGACTTAGACACAGGGTTAAGAGCATTATAAAATAAATGGAAAATTAACCAGTCTTCCATCCCATGACTAGGACAGTTTCTCATGCATTCTTTCATCCTCTCCCATGCAAGCGCTAGTGGATCACGCTCTTCCTGTCTAAAACCGGTAATATTAGATCTTAGTTGCATAGTATTTGCAGGTGGGAAAAATTTAGTCATAAATAAAGAAGTGCATTCCACCCATGATGTAATAGTATTTCTAGGAAAAGATAGCAACCATTCTTTTGCTCTTCCTCTAAGAGAGAAAGGAAATAAACGCAATTTGACCGCATAGGGGTCAACGTCTTTTATGCGCATCATATCACATATTTCAGTGAAAGTATTCAACTGCATACATGCGTCCTCAATAGCAGAGCCTCCAAATTGATTATGTTGAACCAAACTTAAATAATGGGGATTAATTTCATAGTCATTAGCAGGAATTGCTGGCTGAGTAATAGGAGTACGCAAATAATCATTGTTGGGAGTAGCAAACTCCCCAAGCTTCTTTTCAGCCATATTTCCTATGTTTTTGGGTTTTCTTAAATAGAGACTTATAATAGTAAAAGCAAGAATTTAAAGACTAACTAATTTTTTTGGTTTTTCAAATAAAAATTGAAAGCAAACTAACAAAATTAAAAACAAGAATTAAAACTAGCAAGGTTCCTACTAACTTCACCAGGGTAGCTATTGCTTCCCCGGCAACAATGCTAGAAAAAGGGTTGATACCTTCGATCCAGATTACGGATGTAGTATAGCTCTTTTTCCCTAGTAGACCTAGGTTTATCGAATCCTCAGAAAACAAATGCGTAGTGAAGTTACTTTAACGGACCTTCAGGAGTTTTAGAATTCCTTTTGTGTTTTTACCGGACCAAGAGTTTGCGTCTTTTGTTGTTGTCGATGATGGAGAGAGAGGGCCTAGGGTGTTCGGTTTCATCTGTAGCTGTGCAAAACATGTTATGGAAATAAATGATAATAATAAAGTATGCATGTAATTGTTAGGGCAAGATAAATTATATGTGGGTAGTGCATACATAATTGCTATTGCCTCTACAACCGCTTATAGAAATAACCTACTAGTCTCATGCATAGAAGAAAGAGAAATAATGATATACATAGTGATGTCACCGTTAATCCCAAGTAAATCCGTCACATATAGCCGTACTACCCCTTCTGTCACTGGGGTTCCCAACTTGCAGATTAGTGATTACTCATACTCCCTATACCTGGCTCAATCCTTGGGGTCTTGGGTACCTGACAAGTCCTTAGATTGAGGCAAGAGAGGATACAATAATCATCAAGTCATTCAAGCTAATACATGATCCCATCTATGATAAATAACATGCACAAAATCTACATGGCTAGGCCGAAGCCCTTAGCCCAAGGAGAATTACTCACATATAGAGATGAGATCAACAATCACAAACATTGTAATGGAAATCATGAGATTGATAGCAAATAGTCTTACAATGTCGCCAATTGAAGATGAGATCTACTATTACAAGTGGTGGAATATGGCTATGGTGGTGGAGAAGGGTTTGGAGATTAGATCTAAGTCTATTCCTCTGGCAGCTCTTCGGTGTGATGGATGGAGATCTGGAGGCGACTGATGATCTGGGAGCAGGGACTTGAGAGGCCCTTCTATCGTTGCCCGAGGCTCCTTTATATAGGGGTCCCTTCATGAAATTTGTTCTGTTTGACCTAGCGGTGTCGGTGGCAACTATACGACCGGAACTATACGGCCAGAATTTTATTCCGGTCGTATAGTTGGTTGTTAAAGCGTCTGCATCCACTTCACGACTCCTGGTTTCTTCTGGTTGTTGGAAATCTTGTATCTTTGACTTTAATGTAGTGATTCTCATCATCAAACATCATTATCTACATAGGAAAAAATGGAAAGAAAGGATTGCATACCCCTTTGATCATTAGGCATTAGTGGCAGGGTTTAGAGAGATATTTCATCACAAATATGAATAATATCCAGTTTAAATGTGGACGTAGATGGCTATATTTTAGAGCCATCAATGTTCAGCTTTGATGGCTATGTGCACAAGCTCATCCATGTCATTGTATGTTTGGAACTCGACGATGCGCTTGATTGGATGGTTCAAGCAATAAGGAAACATGCCATAGTTTGCTCCTTGTGCTCTTCAATGTTGGCGTGGATCATGTTGAGCTCCATTTGCTTGAAGTACTCTTCCATGGTCTTTGTCCCTTGACTAAGCGATTGAAGCTTGTTGAAGAGGTCACGCATGTAGTGTGAAGGAACAAAGCGGGATCTCATATGAGCCTTCATGTCATGCCAAGTTGTGATTGGAGGCTCTTCTCTTGCATCACGAGCAACTTGAACTTGTTCCCACCATAGGTTGGTGTAATCATCAAACTCAAGCGAAGCCATGGAAACCATCTTCTCGTTGCTATAGTTTTGCATACGGAAGATCTTGTCGACTTTGAGTGCCCATGCAAGGTATTCTTCGGGGTCATTTGATCCGGTGAACTTGGGCATTGTTAACTTGAGCTTGCCAAAGGTTTCTTCCTTATTGCGGTCAGGGTGGTGGTGGTTGCCATGATGGTGACGGTCTTCGTCTTCCATGCAATCATTACGATGAGATTGGTTATGTTCTTGCGGTTGAGGAGCCGCATTTGGAGGTGGCGGAACTTGCTCTTGCTCTTGGCACGGTTGTTGACGAGGAGGAGGTACTTGGGCCTCGTGATGATCATGAGGAGGTGGGGCCTCTTGAGGTTGTTGTGGACAAAGAGGAGGCTCGTTCCTTAGTTGGTGTTGCTTGTTAGGCACTTGGGCCTCATGGCAAAGATCATGGTCTTGAGCCTCATGACGTGGTGGGCGTCTCTCAATATGAACCATTTGACGCTCCATATCTTGATGTTGTGGAGGAGGCTCGTCATGGTGGCCATGGTGGCGGTGTTGACATTCATGACGGCGATGACAAAGATGGGGTCTTGACAAGCTTCATGTTGATGACGAGCTTGATTCTCCAAGTTGGAGTCATCACTTGTTGAGTCAAGGATGTCTCGTGGACGATGGCGATGTAGTTGAGGTTGGACTCGAGGTTCCACTTGTGGTTGCGCTTGTTGGATCACTAGTGCCCTTGCATGATGACGGTGTCCTTCTCGCCTTGCTTGGTGCCTTGAGGAGAAATCAACATCATAACTTGATGTTGCAGCGTGTCGTGGGGAAGGTACATAGTGCAAAGAGCTTCCATCTTCAACCACGGGAGCATCATTGCGTCTTGGAGCACTTGGATGATGATCTTGACGAAGAGGAGAACAGTGACACGACGGGCTTGAAAATCTTGATGCGAGGGAGCATGGTCTTGTCATTCCGTCGATGAGTAGTCAAAGCTTGTCATTTGTTTCAGTGACGGAGCATTGGAGTGTTTCACTTTGATGGCCAAAGTTGTGTTGCATCGCATGCATTTGTCTTTTGAGGCCATCAACGCGGTTTTCGATGTTCTTGAACTCGGCTTGCGTCTCACAGAATTGTTCATCTTGTTGCGTCTCAAGCTCTTGGCAACAATCATGGAACTCATGTCGGATGATGTAGTGGCTTGCGCGCATCAGGTACATGCCTTGTTCTTCTTCTTGGGGAGGTGATTGGCTCGACTCACCATGCATATCCATCATGCAAAACACACAAGGATTGTATATGGAAGTGGAATATGGTGGTGTTAGCCTTTTACCTCACCTTGGTGATTGCATCGAACTAGAAACCACAAGTGAGATCTATAAGCATGCAAAGTGAAATCACAAAGAAACCTCACACTAAAGAAAGAACTAATTCTCAAAAGCTTTTGGTGGAAGGTTAAGGTTGTGGAAAACCAAATGAAACAATCCAATGAAAAAGGTTATTGTTAAAGGTGTAGAGAACCAAAGATCAAAAGCAAAAAGGTAAACGATCTACAAAAACACAAGGATACACACACGTGGAGATGGATGTGGTTATCATGAATATAAAAATGAGCACAAAATGCCCTAATGAAGACTACACTCAGTGTCATGCCAATGCAAGGAGATCACAACTCGTTTGCCCAAAGAGAAATAAGCAACAGATTTGTGCACTTGCATTGGTCACGCTCTTTCTCTCTCTTTGTTTACAAGCTTGAGACTCTCTTTGTATTGGGAGACTATGTATCTTGCTATTTTTCTTTTGCTTTTTCTTATTCTCTCTTTTTATTTGATTGTTTTTCTCCCTTTCTATACTACTAAGTCAACTCTTGAATTTGCTTACACACTCTCACTTTCCAAGGACAAGTGCACAATGCTTAGGCAAAGACAAGATGAGCTTCTCTCATAGGATATATACACACAAGGAGCAAGGGTTAACAAGGTGGAGCAAGTTATACCTTCAATATTGACGACTTGATACCAGTGTTGGGGAGGATGTTCGGGCATCGCGGTGTCGAGGAGCATGGTATGTGATGACTTGTGGAAGCTTGAAGTTAGTTGGGGCGACACGCACATAAGGCACGAACAACACAAGAGGCAAAACAGACAAAATTGGGTAAAATCAGCACTTTAAGCGACCAAACCGGCGGCGCCGGATCCTGCACCGAATTTTTTGTGGCAATTCCAGTTCGCCGAAAATTTTGAAGGAATTTTTGGCGGCATAATCGGTCCGCCGGGCCTAGAGCCGATTTGAGTTCATGACGAACTTGAAAAGTCAAAACTCGGAATTTTTTCGGAAATTTGTCGGGCTGGGGAAGGGTTCTAGGAAGGTAGATCGGTACCCAAAGCAACAGATATGTGGATAAAAACCATGAAAAACGCACCAAATCTAGAGATCGATCCGAAGGCAAATTGGGGCTCTTTTTGGGGATTTTCGAATTTTTGGTGGATAGAACAAAAATTTGTGGGGTACTTCGTGAGCAATGAAGCTCTTGATACCAATATGTTGAGGGCTAACCTCGAGGATGGCCCGATCTTTCATGAATCCCTTGAAATCAAGGAGGGGGATGAGGGAGAGGCAGAAATCCACAAACTCACGCACGAAGAAGACGATGAACACACACACACGCGAAGACACAATACACACCTATAGCTCACGTCGCTGGTGACCGGTCTGGTGCAATCCCTAGGATCGGCGTCAGGCAAAGTGCTCTCTCTCGAACCCGCATGGCGAGTTGGGAGTCTCAGTGAGATCTTGACGTCTTGGCTAGGGGTTCAAGGCCTTGTACAACGAGGGAGGTGCGATGCAAACTCCAACGAGGTGGGGGATAATTGGTGCTTCTTTCTCAAGGAGCATGCGACTAGAAATTAGGGAGATCCATAAGGGTGTCTTCTAATTTCAATTATCCAAGTTTGAGTAATACAAGGGGTGTGGGGGCTATATATTGGCCAGCCACTAAACCAAGGGTAGTTTGGGCACAAAAGGGTAAAAACTGGATGAAATAGGAATATTCTCGGGTATCAAACCCTGGTTGACTTTGAGACTAGGTCGTTACGGCGGTAAGTCTGGTCGCACCGGACTGGGAGCCAGAATTTTCGGTCAGCACCGACCGTTCCGGTTTGGCACCGAAACAGCATATAGAGGTGCAATTCGGTCAATGCCGGTTAGTTTTGGCGAGCGTCGGAAATTCTGGTCATGGGTCCGGTCCGCCGGAGTGGGCGCTGGGATTTCTGGCGTGGGTTCTAGTTCGCCGGTCCTGGCGTCGTTTTGACCTGGGACTCCGTCTTGCGTTAGCTTGGCTCCTTCTCTTAGCATTTCTTCATGGGGTTCATATCTGATGATGCATAAAGTATTGGGATGAAGTAGAAAGCCATCCAAGGATGTATCGAAATCACACGAGACAAGGAGGGAATTCACCTTATCTTGAAGGAGCGTGGATCGGGCACAAGTCATTGGTCCACTTGGGGGACTTGGTGGTGTAGGTGTAGGGACATCCGTAGGACAGGCTGCAGCACAAGACGTTGTCCATAGATATAGTCGCAAGACCTTGTCTCCAGATCTAGTCTCAATACATTGTCTCTATACCTAGACTCAAGACCTTGTCTCAAGACCTTATCCGAAGACCTTGTCTCAAGACCTTATCCGTAGACCTTGTCTCAAGTCCTTGTACAAAGACCTTGTCTCACTCACTGACCTAGTCCATGTTTGGTTCAGGCCAACCGACCAAAATCTTCTCCCTCTCTTAAGTGTGTGACCCCGTAGGCTCATGGGGACTTGTACATGATTGGAGTCGGACATGCAATCGATCAATCGGTAGCGGATCCTAGCAGAACGTGCTAACTCCCAAGTACCAAAGAGTCATGATGACATACCTTCCAATGTGAGTTAGTTCTTAGTCCCTTTTGCCTCATGATATAACTTGTCGAGCTATAGGCAAATTATCATCATCCCTTAAATAAATCAACTCTCTTCTTGATCTATGATATGTGATTCATCCGACAAACTCTTAGTCGATTGCCTTGGTTAACACTTAACCGAGTCGCACATGGCCATGCTACCAAATTATATCACACGAGAGGGTCCAAAGAATATCTATCCAGTCGAAGAGGAAAAATCCCATCTTATTTATCCACATCACGTAGCTTAATTCTCAGCCAACCCGAACTCTGCCTTTATAACTGCCATGCGATGGAACAACGTTTGACAGAACCTAAGTTGGTGATTGTAACATCCCGGGATTTTGGGTCAGAAAATAAGAGGCCACAAGTGTGTGCATTGTATTCATGCATAAGGAATCCAGATAATGTTCATGCAAAATGAAGAAAACACAAAGGGGTCGGAGTTCCTCTCGTTCCGATGGTTTAGTTAGCACATCAGATTGAGTGCGATGAATTTCGACATGACTTTTGCTGATTTCTTTGATATGAGGGAAACAGATTTGAATTTAGAAAACAATTGATATAATTCAAGAGTATTTGAATTGTAAATTCAAAACTTAAACAATTCAATAATTAAGAAAGTACAATTATGTATAATAAATATTATTATTACAAACAAATAGTCTTACTGTTTTACAAATCTCAATTAATGAGATATTTTGCAAGAGAAATTGAAATTACAAAAAAATAGAGAAAACTTAACTTTATGAAATGAGATATACAATATTACATTATCCTTATAATTATTCAAATAAAAAATAGAAATCCCAAATTAAAACCTAACTACTCATTTATCTTCTAGTTTTTGTTCTTTTTTTCCTTTGCCTTGTTCTTGATTCCTGTAAAAGAAAATACACACCAAATAGAATAATTAAAGGGGTTATTAGGGTTATTGATACTCTCAGAGTGGGCTTAGTGATGCTAAGCCATATTTCATCATTGAGTGTTTAGGGGCTAGATTGTTAATTTGTTCTTATAAGTAGATCTTTTGCCTCAACACAAAATCACTGGAAGCAATGGGGAAAGTTTCACCAGTGGTAAGAAAAAGGCAACAGTCAAAAGTTAGTAAAAGATCACACTTCTACTTGAAATCATCCATAACTTAAAACCTACAGGGCTAGGAACTTGGACCAACATCAGACCCACTTGCAAGCTGCTCACACATACATGCAGTAGTGTGTTCTGTCGACACATGAAGTAGATAAGAGCGAGAGCATCCACAACATAGCTGCTAGCTCACCATTTATTTCTCCACACACTCAAGAACACCACTTGATCTTATCTATTCCTCCCTAAACCATACACCCATCATAAGCCAACCTCACACAAAATTTCATAATCAGATAGAGGCGGAATTCTCAGGCCAAGATAGCGGCAAGGAGGAGGAAGATTCCAGTAGAGGAGATGGAGCCTAGGAGAGGATGCTTACCAACAACAGATCATTAACAAGTTTACAACAGGAAATAAATCAAGAAGAAGGAGATTCATGTAGGATCCAAAAGGGAAAGTTCCAGGAACTATCTAGCCTACCAGAAGAACAAGGGATAAGATATACCACAAGCTCATCCACATCAGCATCATGCCATTTTTCTACTCCATAAGCAACAAGTTGAATTCTAAGATTAGTAAAGCATATGTTCTTATCAGCTTTCAAAAGGAAATGGTTGGGTAGAAGGATTTCTCTTAGTTTGCAGAGTGATGCTATGCAAGCTCATCAGAGAGGAATGGGAATACAAATTGTAGTATATGTTCTTACATAAATGGGGGGCCTCAGCTTTTGCATCACATGCAAGTTGGGGGAAATCCAGGAAGCTAAACCATAAGAAACAGGTCATGCTACCAGGGTTATTACTGTGGACACTCGATTGGAGGTACCATAGTAGCAGCCTAGGGTAGCAGAAGCCACATCATTAACTATATAGGATCAACATCAAATTAACATGCCATGGGAACAATTGCAACCAAAGAAACTTGTTTCAAATCATCTTCCTAGCTAGTTCATCTAGGAATCATTTTTATCTATATTCAAATATCCAATAGAGATCCAAGATCATACTTGTGCTTGATCAAATCATGTTTCTACCAAATTTGATAGAAATCATCTAAACTAAGTAGGTCATTGACATAACTGACAAGTAAGGTCCAGATTGATAGCCTTCTCAAACCATAAGTTCATATAACAAAGCAAGGCAACATCACACAAGCTCATCAGCAAGCATAGAGTCACTTAGTTTATTATGCTATATCTTAGCACAACAGCAAATCATGCCAAATTAAATCCTATCACTAGACACACTCCAAGGGAGGCATCTCAGTGATGGATTTAACTAGACAATAGCCACTAGGCTAAAATCAAAGCAAGCCACGATCAACAAGTAAACCAACCCATTTGGCATCTGCAAGCAAGCACAAGAAAACTCTTATTTTTTTAGCTATCAAGATATGACTCATTAAGTGATCAGTGTCATCCAATCCTACTACAATCTAGTAGTTTCTCATAAAGATACTAAGTAAGGAAGTATTGAATAAAAATTTAATGAGGTCTATGACTAAAATTCAAGTCTTTATGTCATCCTGAACCATTAGCAGTATCCAATTAATACTAAGGCAGTCGGTGAACCAACTAATTAGTAAAATGTTCAAATGGACAGTTACAAGATTTGATACACTGGGTTTATTCCACAGAGACACAAGGTCCTATAGCTATATTTTATTAGCTAGTCGTTATAACAACACTAATTAAAGCTTAAATCTACTCAAGATTGAGTAAAGCATGTTCCACATCATCACTTAACATACCATCTTAAGCTACAGATACAATCCAGGGGGAAACCCTAATTAGGATTTGACCATGTGAGAGGTAGATATCTAGTGAGAGAGAGCGAGAGAGGGTGACCAAGTGGTGTACTAAAGACACTTACTGGAGGTCCTCGCTTAGAGCTTGAAGAATAGGAAACAGACAGGCAATCGTGTTGGCGATGGGTGCCACGACACGGCGGCACATGGGGCACGATGGTGTTGTGCCTTCACCAAGCCGTGGTCGGTGGCAGCGTCCATGTCATTAGGTCTCCCACAGCTCCTGGGGATGACCAGGAGCATCATCGAGCAATGAGGTCGGGGTGATTGGAACCCTAGCACCAACGAGGGGTGAGTGCGGCAAGATGCAGAGTCTACTCCCAGATCGATATGGAGCGAATTCTAGAGCACAATAAGGAGGTGAGATAAAGCCTCAGGGGGTGTTAGCAATGCCCGGAGTCGGCCATAGCAGTGCTGGTGGCGGCGCATCGTGTGAGCAGAGAGGGGAACAAGAGGAGCGAGTTGGTGTGTGTTTGGTGGAGATAGGGGCGTGAGATGGAGCAGGTAGGGTTTGACCCCAAGTCCAATTGGGCTGGATTGGGCTAGAATGACCTGAGGGATAGGGGCTCGTAGGTTGAGCCTAGTAAGGGAAAAATATAAATCAAATAAAGAAATAAAAATAAAATACTTAAATAACCATATAAGTATTACCAGCTTTAGAGAAAAATATAGGAAAATCCTAAAAATACATATAGTATATCAAAATATTCACAAAAATGATACCTACGTAGGAAAAATATAACATTACTTATTTAAGATAAATAAAATGCAACTAGTTATTAACACTATTAAACATCTCAAATGAGATAAGTAAAATAAAGAAAAAATGAATAAAAATCACTTTTGTGAATCAAAATTCAACCACTACTATAGAAAAAAAATACTAAATATGAAATTCCAAATAATTTTGGTATTTCTAAAGATAAATGACATAAAAGGGTGTTAAATCCTTTTTATTGCATTAAAATAAATATAATGCATTTTCTTTTAACATCTATAAATTCAAATAAATTCCTTTTAACTTTACTTTGAGTCTTTAGAATTTATTGCAATGAATAAATGATGTTCTTTCCTTTGTAATTGTAAAGAATATGTTTATAATGTTTTAAGATTATTTTTACCTTTATAACTTGGGTAAAGTATACAAAGAAGGTAAAAGTATCCATTCTACCATATATAAAGTCATAGTAGGATCATTATGTTCAGAAGTAACCTTTAGGTATTTATCAATAATCCAAGTTTAAATATATTATTCCAAAAAAATTATATTGATTTCTTTACAAGTAAAAAACTCAAATAACATACATTTGAATTCATAGCTATACCAACTTAATATTTACATTATTGAACTTGCTCATGTAATATTACCAACACTTACATGAAAATGTAAGATATTTATTTAAAATTTAAACTATATCATCCACTTACATTGAGGGTGGATGATCTCACATTTTTAATCATGCTTAGAAAAACCGTAGAATTTGGTAATGCCATAAACCTTATGTCTTGAATTCATTTATGTTTTTATAGTTAACTTTGGTCTATTAACTAATCAACAAGAAACATGTTAACCCTGGATGGTTAAAACAATGGCAATATTAATAAGTTATACTATACCAAACTTAAGTATTTGTTAACTTAATGTAAGGAATATTTTCTTTAAAAGTTGTTCTTTTTGCCACTTCAAACAAATACCCTATGTTACTTCTTTTAAGTCTTAACAACTTAAAACATGAACTTTCATAATAGTTACATAGTACCAATCAACCTTAATCTTGTGTTACTCTTGTACTATACCTTTTATATCTTGCAAGTTAGTCTTAAGTTCTTCGTAGATGTATTTTCTTGTGAAGTAAACATGAAGAAAGGCTAAATCTTAAAGAAATCACATAAGTTCAACTCATTCACCATATTGGGTTTTACTTTGGGTTTTTTACAAAACTCATAATATTGCCTATGCATAACAACATATTGCTTCTTTAAACATTAGTCCTTACCAAACCAATGATGCTATTTTCAGATACTGGATCTTATATTGTTCTGAAGACCTTGATTGCATAATCTTGTAATCACGAAGGCAAGTTCACACTTACTCATGTCCTTTGGTTATTTTCTATCAAGTATTTGCAATATATTATTGTTACCACCCGCGTTTCGAAAAGGATGGAAGAAAACACTATTTTCTTAATAATATGACTTATTGGTTATCGACGTGAGTGGGGTTAACCTAGTATGGAGGGAAAATGGAGGTATGATAAATGTGGTGGGTGGAGGTTCCATTTGCATGGTAATGTACCATATAGGAATTAATAACCAATGTCTCTAGTGATTCTAGCATCGTATAATACGCGTTAACCATGAGATCTTGAATGGGATGGAGAAGTTAGCTGGATCTTCTTCCTTTTGCATGTCAATGGATGCGCAGGCCGTGAATGTTATCATTGGAGTATGGTTCAATTCATAGAGGATATGCAGCAGATGGGTGGGATCCCTCAACTTCCCACAGTATTTCTGGTATCTACGATGGATTGTACATTTCAGTGTCGTAATGCAATAGGCAGGGCTGGCATACAGGGTCACAGAGAAGGGCACTAATCGGCTTGGGTCCTTATACCAGGCCTCATACCAAGGAAGTATGAATGGGTTGGCCGCTCAGATGTGCAACATGGATAAGGATCTCTCATGGGTAAAGAAACACACCTCTATAGAGTGTTAAAAAGTGTGACATGTTACTCCCTGTTCCAGGAAGGAGCTACGGACGCGGCAGGAAAGGAACTCCATGAAGTTCTAGTAAATCTGTGAAGGCTGACGGACATAGTTTTCGGAATAAAAGCAATCTTTGAAGAAATTTTTATGATAAGCTACATAACCTATGACCTTTGGTCTGTTGTTGTAGATAGTGCATCAAACAGTCCTTTTTAGTGAACTTGGTGAGTACGATCATACTCAACCGTACCTTCTTAACCCTTACTAGATCTCAGAGCACTCAATGATGTTTTTTCGGAGGAGGACTACTTTGAAGAGTTGAAGATACCCAGTGGGAATCAACAAAGTCGACAACTATTGTAGGAGCAAAGAAGAGAAATGGAAGAGTAGTGTATAGATAAATCCCTAGATACTAGAACCTACTTCTATAGAGCATTGCTTTAACAACAATCGCAAGCCATATATATATATATATATTAGTAGTATTATTATTTCTAGAATAGACTTCTAGTTGCTATTTCTAGATTTCTTCTGTATAATGTTTTCCTCACTGTTTTGAGGATTGTTCTCTGGATCTTTTGTAAATATTTGAGTTGTAATCTATAGTCATGTCCTGGACCCGTGATGTTTCTGTTGTACCACTCTAAGGGATGTAATACTAGTGGAATGGTGTTTCATTGGTGTTATATCAATGACTATAGTGTACTACATCATGCAGTGGTATGATGGGTCACCGCAGTGATCCACAACTCGGATGTGCGATAACCTCAGGTCTAAGGATTACATTGATTGAGACATATGAATGGCGACTTGTTCATATTATCTCAATATGGGTCAGTTTGACTCGCTAAACTCTTTAGCTGAATCCATTTAAATCAGAATAGCATCACCATGCCCATGATAAGTGGAACCTAGGCATCATCTAACTTTCACATTATTCTAAGTTATGTGTCGAGCACAACCTCAACGACCAAGGACATCTAGTATGAACAACATGAATGTAGAGTTCCACAACTAGATCACATATTCAATGATACATATCAGATATTCAAACTAGGACAACTTAATAACTTTATGAATACATTGGGAATTACATTATACATGATTGTCTCTAGGGCATATTTCCAATAGTCTCCCACTTGCACTAGAGTCAATCATCCTGACATCACATGTCTAGGCATCTAATTCCCATAGCTCTTACATGTGCCTCATGCTTAGGCTGTGGTAGAGGCTTTGTCAATGGATCTACAATGTTAGCATCTGTGACCTTGCATAACTTGATATCACCTTGATCGACAAACTAGTGAATACGGTGGTAACGCATGAGTATATGTTTATTCTTCTGATGTTGTCTAGGTTCATTGGCTTGTGCAATATCACCATTATTGTCACAATACACATCTAACGGTTGGACGATCCCTAGGCCATACCAAGATCAATTAGGAAGTTCCTGATCCAAATGGCTTCCTTTGCCGCCTCCGAGGCATCAATATATTTAGCGTCAATTGTAGATGCATGCACAATATCTTTCTTGGAACTCTTCCAGCTCATTGCCTGTCCATTCATTACAAACATGTATCCAAATTTCGAACGAGGATCATCTGAGTCGGTAAGATAACTCCCATCTGTGTAACCTCCATAAACTAGGAACATATCCTTAGTCCTTTTCAAGTACTTAAGGATGGTTTTAACCGCTGCCTAGTGGATTTCTCTAGGGTCACCCTTATATCTTCTCACAACAATTAGATCATAGGAAATGTATGCCCTAGTATAAATAATGGCATATATGATGGATCTGACTGTGGAAGCATACGGGATGACACGTATCCGACTTTGCATGTTAGTTGTCAGAGGGCACTGATTCTTGCTAACTTTTATACCATGGGACATAGGTAAGAACCCCTTCTTAGACGATTCCATGTTGAACCTCTTCAACACTTTTTCCAAATATGTACTCTGATTCAATCCAATGACCCTTGATCTATCTCTATAGATCCCGATTCCTAGAATGTAAGTTGCCTCACCCAAGTCCTTCATTGAGAAACTCCTTTCCAATGATTCCTTGGTTTTTTGCAACATCTGGACATCGTTTCCAATCAATAATATGTCATCCACATATAATATCAGAAAAGGTTACTTTGCTCCCACTAAACTTCTTGTATAAACAAGAATCACGGACACTCTTGATGAAGCCAAACGATTTGACTACCTCATCAAAGTAAATATTCCAACTCCTTGATGCTTGCTTCAACCCATAAATGGATTTATGAAGTTTGCATACCTTGTTAGTGTAGAATCCCAATTGTCTAACAATTGTAATGCTACTTGTCTAGTCTATATATTGCTACTTCCTACATGTCATTTATTGCATCATCATTATATCATGCTCATGTCACCATGCCACCTTGCATTTGAGCATCATATAAAACCCTTTTCATTTGGTTCTTCCCTTCATAATGTATTTTCTTACTAATTGTATTGCCTCTTGATATAGTGTAGTTGGTTCTTAATATATTGTTTGGTGCCCAAGTTGAGTTGGGGGCATATCTCTTATAACTCCACCACCCTTTTTCCACCTTCCATGTTTCCTTCCATCATCTTCACCATCTTAATTATATGTGATCCCATGTTCTTCATTTGGTATTTAAATCTAGCTCATAAATAATTGAGAATGGTTCCTTCTACCCTCTACATGCTCCCATACAAATATACAATGGCTATACTTGTTTTCACAATATGGTGTATGGTAGCATGCTTGCCCACCTTTGTATACCATGTGAAGTGGAGAGATCATCTCACATGTGGTTTGTTGAATTAGGATCATGTTTGAATTATGGTGTGGCTAGATGATAATAATAGTGGTACCTCCACACTACCATAAGCCACATCTTATTCATGCATGGTCATGACCCAAATAAATCATATGGGTGGAAAAACTTCCATAAACATTCTTTCTTTGGTTTTAAATCAAATGTTAGAGGTTGGGAGTAACCATGGCATATACCATCTATGGTGGTTTTCACCACTATTTAGCATGTATTTGATGCATGCATGTATGATCCATACATAGGTTGCCATCTTCGCTCCCTAACCATCTCCTTTGATGTATCTTCTTCTCAATCTGTCCCTGTTCAAGTGCATTCAATGCTGATTCAAAAATCTATCATGCATTTCAAATTATGGGCAAAGTTTCAAACCACATCAGGTAGATATGCAGGAGCAACAGGCTTCAACAGTTAACATATTCAGTTGACAGCAGAGACAAAGAGAGCAGTAGCAGTTTCACGTTTAGGCTGGAGAGTAGCAACGCAGCAACAGCTCAGCGCCAACAGCAAGCCGGATCGACCTCCAGCATGCCCTAGGAAGTGGACCACCCGGGGTCTAATGTCTACGCACGCTTCTATTCTTGTAGATAGTGTTGGGCCTCCAAGTGCAGAGGTTTTTAGATCAGTAGCAAGTTTCACTTAAGTGGATCACCCAAGGTTTATCGAACGCAGGGAGAAAGTGGTCAAAGGTATCCCTCTCAAGCAACCCTGCAATCAAGATACAAGAAGTCTCTTGTGTCCCCAACACACCCAATACACTTGTCAGGTGTATAGGTGCACTAGTTCGGTGAAGATATAGTGAAATACAAGTAATATGGATGATTATAAGTGGTAATTGCAATCTGAAATAAGAGTGGCAGCAAGCAAACATGTAACAAGACTGATTATAAACGGTGCTTCAATGCTTAGAAACAAGGCCTAGGGATCATACTTTCACTAGTGGACACTCTCTCATATAAATATCTTCTCTTCATTATTCTACCCTAAACTACTCTCCAGTTGGACAATGTAGGGCTATAACAGCACACCTTAAAGTTCGCATTCCCCATCTAGATAACCCCTCACTATCACCTTGAGCGCTAGATGGTTCCAACAAACACCACAATCTCAGAGAGACATCCAACTCAAATTATACTCATGATAAGTATTTATGTAACCTTAGCCAAAGTGCCACACGGTGTGCACACTGTCAACTTCACAAACGTGGGGATAAGCAGAGATTAATATAAGCACTTGAGTAGCAGAATAGATCTATAGATTACAAAGCCCATGATCTCATAAGATCACGCATAGAGAGAGATGAACACATAGCTACCGGTAGAGCCCTTAGCCTCAAGAGAGAACTACTCCCCCCTCATCATGGGAGTCAGCAACGGTGATGGAGATGGCGGTGGAGTCGATGGAGATGGCTCTAGGGGCACTTCCCTGTCCCGACAGGGTGCCGGAATAAGACTTCTGTCCCCCGAATCTCCTCTTCGGTGGCGGCGGTGCTGTGGAACTTTTCGTGGAATTCTAATCTCGTATCTAGGGTTTTCGTCCCGGGGGGATTTTATAGGCGAAGAGGCAAGGTCGGTGGGCTCCTAAGGGGCCCACACCACCCGCTAGTGTGGCCTGGATGGCCCGCTCCACCAGGTGGTGTGGCCACCTCGTGGCCCCTCTCCGTCTCATCTTCTGGCTCCAAGAGTCTTCTAGTAAAATATTGACTTTGGCTTTTGTCTGGTCCAATTCCGAGAATATTTCTTTTCCAGCTTTTCTGAAACCAAAAAACAGCAGAAAACAGGCAACTGGCACTATGGCATCTTGTTAATAGGTTAGTCCTAGAAAATCTATAAAAATACCTCAAAGTATGAACAAAACATAAGAAAGTAGATATAAAACAAGCATGGAACATCAAAAATTATAGATAAATTTACAACGTATCAACATCCCCAAGCTTAACTCTTGATCATCCTCGAGTAGGTAAGTGATAAAAAGAATATTTTTGAGGTGACATGCACCATCACAATCTTGATCAAGGTATTTGTAAAACATTGATAGCTGGGATCATAGTACTCTAACATAGACATGAAAGATATAGTTCTAACAATAAGACATAGCAACTATGTTGTAACATGAAAAGGTACAAACAGAAGATTCATGAATAACAATGCTTTGAAAGACGTTTGTTTGTTTCACATATAGAAAACATAAGGAGAATGGTATTCAACTTGTCCCTCATAGTGTAGCAAAACATAAATGCATATGACACCTTCAAAGTTCATAAGGGTGACTAGATACAAATAGTTTAAGAACAAGCAATATCAAAGTTATGAATCAATCAACAAGTTTTGGGACAATGCACATTAAACTAAGAATGACCACTATGCTCTCTCAATAGGTGCATAAAGATAGAAGATGGAGACTCAACATAAAAGTAAAAGAAAGGCCCTTCATAGAAGGAAGCAGGGATTCATGTCTCATAAAGATCTTCCAAAAATTATGGTACTTATTAGCTTTCAACTCTCATTACCCCTATCGTAAGCATCTTTAGGTGATTAAGGTTAAAGTGAACAAATATGAGGATATGCTTGACAAGTTATAGGTTGAAAATCTCATGACCCTTGCTTACGAGTACCGAACCTCATGCTACTCAACTTTACTCACGAGTAAGTTCTTGTCATTGTAAGTACATGTCTATCATAGAGAACCGCCAATGGGGTACCCCTTTCCCAATGATACAGGAGCTATCCCATATCAAAATGACAAGGCAACACACAATGAGCATCTCGGCAAACTTTTTATTTGCTATTTCCAAAGGTTTTTATTGAGGATGCTTCACAGATTGCTCACTATGGTTATGCTGCAAGTTTCCACCATGGTTAGACATGCCATAGGCTAGCCGCCTAGGCGTTTCTCTAACACATATACAAACTCCATGAGCTTATGATACGTTGCTAACGTATCCATAATTTTTTATGTCCCATGCTTGGTTTTTATCTACTTTCTTATTTTTTGTCCACACTTTGGAGTACTTTTTATACACTTTCTTGGACTAACCTATTAACAATATGCCATAGTGCTAGTTGCCTGTTTTCTGCTGTTTTTGGTTCTAGGAAAGTCAGAAAATGAATATTCTCGGAATTGGACGGGACAAAAGCCAAAGTCAGTTTTTCACCGAGGGGGACATAGAGCCAGAATACGAGATGGAGAGGGGCCAGAGGGCCGCCACACCACCTAGCCGTGCAGCCAGGCCTGGCCTGTGCCAGGGGTGGTGTGGCCTCCTAGGGCAACCCCTCGGCCTCCCCTTTCGCCTATAAGATGCCTCCGATACAGAAGCCCTAAGGAACCCGATCAAAATTCCACGAAAGAGTATGTAGCCGCCGTCATCTCCATCCCTAGATCAGGAGGGATCTGATGCTCTTCCCGGCACCTTGCTAGAGGGGAGAATTCATCATGGAGGCCTTCTTCATCACCATGCAAGCCTCCGGTGTGATGCATGAGTAGTTCATCCTTAGACTACAGGTCCATGTAGTAGCTAGATGGTTGGTTCTTCTCCTTTGTGCTACCATGTTTAGATCTTTTGAGCTCCGTTCATGATCAAGATCATCTATTTGTAATCCTACATGTTGTGTTTGCGGGAATCCAATGGATATTGAGATGCTATTTCAGATTGATTATTGATTCTATCATGTCTTTGTTATTTGTGATCTTGCATGCTCTCCTTTGTTACTAGATATCTTGGCTGAGTAGATGCTAGCAACTCCAAGAGGGCGTATTTATGCTCGATAGTGGGTTCATGCCTCTAGTAATCCGGGGAAGTGACAAAAATCTCTAAGGTACTAGATGTGCTGTTGCTACGAGGGAGAAAACAAAAATCCTTTGTTCATAGAACAATCGTATTGTTTACTTTACACGCAATGCGTAATGCAATTATTTGTTGCTTGCAACTTAATACTGGAGGGGGTTCAGATAATAACCTGAAGGTGGATTATTAGTCATAGATGTAGTTGGATTACGGTCTATGTATAATGATGTAATGCCCAATCAAATCTCATAGGAGTCAAGATGATTAGTATATGCATGTATGCTTTCTCGATGTTTGCCAATTGCCCCGTTGTAATTTGTTCACCCAACATGTCATCTATGTTTAGGAGAACCACCACTAGTGAACTATGGACCCCGGTCCTTTCTTTTACCATCAATCTACAACTGTTTTCTGTTTTCTGTTTACTTTCTGCAAGCTTTTACTTCCTTCCACACAATACGTTTAATCCTTTGTTTTCAGCAAAACTAGTGAGATTGACAACCTCACTATAAGTTGGGGGCAAAGTTCTGTGGTTGTGTTGTGCAGGATTCCAAGTTGGCAACAACACCTTGGAGGTGTTTCCTTGCTCCTACTGGTTCGATAACCTTGGTTTCATAACTGAGGGAAAACTTGCTCCTGTGCTCATCATACCTTCCTCTTGGGGTTCCCCAATGAGCTCGATATATTTTGGGTCATCAAGCTATTTTCTGGCACCGTTTCTGGGGAGTCAAGGACATCTTCACAAGGGGAGTCCCTCATAACCAATCTCTTTACTTTGTTTTATTTGTTTTTCTTAGTTTATTTCTGCTTTGTTTGCTTGTTTCTTTATCAAAACACAAAAAAAATTAGTTTTACTAAGTTTGCTTTCTTTATTAAAAACTCAAAAAATGACTACCCTTGAAAACACTAAGTTGTGTGACTTCACCAGCACCAACAACAATGATTTCATGTGCTCACCTATTGCTCCACATGTTCCTAGAGCTACTTTCTTTGAAATAAAACCTGCTTTACTCAATCTTGTTATGAGAGAACAATTTTCTGGTATTGGTAATAAAGATGCTGCTGCTCATCTATATAACTTTGTTGAACTTTGTGAGATGCAAAAGCATAGGGATATAGATGGAGATATTATTAAGCTTAAATTGTTTCCTTTCTCTTTGAGAGGAAAAGCTAAAGAATGGTTGCAATCCCTAACTAGAAATAGTATTGATTCATGGACTAAATGCAAAGATGCTTTCATTGGAAAATACTATCCTCCTACTAAGATTATATCTATGAGAAGTGAAATAATGAAATTTAAACAATCTAATAATGAACATGTTGCTCAAGCTTGGGAAAGAATGAAATCTTTGGTAAAGAATTGTCCCACTCATGGACTGACTACTTGGATGATTATCCAAACCTTTTATGCAGGATTGAACTATTCTTCAAGAAATCTATTGGATTCTGCTGCTGGACGTACCTTTATGACCATTACTTCCGATGCTGCAACAAAGCTCCTGGATAATATGATGGTTAACTATTCTGAATGGCACACTGAAAGAGCTCCACACGGTAAGAAGGTAAATTCTGTTGAAGAAACCTCCTTCTTGAGTGATAAATTGATGTTATCATGTCTATGCTTGTTAATGGGAAAGCTCATATTGATCCAAATCATGTTCCCTTAGCCTCTTTGGTTGCTCAAGAAGAGCAAGTTGATGTGAACTTTATAAGAAATAATAATTTTAGCAACAATTCCTACAGGAATAATTTTGGTAATAATAATTATAGGTCATATCCTCCCAACAATGGTAATGCTTATGGAAATTCCTACAACAATAATAGGAGTGCTCCCTCTGAACTCGAAGTTATTCTTAAAGATTTTATTAGTAAACAAACTGCTTTGCTGCAACAAAACTATTGAGGAAAAACTCTCTAATGCTGAAAGAAATATAGCATCATTGGCTAAAGCACAATCTTCTTTGAATAAAATGGCTGCTAAACCTGAAACTATTGATAATCCCTTTGTTGCTACTAATGCCATACAAGTTAGAATTGATGAAAATGTTAGATTGTTAGCTGAATTGCATGCTAAGTGGGAAAGAGAAGATGAAATTGCTAGAAATATTAGTGTTTCTACTATCACTACCACTAGTGTTGAAGCTAGTAATAGCTCTACTACTTTAGATGATAATTATGATTTTGATCTTGATGGTTGCAATATCTCTGAAGTAATTAAGTTCCTACAAAAGCTTGCTAAAAGTCCTAATGCTAGTGCTATGAATATGGCCTTTACAAAACACATTACTGATGCTCTCATAAAAATTAAAGAAGAAAAGATGAAACATAAAGCTTCTATTCCTATGAAATAAGAAGATGGTTGGGAACCCATTGTTAATATGAAAGTGAATGATTTTGATTTCAAAGCTTTATGTGATCTTGATAGTAGTGTTTCTATTATGCCTAGAAGGATTTATGATATGCTTGATTTGCCACTGTTGGAAGATTGCTATTTGAATGTCCCACTTGATGATAATGCTAAAAAGAAACTCATGGGGAGTATTAATGATGTCCTTATTATGGTTAACAATGCCTATGTCCCTGTTGATTTCTATGTTTTGGATGTTCAATGCAATGCTTCTTGTCCTATTACTTTGGGAAGACCATTTCTTAGAACTGTTGGTGCCATTATTGATATGAAAGAAGGCACCATTAAATATCAACTCCCACTCAAGAAAGGTATAGAACACTTCCCTAAGAAGAGAGATAAGATCCCTTTTGCCTCTCCTATGAAAACAAAATTTGCTCTTAATGCTTCTTCATTTGAGAACACTTGATTCTTTTTCTTGCTTCTTATGCCTAACTTAATGGCGTTAAAGAAAAGTACTTATTGGGAGATAACCCAAAAGTTTTAGATGAGTCTTGGAAGTTATTACTTCAGTAATAACCGCTCCTTATCCTTTTATTTGCTTTTTGTGCTAAGAGTAACCTCTAATGAGAGAGAAGTAATGCTTGGGAAAGTTGCTGTCCCGAAATAGATTTTTGTGCTTCACCGTAAAAATTTGTGTAAAATCTCTGTACATCATTTTGAGGCGTGAATTTTTGTGTTCTTCCCCATTTGTTATCTAACTTTCGTTAATTCAACACTTTTCGATTTGAGCAACATAAGGTCTTCAAAAAAATTGGTTTTTACCTACTGGTCTGTTTTGATAGATTTCTGCCATTGTTTGCATTTGCTTCTTGTTGGTTCCTTTTCGGGTTCTCTTTGGGGAATTAAGCTTTTCAAGGGAAGTGCTTCAATATCTTGTGTTTTAATGGAAGTTTTATTGGTGTTGAAACTGAACCCAAAGACTTATTATCTTGAGCGCACTAATGTTGCTAATAAAGATTGTGTGAAGTTTTGTATGAAGGAAAAATTTCAGGTGTATGGAGAGAATGATGTAATGAGATGAAGAATGGACTAAAGCTCAAGCTTGCGGATGCCACCCCGTGTCACCCCAAGAAATATTCAAGAGGTAAAAGCGTCAAAGCTTGGGGATGCCCAAGGCATCCCCTTCTTCATCAATAAAAATCCCAGGTTTCTTCCAAACACTTCATTTTTATTGTTTCATGCACAGTTGTGTTGTTCTTGGAGCATCTTTGTTTTTGTTTTTGGTTTTTGTTTGCTTGGTTTGCTTAGTTTGCTGAATAAATTGGTTCGACCCCATATTTCATGCATTAGTTTTCAAATAGTTTGGTTTGGATTGGAAAAGAGTAGGAAAAGTGCATGCTTAAGTGGTAAAAAGAGTTTGTTTTTTACTGTGGCCTATGCTTTGGCATGCCATGCTTGATATTGTTTTGGCTTTATGCTTAGTGATCTTTGCTGTAGCATGACATGTTATAAACAATTGAGATTGCTTAATGTGCCTTGGAAGAATCATGCGTTTTTTTAGCATATTAAAACATAGTATTGTGGTATTCTCCTTTGATGCTTTATTTGGGTTGACTTGGCGCATGCTCACACCATGCCTTTATGATCCTTTAGTTTTTGACTTGTAATATCACTTTATGCTTTGATTAATGATGTTTTGTCGCTCTGCATGATTATGGCCATTATTGCTCTCTTAGTTGGTCGCTCCCAGTCTTTTGCTAGCCTCCATAACCAAGTATGAGTTCCACTCATGCATCCAATTCCAAATAAAACCAAGTTGTTCCAAAGAGTCCACCATACCTACCTATTAGCATTTGCTATTCCAAGTATATTCATGTTTTTATCTACCTTCCGAATTAAACTTGTTATGTGAAAACTAGTGATTAAAGCTCTCATGAACTTGACGGCACACTTTACCTTTTTTCATTTAATAATCTTGAACCATTGCGTCCATCTTTGTTGTGTATATGCTTGCGCTTTACAAGTTGAAGTTAGCAGAACCATGTATCATGGGGAACACTTTCAACATTGCACTTATTATTCTGTTGATATCATGATTCTTTTGCTTATGGATCCCGGCGGTGTGAAATAAAAGGGGAACTTGTAAGATCATGGAGTTTGTATGTGTGTTAGAGAAACGCCTGGGCTGCTAGCCTAAGCCATGCCTAATCATGGTGGAAACTTGCAGCATAACCATAATGAGCACTCTATGAAGCATCCTCAATAAAAACCTATGAAAATAGCAAATAAAAAGATCGCTGAGATGCTCATTGTCTACTTGCCATTATGGGATAGCTCCTGTATCATGTGCAAGGGGTACCCCATTGGCGGGTCTCTATGATACATATGTACTTACAATGAAAAGAGCTTACTTGTGACTGAAGTTGAGTAGCATGAGGTTCGGTACTTATAAGTAAGGGGCATGATATTTCAACTTCTAACTTGTCAAGCATATCCTCTTAGTTGTGTCACTTTAACCTTAATCACTTAAAGATGCTTATGATAAGGGCAATGAGAGCTGAAAGCTAATAAGTACCATAATTTTTGGAAGCTCTTTATGAAACTTGAATCCCTACTTCCTTCTATGAAGGCCTTTCTTTTACTTTTATGTTGAGACTCCACCTTCTATCTTTATGCACCTATTTTGAGAGCATAGTGGCCATTCTTAGTTCTATGTGCATTGTCCCAAGACTTGTTGATTGATGCATAACTTTGATATTGCTTGTTCTTAAACTATTTGTATCTAGTCACCCTTATGAACTTTGAAGGTGTCCTATGCATTTATATTTGCTACTCTATGAGGGACAATCTGAACGCTACTATGCTATGTTTTCTCTATGTGAAACAAATGTATTGCAAAGCATTGTTATTCATGAATCTTTTGTTTATGCCCTTTCATGTTACAACATAGTTGCTATGTCTTATTGTTAGAACTTTATCTTTCATGCTATGTTGAAGTACTATGATCCCAGCTATCAATGTTTTACAAATACTTTAATCAAGTTTATGATGGTGCATGTCACCTCAAAAATTATTCTTTATTTTTATCACTTACCTACTCGAGGACGAGCAGGAGTTAAGCTTGGGGATGTTGATACGTTGCTAACTTATCCATAATTTTTTATGTTCCATGTTTGGTTTTTATCTACTTTCTTATGTTTTGTCCACACTTTGAAGTACTTTTTATACACTTTCTTGGACTAACCTATTAACAAGATGCCCCAATGTCAGCTGCCTGTTTCCTGTTGTTTTTTGGTTCTAGGAAAGTCAGAAAATGAATATTCTCGGAATTGGATGGGACAAAAGCCAAAGTCAGTTTTTCACCGAGGGGGACACAGAGCCATAATACGAGATGGAGAGGGTCCATAGGGCCGAGGCCTGGCCCGTGCCAGGGGGTGGTGTGGCCTCCTAGGGAACCCCGTCGGCCTCCCCTTTCGCCTATAAGATGCCTCCGATACAGAAACCCTAAGGAACCCGATCAAAATTCCACGAAAGAGTTTGTAGCCGCCGTCATCTCCATCCCTAGCGGGAGGGATCTGAAGCTCTTCTCGGCACCCTGCCGGAGGGGATAATTCACCCTAGAGGCCTTCTTCTGTTGGGGTTCCATGCATGAAAACAATAAATATTTACCCTACACCCCTGAACCCCTGATGTTGCTAGGACCTATCTATTAGTAATACAGTAACGGGAGGGGCTTTTCATGAACTTACCCTTGAAGACCGAAAAGCATTGTCAACGCTCAGGAGAGCATGGTTGATGTAGACGAGCCGAAGCCAAACTCAAGGTCGTGATGAAGTCCTTGCGCTCCAGTGGCTCCAACGACTTGAATGCCTCAAGTGCGACACCTCGCGGGGAGTTACACACGTCCGGTGCCTGACAATGACCCTCGCTTCCCCGATCCAGCAGCAGTTGCCAAAGTAGAGCTCCTGGATCCGAATCCCGTAGCACGACGGTGCTCCGCGGTGAAGATGTCTCTCGTTCGCGTAGTCCGAACTTGGGAACATGGTCACGAGAGAGAGAAGGAGAGGGAAAATATCAATTGGAGGTCCTCACAAAAGTGAGAAGACCTTTATTGATTATTGGGTGAATTTATCTGGCCAAATACCCCCACTATATATAGGGGGAGGGGAGGTACTACCTCCCTCAAAGTCCCGGGGTGGGACTAAAGGAGAGGATGGGGAGGGGATGCCGCCAGCCAGCCCTAGTGGGCCCCGCGTGGGGCGGCTTAGCCTAGCTGGCCAACTCCCTTGCACCTTCTCCCTCTATCCTTTCCCTAATGGGCCCTCTCCCCTCGGCGAATTGGCCCATTAAGCCTTTTGACCTTTTAAATTGATTTTATCTTTATTAAATAATTATGAATAAATGATTAAATCAATATTTAACATTCATTCACATATTATTCAACCTTCGTGGTTATGGAACACTTCCACCTCCACTCCGAACATCCTCCGAACTTACCAAAACCCTTCCGGTTTTCTCTCTACTATTCTTCGGGATTCTACCGATCCTATAAACACTCTCTAAGCATCATTAAGCCCTTAAGCGTGATACCCCACGGTTCGGGAACACTCCAGACATGGTCGGCACACTCCCGCACCAATGATCGACAGAGGGACCTAGATGGCCATGTGACCCCTGTGCGTTGCACAAAGATCTTTTGTCGTTTGAACCGGGACAGTCGTGTCTTATTCCCTTTGTCTCTTGATACTTGCATTGCTCGAGATCTAATCAATGACATCACCAAGTCGTGTTCAATCTTGTTACCTAACAATGCTACTTGACTCGTTCCGACAAGTGATATCCCTGTGATCAAATCACACGCCGCGCAGCTATTGGATATAACCTCTCCGAGTGGGCCCTTGAGTATCTTTCCATCACATGGACGGACAAATCCCGCTCTTGACATATATTGCCTCTACGGTTTCCTTTGAGTACCTGAACACACCTTTATAACCACTGTATTACCAAGTAGCGCTTGATTCTATCTAAGCACTCTCGAGAGACAGTGATTGATATAGCCTCATGGTCTAAGGAATAGTCTACGAGGATCCATTTCTAATCATCGTAACTTGAACTTCTTGACATGATCGGGTCACGATGTTTAGGTTGGGTATTGGTTCATCATCTCATTCTCAGAATGAGTTGACTCCATTTCCAACTGGCATAAATGCCACATGATCAGGAAACTTGATCATCTGTTAACCAATGAACCAGTGACTAGAGTTTCACTAGGAACCCCAGTTTGTTTATATATCACACGTGTATTGATGTTTCCACTCAATACAGTTATAGCATGATATAAAACTTAATCATAAACTATATGAAATATGATAATATTCCTTATAACTATTTGTCTCTAGGTCATATTTCCAACAGTCTCCCACTTGCACTAGAGTACAAATACACTAGCTGCATTTGTTCTTAATCATTGGCACCATATATCTGGTAACCTGAACATGCTTGCTCATGGAAGAGATTGAGTCTTGGGTCTATACTTTACAGTCCCAAATCCTTTGCAACTTACTAATGTCACCTTGATTGACATTAATACTTTATCATCACATGATAACATCTGTGTGTATGCATCGTCACTATGGCAGCAGAACGAGGCCTGATTCCAGGAGCCTACAGTGACTTTAGATCAACCTTGAGGGCTTTCTCATGGGCATTGTGCCCTGGGACACATCATTCTACGTTAAAAGCGAACTAGCCCTGCCATAACATTATACAACACTTTAGATGGTACCCTTATCTATTATTATAAATGTAACCATCGAAACACTAGTGCACTCTGTGCAACTTTTGATGTTTTGTTCACCTCGCTTCCTACTTGACTTTAATCGGTATTACGAGAGTTTCCAACATATTCCCTTATAACATAACCCTTTATGTTTTAAGATATGTCATCCTTTATGGACTTGGAAAATATGTCTACAATTCTTTATTAGACACTGCAGACAAACTTAGCTCAACATTCTATAATTCAAACTTAATCACTTTTAAACGTTCCTTATTGGATCACATATTATGTTAAGTTATCATCATGGTTTTCTAAGATAGAACCTATGTCTCAACATACTGGATGATAATCATCCTTTTCTTTCTTTCAACCATTGATGTTAAACTTAATACTATTCCTAACTTGAGTTATCAAGGACTAGTTCCTTAATTAACTTCTATTCTGAAACCCTTTTCAGAATCCCTTAAGGAATACTACATAATATCATAATACACTTATTATCAACATCTACACCTTATAAATCAGTATTTATCGGTACTTGCGCTTTTATTCTTAACATACTTAAGAATCACTCCTATAAGCTCCCACTCAAAATATGTTCCTAACATATTTGGGTATGAGTCACTACTCTTACTCAAATTATGTTCCTACATATTTGAATTTGAGACATATATTGCTCCCACTCAAAAATATGTCATTCACATATTGTTTTAGGAAGACTTTCATAGCTCCCACTCAATTTCATGCAAATTGCCGATCTACTCATTATTTTGAACAACTTCAAAATCCTTTGATCAAATATCAAACTTGGAGATTTTCTATGAGATACTAGTACTTTAACTAGTTTTAAATCCACTAGACATTCAGCACACATGAATCAAATTCATTTGAATTCATCCAATACTTGCCAAATTGTTCTTTTCTCATTCACCCCCTTTTCCACTATGGCTTTGCAGTCATTTGGGAAAATTCAAGTAACCCCTTTTACTTGTGAGATTCAGCAACGAATTACTTTCTAATCTCAAGTGAATTTTGCTTTTAGGATTTCTCATAATTCTAGTTTACCATTATTTCCTTAGTAGTTTGTAGGTATGTCATATTCCAAGAATCATGACAAATGATTCACACATGTTTCCATACAAGATATGGGTTACATTTTGAATCCTACTTCATGTAGTGAAAACACCAGTGGGGAAAACACAATGATCATTACCATTGATTCTTTCCTTTGTGAAGAGAATCATTCAGGAACGTTGTCCATTGCGCTTCTCAACACTCTGATGCGGGGATTTGAATCCTCATCGTGTTTTTCACTATATTTCATTTGCTCCATAATCGAGAAATATCACTAAAAGTGAGTTTTCTCAAGAATGCACCAAAATCCAAGCAATACAAGTTTTGCTTATATTTTGGTTTTAGCTATGGACTTCGTATTCAAAGTTTCCAATGAATACTCCACAAGGAATTATTCGCTATTGTTTTGGTTATATCGAATAACCCCAAAACTTTCACGACGATCCATACCAGATATGGAGCCGCTTTCACGAATCCAGATGGTTCACTATATATTCTAATTGAGTGCTAACTATTTCTAACTAATGGTCTCTACATCTACACTACAATGATTTATTTGGTGCCATCTATTTACCCATTTTGATATCTAATATCATATTGTGATGCTTTGCATTTTGACGTTTCAAACGCATTGCATTCCACAATTTCTCTGATGCCCATCTTTATAAAGTCGAATTTCATTACTATTGATCAAATCATAGTAATTAGATTCTCTTTTATATTTATACCCTTTGTTGATGAAACACTTTGATCAAATCAAATAGTTTCATATTCATGTTTCCTTTGGTAAACTTATTTACACTTTTAAACAATCATATAATGATAATTACCATTTTCGATAAAACACAATACATCGAATATGTATTTACTTTTAGCAATTCATTAAACACTTTGTATTCAAGTTATTTTGCCGAACTTAGGCATAATTTATATGTGATAATAAATTGAATGAATTTCACATATTATCACATAACTTTGGATTTAAACAATGGTTTCATTCATTAATGAACATATCATTAAGTTGGGTATTTTTAAGGCATTTCAATATTTTACAAATGTTCATGCATTATCAATTAGTTTCAAACAACAAGGATAATTCACATATAATAAAACAAGATATGAACACGAATAGAAATCATTCATAAAAGTAGAACAACTGTTTTTTACAAACTCATATGAATAACTGTCTCACAAAGTGTGAGACACACTAAAGAAGTTCATAGTATTTTGATTACAATAACTATCCAAAACATAAACTAAATGATAAATGTCGAGGGAGAGTGTCGTCAGCCATCATCATCATGCTCGCCATCAACACGCAACGTCACCTCCTCTCCAGCAAGCACCTCTCATGCAGAAGGACCTGTTTTCAGCAAAACAGAGCAAGTATCAAATATACTTAACACTACAAATGTGTTTGCAAGATTGTAACATTTATAAAATTGTATATCAAATATATACCTTTGTCATCGATGACCTCTCCGGTGATTGATTCAACCTTTACGTTCCTGAAACGTAATATGAACTCTTGGAAATTGTAACACCCTCGAATCGGCCCTATGCAAGTTTTAGCCCTTTCCGCCAAACCCGCATAGAAACGATTCAAGGACGCCCACCAGGCACTTTCGTGCGGGTGGAATACGAAGTAATAACATTACACAACAATCCTCGATGGGACCCACAGAACATATATATATACAACACGACTCCAAGAGTCAAGAATACAGATATACAATACAAAGATCCAAATCACCTTGAAAAGCGACATGTCCGATGCGGACAAGATGCAAATTGGGCTAAGAGCCCTGAAGAATAACCAATGGAGTCCATAACCCTGCCCAGGCCAAGCCGGAAGAGTAACCCTGCTAACGACGTCGATCTCAAACCTGCTAAAACAAAAGGGGTGCCAACAAAGGGCAAAGGAAAAAGAGGAGCGTCAGTACTGAGGCCAGTACATGGCGAGGCTAGAATTCGGCGGCTCTCGCCTACATAGGTATGGTGGGCTGAAGCGGCAGCGCAGCGACACTAAACAACCTATAGAGACTCGATACAACTGGCGGTTATCAGAGAGGGATAAGAAAGACCTATTCGGATCCAACCTGAAACTAACACCAAACAAACCCATCCTGGTATTTCCCCCTCGAGGCCAAACGAGGAAGTCAAACAAGGGAACTCACACAGTTGGCAGTTTTATTCATTCCATTATAGTTGAAGCACTTACTAGTCAGATATAGATAACATGAGTCATCCTGATAGCATAAGTAGTGGGCAATTTTAATCACCATTCCGTTGTAGTGGAAACATTTACTAGTCAGATATAATTGTCCTGAGGAATCCCAAAACCCAACAGTGGTTGGCCCTTTTATCACATTCCATTAGAGTTGCAATACTTACTAGGCATATATAACAAACAACCCAGATCCACCAGTTGTTGGCATTTTTAATATCCATTCCGTTATAGTTGCATCTGTTTACTAGTCACACATTAAGTCAAATTTATAGCACTACTTTAGTTATGCTTGTCTATGATCGAGATACTGTGCTCCAAGTCATCCATAACCGCGGACACGGCTTTCAGAAAGTTTTACCCTGCAGGGGGGAACAAATAGCAACACACACTCGATCAACCTCGGAAAAACCAACTCAAAACCCAACGAGGCATTCTCGACAAAGCGATCACAGGATTCAGAAATATTTCAGGGGGCCACCCCACTAAGCTACCCGCAACGAAGTTGGCCGGCTCCGGAACAGACCCAGGGTTTGCCACAACGGCTGTAAACGACTGGGAACCCGAAAATATGACTGGGCTTGTCGATACCGCGAAAACATGGCGCGATCCAAAACTGTACAGGTGCTCCACGCACAATCTTAAATAAAGCAGTAAAGCATGGCATAAGTACAGGATAGTAATAAAGCCCCAAACTACTTTGTGGCCCCAAGAAATAAGAATGAATCAAGCTCTAGCTCAGGGGGGTCCATAAGGCCTCTCGGTATAACCGGAAGGGAAAGGCTTTGATGTGAGGATCACATGTGTTCACGGAGTGTTAATGCTTTGCTCCGGTGCTCTATTAAAAGGAGCACCTTAATTGCCAGTAGTTCCCTAGAGCCCCCGCTGCAAACAGGCTGGCAGGAAAAAAGATGTTGTGCAAGTTCTCATTGCGAGCACGTATGACTATATATGGAACACATGCCTAGGATTGTCTAGTACTTGGATGCTTTATCTTATTTATCTGCAATTGCCCTATGTTCTGATTGCTATGTGAATTGTCTTGTCCATGCAACGCCCGTCCATCCATCCCTATGCCTACCGCACTCGAATCCCATTGTTTACTGCTTTTGTTACTACTGTCTTTGCTTTACTAATGTTTTAACTTTACTATTCCTACTACAAAACTATTACTCTTGATAAAAGCTGTGCAAGATTGTTTCAGTGCACTGAATTGACAACTCAGTTGTTAAGGCTGATAAATATTCTTTGGCTCCCCTTGTGTCAAATCAATAAATTGGGTTTCACTTCCCTCGAAAATACTGCGATACACCCCCTATACTTGTGGGTCATCACCCGCCAGCTTCAAAAACAGCCTGCCGTGCACGCCGGCACGAGATGGGCCGGCTGTCGCCCTGGCAGCCCAGTATTCCCTCAGAGCTGGCCCAGTTGCCCCTATTGTTTTCCTTTTTATAAATCTTTTCATATCTGAAACTTACCCTGTTGGTTTAAATCGAAATAAAAATTAAAGGGACCATATTTTGTCCAGATATAAATTTCTGCTTATTCTGGCATGTTTTGTGCAACATGTAAAACTGATCCCTTGCCAAAAATAAGATTCAGTATTAGCTGGCATTAAAACTACTAAAAGGTACCCTTTTTCACTAAATAAATTTCTCAGGGAGCTATGCATATCCAATTGGGATGAAACAAAGTTCCTAAGGTATTTCCTATAGCTATCATCTAGACTTTAGCTCCTGTCTAGGTGAACCTTGGTTGCACATTGTTAAAAATAACAAAATCAATCCAATAGTGCCTTATGAAAATTCCCTAGGCAGATCCATAGCTCCTATTGAGTTGTTTTCAACTCTCAGTGATGAGTTACTTTAATTTATATCAAGTCCTAGGATATAAAAATTTATTGATCTCTCCTGATTTATTGTGAATTAAAAAGTTTTGTGCACATCTAATCCACCAATAAATTGACTATAGTAACACTGTAACTCCAAAAGGAGTGATCCTAATTTCTACAGAAAGTTATTCCAAGTACCTACCATGTGCTGTTGGAACCATACCAAAATATCATATAGATAAAATTTTATTAAAAAGACAAATTGCATGCAGATTTGACTTTGGGAATTTCTTGAGGGAATTTTGGTAATTATTTCGAAGTGATTCCAAGTCCCACTGAACCAGTCCATCAAAATTTACTTAACCATCCAAGGAAATAATTTTTGGACCTACAGAACATTTCTGGTGATTTATTTCCTGAAACTAGAGTTTTTACCACTAGGAAGTTCATAGTAAATCAAAGAATAATGATATTCTAGTGAAACCACTTTTATTGGCTTAATTCTATCAATAGTCATATGATGATATCATTTTTGCACATTGATATCATACATATCCAAGTCCTAGTTCAAAACCTCCCTCATTAAGTGGTATTTGATAAATAAATCACAAAGGCAATTCCACAAAGGCAATTATAGTAATTCCAATTGTTGTTATCTCAATCTATCAAAACCTACTGATGTTATGAATGTGTTGTATCTTGTTTGTTGGATGTATTTATACTTGTATGCTTGTATTGATTGTGGTATTTGTTTGTTTGCATGTTTGCTCGATAACGGCGATAGTTGCGTTTGTGTGACGCCGAGAAGAAGGAAGCAATCGTTTATTATTGTTATAGAGTTGGGTATTCTAGTTATCTAAAGAAGAAGCCCAGGGACATCTCGCTGGTCACAGGCAAGCCACCTTCTTGCTCATAGGCCTTGTCCTACTGTTTTACTTATGCATGTTTTAGCTACTGTTTATTAAAACTGCATTGTTTACTATATGTTGATGTATATATGGTAGTGGTTTGGCTCCTCCAAACTATTACACTTTGGTACTACTAAGTACAACCCCCTTGACGAACCTACTTGTCCCTAGTATGGTAGATGGTGTAATACACCATACCCCTTTTGGAGACCCCGATTTAGCCGAAGCAAAGCTATAGGATGGGAAGACCCCAAAAAAGTTTACAAAATATTTTATGATGAAACCTTGGTGAGGTTTGACCTACCAAGAGAAGTTTGAGAAATAAAAAGGTTTTCATTTCACAAAAGATGCTGAAACAAAGAGGAGGTCAAAATGTTTACAAAAACGCACCCAGTTCTTTGCAGCTTTAGCTATAACAACTTAACTCGTGCAACCACATTACTCTGGAATGGGAAAGGGCTGGATTTGATGTTTGTCTATTCTGGTATAAGCTGCCTCGCAACTACTACAGGGGGTATATCAATCCCTGGAGGGTGGGCCTTCTTTTGCAGGGTCCATGTAAAACATCGACCGGGAGAAGGAACGAAGGGTCTACGGGCCTCCATGCGTTACTATGAGCCCCTCATTGAAAACGCACACTTGGGAAGTGGAAAAGGCGCTCCGGTTGGCTTGGGAACTATATAGGGTGTCCCGGTGTTGAGGGGAACAACACTCATAGGGTAGGCACTTATATTGGAGTGGTCATCCAGAGAGTCTTGATCGGTTACTCGACCCACGATTGGTGTAGATCAAGGTAGGGTACTCGGATGGTGTGGGTAAAGTGTACAACCTCTGCAAAGTGTAAATCTATTCGAATAGCCGTGTCCGTGGTTATGGACGGGTTGGACAAACTACTGTAGAGCGGTGCTGGTTTTGATTTCGAAATGGATTTTTGGAAAAACGATGGCTTTGGAAATGTTTTGACTATGGGATGGTCAGAAGGAATACCTGTTTTAACCCTAGGATGGTCGGAAGGGAAGGAGAGGAGTTTGGTCATGGGATGACCGGAAGGAGGAACGAATGGGTGACCCAGTCCTAATCTTTTCCACAACTTTTCAAAAAGGTTTCCAAAACATTTGCAAAGGTTTTCAACAAAGATATGTAGATGCTATATCTACAAGAGAAACTAATTGAGAAAAGAACCTCTCTTGGAGCCCTCCTACTACCACAACCATATTGCATATCCTCTTGTTCTTATTATTATTCTCTTAAGGTGGTTTGCGAGTACATTCAAAGTACTCACTAGCATTGTCCCTGGCTATTAACTTGGTCAGATATCAAGAAGAAGGTGAAGTTTACGACTATGCGAGCTAGGACGTTCTTCTAGTCAGTTGCCTGTAGGTTAAGGCATGGCTCGGGCTCTACGCTTGATGAAGTTCCGCTGATGATTATTGATGTAGCCATAATGGTGTTGGAGATATGCCCAAGACGCAATAATAAAGTGGTTATTATCATATCTTCATACTTATGATAAATGTTTACATACCATGCTATAATTGTATTAACCGGAAACATTAATACTTGTGTGATTTGTAAACTAAAATAAGAGTCCCTAGTAAAGCCTCTTGTTAAACTGGCTTGTTGGTTAATATATGATCATTGTTTCCTGATCATGAACATAGAGATGTTATTAACAACAGGGTCATATCATTAGGAGAATGATGTGATGGACATACTCCTATAGACAAGCGTAGCATAAAGATCAAGTCATTTCAATAGTTCAATTGCTATATGCTTTCTGATACATAGTAACCTAATTCCTTCGACCATGAGATCATGCATATCACCTTTGCTGGATGGATGCTTTGATGTCATCAAACACCACAAATGTGGTGGCTATAAAGGTGGCATTGAGTGTTCGGAAAGTATTGGTTGAAACACATGGATCAAGAGTGGGATTTGTCCATCCACATGACGGATAGATATTCTCCTCCCTCGGTGAAATGTCATCCAATTAGCTTGCAAGCATGTGACTTGGTCACAAGGGATCACATATCACGGGAACGAGAAAAGAGTACTTATCAGTAACGAGGTTGAACTAGGTATGCAGAGATACCGACGATCATAACCTCGGATAAGTAACATATCGTGAGACAAAGGGAAATTGGTATCGTATGTAAGTGGTTCATTCGATCGCAAAGTAATCGTAGAAATATGTGAGCCATATGAATTTCCAGATTCCTCTATTGGTTATTGTTGAGAAGTGTCTCGATCATGTCCGCATAATTCACGAACCGTAGGGAGACACACTTAAGGATTCGACGTTGTTTGAGTAGTTATGGTATTATGAGAAAGAGACCGAATGTTGTTCGGAGTCTCGGATGGGATCCGGGATATCACGAGGTGATCCGGAATGGTCCGGAGAATAAGATTCATATAAGGAAAGTCCCATTTCGGAGTTGGGGAATGGTTCCGGTGTTTTCATCGGGAACATTCTAGAAGGTCCCGGAATGTCCGGCACTCCGGAGGGGGGAAGGGTACATGAATGTGTCATTGTAAGTTGGAATGATTGCATCATGTACTAGGTGTCTTCGCTGTCCAAAATAAAGGATTTATTTAAATCCTAAATTGAAAAGTCAAACGGCTAGTTTGAAAGTCAAACGGCAATTTTGGGAAGTGGGAAGAGAGGAGGATTGGTGGAGGCCGAATTGGAGGAGGGTTCCTCCCTTGGCCGGCGCCCCACCAAGCCGACTTGGGGAGGGACTCTCCTCCCCTTGGCCGGCCAGCCCTCCCACCTATATAAGGAGGGGCAGGGCTCCCTCCTAGCACACACAAGTTCCTATCCTCTAATCTAAACCCTAGACCTAAACCCCGGTTTAGAGCTATTTCGGTTTAGAGCCTTCTAATTGGTTTAGAGCCTTCTAATTGGTGTGTCTAATTACTAGACCACTAATAGCCTCTCTCATAAGCTCCACCATACTCGCACCGGCTTAAGGCGAAGCCCTGCGGGATCTCCCCTCTACTTCCGGTACCACGCCGTTGTGCTGCTGGAATCGCGAGGAGAGTGCTACAACCTCCGCCTGCTTTGGAACAAGGAGAGGAAGGTCTTCGTCGAGTACCTAACGTGTGACCGATCTTGGAGCGCTGCTAGAACGTGGCGCTGGAAGGATCGTCTACGATCTTGAGATCGGAAAGAGTACGACTACATCACCCACGAGAATCTGCTCTCGTTAACCGCTTTGGAATCTTCGAGGGTGAGTTCCTCTATCGACTCGTTGCTACAATCTAGTAGATAGATCTTGGCTTGTTTGTTTGTATGCGATAGAAAATTTTTGTTTTCCATGCTACGAACCCTACAGTGGTATCAGAGCCAGGTTTATATGTAGATCTGTTGCACGAGTAGAACACAATGGTCATTGTGGGCATTGATGCTTTTATTGTAGATTGCTTTTTGTGTACTTTGCATCTTGCGGTATGTTGGGATGAAGCGGCCCGGGCTAACCTTACATGACATCGTTCATGAGACTTGCTCCACGCTTGACATGCAACTTGTATTGCATAAGTGGCTTTGCGGGTGCCTGTTTCTCCTAGCATAGTTAAGATCCAATTTACAACGGGTGATCAACAATGCTAGTATCAATGTTGTGGTTCTTGTTAAATGAGTTAGAGCGACACTTATTGAAAGCCCCAAACCACGTAAAATATGCAAAGAAAGTAGAAGCGTCTAACTTTGTTTTGCAGGGGTGTGCAGTGATGTGATATGGCCATGATTGTGATTATATTTGATGTATGCAATGTTCCTTATTGTAAGTTGGCAACGGCGTGAGCCATATGGTTGTCTTTAATTTCAGTTAAGACCTGCGTGTCTATTCAAAATAGTTGTAATAGTTGAAGCTGGTGGACTACAACCATAAAGAAGCGTCATTGACCTTGATGCTATGCCGGTGATGATGGAGATCATGTTCGTGCTTGAAGATGGAGATCAGAAGCACAAAGTAGAAAGGCCATATCATATCACATATTATGAATTGCATGTGATGTTAATCCTTTATGCATCTTGTATTGCTTTGTAGAGCGGTAGCATTATAAGATGATCCCTCATGCACATAAATTTCAAGTTCTAAAGTGTTCACCCTTAGTATGCACCGTTGCCAAAGCTTGCTGCTTCAAGCACCACGTGATGATCGGGTGTCTTTGATTCATGAGTGAATACAACGTAAGCAAGCCAGATTTGCTTATGCGGTAGCTAAGGTTTGATCTTGACGAGCCTAGCATGTATACGGACATGGCCTCAGGAACACGGATCACCGAAAGGTAAAGCATGAGTCATATAGTAGATATGATGAACATGTTGATTGTTCGCCATTGAAGCTACATCAACTCTCGTGATGATCGGTTTTGATGTGGTGGATTTGGTTCGTGTGATCACTAAAACAATGTGAGGGATGTTGTTTTGAGTGGGAGTTCACCTAGATTAATTTAATTATTAATTAGAACTCAATTTATCATAAACTAAATCAAAGTGAATTTGCATAGTTGTTGTAGTCATTGGCATCCGTTTACCACCTTGCGCTTAGTTATAATTGAGATGAAAGAACTATAGAATTCTGGTTAGTTACTTTCTGACTGGTATCGTATTGTTTTGAAGTGTTAATCTAAAGTTTAAAGTCCTATTGCAAACTTTCGGTGAGTTCCGGTTACTCCATGAAGTTTAATAATTGGTATTAAAACAAGAGTGACAATTCCAAAGTGTTAGTATATGAGTATCATGTTTGTCTCCATGATTCTTGATATCTTAATATCAAGGTTATCTAGGATCTGAAAGAGTTGTTTCAGAAACCATGATGTGTGGAAGATATTGTGATATCTGAAACGAAGTTTTGGTTACAACATGATAGAGTATAATATGGCAAAGTCATGTTCTCATGTTTGATGAGAATTTGCGAAAGGTTGGAGACACTAGTTGTCCTAATCTTCCAAAAGGTTTTGGAGAGCAACATTATACTCGCGATTCACCGTTACAAGCTAAAAGTAGCTAGATCATGGATAAGTCCATGATGAGGGTGAATATTTGATGTAGGTAAAATATTTACTACATCAAGAGATTACTAAAGAAAGGAATTTGAAAGAACACCAAATATTTGATAATGGTGATCTGCTTCAAAGTGCAATTTCAAAGACATTGGTATTTAACTATACACGCTTTGGACTATGTGTCATATGTATGACTCCACTATTGATGTTGATAGATTCTTTCAAACAGAAAAGGAAATACTGAAAGAGAATCTCATAAGTATATGGCAGAAAAGAAAAGACTAGAATTGTTCAGTTTAAGTATATAGATGATATATGTGTTATGGCTATATTCTTTGCTTATTAAACAATGTGGTTCTTAAGTATTTGATACTGAATTTGTTGGTGTGAATCGTCATACGAAACAACACAATTCATGAACTACAATGGCCTAAGTAACTAGCAAAAGAATATGTGATGATGTTTATCAAGAACAAATAAAGGGTTATTGTGTTGCTCGTTAAACATCAAAGCTTGCCTTCAGGATTTGTTTTTATCAGGTATTATGAGAACAAAAGGGTTGTTCAAATAATTGCCGTAATCCATAAAAGATGGATGATTCACAAATCTCGTTGGATAAATCACATCCATAAAACTAGTGCTAAAATTGTCGAAAGACAAATTGATTGAAAGATCACTTAGGAAGTGACATCGCCGTTTAAATTATATTGGAAAGAAAACATGAAGAAACTTCATGTGGATGGAATTTTGGAGTCTTTTGATTTTGATCAAATGACGTTTGTGAAACTTTCCTAGAGATAATTAAAACTTCGTTCATAGGCCAAAAGGGAACGAAAGACTAGCTTATTGGAACTTGTGCATATTGTTGTACGAACTCCATTATGTGTAGTCAAGAGCGATGGATTTCAACTTCATATGCTTTCTCCGAAAATTTGAGTGAATATGTGAATATTTACTTAATAAGGATGAAGTATGAAATATTTGAAAAGTTCAAAAGACTTTCAAGATGAAGTGCAAAATCATTGTAACAAGAATATAAATAGTTTATGATAAGATCATAAAGGAAGATATTCAAGTTACAAGTTTAGCATAATACCTAAGATTTAAGGAATCGTTCTGTGGATTTGCATTTCTCGAAACACCATAAGAGTATGGAGCGTTCGAGATATGTAATTGAACCTTGTTTGACATGGTAAGATCGAAGGTATAATTCATAAAACTGCTATTATATTTTAAAGATTAAAAGCTTTAGAGACTACCGTTTTCCACTAAAAGAGCTCCATCATAATCTGCTGAAATGACACCATATAAGGTTATGGTTTGGGATAAAACCCAAGTAGTCCTTTCTTAAACATTGGTATGCTATGCATAAGAAAGATGTTTGCAACCAAAGTCGGATAAACCTGTCTTTGTATTACTGTTAAGTATTCCTCCATAAACACCGGAGACAAAAGTGTTTGTCGCTTAGAACGTCAAGTTTCTTTGAGAAGGAATTTTTCGTGAAAAATTAAGTGGGAGGACAATAGAACTTTGATAAGGTTAAAAGAACCTTAGCTATATGTGCAAAGTTGCGCAGCACCGAAAAGTGTTCCGGAGGCAGCAACAATGCTCATGGCTCACGTGCCTCAAGGGTTGTGGTCACGGAGGTCTAAGTTTCTATTGAAACAAGTAGGTCGGATGAACAATCAAATACCAAGATTTGAGGGTTGAATCATTATTTGAGAATAATGAACCTACTACATGCAAAGAAGCGATGATGGGCCCGTCAATTCAAATGGTTTGAAGCCATAAAATCCGTGATAGTTCCATACACGAGAAATCAAGTTTTGAACTTGAAGGACCCTTGAAAAAGGTGTAAGACCTTGCAGTTGTGTTTGGATCTATAAAGAAGTAGACATGGATGTTTCACATCTATGAAATAGTCGACATGTTGGGAAAGAGTTCACAACAATGTTCAAAGGTTGTATATGACAAGATTTGATCTTTCATAGCGATTTTTAGTCTAGACGGATTATTGTAGCAACCACTACATATAATTTGTTATGTGGTAGTAGAATAAACAAAACAAGTTCTTCTAATAGAATGGTTACCTAGGGGCGTGTGCATGACACGGTCCAAAGGGTTTTGTTAATTCAAAGGATGCTAAAAGCATATGCAAACTTCAATGGTTGAAGTAAGCATAGCGGAGTTGGAATCTTCACTATGATGAAACTGTTAAAGAGTTTAATTTCATCGAGACAATGAAGATGCTTGCATTTGCAAGAAATTAAGTGGGAGCGCTAAGACATGTTTCTAATACATTATGTGGAAGACATATTGTTGATTAGAAATAATGTATCTTTTATTAACACATATTAAGAATTTCATCCCGATGAAAGACTTAGGCAAAACCCAAATATTTGGCATCAATAGACGCTAATATGGTTGTGCCAAAAGTACATAAACGAGATATTGAATGAGTTCAAATATAGAAACTACAAGAAAGGTTCTTGTTGCACGAAAGGATTGAAAGAGTTCAATGTTGATGATATATTCAAGTGTATTGGCACTTGGTAAGTGAAACAAAGATTCAAGTATAGATTGATACTTGATGTATGAAATCACAAAGAGTATTTATATCAATCATCTTTGTGATATGTACAAATCCAGATATGTCCTATGCTCTAAATGTTGTGAGCATATACCGGAATGATTTGTAAGATGATCATTGGACAATAGTAAGGATATTCTTATGATCTTTTGGAAGAACTAAGAGTATATTATTTGTAGAAGTGACAAATAGATGGTTAGTTCATTGTAAAAGTACTACATTGATACTAGTTTTGTCACAAAGTACAAATTAAGTTTATCTCAATCTAAATTAAGGGTGGCACAATATAATGGAAAGTGAGTTCCATAATGGATTTGGATGAGTTCCAAAGTTAAGACATTGTGACAGATACTACAACAAAAGGCTAAGTATATGACTGCTATTATAGCAGCAAAAGAGGGCATTTGTGTCAAGTAGTTTGTTATCAAACTAGGTGTAGTTCACAGCGGATAATACTATGAAGATATATTGCGACAATATTATCAACATGTTTTAACCCCAAAGAACTAAAGGTCACACCGAAGACCAAATTATACAAAGCCATCTCATTAGAGAATGAGTGATGCGTGAGGCAAAGATATGCAATTACACGGACTGGAAGTGTCAGATCCGAGATCAGTTGACCACTAGCAATCGTGTACATACAACACCGGAAAGCCATAGGTGTTGAATACACAAAGGTTTGAAACTAGATTATTGACTCTAGTGCAAGTGGGAGACTGTTGGAGATATGCCCAAGAGGCAATAATAAAGTGGTTATTATCATATCTTCATACTTATGATAAATGTTTACATACCATGCTATAATTGTATTAACCGGAAACATTAATACTTGTGTGATTTGTAAACTAAAATAAGAGTCCCTAGTAAAGCCTCTTGTTAAACTGGCTTGTTGGTTAATATATGATCATTGTTTCCTGATCATGAACATAGAGATGTTATTAACAACAGGGTCATATCATTAGGAGAATGATGTGATGGACATACTCCTATAGACAAGCGTAGCATAAAGATCAAGTCATTTCAATAGTTTAATTGCTATATGCTTTCTGATACATAGTAACCTAATTCCTTCGACCATGAGATCATGCATATCACCTTTGCTGGATGGATGCTTTGATGTCATCAAACACCACACCGTAACAGGGTGGCTATAAAGGTGGCATTGAGTGTTCGGAAAGTATTGGTTGAAACACATGGATCAAGAGTGGGATTTGTCCATCCACATGACGGATAGATATTCTCTGGGCCCTCTCGGTGAAATGTCATCCAATTAGCTTGCAAGCATGTGACTTGGTCACAAGGGATCACATATCACGGGAACGAGAAAAGAGTACTTATCGATGTAGGTTGAACTAGGTATGCGAGAGATACAAGCGATCATAACCTCGGATAAGTAACATATCGTGAGACAAAGGGAAATTGGTATCGTATGTAAGTGGTTCATTCGATCGCAAAGTAATTGTAGAAATATGTAGAGCCATATGAATTTCCAGATTCCTCTATTGGTTATTGTTAGGAGAAGTGTCTCGATCATGTCCGCATAATTCACGAACCGTGGAGACACATAAGGATTCGACGTTGTTTGAGTAGTTATGGTATTATGAGAAAGAGACCGAATGTTGTTGGTCTCGGATGGGATCCGGGATATCACGAGGTGATACGGAATGGTCGGAGAATAAGATTCATATAAGGAAAGTCCCATTTCGGAGTTGGGGAATGGTTCGGTGTTTTCATCGGGAACATTCTAGAAGGTCCTTAATGTCGGCACTCGGAGGAAGGGTACATGAATGTGTCATTGTAAGTTGGAATGATTGCATCATGTACTAGGTGTCTTCGCTGTCCAAAATAAAGGATTTATTTAAATCCTAAATTGAAAAGTCAAGCGGCTAGTTTGAAAGTCAAACAGCAATTTTGGGAAGTGGGAAGAGAGGAGGATTGGTGGAGGCGAATTGGAGGAGGGTTCCTCCCTTGGCCGGCGCCCCACCAAGCCGACTTGGGGAGGGACTCTCCTCCCCTTGGCCGGCCAGCCCTCCCACCTATATAAGGAGGGGCAGGGCTCCCCTCCTAACACACAATAGTTCCTATCCTCTAAACTAAACCCTAGATCTAAACCCCGGTTTAGAGCTATTTGATTTAGAGCCTTCTAATTGGTTTAGAGCCTTCTAATTGGTGTGTCTAAGTACTAGACCACGAATCGCCTCGGGCATAAGCTCCACCATACTACTTTTGGCTTAAGGCGAAGCCTCAGGATCTCCCTCTACTTCCGGTACCACGCCGTTGTCTTTAATCGCAGGAGAGTGCTACAACCTCCGCTTTCTTTGGAACAAGGGAGAGGAAGGTCTTCGTCGAGTAAATCGAACGTGTGACCGATTGCGGGAGCGCTTGCTGGCGCTGGAAGGATCGTCTACGATCTTGAGATCGGAAGAAATCGACTACATCACCCGAGAATCTGCTCTCGTTAACCGCTTTGGAATCTTCGAGGGTGAGTTCCTCTATCGACTCGTTGCTACAATCTAGTAGATAGATCTTGGCTTGTTTGTTTGTATGCGATAGAAAATTTTTGTTTTCCATGCTACGAACCCTACAAATGGCATGTAAGGTATGGCATGTATCCACTTAAGTAATGGATGTTTACTTTGATACTTGTTGGTTATGTGCCACGACTAACTGATCATTGGATCATGGTGTATGCATAACAGGGATTCTCGGAGGATTAATCCGGGGGCCCCATAGCCCCCCTGCAAAACAAAGTTAGACGCCTCTACTTTATCTTTCCATGTTTTACGTGGATGAATGGGCTTTCGCACAAGAACTGTTCTTACCTACGAACTTTCAGCACAACGCTGATCAAGTAGTTGTCTCTACTACACCCCTTTCGGGGCCCTCCGTTGCAAATGGCATACCAACTAATGCGAGAGAGACAGACACCCCCCTATGCCACTATATACGGTACAAGTCGTATGTCAAGCGTGGACCAGTCTCGCGAATGAACGCGTAAAGTTGGTTGGGGGCCGCTTCATCAAACATTACTGCGGTATACACAAAATACACGTGGGAGGGTAACAACTAAAAAAGTGTGTTCTACCCGTACTAGCATTACTACGCATAGATCTAGCTCTAATACCACTGTTGGGGTTCCGTGCATGAAAACAATAAATTTTTACCCTACACCCCTGAACCCCTGATGTTGCCAGGACCTATCTATTAGTAATATAGTAACGGGAGGGGCTTTTCACGAACTTACCCTTGAAGACCGAAAAGCATTATCAACGCTCAGGAGAGCGTGGTTGATGTAGACAAGCCGAAGCCGAAGCCGACCTCAAGGTCGTGATGAAGTCCTTGCGCTCCAACGGCTCCAACGACTTGAGTGGCTCAAGTGCGACACCTCGCGGGGAGTTACACACGTCTGGTGCCTGACGATAACTCCTGCTTCCCTGATCCAGCAGTAGTTGCGATAGTAGAGCTCCTGTATCCGAATCCCGCAGCACGACGGCGCTCTGCGGTGAAGATGTCTCTCGTTCACGCAGTCCGAACTTGGGACCACTGTCACGAGAGAGAGAGGGAGAGAGAGAAAATATCAATTGGAGGTCCTCCCAAAAATGAGAAGACCTTTATTGATTATTGGGTGTATTTATCTGGCCAAATACCCCCACTATATATAGGGGGAGGGGAGGTACTACCTCCCTCAAAGTCTCGGGGTGGGACTAAAGGAGAGGAGGGGGAGGGGAGGCCGTCGACCAGCCCTAGTGGGCCCTGCGTGGGGGGGGGGGGCTTGGCCTAGCCGGCCAACCCCTTGCCCCTTCTCCCTCTCTCCTTTCCCTAATGGGCCCTCTCCCCTCCGAGAATTAGCCCATTAAGCCTTTTGACCTTTTAAATTGATTTTCTCTTTATTAAATAATTATGAATAAATGATTAAATCAATATTTAACATTACTTCGCATATTATTAAACCTCCGTGGTTATGGAACACTTCCACCTCCACTCCGGACATCCTCCGGACTTACCGAAACCCTTCCGGTTTTCTCTCTACTATTCTTCGGCGATTCTACTGATCCTATAAACACTCTCTAAGCATCATCAAGCCCTTAAGCATGATACCCCACAGTTCGGGAACATTCCATACATGGTCGAGACACTCCCGCACCAATGATCGACAGAGGGACCTGGATGGCCATGTGACCCCTGTGCATTCCACGAAGATCTTTCGTCGTTTGAACTGGGACAGTCGTGTCTTATTCCCTTTGTCTCTTGATACTTGCATTGCCCGAGATCTGATCAATGACATCACCATGTCGTGTTCAATCTCATTACGGAACAATGCTACTTGACTCATTCCGACAAGTGATATCCCTATGATCAAATCACACGTTGTGCAACTATTGGATATAACCTCTCCGAGTGGGCCCTTGAGTATCTTTCTGTCACATGGACGGACAAATCCCGCTCTTGACATATATTGACTCTATGGTTTCCTCTGAGTACCTAAACACACCTTTATAACCACTGTATTACCAAGTGGCACTGGATGCTATCTAAGCACTCCCGGGAGACAATGATTGATATAGCCTCACGGCCTAAGGAATAGTCTACGAGGATCCATTTCTAATCATCGTAACTTGAACTTCGTGACATGATCAGGTCACGATGTTTAGGTTGGGTATTGGTTCATCATCTCATTCTCAAAATGAGTTGACTCCATTTCCAACTGGCATAAATGCCACATGATCAGGAAACTTGATCATCTGTTGACCAATGAACCAGTGACTAGAGTTTCATTGGGAACCCCTGGTTGTTTATATATCACACGTGTATTGATGTTTCCACTCACTACAGTTATAGCATGATATAAAACTTAATCATAAACTATATGAAATATGATAATAGTCCTTATAACTATTTGTCTCTAGGGCATATTTCCAACATCTTCATCACCATGCAAGCCTCCAGTGTGATGCGTGAATAGTTCATCCTTGGACTACGGCTCCATGTAGCAGCTAGATGGTTGGTTCTTCTCCTTTGTGCTACCATGTTTAGATCTGGTGAGCTCCGTTCATGATCAAGATCATCTATTTGTAATCCTACATGTTGTGTTTACGGGGATCCAATGGATATTGAGATGCTATTTCATATTGATTATTGATTCTATCATGTCTTTGTTATTTGTGATCTTGCATGCTCTCCGTTGTTAGTATATATCTTGGCCGAGTAGATGCTAGCAACTCCAAGAGGGAGTATTTATGCTCGATAGTGGGTTCATGCCTCTAGTAATCTGGGGAAGTGACAGAAATCTCTAAGGTACTAGATGTGTTGTTGCTACTAGGGAGAAAACAACAATCCTTTGTTCACAGAACAATCTTATTGTTTACTTTACACACAATGCGTAATGCAATTATCTGTTGCTTGCAACTTAATACTGGAGGGGGTTCGGATGATAACCTGGAGGTGGATTATTAGTCATAGATGTAGTTGGATTACGGTCTATATATAATGTTGTAATGCCCAATCAAATCTCATAGGAGTCAAGATGATTAGTATATGCATGTATGCTTTCTCGATGTTTGTCAATTTCCCCGCTGTAATTTTTTCACCCAACATGTCATCTATCTTAAGGAGAACCACAACTAGTGAACTATGGACCCCGGTCCTTTCTTTTACCATCAATCTACAACTATTTACTGTTTTCTATTTTCTGTTTACTTTCTGCAAGCTTTTACTTCCTTCCACACAATACGTTTAATCCTTTGTTTTCAGCAAAACCGGTGAGATTGACAACCTCACTGTAAGTTGGGGGAAAGTTATGTGGTTGTGTTGTGCAGGATTCCAAGTTGGCAACAACACCTTGGAGGTGTTTCCTTGCTCCTACTGGTTCGAGAACCTTGGTTTCATAACTGAGGGAAAACTTGCTGCCTTGCTCATCATACCTTCCTCTTGGGGTTCCCCAACGAGCTCGATATATTTTGGGCCATTAGCTTACAAGCTCCCCTTTTATTTCACACCACCGGGATCCATAAGCAAAAGAACATGATATCAACTAAATAAAGTGCAATGTTGAAAGAGTTCCCCATGGTAACATGGTTCTGGTAATTCACAACTCATAAAGCGCAAGCATATATGCAACATAGATGGGCACAATGGTTCAAGTTTATTAAGTGCAAGAAAGTTAAGTGTGACATCAAATTTGTGAGAGCTTTAATCACTAATTTTCACGCAACAAGTTTAATTCGGAAGGTAGATAAAACATGAATTTACTTGGAATAGCAATAATGCTAATAGGTAGGTATGGTGGACTCTTTGGAATAACTTGGTTTTATTTGGAGTTGGATGCATGAGGTGGAACTCATACTTGGTACATGTGGAGGCTAGCAAAAGACTGGGAGCGACCAACTAAGAGAGCAATAATGGCCATAATCATGCAAAGCGACAAAACATTATTAATTGAAGCATAAAGTGATATTACAAGTCGAAAACTAAATGATCATAGAGTCTATGGTGACTTGGTATAGTCTTAACATGGTGTGAGCATGCGCCAAGTCAACCCAAATAAAGCATCAAAGGAGAATACCACAATATTATGCTTTTATATGCTAAAACAACGCATGATTCTTTCAAGGCACATTAAGCAATCTCAATTGTTTATAACAATTAATGCTACAACAATAATTACTAAGCATAAAGTCAAAGCAATATCAAGCATGACATGATAAAGTCTAAGTCACAGTCAAAAACAAGACTCCTTTTATACCACTTATAAGCATGAACTTTCCTACTCTTTTCCAATCCAGATCAACTTATTTGAAACTATGTATGAATGCGGGGGTCCAACCAATTTATTCAAGCAAACTAAGAAAACAAAAACTAAGAGGCTCCAAGAACAACACAATTGTGCATGAAACAATAAAAATGAAGTGTTTGGAAGAAAAACCTGAGATTTTTATTGATGAAGAAGGGGATGCCTTGGGCATCCCCAAGCTGTGACACTTGTACTTCTTGAATATTTCTTGGGGTGAAACGGGTGGCATCCCCAAGATTGAGATTTTGTCCATACTTCATCTCATCACATTATTCTTCCCTACACTTTAAAATTTCCTTCATACAAAACTTCACACAATCTTCATTAGCAACATTAGTGTACTCAAGATAATAAGTGTTTAGGTTCAGTTTCAACACAAGTAAAACTTCCATTAAAACACAAGCTACTGTATCACTTCCTTTTAAAAGTTCAAGTGATCAAATAAAACTCAAAGAGAAAGAGATTTAAGAGGCAATGCAAATAATAATGGGAGATATCTGTCAAAACAGACCAGCGGGTAAAAACCGATTTTTTTGAAGACATTCTGTTCGTCAAATCGAAAAGTGGTAAACTAATGAAAGTTAGATAACAACCTGGGACAGAAGCACAAACAATTACAGCTCAATCCGACGTACAGAGATTTTTCACGAATTTGTACACCAAAGCACAAAAATCTGTTTCGGGACAACAACTTTCCCAAGCATTATTTCTCTCTTATTAGAGATTATTTTTGGCACAAAAACCACACAAAAAGGGCAAGGATAGGTTATTATAGAGGTAATAACTTCCAAGACTCAAAAAACAAAAATAAACTGAAAGTAAAAATATAATGGGTTGTCTCCCAAAAGCTCTTTCTTTATAGCCATTAAGATAGGCATGATAATTTCGATGATGCTCACATAAGAAATATAAATTGAAGTAAAAGAGAGCATCAAGAAGAAAATATGGAACAAGTTTAAATCTAACCCACTTCCTATGAAAAATAATCGTGTAAAGAAACAAGTCATGAAAGCACAAAGCAACAAGCATAGGAAAGAAAAACAAGTGCAATTTCAAAATTTTCAACATAAAGAGGGGAAACTTAATATTGTTGAGATACATAAAACCATGTTTCCCTTTCTCATAATAACTTTCAGTAGCATCATGAATAAAATTAACAATATAACTATCACATAAAACATTCTTATCATGAGCCACTGATACGTCCATAACGTATCTATAATTTTTTATGGATTTATGCTAATAATATGCTTTTGATACTCCTTTTTATATAAAGTTTATGATTTATTTGGACTAACCTATTAATTGTTGCAAAAGTGCACAATGTTCTTGTTTTACACTTTGATGTGTAGGAATTACCAAGAATACAAGTGGAAACCTTGTTGGAGTCAAATTGGGATTTTTCTAGAAATCTGTCTTAGAACGTTTTGAAGATGGTCACGTTTCAGGTCGAAGACGGTGTCAAACGGAAAACTCAACTACAAAGTTGTTGGAAATTTCACGAAAAATGTTCTGGACATAAAATTTAGCTGATTCCGAGTCCGGATGGGCCTTTTATGCCTGATTTACTGTAGCCCAAGATGGGGTAACGGTAATCCGAGAAGCTATATAAAGGGAGGAAACCTAATTCGCCCAGGGCATCTCCACCCACGAATTTGTAGCCACCAAAGCCACGTTTTTGCCTCCCCCATGGATCCCATCTCAATGGGGAGGGCTCCCAAGAAGCCATGAAGGAAGGGGGCTAAGGGGCGATGCTCCCCCATGATAGCGGCGGCGGGGAAGGAATCCCCCGCGCCGCCGCCGCTCTCTTCCCCATCTTCACTGCCATCTCCATCACCTAATCCTCCTAGTATGCAGTGGTTCATCCTCTCACACACCTCTGTACCGTCCTATGTAAACATGGTGTTTGATGCTATAAGTTATAATCCTATGATCTATGTCATGTTTGTGTAGTTTTTTGTTCTTAGATTGAATGGTTGAACGTCTTTGGTCCATTAGAGTTGTATGTTGATATGGTACAGTCCTTTGGTGTCCATTATATTTGTGCGCGCATGGATTAAACATCATAGGGTTTGTAGTATGTGTAAGAGGAAGGGGGAAGTTCTGCCGGAGTGATGTAAACACGAGGACGCCAACCGAACGCTGTAACGTATGGGAGTAAGAGGACCATTAAACTTAAGGCTATGGTTGGGGAAACCTTAATGCATTGATTAGTACTTACGGATGTTTGCTAACAATCCAATCATATAGTACATGTAATTCCAAGTAGTGAAGCGCATGTATATTTAGCCGCTCCCACATAGAAAACTGCATCGAAGACAATAAACCCGATCTATTTGCTATTTAAACTTAGACAAAGCCACCACTATTCCACACTCATGGTTCTGTTAGTTTAGTGTATTTTATTGCTGCAACAACTAGCTTTACTTTCTTGTTATTTATTATCATGCAAAGCTATCTCTATTACTCGTATTGTTGCTCTAGTTTTATTTTCTAGATAATGCAAACGTTTAGTGTGCGTAGAGTTGTATCAGTGGTTGATAGAACTTGAGAGAATATTATCCTACCTTTAGCTCCTCGTTGGGTTCGACACTCTTACTTATCGAAAAGGCTACACACGATCCCCTATACTTGTGGGTTATTAGCCACATGCATAAAACAATTATTACTCTTTTCTATAAGCATAGTCATTCTTATTAATCATAGTGGGAGCACATTCAACAAAATAGCTATCATTATTATTCTCATCACCATAATCATCAAATATAAGAGGCATATTGTAATCATAATTAATTTTCTCCTCAATAGTAGGTGGAATGAAAATATCATATTCATCATTGTAATCATCATATATTGGAGGCATAGTATCATCAAAGTAAATTTTCTCCTCTGTGCTTGGGGGACTAAAAATATCATGCTCATCAAAACCAGCTTCCCCAAGCTTAGACTTTTCCATAGCACTAACAATAATGGTGTTCAAAGAATACATACTAATAATATTGCTATTAGCATGCAAATAAAGTTCCATAGGTTTTCTAATTTTCTTTCAAACACATCATGTCCTAACTCAAGATAAATACTATAAAGCTCTCTAATTTTGTTGTTGTTTTCCATTAAGCCTAACTAGTGAAAATAAAAACAAGAAACAAAAAGATATAATTGCAAAATCTAAAGGAAATAACTTCGAGCACTCACACACCAGCAACAGTACTAGAAGATAGCTTAGTAGCCAGAGTATGTGAGTACCTTTTACCTTACCTCCCTGGTAACGGCGCTAGAAAATAGCTTGATGTCTATGCACGCTTCTATTCTTGTAGACAGTGTTGGGCCTCCAAGTGCAGAGGTTTGTAGATCAGCAGCAAGTTGATGCATGCATGTATGGTGGTTTTCACCACTATGGTGGTTTTCACCACTATTTAGCATGTATTTGATGCATGCATGTATGATCCATACATAGATTGCCATCTTTGCTCCCTAACCATCTCCTTTGATGTCTCTTCTTCTCAATCCGTCCCTGTTCAAGTGCATTCAATGCTGATTCAAAAATCTATCATCCATTTCAAATTATGGGCAAAGTTTCAAACCACATCAAGCAGATATGCAGGAGCAACAGGCTTCAAAATTCAGTTAACATCTTCAGTTGACAGCAGAGATAGAGAGAGCAGCAGCAGTTTCACGTTCAGGCTGGAGAGCAGCAACGCATCAACAGCTCAGCGCCAGCAGCAAGCCGGACCGACCTCCAGCATGCCCTAGGAAGTAGCCCACCCGGGGTCTAATGTCTACGCACGCTTCTATTCTTGTAGACAGTGTTGGGCCTCTGTCAACACCCGGATTTTTAATCCCAGATGCCTGTTATGCCATACATCGCAATCCCAGGATTACCATTTTTGCGAGACATAACAGATTGGATATCACAGTACATCATCCATTACAAACAGTAATAAGGTCTTACACAAATAACGGATCTCATGATCCATTCTTAATACAATTCAAGCAGTGGAAAGAAACATAGTAGGGGCTCCATCTTCAGAGTCACAGGCAATACTTACGATGGAAGATGATCCTAGTTGTCGTAGCCGTCCTGTTGTCCATATTCCTGATAGTCCTCCTCATAGTCTGGCCACGGGAATAGCCAGGGACAAAGCCATGAGTACTCTTTAAGTACTCGCAAACTATCACTAACAAGGTAGTTCTAGTAGGAATCCTAAGCTCTAAGTTTATTTGCAAAAATCTAGATTTATCCAAACTAAGTTCAGAAGTAAAGAAAACTAAGTAAATGTTCTAAATCACTTTAAGTTGGGAACCTAGCTTTCATATTCACAACCCTGTTGTGGTCAAGTCAAAATCATAGTTCACTTCACAAGTCATTTTTGAAAACATCTGACGACGGAACAATATGGCCACTCCAACTGTCCATGACCACGGACGCAGCTATTCAAATAGTTTGACACTCTGCAGAGGTGGTACACTTTCACCACAAAATTCGATACATCCGTTAGGGATAACCTAGAATCATCATACTTAGTAAGCGGATAATCAATCATAACCTTTCCTTTACACACTCTAGTGTAAGCACCTCTCCTATGAGCTTGGCCTCCCAGCCATGGCCATCTGCCATCCTGGGCACTGCATAGGTGGACATCATCAAGAGGTAGCCTCATCTCAAACCTCTTCCACGAGGGAACCCATACTAATGGATATAAACTTCCGGCTAAGCCTTACCCAATTCAGGTATTGTGGTTGTACGGTAAAATTGGAATGGTATCGCATCCGAACCCAACCATCAGTTTTTATAAAGGGCTAAGGCTCATGCCTCAACATTTTCATCATCAAAACCAGTTGTGTTTCTCAACACATGTCAAAACATCTCAATAGAATGACTCATCATTCCAAGGTTTTCGTAATCCTTTTCACCAAGTATTCCCATCTAAAGTGATCAAGTTTTATGCTTAGCACTAGCCACTAAGTTAAGAGTGTTCACTAATGAGGGATGCTAATCTCAATCTCATGCCATAGAATGACATCTAGTATAGGCCTAGTTTTATACTCTTTATGCTATCTATACTATTTTCCAATACTCACAAAGCATTAACTAAAAGTAAAGAACTTTGGTAAGGTAAAAAGTAAAGCTTGCAAGTAAAACTTGGGATGGGTATAAATCAAAATGTATAACCAAGCATGCCTAATGCATCTTGCTTAGGTAAACTTGCATCTAGTGATGGCTTGCCTTGATTGGTGCAGTGATTGAAGTTTTCTTCGTCTTCTTCGGGGTAGAACTCCTCCTCGTCGTATCCTTGGTCGGTACTATCGTCTATAAAGGAATACGGGGTACACAATCACCAAACAATACTTAACTAAGTCTATTTAGCATACTAAGGTTCACACTTGATGATCTAGCATCACCACAATCATCACATGCAATAAAGAACTAGTTTTATTTGGTTTATTTGGGAAAAGTAATTTCTACCCACTGAGATTAATTAAGATTTAATATTCTCCAATTAAAATATGGGATCATGTGGACACATGTCATCACCACATATTCTAATACATGGGAATTTGATTTAAAAGGGTTGGTCACATTTAATAAAGTTTAAGATTATTATTTAATAGATTTAAAGTGACTAGAAATGCCCTAATATCATTCTTTTGGTACTAGTCCAATGTCACTGCATGCAAACCTAAATATTATTACATATTCAGATAGGTATTATCAAATGTGATTTTTGAGAGTTGGAATCAACTCAAAATCTATTATGGTTGATTTTTGAAAAAATGTTTGAAGTTGCAAAAGTCTCTGTCTTGTTATTTTTGCTATATATTATCTCTAACTCCAAATGATTTAAATCCAACGGGCTTGGATAGATATTTTAATTACCTTTCTAGAAAAATTTGAATCATGTAGTTTGGTTAAGTGAAAATCTCTGAATTGATTTCTGAATAAGTGGAGAGAATAGGATTGAAACTAAAAAGGAAAATCCTTATTTGAATTTCCAGGCTCAAGGAAAGCTAAACGGCCGCCCAACTAATCAGCCAGAACGCTGGTGACGGAGGGGGTCCACTGGTCAGTGACTCACCTAACGCGAATTGGTATCTTTCAATCTGGGTGCTACGATCTAATTCTAATCCAACGACTGAGGGTCATCATCAACGACGAACAGCTCCGGCGATGAGCTAAACCTAACGCGGCGGTGGGTGTCTCTCGGGGCTCACCTGGGCTCCAGCTAGGCTCGGCAACGGGGGCAAACGACGAGGTAGACAACGACGAGGCGAGGCGTGGTAACGACAGGGCTCGGGGTGGTTGGAATCGACGGCGCCCTTCTCCTCCAGCAGCGGCATACTCCGGTGAAATTCGGGTGCTGTGGTGCTCGCCTTGCTCCTTGGAGAGGTGGGAAGGTCAGTGAGGAGTGGGGAGTCGAATGGTGTGAGTAATGGAGGCTGGGGTGGCCTCCTTTTATAGCTCGACGAGGGGACCGAGCGGTGCGGCGGTGAGCTCGATGGTGGCGTCACTACAGGCAGCTAAAGGCATGGGCGAGGGCGTAGGACGGTGTGGTGCTCCCTGGCGGTTCTCACGGACTTAATGGCGTGGCATGGGGAGGCTTGGCTTGGTCTAGCGTGTGCGGCGCTCTGAGCGGAGGCAGAGGTGCTTGCGGTGGCATGCGGCTGTTGTGGGTCGCGCAGCGGCAAACGGGGGTGTCTGCCGGGGTGGGGTGATCATGGCGAGGCTTCACGTGCACGGTGAGGGAAAGGCGCGAGCTAGCGGGGATAGTCGGGCACGGTGCACTGGTGCGCTCTGGACACGGTGCAAAGAGGCAGTGTGCGGCGCGACTAGGGTGGTCCACGGCTCGGCTGGGGCTGTGGCCTGGATAGGGAGTGGTTGTAGGCTGCAGCGGTGCTAGTGGACATGCTAGATGGGCGCGGGGTGGTCTGGTGCGAGCTGGCCGTGGTCGGCCGACGATGACCACAAAACGGCGACAGTCCACTATTTCCCATGGTGAAGGGGGGCTTGTCTGCTGCTGCTAGACACTCATGGGGACAAGGGGGTTAAGAGGGAGATCAATTGGTTTATGATTACTGTACAAAACAGTGAAGTTAGGGTAGAGTTTATTCTGTGCATGCCAAGTGTTTGTGTTAATGGCCGCATGACATTTATTTTTGAATTTTTGATTCAAATTTTTTGAGTGATCTTATATTAAGCTTGAGAGACTAGGTTTGCTTGGAGAGGTCAAGGGGAAATGATTTGGTAGGTTTTTGAAAAAGTGTGATCTTCACATATGAATTGGATTCAATTTTCAAATGTCCTTTAAATGGATTTGCTAGATGTTTTTGTAAGTTTGTAAAGTGGACCTTGATACATCATTACTTGGTCTAGCACGCGGTGAAAAGAGATAGAATAGCTTCTGTGAGAAATTCTCTTCTAGGATCACCTAAAGTGGCTAGTGGTTTAAAATGGTCAAAATGACCATTTGCTTTATCTATTCTTATTTCATTTCTTTCTCTTTGGAAATTGTTTGTAAATGGTCTAGATGATGTGGCATTAACCTTTAAACCATTTCACAAGATTTAGAAAAATCAAGCATGGAATTTTCAATCAATTCTATACTAATGCAACACACACAAGCATTCATATTCATTTTCTTAATAAAAGTTTTTGTTAACCCTAAATTGGGTGATTAGAACTTGATAACCTTGATTAAAGTTTTGGGATGTTACTGCCTCCAAGTGCAGAGGTTTGTAGATCAGTAGCAAGTTTCACTTAAGTGGATCACCCAAGGTTTATCGAACTCAGGGAGAAAGTGGTCAAAGGTATCCCTCTCAAGCAACCCTGCAATCAGCATACAAGAAGTCTCTTGTGTCCCCAACACACCCAATACACTTGTCAGGTGTATAGGTGCACTAGTTCGGTGAAGAGATAGTGAAATACAAGTAATATGGATGATTATAAGTGGTAATTGCAATCTGAAATAAGAGTGGCAGCAAGCAAACATGTAACAGGACTGATTATAAATGGCGTTTCAATGCTTAGTAACATGGCCTAGGGATCATACTTTCACTAGTGGACACTCTCTCATATAAATATCTTTTCTTCATTATTCTACCCTGAACTACTCTCCGGTTGGACGATGTAGGGCTATAACAGCACACCTCAAAGTTCGCATTCCCCATCTAGATAACTCCTCACTATCACCTTGAGCGCTAGATGGTTCCAACAAACACCACAATCTCAGAGACATCCAACTCAAATTATATTCATGATAAGTATTTATGTAACCTTAGCCAAAGTGCAACACGGTGTGCACACTGTCAACTTCACACACGTGGGGATAAACATAGATTAATTTAAGCATTTGAGTAGTAGAATAGATCTATAGATTACAAAGCTCATGATGTCATAAGATCACGCATAGAGAGAGAGAGATGAACACATAGCTACCGGTAGAGCTCTTAGCCTCGAGAGAGAGAACTACTCCCTCCTCATCATGAGAGTCAGCAACGACGATGGAGATGGCGGTGGAGTCGATGGAGATGGCCCTAGGGGCACTTCCCCGTCCCGGCAAGGTGCCGGAACAGAAACTTCTGTCCCCTGAATCTCCTCTTCGGTGGCGGCGATGCTGCGGAACTTTTCGTGGAATTCTGATTTCGTATCTAGGGTTTTCGTCCCAGGAGGCTTTTATAGGCGAAGAGGCAAGGTTGGTGAGCGCCCGAGCGGCCCACACCACCCCCTGGCGTGGCATCGGCTGGCCCGCGCCACCAGGTGGTGTGGCCACCTCGTGGCCCCTCTCCGTCTCGTCTTTTGGCTCCGTGAGTCTTCTGGTAAAATATTGACTTTGGCTTTTGTCCGGTCTAATTCCGAGAATATTTCTTTTCCAGCTTTTCTGAAACCAAAAATAGCAGAAAACAGACAACTGGCACTATGGCATCTTGTTAATAGGTTAGTCCCAGAAAATATATAAAAATACCTCAAAGTATGAATAAAACATAAGAAAGAAGATATAAAATAAGCATGGAACGTCAAAAATTATAGATACGTTTACGACGTATCAGGGTCCAGCTTCCCTCACGCCACCGGCTCACCTGGCCCAGTTCCCTCCCATGTTCCTCTTCTCCCTTGCCATCCCGATGATGTCGCCTCCCTCTCTCTCAGCTCCTTGACGGAGGGAGCAGGTGGCCGCTTCCACGCCGTGAGCTGACGCCGCCTGCGTGCCCCCTCTTCCTCCTTCTTAATCCCCTGCTAGGTCACCCTCGTTCCAAACCCTAGCCATCTCCCTCCTTGCGCCGCAGCTTCTTTTCCCCTCTCCTGTAGACGACCACCTAGCCTCCTCTGAACCTCGTCATTCCCCAGAGCCTTGCGCTACCTCGAGCTAAGGCGAGGCCAGCATCAGCTCCTCCGTGGATTGCCGCATCAGACGCACCTGGAAGAAGCCGCCATCTGTGCTCGGAGCATCGCCTTCCTCTTCTTCCTGATGGATCCCAAGAGCTTTGTCGACCTTCCACCTCTTCTTCCCAGAGTTCCTGGCCATTCCGTGGATTGCCCGATCCGTCGTTGTTGCGTTCATTTCGATAGAGACAGATGGAATCTTTTGTAGAAAACACCCCCCGCTTTTCCTGTAAGCAACCAGTAGTCCCCCGTCGTCCCACGTGTCTGCTCCTCTGCTGACCACGCATACGACTGGGGCCGCAGCTTCCCTGGCTCACTTGTTTGTGACGGTGGGTAGGGTTAGCCCGTGTAACAAATTTCCCAGTGTTTTTCTAATTAAATAAAAAATCCATAAATTGTTTATATCTTAAATAATTCATATATTTTTATATAATTCGAATTTGACAAAATTTTCAAAATGAAATATGATTCAGATTCAAATATGAATTCAAACAAATTTACAAATTTGACCAGAGTCAACTCTAACTAGTTAAACCTTTGACATTTGACCCATTTTTAATATAATTTGATTTAAATATTGTTTTAAATTTATAAATCCAAATATTATAAATAATATATGTTTTTGAATCAGAAAAATGTGAGGAATTAAAATATGATACTAAAAATATTATTTGAACAATTTAAAATTTCGAAATTATTTAAATGCCCATAAATGCCTTTTCTTAATAAATTCATAACTTTAATTTAGTAATTCCAAATTCGATAAATAATATGTCTAAATCGATCAGCGCGACGATCCCGTTCTAATTATGCTTTCCATGATATGAATTGAAGCACGTATCATATACATATTAAATAATCAGAACTGTTTATGGGAGCAAAACATGCCTAAATAATTAAATATAGTGCTTTATTATTGTTTCCACACCTCACCCATGCCATGCTATGTTATACCATCTAACTGTGTATCATTCCATCATGGCATACCTTGTTTTCTTGTTGCATTTATTCATATGATTGCGCACTTTATTTATTATGGCCATTTGTGTGTTTGGTTTTTATCCGGATAAACGCTGAGCAAGGAGAATATCAGGAACCTCAGGAGTATTACCCGGATCCTTCCTATTCTGCAACTGAACTGCCAGGCAAGCAATTCCCCATGCTTGTATACATATAGCACCTATGCTTCTATCTTATTCTTGCTTCATGGAGTCATGATTGCATTAAATTGATTCCCATGTATCGCATAACCTTTACTTTTAAACCCCACCAAAGCTTGTATCCTCGATCTTATGAGTCATTACTACATGAGTTGTTTGAGCCATGCGAGTCATACAATTGCATGTGTAGGGTTTGTACGAGTCTTTGGATAATGAGGTACCTAAACAACTTAAATTGTGTAGTAATGGGATAACTAAAGAAAGAGGCACCGGTGGGCAATAGCTGTTATTTGGTTCTTCCATGCTCACTTGTGTCCTATAGGACCCCGAGTACTTGATTCATGTTCCTTAACTATTCACACTATCCACATTCGGGAGACTCTATGGATCCCTCTTTGCCTAAGCTTGATTCACACTTTATTTCTTGGGGCAACAAACTAGTTTGGGGCATTATTTCTATCATGTACTTATGCCATGCTTTACTACTTTATTTACGATTGCGCGAGGAGCACCTGTACTATTTAGGAATGCGGAATGTTTTCACGGTATTAACAAGCCCCATCACACTTACGGGTTCCCAGTCGTTTACAGCCATTGTCGCAAACCCTGGGTCTGTCTGCAGCCGGTCAACTTTGTTGCGGGTAGCTTATTGGGGTGCCCCCCTGAAATAAGTTTTGAATCATGTGAATGCATTGTCATGAGGCCTCGTTGCTTTTTATTTGGTTCTTCCCGAGGTTGATCGTGTGTGTTGCTATTTGTGCACCCTTGCATGGTAAATCTTTCTGAAAGCCGTGTCCGCGGTTATGGATGACTTAGAGCATAGTTTCTCGATCATAGACAAGCATAACTAAAGTACCGTCTTTAAATTGACGAAAGCATGACTAGTAAATAGTGCAACACTCATGGAATGGTTAATAAAATTGCCAATGGATGGGATGTTCTTCCGCCTTCTCGTCGGTAAGAGAGAAGGAGGGCGAGCGATGTTTAATTATGCTACTTATATAATTGTTGATTCTAATTAAGGAGCGTCTGTCCATCTCTGGTTAGGCGGTGTTGTAGCGTGTCTCTATAGATCTGTTTAGTTATTATCTTCGCCTCAATTGCGTCACCCCAGGTTGTTCCCTTTAGATGCATTAAGACTTGTTGAGTACCCCTAGGGTCTCACACGATAAATATTTGGTTCAGATGGATAGGTATACTGTCAAGAAGGTTACTGGGTCAAATAGATTGATGATGGTGGAAATGATTGTCACGTGTAGAGATTCCGAGGATGGAGATCCGTGAGATCTATGGGCAGGATGTGCTTATTTCTATGCCATCTTATGCCGATGCTTCTTAATCCGTACCCGGATCTTTTTTTCCGGTTCTACTTGATACTCTTATGTGTGATGTATGAGGATGTATCCTAAATTATTATATCTATCTAGGATATTTGGATCTTGCCATATGGCGCTGAATATTTCTCTTTCTATTGTTTTTAGATGGTATGGCTCTGATGTACTATTGTATGTCACTGACATGCATACTCATTTGTGTATGTTTTGATCGCATTACCTGTCGACTACGTCGCTCGCACATGAAGCTATGATCATAAAAGTGGGTGGGATGGTTGGTCGGTACCGTGCCCTGCTCCATGAGGTGGGCATACTGTGTGTGGCTATGCGGACCCACGGTAGTACGTCCTATCCACTTTTGGATCATACCGACTTGTTTCTTAGAGCGTAGTGTCCACGGTATTACAGTTAGCATTAGCCGGATCGACAAAACTCTCGGGCTATGTCATATACACGTCCTTGATTAAATTTCCATTAAGGAAAGTCGTCTTGACATCCATGTGGTATATCTCATAGTCGAAATAGATAACATGATCTGAATTGATTTAAGCATCTCTACCGGTGAGAAAGTCTCGATGTAGTAAACTCCTTGAACCTGTTGGAACCCCTTCGTGACAAGTCGTGCTTTATAGATATAAATATTTCCATCCATATCAGTTTTTTTTTCTTAAAGACCCATTTGCACTCGACGGGTCTTGCACCGTCTAGCAGATCAACCAAGTTCCAAACTTAATTTTAATCCATGGACTTTAACTCGGATCTCATGAGTGCAAGCCACGACTCAAAATCATATCCCAACATTGCTTATGAATAAGTTGTCAGCTCATCACTATCTAACAGTAATACATTTCAAACACTTCGCAATCTGGCAAATCTTTGCGGTCCAGGTGCAGCTGTCGGCTCAGCTTTCACGACCGGCTCAACCTCCAAGGCTTTTGCCGACTTGCTACTAGCCAGTTCCTCTCGAATTTCTTTGAGCTGCATCATTCTCTCACTGACTTCCCGACTGAGAAACTCTTTCTCAAGGAAGACACTATTCCAAGCGACAAACACTTTTCCCTCTTCTTGGTTGAAGAAGTAATAACCCAAGGTTTCCTTTGGATACCCCATGAAAATACACTTACCCACTTTTTTCGTGAGCTTGTCCAACTGAAGTTGCTTGACAAATGCTTCACAACCCCAAATTTTAAGAAAAGATAAACTTGGATTTTTGCCAATCCACATCTCGTGAGGTGTCTTCTCTATCGACTTTGATGGTACTCTGTTTAGTGTGAACTCTGTAGTTTCTATGCAATAATCCCAAAATGATAAAGGCAGATATGCCCAACTCATCATTGATCGTACCATGTCCAACAAGGTCCGATTCAGTCGTTATGATGCACCGTTCCTCTATAGCGTTCCTAGCAGAGTGAGATGGGGAACTATTCCAAAACTCTTCAGATGGTCATCAAACTCATGGCTCATGTACTCACCTCCTTGGTCTCGTCGAAGAAACTTTATTTTCTTGCTGAGTTGATTCTATACCTCACTCTAGAATTACTTGAACTTTTCAAAGGCTTCTGACTTGTGTTTCATTAAGTAGATATATCCATACCTACTCAAATCACCAGTGAAGGTAATGAAGTAATCATAACCACCTCTAGTTGTCATGCTCATCGGGACACACACATCACTATGTACAAGTCTCAGCAAGTCGGATGCCCTTTCACAACTCTCTGCAAAAGGTGTCTTAGTCATTTTGTTGAGTAGGCATGATTCACATGTCTAGAATGACTCCAAGTCGAACAAAGTTAGGAATCCATCATCATGGAGCTTCTTCTTGTGTTTCAAACTTATATGACCAATTCGATAGTGCCGAAAATAAGTCATATTCAGATCATTTCGTTTCAATCTTTCCACATTTATGTTATAGACCGACTCACCATCAAGATTCAAAATAAACGGACCATCCTAGATGGGTGTAAAGCCGTGAAACATATCATCCAAATATAGAGAACAACCATTATTCTTAATATTCGACTCATAGCCTTGTCTCATCAAACATGAGGCAGAAATAATGTTTCGACTAAGCACTAGAACATAATAACAATTATTTAGCTCCATTAAGAATCCGGAAGGTAAATGAAGTTGCATCGTGCCGACTTCCAACACAGTGACTCTCGCTTTGTTGTTGACTCAAATGTCAACCTCGCCACTCGCCATGCTCCTAGTTCTTACCAGTCCCTGCAACGAGTTGCAGATGTAAATTACTGATCTGGTATCATATGCCCAAGAACTGTTAGGTACATCAGTAGGATAAATGTCTATAACATTGCATACAGGCGTACCTGAGTTGGTCACACCTCCACTCTTGGCTTTGTCGGCCAAATACTTGCTGCAATTCCTCTTCTAGTGGCCATCCATCTTGCAATAGAAGCAAGTGAATCCGGCTGAAGGAGATGGCTTAGTCCCTGAGGCAACGCTCTGGACCGAGTCACGAGCCTTTCGTCCTGACTTAGCCTTCTTGTTTTTAGTCCAAGAACTCTTATTAAACTTAGCCTTATTCTGCACCATCAACACTAGACTGGCACCTTTATTGAGATCATCCTCTTCATGCTTGAGCATCCCATGTAATTCAGTAAGCTTCTTACCCATACCATGCATTTTGTAGTTCGAGATGAGCGAACCATATGCACTAGGAAGAGAGTTTAGAATTATGTCTCTAGCAAACTCTTCGCTAATAGGGTAGCCCAACCTTTCTAGACACTGCATGTAACCAACCAAATTGATCACATGCAGAGTTAGTGGATCGCCATCCTTAAGCTTACAACTCAACAAATCTTGAGAGACTTGATATCTCTCGGTCTTTTCCTTAGTCTAGAACATACTTTTGAGGATTTCGATCATATCGTAGGCCTCAACATTCTTGAACTGCTGCTGCAAGTCCTATTCCATGTGAGTAAGCATAAGATAGCTAATTTTGGTGGACTCATCTCCAGTCCTATGGTAGGAATTGGTGACAGCGACACTCACATTCTCATTCGACTCATCTGGAAGTGGGTTGTGTAGAACATGGTCCCTCTTTTCTTGTTGGGCAAAAATTCTCAAATTATGATACCAGTTGGTGAAATTAGTTCAACTAAGCTTATCTTTCTCTAGGATCGACCTCAACGCAAAACTAGATAACTGAGGGAGACTGGTACTAGGTGACATTTATCTACAACAAAAAATATGCAAAAACACTTAAGACATGTATCCATAAAAGAGTAAGCATATTAAATAATTATACTCCCACTAGAACCAATACCCTCTGATGGTTACTAAGTGATTCATGATTCTAAATAAGCAAGTCGAACTAGTGAGATTTAGCATCACCGCTAGCCATCAAGTGATCTAGGTAGATAAATCCTTGTCAATCGCATCTCATGCGACTCCTGTTGGTTGGGTGGCATCACATGCCCCGGCTCTGAACCGACCTGACCACGAGTACCACAACCGTTGTGATAGACACATCTAGCTTATCAAGTGCTTCCGCTATAAGACTCCGACTCGAACTCACCTAGTCATAAAGAATTGATAGCACCTTAGTTTTATGAGCCCACTACCAAGAATGTTTAACTTGTGATGGTGTAGCAATGGTGGGGAGACCGACTAGATCTTCTTTGAGGGATTAAACTCCACAATTATCTAATAGAGGTAAAATCAGAGACATAACAATAACACAAAATAAAGCAATTACAATGTGAAATTGTATGGTTCTCTTCATGGTCATCTCCATCTCCATGAAACATGTAAGTTGACTCGTGCCAACTCTTTTCACGTGCCATACTACTCCATGTCGCCAACTTGTACATTGACTTTCATGTCATATGTGTTCTCCAAATAGCTACACTAGCTTGTAAAGTAAATTACATAGAGAATCCGGCATGCCGATCGTTATACAATAAAATGACCTAGGCTCTAGCCAGCTGACAAAATTGTGATATGCAGATCACATATGGATTACACACATCACATGCACATAAGCCATACCATTGACAACATAATCCTGCAAAAATAAGTTATGCACATATACGATATCTACTGGTGTTGTGGATCTCACAATGACATCTAAGGCGCTACGATAGGGTGAAGCCGCTAGTCTGGATCCGAACAGGCGGTCGGGCCTACAAATTTGGCCCAGGCCCAACCCGAACTGTACAAAAAAATACCGGGATGTTAGGTCGGGCCTTCCCTAAATTTATCTTTTCCTTGGCCCGAGCCCGGCCCGAGCTGCCACCAGGCCTCAGATCTGATGCCTAGGCCATCCCATGGGCTATAAAAGCCCGGCCGTTTGGATTTGTTTGGTTTGGGTTGGGCCAGGCCAAACGGGTCAGGTTTCTCTTGCCTAGTTATACTTGTGACTGACAATGCATCTAATAACATGGGAGCCAAGGATCTTCTGGAAGTGAAGAGGCCAAACATCTTTCAGAGCCCTTGTATAACACACACTGTCAATGATGCAAGGGATTGGAACTTGCCTAAGTTCAAGAAGATACTTTATCAATCCAAGGCTTTCACCATTTTTGTTTATGAGCACCACCGCATGTTGGAATGCATGAGATCCTTCACCAAGAAGAGAGAAATCATAAGGAAAGGAGTAACCAGATTTTCTTCTCCATTTATCGCTTTGCAGAGCATGCCCAAAAAGGTTGGTGCACTAAGGAGGATGGTGGTGTCTGTGAAGTGGGAGAAGATAAAGGTTGTGAAGAATAAGAAAGGTAAGGATGCAACAACAACAATTATGAGAAATGTCTTTTGGAAGGGTCTTCAGCTTTGCATTAAGGTGTTTCAACCCTTGGTGAGAGTGTTGCGGTTGGTTGATGGTGATGTGCAACCATTAATGGGATTTGTGTATGGAGAGATTGTGAAGGCAAAGAAGTAGATCAAAGAAGATTTTGACAATGTTGAGCTTCAGGCAAAAGAGATGATGGCTATTGTTGACAAGAAGATGAAGAATAGGCTTGATGCCCCACTAAATATGAGTGCATACTTGCTGAATCCACACTACATCTATCAAGATAAGAGCATATTTGATTTATCAAAAGTCATATCAGGTATTATGGAGTGTGTGGATACCTTCTTTCATGGAGATGAAATAATGCAAGACCAAGTTGTCAACTATGATTTTCCTTTGTTCCAAAAGAGAGCATGGAACTTTGGAAATAAGCTAGAAAGCACGTGTCAAAACTTGGAATACAATCCTGGTTAGTATAACTGACATGGGCATGACCAATCGGGTCCCCATGATTTACTACCCTAAGCATACAAAGGCCTGCGGCCCATGAAGCCTGGAAAGAGTAAAAGGAAAGTCCAGATAGCATCTGATGTACAGAAGCTATCTTGGCGGTTAAGAAAGAAGTAGAAATCGGCATTGTACTAGTGTTGTAATTGTAACTTGTAACCTATCCGTACACAACTTTGGAACCCAACCTATTATATAAAGGCTAGGAGGAGCCAAGAGAGACGTATCGAAGCTTTGAGTAATCTGTAATCATAGTTTCTACAACAATCAGACTATTTCAGCTTCCTTGTTTGTCTAATAAGACGATTAAATCCCTAGCATTCTCTTTTCACAAAACCCTAAGTCCATAACCATGGGCATTCTAAGGTTACCCCTTGTCCTTTGGTGTCGTCTGTGGGAAACCTGAATGCTGGAGTCATGGATTCAGCGGGCCCCTCTTCACCAAGCAATAACCCGACAACATCGGATCCACGCCTGCCCACCCCTATTTCGGTTCTCGTCAACTTTCAAGGGAGGTTCCAATCTCATAATACAGAGCTTCCGCTTCCACGTGGAGGAACTTGAGAATCTCTACCTATCGGCTCCTTTATATTCGGGTCTGTCGGTCATAATAACAGTGCCCACGGAAATACCTGCATCTTCTGTCGTCTCATCTGCATAAGTTGCGCCTTAGCCGAAAAAGATGAGGAAAATCGTGAAAACTCTGTATGTTTGGGGGATCTGGCCGATCTATACGAAGGTCTCTCCTTTGGATCATATTCTTAGCTAACGCCACCACATGGCTTAAGCCTAGCAAACCTGAATTCAACGAAACTGACAAAAGCATAGACTCCGGAATCAAAAAGGCTAAAACCTACCCAGAACATAATATGTGGAACTTCACTTGTTTTTTAAACAGTGTCTCTTACGAATCTGATAGCAATAGCAACAGCCCATAAATGACGCACCACCAAGTGTGTGTAATCATCGACAAAGGAATATATACACCTCGCGACTCCAACGATAACCCAATCCTCGATCCTAATGATATTCTATCAGGTGATGATGCAGAAAACCACGGAAACGAAGGAGACCCACCCAACAACCGCATCACGCAAAGAAGAGAAGGAACACACGACGGCGAGCGGCTAACTCTTTGGCTATCAGCAGAAACATGGCAAAGAGCAAGGGACGTAGTTTCAGGTGCGGTCCCAATGATAGTCGATGCTACGCACAAAGATCTGATGACCTACCAATACTTACTCCACCAAAAGAAGAGGGACTTGCTCAAGATGCAGAGGCAACTCGAGGAAAGGAGAGGACTGGCCAACGAGTCCAGCATCTGGCGGGCATAGTTAATCTCCACTTGTGGATTCGACAGCATAACAGAAGGCGCACCACCAAGGAGAGGAACCTCATAGCTGTAGAATATTCTAGAAGCCGAGAGAAGTGAGCTAACACGAGATCTAGACCTGTCCTTCATGTCAGTAGATCCGACGAGACAGATAAAAGAAAAAACAACGCAAGCTGCCATTGTCGCCGCCTAGACCTACTTACTCACAACTCAACCTACACCCGACGATCCTCGAGCGGCCCTCCATCGCTCCGCTCTCATGAAGCTCAGCATGGTAAGAGCATCCCTCGCACAAGGGGAACAAAGGAATTACCCAGCAACCCGACAAATCACCACGCCATCGCAACAGCCCTCGGCATGTGGGACACACCCGGAGATCACGGTCACTGAATTGGGTGCACTTTTGAAACAACGAACCATGTGATGACACTAGAAACAACATCACACAGTGCAAGATTGACAAATACAGAGAGGAGCGTAGCAGCCGAAGATACTATGATAGCGAAAGCAAAGACGAGTATGAACTATGTGGGGCCTGTTTGTTTACCCAACGGGTTCGAAGACTCCACTACCCAAGGATTTCAAACTTCCCCACGATCGCCAAAAGTACGACGACCTCTAGGAACCTAAAGCATGGTTTCTCGATTACTTGCAAACCGTTAGACTCTAGGGTGGCTTGATGACTACAAGTGCACAAATCGTTTGTAGCTAGTTTAGAAATAAAGATATCGATCCCACAAGGAGCAGGAGTCTGAAGTCTAATAACTCTTGAAATAAATATTACAATAGAAATGCTAAATAAAGTACTAAGTGACAAGATAAAATGCGAGGATTGCGTAAAAAGGTGTTTTTGGGTTTTTGGTATAAGAGCAACAATAAGTAAAGTAAAACAACTGAATACAGAAATTAAGTACCGCGTATGTAAGAGAGATCGGAACTGCAATAGGGAAAAAGCGTTCTCAGGGAGTAGCGGATACACCACTAGAATTATAAGGAGCTAAGGTAAAGATTATCATCATGAACATTCTCAACTATGTATGTGTGGGAGGAACTCCGTATTTGGACAAATAGGTAGCAACCGCTGCTCACATCATCCTCATAACCACAGAAGTCAGCAATCGACATCAATCAAATTACTACGCTACTAAGGGACTTAATCCCGTAGGACGTATCTCATGGCATGGATAGTGTTCCGTGAGTTTCCTCGGTTCCCAAGTTGATATGTAAGGGGTGCCAACAGCTTTATAGTCACTGTAAGTGCTAACACACCTCCATCTACCAATAAGTAGTTCCCTCCATCAAGTCCCCATGAGAGGCAAATATTGAGAGGTCGACTTCTCTCAACATCAAGATGAAGACAATCTAACACATGGTCACAGCGATGAATATCATAATAAACTTTATCTTATTTCAATCTCATACTAGAGTTTCTCCATCTCCCCAAGAACTAAAGATCTACTAAGACATTGAGGTAATCAACATCATGGCAATAACAATGGAATCTATCATAGATGAATAGTAGTTATATAAATCCACAACGAGTACAGAAATTATAACAAGATCTAGACAAGATGTAGATGAGATGGATGGAGATGGTGGTGATGCAGCGGTTGATGATGAACATCGATTCCTTAGCCTCCCGAATCTGCATAAGGCGAAGATGGATCCCCGGTGGACGAGTTCCCCCTCCAGATGCCTTCCGGAGGTGAGCTTTCGGCAATTTCTAGGTGTTATGTATGTCGTCTCCCTGATCCAGTTGCACGGGGTGAAACTATTTGAGGAGGCGGTGGCGGCGCAAACTATACAACGGGAATTATACGGCCGGAAAATTTATTCCCGTCGTATAGTTGGTCGTTAAACCGTCTATATGCCTTGTTCGCTTCGGGTTTTCTTCTGGTATTATTGATATCTCCCAAATAAGCGATTTACGTTGTTTTTTACTCCTTTTCTCCTTAGTACAACTGCTCCAACAATTGTGTCCATTGTATCCATCATTTGTCCTGATCCTGGTGAAAACAGACATAAAATATGCACGCGAGCGCCGTAAAATACCAAGATCCTACATCTACAATGCAAAATAATAATATAAAACATGATGCAAATATGCACTCATCATGGATCTAAGGCTACCGCGATGCAGAGTTTGCAGTTGCACCTGGGCGGTGTGATGAATCCAAAATTGAAGCATATTTACCTTTTGTTTTTGCATAAATATAGTAGGGATCTTTGTATTTCACTATGTTTGCACGCACCATTTTGTTCTTGTTTTAACAGGATCCCAAATCACTAAGTCTTATATGAATATATCAATTGGAACTGTCATATTGTGTTACAATATGATATTTCTGGGTGATAAAAGTCATTTTTATGGATTTACCTTTGCACCTAGCAGAATACCAAGCGAGGAGAAGCAATCAGTACCGATAACAACCAGTGGTATGGGCGGAGCCTGCCCGTACCATCCGCCCGTACCAGGTGTCAGCGTGATCGCCTCGTCAAGTACTTTCTCCTGGCGAAGACGCGAGAGAGATCCAACATTCACAGCCACCAGAAATCACGAAAAATCACATCTAAAAGGGATCTGAAGGAGGAACTTGGCTATGGCAAAATCCTAGCTGCTTCATGGATCATTGGAGGACAACGCATCATCCCCTTCATCATCAACCGATGCATCTACATTACCACCATTACCCCCATCTCCCATCTACTAGATCTTGTTGTAATTCTAGATTCAATTGTGGTTTGCATTGGATCTATCTCCGTACTTTTATCCATTCCTTTGACTATGATGATGGATTGCTTCCATGTGTGAGCAGTTACTTTGTTCTTAGGTAGATGGAGAAACCCTAGCACCATTATGAATTTTTAATAAAGATGATCTATTCTTGTGTCCATATGACTTGCCGGTCTATGATATATTTATGCTTTGTGTTTGATCTCTCTCTTTAGATGGTATGTGTAGTCAGCCACATATCATTTGCCCTTGGGACTAAAGGGAGGGAGAAATCCTTTGGACGTGTCTTTGGATCGTACCCAGAATGGCCCCGTGAGAGATTGGCGACGGCTCATAACCTACACGGTCAAAGGAGGATAAAAGAGGGACACCCTAAGCTAATTACGATATCCAAGGGGAACCCCTTAATTGCGATGGTTTGTATGGGTTATTTCTCTCAGGCATTGCAGTGGTTATTTAGAGGTGACCTCACTCTTGGCTCAACAAAGTGGATTCCTACGAGCCTTGTAGTGAATATCTTATTATGGAGCTCTATCCACACATCTCATGACACAAGAAGTATGTTATCTTGATTATTAATAACAACAATACTATGCTAGTGGTGTATCCTACATCCCCGAGAACATTTTAGCCCTATTGAGTTCAACCACGTTTTCACACATTCTTGTTACTTGTTTCCTTTTACTTGTTTTAATTACTTTTTGCAAACAACCAAAAACCTTTCAAACACCCTTTACTTAAGATCAAAGGCAGCTTATAAGTATCCTTTGGTAGATAGTGACGAGGGGCATAAAGACCTTTACCAATAGCTCAATGTGGGTTCGATATCTTTACTTTGAAACTAGCTACAATCGATTTGTGCACTTGCAATCATCACGGTGCTGCTCGATCATGGCTCAGGTAACTACCCAAAGAATCCATCAGCAATTGGAACAACCTTGAGGACAAGTTCATCCGAAACTTCACATCCACGTTCAAGCGACCCACTTCCTTGGAGCAATTGGGGAAGTGCAAACAAAATCTAGGGAGCCAATTCGAGCATTTATCCAAAGATGGAACATCATCAAGAACTTAGCCAAAGATATATCAAATGAAAGGGAGATTGATGCTTTCAACGATGGACTTTGCATAAGAGAATTCATTGAGGAGATGACACGGGTCAAACCCAAAACAATTTCTCAGCTGATGGACATGGACAATCGCTAGGCAGATGGAGAAGATGTAGTAAACAACAAGCAAGGGTGCTAACCCGAGGAAGATCGGGACAGACAAAATAATGACAGAAGAAGGTGAAGCAACGATGGATACGGAGGGCCTAGCTACGTTGCGGCTGGCTTTTCGGGGGAGGACAACCGAGGAAGCAGCGACCGCGGTAGCGGATACCGCAACAACAGAGATGACGCTAGAGGAAGCCAACCGACATAGCAGTACCAGCCAAGGACTCGGAATCCTCCCATGTCTCCAATGCAGATGCTCGAGGGACCCTGCAATATGCACTTCTACATCAACTCCAAAGGGAGGAGGCGCTCAAATCATCTCATGAAAGATTGCCGCATGTTTCTAAAAATGCAGGAGGTATGTAACACAGAAGCAACCGAAGCAGCAAACTGAGGTTACACCACTGTGCCTAGAACTCTATCTCTCGGCGCACCACTACCACCACTGGGGCAGCCGCTGGCTGGCCAACCCCAACCCACAGCAAACAGAAACTAGGAGGACGAGTACCCGAGGTCTAAGGGCGCAATGTCAATGATCCAAAAAGGGCGCCCTCCCAGCAGGATTCAGAAGCTAATTACGCGACAAGTCAACTCGCAATAATAGTGCGACCACACACACATGAGTATCTCCATTGGTTAGAGCAAGAAATCACATTCAGTAGGGCTGATCACTGCTGACTCGTGTATTAACGAGCTTGTTGGGGAACCCCAAGAGGAAGGTATGATGAGTGATACGTCCAAAACGTATCTACTTTCCCGAACACTTTTGCTATTGTTTTTCCTCTAAACTTGTGTCATTTGGATGCAACTAACAATGACTGACGCTATTTTCAGCAGAATTACCTTGGTGTCTAGTTTTTGTGCAGAAAATCAACTATCAGGAAAAATCCCAGAAAAAATATGCCAAAATCCTATTTCGCCAGAAGACTCACGGAGCCACAATATGAGACAGAGTGGTGCTGGGCCCAGGCCACACCACCGTCACAGGCTAGGCCGCGCAGGGGTGGTGGTCTGCCACCCCTGCACACCCCTCGCCTCCATTTTCGCCTATAAGTTGCCTTCTGACCTAAAAACTCAGGGGGGTCGATGTTTTTCTAGAAACAGTTCCGCTCCACCGCCACCACCAGAGTCTATGATTCAGAACCAGAAACTCCGTTCTGGCACCCTGCCGGGACGGGGAATTGGAGGAGATCATCGCCATCATCATCACCATTGCTTCTCCATCAACCATCCATGTTTCCCCCATCTATGAGTGAGTAATCCCCTACTGTAGGCTATGGGGATGGTAGGGATTGGATGAGATTGTTCATGTAATGGCATCGAATTGTTAGGGATTGGTGCCTAGTATCTACTATTAGTGCTTTTTTACTTTGTTGCAACTTGTTATGCTTAATGCTTGTCACTAGGGCCCGAGTGCCATGATTTCAGATCTGAACATGTTATTGATTCATTATGATAGTATTGTTTATGGTCTTACCTACAAGTTGTATACACACGTTGTTGTCCAGAACCAAAGGCCCCGAAGTGACAGAAATCGGGATAATCGGAGGGGATGGCTTTGATGTGAGGATCACATGTGTTCACGGAGTGTTAATGCTTTGCTCCGGTGCTCTATTAAAGGAGCGCCTTAATTTCCAGTAGTTCCCTTGAGGCCCCGCTGCAAACGGGCCGGCAGGACAAAAGATGTTGTGCAAGTTCTCATTGCGAGCACGTATGACTATATATGGGACACATGCCTAGGATTATCTAGTACTTGGATGCTTTATCTTATTTATCTGCAAATGCCCTATGTTCTGATTGCCATGTGAATTGTCTTGTCCATGCAACGCCCGTCCATCCATCCCTATGCCTACCGCACTTGAATCCTACTGTTTACTACTATTATTACTGTTGTCTTTACTTTACTACTTGTGCTACTTTACTATTCCTACTACAAAACTATTGCTACTGATAAACTGTTGTGAGCAAGATTGTTTCCAGGTGCAGCTGAATTGACAACTCAGTTGTTAAGGCTTATATATATTCTTTCGCTCCCCTTGTGTCGAATCAATAAATTGGGTTTCACTTCCCTTGAAAATACTGTGATACACCCCCTATACTTGTGGGTCATCAAGACTATTTTCTGGCGCCGTTGCTGGGGAGCATAGCTTTATTTATCAAGTTCACTTGGATTCATTATTGTTCGCTGCCATCCATCCATCATGGGTAAGTCTCGTGATGGCAAGGTTCCTATTTTACCATCCACTACAAGAAGAGGTACGGTTCTGAACACCTTTGTTGCTCTTGATTCACCATCTGTTATGAGTAAGCTTGTTACACCACCACATACACATGCTACACACACTGCTACTACTGCTGAATCTGAAACTTCTGATACTTATGATGCTGCTTCTACTGTGCTTGATAAGAGTGGTTCATTAGGTCCTTTCCTAGATGCTACGATTGCTAGAACTATAGCTGGAAATACTGAAACTCCTAATGAAGACACTACTACACCTGTTACTTCACCTGAGTCTAGTGAGAGTTATGATATTGAAGACGGTTATGTTGAGATGACCGATGAATTTATTAAAGAATATAAAAACACCCATGATAGGAGCGCTGCTAAGAGTCTCCTTGAGAGGTGTACTATTAGACCCAAATTGTCTCCTATTGCTAAGTTTGCTGCATCTCCCATAAACATTAAAGATAAAGATTATGATTTCTCTCTTGATCTATCTTACATAGCTATTGTTGAGAAAGAACCTTTTTGTGAGACTAAGAATGAAAGTGCGGTAGCACATATGACTGAGCTTTCTACCATGAGCGGCTTATTTTCTAATGATATTAAGATGCGCACCTACTTTGTTGCTAAAATTTTCCCTTTTTCACTGAAAGGAGAAGCTAAAACTTGGTTTAGTAATTTACCTCCTGGGTCTATTGATAGCCCTGATTGCTTGATTAGTACTTTCCTACAGAAATATTTTCCTCCTAGTGATAGACATGCTATTTTGCAGGAACTTTTTGATTTTAAACAAGGAGAAAAAGAGATATTTCTTGAATCATGGGCAAGGTTTTGTGCTTTGTTTCATGCACAAGCTAGATGTCCGTTACCTAAGAATGAGCTTCTTCATATATTTTATAATGGACTAACTGAAGAATCTAGGACATACCTGGATAGTTGTGCTGATTGTGTTTTCAGGAATAGGACTCCCAAGGAAGCTGAAGAATTAATGGCTAAAATTAGCAAGAATTATGAAGATTGGACTCCTCCTGAACCAGCTATACCTGAAACAATTATACCTGAACAAAATATCTCTGCACCTATACCAACATCTAAGAAGAGGGGAGGTATTGAACTAAATGATGAAGTGATGAAGGAAGCTAAGAAATGTCTTAAGGAGAAGGGAATTAAAGCTGCAGATGTCAAGAATTTACCTCCTATAGAAGAATTATGTAAGCCAATTCCCCATTCATCCACTATTGAGGTACACTCTCTCCAACACTTTGATGAGGGTGATATCCCTTACTCTAAACCTCCTGATCAATGCTTAGAAGAATTCGATATTTTTATTGTTAAGCAAGATAATTTTAATAAAAGGGTGCAAAATCATCTAATGGAAAACTCTAGAGCTATTGTTGAGTTGAAGGATATTGTGGAAAGAACCTCTAATGATGTTAAAATGCTTGTTAAACATTTTCAAATGGTTCAAACTCAAATTGATCAGCTTATTAAAGTACAAAAAGACTTGCTAGTTAATGCTGCTAAAGAAAAACATGCTTATGAAATTAGAACTAGAAGTGGTGCTGCTACCCAGGATCCTCTATATCCTGAGGGGCATCCCAAAAGAATTGAGCAGGATTCTCAACAAGCTGAAAATAATGGTACTACTCATAAGAAAAGAAAAAAGAAACATAAAACTATTGTAGAACCCTCTGAACCTGCCAAAGATCCTAATAGTATATCTGTCTCTGATGCTAAAACTGAAAGTGGTAATGAAGAAAATGATGTTCCTTATAAAGAAAGAGTTGAAGAAGAACCTGAAAAGCATACTAAGAATACTAAATACACTAAAGAAGATTTTGTTTCTAAGAAACATGGTAGTGAAAGAGTGCCTTGGGTCCAAAAACCTATGCCTTTCCCTGATAAGAAACACAAGTCAAAGGAGGATGAACACTATAACAAGTTTTGTGAGTGGATGAAACCTTTATTCTTGCAAATTCCTTTGACTGATGCTAATAAATTGCCTCCTTATTCAAAGTATATGAAGGATATTGTCTCGAATAAAAGGAAGATCCCTAATGAAGAAATTTCTACTTTGCTTGCTAATTATTCCTTTAATGGTAAGGTTCCAAAGAAACTTGGAGACCCAACTATTCCTTGATCTATTAAAAATAGTTATGTTAGAACTGCTTTGTGTGATTTGGGAGTAGGAGTTAGTGTCATGCCTTTCTCTCTCTATAAGAGACTTCAACTAGAAAAAATAATACCAACTGATATATCTTTGCAAATGGCTGATAAATCTACCACTATTCCTGTTGGTATATGTGAGGATGTACCTGTTCAAGTGGCTCATAATTGCTTGATATTAACTGATTTTGTTGTGCTTGAAATGCCTGAAGATGATAATATGTCTATTATTCTTGGGAGACCTTTTCTTAATACTGCAGGAGCTGTTATTAATTGTAATCAAGGAAAGGTGACCTTTAATGTTAATGACAAGGAGCATACTGTCTATTTCCCCAAGAAGATTGATAGGACTTATGGTTTAAATTCAATTGAACATGTTGGAGGCATTCAAGTTGGAGAAATATATTGTCCCATACCAAGAGAAAAACATGAAACTATTATGATTAGGACCATTGCTATCAAGGTTGAGGTAACATAATCATTAGTGAAATACAAACTTTTGTTTCATATAAAATTGTTTTGGTAACAAGACCTGATCAACCTTGTTAACAAAAGGATTTCATTGAACAAAACAATGTGTTCACCATGATTATCTCTGCTTACTTCTATTCTATCCATTTTTAGTTTTTGCTTAAGTTTAGTTTGCTTTTCTGTTGTTAGTTGCTTGCATATTAGAGTGTCTTAGAACCACTGAAGTTTTAGCTTTGTTTTGTCATTGCATCTTTCCAAAAAAATCTTTCTGTCAGAAAATCATTCGTCTATACCTGAAAATTGCTCAAAAATAAAGTGTCTCGAAAAATTCCAATAAATTCATATTAATTTTTTATGTAAAAAAGGGGCAAAGGAGTGCCTGGAAGCTACTAGGGGGCCCACCAGGCAAGCACACCACCTGGTGGAGCGGCCAGCCCAGGGGCGCGTCTGGCCATAGTGTGGGTCACCCTGGCCCTCCACTCACTCTCTCACTTCCCACTTTCTTCTCTCTCCCGAGAAATACCAGTTCATTGCTCGAAATCGCTTTCTTGGTGTTCTTGCCCTCGATTTTTCGATCTCCTTGCTCAGCCCATCTTTGCTGCTGAAATTTGGAGCATTTGTTCTCCGGTATGTGACTCCTCCACTTGTCCAAGTAGATTTGTGTTTAGTGGTTTATATCTTGAGTATTTTTCTGCTGTAGGTGACAGGTTATGAGAGCTTGTAAGCTTGTTCAATGCTTAGAGATATAGTTTTGATGCATGTTTAGGCCTCTACAAGTCCCTATGAGTAGTGCCCTTCATTATATATTCACTTTGCAATCACTTGTTTAATAGATGTTTAAATTTCAGAATAGAAGATGAATGAGCATCAACTCAACCAACATGAACTGAGGGTGCCTGAGGTTATGAAGGTTCACCGAGAGGAGGAAGTTTTTCCTTCCATCTATCCATGCTCCGAATTCATGAGGGCTGCAGGAATTTCCCAGGACTTCCATACTTTGGTTGCTAATGCAGGATTGGAGTACTTTTTGGAAGATGAACCTTGTCAATTTGTGAAACTAACGATGTCTATAGTGTAGGACTTTCAATTTAGTTACTCTTTGCCTAACCCCATGGTCCACTACAAAATTTACAATATAGCTGTCGACCTTTCTCTCGATGACTTTTGTGCAGCTATTAAGGTACCTCAGTGGGGATCATGTGGAAGGATTAAAGAGCAACTTGCACCACTCATGGACTTGTACACAGAGATTTGCCAAGGGAGCCGCTTCTCGATGGAGAGCGGGAAAATCCGTAACATTCATCTCCCCTCTATTCGCTACTTTGCTTACTTTATTGCCAAGTGTGTTCTTGCTAGGAAAACTGCCAATAAGTTATCTTCATATGATCTAGCATTCATCTCGGCTGCTCTTAAACGAGATAGGACTTATAACTTGGGTGCCTTGATAGCTTTTTGCTGCTAACCGCGAGAAAGGTGGAATTTGTGGAGGCCTCATTGCTTCTCATTTATTAGCGTTGCATGGTTTAGTTCCCCATCATCTAGACTTACAGTTTCCCATAGAAAGGCTTGATCTTAATTCCATGATACAGCATAAATTTGTTTCTTCTTGGGCTAATCTGAGTGAGTTGTCTTATGAAACAACCTTTCTCAAGGCTGGGTGGAGAAGGAGCAAGTCCGAGCGAGTTGTTCTTTTACCTGCACCTGTTTTGTTTAACCTTGATAACAGGGTAGGATGGTCCCTCACGGAGGAGGAGCTTGATATGTACTTGGGAGAGCTCTCCCAATAGGAGCAGGATACTAGAAGGGAGGTCATAGATGATTCGGTCCAGCCCTCAAATGAGGGGGAGTCTTCATATCAGCGGCCTACCTATGATTGGGGAGCTTCTTCTTCTTCCCAAGGGCCTAACTACAATCATTCTTACAATGACCCATCTGCTTGGAACCCTTACTCGTATTTGGATTGATACCCACTTAGGCCAAAAGCCTAAGCTTGGGGGGAGGTACATCGACATCGCACTCATCTCCATATCATTTTGTGTCGGTACTTTGTATATTCATGTTTCGTTCTCTTTTTAGTTTCGTTCTTTCTTTGCTTTTGCTTTCTAAAACACAAAAAGACCAAAAATATTTCTGTTGTTTCTCTTTGTTTGCTTCTTCTTCTTTTTTCCTTGGTTTGATTTTCCCTTTTTGCTTTGTTTGAACTATTCGAAAAACCCAAAAAGATTTTGCTTTGCTTGTTCTTCCTTTTTGGTTCTTGTTTTTAAAAATCGAAAACACCAAAAATACACTACTAGGAAACAACCTATAGGTAGACAGGTTAATCTATGGCGTATATGTAAATACATGCGCCGCAGAGACTTGTCAGTGGCGCACTAGGAAGCATGCGCCACAGAAACCTGGAAGTTCTGTGGCGCATTTTGTGAAATATGCGCCACAGAAGATTGGTGGGACCCGCCAGCCGGGGTGGGTTGATCCAAGTTATGTGGCGCATAATGAGATATGCGCCACAAAAGTTGCCTCTTCTGTGGCACATATTCCACTATGCGCCACAGAACATGGAGGAGGGCCCCACCACACGGAATCACATACTACTGGTGGCATATGGACTTATGCGCCACAGAAGTTTGAGCATCTGTGGCGCATCTCCTCCATATGCGCCACAGATGAGGGTGTCCAGATCCATGTTAAAAAGGTGACAAAGCTCCCACCTTATCTATCCACCACCACCCATTTCACATCTCTTCCTTTCTACCTCCTCCCAACTCGTCTTCCTCCTCCCTCACACCCCATTTTGCCCATAGTTTCTCCATTTTCTTGTAACTAAACCTACTTTAGTCCATAGATTGGTAAGTGGAAACTTCCCTCCAACTTGTAGATCTAAAAGTTCCTTACTTTTCTCTCTCACATCTCTATTTGTTTACTAATTTGCTCTCCACCAACTTGTAGATCTATTTGTCCACACTCTCTCATCGCGCGGTCTCGTCTCACTATTATTGTGTCTACTAGGTGAGTACTTGGCCATGAACATGTAGGTGAAGCTTGTCGCACGGGCGGTGTGTGTGTGCGATTCATGGCGAGATGATGCTTGTGTGGTGAATGAATGTTTGCAATGGGAGGAAGTTTTTTGTTGCTTGCTTGTTGTTGTCCCGGCCAGTGTGGTTGCATGGATGTTTGATGAAATGTTGATTCATTTCCATTTTGGCAAATTTTTGCACTACCCATATGTCCTAATTTTAGGAAAGGTCATGCCGATTTTTTTCTGGCTAGTATTCATGCATGCATGCTTGTGTTCATATGGTGTGGTTCTCACATATACTCTCTGTTTTGACCGCTCAGGCAACCATGGTCCTCACGATGAGCGAAGGTCGAATTGCTAGGTACAAGAAAGACGCGAAGGAGGACATGATTCTGAACAACAAGACCATGATAAGATGTCCATGTCGAACATGCAAACTGCAGCGCTGGATCGACCCTGAATCTGGACAATTGGAGGGTCACCTGCTCAAGCGCGGTTTCATGCGCGACCTCAATGAGGCGCCGGCAGGACATGGTGGTCATGAAGACATGGGAGCACGAGAAGACGAAGAGTCTACCGGGCATGATCATCATGACGAAGGAGATGCCGGCAGGCATGATCATCATGACGAAGGAGATTCCAGCGGGCATGATCAGCATGGATAAGGAGATGGCGATGGGCATGATCATCATGAAGAAGGAGAAGACGCGAACACTACACAGACGCTGCTAACTTCGGTCTTGCAGGACCCTCATGTTCAAGAACTGCTCCTCAAGGAGACGAGCAACGATAAAGCTGCAGCCAAAGAGAAAGCCAAGCTGGCCCAAATGGAGGTAGACGGGATGACTCCATTGTATCCTGGGTGTCGCCTCGAGGATACACGTTTGAGTGTAACGCTCAAGGCTCTGGAGATGAAGGCCGGACACAAATGGACAAATGTGAGCTTCAACACGAACATGGAATACTGGCACGACCGACTTCCTAAGGGGAACACATTGCCAACAAGTATCGAGGAGGCCAAGAAAATCGTGTGCCCTCTCGACCTACCACACATTAAATACCATGCATGCATCAATGGTTGTGCACTTTATCGGAATGAGTACACGGATAGAACCACATGTCCGGTGTGTGGCCAAGGACGGTACAAGAGAGGGAACAAGAAAGTTCCTCCAAAAGTGGTATGGTACTTTCCTATCACCCCTCGTCTGCAGCGATATTTCTTAGATCCTAAGGAAGCAAAGCTCATGCAATGGCACGCGGAAAGAGAGAACCCCGAAGATGATCTAGAGAAGAGCAAGATCCTGACACACCCTTCAGACGCTAGCTAGTGGAATGCATTAGACATCGAGTTCGAAGAGTTCGGGGGCGATGCAAGGAACGTCAGGCTGGGTATGAGCACCGATGGACTCAATCCTTTTGGAAACCAGAGTAGCATGCATAGCACCTGGCCCGTGCTTGTATGGCCATACAACCTCCCCCCGTGGCTATGCACGAAGCAAAGGTATGTACACATGAGCATTCTTATTCATGGGCCAAAACAACCAGGTATCGATATGCATCTGTATCTCGGGCTATTGAGAGAGGAGTTAGCCAGCTTGTGGGAGACGCCGGCCCATACGTGGGACGCCTACACTAAAGAATATTTCCATCTGAGAGCCGCGTTGCTCACGACCATGTAGGACTATCCTGGTTATGCATATGTATCAGCCAGGTGAACCACGGACACAATGCATGCGTCAAGTGCATGTATGAGACACCGCATCTCTAGCTACCAATGGATCCTAGGTCTTCGAAAACTGTGTTCCAAGGTACTCGAAAGTGGCTCCGCATGGATCACCCATGGAGAAAACGTGGTGACCTGTTTAATGGTAAGGACGAGCTCGAAAGAGCCCCGCGTCCGAGGAGCAGCGAAGAAATCAAGGAGCTTTTGAATAATTGGGTAGATTGCCCTGCACCTGGAAAAAAACGACCGAGGATAAAGCCGCTGCTGGGTGTATGGAAAGCAAGGTCTGTTTTCTGGGACCTGCCGTATTGGAAGGTCCTTCACACTCCCCATAGCCTCGATGTAATGCACATCACGAAGAATGTTACCGAGAGTCTGCTTGGCACTCTACTGAACATGCCGGAGAGGACAAAGGATGGGTTGAAAGCAAGAAAGGACCTTAAATTGCTTGGCATCAAGAAAGATCTTCAGTACCCTGATAGTGATGATGACGATGATGATGATGATGATGATCAGACGGAAGGGACTCAAGGTCGCCGCAAAAGAGTTAAGAAGAATGAGGTGGTGCTTCGTGCTGCCTGCTTCATTCTGAGTCTGGAGGAGCTCGAGCAGTTTTTCAGGTGCCTCTTAGGAGTGAAAGTTCCTCACGGTTACTCGGGGAAGATAAGCAGATATCTGGACATGGCGAAGAAGAGTTTCAGCGGTATGAAGTCTCATGACTGTCACATGCTGATGACGTAGATACTCCCCATTGCGATCCGTGGGATAATGGACGAGCATGTCCGTGAGACGTTGTTTGGCCTCTGTAACTTTTTTGATGTCATATCTAGGAAGTCGATCGGTGTGAAGCAGCTCAACAGGCTACAGGAAGATATAGTGATGATACTATGCGAGCTTGAGATTTACTTCTCGCCCGCATTCTTCGACATCATGGTGCATCTACTTGTACATGTCGTGGACAACATCATCTAGCTCGGGCCGACATTCCTGCACAACATGATGCCGTTTGAAAGGCTAAACGGTGCCATCAAAGGATTCGTTCGCAACAGGTCTCGTCCAGATGGAAGCATAGCCAAGGGCTTTCTGATCTACGAGTGCATCTCCTTCTACCAGAATTATCTAACCACCGAGAACGAGGATGTTGGAATACCCACAAAGAAGCACCTCGGCAGGCTCGGTGGATATGGTCACCGCGAGGGCTGCCACTCACTACATGTCGGCATTGATGGTCGACGCACTAATTTTGAAAGGGCACACTGAGTCACGCTACAACACATTGAAGTGGTCGTCCCTTGGGTCGAAGAGCACAGAAGCATAATCGAGTAGGAGTACGTCGACCAGGGCTAGTTGAGGAAGAAGGGAGACGTAACCAGAGAGCACAACTCTAGCTTCACGGGTTGGTTCAAGAAAATGCAACTGGACAATCCCCCATAGACGCCTTCTATGGAAGATCAAAAACTCATATTCTCCTTGTCGTAGGGCCCAGCGCACAACCTAAGGACCTATCAGTCATACGACATAAACAGTTACAGATTCTACACCGAGGAAAAGGACAGGAATAGCGAATATCAAAACTCAGGAGTAACTATGTTATCCTTTGCTGATGACGAGACTACTGTGATGTAAAGATTCTACGGAAGGATCAAGGAGATATGGGAGCTCGACTACTATGGAGAGATCGTATCGATGTTCTGTGTTAGATGGGCCAAGAACGTGGTAAAAGAAGGCCGGTATTTCACCACAATGGTTATACCAGATGCCAAATCGATGAAGAACGCCTCCGCAAAAAATGAGCCTTGGTGCTCTCTAGCCAAGTTGATCAATGCTTTTTTATTACCGACCCGTCAAAGCCCAACCGTGTTGTAGTTAGGAGGGGCAAGAGGAGCATCATCGGAATGGAAGGAGCTGCCAATGAGCAAAAGTTCGACAAAAACGAAATTCAAGATCAAGAGGAATTTACAAGTACTTCGACATGCCTACTACTACTAAAGTAAGAAGGAAGACCACACTACCTACTAAAGGTTGTCCATTCACAAGAAGAAATCTCAAAGTGCACGGGCTAAAGTATTCAACCGCGACGAAAAAGGGCAAGAAGATTGTGAAGAGACACTAGCAATTGTGTGACTTTTTGGTGTATTAATTCATGTGGGTATAATGTGATATTAGTGTGGGTATTAGTTAGAGACTAAAACATATAATGTGATATTCGACAAATTCACATTTATGTGTGACAAGCACACACACATATATATAATATATATGATTCGGGAGGGTTTTTTGAATAAATATGCATGTGTATGTGCTTGGTTTTAAATATATTTGTAACATATCATTTTTAAATAAAGAAAAAAAATGACCCAACCAGATTCAACTCAACTGCTGCCATAGGTCTCGAATATGCATCATAACCACTAATGTGTTTGTTGTTGTGTTACTAAGACAGCCTTTTGTCGGCTTATTTTTTAGGGTGTTAGGCTGTTGCATGACACAATCTAAATGCGCCCATTTAGTTAGCTTCTGCTCTGTGGCTCATTTCGAGTAATGCGCCTAATCTGCTGTTATTTAGCCAAACGCTCGCCTTCTCCTTTTCCCCTTCCACTTTCTTTTCCCCAATCTATCTCGCCCGCCCCCACCGGAGCCCGCCCCCATCGCCTCTCTGTCGTTGCAAACCCTAGCGCCGGAGCCCTAGCAGAGGAGGAGCCGCCAGAGGAGGAGTGGCCACGCCGGAACCCACCACCCTCATTGCCGGAGCCCTAGCCACCGCCGCACCGGAGCCCTAGCAGCCCGTGGAGGAGGAGCCGTCGGAGGAGGAGTCACCGCGCCGGAGCCCTCCAACCTCGTCGCCGTCGACCACCGCAGCCGCAGCACCGAAGCATGGTTCGTCCCTCCCACCCCCCCCCACCCCCCACCCCCCTCTGATGCTCATAGTGGTTCTTCAGTGGTTCATCTGCGTTCAATTTTAGACTGCCGTGGCTATCTTAGCTTCATTAGGGTGGGTAATGTACTAGTAGTCTAATATTGTATCGCATCTTCTGGACGATCAAATTTGAGCTGCAGAAGCGCATGTCAAAAGTGGGATTTTGGAAATGCTAGTATATGTTTTAGTCATGTTCTGTGGAGTGGATTTGTTGTTGTTGAGTCAGGGCATCCACAGAGCTCGCTCTTGCTTACTTCTAGTCTACTACTACTACCTCCATCTCTCCATTTCGCCCCAAGACAGCACCGACAAGAATTTCCTCTCCCCATTTTGCCTCAGCCCTGCCTCTGTTTGTAAAGCATCATCGCCATGAAGTACAGGAACACAGCATTGATACAGGGAAGCACTAGAAATAACATCAAGGAGAGGCTACACCATCGGCTACGGTGGCCATTATTTCGAGTGCTATAGTGTAAAGATAGTATACTTGGAACCACAATTAACAGGAGTACTTACCATCAATTTCCTCCTTCAGGGTCTTCCTTTCACCATCTAATTTTTGTTGCCTGACCTTTATTATTAATGGCGTGCATCCCCCAGTTTGTTAATCGTGTTTTGCATGGCGTAACAGTATTCTGGGTGTGATGATTGATAGTTATTACCAAGAAACTCCTAAACTGCATCCTACATGGTTGTTCTCTGGGAGCATCAGGCATAACTAATAACTACATCCTACATGGTTGAGATGCATCCAAAGAGCATGATATGTAGGGCCAAACTCAAAAATAATTATGTTAACTATTTATTTTGGCTCAAAACTCTATTATGTTTTATCTTATTGAAAAAATCCAAAGAGCATGATATGTCCTCTCACCTAAATAAGCATAAATGATAAAATCCATATTTTATCCTCATATTTGTATCCACAAAATCCCCAAAACTTTACCAAAGCTAGACTACTATTTTTGATCTTCACAAGTTAATCATGCACACTGTCATGTTCAATAATTAGAAAAGGGTAGAACCACTGTGAGAACCACTGTGAGCATCCAGTATATCAGAAGTGAGATAAAAAACTCTAATAGTTTAAGCTTCAGAAGTGGTTTCTTCTATATATCTGCCTCATTAGTGTTCCTCTTTTATTTATACCCATTGTCGTTCCATCTTTGGCTTTAGAAGTGGTCTGTTTTTAGAAGTGTGCCTCATTAGTGTGTGTACCTAGAGATAAGAAAAGGTGTGTCGACTATCCTTTTTGGCACTGCTTCTGTATAGATAGAAAAAGGATCGTGTAATGTTATCATTATTAGCTGTAAGAAAACATAATGAAACATAAAAGGCAGGCACTGATGAGTACTCACTATTAACTCCAAGTTGGGTGACAGCGGTGAGAAATTCCATCTGCATTTGAACTGACCAAACAATTCTTGGTTTCTTTTGACTATTGTTATCCTCATTTTCATCTTCATCCACGCTATCATATTCTTTCCTTTTGTTCTTGGGACTCTCACTTTGGTCATATGTAACTTGGTTGTACACACTGTCAGTATCGAAGATGAGCAACGCCTTGAGCAGCTGGAAAACCCGAGTGAAGACTAGCATTGACAAAGGTGAAAGTGGGAGGTCATTAGTAAGAAAAATCCGATGCTCGACAAAGAGGAGTTTAAGATATTCAAGGCGGATATAGATACCGCTGACGCTATAAAATGGACTGAATAGGGAAGGAGTATGCGGGAACAGAACATAGGTAACCACCGCCTTGGAAGCGGCGGTTATAGGGGGAAACAGGCCATTTGGGACAAGGAGGACGCCGAGCTTGAATGCCTTGGTAAAGACAACCCTTGGCTTAAAATCACGGACTTGCAACTTAGGCAATTTGTTTGGGCCCGCTACTACCTGGACAAGGAAACAAGGGAGTTCATCACCGACGATCCAGAGGTGAAGGACTTCGAGAAGAATCTGGTAAGGAATTTGTCGCTGATCTCAAGTCTATTGCATTCTAATTAAAATAATGAAGCCAAGAATCTAAATGGGTTCACCTGTCCTTGTCTCTACAGGAGGAGGAACTGAACGCTACTTCCATAGAGTCGTCCTAGGATTTGACGGAGCCGTGGGACACGGTTTTCAACAGGGCGACCAATGCTTACAAGAAGAGGGACAAGGGGTTGCCGCCGTCCTCAGCTGGCCATGTGTCCGGCTTCGGTACGAGCATGAAGTTCAAGGAGTACTACAAAGAGGACGCCAAGAAAAGAAGGGAGAGGAAGAACCAGTTGGCGGCTAAGGATAAAGCCGTTGTTGAAGAGCTGAAGATGAAGGTGAAGACACTGGAGGGGAAGACGGCGGACGAGGAAACGGTGGACAAGTTAGTGGAAGAGAAGCTCCGCTCGATGATCCCCCCTGAGTTTTTCGAGGGGCTTATTGCTTGGAATGCGGGAGGTCGACAGGGGCCGATACATCTGCCCAGCTTAAGCGGCAGCAACTCGGGCATCAATGTTACCATGTCGCCGGACCTGGTGACCCCGCCGGCCGTCAATGTCGGGACGCAGCCGCTTGTTTTGGTCATACCGACGCCCCCTCCCGCCAAAGATACCAATAAGGCGCAGCCGACGGCAGTGGTGCTTCGTGAGGCACCCGAGTGGGAGATTGCAGATGATGATAGGCCGGCCGCCGGCATCAGTCGTGTCTCTACATTAGCCGAGCTCCACGCCATCACCAAGGTAACTAATTAGTTAGTGCACGTCATCTCCTTTATGCCTTTGATGCATGATTGCTGCCATCTCATGACGCCCAACAACATGTTTTGCCTCAGGACACTTCTTGCGTACTCCTTCTTAAAGATGTCGGCGATGAGTTGAAGGATGTTACCAAGGGCACTCTCATACAACCGGCGAGCTGCACGATGCACAACAATCCAATGGATGATGACGTGATGAGGGTCAGGTTGGCTCGGGTGTTGCCAGGGTGCAATGACATGGACCCCCCTTTCAACCTCAGGGAGCCACCGAACACAAGACCCTTGGAGAATGCTACAACTAGCCCTTGACATGGCCGAAGACCCAGATTCGTCTTGCGGGGGGAGCACCGGCGCCACCTCTCGACCGATCGCTTGCCCACCACCTCGAAAGCCAGCAGCCGCCATCGTCGCCACCACCAGCCGTCACCAGCAACTCTTGGCAGCATGTGCACCGCCACATGGCAAAGACGGTGTGTCGCAACCGCCGTCGCCCCCGCTACCACCACCACATGATGGCACCCATGAAGATGATGATGAATTGGTCAACATTGACGACTTCATCAACACCGGTGCTGCCAAAGGATTGTATATGCCTTCTGTGGATGAAGAACCCTTCACACCTCGCGACGACCATCAAGCTGGTCAGCCCAATACATGCACGCAGCGCCTGATCTTCCATGGTCTTTCTCAAGAGACGCCTCCGGCCGCCAATGCACCACAAGAGAAACCGGGATTGGTTTTCATCCCCAACACACTCTGAAAGGCGGTTGATGAGCAGATCGCAGTGGCTGACACTGTTGTGAAGAAGAAGCACTACAGGAAAAGAGGTAATAATAATAATAAGAAGGGTGCGAGCCAGCCTCTTCCGAAGAGGATCCGGGGTCAGGACGCCATCGTTGTACCATCCACACAATATGGCTTGCCCCGAGTGCATGTAGCTGGTGATCCGATATTGACTCCGGATATGATCCACATTGCGGTTGGAGCCATGTTAACTTTGCACGAGGGTGTCAAGACACTAGAGGGCCTCCTTCTTAAAGACAAAGATCCAAATTACCCAGTTTTCACGGCCAAGGTGCCATTGGACGTGGGCTTAGTCGATGAACCACCTGCGGATATATTCTTCATAGCGTACGAGGACATATTCAAGCTGTTTCTCACGAAACAGCTGGACTATAACTTGGTCCGCCTATACACGCTCAATCTGGCGATCAAGATCAAGAGAGAGAGTACCCCGGAAGTCGCGATAGTGGATCCCTACTACATGCGGGACATCCAGTTGGTCGAAGGATCAGAGACACGGACCAAGGCAACGGCGTACCTCGAGAAGTTCATGGTGGACAACAAGAGGAAGGACACACTTCTTTTGCCTTTCTTTCCCGATTAAGTACACACACTCGCTCATCGCCACCGTAACTTATGCATTTCCTATAGATTTCTTCCTTTGCTCTTTTTCCAACATTCCGTTCCAATTGTGTTGCGCAGAGACAAATACTCCACACTCATCATCCTTGCCCCGAGGTATTCGCTAGCCACGTATTTCGACTCGGGGAGTTTGACGAAGAAGAAAGACTACACCAAAATAAGTGGTGTTCTCAATGAGGCTCTCGAGGGCTACACCAAGAAGGGATGCACCTTCGTAGATAAGGGGGAATGTATCAAGGATGGCAAACACATGTTCAAGCACGTGCTCGAGTTCCCTCGGCCAAGCAAATGACTAATGGTGCCAAGGAGGCCTTCTACGTCCTCCATCACCTTAAAGGCTATGTTCGAGATTGCCAGAACCTAATGCTGCCATCTAGTCTCCGAGGATGGGCCAAAACTTTGGCGCGAATCAACGATGATCTTAGAGAAGACTTCCATCGCATTCAGATGAAGTTGTCGCAAATCATCATTGAAGATGTCAACACAAGGGGGTGCCCTACAACAAGCCAGAGGGTTGAGTAAGAGGGAGATCGAAGAACGCCTCCGTAAGCAGGGTGACACAAGGACGTGGGTGACAAAAGAGGGCTATCTACCGTTCCCGAAGCCGAGCGAGAAGAGGAGGTCTTCATGATCGATGTGTGCCTGTAGCATGATCCGGTGTGTGTATATTCTTGATGGACGCCTGTTGTATTAGTGTGTGTGTCATAAACTTTACTATCTTGTGGTCAAAATGGTCATTGTTGTTAGACTTAAACTACCTTGTGGTCGTGTTGTTGTTGAACTTATTGCTTCTATGATGATCTATCTTTTAGGTTTATGGATCCTTTATTTTATATTCTGTGAACATATATATATAAGGATGTGAACCTTTTATTAATTCTTTTTGTTCTATTTTTACTAATATGCCTTGTCGTCTATAGAGATGGCGACGAGGTGGTATGTGGTGTACATGGGTAGGGTTCCAGGAGTCTACGAGGAGTGGGAGGATTGTCACAAACAAGTGAACAAGTGCAGCGGCAACATCTACAAAGGATACGCGACTAGAGAGGAGGCGGTAGCCAAGTGGAGGAACCACCTGTAGAGGAAGAACCGGATGAAGATATTGGTCGGGCTAATGCTCTTGCTCACCATTATCACAGATGTATTCTATTTGATCCTAGTGTAGGTGGCGGTGGCCACTTCATATTTGTAATGTGATATGATATGAACTTTGTATTCGGCACTTGTGTAAAAAATCGGCACTTGACACTATATATGTATCTCGATCGGGCTCTAAGTGTGATGACATTATACTTGTGTTTGTATTATATGTCGGTTTTCATCTACTACATGTGCAATGTACTGTTTATACTGATCTAGATAAATACTGTATAAATCCTATATAAATACCTAATTATACAGCAGGAATGTATTTTATTTTGAATACATGTAATATATTCAGTGGTGCATATAGAAAAGGTATCTGTGGCGCATATAGATTCTGTGGCGCATTGGATTATATATGCCATCGCTTCCCGTGGCGCATATGCAGTGAATGCGCCACAGAAGCGTATATCGCGTGGGTAACAAGATGATGTAGATATGCGCCACATAAGGTAGATTTACATGCGCCACAGAAGAGGTGTTTCCTAGTAGTGATATTTGTTGTTCCTCTTTGGTTTTGTGAGTTTGTTGCAGGATTTAGCAGTCCTCAGTGGAATTTGGTTTCATGTTATTATTCAAGCCACACAAGTGAAGGGCAATAATGAGAATTAATGACAACTTGAGGTGTGATAAGAGGCTGGTAACGAACTCTATTTGTTTTCATTTTTGTACATATACTCATCATTATGGGCATGCTTAGCTTGTTCGTGTAGGGTGTATGTTATTTATGGATGCTTAGTAGTTCTTGCTTTCTTATGATTAGTTCTAGCTTGCTAATAGTTTGTAGCATGTCATATGATTGTTTGCATGCATTACTTTATTCATAACTTGGTATGAGACCGTGGTATCCTCCTCTGAATGTTTGACTTGAGGCCTGCATATGACTGAAATAATCAGTTAAGCCTCGATGAATTATTTTGCCTTGAGGGTCTTGAATCACTTTCATGCCATGATTAGTCCTGTTTTGTTGCAAGCATGATTATGACAGTTATTGCTCTCTCGTTTGTCGCTCCCTTACTATTGCTAGCCTTCACTTACACAGAGTATGTTTTACTCGTGTTTCCAACTCCCTAAAACCAAATATTGCCAAAAGTGTCCACCATACCTACCTATTAGCATCATTTGTTGTTCCGTGCATATTCAATATGCCTTGTTTTCTTCCGAACAAAATGTTTGCTTGTTATGAGAAAATTAGTTAGTAAAGCTCTCACGAACTTGATGGCACACTTTATTTCCTACACTTAATAAACCTGAACCATTGTGACTGTCCATGAAAGTTATATGCTTGCAAATTATAGGCTGGGGATTAGCAGAACCGTGCTGTCACGAGGAACGCTTTCAACACCTATAAATATATACCCAGTTGATATCATGCTCTTTTGTTTGCGTGGTGTGAAATAAAAGGGGAGCTTGTAAGTCCATGGAGTTATCTATGTGTGTTAGAGAAACGCCTGGGCCGCTGGTCTAATCCATGATGTCATGGTGGAAACCTGCAGCGCAACCATAATGAGTATCTATGAAGCATTCTTCTTATAAAAAAAGAGAGATAGCTATTGAGAAAAAGGAAAAAAAAAGATATGAGAAAAGACGAAAGAGAGAAAAAAGCACCATTTTCCCATGGTAAATAAGAAGATTGCTGAGATATCCATTGTCTGCTTGCCTTGTCATTTTGATATGGGGATTCTTCCCTATCATCGGGCAAGGGGTACCCCGTTGGCGGTTCTCTATGATACGCACGTATTTTTTATGACAAGAACTTACCGATAACTAAAGTTGAGTAGCATGAGGAGCGACCCTCGTACTCAAGGGACATGAGATTTCCAGTTTATAGTCTGTCAAGCATATAACTCAGATTGGACCTCACATTCACCTTAACCATATTAAAGATGCTTATGATAGGGTCAATGAGAGTTCAAAGCTAATGAGTACCATACTTTCAGCATTTGGAAGCCTTTCAAATTATTCAAAACCTTTTTCATTTCCTTGTTGAGTCACCACCCATTCTCTGAGCACTTTCTTGAGAGAATAGTTGTCACTCTTAGTATAATGTGCTTGTCTCAAAACTTGATTATTTGTGTTATGACTTCTATGCTTGTATCTTTGATATCTCTACTTCTAGTCTTCACCTGAACTTCAGAGGTGCCTTGGCATTCACAATCAAAGGCAAGCGAGATACCACTCTATCATACCTTGTTATGAGCATTGTAATGTTGCTTACGTTTATGTTTCATGCTACTTATTATTTTTGAGTTGGAATCTCTTCATAGCTTGCAATGCCTATTAAGTAAACTTAGTTACATACTCTTTATTATGAATTGTCTAAGTAGTTGATCACATGCTGAGAATATATACATCTTATGAAGCAAATGTGTTCGTGAAAGTTTCTTTTATCGCACTCAGTTTTCAACTGAATTGCTTGAGGACAAGCAATAAGCTAAGCTTGGGGGAGTTGATACGTCCAAAACGTATCTACTTTCCCGAACACTTTTGCTATTGTTTTTCCTCTAAACTTGTGTGATTTGGATGTAACTAACACGGACTGACGCTGTTTTCAGCATAATTACCTTGGTGTCTAGTTTTTGTGCAGAAAATCAACTATCAGGAAAAATCCCGGAAAATATGCCAAAAATCCTATTTCGCTAGAAGACTCACGGAGCCAGAATATGAGATGGAGTGGGGCTGGGCCCAGGCCACACCACTGGTCAGCTGGGCTAGGCTGGCCGCCAGGGGTGGTCCGCCCAGACACCCCCTCGGTCTCCCTCTTCGCCTATAAGTTGCCTTCTGACCTAAAAACTCAGGGGGGGTCGATGTTTTTCAGAAAGAGTTCTGCTCCGCCGCCACCACCATAGTCCACGATTCAGAACCAGAAACTCCGTTTTGGCACCCTGCCGAGATGGGGAATTGGAGGAGATCATCGCCATCATCATCACCATCGCTTCTCCATCGACCATCCATGTTTCCCCCATCTATGAGTGAGTAATCCCCCGCTGTAGGCTATGGGGATGGTAGGGATTGGATGAGATCGTTCATGTAATGGCATCGGATTGTTAGGGCCCTATGCCTAGTATGTACTATTAGTGCTTTTTGACTTTGTTGCAACTTGTTATGCTTAATGCTTGTCACTAGGGCCCGAGTGCCACGATTTCAGATCTGAACATGTTATTGATTCATTATGATAGTATTGTTTATGGTCTTACCGGCAAGTTGTATACACATGTTGTTGTTTGGAACCAAAGGACCCGAAGTGACAGAAATCGGGATAACCGGAGGGAATGGCTTTGATGTGAGGATCACATGTGTTCACGGAGTGTTAATGCTTTGCTCCGGTGCTCTATTAAAAGGAGCACCTTAATTGCCAGTAGTTCCCTTGAGGCCCCGTTGCAAACGGGCTGGCAGGACAGAAGATGTTGTGCAAGTTCTCATTGCGAGCACGTATGACTATATATGGGACACATGCCTAGGATTATTTAGTACTTGGATGCTTTATCTTATTTATCTGCAAATGCCCTATGTTCTGATTGCCATGTGAATTGTCTTGTCCATGCAACACCCGTCCATCCATCCCTATGACTACCGCGCTCTAATCCTACTGTTTACTACAATTGTTACTACTGTCTTTACTTTTACTACTTCTATTACTTTACTACAAAACTGTTGCTACTGATAAACTGCTATGGACAAGATTGTTTCCAGGTGCAGCTGGATTGACAACTCAGTTGTTAAGGCTTATAAATATCCTTTGGCTCCCCTTGTGTCGAATCAATAAATTGGGTTTCACTTCCCTCGAAAATACTACGATACACCCCCTATACTTGTGGGTCATCAATGAGCACAGCAGTAAGTTTTCCCTCATTTATGAAACCAAGGTTATCAATCCAGTAGGAGCAAGGAAACATCCCAAAGGTGTAGCTAGCTGAACTTTGGCAGGGCGCACTACCGGTGCCAGCAGCAACATGGAGACATGCACAACACAACCACAGAACTTTGTCCCCAACTTGCGATGAGGTTGTCAATCTCACCGGTTTTGTTGAAAACAAAGGATTAAACGTATCGAGTGGAAGAAAGTAATAGTTTGCAGAAAGTAAACACAAAGCAGTAAACAGTTGATTGTAGATTGATAGTAAAAGAAAGGACCGGGGTCCATAGTTCACTAGAGGTGGCTCTCCTTAAGATAGATGACATGTTGGGTGAACAAATTACAGCGGGGCAATTGACAAACATCGAGAAAGCATACAAGCATATACTACTCATCTTGACTCCTTTGAGATTCGATTGGGCATTACAACATTATACATAGACCGCCATCCAACTGCATCTATGACTAATAATCCACCTCCAAGTTATCATCCGAACCCCCTCCAATATTAAGTTGCAAGCAACGGATAATTGCATTACGAATTGTGTGTAAAGTAAACAATACGATTGTTCTATGAACAAAGGATTGTTGTTTTCTCCCTAGTAGCAACAGCACATCTAGTACCTTAGAGATTTCCGTCACTTCCCTAGATTACCAGAGGCATGAACCCACTATCGAGCATAAATACTAACTCTTGGAGTTGCTTGCATCTACTTGGCCAAGATAGCTACTAACAACGGAAAGCATGCAAGATCACAAATAAAAAAGACATGATAGAATCAATAATCAATCTGAAATAGCATCTCAATATCCATCGGATCCCCACAAACACAACATGCATAATTACAAATAGATGATCTTGATCATGAACGGAGCTCACAAGATCTAGACATGATAGCACAAAGGAGGAGAACCAGCCATCTAGCTACTACATGGACCCGTAGTCCAGAGATGAACTACTCACGCATCACACCGGAGGCTTGCATGATGATGAAGAAGGCCTGTGGTGAATTCCCTCTCGGCGGTGCTGAGAAGAGCTTCAGATCCCTCCCGATCTAGGGATGGAGATGACGGCAGCTACAGACTCTTTCGTGGATTTTTGATCGGGTACTTGGGGTTTCCATATCAGAGGCAATATATAGGCGAAAGGAGAGGCCGAGTGGGTGCCTAGGGTGGCCAGACCACCCCCTGGCACAGGTCAGGCTTGGCCGCGCGACCAGGTGGTGTGGCTGGGCCCCAGCCCCTCTCCGTCTCGTATTCTGGCTCCAGGTGTCCCTCGGTGAAAAACTGACTTTGGCTTTTGTCTCGTCCAATTCTGAGAATATTCATTTTCTGACTTTCCTGGAACCAAAAACAGCAGAAAACAGGCAACTAGCACTATGGCTCTTGTTAATAGGTTAGTCCAAGAAATCATATGAAAAGTACACCAAAATGTGGACAAAACATAAGAAAGTAGATAAAACCAAGCATGGAACATCAAAAATTATGGATACGTTTGCAATGTATCAACATCCCCAAGCTTAACTCCTGCTCGTCCTCGAGTAGGTAAGTGATAAAAAGAAAGAATAATTTTTGAGGTGACATGCACCATCATAAACTTGATCAAAGTATTTGTAAAACATTCAAAGCTGGGATCATAGTACTTCAATCATAACATGAAAGACAAAGTTCTAGAAATAAGACAAAGATACTATGTTGCAACATGAAAAGGCACAAACAAAAGATTCATGAATAACAATTCTTTGCAAGACATTTGTTTGTTTCACATAAAGAAAACATAGCATAGTGGCATTCAGCTTGTCCCTCATAGGGTAGAAAACATAAATGCATAGGACACCTTCAAAGTTCATAAGAGTGAGTAGATACAAATAGTTTAAAACAAGTAATATCAAAGATATGCATCAATCAACAAGTCTTGGGACAATGCACATAGAACTAAGAATGGCCACTATGCTCTCAAAGTAGGTGCATAAAGGTAGAAGGTGGAGACTCAACAAAAAAGTAAAAGAAGGGCCTTCATAGAAGGAAGTAGGGATTCAAGTCTCATAAAGAGCTTCCAAAAATTATGGTACTTAATAGCTTTCAGCTCTCATTGCCCCTATCATAAGCATCTTGAAGTGATTAAGGTTAAAGTGAACAAACTATGGTGTATATGCTTGACGAAGTATAAGTTGGAATTCTCATGTCCCTTGAATACGAGGGCCGCTCCTCATGCTACTCAAGTTTAGTCACTGGTAAGTTTTGTCATCGTAAGTACATGTGTATCATAGAGAACCGCCAACGGGGTACCCCTTGCCCGATGATACGGAAGAATCCCCATATCAAAATGATAAGGCAAGCAGACAACGAACATCTCAACAATCTTCTTATTTACCATGGGAATATGGTGCTTTTTTTCTCTCTTTCCTCTTTTCATAATCTTTTTTTCTCTTTTTTCTCAATATCTGACTCTTTTTTATAAGAAGAATGCTTCATAGACAGCTCATTATGGTTACGCTGCAGGTTTCCACAATGACGGCATGGATTAGACCAGCGGCCCAGGCGTTTCTCTAACACATATACATAACTCCATGGACTTACAAGCTCCCCTTTCATTTCACACCGACGACATCCATAGACAAAAGAGCATGATATCAACTAGATACAAAGTACAAGTGCAATGTTGAAAGCATTCCCCATGACAACATGGTTCTGCTAATCCCCAACAAATAAGTGCAAGCATATACAACATAGACGACACAATGGTTCAAGTTTATTAAAGGCAAGAAAAGTAAAGTGTGCCATCAAGTTCAGGAGAGCTTTAATCACTAGTTTTCTCATAACAAGTTTAATTCGGAAGGTAGATAAAAACATGAATATACTTGGAATAGCATATGCTAGTAGGTAGGTATGGTGGACTCTTTGGAAATAATTTGGTTTTAGGAGTTTGATGCATGAGTAGAACTCATACTTGGTTACGGAGGCTAGCAAAAGACGGGGAGAGACAAACTAAGAGAGCAATAATGGCCATAATCATGCAGAGCGACAAAACATCATAGATCAAAGCATAAAGTGATAGTACAAGTTGAAAACTAAAGGATCATAAAGGCTATGGTGACTTGGGATAGTCATAACATGGTGTAAGCTTGTGCCAAGTCAACCCAAATAAAGCATCAGAGGAGAATACCACAATACTATGCTTTAATATGCTAAAACAACGTATGATTCTTCAAAGGCACATTAAGCAATCTCAATTGTTTATAACAAGTCATGCTACAGCAAAGAATACTAAGCATAAATCCAAAACAATATTGAGCATGGCATGACAAAGGATAGGCCACAGTCAAAAACAAGCTCTCTTTACCACTTAAGCATTAACTTTCCTACTCTTTTTCCAATCCAAACCAAACTATTTGAAAACCAATGTATGAAAGAGGGGGTCCAACCAATTTATTCAGCAAACTAAGCAAACCAAGCAAACGAAAAAACAAAACGAAAATGAAAAATAAGACGCTCCAAGAACAACACAACTGTGCACGAGACAATAAAAATGAAGCGTTTGGAAGAACCCTGGGATTTTTATTGATGAAGAGGGGGATGCCTTGGGCATCCCCAAGCTTTGACGCTTGTACTTCTTGGATATTTCTTGGGGTGACACGCGTGTCATTCCCATGCTTGAGCTTTAGTCCATTCTTCATCTCATTACTTATTCCTTCCATACAAAACTTCACACAATATTTATTAGCAACATTAGTGCACTCAAGATAATAGGTCTTTAGGTTCAGTTCTAACACTAATAAAACTTCCATTAAAACACTAGCTACTGTAGCACTTCCCTCAAAAATCTCAATTCCCCAAAAGAACTCAAAAAGGAACCAACAAGAAGCAAATGCAGAAAATGGCAAAAATCTGTCAAAATAGATCAGCAGGTAAAGACGAATTTTTTCGAAGACATTCTGTTGCTCAAATCGAAAAGTGTTGAACTAACAAAAGTTAGATAACAACCTGGGGCATAAGCACAAAAATTCACGCCTCAAAACGACGTACACAGATTTTACACGAATTTTTACGGTGAAGCATAGAAATCTGTTTCGGGACAGCAACATTCCCAATCATTACTTCTCTCTCATTAAAGGTTACTCTTGGCACAAAAAGCAAATAAAAAGGATAAGGAGTGGTTATTACTTAAGTAATAACTTCTAAGACTCATCTAAAACTTTTGGGTTATCTCCCAATAAGTACTTTTCTTTAACGCCTTTAAGTTAGGCATAAGAAGCAAGAAAAAAAATCAAGTATTCTCAAATGAAAAAGCATTAAGAGCAAAAAAAAATTTCATAGGAGAGGCAAAAGAAATCTTGTCTCTCTTCTTAGGGAAGTGTTCTATACCTTTCTTGAGTGGGAGTTGATATTTAATGGTGCCTTCTTTCATATCAATAATGGCACCAATAGTTCTAAGAAAAGGTCTTCCCAAAGTAATAGGACAAGAAGCATTGCATTCAACATCCAAAACATAGAAATCAACGGGGACATAGGCATTGTTAACCATAATAAGAATATCATTAATACTCCCCATGAGGTTTTTTTTAGCATTATCATCAAGTGGGACATTCAAATAACAATCTTCATGTGGTGGCAAATCAAGCATATCATAAATCCTTCTAGGCATAATAGAAACACTACTATCAAGATCACATAAAGCTTTGAAATCAAAATCATTCACTTTCATATTAATGATGGGTTTTCAACCATCTTCTTGTTTTATAGGAATAGAAGCTTTATGTTTCATCTTTTCTTCTTTAATCTTTATGAGAGCATCAGTAATGTGTTTTGTAAAGGCCATATTCATAGCACTAGCATTAGGACTTTTAGCAAGCTTTTGTAGGAACTTAATAACTTCAGAGATATTGCAACCATCAAGATCAAAATCATAGTTATCATCTAAGATAGTAGAGCTATTACTATCCTCAACACTAGTGGTAGTGATAGTAGAAACACTAATGTTTCTAGCAATTTCATCTTTCTTTCCCACTTAGCATGCAATTCAGGTAATAGTCTAACATTTTCATCAATTCTTACTTGTATGACATTAGTAGCTGCAAAGGGATTATCAATAGTTTCAGGTTTAGCAGCCATTTTTTTAATCAAAGAGGATTGTGCTTCATACAAAGATGATATATTTCTTTCAGCATTAGAATGTTTCAATTGAAAACTCGGAATTTCCCTATTTAAACTCTCAAGTTGATGACTAATGTTCTTCAAAATGGTAGATTGTTCCTCCATAGTTTTAGTAAATAGTTTATTTTGTTCATATTGCATTTGCATGAAGTTTTTAGTGGCTCTTTCAACTTCTAAAATTCTTCCTTCACTAGGTATTCCAGGTTTGCCATTATAACCATAAGTATTATTAGGAGGATAGGGCCTATAATTGTTATTACCATAAGCATTGTTGCCAAAATTATTATTTCTTATAAAGTTCACATCAACTTGCTCTTCTTAAGCAACCAAAGAGGCTAAGGGAACATTATTTGGATCAATATGGGCTTTCCCATTAACAAGCATAGACATAATAACATGAATTTTATCACTCAAGGAGGAGGTTTCTTTAACAGAATTTACCTTCTTACCTTGTGGAGCTCTCTCAGTATGCCATTCAGAATAGTTAACCATCATATTATCCAGAAGATTTGTTGCAGCACCCAAAGTAATGGTCATAAAGGTACCTCCAGCAGCAGAATCCAATAGATTTCTTGAAAAATAGTTTAATCCTGCATAAAAAGTTTGGATAATAATCCAAGCAGTCAGTCCATGAGTGGGACAATTCTTTACCAAAGATTTCATTATTTCCCAAGCTTGAGCAACATGTTCATTATCAGATTGTTTAAACTTCATTATTTCACTTCTCATAGATATAATCTTAGCAGGAGGATAGTATTTTCCAATGAAAGCATCTTTGCATTTAGTCCAAGAATCAATACTATTCCTAGTTAAGGAATTTAACCATTCTTTAGCTTTTCCTCTCAAAGAGAAAGGAAACAATTTAAGCTTAATAATAGCTGCATCTATATCCCTATGCTTTTGCATCTCACAAAGTTCAACAAAGTTATTTAGATCGGCAGTAGCATCTTCATTACCAATACCAAAAAATTGTTCTCTCATAACAAGATTGAGTAAGGAAGGTTTTATCTCAAAGAAAGTAGCTTCAGGAACAGGTGGAGCAATAGGTGTGCTCATAAAATCATTGTTGTTGGTGCTAGTGAAGTCACACAACTTAGTGTTTTCAAGAGTAGTCATTTTTTGTATTTTTAATAAAGAAAGCAAACTTGTAAAACTATTTTTTGTGTGTTTTTGATAAAGAAACAAGCAAACAAAGCAAAAGTAAACTAAGCAAAACAAAAATAACAAAGTAAAGAGATTGGTTATGAGGGACTCCCCTTGTGAAGATGTCCTTGACTCCCCGGCAACGGCGCCAGAAAAAGTACATGCTGACTCATGTATTGACGAGCTCGTTGGGGAACCCCAAGAGGAAGGTATGATGAGCACAGCAGTAAGTTTTCCTCAGTTATGAAACCAAGGTTATCAATCCAGTAGGAGCAAGGAAACGCCCCAAAGGTGTAGCTAGCTAAACTTTGGCAAGGTATGCAAGATCGGTGCCAAGAAAGAACGTGGAGACATGCACAACACAACCACAGAACTCTGTCCCCAACTTGTGATGATGTTGTCAATTTCACCGGTTTTGCTGAAAACAAAGGATTAAACGTATCAAGTGGAAGAAAGTAATAGTTTGCAGAAAGTAAACACAAAGCAGTAAACAGTTGATTGTAGATTGATAGTAAAAGAAAGGACTGGGGTCCATAGTTCACTAGAGGTGGCTCTCTTTAAGATAGATGACATGTTGGGTGAACAAATTACAGCGGGGCAATTGACAAACATCGAGAAACCATACAAGCATATACTACTCATCTTGACTCCTTTGAGATTCGATTGGGCATTACAACATTATACATAGACCGCCATCCGACTGCATCTATGACTAATAATCCACCTTCAGGTTATCATCCGAACCCCCTCTAGTATTAAGTTGCAAGCAACAGATAATTGCATTACGAATTGCGTGTAAAGTAAACAATACGATTGTTCTATGAACAAAGCATTATTGTTTTCTCCCTAGTAGCAACAGCACATCTAGTACCTTAGATATTTCTGTCACTTCCCCAGATTACCAGAGGCATGAACCCACTATCGAGCATAAGTACTAACAATTGGAGTTGCTAGCATCTACTTGGCCAAGATAGCTACTAACAACGGAAAGCATGCAAGATCACAAATAACAAAGACATGATAGAATCAATAATCAATCTGAAATAGCATCTCAATATCCATCGGATCCCCACAAACACAACATGCAGAATTACAAATAGATGATCTTGATCATGAACAGAGCTCACAAGATCTAGACATGATAGCACAAAGGAGGAGAACCAGCCATCTAGGTACTACATGGACCCGTAGTCCAGAGATGAACTACTCACGCATCACACCGGAGGCTTGCATGATGATGAAGAAGGCCTGTGGTGAATTCCCTCTCCGCAGGTGCCGAAGAGCTTCAGATCCTCCCGATCTAGGGATGGAGATGACGGCCATGCAGACTCTTTCGTGGATTTTTGATCGGGTACTTAGGGTTTCCGTATTAGAGGCAATATATAGGCGAAAGGAGAGGCCAAGGGTGCTGGGCTGCACCACCCCTAGCATGGGTCGACTGGCCAGCGTGAGGTGGTGTGGCCAGGCCTCAGCCCCTCTCCGCCTCAGATTCGCTCCAGTGTCCTCGGTGAAAAACTGACTTTGGCTTTTGTCCCGTCCAATTCTCGAGAATATTCATTTTCGACTTTCCGGAACCAAAACAGCAGAAAACAGTACCGCAATCGTGGCTCTTGTTAATAGGTTAGTCCAAGAAATCATATGAAAAGTACTCCAAAGTGTGGACAAAACATAATAAAGTAGATAAAACCAAGCATGGAACATCAAAAATTATGGATACGTTTGCAACATATCAATCACCCACTTCGAGTGCTACGACCGAGGCATTCAGCTCTGATAGTAGAAGCCCAAATCGACGGGTTTGACATGAGTAAAGTCTTTATGGATGCAGGAAGCATCATTAACCTAATCTAGGCCAAAACACTACGAGCAATGAATTGCTCCATAACAAACCTGGTGCCAATAGACACATCCTTCCATGGCATAGTGTCAGGGAAAGCCAAAATTCCTTTAGGAAAAATCTATCTCAATGTTGTCTTTGGATCAAAAAAGAACTTCAGGCGTGAAAAACTAGAGTTCGAAGGATTGGCCATCACGGTACCACACAATCCTGGGGTGCCCCGCTTTTGCGTGGTTCATGGTAGTACCACACTACACATATTTCATAATGAAGATGCCCGCACCCAACAAAATCATAACAGTAAGGGGTAGCTTCACTTGCTCCGATGACTGCAATCGAGAATTTAAGAAAATTTCTGAATCTTTTGAGATGGAAGCGGAGTTCGAGTAGCTAAAAATCTCGACGGATACAGAGCCTCTGCCAACAGCACGGGTCAATCTCAATCAAACTTTCGACACTGCAAAGGACACGAGGGAAATTCAGGTCCATCCTACGGAGCTGGAAAAGATGACCTTTGTGGCTTCCAATCTTGGTCCCACATAGGAAGGCACGCTCATCGAGTTCCTCCGTGAGCGCAGGGAGATTTTTTCATGGGTACCAGCTGACATGCCAGGAATCCCCATGGAACTCGCTCAACACGCACTTAACTTGTTTCCCGATGTCAAGACTATAAAGCAATCACTTCACCGCTTCACGGAGACCCAAGGGCAAGGCCATTGGAAGAGAACTCCATTGCCTGGCAGCTGCCAAGTTTATCAAAGAAATCAAGAAAGCACTATGGGTCGCCAACCCAGTGTGCGTCCTGAAGAAAAACACTAAAGATTTACGCATGTGTGTTGACTTCACCGCGCTAAATAAACACTATCCAAAGGATCACTTTCCGCTACCACAAATCGATCAAATCATCGATGCAACTATCGGATGTCAGCGCCTTTCCTTTTAGGATGCCTACTCCGGATATCATCAGGTTCGGATGAATCAGGAAGACTAGGATAAAACAACATTTATAACGCCTTACAGTGTATTCTGCTACACAACAATGCCCTTCGGTCTTAAAAAAATGGTGCCATGTATCAGCGGATGATGCAAAATTGTCTTGTAAGTCAAATTGGAACAAATGTGCAAGTATATATAGATGACATCATAGTCACGACAAGGCAAGGATCGACCCTTATCGATGATTTTCGGGAAATATTCGATAACCTCGACAAATACCGCATAAAACTCAACCCAACAAAGTGCTCCTTTGGGGTCCCCGTGGGGTAACTCGTCAGATCCTCGTATCAGCAAGAGGAATAGAGGCAAACCCGGAGAAAATACAAGCAGTACTCACAATGAAGAATCCAACTAACCTTCATGGCGTGCAACAATTAGTTGGATGAGTCGCAGCGCTAAGCTGATTTGTTGCTCGCCTGGGCGAGAAAGAGCTCCCGTTTTACGCCCTAATGAAGAAATCAGACAAATTCGAGTGGACGGACAAATACCAAAGATCTTTTGAAGACCTCAAGAAAACACTTTCGACACCCCTATCGTCGTGTCACCAAGAGAAAAAGAACCTCTATTGCTTTATATCGCCGCCACAAATCAAGTGGTAAGCATAGTGTTGCTCATCAAGCGACCTGAAGAGGGGAGAACTCATGGTGTCCAAAGGCCCGTCTATTTTCTAAGTGAAGTTATCTCCCCCATCAAAGAAAAGGTATCCGCACTACTAGAAGCTAGCATATGGAATCTTCATGACAACACGCAAGCTGTGCCACTACTTTTCGGAGCACCCGATCATGGTGGTCAATGAGGCACATCTTTCTAGCATACTCAATAATCCAAAAGCCACATGGCATGTCTCTCTATGGGGCATTGAGCTATCCCCTCGAGATATCACGTATGAGAAGCATAAACAATCAAGTTTCGGGTTTTGCCTGACTTCATCACTAAGTGGACAGAAATCCAATGTGCGGGTCCGCCAGATCTCTCTAGTGCCTAGACAATGTACTTCGAAGGTTCTAAAATAATAGAAGGGTTAGGAGCTGGAGTCATATTTGTATACCTTAGGGTGACAAAATGCGCTACGTACTTCGAATGAGTTTCCCGAACACGTCAAATAACGAAGATCTGTATGAGGCTCTATTGCACGGCATGCGCATGGCTAAAGCCTGCGGTGCAACTCGCCTCAAGATATTTGGTGATTCAAATCTCGTTGTGAAGCAGGAAATCAATAAATGCGACGCTGTCAGCAATAACATGATTGCTTATTGGTACATGTACAATATAATGGAGGCCCACTTTGACGGATGTTAAGTATCACACATAGGCAGGGCAAGCAATGAAGAAGCTGACAATTTGGCAAACATCGGATCCATTTGCTTACTCGTTCCACCTGGAGTCTTCTGGGACGAGATAACAGAGCACTCCATAGAAGTTAAAAAGGCACCTAAGGGCTAAGCACCCAAAGTATGCAAAAGGGCTAAGCCAAAGGACAGGGAGTTGTGCCCGCACCAGGGAATGAAGCAGATACCTTCGATGAAGAGCTGGAACCCGAGGAAGTTATGATGTTAGAATCTACATGGATGGAGCCATATATAGCATACATGATGAGAGCAGAACTCCCCGAGGATATAATAGAAGCACGACGGATCACCCTTCGATCTAAAGCCTTCCAAATTGTCAAAGGAGAGTCGTAGCAAAGAATCATCTTAGGTGTATTACAATGGTGCATCACACTCAAAGAAGGAAGGCTCATCCTCAAAGATATACACGAAGGGGTATGTGGCCATCACACCAGCAGTCGAGAAATTGCGGCTAAGGCCTTTTGGGCAAGATTTTACTAGCTTAGAGCAGTACAGGACACAAAGGACACGTACGAACATGCGAAGCATTCCAACATTTCACGACAAAACCAAATGCGCCTGTCGCAGATCTAACACCTATACCTATTGCCTGGTTGTTCGCCCAATGGGGACTCGATATGGTGGGAAAACTTCACAAATCTTCGCCAGGAGGACACGTCTTTCTGCTAGTAGTAGTCGACAAATTTACAAAGTGATTGAAGCAATGCCTGTCACCATCCAAGACGGAACTTTGGATGTGAACTTCATCAAGTCAATAATATTTCGATTTGGGGTGCCAAACAACATTATCAATGACAATGGGACTTATTTCACCTCCAACGAGTTCAAAGAATACTGCAAGGAGATGGGTATAAAAGTAAGGTACGCTTCAGCCACCCACCCGCAAACCAATAACTAGGTGGAAAAGGCCAATGGTCTCGTAAGCAACAGGATCAAGAAAAGATTGCTGACACTACTCGATAGAGCTAAAGGAGCTTTGGTAGATGAGTTACCCTCTGTACTATGTAGTCTACGTACGACCCCAAACAATGCAACACAAGAAACACCCTTCTTTCTAGTCCATGGTGCCGAGGCCATCCTTCCAGTCGAAGTAACTCACGAATCCCATCGAGTACAACGAAGAAGCCTCTAGGGAGGCACTCTAAGATGACATCGATGCACTCGATGAAGCTCGAGATGTTTCTTTACAGAGAGCAACCATATATCAGCAGAATCTGCACAACTACCACAACCGTCGACTGCATCCCAGGTCCTTCGTCGTGGGGGACCTGGTCCTTCACCTCTATAAGGATGGTCATCATAAGCTGGAATCGCCATGGGAAGGACCCTATATCACCGCAGAAATAATCCCAGGTAGGGCATATCGGCTCCAGGACAAGAAAACATGAGTCTAGTACTCCAACCTGAATGTTGCACAGCTGTGACATTTCTATGCTTAAAATTTTACTTTTCGCAATTTTCATTGAATAAGGCCTACAACCAGGCTTCTTAGCGATGAGACTTCGTACTCTATTTTCAATAAGGCCAACGGCCAGGAGATTATGCTGAAACATGTACCTCCGTATTCCACGATAAATAAAAGCTAAGTTCCCAGAAGCTCAGCCTTAGGTTTTCCTCTTTCGTTAAAATTTCCCCCAGTATTCGTGGGCCTCATCAATGGAGTTCATTTATATTTTGTCACATAAACACTTATGATACTTATCTAAGCCTTAGGGTGACAGTCAAACAAAAGAGACTAGCATAAAGGAATCATGCACCAAACAAGAATAAGCCTATGCTCTGGTGCAAAGCATCCGAACATAGCCTTGGGGGTTACTCCCATCGGGAGCACTGGTCGCACACCCGATGATTTTTTTTGAAACATGAATGGAATAAACAAGGATTAAGTTGAGTAGAATATCAATTGAATACATTACTTAGAGCTTATGTCCCAATGCAAGCATCCGAACATAGCCTCGGGGGTTACTCCCATCGGGAGGGCTAGTCGCGCATCTGATAGAAAATTACTCTGATAAAGTTGACAAAACAAGACAACACCCGAAGTAGAGAAACTCTTCAGATAAATATTATCTTCGTGCATTGAAAGCGCACTCGATAAAACAAAATAAAAAACCTATGAGTATTGAAGGGAATATGCCCTGAGAGGCAATAATAAAGTTGTTATTATACATATTCCAAGTATATGATAGATGTTTATTTTGCATGCTATAATTGTATTAATTTTGAAACGTTAATACATGTGTGTTTAATAAACAAAAGGAAAGTTCCTAGTTATGCCTCTCTTATAAACTAGCTCGTTGATTAACAAGATGATCAAGGTTTCCTGATCATGGACATTAGATGTTGTTAATAACGAGGTCACAACATTAGTGGAATGATGTGATGAACATTCATTCAAAGTATAGCATTACGATCAAAGTCATTGTGTTTATATTGCTATAACATCTAACAAAGTAATCCAAGTCCTTAGACCATGAGATCATGTTAATCACTAATACTGGAAGAGTATTTTGATAACATCAAACGTCACACCGTGAAAGGGTGATTATAAAGGTGGGTTCAGTGCTACGAAAGTGTTATGTAGAAGCTCATGGATCAAGAGTGGGATTTGTCCATCCTGATGACGGATAGCTATTCTATGGCCCCTCTCGGTGATATCACATTGGTTAGCTTGCAAGCAAGTGATAAGATCACTAGAATGTTATATCGCGGGAACGAGAAAAGAGTACATGTCGGTAACTAGATCAAACTAGGTATGGAGATACCGATGATCGAATCTCAGACATGTAATATATCACGAGACAAAGGGATTTAGTTACTAATGTTAAAGGTTCTCACGATCATAGAAGTCATCGTAGAATGTGTAGGAGTCAGTATGGATCTCTAGGTCCCGCTTCTGATTATTGATCTGAGAGGGGTCTCGATCATGTCTACATTATCCACGAACCGTAGGGTGACACACTTAAGGGACACCAACACCTTTTGGAGCAAATGCGTTTCAGACGAATGAATTGCAAAGCGCTGGAATTATTTCAATAGACACCGAAACTGTTTCGGGTGAAATTGCAGAAATTGGTTCTACATGTTATATTGAAATGTTGCAAGGGGTTTTATGTGAATGTTTGTTAATTAAAGTAATTAAAAAAATCTGAATAAATTTAATAAAAGAGTTTTATTAAACAAGAGAGCATTAAATTTGGATAAATTTAATATATTTAAAGTGGAGACTTTAAAAGAGAATGTGAAGGGGCATTTTAATGTGGAGGGAGTTACCACCACATGAATGGGGGAGGTCAGGAGTCACCTCCATGGGGCGCCGGCCATGGAGGGGGTACCCCCTCCTCCTCCTATAAAAGGCCACTCCTCTCACCCTTCTTCCTCACACCTCCTCGTGAAGGATCTCTCTCCCCTCTAGAATTATTTGATGGCTCAGTGTATGGCACCAGACAAGTGTTGGTGCGGTGTTGATGTAGAGCTCGTTGGGAACCCCAAGAGGAAGGTATGATGAGCACAGCAGCAAGTTCCCCTCAGTTATGAAACCAAGGTTTAATCGAACTAGTAGGAGTAAGGAAACACCCCAAAGGTGTTGCTAGCTGAGCCTTGGCAGGGCGCACTACCGGTGCTAGTAGCAACGTGGAGACCTGCACAACACAACCATAGAACTCTGTCCCCAACTTGCGATGAGGTTGTCAATCTCACCGTGTTTTGCTGAAAACAAAGGATAAAACGTATCGAATGGAAAGAAATAAAAGTTTGCAGAAAGTAAACACAAAGCAGTAAACAGTTTATAGATTGTATGTAAAGAAAAGGACCGGGATCCATAGTTCACTAGAGGTGGCTCTCCTTAGATAGATAACATGTTGGGTGAACAAATTAAAGTGGGGCAATTGACAAACATTGAGAAAGCAATACATGCATATACTAATCATCTTGACTCCTTTGAGACTTGATTGGGCATTACAACATTATACATAGACCGCCATCCAACTGTATCTATGACTAATAATCCACCTTCAGGTTATCATCCGAACCCCCTCCAGTATTAAGTTGCAAGCAACAGATTATTACTTTACGAATCATGCGTAAAGTAAACAATACGATTGTTCTATGAACAAAGGATTGTTGTTTTCTCCCTAGTAGCAACAGCACATCTAGTACCTTAGAGATTTCTGTCACTTCCCTAGATTACCAGAGGCATGAACCCACTATCGAGCATAAATACTAACTCTTGGAGTTGCTAGCATCTACTAGGCCAAGATAGCTACTAACAACGGAAAGCATGCAAGATCACAAATAACAAAGACATGATAGAATCAATAATCAATCTAAAATAGCATCTCAATATCCATCGGATCCCTGCAAACACAACATGCAGAATTACAAATAGATGATCTTGATCATGAACGGAGCTCACAAGATCTAAACATGAAAGCACAATAGAGGAGAACCAGCCATCTAGCTACTACATGGATCCGTAGTCCAAGGATAAACTACTCACGCATCACACAGGAGGCTTGCATGGTGATGAAGAAGGCCTCCAGGGTGAATTCCCCTCTCCGGCAGGGTGCCGGGAAGAGCTTCAGATCTCTCCCGATCTAGGGATGGAGATGACGGCGGCTACAGACTCTTTCATGGATTTTTGATCGGGTCCTTAGGGTTTTCGTCCCGAAGGCATCTTATAGGCGGAAGGGGAGGCCGAGGGGGTGCCGGAGGCGGCCAGACCACCCCCTGGCGCGGGCCAGGCTGGGCCACGCGGCCAGGTGGTGTGGTGGCCCCCTGGCCCCTCTCCGTCTCGTATTCTGGCATCTGATGACTTCCGGAAAAATAGGCACTTTGGCTTTTGTCCCGTCCAATTCCGAGAATATTCATTTTCTGACTTTCCTGGAACCAAAAATAGTAGAAAACAAGCAACTGGCACTGTGGGTCTTGTTAATAGGTTAGTCCAAGAAATCATATGAAAAGTACTCCAAAGTGTGGACAAAACACAAGAAAGTGGATAAAACCAAGCATGGAACATCAAAAATTATAGATACATTTGTAATGTATCATTATTCCCCCATGGTCTCGGATTAGCGAGATACATGTTCCCACTGGCATTTCATCTGGAAGGAGTTGCTGCTTCCGCTGCATCGCTGGAGTGAGGAGGCGGAGGTTGTTCGGTGGCCTGAACGTGTGTGCGAGTGCGGATGCGCTGCTGGTTTGCGGCGCTAGGACTTCCACACGATCTTGAGATCGGCAAGCATATGACTACATCATCCACGAGTTCCTACTCGTTAACAAAACTTTGTTGTCTTCGAGGGTAAGTTCTCTATGGATGGATATCCACCCGTTGCTTGTATTTAGTAGATAGATCTTAGCGTATAGTTCTCATCGTAGGAATTTTTTTGTTTTCTATGTTGCGAACCCTTCAGTGGTATCAGAGCCTGATCTATGCGTAGGTGCTTTGCACGGGTAGAACACATAAGATTATGTGGATGGTGATGATCATGTTATTGCTTCTTATATGTACTTTGGATATTGGTGGCATAGTGGGATGAAGCGGCCCGGACCAACCTTACATGTCATCGCACATGAGACCGGTTCCACGACTGACATGCAATTAGTTTTGCATAAGTGGCTGGCGGGTGTTTGTCTCTCCTACTATAGTCAATATCTGATTTACAATGAGTTGCTAATAATTTGGTTATCATCGTTGTGGTTCCATGTTCGTAGGTAAGAACGGTTCTACCTTCGAAAGCCCTAAGCCACGTAAAACTTGCAATTGATAAATTAGAGGCGTCTAGTTTAGATCGTTGCTGGGCTTGTGTCATGATATGGTAATGTTGTAAGTTGATGTATAGTTGATACTCTTACAACACACTTAACGTGTAAGTTCCATAGACCTTGGCTTTACACACAAAGGAATGATGGAGATCATACCACGATGCATATGATAGTGATCAAATGCAAGAACCATATCATTTCACTTTACACATATGATGTTCGCATCTTATATTGCTAGTTTGGCATTTTAGTTGCATTATAAGATGATACCTCATTTAAATATCAAGATAAAAATGTGTTCTTCCTTTAGTACGCACCGTTTATGTTTCGCCGCTTCAATACATCACGTGATGATCGGGTGTACTTGAATCCATGATCATATTTCGGGTGTAAGACAGCTTTACACACGCGAGTACTAAGGTTCTTACTTGGTGAGCCTAGCATGTACAGACATGGCCTCGGAACACGGACCGAAAGGTTAAGCATGAGTCATATAGTTGATATGATGCCCATATAGATGCTCGCCTTTGAAGCTACACCGACTCACGTGATGATCGGACTTGGTGTAGTGGATTTGGTTCATGTAATCACCAAAAAGACACGAGGGATGTTGTTTTGAGTGGGAGTTTAGTTGAACTCAATCTATCATAAACTTAGTCTAAATAAACTTTACAAATTCTGTTGTAGATGGCACCACTTGCTTTTAATTTCAATGTGTTCATGGAGAAAGAGAAACTTGTTGCGAATGGTAGCAACTTCACCAACTAGGATATGAATTTGAGCATTCTCCTCTCTGCTGCACAAAAGCAATATGTGCTAGAAGCGCCGCTAGGCCCCCACCAGCTCCTGATGCTCCTAACGAGGAAAAGAATGTCTATGTGACTCGTCAGGAGGACCACAACTTAGTTCATTGTGGCATACTGTATGGGCTAGAGCCAGAACTTTGAAAGCATTTCGAAAATGGCAATGCCTTTGATACCCATGCTACCGTAGAGAGTTATAATGCTTCAGAAAAGTTCTTTAGCTGCATGATGGAAGAGAACAGCTCCGTAAGTGAGCACGTACTCAAAATGTCTGGGTACGCTGATAAGCTTGTGTCCTTGGGAATAACGATTCCCATTGACTTAGGCATACATCGTGTTCTCCAATCTCTGCCACCTAGCTACAAGAGCTTCGTGATGAACTATAACATGCAGGGCATGAAGAAGACTCTCCTCGAGCTTCTGTCAATGCTAAAAACTGCAGAAGTGGAGATTAGGAAAGAACATCAAGTGTTGATGGTCAATAGAACCACCGGTTTCAAGAAAGACAAGAAGGGTAAACCGAAGGGAAACAAGGGCGGCAAATCTGTTGCTGCGCCTGAAAAGAAATCCCGGGCTGGCCCTAAGTCTGATACCGAGTGCTACTATTGTAAGGGGACTGGCCATTGGAAGCGCAACTACCCCAAGTTTTTGGCGGACAAGAAAGCCGGCAAGGCAAACAAAGGTATATATGATATACATGTTATTGATGTGTACTTGACTAGTACTCGCAGTAGCACTTGGGTATTTGATACCGGATCGGTTGCTAACATATTAACTCAAATCAGGGGCTGCGGAACAAGCGACCGCTAGCAAGGGGTGAGGTAAAGATGCGTGTCGGCAATGGATCAAGAGTTGATGTGATCTCCGTCAGAATGCTACCTCTCCACCTACCATCGGGATTAGTTATAAACCTAAATAATTGTTATTTGGTGCCTACACTGAGCATGAACATTATATCTTGATCTTGTTTGATGCGATGTGGTTATTCGTTTAAATCCGCAAACAATGGTTGTTCGATTTATATGGATAATATCTTTTATGGTCATGGACCCGTGATGAATGGTTTATTTTTGTTGAATCTTGATAGTACTCATACGCACATCCATAATGTTGATGCAAAAAGGATTAAACTTAATGATGATATATCTGCATATATGTGACACTGCTGTCTAGGTCATATTGGCATTAAACGCATGAACAAACTCCATTCCGATGGACTTTTGGAATCACTTGATTTTGAATCATTTGATACATGTGAGCCATGCCTTATGGGCAAGATGACAAGAACGCCGTTTTCTGTTTCAATAGAACGGGCGACAGATTTATTGCAAATCATACATACTGATGTATGCGGTCCAATGAGTGTGTCGGCGCGAGGTGGATATCGTTATTTTGTTACTTTCATTGATGATTTGAGTAGATATGGGTATATCTATTTGATGAAACACAAATCTGAAACCTTTGAAAAGTTCAAAGAATTTCAGAAAGAGGTGGAAAATCATCGTAATAGAAAGATCAAATTTCTGCGGTCTGACCATGGAGGTGAGTATCTAAGTTACGAGTTTAGCACACACATGAAACACATGTGGAATAGTTTCACAACTCACGCCTGCCAGAACACCACAACGTAATGGTGTGTCGGAACGTCGTAATCATACTCTATTGGATATGGTTCGGTCTATGATGTCTCTGACTGACTTGCCACTGTCATTTTGGGGTTATGCACTGGAAACCGCTACATTCACTTTAAATCGAGCACCGTCTAAATCCGTTGAAACGACACCGTATGAATTATGGTTTGGAAACAAACATAAGCTATCATTTCTTAAAGTTTGGGGATGCGATGTTTATGTGAACAAACTTCAGCCGGATAAACTCGAACCCAAAGTGGAAAAATGCGTCTTCATAGGATACCCTAAAGAAACAATTGGGTATTCCTTCTATCACAGATCCGAGGGCAAGGTTTTCGTTGCCAAGAATGGATCCTTTCTAGAGAAAGAGTTTCTCGTGAAAGGTGTGAGTAGTCGAAAGGTAGAACTCAAAGAGGTTATTCAACCTTATCTTCATGAAATGGCGAGTAACACAACACCGGAAGTCGTTCTAGAGTTGACTTCACGAAATGAAGAAGGAACTAATGATAATGATCATGAAACTCCGAAAGAGAACACTACCGAACCTCGCAGGTCTAGCAGGACACGTGCAACTCCTAAACTATACGGGAATCCTGTTGTGGATTTCATGGTTGATGAAATGGATGACCCTGCGACGTATGAAGAAGCGATGATGAGCCTGAATTCCAACAAATGGCTAGAAGCCATGAAACCCGAGATGGAATCCATGTACGAAAACCAGGTTTGGACCTTGGTGGACTTACCTCATGACCGAAAGGCCGTTGAGAATAAATCGATTTTCAAAAGAAAAACTGATGCTGATGGTAATGTAACCGTCTATAAAGCTCGACTTGTCGCAAAAGGGTTTCTACAAATTCAAGGAGTTGACTACGATGAGACATTGTCTCCCGTAGCGATGCTAAAATCAGTTAGGATTATGTTAGCAATTGCTGCATATTTCGATTATGAAATATGGTAGATGGATGTCAAAACTGCGTTCCTCAATGGTAACATTCAAGAAGAGTTGTATATGATACAACCAAAGGGTTTTGTCGATCCAAAGGATGCTAACAAGGTGTGCAAGCTTCAGCGATCCATCTATGGACTGAAGCAAGCATCACGGAGTTGGAATCTCCGCTTTGATGAGGTGATCAAAGAGTTTGGATTTGTCCAAACTTATAGAGAGGCTTGTATTTACAATAAAGTGAGTGGGAGCAATGTGGCATTTCTGATATTATATGTGGATGACATATTATTGATTGGAAATGATATAGATCTTTTAAACAGTGTTAAAAGTTATCTAAATAGAAAATTTTCTATGAAAGACCTTGGTGAAACGTCATATATATTAGGCATAAAGATCTATAGAGATATATCGAGACGCCTAATAGGGCTATCGCAAAGTACATACCTTGATAAGATTTTAAAGAAGTTTAAAATGGACGAAAGTAAGAAGGGGTTCTTACCTATGTTGCAAGGCAAGACATTGAGTAAGACTCAAAGGCCGGCTACGATGGAAGAAAGAGAGATAATGGATAAGATCCCCTATGCTTCAGCCATAGGCTCTATAATGTATGCCATACTATGTACAAGACCGGATGTGGCACATGTTATTAGTTTGACTAGTAGGTACCAATCTGATCCAGGTTTGGAACACTGGATAGCGGTCAAGAATATCCTTAAGTACTTGAGAAGAACTAAGGAAATATTTCTTGTATACGGAGGTGAAGAAGAGCTGGTCGCTAATTGTTATGTCGACGCTAGCTTTAACACTGATCTGGATGACTCTAAGTCTCAATCCGGATACGTATTTCTCATGAACGGAGCAGTAGTTAGTTGGAGGAGCTCCAAACAACCCATGGTAACAAGGTCAACAACGGAGGCGGAATATATTGCTGCTTCAGAAGAAGCACAGGAAGCAGTTTGGATGAAGGAGTTCATTACCGAACTAGGTGTGGTTCCTAGTGCGTTGGATCCAATGGTGATCTATTGTGACAACAATGGAGCCATAGCCAATGCAAAGGAACCAAGGTCTCACAAGAATTCCAAACATATTAAGCGCCAGTTTCACTCCACCCGTGAGCATGTCAAGGATGCAGATATAAAGATTTGTAAAGTACATACGGATCTCAATGTAGCAGATCCATTGACTAAAACTCTCCCAAGAGCAAAACATGATCAACACCAGAACTCCATGGGTGTTAGATTTATCACCATGTAACTAGATTATTGTCTCTAGTGCAAGTGGGAGACTGAAGGGAATATGCCCTGAGAGGCAATAATAAAGTTGTTATTATACATATTCCAAGTATATGATAGACGTTTATTTTGCATGCTATAATTGTATTAATTTGGAAACGTTAATACATGTGTGTTTAATAAACAAAAGGAAAGTTCCTAGTTATGCCTCTCTTATAAACTAGCTCATTGATTAACAAGATGATCAAGGTTTCCTGATCATGGACATTGGATGTTGTTAATAACAAGGTCACAACATTAGTGGAATGATGTGATGAACATTCATCCAAAGTATAGCATTACGATCAAAGTCATTGTGTTTATATTGCTATAACATCTAACAAAGTAATCCTAGTCCTTAGACCATAAGATCATGTTAATCACTAATACTAGAAGAGTATCTTGATAACATCAAATGTCACACCGTGAAAGGGTGATTATAAAGGTGGGTTCAGTGCTATGAAAGTGTTATGTAGAAGCTCATGGATCAAGAGTGGGATTTGTCCATCCTGATGATGGATAGATATTCTCTGGGCCCTCTCGGTGATATCACATTGGTTAGCTTGCAAGCAAGTGATAAGATCACAAGAATGTTATATCACGGGAACAAGAAAAGAGTACATGTCGGTAACAAGATCAAACTAGGCATGGAGATACCGATGATCGAATCTTGGACATGTAATATATCGCGAGACAAAGGGATTTAGTTACTAATGTTAAAGGTTCTCACGACCACAGAAGTCATCGTAGAATGTGTAGGAGTTAGTATGGATCTCCAGGTCCCGCTTCTGATTATTGATCTGAGAGGGGTCTTGATCATGTCTGCATTATTCAAGAACCATAGGGTGACACACTTAAGGGACACCAACACCGTTTGGAGCAAATGTGTTTCAGACGAATGAATTGCAAAGCGCTGGAATTATTTCAATAGACACTGAAACTATTTCGGGTGAAATTGCAGAAATTGGTTCTGCATGTTATATTGAAATGTTGCAGGGGGTTTTATGTGAATGTTTGTTAATTAAAGTAATTAACAAAATTCTGAATAAATTTAATAAAAGAGTTTTATTAAATGAGAGAGCATTAAATTTGGAGAAATTTAATGCATTTAAAGTGGAGACTTTAAAAGAGAATGTGAAGGGGCATTTTAATGTGGAGGGAGTTACCACCACATGAATGGGGGAGGTGAGGGGTCACCTCCATGGCGCACCGGCCACGGAGGGGGTACCCCCCCTCCTCCTATAAAAGGCCACCCCTCTCACCCTTCTTCCTCACACCTCCTCGTGAAGGATCTCTCTCCCCCTCTAGAATTATTCCCCCATGGTCTCGGATTAGCGAGATAAATGTTCCCGGTGGCATTTCGTCTGGAAGGAGTTGCTGCTTCCGCTGCATCGCTGGAGCGAGGAGGCGAAGGTTGTTCGGTGGCCTGAACGTGTGTGCGAGTGCGGATGCGCTGCTGGTTTGCGGCGCTAGGACTTCCACACGATCTTGAGATCGGCAAGCGTACGACTAAATCATCCACGAGTTCCTACTCATTAACAAAACTTTGTTGTCTTTGAGGGTATGTTCTCCATGGATGTATATCCACCTGTTGCTTGTATCTAGTAGATAGATCTTGGCATATAGTTCTCATCGTAGGAATTTTTTTGTTTTCTATGTTGCGAACCCTTCAAGTATTACATGATTGTATCCTCAGACGGTTACTCCCATAGAGAGTGCTTATATCTCACACCATAAAATAAAGTTCACAACTTCAACAATTCCAATAGCCAAACAAGACAAATGATAAAGTCTCAAAAATCCTCACACCGCGCCCGTCGTGGTAATATGTCTAAACGTCGTGTCCACGACATGAAGGTAAGACATGTTATTTGCTTGTTATATATATCTGGGTGTGTGAGATCATTGATCAACTTACAAGATTTATTTGTTTGATATTTGCTACTATGCTAGCTTTGGTTGTGACTAATTTGATTGCTTTGTCAACCTGGTATTTCACCTTTAATTCATATGTGCTTGCTAGCTTGCAAACCTATGATATACATTTTTCGTATTTTACATGCCACCTGATGACTACTGGTAGGATGTCAAGTGGGATCCCATCAAAATCCCACCCCTAGTTCATTTGTAAAATTTTAGTTCAAATGTTGCACAAAAATTTGACTACAATTTGGCAAATGAATTAGAAGTGGAACTTTGGTGGGGTCCCACTTGACACCTTAACTGCTGGAAAATAGGAAAAGTTTTGTCATATTTTTGAAAATGCTTAAGCTCGCTTAAGTGACCACTACTAAAGAAATGCTTATAGAAGCACACCCTACCACCGGTGAACAAAATATATGGTGCATTGACGCTACATACCGTCGGCGCACCATATACTAGGTGCGCCAGTGCTACCTGCACTATCGCCTACGCACCACCTCTTTATACGCCAGTGGTAACATCTAGCAGGGACCAGCGAGAGGGCTTGTGATACCACCGGTGCGCCAATATGCGTATGCGCCAGCGTTATATCGGTACCACCGGCGCACCAATATGTGTGTACGCCGACGATACACAACCCTGCCACCTACCGCCCTTGGCCCCTCCTTATCTGATCCCCTTGACTCCTTGTCACCATGCACACCACCTACTACCCTCCCTCTCCCCGATAGGACAACTACACTCCCCCTCTCTCTCTCACAGCCTCCGCCCAGCTCACCGGAGCCCCATCCCCGCATCTCGTCGGCCACCGCTGCATTGTCAGACACCTGCATATTCTGAAGCCTGAAGAATTAGGATTAGCATTCCGTTTCGATACAACTATGAGAATCCGACGGCCCATAGGCGATGAGTAGGATCTAAGGCCTGCCTAAATCTCAAGGGAAAGAAGTCATAATGGTAGTCATGGACAGACTAACTAAGACAACCCACTTCATTGCCCTTTCACACCCTTACTCAGTTCATTCTATTGCACAAGCTTTTGTTGATCATATCTTCAAACTCCATGGTCCTCCTATCAGCATAGTGACTAATTGAGATCGCATCTTCACTAGCAACATGTGGCATCAAGTTTTTAAGTCTATGAATGTCAAAATGAAGCTAAGCACGACCTATCACCCTCAAACAAATGGCTAGTCTGGACGGGTAAATCAATGCCTAGAGTCCTAGTTGTTCTGCATGGTTTTCCAAGAGCCAAAAAAGTGGGCATCATGGTTGCCATTGGCTGAGTGGTGCTATAACATCACATACCATACAACTCTCAAGGTTTCACCATTTCAAGCACTACATGGTTTCGCTCCTCCGATGCTAAATGAAGTGGCAGTCCTAGGTCCTGAAGATACAGAAGCCCATGATTTCCTTCAGGAAAAACAGCAGGTGTTAATCTAGTTGAAGGAGAATCTGACTTAGTCCCAGACTCGCATGAAAAAGTTTGTCGGCCAGAAGCGAACTAAACGATCTTTCGACATTGGTGAAATGGTCTACTTGCGGATGCAACCTTACATGATGGTGGCCTTTGGAATTAGGCAAGCCATCAAATTAACATGCAAGTACTATGGTCCTTTTCATGTATTGGACAAGGTGGGCTCATTGGCTTACAAACTTCTCTTACTGGACAAAGTGGCCATACACCCGGTGTTTCACACCAGTCAGCTCAAGAAACCCCTCGACAAAAATGTGGTGCCTAAACAAGGACTACCTCTTGTGACGCCAGAAGGTGTGATCAAAACTGCTCCACTAAAGTTACTTGAAACAAGATCCCTGCCTAGGAACAAAATCCTGGTTACCCAATGGCTCATACAATGGGAAAACTCAGCACCAGCGGAGGCTTCATGGAAGGATGCCAATTTCATCAAGAAAGTATTCCTAGAATTCTACATGGCAACTCTGAAGTCCTGGTTCCCATGTAACAACAACACAAATCCAACTTGAGGGCAAGTTTGCTACTGACAAGGGGGTACTTTGAGACACCTACATATTCTAAAGCCTGAAGAATTAGGATTGGCATTCCGTTTCGGTACAGCTATGAGAATCTGACAGCCTAGAGGCAATGAGTAGGATCTACAGTCCAGAACCAGTGACAACTCTCACTGTGTGTCATTTACTGTTTATCTTTTAACTTGCTTTGTAATAAATTAAAACTGGCTACTTATAGCCTCCTTGCTGGGACGACCGAGCTGTCGAAGAAATTATCCTAGCTATTACCTATCTCGTTCCTTTTACTTCCCTTTCTAGGTTTAGCTACTTAGCAAAATCCCCAATTGATCGAGGGTCCTCCGCCTCGGAAGGTTTCTGCTGTCGGATCTCTCTTGGGATCTGACATGCGCCCCCTCCTTCCCCCCGGGCAAACCCTCGTGTGAATTCTACAACTCCTCCTAGACCTCCTACGCGGTCCCTCGTCAAAGGCCCGGTCCAATACAACGACAGCTGTGGCGGTGGCTACCACCTCCCGGAGCGGCCCCGACAGCGGAGGTTGGGGCCGGCCGATGGACGAGAGCCTCACCTTCGAGTCCTCGGAGGGGGTGGAGGTCAGCGGCAGCTTTGACGCCATGGGCATCCGCGATGAGCTGCTTCGGGGAATCTGTTAAAGTATGATCCAAATTCATTAAGGAGGCTAACTTCTGACGAGCGGAGCGAGGCCCATCGCTGGAGGCTTAGGCCGAGTGTAGACATTGGTTTCCACCATTATATATACCTCTTGTAAGCCGCCGGTTAGGATAAGTTGCATCTATGAAAATCCCCAGCGTTGTGTAAAAACTCCTCGATATACTGAAGTTTCGCTGGCTAGCACCCGTGGTTTTTTCCTCTCTTCGTTGGAGAGGTTTTTCCACGTTAAACATGTGTCCCCTTGTTGCGATTTCTTTTTTGTTCTTCATTATTTGCTTGTCGTAAATCTAACAGAATCTACGGCTATGGCTTCGAGAAGCCCTCCACCATCCAACAACGCACCGTGCTCCCCATCATCACCGACCATGACGTCATCGCCCAGGTCCAATCCGGAACCGGCAAGACTTGCATGATCTCCCTCTCCGTCTGTTAGATCGTCGACACCTCCGTCTCCGAGTATGTCGCCTACGCCGAATCCCCTTCTTGATTAGTTCGATCCATGTCGATTGCCTCGTTCGCTAGATGAAGAATTTGTAGTGTCCCTCTTGTTAGGTAGTAAAAAAATTCAGTTCTAGGGTTGGGCACCTGTTTGCGTTCTAGATTCTATGGTAGCGTGTGAGATATATGTAACATGTTAAATCAATCGATTGTATCTTGTTTTATACAACCTTTGTTCCAAAATATAAGACTTTTTAGAAAGCTAATAAACTAACTACTCCTTCCGTTTCGGTTTACAAGTCATGCGCGTATATCCAGGTTATGAATTTGACCTATATAATTTGAATTATATAATAAAAAATTATATCATTTGAAAGTACAAAGTCTAAAGTTTTCGGTGATATATTTTTTTATAATATATACCCCATTCTAAGTTGTTCAATTTTACGACATAAAAGTACACGCAGGACTTGTAAACCAGAAAGAGTATCTAAAAATGCTTATATTTTGGAACGGAGGTAGTATATGATATACCCACCCGTGCTTGTATCACGTCTGCCAGTCGTCCAGTCCTAGTTATTCTGCTGTAGTGCTGTCACAATGATTCTCAATCGTCTTATAACACTGTAATGCATCAGCTCTGTATATAATGCACATAGAGCGCTTGCCTCGAAAAGTAATGCTGAAGGCCTGAAGCTGACATCGGTAAACCTTGATTTTGTAGGGTGCAGGCACTGATACTGTCTCCGACTAGAGAGCATGCCACCCTACCTGATTAGTGTTCGATCCGTGTCGATTGCTGCGCGTGCTAGATGACCAATTCTGCTCTTTTTGTTAGTTAGTAAAAAACTTCAATTCTAGGGTTTCGCAGCTCTTTGTATTCTATAGATTTTTGTCTGTACCATTTGAGATTTCTGCATAGATATATGGAATGTGTTTGAACAATCAATTGTATACGGATCTCCTGTTGTGGACTAGACTAGATATGGAATTATGAGCGTCTAGAGCTCTATTTGCTTATTAAGTTTTTACACCTATAGAACTAGTTTGAGATCCTACTTTATTGATTATAGCTAAGCTTCTGTCATACTTTTAGCACTCTATTATAGCTGTTGTCGTCGGATTGATGACAAGTACGTCATGAGGGGGTCCTCGAGGCGTGCGGAAGAGAGGGGGTGAGTACGGTATTCCGGGACAGTGAGCACACAAGTTTACCCAGGTTCGAATCCGCCGGCTTTGGACGGATCCTACTCCTGCTAGCAATCCAGTAATACGGCAGAGCCGGAATATGGGTTACAAGGGTTTCACCTGTGCGAGTTGAGATTGTAGACTATTGAGGTTATAAGGTGTTTCCCTAAAGGCTCTTCCTAGGACAGCTTATATAGATATCCGGCCTAGGGTTTACAGGAGAGATCTATCCGGCTACGACTAAGAGTCTGTTACAGAGTACATCTTGAACTACAAGTAACATCATGGCCTAAGTCGGTAAGTCTTCGGCCTTCAGAGCCGGATTGGACTCCGTCTTCTCTCCCTGACTGGGCCGCCCGTGAAGCAATGCTCTAACCCGAAGTGGGTCACCCTGGTCAGTGAGAAACTGTGAGGATACCCGGAAAGTATATCCCCAACAGCAGCCCCCGGAGGCCTCCAAGATCCAAAGTCGGATTTATCATCGTCTAGCTTGATCTTCGGCTTGCAGAATCTTGAAGGGTTCCTGAAACTTCACCACAAAAGATACGATCCGGGTCTTAAAAATAAGTCGGACCTTTCAGTTGGCAACTCGGATTTTCCAGCTCGCTTTTAAACTAAGTCGGAACTTGGTCTCTAACGCCACCTGACACAAGCATGGTCAAGTCATCCATCGGCAGACGTTCCGTTAGGGTCCGTTACAGGGTCCGCATGGCTGAAAACCGAGGCGCCGTTTCAATGCGTGCGTGGAGATCGAGGCGACGCAATCATCGTGCAGGCCCTTCCCAGTTCTTTCCACGACGCGTGGCGGTCACACTGTAGCGTTTGCACGAATCTTGGCGCGGGTAGGTGGATATAAGGGGTTTAGATTTCTTCTTCTCATCCCCACCAGTCCTTTGTTGTTCCTTCCTTCCCAATCTTCCCACGCGCACAGAGCCTTCTCGTCCTCCTCCCACAGAGCTCCTAGCGCCGCCCCTTTAAGGTCACTTTCTCACCGGAGAAAAATGGCTTCTTCATCTTCTTCCTCCGGTTTGGTGGCAGCGGCGGCGGCGGCGAAGGAGGAAGCTGCAGCGGAGAAGGAAAGCTACAGGGGAATCTGGATCCCCTGCGCCCTCGACGAGGCAGGCCTCAAGAATGTGGAGAAGGAGGGGTTGCTCGTCGTCGGCGACTGGCGGAGCGGCTCCGGCGAAACCGTCCCCAACCCACACGAGGGTGAGAGAGTTCACTTCGGTACTCATCTGGACCGAGGTTTGTCCTTTCCTCCCTCGGAGTTCTTCTCCGAGGTGATTGACCACTATGGAGTTCAACTCCACAATCTTCCTCCCAATTCCCTTCTAGAAATGAGTGCATATGCCGCGCTTTGCGAGGGCTTTCTCGGCATTAGGCCGAGTTTGCTTCTCTTCCGGTTTTACTTTCATGTCCGGAGGAATTCCATCACTGCCGGTGTTCCTTACATCACCGGCACTATTAGTTTTTCTCTTAGACGAGACCGGGCCTATCCCAAAATTTCTGCCAGTGACTCGGTCAAGCAATGGCCAGCCACTTTTTTCTATCATAGGGATATTCCGGCTCCCGGCAAAGCTACTGCTTTGTCGGCTTTTGTTGACGGAGCCGCCACGGCCCAACCTTCTTGGGATGAGGCTGCTCCAGCTCTCACAGATGATCTGATCCTCGCTAAGAGGCGGATCGAATATCTGATCAAGCACAATGGTCTGAAGGGATCCGACTTGGTCCAATGCTGGGTCTCACGCCGGATCTAGCCACTTCAGTACCACGGGGATAGACTGATGCATTCCGTCACGTCTTCTCTGACCGACTCCCTCCGCATCAACCCCAAGGCCTGCACCACTCAAGGCTACATAAGCCAAATTAAGTGGCTGATCAAGGAGCGGATCGAAAGGCGGATTCCAAAGGTTTCTCTGGACATGCACACGGCGGAAAACCCCGTGGTAGCGGTAAGCTTCTATCAGAATATTTTCTGCGTGTTTCACTTTTCGAGTTATATCGCAGTGCTGATTTGTGTTCTTATTTTCAGCTTGCTGACCTCCCCGAGTCGGAGTTTGCTCCACTCAAAGGATACCCTCCTGAGTTTTCTCAGGAGACAGAAGTAGTCCCATTGCCGGATCTTGTGCTCAAGAAGCGCAAATCAATCATCAAGGGCAAGGGGAAGGGGACTTCTTCGAAGCCCTTGCGCCAGACGAAGCTTACAATAGCTTCTCCTGCCGTGGCTCCTCCGACTCTGGACCCTCAACCTTCTGCAACTACGGCGATCATCCCTTCTCCGGTGATTGCAGAAGATCCAGCTCCTCAAGCGGAGCCGACGATCCTTGTCGACATCGACGCCACCACGAAAAGGCCAAGTCAAGATAAGGGTGAACCCTCTTCGGGTAATGATCCCTCGGCTGAAGTCTTCGCCGAAAACCTCCTCAACAATCCGGGTCTTGCCAAATTTGGCCTAACCCGGAAATCTACAGAGGAGATCCAGCGGCTAGCCAGGCAAGTCCTGGACAAAAGCCATCTATCCCCCGAAGAGGAGGCGCAAGAAGCAGAGGACGTCAAGTTCTCTGACCTTCTTGCTCAAGTCCGCCTTCGTGATGAGAGGATCCGGACTGGCGAGCTTCCAACAGCCCCAGTAATCCCACTTACTCTCGCCGAGAAGGTGGCAGCTGAAGTGAACGTGGGGTTAAACAAACTCACCCGCGAGCAATATGTAAGTCGGAATTCCAACTCTTGTTTTTACATTATATTATATCATATCCTCTAGCCCCCAAGCATGAAGTAGGATATAGAAATCCGGGTTTATGTTTTCATTAGGATGCCAAAGAACGAACTAGTGTAGCCCCCAAGGCTCGTGCTGATATTTAGTAGAAAATATTGGCCCGAGTCTTAAGTAGCTTTCTGACTTTGGGTATTATGACTTACAGAAAGTGTGTTCCTATAACCAGGAATTATTATCCAATGTCTGTGATAAGCGGAGAGAGATCAAAGCTCTCCGGCTTAAAAATGCTGAGCTCAAGGTAGCCAAGGATGAAGCTGAAGGTAAATATTTCGAGATTCAAACCATGTCTTTTACTTTTTCTATGTCGATTTTTTCTGAACTGTTGTTCTTTTTGTCTTACAGCGTTGGTGAAACAATCCATCGCTATGATTGAAGAGGCTGAGAACCTCAAGACCCTGGTGGTGGAAAACAAGGGACTTCGCCAAGATCTGGATAAGCTCAAGGCGGATCATGAAACGAGCATAGCTCAAGTCCTGGAATCCTCCTCCATGGCCACTGAAGAGCGCGATCGCAAGATTTCCGCTCAAGATGAAGTAATCTCGGACCTCAAGAATGAGCTTGGCAGAGAGAAGGATATATCCCAGGCGCTCCGGGCTGAACTCCAGAGTCTCCGGGAGGAGAAGACCAAGATTGACGACGTCATTCTTGGTACGTTCCACCTTTCTGACTTATCTTTTCTTTAACTGTTATCAATGTCGGATTTTTGTTGACTTGTTTTGTGTATAGGTCCTCTAAAGTTGTCGGACTCTTCCTCGTCCGAGCCCCACACTCACCGGCTTACCCAAGTCGGTGATCTTCTTCATGACTACCGCCAGTCCCTTGAGGACATTGGCGAGTCTCTCAGGATTCCGGACATGCCAAGCATGTCGGATTTTGAGGTGCGGACAGGCCAAGGAGATGCCGCAGCTTGTTCGGGATCGGAATATGTCCTACGCCGGATCGCTGCAGTAATGCCCTCTCCATGGTCATGAGCCACCATGGAAACATGGAAATATGGCAAGTGACTAAAGGGTACTGCAAGGTAGACGAAGACGGCCAGGAGCAGGACCTTCAAGCCATCATGCACTCCTGCGCCGGATATGGGTGCCACGTAGCTGATCTGACCAGCTACGAGATCCCCTTCTTCACCCGCGTGGATACTCCGCCTCCTCCTGCAGAAGAAATCGAAGAAGTTTCCGACGATGAACGCACCAACTCGGATGCGGATATCTCGGAACGATATCAAGGCGGAGTGACCAGCGAGCCAGTAGATCCTTCATCTCCTCCTGCATTATAGACCACAAACTTATGTATTATACTGTGAAAGAACATGATGTGTTTGTAAATATTAAGTACTATTTATTTTTGCAAGTGCTAAACTTTTGATCTATTCAGCACTTTTGACTTTTGAAATTTTTGTGTGCCTGAAATATTTTCATAAGCACTTATATTTTTCGTCTCGACTTATCGCTTATCTAGCTTTCCGCCTCGTCCCTTTCGTGAGCCGGCTAAACCTTCAGCCGGAAACTTTGTCGAGCAACGGAGCTCAATTTCTAAACCAGTTTAAACTTGGAAACAAAGGCGGCTTCCAGTACCAACAATTCACTACTCGGAAAATGCCCGCATCCGGCAATCAGATAAATAACCAAAGTAAAGACTAGAAATTTTTAGAGTTATACCCGAAGGTAGCAGTTTTTAGAAATCGGAAATCTAGAACAGAACGAACATGAGCATAAAGTACTTTCAAGCATTCTGGGATTTTCGACTATGACATGATCATTCAGAAATAAGATGGTTTAAAAACTTCTCAGAAAACTTGAGGCAACCAAAACTTTTATTTCTCACAGAACATGTACATATGTATGATTACAAAGAAGGATAAACTAAGAATAAAAGGGATGTAGCTGAGCAATATTCCATGGTCTGTCTAACTCATCCGGATTTGTACTGCCTCTAGCTCTCTTTCTCTTCTTAGTAGCAGGTCTTTCTTTGACTGGCCTCATGTCAGTTAAGTAGTATGATCCATTGTGCAATACTCGACTAACTAAAAAGGGCCCTTCCCATACTGGAGAAAGTTTGTGCTTTCTTTGTTGCATGTCAAGAACCAAATCACCTTTATTGAAAGATCTAGTTCGGACTCTCTGGCTATGATACTTGCGTAACCTGGCGATAGGTTGTAGATCTCATTTTAGCAACGACGAACTTCTTCGACTAAGTCGAGATCATTTTGTCGAGAAATCTCGGCATCCTCTTCGATATCTGTGCCACTCTAGGAGAAGTATGAATTAAATCACTAGGAAGAACTACTTCTGCGCCATAGACCAAGAAGAAAGGTGTATATCCTGTTGACCTGTTCGGAGTTGTTCGCAAACTCCAAATTATAGAGGGTAGTTCCTCTGCCCAAGCCCCCACAGTACGTCTCAGTGGTGCTTCGAGTCTTAGTTTCAAGCCTTGTAGAATTAAACCATTTGCTCTCTCGACTTGTCCGTTAGCCTGTGGATGTGCGACTGACGCAATGTCAAGTCGGATATTTTGCTCATCGCAGAATTTAGCCAGTTCTCCCATAGAAAAGTTACTCCCGTTGTCCGTGATAATGCTATGTGGATAACCATACCGGATTATAACATCCTCGACAAATCTTTTGGTTGTTGCTCCATCACAACTAGTGACAGGTTTAGCCTCGATCCATTTCGTGAATTTATCCACCATCACTAAGAGGTGAGTGAATCCACTTGGAGCTCGTTTAAAAGGTCCTACCATATCAAGCCCCCAGACCGCAAAAGGCCATGTTATAGGTATTGTTCGCAGCTGATCAGCCGGAACATGAGCTTGCTTGGCGTACTTTTGGCAGCCTTTGCATGTCTTGACTAACCGTTCGGCATCTGCCTGAGCTGTAAGCCAGAAAAATCCATGTCGAAAAGCTTTTGCCACTAAAGATTTGGCTGCAGCGTGGTGACCACACTCGCCTTCGTGGATTTCCCTTAAGATTTCCACTCCTTCTTCCGGAGATACACAGCGCTGAAAACCCCCAGAAACACTCCGTTTATGGAGCTCACCCTTAACAATAGTATAGGCTTTTGCTCGTCGGATAATCTGCCGGCTCAGCACCTCATCTTCGGGTAATTTGCCATCTACCAAATAATCAAGGTAGGGTTGAGTCCAGCTGGGAATTACAGCCAGAACTGCTATTAAAGGTGAGTCGGATTTGGTCAGATATTCCTCATCTACTCCCTTTATTGAGGGAACTTTGAGGTGCTCTAAAAATGCGCCATCCGGGACCTCCTTCCGCGCAGAGCCTATTTGAGATAGTGCATCTGCTTCCTCATTTTCTGCTCGAGGGATGTGCTGAACTTCAAACCCTTCGAACGATTTAGATAGATCATCCACGACGGCTTTGTATGCTTCCATGTGCTTATTTGCATTACAAATATCCGAGACTTGCTGAGCAACAAGATCCGAATCTCCATAACACATCAAACGTCGGATGCCAATATCCTTAGCAATCCGGATTCCATGCAGCAGTGTTTCATACTCGGCAATATTGTTTGTCGCTGTGAAGTGGATCTGCAACACGTATAATAGTTTATCTCCTTGGGGTGATTTGAGCACCACGCCAGCCCCCGAGCCCCCTCGAGCCTTAGATCCATCGAAAAAGAGGGTCCATTATTCCGACTCAGGGAGGACCATGTTCTCCTTCGTCTCTGTCCAATCAGTGACAAAGTTGGCAAGGATCTGGGATTTGATTGCTGTCCGAGGTTTATACTCAATATCGAAAGTTGAGAGCTCTATGCCCCATTTGGCGACACGTCCTGTGGCGTCGCTGTTGTTGATTATGTCTCTCATGGGAGCTTTGCTCACCATGGTAATTGGATGCTCCTGAAAATAGTGTCGTAACTTACAAGATGTTAGGAAAACACCATTAGCTAACTTTTGATAGTGCGGATATCGCTGTTTTGATTCTGTCAAGACCCTGCTGACAAAATAAGTCGGACGCTGCATCAAGTGTTCCTGATTTTCCTCTGGTCTCTCCACCACCATGACGATACTAACGACCTTATTTGTCGCAGCAATATAAAGCAACATCGGTTCACGAGGTTCGGCTGCGAGATAGGAGCAGATGAGAGTACTTTCTTGATTCTTGCGGTGCAGCTTCACCGTCGATCGGACAAAATCCTTGGTCTTCTTCAGGAGTTTGTATAATGGTGCGGCTCTTTCACCAAGTTGGCTTACAAATCGACTGACCGCAGCAATGCAACCAGTTAATCTTTGTATGTCCTTCAGGCGAGTTGGCCTGGAAATATTGAGTATAGCCTTGATTTTGTCACGGTTCACCTCTATGCCTCTTTGAGACACGATGAAACCTAACAATTTTCCAGCTGGTATTCCAAAGAAGCATTTCTTTGGGTTAAGCATGATGTTGTATTTTCGTAGATTAGCGAATGTTTCCTCCAAGTCGGAAATGAGTGTTTCCTTCTTTTTGGACATCACCGCGATATCATCCACGTATGCATGTACATTGCGTCCGAGTTGGTCGTGGAGGAAACGTTGCATCGTGCGCTGGTACGTAGCTCCTGCGTTCTTCATCCCAAAGGGCATCGTAACAAAACAGAAGGTTCCGAAGGGGGTTATGAATGAAGTTTTGACTTTGTCAGATTTCTTCATCCGGATTTGGTGATAACCGGAATATGCGCCGAGAAAACAAAGGAGTTCCAAGCCTGCCGTAGAATCGATAACTTGATCAATTCTAGGCAAAGCGAACGGATCTTTTGGACAAGTCTTGTTCAAGGCAGTATAATCAACACACATCCTTAAATCAGTGGTGTCCTTTTTAGGGAACATTACAGGATTGGCCGACCACTCAGTGTGGATGACCTCTTCTATGAATCCGGCTAACTCGAGCCGTGCTAGTTCCTTAGCTATTGCCTTACGCTTTTCGTCGCCAAACCGTCGTAAGGACTGTTTGACGGGTTTAGCATTCGGGTTTACATTTAGAGAGTGCTTGGCAAGTTCCCTAGGTACTCCGGTCATGTCAGATGGCTGCCATGTGAAGATATCTTGATTTGCTTGGAGGAACTTAACGAGCGCGCTTTCCTATGCACTATCTAGGCCTACGCCTATCTGGGTCACCTTGGAGGGGTCATCTTCCTTCAATGGCGCTTTCTTCGTCTCTTCTGATGCCTTGAACTCCGGATTTGGCTTGGTAACCTCCTTCTTCGTTGCGGGCATCTCAGACGGATCTATGCTCTTCTTGATCTCCTGGTACTCCTAGGCGTGCAGCACGGCTTCAACAAAGGCGGCATTTCCATCCTTGCACTCTCGCGCTTTCTTCGGGTCTCCCCTGATGGTGATCACACTGTTGGGACCTGGAATTTTCATCATATTGTAAATGTAACATGGATGAGCCATAAAAGCCCAATAAGTCGGACGTCCGAATATAGCGTGGTATGCGCTCTTGAACGGGACCACTTCGAAGGAAAGTGCCTCCGTTCAATAATTCTTTGGAGTTCCAAAGGTAACATCCAAAGTGATCTCTCCCAGGGAATTAGCTTGTCTTCCTGGACAACTCCGTGAAAAATCACAGAGCTATGGTTTACCTGGGTCTCCGAGATATTCATCCGGCGTAGCGTTTCGACATAGAGAATATTGATGCTGCTACCACCGTCCATGAGGGTCTTGGAGAAACCATAACCGTCAATAAGTGGGTTGACGATTAAGGCGTATTTCCCTCGCCTGTGTAACTTAGGCGGATGATCATCGCGGTCAAACGTGATTGCCACTTCCGACCAGTCCAAATATTGGGGGACAGCCAGAACTGTTGCATTGAGCTTGTGTAGAACTGCTTTCTTGACCTTTGCTGGTTGAGATCCGAGGAAGGTGACATAAGTGTCCTTCTTGGTGGGAAAAGTCTTCTTTCCTTCCGACTTGGGATTTGAAGCATCAACTTCCTCCATGTTGGAATCTTCCTTGGTCTCCCTGTCTTTTTCGGGATTTTTCTTTCCCTTCTTCCGCTTAGCTTTGTAGCCCGCGGTGTCATCTCTTTTGATGTCGTCATTGAAACGACATTCAGCGTTGGTGTGGGACGAGCCCCCATTGGCGTCTAGGTGATGCACACATGGGTTATTGGCAATATCGGCCCAAGAGTAGGTTTTGCCTGGTTGTTGTTCTCCTCTACCTTGGACCCTTGATGTCCCACGGCCACGCCCGCAGCCTCCGCCACGTCCTCCTCGTCCTCCAGACCCAGAAACAGTAGTGACTATGTTTCCGCGTTGGGTTTTTCTTCCGAGGTGTTTTTACGCTTCTGAGCTTGTTGCTTTGGTTGTTTTTCCGACTGAGGCACAGCTAGGGCATTGAGTAGTCCTTCTGCATCATCGTCAGCGTCTACATACTTGCTCGCTGTTTCTATCATCTCTCCCAAATCGGTAACCTTGTCACACTTCAAGCGATGGCGTAGTAAACCAATAGGGAGACCTGTGATGAAAGCTTCAATCGCAGTTTGATCATTTACTCCTTTGCAGGAGTTCTTGGTGTTGATCCATAGTCCGAGGTAATCCCGGCAAGTTTCTCCGGCTTTCTGGGTGCAACGCTGTAGGTCTCCAACCGTACAGGGCCTCCGATATGTGCCTTCGAAATTCCGAAAGAACGCGCTTAGTAAATCATACCAGTTATGGATGGTGTTTGCCGAAAGTTCATTGAGCCATGATCGTGCCGTCTTTCACAACATAAGTGGGAGATATCGGGTTGCGACCAGGCTGTTTCCACCTTTGGCGATGCAGCAAGCTTGGAAGAAATCATGTAACCAGGTGTCTGTCTGAGCAATGCCGTCGTAGGCTTGGATATGTCTTGAGATAGCAAATCCTTCCGGGAATTTTGTAGCTCTGATGCGTGGACCTAAGCACTTTGGGCCCATGTACACGTCATCGTTTTCATAGCGCCGAGCCTCTATGTTGGAGTTAATTCTGTGTCTTGCATCATTCGGGGATAGAGATCGCCCGAATGCCGGCTGTGGCTGCGGTGCTGTGGAGCCGGAATTCGGCTTCTGCCACCACCTCCTCCGCCATGTCGTCCTCCTTGCCCTCCATGGGAGCCGTTGTGATGACTGTGTGGTGGAGAAGGTGGAGCAGCTGGATAGTTTCTGGCTGATCGCCGGCCTCCGTCCGGAACGTCATTATTCTGATTCTGGGCAGGGTCTTGACTACGACGAGCCCCCTGCTGGCTTGTACCTGCATGGTTTCCGTCGTTTCTTCGTCCGTCGTTCCCACCATAGTGAGGCTCAGCCGGACGGTTCTCATGTCTAGGAGGTGGCATTCTCTGACGATCCTCCTCCCGACGTTTCTCTTTATCTTCTCCCCTTCGATCTTTAGATTCTCGTCGGGGAGGATTCGTCGGATTCAAGGCAACGATGGCGTCTTTCTCGGCTGCTGGTGCGACGTTGCTCCAGCCACGTGTAGTTTTGCGATGCTGTCCTGACGATCCGGTTCTTGAATAATTGTCTTCTCGTCGTTCGGGGCGATAATACTGCTCCGGAACGTAATGGGGTCTTACGTTAGCCCATGCCGGATCTGTGCGACATTGGTCAGCATCCGAGACCAGTTTTTGACTTCCGGACAGGGCGACCTTTTGCTGCTCCAGTCCCTTGTTGAGTAGCTTGATACCCAAACGGATCTCCTCTGGTCCTGGATTAGCCGATAGAATTTCTCGGGCTGCCACGGTATTTTGTACTGGTGTTGGGTATACCCAATCTCCGTTGCTATCTTTCCGTGGCTTCCCCATCTCATCTCCAAAAAGGATGGCACGGACATGTGGGAATTGGTTGTCATCTATGTGACGCTTCCGTGTCTTCTGATGCAGACGAGACATGTACTCCTTGTTCGACATGCGTTTCTTCTCCACCTCGATGTTTTTGGCTTCATCGAGGAGTTGTTGACGACGTGTTTCTAGGGCTTGCGCCCTTTCATCCAGCTCATCTGCAGTAAGTTCTGCAGCTGTAGGGATAGGTGTAGTTAATGCGACATCGATGAGTTTACGCGCACCTTCAGTGATCACGTGTCCATCCACCGATGCTTCTTTTTTCAGCTCGTCTAGGATAAGTGCTCCATCCGAGTCTTCTTCGTATTCCTCAGCAATCACCTCCTCTGTCAGAGGGTCTTTTGTCGGGGTCTTGTTTTTCTTGTTATTCTTCTTTGCCTTCTTGGCAGCGCCGGTAGCAAAGACGGCTTTGGGTCCGTTTCCCGGAGTCAAGCTCTGATCGGTACTTTCGGACATTTGGACTTCGGGATTATCTCCGACGTCCATGTCATCCTGCGCTTTGGGAGAGTGTACCCCGGATCCTTCATCCATGGCTTCTCCTTCTTCTGCAGCTTTGGAGTTGTACTCCTCTTCATATTCCGCGGAGAACTTTCGAAATCTCGGCGTCATCGACTCATCCGAAGATGCGGGCACGTCGGCGTTTGTTCCAATTGCCTCCAGCACCGAGTCGGTGTTTTCTCCAGCATCGGCAGAGCCGGATCCGGATCCCACGTATCCGACGAAGTGCGACGCGTGCTTCCTGAGGTACCTGTGGCTTTCGCGATCAGCCATATCAAAACTTTTGATGGTCTCGAGGATTGCATCTGCGCTTTCGCCTTGCAGTATCATACGTCGTAGTGTGTACCTTAGGAAAGGCCATGCATTCGGCATCATCGAGGAATCAGTATCGTTGATATGCTCCTCCTGGATTTCGACTTCCACGGGTGGGTCGATCTGGGATTCGGCTCCTCCGGGGAGATCCACTCCAGATTCGACGTTGACCGCTAGGTCTTCTTCAGGTTTGGGTTTCTCCACTGTCTCCGCAACTGGTGCGGGCTGGGTGGGATTAGGGTTTTCTGAGATCCGGAACTCTGCCGCCTCCATGGACAAGGGGGACCCAGAAAATTCTTCTGCCTCTATCATCATCGCTGGGGTGGGTTGGGCAGGTTCAGCGAAACCGATGTAAACATCGATCTCGCCAAAAGACATGATTGTGTAAGCAGTCACGACCTCCTTTCCCGGAATCCAAGTCTCATCGAGAACGATGAGAGGGACGTCGCTGGCGTAGAGGATGCGACCGACGACGATAGTCTCGCCGATTCCGATTCTTGCAGATTCCGCTCGGAACGCAGATCCGTAGCTCACTTGCCCCACGGTGGGCGCCAACTGTCGTCGGATTGATGACAAGTACGCCATGAGGGGGTCCTCGAGGCGTGCGAAAGAGAGGGGGGGTGAGACGTACGGTATTCCGGGACGGTGAGCACACAAGTTTACCCAGGTTCAAATCCGCCGGCTTTGGACGGATCCTACTCCTGCTAGCAATCCAGTAATACGGCAGAGCCGGAATATGGGTTATAAGGGTTTTGCCAGTGCGAGTTGAGATTGTAGACTATTGAGGTTATAAGGTTTCCCTAAAGGCTCTCCCTAGGACGGCTTATATAGATATTCGGCCTAGGGTTTACAGGAGAGATCTATCCGGCTACGACTAAGAGTCTGTTACAGAGTACATCTTGAACTACAAGTAACATCATGGCCTAAGTCGGTAAGTCTTCTGGGTCTTCCCGTAGCCGGACTAGACTCCGTCTTCTCTCCCTGACGGGGCCGCCCGTGAAGCAGTGCTCTAACCCGAAGTGGACCACCCTGGTCAGTGAGGAACTGTGAGGATATCCGGAAAGTATATCCCCAACAGTTGTCGGTCTTGTATTGAAGTCCCTGAAAGTGTGATCTTAGTATCCATCGCTTCCTTAATTGAAGTCCCTGAAATTGTGATCCTACTTTTAGTGGCATCTCTCAACCTTTAATTTGTCAATATTTCCTTTGATAAGGATATCAAGAATTTCAAGCTCCGCTCTAAGTATTTATGTTGGTTCCAGGAAGAATATTTGGGAGAATTACTGCCTGACACATCAGAGTGATAATTCTGACTTTCTTCTCATGGCATTCGTAATAACTCAAAGGTATAGTTCCTCCCGTTAAAGAATAACAGAATTATTGCTTCATTTAAATTTCCCAGAATTTTTAGTACTCATTTCCTAGAATTATTGCTTCATTTAAATTTCCTAGAATAGTTCCTCCCGTTAAAGAATAACAGAATTATTGCTTCATTTAAATTTCCCAGGAGTATGCATTGTAGCACATGAAACCTCTAACTGCGAGCGGAGCGATGACGGACTCCCTCTCGCCGAGGAGCTGCGGACGGCAGCGGCATGTGGTCGTCCGCGAGGAAGAGGAAGCTTTGATTTGGTAGATAGCTAGCTGTGTTGGATCAATTCTTGGACCTGATCCGTGTGTAGCTACGTGTTGTGGTGCTATTTTCTATGGGATCTGCTAGCGCGTGAACGTGTCCGCGCGTGCGCGCGCGACGCTCCTGCCGGCCGTATGATTCTTATCCGATGGTGTAAGAAAAAACACATAAAAATCAGAAAAAATAAAAAATACCATGGTAACTTATGTTTGCGTATGCTCCGAAAGACTAGGGAGGACACATACTTTCCTTATATTTGGGCTTTTTTATTGGTTCTTGTTAACATACACATCTGGAATTAATCCATCGATCGTGTGTTTGATCTGGTACATGTATACGCTAGCCCCTTTTTTCTCTTGAATTCCTTATCACCGGGCGGACTAGACTTGTGCGTTGGCACTAACTTTTGAATTGCCGGCGCACCAGAGATACGTTCAGTGTGTAACGTAGGTTACCGTCGGCGCACCATGTTGCGTGCCGGCGCTAACTCAGTACTGTCAGCGCAGCGCCATGCGCCGGCGGTAGCCCTATGTTTTGCGTCAGCAATAGCCATTTGCCTAATAGTGGGCGCTAATGCACAATAAGCTCTAAGTGAGAGCTACTTTGCGGTTTTTTGTACTACCTTGGAAAATAGTTACTCCTCTCTTTCTGATTAGTAAATACAGTTGGCTTCTCGTAATCACTCCACACTTACTACTTACTTTATCCTTCAATCTTCATTTTCCTCCTCCACTTCATCCACCAATCACCACTCTTTTCTTTCAATTATATTGTTGGAGGCTCATAAAGGAAAACAGAGAATTGTATATTCCTTCGATTTCAGTTTAAGATGCACGCACACGGTTTAAAAAAACTTTGACCACCAATTTTATCAAATAAATACGACATAAAGCCTATACCATTAGATTCATGTTTAAAAAAATTGCAACAGTATAATTTCTGTGACATATATCTCATATTTTGTTGACAAGATTGGTGATCAAAGTTGTTCTTAAATTACGTGTGGAGTTATTACGAGGAGCCAATTGTATTTATTAATTGTCCTTGGTATGTAGTAGATGTACTAGTATTCCGGAGTACTTCCTCCGTTCGGTTTACAGGGCTCAATCTAAAAAAATATTTGTCCCACGTTACTTTCTTTCTAAGGTCTGTATGCATTTAATTAAGAGCAGTAACCCCTTTAATTAGTACTCTCCATTTCTCATTTCTCTTTTTTTCAAGCTAGCTAGAATAAATTATGTGAGCGTGGACTGGTTGCATGCGCGGGCTTGAAAGAGATTGAGTTTGACCTTTGCATGCATGCACACTGGGTTGGCTGCATGGTGTGTGGGAGGGATCAAATTGGCTCAGCCTAATTAAATGCATCGGCAGCTGATTGGAGAAAGGGAGAGTAAACCACAGATTTTATCGTCTAATAGATTTTTGCTTTGGTCTCCATGCATATTCTCGTGAGCCCTGTAAACCGAGACAGAAGAGTATATTTTTTTAAAACAAATTTTAAAGGCTGTATATACATTTATCCGTGGACTGAGGGAGCACGTAACTTGAGAAACTCTTTGGAATCCTCAAATAACCGATAAAAGAATGAACCACCACAATTTACTAAAATGATCTGTCTATTGACGCGCTACATAAACTCTAGTTGTTCATCTCTATACTACTACTAGTATACTTGTCTTCTATCTTGGGAATTATTTCGCGAGATCTTTCGAGTACCGAGATTATCAGACCATTTACTTTCATGCTGGTCGCTGTGTGGCAGTGTGAACCCGATCATATCGTGAAGAGTGCTATGCTGCCGAGCCGCGTGTCACACTGGATTACTGCGAGTTCATACATTAATAAGTACTCCTACCCACCCACTTGCGAACAGCCAGCCTGCACTGCCATCACCAAACCCCTCACCAAGGCCACATTAATCCAGTACCTTCTGAAGGCACCGGCGCACCATCCGCCGCCTTAGATCATGGCCTCCGGCTCCGAGACCTCCGCGCGCGCCTCCGAGCTCGCCGCCCTCTCCGGGGAGAAGCTCGTAGACCTCCTCCGCACCACCCACAGCAGGACCGACTTCGAGGCGGTCGCTCGCGTCCTCAAAGCTCGGGATCGGAGGTTTGCCGAGATCAAGGCCGCGCTCGCCGACATCGACGCCCTGCGGAGGAAGCACTACGCGCGCCGCCGGCCGCGGGACGAGGCCGGGGAGATGGCGCCCGGGATCTCCTCCAAAGACCCGGTGCATCGGGACGAGCCGCGCGTGGAGGAGTTGGAGGATGTGCCGCTGAGTCTGCGATTGAAGCGGCTGAGACGATGCGAGACCAGCGCCTTGGAATCGGGGAAGAGGGATGGACAGGGGCAGAGCAATTAGGTCGGCATATTGGGGAATTATGGGCAGAAATCTTCGTCTGCGAAGTCAGTTCACTCGATTGGCCCGAAAGAAAGAATAGGGCAACTGGTGGGTAGTAGTACGCCTAAGGATTCAAAGCAGGGGAGGGGAGCTGTGGAGCCGGAGAAGTGGGTGGAGGAAGAGACAGGACTACGCCGCTTCTTTCACCGGGGCGGAGCGTTCTCCCCAAGGGTTCTTCCGAAAGTGACCACGCTAGAGCCAGAACTGCGAAGAAACAAGGCACTTCTGATGGTATCCTAGGTCCACCACCGAAGTGGAATGGTAAAATTATCAAGACGTCTATGGTGGAATCATCATCCAGATCTGCGAACAAGGATACTGGGACTGCGATGTCTCTGTGTAGACAAAAGGAGGACCGGATGATGGCAAATGGAGGAAATCTAATTCATGATGGTATCATAGGTCCACCACCGAAGTGGGATGGTAAAATTATCAAGACGTCTATGGTGGAATCATCATCCAGATCTGCGAACAAGGATACTGGGACTGCGATGTCTCTGTGTGGACAAAAGGAGGATCGGATGATGGCAAATGGAGGAAATCTAATTCAAGGGACAAGAATGGTCGCATCTCATTCTCTGAGCATTGGTAGTCTCTCAGGAAAAGAGCTTCGAGCTTATTGTCTCAAGCCAGGACGAACTCCTCCAGCTTCTTGTATGGAAATTAGTACACAAAATTTCCTCAATTTAACGAAGAGAGGGAATGGCTTGACTAAAAAACCGGTAGATGTGTCCTCGAATAAGAGACAGGTGGTGGGGACTGAAGAACATCCAAAGACAACATACTAATGATAACACTAATGCTGGTTTAGTGTAAACCTCATATGAATCCAGACTGGTCGAAGGAGCGAGATTGACTCTTTTTGGTTAAGCTTCATAGATTATATGTAGTAGATGGCATTACTATTGTCTATTTTGCTGTACAGCTGCTGCTGGAACTAATCAATCTTGATCATCTGGAACCATGATGTGAACGATGATCTGAAAGATCACTACATATTGTATCCGCGTCTTGATGATTCACAACAGTGCGTGAGTACCATTAGTACGCCTAGTAGAATGATACTTTAAATTTTGAACAATACTACCCTAAGAATATTGTCTGTTATACTTAGTAGTTAGTAGTTCTTAATGTGTTTGTTTTTCAGGCAATGCTTATTTTAATGTGAAAGCTTTTCCTTCTGCTCTCAGGTAGGATCCATTAGACATTATGATAAATCCTGATGCTAGTGTACTTGCAGCTAAATAGTTGGTAGTGTCACCTCAAAGTTGACCGGTTTGGTGCTCTTTTGGCTCAATCATGGTTTAAGATGAGTTCAATTTGGTTATTTTACTGTAATAGTTCTGTCTTGTATTCTTAGATGTCTCCCAGTTTAACAGTATTTTAGTTTGGTTTGTTGTTCCATGTTCTCGTATCATACAACGAAGCTAATATGCAAGTTGAATTCCATATTTCGTATCCTACACCAACCAAATCAAGGTGATAGGTCTTTTAGGACACATAATCATGTAGTTTTCGTCTTCATAGTTATATTGCTTTAGGCTGATTCAGTTGGTTTTTATCTAAAAAATACAGCTTCAGTTGGTTAGCGAAGATGTACACTTGATTTTATATTGTCCTTAATTTGGGCATTGCTGGGAGGCATACATGTTCAGGTATTAACACTTCCCAGGGCTATTAGAAGCATCACGAGGCAAGGTCAAGGACACGCAAGTCCTCTTTGGTGTCACCTTGTCAAAAAGGTTTAGTTCATGCGTCGGCATTATAGGTTGATGATCTGTTATTCTGAAGTAGGAACCATGAGACCTCATGGGCTGAGGCTGAGTGTGTTGCAGAGTCTACCAGTGTTTTCACTACCATAGGCATGCAAAGGCACATCTTCTATCAATTATCTTGTTATTTCAAGATACATTGAACCGTTCATGGGTTCAATGGTTCTAATAGCTTCCTTGCTTACATTTAAACATGTTACATCTCTGCCACACTTATAGGTCCACCAGCCATACCACACAAGCACATCGTTACACTGCAGAGCTAACATAGTTGTCTTCTTGAGTCCGCATACTTCCATCTCGTGTCTTCGCTATCCTGTCACCCAGTGTTGTTACACGTAGGGAAGGCGACGACGAAGGAGCGGACAATTGGCGTGTGGTTGTGCCTCTAGTTGAGACGGGGGTACCAAACCAGGAGTTCCTCTCGGGCCTTTCGACCGCACACCCTCTATGCCGCCACCATGCGCTCCATAGATGCCCGGAAGTCCTCTTATGGATCCTCTGAGTCCACCACCTCTGCCATGCTCCCCTCCATCAGGGACGACGGTGCCCTCTCCCCGGACGTTGCTGCCACGATGGAGTTGGACCCCAAGCACGGATCGGTCAGGCCAAGGTTGTGGACTCCCTCCTCCAACAACTCCTTCGATGAGATCTCGTCGCCCTCCCCATTGTCATCATCGTCAAAGCAGGAGCCCTCGACGGAGGGGGTCCTACTGACCACTGTGGCGATGGTGATGCAGGGCCAGCGCAGGTCGTCCTCGCGTAACGATGTGGTCCTTGGACTCCGGCACGATAACCATGGCTAAGCCGGAGACAGAGATGGCTTGTTGGTGCCGGCGAGTAGCTTGGAGAAGCAGGTCAGCCCTTTGCTACTACCCTTCACGTCCATCAGCCCGCCTGTTGTAATGCGGAAAACATGTTGGTGGTCAAGGAAGCAACTATGTTGGTGGTCAAGGAAGCAACTTCTTTACATCTGATCGTTGCCAATTTTTTGTGAGAAAATATAAATTACGTTGTGCAAGTCTGAGCAAAGCATTTTTATCAAGAGTTTAACAACCAATCAAATTTAATCAATAAATAGCATAATCAGCAAACAAAAAGGATATAGCTTCTTCCTCAGGAAGGTTAGGGGCATAAATGATCTTGCAGACGCACTGCTGGACGTGCCTTTGCCTTTCCTCAGCATCGGCGGGATGGTGGCTGTATGTGCCAGCACGTGGCCTCCCACCGGCTTTTGGGGTCAGTTGTGAATACACCAACACCTCTGGATCTGCGGTCATTGGAATAGTGACATAACTTAGAGCATCTCCATCCAACTCTTAGGAGGCCTTTTTTAGTGCCGGATGACAAAAAATTCCCAGCCGGCTCCCCAGATGGCCGTTTTCTGTTGGATTGGGCCAAATATTCATCCGGCGAATTGAAGTCGAACTCATCGCACTGGAGATGCGTGGAAGCACCGGAAGAAAAATGGCAGGAATCTTGGTGGCCTCACCCTTGCAGTGAGAGAACGCCTCATCGCCGCCCGCTTCCTCGTTTTCCGTGTTGTGTTAATGCCTGCGCTGGTCAGCTTTTGGTGAGTGGAGGACGATGCGCCACGTCGCATCGGTGCCCACACAGCGGTGTAATTGAACGCCAACACTCGCCTCTTTCCGTGCCTTCTACACACCCCCCCCCCCCCGGCCATTTCCCTGGCCATATATAACCCCCCCTCCGCCGCTATCTAGAGCACACCCGAGCACCTCTCCCTCTCCCCTACCCCAAATCCCGACCAAACGGCCGCCAAGAACGCCATGGCCGAGAGCTACCTAGGCGACAATGAGGCGGCCAACGACTTGGGACACTCCTGGATTCACCCGTGGAAACTCGCCTCCTCTACCAGGCGGGCTATCCGATGCTGTCAGACTTCTGCTGTCGGACGGATTGGAAGCTCAACGGATAGAGATGGTTAACCTAGAGGGGGTGAATAGGTTCTATAAAATTCTTTAACTTCTTTTGCAACTTTTAGGCTTTGCAGAAAATTAATGTGCCTAAATGCAAACTAGGTGAGACAACCTATATGATGATACAAGATACTTCAAGCATGAAGGTTATCAAAAAAGTAATCAACACAAGTAAAGAGACGGAGGTGTATTCTCGTGTTTCCTTCCTTGGGGGTAGGTACGTCATGTTGGAGAGGTGTGAGCTTCCACAAAGGATTCCCTAATGCCACGAAAGCTCACCATATTCTCCGAGCCTATCCCACGAAGAAATAGCTCACTTACTCGTGGTAGACTTTAATGTAGTGTCCAAACCCTCACAAACTTTCTACAGGGGAAATCACAAGACGGAAGACTCCGGGCAACTCTAGATGCCTAGGGTTTCCCAACAAACCTAAGAGTAACAAGCAAACTCGATAAACTCAAGGGGAATGAAATATGGCTTTGCGGAAAGGAAGATCGGGACTTCCTCTTGCTTTGTACGAAAGGGATTTGGCTTTGCTTTGGTAGAATGTGAGATCCTCAAGATTTGGTGTTTCAACAATGGAGGGAGAGAGAGCTCAAGAATATGATAGATGGATGATTGACCTAGCCTCCTCATTGAGGATGATGGGGGTATTTATAATCCATTGAAAAAACTAACCATTTTGGGGACTCTATGATAGAATCGGTGGTCATTTTGGTGGCATCGGACCGTACGCCGGCCGAACCGGTTGTAGCTTCAGCGCACTTTACCGTACACCGGCCGAACAGGTGGCCCACCGAAAAAATTGGTGCCCCATCAAACCGAGCATCGGAATGGTGGTCCGGTAAAACCGGTTCGTTCCGGTGGCAACCGGTTCAGACTGGCAAAGACCCGGAGGTGCCACCTCGCCCGCCGATTCACCAAACCATCAATACATGCATAGTTTTTCCTATGTTCTATGCTCTCCTATAGTGGGTGTGATGGCAATTTGGTGTTAGGATGTGTATAGGTTATTTGACATCCCCAAAGAGCTCATCGAGACAACCCCTCTTAATAGTACGATGTTTCCTATTTGACTTGAACATAAAAGAAGAGAAATATAATGAAAACGTCGGCTCTTCTCTTGAGTAGCGAATGGGGGTCTATCATCACCTTCCATCATCACTTGTGAACTAAAACATATGTAAACACAGGTAGGTAGCATTAGTCCATATTTTAGCTTCGGTGTCAACATTAACGAAAATAATGGTTACGTGTAAAATACCCTTACAATCTCCCCCTTTTTGGTTAATGATGGCAAACCAAGATAGTCATACAAAGATATTATGATGATCTTATAAAAGTGCTTCCATGAAAGATATTAAGCAAGCTCCCCCATAATGTATGCACTTGGTTGAATTTTCCTTTGAATGAAAAGTCCAACAATAGTAATATGACAAGATCCCCAATATCAAAAGGAAGCACACATGCCATAGACAAGCTTAAAGCATGAATATCTAAAAAAGCAACATAGCATAGAGATATTCAAGTCGAGCTTAAGCATAATACAAACTTGTCCATCACATAACATAAAAACAATTGTTTGAGATTAAATAGTAAATACTATCATAAGCTAATAAGAACCAAATAATGTATCAAGGCTGTGCATACGAGAAACCTTGGGACCTTGGTGTAACATCCCAAAACTTTAATCCAAGGCTATTAAGATCCAAGTCATCTAAATTAGGGTTAACAAAAACTTTTCCATTTTAAAATGATTAAAGCATTCATATATGTGTGTATTTAAATAGGAGTTGTTTTGAATTGCCATGATTAAGTGATCCATTGCTTGTAAAATGATTCTTAGGTGAAATAAACATCATCTAGATCATTCCCAAACAAATCCTAAAGAAAAACAAATCAAAATGAATAAAAGAAAGAAATGGTCATTTGTGCCATTTTAATCAACATGCCTACTTTGGCTATTCCTAGTACTCAATTCTTAATAGAGACAAATGTGGATCTTTGCACCCCTTGCTAGTACATGTAATGATGTACCAAGGCCCACTTTGTGATCTGCCAAAAACTTTCAAACACTAATTTTAAATGACATTTGAAATTTGAATGTAGTTCATATGGGAAGATCACACTTATTCAAAAACCACTCAAATGAGCTCCATTTTCAAAACCCAAGCAACCACAGAGGCTTAAGCATGTGTATAGTAAACCCACCAAAAATATTTTCAAAATTCAAAACTAAATTTCTTTCGGCCATTTTCATAAACACTTGGCAGGCAGGATTCACACCTAGTATTAGCTCACTATTTTCTACAGGGTTTTGCCACCCATTTGACCTCAAATTACTCCCTCTGTCTCCATTTGATCTAACCAAGCCATAATCACTCCATCCCCTAGTCCCTAGCAGCAGTGTCGCGCCACCTGAGCACCATGCTCGCCGGTCGAGCATGGATAGCTCACAGCCGACCACCCCTCTCTCTCTCGCCATGTCTAGGAGCTAGACCAGACCACACTGCCGCCCTCTGTCCCCTTCCCGAGCAAAGCCGAGCCGTGGACCACTCGCGCCAGAGCGCCGCGCCCGACAAGCGTGCACACACCGTGCCTCGACCGCAGCCCGCGCTCTCTGCTCAGCCACCAACCCAGGAACTGCCCGAACATGCCCGTTCGCCGCCGTTTGACTCGCAGCCACCTCACGCCGTGTCGAACGCCGCCTCTGCCGCTCAGAGCGTGAGCACCGCCCGACCGTTTTCCACCGCCCCTAGCAGCTCCATTACACTGTAGAGCATCGCCAGGAGACCGCGCATCGATCGCCACTCGCAGCCATGTCGCTAGCAGCCCGTAGCCATGTCGCCACCGTCGCCTGGTCACGCCGTGTTGTCCCGTCGTTGAGCCTATATAAGGAGGCCACCCCCAGCCTTATTCTGCACACCACTCACCTCCCCTCTCGCCACTGCTTAGTCCCCCCTTCTTCCCGGAGCCACTCGAGCTTGTAGTCGTCGGAATTCCACCGGAGCTGGCCGCTTCTGGAGGAGAAGGACCCTGCTGATTGCGACCACCCCTGACCTCGCCGTCGTCCACCAGTTCGTTTGCCCGCCTTGCCGTAGTCGCTGGAGCCCTGGTACGCCCCCTGAGCACCCCCGTCGAGCCGCTAGGGTTAGACCTCGCCGGCGACCTTTCCGTCGTCGACGACGAGCCCCAGCCGTAGATCCTAGTTCTAATCTAACGGCCCACATCGCCCCGTACCGCTTCGCGTGTAAAGAGCCGCTGACCGGTGGACCCCCCTATTAGCTGTGCCCCGTGCCGTGGAGTGCCACTGGGCCGGCCCGTTTTCGTTCCCGCGCGACCCATTTAATTCAAATTAGGATTTTTCTATTTTAGTTTGAACTTAGTTCTGTCCCCTAGTTTGAAAATCAATTCAGACAGATCTACGAATCCAAATGGAGTGATTCCAATTTTGTTAGAAAGCTACTGAAAATATCTACCGAAGACCATTGGATTTAATTCAATTAGAGTTAGAGATCTCTCCTAGTAAAAATAACAAGACAGAAGCTTTTGCACATTCAAACATTTTTATAAAATCAACCATGATAGCTTTTGAGTTGATTCCAACTCTCAAAAATCACATTTAACCATACCTATCTGAATATGTAATAATATTAGGGTTTACATGCAGTGACTTTGGACTAGTACCAAAATAATGCTATATAGGCATTTCTAGTCACTTTAAATCACTAAATAATGAACTTAAACCAAAGTAATTATGAACCAACCCTTAAATTACATTCCCATATGTTAGAATATATGGTGATGACATGTATCCACATGATCCCATATTTTAAGTGGTGAATATTAAATCTTAGTTAATTTTCAATGAGTAGAAATTACTTTTCTTAAATTAAAAGAATAAAACGAGTTAATAAAACTTGTGATGCTTGTGATGATAATAGATCATCAAATGTGTGCCTTAGAGTGCTAATTAGACTAGTTAAGTATTGTTTGGTGATTGTGTACTCCGTATGTATTTATAGGCGATAGTACCGACCAAGCTTTCGAGGAGGAGGAGTTCTATCAATAGGAGGAAGAAAACTTCAACCACTGCACCAACCAAGGCAAACTATTGTTAGCAAGCTAGAATTAAGCTAGAGCAAATAAGCAAGATGCATTCGGCATGCTTTGGTTATACCACTTTAACTATTACTTACCCCAAGTATTATTTTCCAAGCTTTATTTCCTTTACTTTACCAAAGTCCCTTACTTGTTTTGAAGGTAGCATAAAGAGTATAAAACTTGACCTATTTAGATAACCTTAGATGTCATTCTATGGCATGATATTGATCCCATCTTTCCACCTTAGTGAACACTCTTAACTTAGTAGTTTAGAGTTAGATAAAAACTTGAGTCACTTTAGATGGGAACACTTGGTGAAAATGAATTGTGAAAACCTTAGAATGATGAGTCATTATATTGAAATGTTTTGACATGTGTTGAGAAACACAAATGGTTTATGATGATGAAAATGCTGAGGCATGAGCCTTGACCCTTTTACAAAACTGATGGTTGGATTCGGATGCGATACCATTCCAAATTTACCGTACAACCACAATACCTGAATTGGGTAAGGCTTGGCCGGAAGTTTATATGCATTAGTATTAGTTCCCTCGCGGGAGAGGTTTGAGCTGAGGCTAACTCTCAATGTTGTCCACCAATGAAGTGCCCAAGATGACATATGGTCATGGTTGGGAGGCCATGCTCATAGGAGAGGTGCTTATACTAGGGTGTGTAAAGGAAAGGTTATATTTGATTATCTGCATGCTAAGTATGATGATTCAGGGTTATCCCTGACAGATGTATCGAATCTTGTGGTGAAAGTGTACCACCTCTGCAGAGTGTCAAACTATTCGAATAGTCGTCATGTTATGGACAGTTGGAGTGGCCATACTGTTTCGTTGTCAGATGTTTTCAAAATAACTTATGAGATGAACGATGAATCTTGACTTGACCACAACAGGGTTGTGACTATGATACTAGCTTCCCAACTTAAGTGATTCTAGAACTTTATTTTTCTTTCTTTGCTTCTGAACTCAGCTTAGGTTTCAAACTTAACTTTATAGTTAAACCTAGAGTTAGCACTTTACTTAGAATTATACTACTTGTTAGTGGTAGTTTGCGAGTACTTAAAGAGTACTCATGGCTTTTGTCCCTGGCTATTCTCATGGCCAGACTATGAAGGAGACTACCAAGATGATGGCCAGCAGGACGGCTATGATAACTAGGACTATCTGCCTTCCTCAGCATTGCCTGTGCCCCTGAAGATGGACCCCACCGCTATGCTTATCTTTTATTTCCGCTGCTTGTTGTATTAAGACTGGATCAGGAGATCCTTATTTGTGTAAGACCTTATGTATGGTTTGTAATGGATGATGTACTGTTATATCCAATCTGTTATGTCTCGCAAAAATGGTAATCCTGGGATTGCGATGAATGACATAACAGGCATCTGGGATTAAAAATCCGGGTGTTGACAAGTTGGTATCAGAGCCATCCTGACCATAGGAGACCCTAGTTAGAATGGACGTCCGAACAAAAACTTAGTTTCAAAACCAAAGTGAGTATTTATGAAAAACTATTTCCTCTCTTATCCTTGGGAATTCATTCTTTCTCAAAAATTCATGTTCCTCAATTTCTTACATTACTACTTAAAATTTGACACACTTGATCACTTCACTAATTTCCTCATCCTTAATTCTTGTAGATGGAGACTCAATTCATCAAGTTCTACCAGTTGGGAAACGGAGGTCAACTGATCTTCGAGAGGGATCTGGATTCACTGTTTGAGTTACTGGGACACCCGCATCCAGAGTTTCTTGGAGCTCTACTTCTAGGACCCCCAAGAGGAGATTTGCAGTGGCTAGTCACCGCTGATCTTAGAGGAAGCATCGAAGCACCAACGTCCGGGAGAATCTAGTTCTCCGTGAGAGAGAACAACTAGCTAGATGGATTAGCCAGGGCAATGCATGAAGCTCTCGTACGTCTATGTGCCCTTAGTGTCAACCAACTCCAGGGAACCCGTTTTGCTCACTATGCAAGACGTGACTTCATGGGGATGCCAATGGAGATGCCAAGTCACCCAGAGCTGAAGCGTCAAGTGGAGAACCTTGACTTCCTGCTGTACGATCGCCAGAAGGAATTGGACAATGCTAGGGAGTTAGCCAACCACAACCGTGCCATTGCTGCCCAGAAGGCCTAGACTTTCTCACTGCTTGTCAAGTATCGTCAGTCTCTTCGCCTCCAGCGCGAGAAGAAGGATCGTACCATCGCCCGTCTTTGCAAGAAGGTGGCCGACCTCGAGAAGACCGTCAAGGAGCAAGAAGCTCAGCTTGCAGCAAAGGAGGAAGAAGAGGAGGGTGAAGACATCTAGGGAGACATGGATTCTTACCTCAGCAATGATGATGACTTTCTAGAGGAGGATCCTGTGGACTTCTACATTGACGATGAGGACTCCGACTTCATCGACGATGAGTAGAGGCACTAGAGCATTGTCATAGCATGAGATGTATCGGTCCCACTGTATCGTAGCTTGTAGAATGGTTCTTCAAACCATCTGTTTTCCTTTGTTGTTGTGGTGTGTGTTTGTATCGTGTGCTTGTTTGCATGAATGAAATGAAGTTAGTTGCAAAACCTGAGTCAAACTCAAAGTTCTAGTCTTGAAACCAAAACCATGAACTTTAGAACTTTCCCTCTTACCCCTTTATCTACCTCAGTCTTTAGATGACTCGTGGAAACCAAGGAGGGAGCAGCTTGTCGCAAGACCCAATGCTGCAGATCTTGCAGAATCTCATCGCAGACCGAGAAGCAAGCATGGCAGAACGCCAAGCAAATCTAGCAACATTGCAACAGATCGCCCAGATGGCTCTCAACAACCAAGGGCACGGAAACCAGGATCACCATGGATCCAAACTCAAAAACTTTCAGAATACCAATCCCCCAATCTTTAACCAAGCGGAAAACCCTTTGGATCTTGTATTTGATTCTGACGGTGGAAAACAACTTAGAAGTAGCAGGAGTTGATGAAAACGAGAAAGTTCTCTTCGCCACCCACTATCTGGCGGGAGATGCAAGAGATTGGTGGACTAGTATCTGTAATATGAACCATGATCAAGTGATGACATGGGAAGCTTTCAAAACCAAGTTCAGCCGCACCCACGTGCCGCAAGGTCTAGTCACAGACTAAGAGATGAGTTTCGCGACTTGAAGCAAGGCAGAATAACTGTGGTGGAATACCGTGATAGATTCCTGTCGCTTGCAAGGTACGCTCCTGATGAAATCAACACAGAGGTCAACATCCGTTTCGAGGATCTCGAAGAGCTAGTCGACTCTTCCATTCAGATGGAAGGGAAGATCAATTAGGCAAATGACAACCGCAAACGTCGTATGATGCAGCAATCTGGATCCAGCAGTCACCAGAAGTACTGTCCCAACCCCTCACCAGGATATGCACCAAGGAACAACTGACCCCCAATGTCTCTCCCAAGCTACCCCAACCGTAGCGGAGGCAATGTGAAGTCCGGAGGAAACAACCACAACTCCGGCAACACCAACAATTTCAACCGTGCCCCTCCCAAGAACAACAACAACAACACTGCACTCAGAACTGGCAGCAATGTTGTGCCCGTCGCAGCAAAGGACAAGTCCCAGATCACCTATTTCGAGTGTGGAGTAAAGGGCCACTATTCCAATGAGTGTCCCAAGAAGACCGCCGCCACTGCCAATGTGAATGCCCCACCTCAATAGCAGGAGATGACGGCGGCTACAGACTCTTTCGTGGATTTTTGATCGGGCACTTAGGGTTTTCATCCCGAGGGCAATATATCGTAGCATGAGATGTATCGGTCCCACTATATCGTAGCTTGCAGAATGGTTCTCCAAACCATCTGTTTTTCCTTTGTTGTTGTGGTGTGTGTTTGTATCGTGTGCTTGTTTGCATGAATGAAATGAAGTTAGTTGCAAAACCTGAGTCAAACTCAAAGTTTTAGCTTTGAAACCAAAACCATGAACCTTAGAACTTTCCCTCTTACCCCTTTATCTACCTCAATCTTCAGATGACTCGTGGAAATCAAGGAGGGAGCAGCTCATCGCAAGACCCAATGCTGCAGATCTTGCAGAATCTCATCACAGACAGAGAAGCAAGCAGGGCAGAACGCCAAGCTAACCTAGCAACACTGCAACAGATCGCCCAGATGGCTCTCAACAACCAAGGGCATGGAAACCAGGATCACCATGGGTCCAAACTCAAAAACTTCCAGAATACCAATCCCCCAATCTTCAACCAAGCTGAAAACCCACTAGATGCTGATGACTGGTTACAGACAATGGAAAACAACTTAGAAGTTGCAGGAGTTGATGACAACGAGAAAGTTCTCTTCGCCACCCACTATCTAGCGGGAGATGCAAGAGCTTGGTGGACTAGTATCCGTAACATGAACCATGGTCAAGTGATGACATGGGAAGCCTTCAAAACCAAGTTCAGCTGCACCCATGTGCCGCAAGGTCTAGTCACCGGACTAAGGGATGAGTTTCGCGATTTGAAGCAAGGAAGAATGACTGTGGTGGAATACCGTGACAGATTCCTATCGCTTGCAAGGTACGCCCCTGATGAGATCAACATAGAGGTCAAGAAGAAAGAGAGATTCCTGAACGGACTGCATGATGAGATGCAGACTGTCCTCGTCAACATCCGCTTCGAGGATCTCGAAGAGCTAGTCGACTCTGCCATTCAGATGGAAGGGAAGATTAATCAGGCAAACGACAACCGCAAATGTCGTATGATGCAGCAATCTGGAGCCACCGAAGTCACCGTCCCCAACCCCTCACTAGGATATGCACCAAGGAACAATCGACCCCCAATGTCTCGCCCAAGCTACCCCAACCGTAGCGGAGGCAATGTGAAGTCCGGAGGAAACAATCACAACTCCGGTAACACCAACAATTTCAACCGTGCCCCTCCCAAGAACAACAACAACAACACTGCACCCAGAACTGGCAGCAATGCTATGCCCGTTGCCGCAAAGGACAAGTCCCAGATCTCACCTATTTCGAGTGTGGAGTAAAGGGCCACTATTCCAATGAGTGTCCCAAGAAGACTGCCGCCACTGCCAATGTGAATGCCCCAGCTCAGCAGCAGCGTCGTGTTCAACCAGGAAGAAGATTTTCCCCAGGGAACCCTCACAACCGCAACGGCCGTCTCTTCCACATGAATGCCGAAGAAGCCCAGGAAGCGCCAGATGTAGTGCTGGGTATGTTTTCTGTCAACTCAGTTTTAGCAAGGGTATTGTTTGATTCAGGAGCATCGCATTCATTTGTCACCGAAGAATTTGCATGCACTAGTAAGATTCACCCAACCAACTTGAAGCATGTCATGATAGTTGAAATCCCCGGATCAACTACAAAAGCTAGAAAATTTTGCAAAGTTGTACCTATCAGGATACATGGGATAGATTTTTATGCCAACCTTATAGTACTTGGAACCAAAGGATTGGAAGTAGTACTAGGTATGGACTGGATGTCAAGGCATAAAGGAATGATAGACTATGCTAAGAAAGCCATCACCATGACCAGTAGTTCTAGAATAACAGTAGAGCATATATCTGAAACCTTACCCCGTCAATTCAAGTGCAACAAGACTCTAGCCCTACCCACCATAGACCAAGTCAGAGTAGTCTATGAATACCCCGACGTATTCCCAGATGAATTGCCAGGTATGCCCCCAGATAGGGATATTGAGTTCATTATCGAACTAATCCCCGGAACCGGACCCATAGCCCAGAGACCCTATAGCATGAACCCCTCAGAGTTAGTGGAACTGAAGAAGCAGTTAGATGCCATGTTAGCAACAGGCTTGATTCAACCAAGCGCATCACCATGGAGATTCCCAGTGTTATTCGTCGACAAGAAAGATGGAGGCAACCGTTTGTGCACGGATTACAGGAAACTGAATGATGTCACCATCAAGAACAAGTACCCCTTGCCAAAGATAGAGGATCTATTTGATCAGTTGACTGGAGCTCAGGTATTCTCAAAGATTGATCTTAGGACTGGTTATCACCAACTTAAGATTCGTGCAACGGATATTCCAAAGACCGCCTTCACTACTCGCTATGGTTTATACAAGTATACGGTTATGTCTTTTGGATTAACCACTTCCCCTGCTTATTTCATGAACCTCATGAATAAGATATTTATGAATTTCCTAGATAAGTTTATAGTTGTGTTTGTCGACGACATCCTTATCTACTCCAAGTCAGAAGAAGAGCATGAGCAACATCTGAGAATCATACTAGAAACCCTGAGAGAACATCGGTTATATGTCAAGTTCAGTAAGTGTGAGTTTTGGCTGAAAGAAGTAGGATTCCTAGGACATATTGTGTCTATCGGAGGAGTCTCTGTTGATCCCGCCAAGATCAGAGATGTCGAAGCATGGGAAGCCCCAGCCACTCAAACCCAACTCCGTGCATTCCTTAGATGAGCGGGATACTACCGCAAGTTTGTCGAAGGATTTTCAATTATCGCCAGACCCATGACCCAATTGTTGAAGAAGGACAAGAAGTTTGAATGGACCGAAGTGTGAAGCCAGTTTCCAAGAACTAAAGAAGAGATTGATATCAGCCCCAATATTGATCATGCCAGACATCAAGATGCCGTTTAATGTATATTGTGATGCATCCAAGATTGGTCTCAGATGTGTATTGATGCAAGAAGGAAAAGTCAACGCTTATCTGTCTCGACAACTGAAGCAGCATGAGCAGAACTATCCGACCCATGATCTTGAGTTAGCAGCCGTAGTGTTGGCACTGAAGACATGGCGTCATTACCTTATGGGTAATTGCTGTGAGATTTATTCAGATCACAAAAGCTTGAAGTATATTTTCACTCAGAAGGAGCTGAATATGAGACAAAGGAGATGGATAGAGTTAATCAAGGATTATGACCTTGACATTCACTATCACCCCGACAAAGCCAATGTGGTAGCGGATGCTCTTAGCAGATTGCCTTGCAGGCTAAACACCATGATCAAGGAGAAGGAGCCAAGTTTGTATGAGGAGTTGGAGCAGTTTAGGACTGAGCTAGTTAGCAAAGGATTCTTAGCTAGCATTGAAATTCAACCCACATTGATTAGCCAAATCAAGGAAGCCCAGAAGGGAAATTAAAGTATCGACGGAATCAAACATCGTATTGGTATAGGAAAGGTACCAGGATTCACTAAAGACGAAGAAGGAGTTCTGTGGTATGAAGGACGTATCTGTGTGCCAGCAGATTTGGAGCTGAAGCAAGTTATGATGCAGGAAGCTCTTGATACTCTTTATTCTATCCACCCCGGAGGAACAAAGATGTATCAAGATTTGAAAGAGCAATTTTGGTGGCACAAGATGAAGAGAGAAATCGGAAGCTACATCACCAAATGTGACATCTATCAAAGAGTCAAAGCAGAGCATCAGAGACCCGCGGGACTGTTACAACCATTACAGATTCTGGAATGGAAATGGGATTCCGTTGGAATGGACTTTATCACCAGTTTGCCTACTTCCAGTAGGGGAAATGACTTAATCTGGGTCATAGTTGATAGACTGTCCAAGGTAGCTCACTTCATACCTGTCAAGACTACCTACCAGAGTGCGAAGCTAGCAGAGCTATACATTGCTAGGATTGTTAGTCTGCATGGAACCCCCAAGACCATAGTATCAGATCGAGGAACCCAGTTTACCTCGAGATTTTGGCAGAAGGTTCATGAAGGATTGGGAACCAAGTTGAATTTCAGCACCGCTTATCACCCGCAAACTGATGGACAGACTGAGAGAGTCAACCAGATCCTAGAAGATATGTTAAGAGCTTGTGTGTTAGAATATGGATCAAAATGGGAAGACTGCCTTCCTTTCGCAGAATTCTCATATAATAATAGTTATCAAGCTAGTTTGCAGATGGCACCATTTGAGTTCCTATACGGAAGAAAGTGCCGCACCCCTTTGAATTGGTCACAAGTAGGAGAGAGTCAGATCTTTGGACCCGACATTCTCCGAGAAGCCGAAGAGAAAGTTCACAAAGTTCGTGAGCACCTCAAGACCGCCCAATCTAGATAGAAGAGTTATGCCAACAAGAGAAGGAGAGACCTGACTTTCAATGTCGGAGATTTTGTATACCTCAAGGTTTCGCCATTGAAAGGAACCCAACGCTTTAGTCTGAAAGGAAAGTTATCCCCCAGATATATCGAGCCCTTCAAGATTCTGAACCGTTGAGGAGAAGTATCGTATCAACTGGAACTGCCGAAGAGACGTCAGCCATCCACAATGTGTTCCATATTTCGTTACTTCGCAAATGCCTGGAAGTGCCGGAGAAGACGGAAGTTTTCAAGAACATCGATCACCGACCTGTGGAGATCAACAATGACCTGACATATCGTGAAGTGCCCATCCGTATCCTAGAAGAAGCTTACAGAACCACCAGGACCAGAAGTATCAAATTCCTCAAGATTCTATGGAGCAACCATACCGAAGAGGAAGCCACTTGGGAGCGAGAAGATTACATTAGGACAGAGTTCCCAGATCTCTTTAGTTCCTAGTTTTCTTTTATAAATCTCAGAACGAGATTTTGTTTAAGGGGGGAAGGTTTGTAACTTCCCAAAACTTTAATCCAAGGCTATTAAGATCCAAGTCATCTAAATTAGGGTTAACAAAAACTTTTCCATTTTAAAATGATTAAAGCATTCATATGTGTGTGCATTTAAATAGGAGTTGTTTTGAATTGCCATGATTAAGTGATCCATTGCTTGTAAAATGATTCTTAGGTGAAATAAACATCATCTAGATCATTCCCAAACAAATCCCAAAGAAAAACAAATCAAAATGAATAAAAGAAAGAAATGGTCATTTGTGCCATTTTAATCAACATGCCTACTTTGGCTATTCCTAGTACTCAATTCTTAATAGAGACAAATGTGGATCTTTGCACCCCTTGCTAGTACATGTAATGATGTACCAAGGCCCACTTTGTGATCTGCCAAAAACTTTCAAACACTAATTTTAAATGGCATTTGAAATTTGAATGTAGTTCATATGGGAAGATCACACTTATTCAAAAACCACTCAAAAGAGCTCCACTTTCAAAACCCAAGCAACCACAGAGGCTTAAGCATGTGTATAGCAAACCCACCAAAAATCTTTTCAAAATTCAAAACTAAATTTCTTTCGGCCATTTTCACAAACACTTGGTAGGCAGGATTCACACCTAGTATTAGCTCACTGTTTTCTACATGGTTTTGCCACCCATTTGACCTCAAATTACTCCCTCTATCTCCATTTGATCTAACCAAGCCATAATCACCCCATCCCGTAGTCCCTAGCAGCAGTGCCGCGCCACCTGAGCACCATGCTCGCCGGTCGAGCATGGATAGCTCGTAGCCGACCACCCCTCTCTCTCTCTCGCCATGTCTAGGAGCTAGACCAGACCACACCGCCGCCCTCTGTCCCTTCCCCGAGCAAAGCCGAGTCGTGGACCACTCGCCCAGCGCTGCGCCCAGAGCGTCTGCACCATGCCGAGCACGCGCCAGAGCGCCGCGCCCAACAAGCGTGCACACGCCATGCCTCGACCGCAGCCCGCGCTCACCGCTCAGCCACGGACCCAGGAATCGCCCGGACATGCCCGTTCGCTGCCGTTTGACCCGCAGCCACCGCACGCCATGTCGAACGCCGCCTCTGCCGCTCAAAGCGTGAGCACCGCCCGACCGTTTGCCACCGCCCCTAGCAGCTCCATTACACCGTAGAGCACCGCTAGGAGACCGCGTATCGATCGCCGCTCGCCGCCATGCCGCTAGCAGCCTATAGCCATGTCGCCACCGTCGCCTGGCCACGCCGTGTTGTCCCGTCGTCGAGCCTATATAAAGAGGCCACCCCAGCCTTATTCTGCACACCACTCACCTCCCCTCTCACCACTGATCAGTCCCCACTTCTTCCCGGAGCCGCTCGAGCTCGTAGTCGCCGGAATTCCACCGGAGCTGGCCGCTTCTGGAGGAGAAGGGCCCCGCTGATTGCGACCACCCCTGACCTCGCCGTCGTCCACCAGTTCGTTTGCCCACCTCGCCGTCGTCGATGGAGCCCTGGTACGCCCCCTGAGCACCCCCACCGAGCCGCTAGGGTTAGACCTCGCCGGCGACCTGTCCGTCATCGACGACGAGCCCCAGCCGTAGATCCTAGTTCTAATCTAACGGCCCACATCGCCCCTACCGCTTCGCATGTAAAGAGTCACGACGGTGGACCCCGTCACCGCTGTGCATGAGTGCCACTGGCCGCCCGTTTTCGTTCCTTGTGACCCATTTAATTCAAATTAGGATTTTCTATTTTAGTTTGAACTTAGTTATGTCCCCTAGTTTGAAAATCAATTCAGAGAGATCTACGAATCCAAATGGAGTTATTCCAATTTTGTTAGAAAGCTACTGAAAAGATCTACCCAAGACCGTTGGATTTAATTCAATTAGAGTTAGAGATCTCTCCTAGTAAAAATAACAAGACAGAAGCTTTTGCACATTCAAACATTTTTATAAAATCAACCATGATAGCTTTTGAGTTGATTCCAACTCTCAAAAATCACATTTAACCATACCTATCTGAATATGTAATAATATTAGGGTTTACATGAAGTGACATTGGACTAGTACCAAAATAATGCTATATAGGCATTTCTAGTCACTTTAAATCACTAAATAATGAACTTAAACCAAAGTAATTATGAACCAACCCTTAAATTACATTCCCATATGTTAGAATATGTGGTGATGACATGTGTCCACATGATCCCATATTTTAAGTGGTGAATATATAAATCTTAGTTAATTTTGAATGAGTATAAATTACTTTTCTTAAATAAAAAGAATAAAACTAGTTAATAAAACTTTTGATGCTTGTGATGATAATAGATCATCAAATGTGTGCCTTAGAGTGCTAATTATACTAGTTAAGTATTGCTTGGTGATTGTGTACTCTATATGTATTTATAGACGATAGTACTGACCAAGCTTTCGAGGAGGAGGAGTTCTATCATGAGGAGGAAGAAAACTTCAACCACTGCACCAACCAAGGCAAGCTATTGTTAGCAAGCTAGAATTAAGCTAGAGAAAATAAGAAAGATGCATTAGGCATGCTTTGGTTATACCACTTTAACTATTACTTACCCCAAGTATTATTTTCCAAGCTTTATTTCCTTTACTTTACCAAAGTCCCTTACTTGTTTTGAAGGTAGCATAAAGAGTATAAAACTTGACCTATTTAGATAACCTTAGATGTCATTCTATGGCATGAGATTGATCCCATCTTTCCACCTTAGTGAACACTCTTAACTTAGTAGTTTAGAGTTAGATAAAAGCTTGAGTCACTTTAGATGGGAACACTTGGTGAAAATGAATTGTGAAAACCTTAGAATGATGAGTCATTCTATTGAAATGTTTTGACATTTGTTGAGAAACACAAATGGTTTATGATGATGAAAATGTTGAGGCATGAGCCTTGACCCTTTTACAAAACTGATGGTTGGATTCAGATGCGATACCATTCCAAATTTACTGTACAACCACAATACCTGAATTGGGTAAGGCTTAGCCGGAAGTTTATATGCATTAGTATTAGTTCCCTCGCGGGAGAGGTTTGAGCTAAGGCTACCTCTCAATGTTGTCCACCTATGAAGTGCCCAAGATGACAAATGGTCATGGTTGGGAGGCCATGCTCATAGGAGAGGTGCTTATACTAGGGTGTGTAAAGGAAAGGTTATGTTTGATTATCTGCATGCTAAGTATGATGATTCAGGGTTATCCCTGACAGATGTATCGAATCTTGTGGTGAAAGTGTACCACCTCTGCAGAGTGTCAAACTATTCGAATAGCCGCATCCGCGGTTATGGACAGTTGGAGTGGCCATACTGTTTCATTGTCAGATGTTTTCAAAATAACTTATGAGATGAACGATGAATCTTGACTTGACCACAACAGGGTTGTGACTATGATACTAGCTTCCCAACTTAAGTGATTCTAGAACTTTATTTTTCTTTCTTTGCTTCTGAACTCAGCTTAGGTTTCAAACTTAACTTTATAGTTAAACCTAGAGTTAGCACTTTACTTAGAATTATACTACTTGTTAGTGGTAGTTTGCGAGTACTTAAAGAGTACTCATGGCTTTTGTCCCTGGCTATTCTCATGGCCAGACTATGAAGGAGACTACCAAGATGATGGCCAGCAGGACGGCTATGATAACTAGGACTATCTGCCTTCGTCAGCATTGCACGTGCCCCTGAAGATGGACCCCACCGCTATGCTTATCTTTTATTTCCGCTGCTTGTTGTATTAAGACTGGATCAGGAGATCCTTATTTGTGTAAGAACTTATTTATGGTTTGTAATGGATGATGTATTGTGATATCCAATCTGTTATGTCTCGCAAAAATGGTAATCCTGGGATTGCGATGAATGACATAACAGGCATCTGGGATTAAAAATCCGGGTGTTGATACCTTGCAAGACTCATAATCCTGGATAGACCCTACTCTCTTATCCCCCTTAGGCATCAAAACACCAAAAAGGAACAAGAGTGTAGACAGTACTGGTGCTCACACAAAATAATCCAGATCATGAGCACGAGCATCAGAGTCTTCCTCCTTATCTTCATCACCATCATCTTCATCAAACTCTTCCATTTCATCGTCATCAACAGCTAGAGGATACATAGGATGGTGAGACCTTGAAGTGGCAAATGCAGGTAGCTCGGAGTAGTCAAAGCCCTAGAACATCTCATGATCAATAGGAGGCATTTCGTGGTTCATATAGGGAATATGGTTAAGCTCATTTACAATAGGAGGGACTAGGATATTTCTCTCTGCTAGGTAGGCATTGGGCCTCCTCCTAGTCTCCTAGCCTAGCTCAAGGCCCTAATGAGCTACAACATAGGTATTGCGGCACATATCCCACAAATCAGTGAAGAACTCGATGAGATCTTTCTTGGGAGCCACAGAAGTGTGGTGAGATCTAGAAGTAGCAAACTGATGGTCATGCTTGGCCTTGGTCCTTACCTCACTATAATCCTCGTAGAGAGAGAGATAGTAATTCTGTTTTCACACATTGGACACAAAGTGTCTGACTCGGGGCACACATGCATTGATCAAGAGTTGAACATACTGGCAATAGTTAGGCGTCATGTGCTTCTCCAAGGACCTTTTAAAATCTCTATAGATGAAATTACAACTGTTGATCTTCCTCAGCCTTTCTAGATGGTAGTAGTACATCAGATTGAGGTGATAAGAACATCAAATAGCATCATCACCCACCTTGCCCACTATATTCACACAGAATAGCTTGGCCAAAGAATGGTAGTAGTAGTAGTACATGCTAGAAATACTGGGAGGAAGTTTTGTTGGGTCAGGAGGGTACCAATGACCAATGTTATGAAAAGTCATGATTTTCTTGGGGTGAATGCAAAAACCACTTGCTCATCCTTCACCATATCCTAAAGCTTCACAAAATGGATCAAAAGTGGCAGAATAGGCCTCAGTACTAGACATCAAAGTAATGGTGTCATCAGGATCATTGTGGAAATAGATAGTGTAGTGAAACTGGCGAATGAGAAGATGAAACATCACCTCATTTATTATCACAATATCAAATATTTCCATCTTCTTCAGGGTTGCATCAATGTAGTGACAATCTCTATTCACATGCAGTCGGTAATAATCAACAATGAGGGCCTTAGGGATCACATAGAGACCATTATTGAGGAAGTCTGGCTGGTTATAGAAATCATCCCAAAGGCAGCATTGAGTGAGAGTCCAGAATTTCTTGTCGGGTTGATCGTATGTCCTCTCATACAAATGGTAAGGATTTTGAAACCTTATGTTCCTCCACTCATCTGAAGGAATGACATCCACATTATGAGTTGGCACATCCTCTTCTTATTGTGAGCCAAGTGACTTTCCCTTCTTTCTAGAGGCAATGGAATTTTGCTTTGCAGCAACCCGACTTCCTTCAGCCCCAAGACTAGCTAGCTGCTTGGGAGGCCTGATGTTGTGCTGACTTGGAGGTAATGCAAGTACTAGTGTGGAAATTGGTAGGATGCTCACTCATGTTTCTCTTCTTGGCTTTATATTGAACCTGCTCAGATTCATTGTGCTTGCTAGACTCGCTGTGCTCAAAATCTGAAACAAAAACAACATATAGGAGGATAGCACAAGGTAAGTGTACATGTCACAAGAAAAGAACCCATCCAATTTGTATATGAACAAGTGCAATGTTCAAAATTCGGAGATAAAGGCTTTTTGGCAAGCAAACTGGTGAATCGATTTGTCCACCAAAAATTTCGGTGCTAGCACCGGTGAGCCGGAACAACCACCGAATCAAACTGGTGCCATGGCCGACGGACTGGAACGGCCGCCAAAACGCACGGTGATGCCAAGTTTGATGCAATGTCTCACAAATTTACAAAAATTGACTTAGTACTTGTACAACCATAACTAATGGGTAGATTGGAAACCATGAATTGACTTGGGTGGTCTCCATTGGCATAGGAACTAACCCTAGATTTAACACCCACTTTCACGGAGCAAACCTAGAGGAAATTGAGAGCTAGAGAGAGGGAGACAAGTTACCTGAAGAAGACATTATTCTCCTTACCCAAGCTTGGCAACAAGTTGGGTCTCAATGGAGAAAACTTGGAAAATCCAAGATCTCCCAATGCGGTCTAAGACTTGAGATTTCCTTTAGTGGAAAGCCTTAAAATGACCCCATCTATGGATTTGTGGAGTTTGAGTGGGTGGATAAGGCTAGAGAGGTGGTGGAGTAACTCTGGGTGGTGGCAATAAAGGAGGAGACGTGGTAGAGAAAGTGTAGGAGTTTCCAATAGTTCCACACACAAGGGCACTTAAGTCCCGATTTTTCCAAACCCACGGTGAAAATAGTAACGCCAGACCTGGCGTCGTAATGACCTAGGCCAAACCAGCGGTAGACCCATCACACCGATTTGCTCGCCGAAATTGCCAACTGCTCCATTTTTTGATCTTTTGTTGTAGAAATGTGATTTTTTGTGGAGATATAGTATGCCATGTATGGATAGACAGAATACATGGGTTCTAGGCATAAGCATTGTATTATAAGCAAATAAGAGTGTAATAGCAACAATGGGCATGCATTAAATTATATCAAGAACCAATATTTTCTCAAGAACACAAGTTTTTCTTGCAAATGAAAGATCACAAAGCCTCGAAAAATTGGGAACACCAAGATGCATAAGAGGCAAATGTTGGCTAGGGGATTTATCCCCATATGTTTAATCACAAATGTCATTAAATTTGAAAGATAGATACTTGGACCCATATAATGACATTATATCAATTAATTTTGCACACATAGGTATGCATCATACCAAGACATGGTAAGATGACTATCCCTGCATGTGTTGCATGACTAGGCTACATAGCAAGTTATAAGAGTAAGAATACAATGCAAGAAGTAAATCAATCCAAGTTTGTAGGATCAAAAATACCAAGTTCTCACCTCACCATGACAAAACGGTCTTCATCCAAAGTTTCGTGAAGATATCCACCAATTGGAGTATCGTTCCCACATGGCTGAGATTGATATCACCATTTGCGACATGGTCACGTAGGAAGTGGTGGAAGATGTCAATATATTTGGTTTGAAAATGTTGAATAGGGTTGTTGGCGATCTTTATTGTGCTTTCACTGTCAAATAGAAGAATCATCATACCAAGAGACACATCATAGTCTTTCAAGGTTTGCTTCATCCATAGCGATTGAGAGCAACAAGATGCTGAGAAAATGTATTCGACTTCCATGGTGGATAGTGTGTTGGAGTTCTGTTTCTTGGATGACCAACTCACCAATGACCGGATAATGAATTGGCAATCCATCTAGGTCAACTTCTGATCAACCTTATCACCGGCAGTATTGGAACCCGAGTAGCTAACAAGCTCAAAGGTTGACCCCTTTGGATACCAAAGCCCGAGAGTATGTGTGAGAACAAGGTATCTTAAAATCCCTTTGACTGCCGTCAAATGGCACTCCTTAGGAGCAGATTGAAAACAACACACATTTCAACACTTAACATGATATTCGTCCTATAAGCACAAATGGAGAGCAAAGGACTCAAGCATAGAATGATATACCTTTTGATCAACGTCCTTCTCACCTTCTCCAAGGTCTAGTTGCCCATTTATTGGCATGGGTGTCTTTGCGGGATGGGCCTTGGTCGTATTAAACTTCTTAAGCATGTCCTTTACATACTTTTATTGGGAGATGAAAGTGCCACGAGCAAGTTACTTCACAATGAAGCCTAGAAAGTACTTCAACTTGCCCATCATGGACATCTTAAATTTCTTAGTCATCAACTTGGAAAAAGTTTTCTTTATGAAATTCATTAGCTCCACCAAAAATAATATCATCAACATAGATTTGGCATATGAACAAGACACCTATTTTAACCCGTTTAGTGAAAAAGTGATGGCCCAAAATATATCGAGCTCGTTGGGGAACCCCAAGAGGAAGGTATGATGAGCACAACAACTAGTCTTCCCTCAGTTATGAAACCAAGGTTATCGAACCAGTAGGAGCAAGGAAACACCTCCAAGGTGTTGTTTCCAACTTGGAATCCTGCACAACACAACCACATAACTTTGCCCCCAACTTACAGTGAGGTTGTCAATCTCACTGGTTTTGCTGAAAACAAAGGATTAAACGTATTGTGTGGAAGAAAGTAAAAGCTTGCAGAAAGTAAATAGAAAACAATAAACAATTGTACATTGATGGTAAAACAAAGGATCGGGTCCATAGTTCACTAGTGGTGGTTCTCCTTAAGATTGATGACATGTTGGGTGAACAAATTACAGCGGGGCAATTGAAAAACATCGAGAAAGCATACATGCATATACTAATCATCTTGACTCCTATGAAATTTGATTGGGCATTACCACATTATACATAGACCGTAATCCAACTGCATCTATGACTAATAATCCACCCTCAGGTTATCAATCCGACCCCCCTCCAGTATTAAGTTGCAAGCAACAGATAATTGCATTACGCATTGCATGTAAAGTAAACAATACGATTGTTCTATGAACAAAGGATTGTTGTTTTCTCCCTAGTAGCAACAACACATCTAGTACCTTAGAGATTTACATCGGTTCCCAGTTACTAGAGGCATGAACCCACTATCGAGCATAAATACTCCCTCTTGGAGTTGCTAGCATCTACTCGACCAAGATATCTACTAACAATGGAGAGCATGCAAGATCACAAATAACAAAGACATGATAGAATCAATAATCAATCTGAAATAGCATATCAATATCCATCGGTTCACCGCAAACACAACATGTATGATTACAAATAGATGATCTTGATCATGAACGGAGCTCACAAGATCTAGACATGGTAGCACAAAGGAGAAGAACCAACCATCTAGCTACTACATGGACCCGTAGTCCAAGGATGAACTACTCACGCATCACACCGGAGGCTTGCATGGTGATGAAGAAGGCCTCCAGGGTGAATTCACCCCTCCGACAGGGTGCCGGGAAGAGCTTCAGATCCCTCCCGATCTAGGGATGGAGATGACGGTGGCTATAGACTCTTTCGTGGAATTTTGATCGGGTCCTTAGGGTTTCTGTATCGGAGGCATCTTATAGACGAAAGGGGAGGCCGAGGGGGTCCCTAGGTGTCCACACCACCCCCTAGCGCGGGCTAGGCCTGGCCGCGCGGCCAGGTGGTGTGGGCGGCCCCTGGCCCCTCTCCGTCTCGTATTCTCGCTCCGTGTCCCCCTTGGTGAAATATTGACTTTGGCTTTTGTCCCGTCCAATTCCGAGAATATTCATTTTCTGACTTTCTTGGAACCAAAAACAGCAGAAAATAGGCAGCTGGCACTACGACATCTTGTTAATAGGTTAGTCCAAGAAAGTGTATAAAAATACTCCAAAGTGTGGACAAAACATAAGAAAGTAGATATAAAAGAAGCATGGAACATCAAAAATTATAGATACGTTTGCAACGTATCAACATCCCCAAGCTTAACTCCCGCTCGTCCTCGAGTAGGTAAGTGATAAAAAGAAAGAATAATTTTTGAGGTGACATGCACCATCATAAACTTGATCAAAGTATTTGTAAAACATTGATAGCTGGGATCATAGTACTTCAACATAGCATGAAAGATAAAGTTCTAACAATAAGACATAGCAACTATGTTGTAACATGAAAATGAACAAACAAAAGATTCATGAATAACAATGCTTTGCAAGAGGTTTGTTTGTTTCACATAAAGAAAACATAGCATAGTGGCATTCAACTTGTCCCTCACAATGTAGCAAATCATAATTGCATATGACACCTTCAAAGTTTATAAGGGTGACTAGATACAAATAGTTTAAGAACAAGCAATATCAAAGTTATGCATCAATCAACAAGTCTTGGGACAATGCACATTAAACTAAGAATGACCACTATGCTCTCTCAATAGGTGCATAAAGATAGAAGGTGGAGACTCAATATAAAAGTGGAAGAAAGGCCTTCATAGAAGGAAGCAGGGATTCAAGTTTCATAAAGAGCTTCCAAAAATTATGGTACTTATTAGCTTTCAGCTCTCATTGCCCCGATCATAAGCATCTTGAAGTGATTAAGGTTAAAGTGAACAAACTATGGAGTATATGCTTGACAAAGTATAAGTTGGAAATCTCATGTCCCTTGAATACGAGGGCCGCTCCTCATGCTACTCAAGTTTAGTTATCGGTAAGTTCTTGGCATAGTAAGTACATGTGTATCATAGAGAACCGCCAACGGGGTACCCCTTGCCCGATGATACGGAAGAATCCCCATATCAAAATGACAAGGCAAGCAGACAACGAGTATCTCAGCAATCTTCTTATTTACCATGGGAAAATGGTGCTTTTTTCTCTATTTCCTCTTTTCTCATATCTTTTTTTTCTTTTTTTCTTTTTCTCAATCTCTATCTCTTTTTTTATAAGAAGAATGCTTGATAGATTGCTCATTATGGTTACGCTGCAGGTTTCCTCCATGATTAGGCATGGATTAGACCGGCGGCCCAGACGTTTCTCTAACACACATACATAACTCCATGGACTTACAAGCTCCCCTTTCATTTCACACTGACGACATCCATAGACAAAAGAGCATGATATCAACTAGGTACAATGTACAAGTGCAATGTTGAAAGCGTTCCCCATGACAGCATGGTTCTGCTAATCCCCAACATATAAGTGCAAGCATATACAACATAGACGACACAATGGTTCAAGTTTATTAGGGAACAAAATTAAAGTGTGCCATCAAGTTCGTGGGAGCTTTAATCACTAGTTTTCTCATAACAAGTTTAATTCGGAAGGTAGATAAAAACATGAATATACTTGGAATAGCAAATGCTAATAGGTAGTATGGTGGACTCTTTGGAGTAACTTGGTTTTATTTGGAGTTGGATACATGAGTGGAACTCATACTTGGTTATGGAGGCTAGCAAAAGACTGGGAGCGACCAACTAAGAGAGCAATAATGGCCATAATCATGCAAAGCGACAAAACATTATTAATTAAAGCATAAAGTGATATTACAAGTCGAAAACTAAAGGATCATAAAGGCTATGGTGACTTTTGATAGTCTTAACATGGTGTGAGCATGCACCAAGTCAACCCAAATAAAGCATCAAAGGAGAATACCACAATACTATGCTTTAATATGCTAAAACAACGCATGATTCTTTCAAGGCATATTAAGCAATCTCAATTGTTTATAACATGTCATGCTACAGCAAAGATCACTAAGCATAAAGACAAAACAATATCAAGCATGACATGACAAAGCATAGGCCACAGTCAAAAACAAACTCTCTTTACCACTTAAGCATGAACTTTCCTACTCTTTTCCAATCCAAACCAAACTATTTGAAATCTAATGTATGAAAGAGGGGGTCCAACCAATTTATTCAAGCAAACTAATAAAACCAAGCAAAGGAAAACCAAAAACAAAAACAAAGACACTCCAAGAACAACACAACTGTGCACGAAACAATAAAAATGAAGTGTTTGGAAGAACCTGAGATTTTTTATTGATGAAGAAGGGGATGCCTTGGGCATACCCAAGCTTTGACGCTTGTACTTCTTGGATATTTCTTGGGGTGACACGCGTGGCATCCCCAAGCTTGAGCTTTAGTCCATTCTTCATCTCATTACATCATTCTCTCCATACACCTGAAATTCTTCCTTCATACAAAACTTCACACAATCTTTATTAGCAACATTAGTGTACTCAAGATAATAAGTCTTTGGGTTCAGTTTCAACACCAATAAAACTTCCATTAAAACACAAGCTATTGTAGCACTTCCCTTGAAAAGCTCAATTCCCCAAAGAGAACCCAAAAAGGAACCAACAAGAAGCAAATGCAAATAATGGCAGAAATCTGTCAAAACAGACCAGCAGGTAAAAACCAATTTTTTCGAAGATCTTATGTTGCTCAAATCGAAAAGTGTTGAACTAAAGAAAGTTATATAACAACCTGGGTCAGAAGCACAAAAATTAACGCCTCAAAATGACATACAGAGATTTTACACGAAATTTTACAGCGAAGCACAAAAATCTGTTTCAAGACAGCAACTTTCTCAAGCATTACTTCTCTCTCATTAGATGTTACTCTTGGCACAAAAAGCAAATAAAAAGGATAAGGAGCGGTTATTACTAAGGTAATAACTTCCAAGACTAATCTAAAACTTTTGGGTTATCTCCCAATAAGTACTTTTCTTTAACGCCTTTAAGTTAGGCATAAGAAGCAAGAAAAAGAATCTCGTGTTCTCAAATGAAGAAGAATTAAGAGCAAATTTTGTTTTCATAGGAGAGGCAAAAGGAATCTTCTCTCTCTTCTTAGGGTAGTGTTCTATACCTTTCTTGAGTGGGAGTTGATATTTAATGGTGCCTTCTTTCATATCAATAATGGCACCAACAGTTCTAAGAAAAGGTCTTCCCAAAGTAATAGGACAAGAAGCATTGCATTCAACATCCAAAACATAGAAATCAACGGGGACATAGGCATTGTTAACCATAATAAGAACATCATTAATACTCCCCATGAGTTTCTTTTTAGCATTATCATCAAGTGGGACATTTAAATAACAATCTTCCAATGGTTGCAAATCAAGCATATCATAAATCCTTCTAGGCATAATAAAAACACTACTATCAAGATCACATAAAGCTTTGAAATCAAAATAATTCACTTTCATATTAATGATGGGTTCCCAACCATCTTCTAGTTTCATAGGAATATAAGATTTATGTTTCATCTTTTCTTCTTTAATTTTTATGAGAGCGTCAGTAATGTGTTTTGTAAAGGCCATATTCATAGCACTAGCATTAGGACTTTTAGCAAGCTTTTGTAGGAACTTAATTACTTCACAGATTTTGCAACCATCAAGATCAAAATCATAATTATCATCTAAAGTAGTAGAGCTATTACTAGCTTCAACACTAGTGGTAGTGATAGTAGAAACACTAATATTTCTAGCAATTTCATCTTCTCTTTCCCACTTAGCATGCAATTCAGCTAATAGTCTAACATTCTCATCAATTCTAACTTGTATGGCATTAGTAGCAGCAAAGGGATTTTCAATAGTTTCAGGTTTAGCAGCCATTTTATTAAAAGAAGATTATGCTTCAGCCAATGATGCTATATTTCTTTCAGCATTAGAGAGTTTTTCCTCAATAGTTTTATTGAAAGAAGTTTGTTTACTAATAAAATATTTAAGCATAATTTCAAGTTCAGAGGGAGCACTCCTATTATTGTTGTAGGAATTTCCATAAGCATTACCATTATTGGGAGGATATGGCCTATAGTTATTATTACCAAAATTATTCCTATAGGCATTGTTGCTAAAATTATTATTTCTTATAAAGTTCACATCAACTTGCTCTTCTTGAGCAACCAAAGAGGCTAAGGGAACATGATTTGGATCAATATGAGGTTTCCCATTAACAAGCATAGACATAATAACATCAATTTTATCACTCAAGGAGGAGGTTTCTTCAACAGAATTTACCTTCTTACCTTGTGGAGCTCTCTCGGTATGCTATTCAGAATAGTTAACCATCATATTATCCAGAAGCTTTGTTGCAGCACCCAAAGTAATGGTCATAAAGGTACCTCCAGCAGCAGAATCCAGTAGATTTCTTGAAGAATAGTTCAATCCTGCATAAAAGGTTTGGATAATCATCCAAGCAGTCAGTCCATGAGTGGGACATTTCTTTACCAAAGATTTCATTCTTTCCCAAGCTTGAGCAACATGTTCATTATCAGATTGTTTAAACTTCATTATTTCACTTCTCATAGATATAATCTTAGCAGGAGGATAGTATTTTCCAATGAAAGCATCTTTGCATTTAGTCTAAGAATCAATACTATTTCTAGTTAGGGATTGCAACCATTCTTTAGCTTTTCCTCTCAAAGAGAAAGGAAACAATTTAAGCTTAATAATATCCCCATCTATATCCCTATGCTTTTGCATCTCACAAAGTTCAACATAGTTATTTAGATGAGCAGCAACATCTTCAGTACCAATACAAGAAAATTGTTCTCTCATAACAAGATTGAGTAAAGCAGGTTTAATTTCAAAGAAAGTAGCTTCAGGAACATGTGGAGCAATAGGTGTGCACATGAAATCATTGTTGTTGGTGCTAGTGAAGTCACACAACTTAGTGTTTTCAAGGGTAGTCATTTTTTTGTGTTTTTAATAAAGAAAGAAAACTAGTACAACTATTTTTTGTGATTTTGATAAAGAAACAAGCAAACAAAGAAAAAATAAACTAAGAAATACAAAAATAACAAAGTAAAGAGATTGGTTATGAGGGACTCCCCTTGTGAAGATGTGCTTGACTCCCCGACAACGGCGCCAGAAAAAGTGCTTGATGGCCTAAAATATATCGAGCTCGTTGGGGAACCCCAAGAGGAAGGTATGATGAGCACAACAGCAAGTCTTCCCTCAGTTATGAAACCAAGGTTATCGAACCAGTCGGATCAAGGAAACACCTCCAAGATGTTGTTTCCAACTTGGAATCATGCACAACACAACCACATAACTTTGCCCCCAACTTATAGTGAGGTTGTTAATCTCACTGGTTTTGCTAAAAACAAAGGATTAAACGTATTGTGTGGAAGAAAGTAAAAGCTTGCAGAAAGTAAAACGAAAGCAGATTGTAGATTGATGGTAAAAGAAAGGACCGGGGTCCATAGTTCACTAGTGGTGGTTCTCCTTAAGATAGATGACATGTTGGGTGAACAAATTACAGCGGGGCAATTGACAAACATCGAGAAAGCATACATGGATATACTAATCATCTTGACTCCTATGAAATTTGATTGGGCATTACAACATTATACATAGACCGTAATCCAACTGCATCTATGACTAATGACCCACCTTCAGGTTATCAATCCGAACCCCCTCCAGTATTAAGTTGCAAGCAACAGATAATTGCATTACGCATTGCATGTAAAGTAAACAATACGATTGTTCTATGAACAAAGGATTGTTGTTTTCTCCCTAGTAGCAACAGCACATCTAGTACCTTAGAGATTTCTGGGTTCCCAGTTACTAGAGGCATGAACCCACTATCGAGCATAAATACTCCCTCTTGGAGTTGCTAGCATCTACTCAGCCAAGATATCTACTAACAACGGAGAGCATGCAAGATCACAAATAACAAAGACATGATAGAATCAATAATCAATCTGAAATAGCATCTCAATATCCATCGGATCCCGCAAACACAACATGTATGATTACAAATAGATGATCTTGATCATGAACGGAGCTCACAAGATCTAGACATGGTAGCACAAAGGAGAAGAACCAACCATCTAGCTACTACATGGATCCGTAGTCCAAGGATGAACTACTCACACATCACACTGGAGGCTTGCATGGTGATGAAGAAGGCCTCAGGTGAATTCTCCCCTCGGCGAGTCTTGGAAGAGCTTCAGATCCCTCCCGGTCTAGGGATGGAGATGATGGCGGCTACAGACTCTTTCGTGGAATTTTGATCGGGTCCTTAGGGTTTCTATATCGAAGGAATCTTATAGGCTGACGGGGAGGCCGAGGGGGTGCCCTAGGCGGCCACACCACCCCCTGGCGCGGGCCAGGACTGGCTGCGTGGCCAGGTTTTGTGGGTGGCCCCTGGCCCCTCTCTATCTCGTATTCTGGCTCCGTGTCCCCCGTGGCAGAAAACAGGCAGCTAGCACTGTGGCATCTTGTTAATAGGTTAGTCCAAGAAAGTGTATAAAAATACTCCAATGTGTGGACAAAACATAAGAAAGTAGATATAAAACAAGCATGGAACATCAAAAATTGTAGATACGTTTGCAATGTATCATAAAGCTAGAATCGAACTTCCCCACTCTAAACCCATCCTTGAATAAGAAATCCCTAAGGTACTCATACCAAGCACATGGAGCTTGATTTAGTCCATAGAGTGTCTTATGGAGTAAATACACATGGTTGGGATAGCGCGAGTCTTCAAAACCCTGGGGTTGATCAACATAAGACTCTTGTTTCAAGGGACCATTAATAAATGCACTTTTCACATCCATTTGATAAATCTTGAAGTTATAAAAAGATGCATATGCAAGCAATATATGAATAGCTTCAAGGCGTGCCACAGGCTCAAAGGTTTCCTCATAATCCATACCTTCTATTTGGGCAAACCCTTGTGCCATGAACCTTGCTTTGTTTCTCGTGATGACTCCATTCTCATTTTGCTTGTTCTTAAATACCCATTTGGTCCCAATAACATTTATGCTCTCAACAAGATACTATACTTCATTGCGAGTGAATAACTCGAGTTCTTCTTGCAAGGAAACCACCCAATCCGGACCTTGCAAGGCCTTATGAACCTTGAGTGGATCAAATCTAGACACAAACGCATGGTTCTCACAAAAGGTTGCAAGATTCTTCTTCTTGCAAGTCTTGATCCCTATTGATATAGTTCCAAGTATATTATTGACTTGGATCCCACTCACCATTGAGGCGGCCTTGATCTTCTGAATTGTGCCTTCATGATCAACAATTCATATTTTGAAGGCCCTTGATCATGGAAAACATCTTGAGATTGACCTTGAGGTGTGGAAGATTCTTGTTCTCCTTCTTGGTATTGATCAAGGGGTTGAGGTCTTGGTTCTTGTTCTTCGGTATGCAACTCCTATTAAGTGGATGGTTACTCTTGTGGTGCACTTGATGGTTCAACTTGAGTGGATCTAGTCTCCTCTTGTCTTGAGCTTTATTCTTCTTCATTGTTGACTTGATCACGATCACGAGTCTCTATATGCAAGATATACCCAACTCCCATCAAATTGATGACTTTAGAAGAATCACCATCACCTACTCCACTATAGAGGCATTATCCTCCAAAAACTCCATGTCAAAAGATACTTCAATACATCTATTGGATTTATTGTAGTATCTATCGGCATGATAGTCATCCAGATAACCAATAAATATACCCTCTATTGTTATAGTTTTGAATTTACCGAGCTTACCTTTCTTGTTCTTGATGAGGCACTTGCATCCAAAGATGCGGAAGTACTTGACATTGGGCTTGTTTCCCATGAGAAGCTCATATGGTGTCTTATTATGCAAAGAGCAGAGGAAGAGCTAGTTCGAGTAGTGAACCGTAAGAGAGATGGCTTGTCCCCAAAAGTTATGGGGTGACGTGAATTCATTCAACATTGTTATTTCCATCTCAATGATTGTCCGATTCTTCCTTTCTGCAACACAATTTTGTTGAGGGTGTATGGAGCTGAGAATTCATGATTGATCCCCTCATCTTCAACAAACCCTTGCATAGTGTAGTTACTAAACTTGGTGCCATTGTCGGTCCTAATTGTCTTGATCTCCTCTTCATAGGTGTGTCGAGATTGCTTGATAAATACGATGAAGTACTTGTAGGTGTTTCATCCTTGGACTTAAGGAGGAACACCCATGTATATTTTGTATAATCATCAACAATGATGAGCTTGAATTTGTTTCCACTGTGAGTGTCATAATAAAATGTCCCATAGAGATCCAAATGAAGGAGCTCCAAAGGCCTCGATGTAGAAATCAACTTCTTGGTAGGGTATTTATTTCTGAGTTGCTTACCGACTACACATGCACTACACACACAATCTTTTCCAAAAGAAACATCGGTTAGTACAACAATATGCTCACCCTTTAGGAGTAGTTTAAGATTTCTCATGTTGTTGTGGCCTAGGCAGCGATGCCAAAGCCATCCCTCGTCAACATTTTCCATTAGGTATGTGGGAATAGAAGAACTCTCTTTCAAGAGATCAACCATGTAGTCTTCCACATACCGAGCAAGAACCAATTTGAGATTATCACTCCTAAAGACTTCCACAAATGTCTTAGAAAAATAGGAATCATAATCGACATCCGCAAGATGATAAACTGAAACTAAATTGTAACCAAGGGTTTCAACAAACATGATGGTCTCAAGAGACAAGTCTTTCGAGACCACCACCTTGCCATACCCTAGTACCTTTCCCTTACAGTTATCTCCAAAAGTGATGCTTTCCATTGAGTTGACATCTTCAATGAATTGGCAAGCGCACTTCTTCCTCTAGTCATATGATTGGTTCATCCACTACCAAACACCCATTTTGACCCAACGGAGGAATACCCCTACAAAATCAAGTCTTTATTTTAGGAACCCATTAAGCAATGGGTCCCTTAGCATTAGCAACAAGATCTTTTGGTACCCAAATTGAGTACCACCTATAAGCATAACCACTACGAGGTACAACACATTTATCATACACATCCCCTTGTGTACCCTTAAATAGCACATAATATGAGTTAGATTTCCCCCAGTATATGATTGGGTTGCCTCTCATGGCTCCCCCATTCACAACTTTCTCCTAGGTTTTTACATCCACCTGGTGCCCTTCTTGCACAAAGACTATCATCTTGGGTGGAGTGTAACCATTATTATTGTTCCTTTGGGTTATACCCAATACCTTTCTTTGGATCTCTTACCTTTTGATGGGCAAGGACTTTGTCAAGAACTATGCCTTTCTTGGAGGATATAAGACGCTTATGCTCAAGTTATTCTTTCAACTTCTTATTTTCCGCAATGAGGATAACTTGATCATAAGTAGAGTTAGAAAACCAATAAATATCTTCAACAATAATTGGATCCATTAGTGTACCAATAGCCTTTTCATAGGTAACCCGAAGTTCATCATGATTATTCACAAGTTATATGAGCTCAAGCTTGATAAACTTGTTAGATTTTTCAAGGTGATCAAGGTCTTTGGTGAGAGAAGCATGAGAAACTTGAAGGTATTTCTTAGAAGCATCAAGCTCTTGAGACATTGAGAGAGACCTATCAAGAGTATCCTTATCTTTAACCTTATCAAGTTTAAAGGTTTCAATTTGTTGCTTAAGTAGAAAGCTAGTGTTATTTTATTCGCTTATCTCTTGCTTGAGGAGATGGAATCTCATTTTCTCCTTTTCAATATGCGATTCCAAGTTATCAATGGTCTCGTCATGTTTCATGACAATGTACATTAATTCCATGAACTTAGCACAAGATTCGCTAGTAAGAGCAACCGTTATTGTATACATTTCATTTATGAAGTTTATGTCAATATCATCATCACTATCATTATCCAAGATTCTAGAGAGAGAAGGAGGTGTAGATTACCTTGGTACTCCTTGCCATGAAGCAAGTACCAGCGTCCTTCGGAGTAGGAGAGTCATCGACATAGTCCTTGGTATAGTCGTAGGTGAATAGTGACTCGGGTTCGGCAAATGCTAAACTGTCCACTCCCACCTCTTTTTCCTCATCCTCACTCTCCTCATCGAAAATGTACTGGCACCAAGAAGAGATTTGCCATCTCTGGATGTGGCTCTTTTGCTCCCGGGTGTATATGCACCCTTTATTTAAATTTGAATTTTGTCAAATTTTTAAATGACAAAAAACTTTAGAAAAATTATTTGTACGTAGAACTTCAAGTTTACGGTGTGCACAAAGTCATTTCACAAAAAATGAACATTTCGGATGGCTTGTGCAAAAAGGACAAAATTTGGTGCTAAAGTAACGTGCAAAATTTGTCTTTTTTACACCGCACTCAAAACATATCGGTTTTCAGTGGAATGACTTTGTATGCACCTCAAACATGAAGCTACACGTGATCATATTTTTTTTCAAAATTTTCAACTTTTTGAAAAATATGTTTTTCATATCGGGTGCATATGCACCCGCGGGTAGAAAGGCTTTTCCGGCCATCTCTTCTCTTATTACTTCTTTTATGTCTCTTTTTGATGGGATTATGTAGCAGCCCAGGAAAACCCTAATTAGAATTTGCTTGTTATTTAAATTCTTGCATCATCAAGACATCATGCATATGTTTGCCTCTAAAAATATTTTGCTAAACCTATTTTGTTTTCTACATTATTCCCACCTTTATTTAAAATTAAAACCCCATTCTCTATGGATATTTTTGTTTGTCTAAACATTATTTTTGAAAATAGTTTTGCTTAAGAAAAATAAAAATAAAACCTTTTCTGGGAGGTAGGCAACCTGCTAGGCTAGAGGCCCAACGGCCATCCACCTACTACCTAGAGGCCTGTCCTGTCTAACCCCTCAGCGAAACCCTAATCCTACCCTACCCTACCACCACACATACCACGCACCCACCCCGCCCCCAGGAAATCGACACCACACACACCCACACACACACAAACTCAACACACACACATCCAGCGACACGACACATAACCCAATGTTGGGGAACACTCTACACAAAACAAAAAATTATAGCGCATAAGCAAGATCCAATGTAAGGGGAGAGGCAACGGATCATACCCTCGATGATCGAGCTAGCGGAAGTTGTCAATGATGAGGTTGATGAGGACGAGGGTCGAACCCTGCAATAAGACTTAGTGAGTCACGAGATGTATTATCCCACGAACTAGTGATCCAAGTGTAGAACCTCCACGATATATCCACACGTATGATTAGATAGGCATCACATAGAAGTGAGATCAATATCACAAACAAAGAGGGAACGTGTCGGTGAAGATCCAACAACACTTCTTCATCCGACTAGTTTAGAACTAGACAGAGGTAGTAGACGAGTACTCCAGTTATGATTCTAAAGGTGATCTCTGCACGATGATGATGATGACACAAGGAGGAAGATGAAGCACCGGATGACAACGACGGTGTTCGGCTGTAGGCATCGGTGGCCCACGGTGGTGGCGGCGCGATGGTGGCAGCGGCGGTGGCGGGTGGCTCGGGCATGGGCTAGTGCTTGGATCTCCAAAACTTATTGTGTGCCCTTTCCCCTACCCCCGTATATATGTGTGGCTATCTCCCTTTCCAAGAGAGAGAGTGGGAGTATGATTCCGAGACCTAGGAGGACTTCTCCTTCCCTTCCTCCACACACACATAGAGAGAAAGAGAGGGGAGTTGGATTCCATCACTGAATCCTCCTCTCCCTCCTCCTCCAACTCACCTAAGAGGGGGTACGAGTCCCGGGTGGACTCCTCGCCCACCATCTCATCCTCATCCGCCGGCCCGGGGGGCCTGGCTGACTTGGCCAGGGTATCCCCCTTTTATCCTACGCGCGTGGCCCGGTGGGGCCCATGTGGCCCATTGTTCCCCCACCGGCATAATTATACATAAAATCTAATTTTAGTTTTTAGTTATAAATATTTATTCCGAAGACTTCCAAAAAATCCCAAAAGATCGAATTAATTTCGGAACCTTCCTAAAATATTTCCGATCTCTTCCATAATATGTCCAGAACAATTCCATCCATTCTCCGTGATCTCCAGACACCATTGAAACAACTACTTTCCGATAAAATCTTTTTGGGATCACTTCATGCATATCTTCAATCACACTCACATTATAAAATGCCGAAACTATCTTAAGTCTGTGACCCTCTGGGTTCAGTTATATGAGGACATGTTTGGAACTCATTCCCTCACAATGATCACCATTAGTGTCTTGATACACTTAGTGATCCCCACATATAACAAGAAGTTCTTTCAATCGTGTGAACCTCATATTACTTTGATACTTATCGCATTGCTTCTCGATACTTTACATATCCTGAGGTGAAACCCTAGGTTATCCTCGTTACTCGGTATGTACTCTTTACTCATTCCGCACTATCGATGTTCTCATGATTAAATACTTGATCACTTGTCCAACCAGACGATGACGAACATCATAGTACATGAGTGGGCCTAGAGTGTATTTCTCCATCGTTAGGAGTAGCAATTCCCATAACCACACCACATGGAACATTGGAATACTATCTAAGAGCAAATACCGAATATGTGATCACTCGTTCTTAGAGTAATGTTTGAAGAATCTTGTCACGTCCATATCGTATCCAAGTTTATATGTGTCTTGTAGTCTAACGATATCTTCTAGCAGTAATATAAGTTGATGAGAAACTACTATAACTATATTGACGATTTGTTTCATGGTATATCATGTTGGTCATATCCATCATCATTGTTCTCCCAACAACTCTGATCTCATATATCGTCGGCATCTTTACAACACTTTGTATTCGCCCATAGTCAGGAACCAGGACTATCAAAGATACATGAACCAGTCTTAGATGCAAGACTAGGGATATCTAAATGGTGTTTATAATCCACACATGTATTAGTGTTTTCCTCCAGATACTCATTATCCGAAAATAATATAATTATAGCACAGAACAATAAAGTTAATTATAAAACAAAAATATATAATAATAATCCATTTATTATTGCCCCTAGAGCATATTTCCATCACCCAAGACACACACGCACGTACAATCCTACACGCATGCACTGGGCCTGACCCACACCTAAACGCATACCTACACGCAGCATCCACACACGCATCCATCACGCATGCATGCTCCACTCGACACAACACGAACACACATGCAACACACACACCATGCACCTTCCCCAACCCATCGCGATCCTCACCAACCCTGCGAGATCCTGCTCAATCTCCTCCTCCTATGTTCGCCACCGCCTCTGATGCTCCTCCCTCCCGAGCTCGCCTTCCTCCCGCAAGCAGTCGTCGACCTCCGGCCTCTCCCCAACACCGTGCGTGGCCACGCCCTCCAGCTATCTCGCCGTCCATGGCCACCTGCATAACCCCGCCTGCACCTCCTTGACCTAGGCCATGTCCTTGACCCCTACCACCTCTACTCGAGCCTGCCTCAGCATCCACAACACCTTCGTGCCCTCCTTATCAACCAAGTCGCAAAGCCATCCGTCATCCTTGTTGGGCCACGCAGAGATAAACAAAACCTTTTCCCCCTACGCGGTACTCCCAATATCTAGCTCAGGTGATAGGCCACGAGATTTACCACTAGACTTGCAGGTGCGGATTGTTGATGAAGCGCGTCAGTTGATGACGTGCCGACCGATCCCCGTACAGCACGTACAGATCCCCACGGACCTCCTTGTCCCTAGCGCCGCACGTGCAACGCCTCTACCAGTATCCACACGTACAGGAAGGAATATCCAGGCAGAGGACTGTTAGATCCTATCTAGCCCGATATGGGAGTGGAGAAAGTGATGGCTAGGTCAGGGACAATCCCTTGTCACTCCACTTATATACACTCCTAGCTGGGCTCAACACTTGAGGCCCATCTAGGCTGTACCCCAATCTCCACATGGATCGAATCCACATGGCTCCTTACCCTTAAGTGTGTGACCCTATAGGTTTACGTACACCTGGACACGACACGAGTCACCACTCTGAGTTGATAATTGGTAGCAGCCTCTAGCAAGACGTGCCAACTCCCAAGCGCCATAAAGTCAGAAGACAAACCTCTCTCAATGTGAATTTCGTCCAAGTCCCTTTGCCTCACGATATATCTTCTCAAGCTATAGGCGAGTTGTTTCCATCCCTTTAATAGCTCGACTCTCTCTTCTCGTTCCGTGATATACGATTCACTGAACTAACACTTAGTCCGACTCCTTGGTCAACTCTTAACCAAGTCGCGCATGGCCATGCTTCCAAATCATATCACACGAGAGGGCCCAGAGAATATCTCTCGATTACAGAGGGGCAAATCCCATCTTGGCAATCCATGTCACGCAGCTTGCTTCACAACCAACTCGAACCCTACCTTTATCACAACCCATTTACGGAACAACGTTTGATAGGACCTAAGCTGGCGATCCACAACTCGGATCTTGCAATCATCTCAGGTCGAAGGATTCCATTGCTTGAGACTACAAATGACAACATGCTCGTTGCATCTCAACTGTGGGTCAATCCGATTCGCTAAACTCTTTAGCTGAATTAGTGTAAGTCGGAATAGCATCACCATGCCCATGACAAGTGGAACCGAGTCATCAGCCGACTTTCACATTAGTCTAAGTTGTGTGTCCGGCACAACCTCAACGACCAAGGACAATTAGTATGAACAACACGAATATATAGTTCTACAATCGAATCACATATTCAATGATACATATCAGTAGTTCATACATGGATAATAGCTTTATGAATACATTGGGAATAACATCATACATGATTTCCTCTAGGGCATATTCCCAACAATCCTCAATCTCGCCCTGTCGGCTCCACCAATGAATAGTTCTGCTCGATTGCGCCCAATCCTATCATGCGTTCGCCCTCCTCCCATGATCCTCCATCCCTAGAGACCCCACCCTTGTGGCTAGACGCTGCTGAATGCCACTGCAAGCTCGCACTCATCACATGGTCCCTATTCTGGCATCCCTTCCTCGACCACCGTAGACTCACGCTTTCTCCCACATGCTTGTGCTACTCCCTGGTGACCTCATGTAATTTTTCCCTGCCACGGAGCTTGATGATTGCAAGTGCATAGATCAATTGTAGCTAGTTTCAAAAGTAAAGAGTATCGAACCATAGAGAGCTATTTGGTTAGGATCTTTACCCCCTCGTCACTATCTATCAAAGGATACTTAGTAACTATCCTTGATCTCAAGTATGGGTGTTTTTAAAGAGTTGTGTTTGTTTGAAAATAGTAAAGTATGCAGTAAAGTAAATAAGAGTGATAGGAACTGTAAAAGAATTTTAGTAAGGCGAAATGTTCTCCGGGATTTAGGATACACCACTAGCATTGATATTAGCTATGAGTGGGATAAATCTATATCTTTTATTATGAATTGTGTGGGGAGAGCTCCATAATAAGATGTGCCTAGAAAACCATTGGTCATCACATCTCTAAATAACCACTGCAACGATCTTCGGCAACCACCTATGGATCCATTACAACTAAGGGTTACCGCATGGATATAGATATGAGCCTAGTGAATCTCTCCTTATCCACCATCCATATGGTAGAACATCAAACACGGTATGTCACTTCATGTTCTACACAATACCATACTTACAAGGGTAGTTTCCTCTCTAGTCCCGAAGGAAAATATTATGTGGTAGACTTCACACAATATTTAGTTAGAGAACTAACACATAATCATAGCACAAAGTTATAGATCATCTTCATTTCATATTATAATATAGCTAGGGTTTCTCTATCTCCCCAAGAACAAGATAAACTACTCACACATGGAGAGAATCAACAACATCATCATAATCATATGGATGGAATGAAAGTATATGGATGAATTCGAGTACAAATCCACAATATCAATTGCAACTACAACTAATGAGGATAAGTAAGATGGGGAAGGATGTTGGTGATGGAGATGCAATGGTTGATGATGAAGTTGGATGATGCCTTTTCCTCCAATGATCTGTGTAGCAGCAAGGATGATGCCTTTCTGCAAGTTTCTCCTCCACATCCCTTCCACGGGTGAAGTTTCGATGTTTCTGGTGTCTGTGTATGTTGGATCTAAGATCTGTCTCCGTGAGGTGTTTTGATGAGGCGAGTCTGATAGAGACCCGTACGGGCGTTGTATGGTTCGCCTGTATTGATTCTTGTTATGGACCCAGATGCTTCTCCTCGTGTCCTTCTCTTTGCCAGTTGCATGGAAAATTATTTAGATGACTTTTATCATGTCAAATTATCATATTAATACATAATATGACAGTTCTTATTGATATGTTCATAATTGACTAAATATTTTAGAATCACGTGGAAACAAGCATAAAAGGTGCCCACGAGCACGATAAAATTCCAAAAGCCTACTGCTATATATGCAAAAACATTAAGTAAAAAGTACTTCAAATATGCACTCATCAACTTCCCAAAGCTTAGACTCTTGCTCGTCCCCGAGCAAGACAGTAGCTTAAGTCATTATGTTCATGAAGCACGAGTCGTTAAAACACATGAGGCATTTGAAGAAACAATTGGAACATGGGATATAGAATCACATCATGAGATCTATCACACTCTCACATATCAAATGACTTAGAGGCCTCCACAACTTTTGCACTAGTAGCTCATATGAAGGTTAATTATGAACATATCATACAAGAGTGTGGATTTGCTGCCAAGGGGGATAGCTGCCCCCCAGCCAACACCGTACGATCCATGCGTATGGCTGCCATTTGCTGTGTTCCCAGCGATGTGGCATTAATCAGTTATTAGAGTGTGCTTGGAGTGTCGGTCTTGTCAGCAGTCTGCTTGCACCCTCTCGATTGGCGTTGTTGTGTGCAGAGCATGGAAGCTCGTGTTTCGTTGGTATGTTGTTTTTTGTGTGTCTTCCCATGTCAGCTACATGTGTCCCGGTACTAGACAGCGCTAGCTAGTAGAAGCCTAGGAACACATGCGAGCTAGCCGGCTAGTGCTTATTTGGGAGTACCTTTTGGCTGTATCTTAAGTTGCCTAGCAAATGCTTAGTCCGCTAGGAGCACCTTTGGCTGTATATTAAGTTGGGATCAAGGCGATTCGAAAAAGGAACTAATGGTGTCCATTCAGGAGAAAGGACTGGTGATCCAGCCCTCTTCCGTGACATGGCTTAGCCAGCACAAAGGAAAGACAGAAGCACGATTTAGAAGTTGCACGACTGTAACATGCTGTGTGTTCTACCTAGGCGTTGGGTGTCTGGTAGCTGGGAATCGGGAGACTATGTTTATGTGATTGTTGTTCAAGGACACGGAACACACCTTGTATATATAGGGCTTTTGGATGGGAGAAGGTTACATAAGACCGGATACATGCATTGTGTATAGACAAATGTAACCGCTATTGTTTCCACAATTAAAGGAGTTCCTTTCGGGCAATTTTTTTCAAGCATTAAAAGCAGATGCTGACACAAGGTCCTTTCTTCCAAGCATTAAAAGCGGGCGGCCACCACATGACGCACAGCTAACTATCATTGCATGCATGGTATACAAGACAAATCGTGTGTGTCATCAGGTGCATGTTGGAAACGATTGTGATGTCTAATAGAGTAGGATCCTGATTAGCTAGATTTGTTCACATGCCTAGTATGTTCACGTGAACAAGCAGAGTCGCTATGTCTACGGTGGCAGTAAAACGATACGCACACATCACATAGTGTTGGACAAGGCAGATAACCATGCATGGCATTGATACTGTGCATACCCAGGGACCGAGAAGATGCAATTATATCGACGCAAGCTGTTCTGTATCCGATAGCAGTCAAGGTAACATGCCACTACCATCATATGCATGTAAAATATCAGTCTGCGTTGGCCTCTACTGATGCAATGGCCTTATCATGGCAAACTACGAAACAAAAAACACGTATATGGAGTAGGTCATGTCTTCGCAGGAAGGGCTAGTCACATGTTATCGCCTCGATACTCGTTACCATCTGCCCGCTGTCATGTGTCAGCTTTATTACATATGTGTTAATCAACTATCCTTCTTAAGCTGTTTTAGCAAGTATCTCAAAGATGCATGTTGGACGACATCTACCGGGGGGCAGCTATCCCCCTGGGCAGCAGACTATTTCCTTATCATGCAATCATCAAGTTCAACTAAATGAGTTTGCGACCTCAAACATGTTCAGGCCTTCGCACATCCACTTGGGATTCAAAACCATAGATGGCTGATTTCAATTCCTCTCATGATCATGTACATGTCTATCACTCTTTGCACTAAGCTATCTGCATATTTATTTTCTCTTTATTTGTTTTTCTTTTATTTCTTGTGCAAAGAATCTAGACATATTCTTATTCTCATGAAAAGACTTAAAACGGATCAACACATGATACCATCTTCCAATCCAAGTATGAAGTAATTCACGGTTGTGTTTGAGTATCTACCTCAACTTGTACTCACTCTATAATTTTCTTGATAGAATCATTTATTTATCCTCATTTATTTCATAGTTCTTATGCTTCGAATACTTCCTTTGTAATCAAGCAAATTACTACAACATGCTATCAAGAATTCTTCTCATATTCTATTAGTACTATTAGCGTGGAAGAGCCTAAAGTCATCGCAAAGTACAAGTATAATAGCAGCCATACTAATTCAGACATCTAACACAATAATCATAAAACCAAGAATACTCCAAATATCATAAAGGCTCGAAAATTCATTGAATAATAACTCCTTCCTTGTCCAAGGGAGTTGAATATGCAACTAATGCACAAAACTTCAAATTTAACTAATATGCATGCGAGAAAGTAAACATGCTAAAAACTGTAAGATAGATTACAAGGTGTTATAGATCTCCCAAGGTTGGAATCAAGACAGGTGGGATCAAGTAATCCCTTGCGATTATTTGATCCTATGGTTCTCCTTTCAAGGTGGCGGGATGGCATGAACGACGACAACATGGAGCTTCCTATTGGACTCTTCCAAAGTGGAGATGCGCCGGACTAATTTATTCAAGTCGGCACACAAAGTGTTTATAGCATCTACAAACCTTTCCATCATAGTGTTCAATTCCTTCTTGCTTTCCAAGTTCAAGAGGCGCCCGCGCATAATTTTATGGTGAATAAGCTCTTCTTTATGGTATGCTTCTAAGGCATTAATGTGCTGCTTGGTTCTTGAGAGTGTCCTTCTTAGGGTAGCAGGTTCATCATGAAAATTGAATCCCCAATACTCTTGTGGCTTCACATTGATACAGACGTTCATGATGATCTTCTTGGTTCTAGAGGTGTGCGTAGTAGTCTCCTCATAGGTATCTGCATCGGCTAGTGGAGATATCTTATGTTTGGGTGTAGAGTAGTTGGTGGTGATGAGCTTGAGTGACTCCATACGTCCCTTCCCATGCGGCTTCTTTGCTTCTTCATCATCTTCAGCCTCACCATGGCGAGGTGATCCGGCTGCTTCCACCCATGAACAACTTGATGCATGAAGGTCTCACAAGCTTCTTCATCATCTGAGCGGTATGAGTGATAGGAGGGCTCCCAGTTCTTGGGACTCTCTCCTCGTGCTTCGCAGTTGTAGGCCTTAATGGACGAGGTCTAGAAGCTATCCTATGAAGGATCCATGAGGCTGATAGATTTTCCTTTGTCTGGAACTAGGTAGAGCATCATCTAGATTAGATCTGAAGATATAAGGGGAATAGTAACCCTTGGGAGAGTTTATGAGAGGTTAACATGGGGAAAATACATAATAATGGACTTGAAGTCGCTCAAAAAAAGAATCCCAACAAAATAGGTAGGAAAATATCAATAAAGGAAAGTTATGCTGCTGTAACGACCATTGGTATGGGCGTGGCCTGTACCGGTCGCCCGTATCCGATGCACTTATAAAAATCCACACTTTCGACGTCGGTACAAATCTTTCCATCCTCTTGGTACGATGGGACTGACCCGTACTGTCCGCCCATACTGGGAGTTACCGACCTCCAAAGGCGGTAATGTTTTTAATTGGACAACAAAACGAAGGAACACAACAGCAAAAGTCCTGATGCATAACGATCATCAGTATAGGGTCGCAGCCCCGTACGGCCCGATCGTATCGCTTTGGTACAAACAAAAGTACGAGAAAAATATACTGTATGCATAACGACCGTTGGTACATGCGTGTGCTGCCATATTATCTGCCCTTACCAGAGTCACAAAACTGGCAGTACACTTAGAACAATCCAAGTGTCTCGAAAGTGAACGAAAACAAAGAAAACACAACTAAAAATTGAAAATAAGTAAATCTAAACTTACCTCACTTTCCTTGGATTCTAGGAACTGTTTTAGGAGACCTACTTACTTAAGATTTTCTATTAATTTTCTTTTCCCTTTATATATGGTTGGTTATAAGAGATCGCTAAAACCATTACATGAAGTTGGAGAAAATTTATTTTCGGGACAAAGTTTCCCTAGAGGCACATAGATTAATGCCACCTTCTCTTGTGTTTTTACTTCTTCAAATGATTCTTGTGCTTCAGGCAGCTCTTCCTTCCGTTGCAGAATCTGCAACTCAAACTCTTGTAAAATAAGAGTCCAATGAATCATTGTATGCTTAACATTAGTCCTGTCAAGGATTTATCTTAAGCTATCATGGTCAATATGCACTCTAACATTTGAGTCAATAATATAGGATCTAAATTTATCACGGGAAAATACAACAACAAAGAGTTCTTTTTCATCCATGGGGTAGTTCTGTTGGGCTTCATTAAGTGTGTGACTAGCATGATGACTGATATTTAATTCATAACCATCATGCTGGCAAAGAACAACCCCAACAACTTTATTACTAGCTTCACATAATAGATCAAAGAGTTTTCTCCAATTTGGTGGTTTAATAACAAGAGAATTTATAAGTGCTTGCTTTAAGAAGGTAAAAGCAGCAAGACAACTTCCATCAAATTTAAAGCGGGCATTTGTTTGCAAGAGATTAGTTAATGGTCAAGCAATTTTAGAAAAATTCTTAATGAATCTCCTGTAAACCCTACATGACCAAGAAAAGTTCTTATACCTATAACATCCCTTGGAGCTGGTAGCTTATTTATTGCTTCTATTTTTTCTTTATCAACTTCTATACTTTTACCTGAGATTTTGTGACCAAGCACTATACCTTCTTGAACCATGTAGTGACACTTTCCCTAATTCAATACTAGATTAGTGTCTTCACACCGCTGTAAGACTTTATTGAGATTATCGAGACAATGGCTAAATGAAGTTCCATAGACGGAGAAATTGTCCATGAATACTTCCATTATATTTTCAAAACAATCTGCGGAAAAAGAAGTCATACATCTTTGGAAGGTAGGAGGTGCATTACATAAACCAAAGGTCATACGAAGATAAGCATACAAACCAAAGGGACAAGTAAAAGTTGTTTTTAATTAATCTTCTAGATGAACAACTATTTGAGAAAAACTAGAATATCCATCTAGATAACAAAAGTGAGAATGCTTAGCAAGCCTTTCTAGTGTTTTATCTATGAATGGCAAAGGATAATGATCCTTTCTAGTTTCCTTATTTATCTTTCTAAAAGGCAATACACATTATATGCCCGAAAATAGTGTGAGTAGGGACTAGTTCATTGTTTTTATTTAGCACAACAGTTCCACCTTTCTTTGGAACACAATGAATAGGACCTACCCATTCACTTTCTACCACATGATAAATTATACCTACATCTAAAAGGCAAATTATTTCTTTCCTTGCCGCTTATTTCATTTATGGTTTTAGTCTTCTTTGAAAATCTGTAACTGATTGCGCTCCTTCTTCCGTAAATATTCTATGAGTGTCTATTGAGGGACTAATACCTTTCTAGTCACCCATAAAATAAACAAAGTCTTTACGGTGCATTTTCAGTATGGTCATCAATTTTTCTTCTTATTTTCTACAAGGTTAACGCTCACAATAATATGATATTTGTTTGTATTTTCTAAGAACCCATATATTAATTCTTTTGGAATAAGTTTAGGTTCTTGGGGTGGAAGTTCCTCATCTCCTTTTATTTCTAGGATTTCGTAAACTTCATTTGTAGGAGAATCAATTATAGGAGCAGAATCGAGATAATCATCAATTTACCTTTTATCAATATCTTTAGGGACATTACCATTTTCAACTAAACTCCTTTCTAAATCATCATTAGGATTTTCATAAAATAAGGTGACAAGACTAGTGATATTACCTTCCTATTCTTTCTCATGCTCTTCAAACTATTCATCAATAGGTTTGTGTTGAAATTTTGAGAAGTGGAATTGCATTACATCTTCCACAAACTTGAGGGAAATTGTTTCTTTCTTACAATCAATATTTACCATTGCAGTGTTTAATAAAGTTCTTCCAAAAATAATTAGACAATAGGAATCAGTTGGCATATCAACTACCAAAGAATCAACGGGATATTTATAAGTCCCAATATAAATAGACATGTTCTCAATTGTTTGAATAGGGACTCTTAGTGTTTTATCGGCGAGCATGATTGTCATTTCAATATTTTCAAATTCAGGCAGTTCAAGTTCATCTTGAATCCCTTGATAAAATCGATAAGGGATAACATTAACTACAGTTCCAAATCACAAAGACCATAATAAGAAGTTTCACCAAAAGTACAAGGAAGTAGACGTTTGTCAATATTTTTAGCTTTTACCTTTCCTTCAACGAATTGAGAAGCTTCAAAATCAAGCTCAACTACGTTGCAGTGTGCAAACATATCTAATATAACTTCTTTACGTACTTCCCCCTGTTCTTCCATGCTCTCATAAGTCACTTATTCTATCTTTGCCTCTTCTTCTTGTTTTTTCAGAATTTCCTTTTATTTCTCTAATTATTCTACAAGGAGTCTAGCACTCATATGCTTGTTTGTTGTCCTTGGGAAAGGAAGTGGTTCTACAAATTGCAGAATTTTCCTTAGCACTTTCTTGGGAACATCAACCACCACTTGCACTTCTTCAACTGGTTTAGGCGGCGGAGTGTATTGAAGCCATTCTTACTTCGGTGCTTCAATATATTCTATAAAATGTTGAAGAACTTGCAGTACAATATCATTATCAAGTTGAAGTTCATCAGATGTTTCTTTTACTTGTCCAGTGTCTTTACAAGCATCAATACAATCATAATCTACTTCTATTCCACCTTCATCTACTAGATCAAATCCGCAAGTTTCTCTATTACAACAATTTTTTTCTAGAAGTTTCCAAACTTGTTCGGTGGATAGGTCCATAAAAGACCCACCAGATGATAAATCTATTAATTTTTTATATCTTGGTTGAGTCCACCATAGAAAACATGTAAAACATACCATGGTGGTAAATCATGACGGGAACATTTATCAACCATGCCTTTATATCTTATATAGGCTCTTGCAAATCCTTCGCATGTACGGTTCTTGAAATTGGTAATTACCCTTCTTGCTTCGATGGCCATTAGCTTGGGATGAAAATGAAATACACATTCCTTTTGAAATTTTTCCCAAGTATCACTTTTCTTTGCAGGACAAGTTCTATACTAGTCCAAAGCAGTATTGGTTAGAGATTGGCTAAACAATTAAAGTTTCAATTCATCATCAAAATAGCCTCTCAATTTAACAGTCCAACATAACTCGGTAAAGAAACTTAAGTGAGGACACTGGTCTCCATTGGGATCATCTCCTGCAAAGATTTTTCATTCATAATAGAAATTAAGAGAGGATGAATTGCATATTCTTCATCGTTCTCCCTTAGGAATTCTTTGACAAATCCTCTATTAAACCTCCCGAGGTACTCAATTGTGTTGAGCTTGTTCATAAGCCCAAGCACAGTCATGGTGTTTTACCTGGAACTAGTAAACAACTTTAGTATAACAATCAATAGATTAGCAACTAAAAATAAAGACCAAAAGTGCTTAGCTCCCTTGTAACGGTGCTATAAAATAGCTTGATGACTGCAAGTGGACAGATTAATTGTAGCTAGTTTTAAAAGTAAGAGTATCGAACCACAGAGAGCTATTTGGTTAGGGTCTTTATGCCCCCCGTCACTATCTATCAAAGGATACTCAGTAGCTATCCTTGATCTCAAGTAAGGGTGTTTTGAAAGAGTTGTGTTTGGTTGCAAAATAGTAAAGAATGTAGTAAACTAAACAAGAGTGATAGGAACTGTAAAAGAACTTTAGTAAGGTGAAATGTTCTTAGAGATTTAGGATCCACCACCAGCATTGGTATTAGCTATGAATAGGATAAATCAATGTATTTTTTATGACATGTGTGGGTAGAGATACATAATAATATGTGCCCATAAAACCATCGATCATCACATCTCTAAATAACCACTACAACAAGATTCAACAACCACCTATGGATCCATTGGAACTAAGGGTTTCTCGTGGATATCGATATGAGTTTAGTGAATCTCTCCTTGTACCCCATCCATATGGTAGAACGTTGAACACAGTATGTCACTTCATGTTGTATGCAATACCATACTTATAAGGTTAGTTCCCTCTCTAGCCCCGAAGGCAAATATTATATGGTCGACTTCACATAATATCTAGTTAGAGAACTAACGCATAACCATATCACAAAGTTATAGATGATCTTCATTTCATATTATAATCTAGCTAGGGTTTCTCCATCTCCCTAAGAAAAAGATAAACTACTCACACATGGATACAATCAACAACACCATCATAATCATATGGATGGAATGAAAGTATATGGATGAATTCGAGTACAAGTACACAATATCAATTGCAATTACAACTAATGAGGATAAGTAAGATGGAGAAGGATGTTGGTCATGGAGATGCAGCGGTTGATGATGAAGGGGAGGATGTCTTGTCCTCCAATGATTTGTGTAGCAGCAAGGATGATGCCTTTCTGCAAGTTTCTCCTCTATATCCCTTACTAATGTGAAGTTTTATGTTTTTTGGTGTCTTTGAATGTCGGATCTCAGATCCTTCTACGCGAGGTGAAACAATTTGACGAGGCGAGGCTGATGGAGGCCCATACAGGCGCACATTATGGGAGGGCTCCGCCCGTACTACTACTCTTTATGTCCCTAAATGCTTTTCCTCGCATCCTCTTTTGCCCAGTTGCGTGGAAGATTATTTATGACTTTTATCACATCAAAAATGTCATATTAATACATAATATGATAGTTCTTATTGATATGTTCATCATTAACAAGCATAAAAGGTGTGCTCGAGCGCGGTAACATTCCAAAATCCTACTACTACATATGCAAAAATACTAAGTAAAAATGCTTCAAATATGCACTCATCAGTGCTCTTACTGTTGGACATGCACATGTACATTGCTCTTCTCTTCTCTGTGCGTGTTGTTCCCTTGCTGTGTTGATGTTCTTCTATACTGTGGCAAGGTCATTTTATAGTTTTGTCCATGTTGAAGATGCAGAGGCGTTGAGTCCGTGATGCCTTAGCTCATCGTTGTTCAGCATCGGTGTCCATTCATGGTTCATCTAGATCATCGACAAGTCCAAGTTCTTTGAATAAAGGAGCCACCCACCACTGATGGTAGTGGAACCCAAATGTTGCCTCCAAGATCTACCGGTGCCCCAAACCGATGCAAAGAGAAGTTCTGGTGCCGATGATTCAACACAAACACAAAGTACGACCGGAGTAGCACTTTAATACCATCGTTGCTCATAGAAGATCGCCATCGACAAACGATGTAATACCCGAAGATCGCCTACACAGAACATGACGTACTACTTCATGGAAACCGCAGACCCCGAGAGCGAGACGCATTCTTCCTCTTTTGGATCCGAAGACCATTCTTGTCAAACCCCAAGATCTTTGAACCCTGAAATGTTTGCACCCAAAACCCATACCTATTTTATAAATTGTCATACAACTTGTTGCATATTAAGTCGTTCATGCTTGCATGCATATCATGTGGTTTGGGGCATATAGCCAATTCACCTGGTAAGTAAATATGGAGTGTATGTGAGCTATTGTTGTCTTATTCCGCTCCATTTAAATTGTGTAGCTCACCTATGACATGTGTTTCCTTGATAATTCAACATCTAATTTGTGGGGGTAGTTAAACAATTTGAACTGTCTAATTAATTATGGGATTATGATTTTGTTTAATTTTGGTAAGTTGCATCGCATCTTTCCATGTCATGCATCATACCATGAACATGCGAGATTTTCTGCCGTAGTATTAAATAGTGCATCTGGTGTTTCTTTCTAGTACTTTGCTTCTTCCTGAATAGGCAGTTGAGTTGATGCGAGTTTCGAGAAGTTCTCTGGTGTATGATTGATATGTCGTAAACGTACCTATAATTTGTGATGTTCCATGCTTGTTTTATATCAACTATGTTATGTTTTGTCTATATTTTGAGATACTTCTATGCAATTTTTGAACTAACCTATTGACAAGATACCGCAGTGCCAGTTGCCTGTTTTCTGCTGATATTCTCGGAATTGTACAAAACGAAAGCCAAACCTCCTATTTTTCCCGACACGAAGACATAGTCCAAAGCAGAGACGGAGGAGGGCCAGGGGCTAGCCACACCACCTGGTGGCATGGGCCAGACCAGGCTGCACCAGGGGGTGGTGTGGCCCCCTCAGGCCTCCATTGACCTTGCCCCTTCGCCTATAAAAGACCCCGGGACGAAAACCCTAAGTACCAGATCAGAAATCCACGAAAAGTTCCGCAGCACCACCACTACCGAAGAGGAGATTCAGGGGACAAAAGTCTCTATTCCGGCACCCTGCCGGGACAGGAAGTGCCCCTGGAGCCATCTCCATCGACTCCACCGCCATCTCCATCGCCGTTGCTGACTCCCATGATGAGGAGGGAGTAGTTCTCTCTCGAGGCTAAGGCCTCTACATGTAGCTATGTTTTCATCTCTCTCTCTATGCATGATCTTATTGAGATCATGAGCTTTGTAATCTATAGATCTATTCTACTACTCAAGTGCTTCAATGAATCTCTGCTTATCCCCACGTGTGTGAAGTTGACAGTGTGCACACCGTGTAGCACTTTGGCTAAGATTACATAAATACTTGTCATGAGTATAATTTGAGTTGGATGTCTCTATGAGATTGTGGTGTTTGTTGGAACCATCTAGCGCTCCAGGTGATAGTGAGGGGTTATCTAGATGGGGAATGCGAACTTTAAGGTGTGCTGTTATAGCCCTACATCGTCCAACCGAAGAGTAGTTCAGGGTAGCATCATGAAGAGAACATATTTATATGAGAGTGTCCACTAGTAAAAGTATGATCCCTAGGCCTTGTTTCTAAGCATTGAAACACCATTTACAATCAGTTTTGTTACATGTTTGCTTGGTGCCACTCTTATTTCAGATTGCAATTACCACTTATAATCATCCATATTACTTTTATTTCACTATCTCTTCGCCGAACTAGTGCACCTATACACCTGACAAGTGTATTGGGTGTGTTGGGGACACAAGAGACTTCTTGTATCTTGATTGTAGGGTTGCTTGAGAGGGATACCTTTGACCACTTCCTCCCTGAGTTCGATAAACCTTGGGTGATCCACTTAAGGGAAACTTGCTGCTGTTCTACAAACCTCTGCACTTGGAGGCCCAGCACTATCTACAAGAATAGAAGCGTGCGTAGACATCAAGCTATTTTCTGGCGCTATTGCCGGGGAGGTAAGGTAAAAGGTACTCACATCTTCTGGCTACTAAGCTGTCTTCTAGTACTGTAGCTGGTGTATGAGTGCTCGAAGGTATTTCCTTTAGATTATGCAATTATATCTTTTTGTTTCTTGTTTTTATTTTCACTAGTTAGGCTTAATGGAAAACAACAACAAAATTAGAGACCTTTATAGTATTTATCTTGAGTTAGGACATGAAGTGTTTGAAGAGAAAATTAAAAAACCTATGGAACTTTATTTGCATGCTAATAGCAATGTTGTTAGTATGAATTCTTTGGACGCCATTATTGCTAATGCTATGGAAAAGTCTAAGCTTGGGGAAGCTAGTTTTTATGAAAATGATCTTTTTAGTTCCCCAGCTTCGGAAGATAGCTATTCTATTGCTTATGATGATACCAAACCTCCAATATATGTTGATTACAATGATGAATATGATATTTTCAGTCCACCTACTATTGAGGAGGAAATCAATTATGATTACAATATGCCTCCTATATTTGATGATTATGGTGATGAGAATAATAATGATAGCTATTTTGTTGAATTTGCTCCCACCACAATTAATAAGAATGACTATGCTTATGTGGAGAGTAATAATCATTTTATGCATGTGGCTCATGATAAGAAGGTTTCATGTGATAGTTATATTGTTAATTTTATTCATGATGCTACTGAAAGTTATTATGAGAGAGGGAAACATGGTTTTATGCATCTCAATAATATTAAGTTTCCCCTCTTTATGTTGAAAGTCTTGAAGTTGCACTTGTTTTGCTTTCCTATGCTTGTTGCTTTGTGCTTTCATGACTTGTTTCTTTACAAGGTTATTTTTCATAGGAAGTGGGTTATACTTAATTTTTTTCCATATTTGCTTCTTAATGCTCTCTTTGACTTCAACTCATATTTCTTATGTGAGCATCATCGAAATTATCATGCCTATCTTAATGGCTATAAAGAAAGAGCTTTTAGGAGACAACCTATTATATTTTTACTTTCAGTTTATTTTTCTTTTGTTGAGTCTTGAAAGTTATTGCTTCAGTAATAACCTCTCCTTATCCTTTTTGTGTGGTTTTTGTGCCAAGAATAACCTCTAATGAGAGAGAAGTAAGACGTGGGAAAGTTGTTGTCCTGAATCAGTTTTTTGTGCTTCACTGTAAAAAATCGTGAAACATCTCTGTACGTAGGATTGTTACCCTTCTTCCCCAGGTTGTTATCTAACTTTCGTTAGTTTAACACTTTATTTGAGCAACAGAACGTCTTCGAAAAAATCGGTTTTTACCTGCTGGTCTGTTTTGAAAGATTTCTATCATTATTTGCATTCGCCTCTTAATCTCTTTCTCTTTGACTTCTCTTTGATCACTTGAGCTTTTAGAAGGAATTGCTACGGTAGCTTGTGTTTTAATGGAAGTTTTACTTTTGTTGAAACTAAACCCAAAGACTTATTATCTTGAATACACTAAGGGTCTGTTTGGAACACAGGATAGGAAAAATACCCAAATAGGAAAATCATAGGAATTGAGATGTCATGTTCCACCATTCCTATAGGATTTCAAAACACGGGAATGAAAGATAGTAGCCATTTGGATTGCAGGATAGGAAAAACATAGCATTTATTTTGTGTATGAAACAACTAGCCATTGCGATTCTTCTTGCTTGATAACTAGTTATTTATTTTCTTTCTTCAAATTAGCCGCTGATGAAATCTACTACTTTGATCAGCCATCCAAAAGAACACGCCAAAAATCAAGTTGGCATATTGAGGAATCAACTTAATCACTGGAACATGCAAGAAATTATGCTAATCACATGGAATCAGAGGAAACAACAGTACAAATCTTGGAAGGTTGCGCTTATCTTCTTCTAATTGGCAGGCAGCTGTTTTAGTGCGCAGATGAGCTAACGACGGCAGCAGCGTAGGAAAATTTCCAAGAGGTTCTATCAAATGTTTTCTTTCCTGTGAAACGTGAAGCATAGGAAACTAATCCCGTGAACTTCCTTTTCCTATTCTTGTGTTCCAAACGTCACAAAGGAAAGTTTTCCTACAAAATTCGTATCCTCCAGAATTCCTACGAAATTCCTGTGTTCCAAATGACCCCTAATGTTGCTAATTAAGATTGTGTGAAGTTTTGTATGAAGGAAATTTTCAAGTGCAGGGAAGAATAATGTGATGATATAAAGTATGGATAAAAGCTCAAGATTGGGGATGCCACCCGTTTCACCCCAAGAAATATTCAATAAGTACAAGCATCAAAGCTTGGGGATGCCCAAGGCATCCCCTTCTTCATCAATAATCTCAGGTCTTCTTTCAAGACAATTTATTTTTATTACCTTATGCGCTATGTGTTGTTCTTGGAGCGTCGTTGTTTTTAGTTTTATTTTGTTTGGTTTGCTTAAATAAGTTGGTTGCATCCCAACACACTTCTTTGGAGAGAGACACACCCCGTTATTCATTGCCTAAAATCTCTAGTTTTTACTCTTATTGTTCTGCGAGTGTTCTCCTTTGCTAGCACTACATTTAGCTTTAGTTTTCATTGGTATTGGAAAAGAGTAGGAAGTTTCATGCTTATAGTGGTATAAAAGGAGCTTGTTTTTGACTGTGGCCTAGACTTTATCATGTCATGCTTGATATTGCTTTGACTTTATGCTTAGTGATTATTGATGTAGCATGACTTGTTACAAACAATTGAGATTACTTAATGTGCCTTGAAAGAATCATGCGTTGTTTTAGCATATAAAAGCATAATGTTGTGGTATTCTCCTTTGATGCTTTATTTGGGTTGACTTGGCGCATGCTCACACCATGTTAAGAATATACCAAGTCACCGTAGCCTCTATGATCATTTAGTTTTCGACTTCTAATATCACTTTATGCTTTAATTAATAATGTTTTGTCACTTTGCATGATTATGGCCATTATTTCTCTCTTAGTTGGTCGCTCCCAGTCTTTTGCTAGCCTCCACATGTACCAAGTATGAGTTCCGCTTATGCATCCAACTCTAGATAAAACCAAGTTATTCCAAAGAGTCCACCATACCTACCTATTAGCATTATTGCTATTCCAAGTATATTCATGTTTTTATCTACCTTGCGAATTAAACTTGTTATGTGAAAATTAGTGATTAAAGCTCTCACGAACTTGATGGCACACTTTACTTTCTTGCACTTAATAAACTCGAACCATTGTGCCCATCTATATTGCATATATGCTTGCGTTTTGTAAGTTGTGAATTAGCAGAACCATGTTACCATGGGGAACGCTTTCAACATTGCACTTTATTTAGTTGATATCATGTTCTTTTGCTTATGGATCCCGACGGTGTGAAATGAAAGGGGGGCTTGTAAGGCTCATGGAGTCCGTATATGTGTTAGAGAAACGCCTGGGTGGCTAGTCTAAGCCATGCCTAATCATGGTGGAAACATGCAGCATAACCATAGTGAGCAAATAGGAAATAAAAGGATCGCTGAGATGCTCATTGTCTGCTTGCCTTGTCATTTTGATATGGGAAAACTTTTGTATCATCGGGCAAGGGGTACCCCGTTGGCGGTTCTCTATGATACACATGTAGTTACAATGACAAGAACTTACCTGTGACTAAAGTTGAGTAGCATGAGGTTCGGTACTCGTAAGTAAGGGGCATGAGATTTTCAGCTTATAACTTGGCAAGCATATCCTCATATTTGTTCACTTTAACCTTAATCACCTAAAGATGCTTATGATAGGGGTAATGAGAGCTGAAAGCTAATAAGTACCATAATTTTTGGAAGCTCTTTATGACACTTGAATCCCTGCTTCCTTCTATGAAGTGCCTTTCTTTTACTTTTATGTTGAGTCTCCATCTTCTATCTTTATGCACCTACTGAGAGAGCATAGTGGTCATTCTTAGTTTAATGTGCATTGTCCCAAAACTTGTTGATTGATTCATAACGTTGATATTGCTTGTTCTTAAACTATTTGTATCTAGTCACCCTTATGAACTTTGAAGGTGTCCTATGCATTTATGTTTTGCTACACCATGAGGGACAAGCTGAATACCATTCTCATTATGTTTTCTATATGTGAAACAAACAATCCTATTTCAAAGCATTGTTATTCATGAATCTTTTGTTTGTACCTTTTCATATTACAACATAGTTGCTATGTCTTATTATTAGAACTATATCTTTCATGCTATGTTAAAGTACTATGATCCTAGCTATCAATGTTTTACAAATACCTTGATCAAGATTGTGATGGTGCATGTCACCTCAAAAATTATTCTTTTTTATCACTTACCTACTCGAGGACGAGCAGGAGTTAAGCTTGGGGATGTTGATACGTCGTAAATGTATCTATAATTTTTGATGTTCCATGCTTGTTTTATATCAACTATCTTATGTTTTTTCTACATTTTGAGATACTTTTATGCATTTTCTGGAACTAACATATTGACAAGATGCCGTAATGCCGGTTGCCTAATTTCTGCTGTTTTTGGTTTCAGAAAAGCTAGAAAAGACATATCCTCGAAATTGGACGAAACAAAAGCCAAACCTCCTATTTTTCCTGACACGAAGACAGAGTCCAAAGTAGAGACGGAGGAGGGCCAGGGGCTGGCCACACCACCTGCTAGCGTGGGCTAGGCCAGGCCACGCCAGGGGGTGGTGTGGGCCCCTCAGGCCTCCACCGACCTTGCCCCTTTGCCTATAAAAGCCCCCCGGGATGAAAACACTAAGTACCAGATTAGGAATCCACGAAAAGTTTCGCAGCGCCACCGCCGCCGAAGAGGAGATTCGAGGGACAGAAGTGTAACATCCCAAAACTTTAATCAAGGTTATCAAGTTCTAATCACCCAATTTAGGGTTAACAAAAACTTATATTAAGAAAATGAATTTGAATGCATGTGTGTTTGGATTAGTATAGAATTGAGTGTATATGCCATGCTTGATTGTTCTAAATGTTGTGAAATGGTTTAAAGGTGAATGCCACATCATCTAGACCATTTACAAACAAAATCCAAAGAGAAAGAAATCAAATATGAATAAATAAACCAAATGGTCATTTTGACAGAAGTAAACCACTAGGCCACTTTGTGTGTTACTAGAAGAAGATTTCTAACAGAAACATTTCTATTTCTTTTCACCCCTTGCTAGACCAAGTGAAAGTGTATCAAGGCCCACTTTACCAACTTACATAAACATATTACAAATCAATTTAATGGACAGTTGAAAATGGAATCTATTTCCTATGTTAAGCTCACACTTTTTCAAAAACCACTCAAACCAATTCCCCTTAACCTCTCCAAGCAAACTTAGACTCTCAAGCTTAATCAAAGTTCACTCAAAAATTTGAATCAAAAATTCCAAACTTTGTTTCATGCGGCCATTAACACAAAACCTTGTATGCACTAATTAAACCCCTAGCCTAACTTGACTATTGTGCATAGTAAACCGCGACCATTTGGTCTCCTCTGTACTCTCTGGTCTCCCCTAAGTCTAACCAGCACCTAGACAAGCCCTCCCTTTGCCGTGGAGCACAGTCGAGTGTCGCCCGAATTTGGTCGCCGCCGGCGGACCACGGCCAGCTCACAGCAGACCACCCTGCGGCCATCTAGGATGTCCAGGAGCTACGCCGCACTCTACCGCCACCCCCTGTCTAGGCCACGACCCCAGCCGAGCCATGTACCACCCTAGCTACTCTGCGCCCCGCCTCTCTACACGGTGTCCAGAGCACGCCAGTGCGCCGTGCTCGACCAGCTCGCCCCGCTCGCGCCATGCCCTCACCATGCACGCGCAGCCTCACCATGATCACGCCAACCCGGCAGACACCTCCGTTCGCCACCGTGCGACTCGCAGCTACCGCACGCTGCCGCAAACACTTCTGCCGCCGCTCAGAACACCGCACTCTCCCGACCGAACCACGCTGCCCCACGCTGCGCCATTATGCCCTTAAGAACCGCCAGGAGACACCACACTGTCCGCCTACCCCAGCCACGCCGATAGCCGCCTGTAGCGACGCCATCGTCGAGCTCGCGCAGCACCGCTCGGTCCCCTCGCCGTGCTATAAAAGGAGGCCACCCCCGCCTCCATTCTCCACACCACTCCACTCCCCACTCCTCATAGCCACTCCCCCACTTCTCCCCGGAGCAAGGAGAGCACCATCATGCCGGAATTTCACCAGAGTTCGCCACTGCTGGAGGAGAAGGGCCCCAGCGATTCCGACCACCCCAAACCCTGCCATGACCGTGCCTCGCCTCGCCATCGTCTACCACGTCGATTGCCCCCGTCACCGACCCTAGCTGGAGCCCAGGTGAGCCCCGCGAGACCCCCACCACCGTGCTAGGTCACATTCCTTGCTGGAGCTGTTCGTCGTCGACGATGATGCTCGACCGTTGGATTAGAATAGGATCGCATGGTCTAGATGCTTAGATACCGTTTCGGTTAAACTGAGTCGTTGACTAGTGGCCCTCATCTGTCAGTATCCTGCTGTGCTGTGCAGTGCAGCTATGCCAGCCTGTTTAGCTTTCCCGCTCAGGCCTGGTAATTCAAATAATGTTTTTCCTTTTTAGTTTAAACTAGTTTCTGTCCACTTATTCAAAAATCAATTCAGAGAGTTTCACTTAACCAAATTGCATGATTCAAATTTTGCTAGAAATGAAATTAAAATATCTATCCAAGCCCGTTGGATTTAAATCATTTGGAGTTAGAGATAATCTTTAGCAAAATAACAAGCCAGAGACTTTTGCAACTTCAAACATTTTTCAAAAATCAACCATAATAGCTTTTGAGTTGATTCCAACTCTCAAAAATCACATTTGATAATATCTATCTGAATATGTAAAAATATCTAGGTTTGCATGCATTGACATTGGACTAGTACCAAAAGAATGCTAGTAGGGCATTTCTAGTCACTTTAAATCTATTAAATAATAATCTTACACTTTATAAAATGTGACCAACCCTTTAAATCACATTCCCATCTATTATAATATGTGGTGATGACATGTGTCAACATGATCCCATATTTTAATTGGAGAATATTAAATCTTAATTAATTTCAATGAGTAGAAATTACTTTTCTCAAATAAACTAAGTAAAACTAGTTCTTCATTTCATGGGATGATTGTGATGATGCTAGATCATCAAGTGTGAGCCTTACTATGCTAAATAGAATTAGTTAAGTATTGTTTGGTGATTGTGTACCTCGTATTCATTTATAAACGATAGTACCAACCAAGGATACGAGGAGGAGGAGTTCTACCCCGAAGAAGAGGAGGAAAACTTCAATCACTGCACCAATCAAGGCAAGCTATTATTGGCAAGCTAGATCTATGCAAGCTTTAACCTAAGCAAGATGCATTAGGCATGCTTGGTTATACATTTTGATTTATACCCATCCCAAGTTTTACTTGCAAGCTTTAATCTTTTACTTTACCCAAGTTCTTTACTCTCTAGTTAATGCCTTGTGAGGTTTTGGAAATATAGTATAGATAGCATAAAGAGTATAAAACTAGGCATATACTAGATGTCATTCTATGGCATGAGATTGAAGATTAGCACCCCTCATTAGTGAACACTCTTAACTTAGTGGCTAGTGCTAAGCATAAAACTTGATCACTTTAGATGGGAATACTTGGTGAAAAATGATTATGAAAACCTTGGAATGATGAGTCATTCTATTGAAATATTTTGACATGTGTTGAGAAACACAAATGGATTTGATGTTGAAAATGTTGAGGCATGAGCCTTAGCCCTTTATAAAAACTGATGGTTGGGTTCAGATACGATACCATTCCAATTTTACCGTACAACCACAATACCTGAATTGGGTAAGGCTTACCCGGAACTTTATATGCATTAGTATGGGTTCCCTCGCAGAGGAGGTTTGAGCTAAGGCTACCTCTTGATGATGTCCACCTATGCAGTGCCCAGGATGGAAGATGGCCATGGCTGGGAGGCCAAGATCATAGAGGAGGTGCCTATACTAGAGTGTGTAAGTGAAAGGTTATGGTTGATTATCCGCATACTAAGTATGATGATTCAGGGTTATCCCTGATGGATGTATCGAATTTTGTGCTGAAAGTGTACCACCTCTATAGAGTGTCAAACTATTCGAATAGCCGCGTCCGCGGTCATGGACAGTTGGAGTGGCCATACTGTTCCGTCGTCAGATGTTTTCAAAATGACTTGTGAAGTGAACTATGATTTTGACTTGACCACAACAGGGTTGTGACTATGAAAACTAGGTTCCCCCTTAAAGTGATTTAGAAATTTTACTTAGTTTTATTTACTTCTAAACTCAGTTTAGATAAACCTGTTTTTTGCAAATAAACTCAGAGCTTAGGATTCCTACTAGAACTACCTTACTTGTTAGTGATAGTTTGCGAGTACTTAAAGAGTACTCATGGCTTTGTCCCTGGCTATTCCCGTGGCCCGACTTTGAGGAGGACTATCAGGAAGATGGAAAGCAGAACGGCTACGACAACTAGGATCATCTCCCATCGTTAGCATTGCCTATGACACTAAAGATGGAGCCCACTACTACGCTTATTATTCTGCTGCTTGTTTGTATTAAGACTGGATCATGAGATCCCTTATTTATGTAAGACGTTATTATGGTTTGTAATGGATGATGTACTGTGATATCCAATCTGTTATGTCTCGCAAAAATGGCAATCCTAGGATTGCGATGTATGGCATAACAGGCATCTGGGATTAAAAATTTGGGTGTTGACAAGTTGGTATCAGACCCATCCTGACCATAGGAGACCCTAGTGAGAATGGATGTCCGAACAAAAACTTAGTTTCAAAACCAAAAGAAGTGAGTATTTATGAAAACCTATTCCCACTCTTACCCTTGGTTCTCTCAAAAAATCCATGTTCCTTAAACATTCTTACATTACTACATAAAATTTGACACACTTGATCACCTCACTAACTTACTCATCCTAAATTCTTATAGATGGAAGTTCAGTACTGCAAGTTCTACCAGTTGGGCAACGGAGGCTAGCTAATCTTTGAGAGGGATCTAGATGCACTGACAGAGTACCTTGAGCGCCCGCATCCGGAATTCTTCGGATCTCAACTCAAGGATCACCTAGGAGGAGATCTATAATGACTGATAGTTGCAGATCTCAGAGGCAAGATGGAAGCACCCATTTCTGAGAAGATTCAATTCACCGTGCGAGAGAACAACTGGCTAGATGGATTAGCCAGGGCTATGCATGAAGCTCTTGCCCGTCTGTGTGGGCAAAACATTAACTCGATCCAGGGAACTCGCTTTGCGCACTTCGCAAGGCATGATTCTATGGGAATGCCATTGGAGATGCCAAGTCACCCAGAGATGAAGCGTCAGGTGGAAAATCTTGACTTCCTGTTGTATGATAGGCAGAAGGAATTCGACAATGCTCGAGCCTACGCCAACCACAACCTTGCTATTGCCGCCAAGAAGGACCAGACTCTCGCCATGCTCATCAAGGATCGCCAATCACTTCGTCGTCAACGCGAGAAGAAGGATCGCACCATCGCTCGTCTTCGCAAGAAGGTGGCCGACCTCGAGAAGACCATCCATGAACAGGAAGTCCAGCTTGAAGCAAAAGAAGAAGAGGAAGAAGGTGAAAACATCCAGGGAGATCTTCACTCATACCTCAGTGATGACAATTACTACCTAGCGGATGATGCCATGGATTTCTACACCGATGATGATGATTCCGACTTCATTGATGATGAGTAGATACACTTGATCACTACCGTAGGAATGAGTTGTATCGGTCCCACTGTATCTTAGTTCATAGACTGGTTCTTAAAACCATCTATTTTCCTTTTGTGTTGTGGTGTGTGTTTGTATTGTGTGCTTGAATGAATGAATGATAAGGAGTTAGTTTGCAAAACCTGAGTAAAAACTCAATGTTTTAGCTTTGAAAAGAAAACCATGAACCTTAGAACTTCCCTCTTACCTCATTATCTATCTCAATCTTCACATGACTTGTGGAAACCCCGGAGGAAGCAGCTCATCGTAGGACCCAATGTTGCAGATTCTGTAGATGCTAGTTTTCGACCGTGAAGCTAGTAGAGCCGAACGCCAAGCCAATCTAGCCACTCTTCAATAGATAGCTCAGATGGCTCACAATAATAAAGGCCAAGGAAATCAGGATCATCATGGATCCAAGCTTAAGAACTTCCAGAATACCAATCCTCCTATCTTTAACAAATCTGAGGATCCCTTAGATGCTGATGACTGGCTGCAAACCATGGAGAATAATCTAGAAGTCGCAGGAGTTGACGCCAACGAGAAAGTTTTGTTTGCCACTCACTATCTGGCAGGAGATGAAAGAGCTTGGTGGAACAGCACCTGTACCATGAACCACGGTCAGATAATGACTTGGGAAGCTTTCAAGATCAAGTTCAGTCGCACCCATGTGCCACAAGGTTTAGTCACCCGAATGAGATATGAGTTCAGGGAACTGAAGCAAGGAAGGATGATGGTAGTTGAATATCGTGACAAATTTCTGTCCCTAGCTAGATATGCCCCTGATGAGATCAACATTGAAGCCAAGAAGAAGGAAAGGTTCCTGAATGGATTGCATGATGAGATGCAGACGATGTTAGTCAACATCTATTTTGAAGATCTAGAGGAGCTAGTCGACTCTGCCATCCAGATGGAAGGGAAGATCAACCAAGCCAATGACAACCACAAGCGCATGATGATGCACAAGACTGGGTCCCACACTACCCAGAAGTATCACCCCAACCCGTCTGCAGGATATGCCCCAAGAAACAATAGACCCCCGATGTCTCGTCCAAGCTACCCCAATCGTAGCGGAGGAAACTTGAAATCTGGAGGAAACCACAACAACAACAATACTGCCCAAGGACTGGAAGCAATGTTGTGCCTATTGCAGCCAAAGACAAGTCCCAGATTACTTGCTTTGAATGTGGAGTCAAGGGTCACTACTCCAACGAGTGTCCTAAGAAGCTTGCAGCCACCACCAATGTGAATGCCCTAGCTCAGCAGTAGCGTCGTGTTCAGCCTGGAAGGAGATTTGCACCAGGGAATTCGCTCAACCGCAATGGCCATTTGTTCCACATGAATAATGAAGAACCCCAGGAAGCGCCCGATGTCGTGCTAGGTATGTTTTCTGTTAACTCCATACTTGCAAGAGTGTTGTTTGATTCTGGAGCATCGCACTTGTTTGTTACAGAAGAATTTGTATGCACTAGTAAGATTCAACCAACAAAATTGAAGCATGTTATGATAGTTCAAATACCTGGTTCAACCACCAAAGCTAAAAAAATTGCAAGGATGTACCTATCATAATCCATGGGATAGATTTTTATGCCAATCTAATATTACTTGGAACCAAAGGTTTGGAATTAGTACTAGGAATGGATTGGATGTCGAAACATAAAGGATTGATCGACTGTGCCAAGAAAGCCATAACCATGACCAGTAGCTCTGGAGTATCAGTAGAGCATGTTTCTGAAACCTTGCCCCGTCAATTCAAATGCAACAAGAGTCTAGCCCAACCAACCAAGACCAAGTCAGGGTAGTCTGTGAATACCCCGACGTATTCCCAGATGAATTGCCTGGTATGCCCCCAGATCATGATATCGAGTTCATTATTGAACTAATTCCTGGAACTTGACCCATAGCTCAGAGACCTTATAGTATGAACCCATCTGAATTAATGGAGCTGAAGAAGCAACTTGATGCTGTGCTGGAGACATGTCTGATTCAACCAAGCACGTCTCCATGGAGATCGCCCGTTCTGTTTGTGGATAAGAAAGATGGAGGTAACCATTTGTGCATGGATTACCGGAAGCTGAATGATGTCACCATCAAGAACAAGTACCCACTGCCCAAGATAGAGGATCTGTTTGACCAGTTGACTGGTTCCAGAGTGTTTTCTAAGATTGATCTTAGAACTGGTTATCATCAACTCAAGTTTCGTGCAACAGATATTCCAAATACCACCTTTACCAACATATATGGATTGTATGAGTATACGGTCATGTCTTTTGGATTAACCAATGCCCCCGCTTATTTCATTAATCTCATGAATAAGATTTTTATGAACTTTCTAGATAAGTTTGTCATTGTTTTTATCGACGATATTCTAATCTATTGCAAGTCGGAAGAAGACCATGAGTTACATCTGAGAACCATTCTTGAAACCCTTAGAGAGCATTAGTTGTATGCCAAGTTTAGCAAATGTGAATTCTGGCTGAAAGAAGTAGGATTCCTCGGACATATTGTGTCAGCAGGAGGAGTGGCTGTTGATCCTGCCAAGATCAAAGATGTTGAAGAATGGGAAGCCCTAACCACTCAAACCCAAGTCCGTGCATTTCTCGGATTAGCGGGATACTACCGCAAGTTTGTTGAAGGATTTTCGAGCATCGCAAGACCAATGACCCAACTGTTGAAGAAAGACAAGAAGTTTGAATGGACCGACAAATGTGAAGCAAGTTTCAAGAACTCAAGAAGAGATTGATTTCAGCCCCAATCTTGAATATGCCAGATATGAATAAGCCTTTTGATGTGTATTGTGATGCATCCAAGATTAGCCTCAGATGTGTGTTGATGCAAGAAGGAAAAGTCATAGCATATCTATCCAGACAACTGAAGCAGCATGAGCAAAACTACCCTACCCATGATCTTGAACTAGCAGCTGTAGTTTTAGCATTGAAGACATGGCGTCATTACCTTATGGGTAACCACTGTGAGATTTATTTGGATCACAAGAGCCTGAAGTATATTTTCACTCAGAAGGAGCTGAATATGAGGCAAAGGAGATGGATAGAGATAATCAAGGATTATGACCTTGACATTCACTATCACCCCGGCAAAGCCAATGTGGTAGCGGATGCTCTTAGCAGATTGTCGTGTAGATTAAACACCATGATCAAAGAAGCCCAGCCAAGTTTGCATGAAGAGTTGGAGCAGTTTAGAACTGAGCTAGTTAGCAAAGGATTTTTAGCTAGCATTGAACTTCAACCCACGTTAATCAGTCAGATCAAGGAAGCACAGAAAGGAAATGCAAGTATCGACGGAATCAAACATCATATTGGTACAGGAAAGTTACCTGGATTCACCGAAGATGAAGAAGGAGTTTTGTGGTACAAAGGACATATTTGTGTGCCACCAGATTCGGAGCTAAAGCAAGTTATCATGCAGGAAGCTCATGATACTCTTTATTCTATCCACCCTAGAGGAATAAAGATGTATCCGGATTTGAAGGAGCAATTTTGGTGGCACAGGATGAAGAGAGAAATCGGAAGCTACATAGCAAAGTGTGATATCTGTCAGCGAGTCAAAGCGGAACATCAGAGACCCGCAGGACTGTTGCAACCATTGCAGATTCTGGAATGTAAATGGGATTCATCAGAATGGACTTTATCACTGGTTTGCCTACTTCTAGTAGGGGAAATGACTCCATTTGGGTAATAGTTGATAGACAGTCCAAGGTAGCCCATTTTATACCTGTCAAGACAACCTACCAGAGTTCAAAGCTAGCAGAGTTGTTCATTGCTAGAATTGTCAGTTTGCATGTAACCCCCAAGACCATAGTATCGGATCGAGGAACCCAATTTACCTCGAGATTTTGGTAGAAAGTCCAAGAAGGATTTGGAACCAAGTTGAATTTTAGCACAGCTTATCACTCGCATATAGATGGACAGACTGAAAGAGTCAACCAAACCTTAGAAGATATGTTGAGAGCTTGTGTGTTAGAGTATGGATCAAAATGGGAAGATTGTCTGCCTTTCGTAGAATTCTCATATAAAAACAGTTATCAAGCCAGTTTGCAAATGGCCCCATTTGAAATTCTATATGGAAGGAAGTGTCGTACCCCCTTGAATTGGTCGCAAGTAGGAGAGAGTCAAATTTTCGGACCCAACATCCTACGAGAAGCCGAAGAGAAGGTTCACAAAGTCCGTGAACACCTCAAGACCGCCCAATCCAGACAGAAGAGTTATGCTGACAAGAGACATAGAGATCTGACTTTCAATATCGGAGATTTTGTGTATCTCAAAGTTTCGCCCTTGAAAGGAATGCAGCGTTTTCAGCTGAAAGGAAAGTTAGCCCCCAGATATATTAGACCCTTCAAGATTCCGAATCACCGAGGAGAAGTATCTTATCAACTAGAACTTCCAGAGGAGATGTTAGCCATCCATAATGTGTTCCATATCTCGTTACTTCGCAAATGCCTAGAAGTTATACAGAAGACCAAAGTTTTCACGAACATCGACCATCGAGGCATTGATATCAACAAGGATCTGACGTATCGTGAAGTGCCCGTTCGCATCTTGGAAGAAGCCTTCAGAACCACCAGAACCCAGAGTATAAAATTTCTCAAGATCCAATGGAGCAACCATACCGAAGAAGAAGCTACTTGGGAGCGAGAAGATTACATTAGGATTGAGTTTCCAGATCTCTTTAGTTCCTAGTTTTTCTTAAACCTCGGGACGAGATTTTTTTAAGGAGGAAAGGTTTGTAACATCCCAAAACTTTAATCAAGGTTATCAAGTTCTAATCACCCAATTTAGGGTTAACAAAACCTTTTATTAAGAAAATGAATTGGAATGCATGTGTGTTTGCATTAGTATAGAATTGAGTGTATATGCCATGATTGATTGTTCTAAATGTTGTGAAATGGTTTAAAGGTGAATTCCACATCATCTAGACCATTTACAAACAAAATCCAAAGAGAAAGAAATCAAATATGAATAAATAAACCAAATGGTCATTTTGACAAAGGTAAACCACTAGGCCACTTTGTGTGTTCCTAGAAGAAGATATCTAACAGAAACATTTCTATTTCTTTTCACCCCTTGCTAGACCAAGTGAAAGTGTATCAAGGCCCACTTTACCAACTTACAAAAACATATTGCAAATCAATTTAATGGACAGTTGAAAATGGAATCTATTTCATATGTTAAGATCACACTTTTTCAAAAACCACTCAAACTAATTCCCCTTGACCTCTCCAAGCAAACTTAGACTCTCAAGCTTAATCAAAGTTCACTCAAAAAATTTGAATCAAAAATTCCAAACTTTGTTTCATGCGGCCATTAACACAAACACCTTGTCTGCACGAATTAAACCCCTAGCCTAACTTCACTGTTGTGCACAGTAAACCTCGACCATTTGGTCCCCTCTGCACTCTCTGGTCTCCCCTAAGCCTAACCAGCACCCAGACAAGCCCCCCTTCGTCGTGGAGCACAGTGGAGCGCCGCCCGAATTTGGTCGCCGCCGGCTGACCATGGCCAGCTCGTAGCAGACCACCCCGCGCCTATCTAGGATGTCCAGGAGCTACGCCGAACTCTACCGCCACCCCCTGTCTAGGCCACGGCCCCAGCCGAGCCATGGACCACCCTAGCTATGCCGTGCCCTGCCTCTCTACACCGTGTCCAGAGCGCGCTAGTGCGTCGTGCCCGACTAGCTCACCCTGCTCGCGCCTTGCCGTCACCATGCACGCGCAGCCTCGCCATGATCACGCCAACCCGACAGACACCCCTGTTCGCTGCCGCGTGACCCGCAGCTGCCGCACTTTGCCACAAACACTTCTGTCACTGCTCAGAACACCACATGCTCCTGACCGAACCACGCCGCCCCACGCCGTGCCATTATTCCCTTAAGAACTACCAGGAGACACCGCACCGTCCACCTACCCCAGCCAGCATATAGCGCCTATGGCAGCGCCTTGTCGTGCTATAAAAGGAGGCCACCCCCTCCTCCATTCTCCACACCACTGCACTCCCCACTCCTCATAGCCACTCCCCCACTTCTCCCTGGAGCAAGGCAAGCACCACCATGCCGGAATTTCATCGGAGTCCGCCACTGCTAGAGGAGAAGGGCGCCAGCGATTCCGACCACCCCAAGCATAGCCGTGACCATGCCTCGCCTCACCGTCATCTACCACATCGATTGCCCTATTGCCGACCCTAGCTGGAGCCCAGGTGAGCCCCCCGAGACCCCCACCATCGCGCTAGGTCACATTCCTCATCGGAGCTTTTCATCGTCGATGATGGCGCTCGGCCGTTGGATTAGAATAGGATCGCTTGGTCCAGATGCTTAGATACCATTTCGGTTAAACTGAGTCACTGAATGGTGGCCCCCATCTGTCAGTAGCCCGTTGTGCAGTGCAGCTGGGCCAGCCCGTTTAGCTTTCCCGCTCAGGCCTGGAAATTCAAATAATGTTTTTCCTTTTTAATTTAAACTAGTTTCTGTCCACTTATTCAAAAATCAATTCAGAGAGTTTCACTTAACCAAATTGCATGATTCAAATTTTGCTAGAAAAGAAATTAAAATATCTATCCAATACCGTTGGATTTAAATCATTTGAAGTTAGAGATAATCTTTAGCAAAAATAACAAGCCAGAGACTTTTACAACTCAAACATTTTTCAAAAATCAACCATAATAGCTTTTGAGTTGATTCCAACTCTCAAAAATCACATTTGATAATATCTATCTGAATATGTAAAAATATTTAGGTTTGTATGCAGTGACATTGGACTAGTACCAAAATAATGCTATTAGGGCATTTCTAGTCACTTTAAATCTATTAAATAATAATCTTACACTTTATAAAATGTGATCAACCCTTTAAATCACATTCCCATCTATTATAGTATGTGGTGATGACATGTGTCAACATGATCCCATATTTTAATTGGAGAATACTAATCTTAATTAATTTCAATGAGTAGAAATTACTTTTCTCAAATAAACTAAGTAAAACTAGTTCTTCATTTCATGTGATGATGCTAGATCATCAAGTGTGAGCCTTAGTGTTCTAAATAGAATTAGTTAAGTATTGTTTGGTGATTGTGTACCCTGTATTCATTTATAGACGATAGTACCAACCAAGGATACGAGGAGGAGGAGTTCTACCCCGAAGAAGAGGAGGAAAACTTCAATCACTGCACCAATCAAGGCAAGCTATTATTGGCAAGCTAGATCTATGCAAGCTTTAACCTAAGAAAGATGCATTAGGCATGCTTTGTTATACATTTTGATTTATACCCATCCCAAGTTTTACTTGCAAGCTTTACTCTTTTACTTTACCCAAGTTCTTTACTCTCTAGTTAATGCCTTGTGAGGTTTTGGAAAGATAGTATAGATAGCATAAAGAGTATAAAACTAGGCCTATACTAGATGTCATTCTATGGCATGAGATTGAAGATTAGAACCCCTCATTAGTGAACACTCTTAACTTAGTGGCTAGTGCTAAGCATAAAACTTGATCACTTTAGATTGGAATACTTGGTGAAAAATGATTATGAAAACCTTGGAATGATGAGTCATTCTATTCAAATGTTTTGACATGTGTTGTGAAACACAAATGGATCTGATGATGAAAATGTTGAGGCATGAGCATTAGCCCTTTATAAAAACTGATGGTTGGGTTCGGATGCGATACCATTCCAATTTTACCATACAACCACAATACCTGAATTGGGTAAGGCTTACCCGGAACTTTATATGCATTAGTATGGGTTCCCTCGTGGAGGAGTTTTGAGCTGAGGCTACCTCTTGATGATGTCCACCTATGCAGTGCCCAGGATGGAAGATGGCCATGGCTAGGAGGCCAAGCTAATAGAGGAGGTGCCTATACTAGAGTGTGTAGGTGAAAGGTTATGATTGATTATCCGCATAATAAGTATGATGATTCGGGATTATCCCTGACGGATGTATCGAATTTTGTGGTGAAAGTGTACCACCTCTGCAGAGTCTCAAACTATTCGAATAGCCGCGTCCATGTTCATGGACAGTTGTAGTGGCCATACTGTTCCGTCGTCAGATGTTTTCAAAATGGCTTGTGAAGTGAACTATGATTTTGACTTGACCACAATAGGGTTGTGACTACGAAAACTAGGTTCCCCCTTAAAGTGATTTAGAAATTTTACTTAGTTTTCTTTACTTCTAAATTCAGTTTAGATAATCCTGGCTTTTTGCAAATAAATTCAGAGCTTAGGATTCCTACTAGAACTACCTTACTTGTTAGTGATAGTTTGTGAGTACTTAAAGAGTACTCATGGCTTTATCCTTGGCTATTCCTGTGGCCAGACTTTGAGGAGGACTATCAGGAAGATGGATAGCAGGACGGCTATGACAACTAGGATCATCTCCCATCGTCAGCATTGCCTGTGACACTAAAGATGGAGCCCACTACTATGCTTATTATTCCGCTGCTTGTTTGTATTAAGACTGGATCATGAGACCCCTTATTTGTGTAAGACCTTATTATGGTTTGTAATGGATGATGTATTGTGATATCCAATCTGTTATGTCTCGCAAAAAGGTAATCCTGGGATTGTGATGTATGGCATAACAGGCATCTGGGATTAAAAATCTATGTGTTGACAAGAAGTCTCTGTTCCAGCACCCTGCGGGGCGGGGAAGTGCCCCCGGAGCCATCTCCATCGACTCCACCGCCATCTCCATCGCCGTTGCTGACTCCCATGATGAGGAAGGAGTAGTTCTCTCTCGAGGCTACGGCCTCTACATGTAGCTATGTTTTCATCTCTCTCTCTATGCATGATCTTATTGAGATCATGAGCTTTGTAATCTATAGATCTATTCTACTACTCAAGTGCTTCAATGAATCTCTGCTTATCCCCACGTGTGTGAAGTTGACAGTGTGCACTCCATGTGGAACTTTGGCTAAGATTACGTAAATACTTGTCATGAGTATAATTTGAGTTGGATGTCTCTATGAGATTGTGGTGTTTGCTCGAACCATCTAGCGCTCAAGGTGACAGTGAGGGGTTATCTAGGGAATGCGAACGTTAAGGTGTGCTGTTATAGCCCTACATCGTCCAAGCGGAGAGTAGTTCAGGGTAGCATCATAAAGAGAAGATATTTATATGAGTGTCCATTAGTGAAAGTATGATCCCTAGGCCTTGTTTCTAAGCATTGAAACACCGTTTACAATCAGTTTTGTTACATGTTTGCTTGCTGCCACTCTTATTTCAGATTGTAATTACCACTTATAATCATCCATATTACTTTTATTTCACTATCTCTTCGCCGAACTAGTGCACCTATACACCTGACAAGTGTATTGGGTGTGTTGGGGACATAAGAGACTTCTTGTATCTTGATTGCAGGGTTTCTTGAGAGGGATACCTATGACCACTTCCTCCCTAAGTTCGATAAACCTTGGTTGATCCACTTAAGGGAAACTTGCTGCTATTCTACAAACCTCTACACTTGGAGGCCCAACACTGTCTACAAGAATAGAAGCATGCATAGACATCAATGATCAGCACTGTTTCCTAGGTGAGCATCCTCCCCCTGCTACCTATTTTCGCTTTATGGTTTTACTTCTCTCTATTGCTATTTGTGGTGTGATGCTTTAGTTTCTGTCCCATTTATACTCCTTGGAGCCTATATTGCCTTGATCACTTCCCATTGCTTGTTACTTGGTAGATAGTTGGCCGTGTGAGTCGCAGTTTCTTGCTCACGTGTCAGTTCATGTTGTTGAGTTCCATTGTTGTTGGTAGGTGGTCACATGCTTAATGGTGGAGATAATCATGGTTTAACCTGCAACTTGATAATTAAAGATGTTGGTGGTACATAAAACTAATAAAGTGGCACCGATGTACAATAGTTGAGATTTGTCTTTTATCCTGCCCACTTGTGTCCACCTAGGACCCGAGTACTATATGCATATTCCTCGAATATCGCACTATCCATATGTGGCCCCATGGAACCCCTTGGTATGATCTTGATTGTAACATACCAAACCTTTAATCAATGTTATCAAGATCCAAATCACCCAATTGAGGGTTAACAAAAACTTTTTACTATTAAAACAATTAAGAATGCATATGTGTGTGGCACTAATATAGAATTGTTTGGAAATGCCATGTTTGATTGATCTAATGGTTGTAAAATGATTCAAAGGTGAATGCCACATCATCTAGATCATTTAAAAACAAAATCCAAAGAAAAATAAATCAAATAAGAATAAAAATACCAAATGGTCACTTTGGCCATTTTAACCCACTAGGTCACTTTAGGTGTTTCTAGAAGTCAAATTCAAACAGAAACACCCTCAACTCTTTTCACCCCTTGTTAGTACAAGTAAAGATCTACCAAGGCCCACTTTGAAATCTTACAAAAACATTTAAACACTAATTTTAAATGGCATTTGAAAATTGAATCATTTTCATATGCATAGATCCCACTTTTTCAAAAACCACTCAAATGAGTTCACCTTGACAATCCCAAGCAACCACAGATGGTCAAGATTATGACTAACACCCACACCAAAAATCTTTTCAAAATTCAACAATAATTCTCTTGCGGCCATTGTGTCGAACAATTGGCAGGCAAAGATAATCTAGCCTAACTAATACTGTTGATAATCAAGTTCTTGTCCCCCATTTGACCCTCTTTACTCTCCTATGTCCCCTCTTAGCCTAACCCTGACCCAGACAACCTCCCTCCTTCACCATAGCGGTAGTACCGCGCTGCCCGGATATGGTCGTCGCCGGCCAACCGTGGCCGACGCGCTAGAGACCACACTGCACCTACCCAGCATGTCCCCTAGCTCGCCAAGACCCTACCAGGACCCTGTCCACCCACCTTGACGCACTGACCTTTGGACCATCGAGGCAGACCCGCGCTCTCCGCCTCTGCACCGTGCATGGACCGCGCTAGTGCGCCGCGCTCGACAAGGCATCACATGCCGCCCCTCTACCATAGTCCTTGCGCGCCGCTCTTCCTTGACCCCACCACACTCCTGGACATGCCCATTTCCCGCCGCGCGACCTGCACCCGCCGTGAGCCGCGTCGAACGCCGCCGCTCCCGCTCAGAGCGCCAGCCACGCCCGACCAAACGCCACCGCCCCTAGCCGTGCCATTACGTCGTAGATGACCGCCAGGAGGCAGAGCACCATCCTCCTACCTTGCCCATGCCATTAGCCCCATGTACCATCGTCACCGATGAGCTTACCGTCGCACCTCACTGTCCCCTCGTCGAGCTATAAAAGGGGACCTCACAAACCCCATTTCTCCACACTCCAACACTCACCACCTTCCACTAATCCCCTCACACCATCCCCGGAGCCGCTCGAGCCCTTAGTCGCTGGAATTGTACTAGAGCTCGCCGCAGTAGAGGAGAAAGAGAGCCATCGATTGCAACCACCTCAGGAGGTGCCGCGACCATGCCTGAGTCCGCCGTCATCCACTAGTTCGATCGCCCCCATCGCCATATTAGTTGGAGCCCTGGTAAGCCCCTAATCGACCCCCACCGAGCCGCTAGGGTTCATTCTCGCCGGCGACCTGTTCGTCGTCGACGACGAGCCACGACCATTGATCTCTGTTCTAATCGCACAGCCCATATCACCCCGTACCGCTTCGCGTTAGAGTCAGCCGCTAACATGCCGGACCCCCCTATCAGCTGCCCTCTGTGCCGTGGAGCGCCACTGGGCTGGCGCATTTAGTTTCCCGCCTTTGCCCGCAGATTCAAATAAAGATTTTTCTTTTTAGACTTAAACTCAATTATGTCCACTAGTTTAAAAATCAATTCAGAGACTTATACTAAACCAAAATGAATGACTCCAATTTTGTTAGAAAGATAATTCAAATATCTATCCAAGCCTGTTGGATTGAAATCAATTGGAGTTATAGATCACATATAGAAAAAATAACAATACGGAGACTTTTCTATATTCAAACATTTTTCAAAAATCAACCATAATAGCTTTTGAGTTGATTCCAACTCTCAAAAATCACATTTGACAATACCTATCTGAATATATAATAATATTTAGATTTTCCTGCAGTGACTATAGACTAGTACCAAAATAATGCTATATAGGCATTTCTAGTCACTTTAAATCATTTAAATAATAAACTTAAACTTATTGAAATATGATCCAACATTTAAATCACATTCCCATGTATTAGAATATGTGGTGATGACATGTGCCCACATGCTTCCATATTTTAATTGGAGAATATTAAATCTTAATTAATTTCAATGAGTAGAAATTACTTTTCTCAAATAAAATAAATGAAACTAGTTCACTAAATGAGTAAAATGCACCGGAGGTCCTAAAAGTTTGGAGAAAACCATATGCAGCTCCTAAAAGTTTCAACTCGTGTATCGGGGGTCCTAATTCTTAGTTAGTTGTGCACTGCAGGTCCTAATTCCCAGCTAGCTGTGCACTGCAGATCCTAATTCTCGGTTAGAGCCCCGGCTACAGTGCACATGGATCTGATAATTAGGACCTCCTATACACGAGTCCAAACTTTTAGGACCTGCATACGGTTTCCTCCAAACTTTTAGGACCTCCGGTGCATTTTATTCTCATTAAATCTTGTGTTGATTGTGATGATACTAGATCATCAAATATGTGCCTTAGTGTGCTAAATAGACTAGTTAAGTATTGTTTGGTGACTGTGTATCCCGTATGTATTTATAGACGATAGTACCGACCAAGTCTACGAGGAGGAGGAGTTCTACCCCGAAGAAGACGAGGAGAATTTCAACCACTGCACCAACCAAGGCAAGCTATTGTTAGCAAGCTAGAACTATACAAGATGACCTAATCAAGATGCATTAGGCATGCTTTGGTTATACCTCTTGATTTATACCCAACCCAAGTTTTACTTTTTACTTTACCAAAGTTTCTTTACTTCTAGAAATGCTTTGTGAGATTTTAGAAAGTAGTATAGATAGCATAAAGAGTATAAAACTTGGCCTATACTAGATGTCATTCTATGGCATGAGATTGAGATTAGCATCTCACTTTAGTGAACACTCTTAACTTAGTAGTTGGAGCTAAATCAAAAACTTGATCACTCTAGATGGGAATACTTGGTGAAAATGCTTATGAAAACCTTGGAATGATGAGTCATTCTATTGAGATGTTTTGACATGTGTTGAGAAACACAAATGGTTTATGATGATGAAAATGTTGAGGCAAGAGCCTTATCCCTTTATAAAAACTGATGGTTGGGTTCGGATGCGATACCATTCCAATTTTACCGTACAACCACAATACCTGAATTTGGTAAGGCTTAGCCGGAAGTTTATATGCATTAGTATGGATTCCCTCATGGGAGAGGTTTGAGCTGAGGCTACCTCTTGATGTTGTCCACCTATGCAGTGCCTAGGATGGCAAATGGCCATGGCTGGGAGGCCAAGCTCATAGGAGAGGTGCTTATACTAGAGTGTGTAAAGGAAAGGTTATGATTGATTATCCGCATACTAAGTATGATGATTCAGGGTTATCCCTGACGGATGTATCGAATATTATGGTGAAAGTGTACCACCTCTGCAGAGTGTCAAATTATTCGAATAGCCGCATTCGCGGTTATGGACAGTTGGAGTGGCCATACTGTTCCGTTGTCAGATATTTTCAAAACGACTTATGAAATGAATTGTGACATGACTTGACCACAACATGGTTGTGACTATGAAAACTAAGTTCCCACTTAGGTGATTTAGAACTTTATTTTATATTTCTTTGTTTCTAAACTCATCTTAGGTTTCAAACTTAACTTTGCAAATAAACTTAGAACTTAGCGTTCCTACTAGAACTACCTTACTTGTTAGGGATAGTTTGCGAGTACTTAAAGAGTACTAATGGCTTTGTCCCTGGCTATTTCTGTGGCTAGACTATGAGGAGGACTATCCGGAAGAAGGACAGCAGGATGGTTACGACAACTAGGATCATCTCCCATCATCAGCATTACCTGTGACACTGAAGATGGAGCCCACCGCTACGCTTATTATTTCGCTGCTTGTTTGTACTAAGACTGGATCATGAGATCCTTTATTTGTGTAAGACCTTATTATGTTTGTAATGGATGATGTACTGTGATATCCAATCTGTTATGTCTCGCAAAAATGGTAATCCTGGGATTGTGATGTATGGCATAACAGGCATCTGGGATTAAAAATCTAGGTGTTGACAAGTTGGTATCAGAGCCATCCTGACCATAGGAGACCCTAGTTAGAATGGACGTCCAAATCAAAACTTAGTTTCAAAACAAAAGAAGTGAGTATTTGTGAAAATCTATTTCCCCTCTTACCCTTGAGATTCTTTCAAAAAGATTCATCTTCCTCAAAAATTATTACATTGCTACATAAAATTTGACACACTTGATCACCTCACTAACTTTCTCATCCTAAATTCTTATAGATGGAAGTTCAGTACTGCAAGTTCTACTAGTTGGGCAACGGAGGCCAACTGATCTTCGAGAGGGATCTTGGTGCACTATTTGAGTACCTTGAGCGTTCACATCTCGAATTCTTCGGAACTCAACTCAATGACCACCCAGGAGGAGATTTACAATGGTTGATAGTTGCTGATCTTTGAGGCACGATGGAGGCACCTCTTTCCGAGAAGATTCAGTTCACCGTGAGAGAGAACAACTGGCTAGATGGATTAGCCAGGGCTATGCATGAAGCTCTCGCCCGTCTTTGTGGACAGAATGTCAACTTGCTCTAGGGAACTCGCTTTGCTCACTATGCAAGGCGTGATTTTATGGGAATGCCTCTAGAGATGCCAAGTCACCCTGAGATGAAGCGCCAAGTGGAGAACCTCGACTTCCTACTATATGGCAGACAGAAGGAATTGGACAATGCTCGAGCCTACACCAACCACAACCTTGCCATTGCCGCCCAGAAGGCCCTGACTTTCGCCCTGCTCGTCAAGGATCGTCAATCACTTCGCCGGAAACGCGAGAAGAAGGATCGCACCATCGCTCGTCTTTGCAAGAAGGTGGCCGACCTTGAGAAGACCATCCAGGAGCAAGAAGCTCAGCTTGCAGCAAAAGAAGAGGAAGAAGAAGAAGGTGAAGACATCCAGGGGGATATGCACTCATACCTTAGTGATGACAATGACTATCTGGAGGATGATGCCATGGACTTCTACACCGACGATGATGACTCTGACTTCATCGATGATGAGTAGATGCACTAGAGCACTATCATAGGAATGAGAAGTATCGGTCCCATTGTATCTTAGCTGACAGAATGGTTCTTAAAACCATATGTTTTCCTTTCATTTTGTGGTGTGTGTGTTTGTATCGTGTGCCTTGATTGAATGAATGAATGAGAAGAAGTTAGTTTGTAAAACCTGAGTCAAACTCAAAGTTTTAGCTTTGAAAACAAAACCATGAACCTTAGAACTTTCCCTCTTACCCTATTATCTATCTCAATCTTCAGATGACTCGTGGAAACCAAGGAGGGAGCAGCTCATCGCAGGACCCGATGCTGCAGATTCTGCATATTCTAGCTTTGGGCCGTGAAGCTAGTCGAGCAGAGCGCCAAGCCAACCTCGCCACCCTACAACAGATCGCCCAGATGGCCCATAATAATCAGGGTCATGGAAATCAGGATCATCATGGATCCAAACTCAAAAACTTCCAGAATACCAATCCCCCTATCTTTAGCAAGTCTGAAGACCTGCTGGATGCTGATGATTGGTTACAGACCATGGAGAATAACCTAGAAGTCGCAGGAGTGGATTCCAACGAGAAAGTTCTATTTGTCACCCACTATCTGGCAGGAGATGCAAGAGCTTGGTGGAACATCACCCGCACGATGAACCACGGTCAAGTGATGACGTGGGAAGCTTTCAAGGTCAAGTTCAGCTGCACCCATGTGCCGCAGGGTTTAGTCACCAGAATGAGAGATGAATTCAGAGAACTAAAGCAAGGCAAAATGACTATAGTGGAGTACCGTGATAGATTTTTGTCCCTCGCCAGGTATGCACCGGATGAGATCAACACGGAAGCCAAGAAGAAGGAGAGATTCCTGAATGGACTGCATGATGAGATGCAGGCGGTGCTAGTCAACATCCATTTTGATGATCTCGAAGAGCTAGTCGACTCTGCCATCTAGATGGAAGGGAAGATCAACCAAGCGAATGACAACCACAAACGTCGGATGATGCACCAAGCTGGGTCCCATAGTGCCCAGAAGTATCGCCCTAACCCGTCTGCAGGATATGCCCCGCAGAACAATAGACCCCCAGTGTCTCGCCCAAGCTACCCCAACTATAGCAGAGGAAATGTGAAGACTGGAGGGAACAACAACAACCACCCCGGCAACTCCAACAACTTCAACCGTGCACCGCCCAAGTCCAACAACAACAATACTGACCCAAGGACTGGAAGCAATGTCGTGCAAGACAAGTCTCAGGTTACTTGTTTTGAGTGTGGAGTGAAGGGTCACTACTCCAATGAGTGTCCCAAGAAGATTGGCGCCACTGCCAATGTGAATGCCCCAGCTCAGCAGTAGCGCCATGTTTAGTCCAGAAGAAGATTCGCCCCAGGGAACCCGCACAACCGCAATGACCGTCTCTTCCACATGAACGCCGAAGAAGCCCAAGAAGTACCAGATGTCGTGCTGGGTATGTTTTCTATTAACTCAGTATTAGCAAGAGTGTTGTTTAATTCTGGAGCATCGCACTCATTTGTCACCGAAGAATTTGCATGCACTAGTAAGATTCACCCAACCAACTTGAAGCATGTTATAATAGTTCAAATACCTGGTTCAACCACCAAAGCTAGAAAAATTTGCAAGGTTGTGCCTATCAGAATACATAGGATAGATTTTTATGTCAATCTAATAGTACTTGGAACCAAAGGTTTGGAAGTAGTACTAGGAATGGATTGGATGTCGAAGCATAAAGGATTGATCGACTGTGCCAAGAAATCCATCACCATGACCAGTAGCTCTGGAGTATCAGTAGAGCATATATCTGAAACCCTGCCCCGTGAATTCAAATGCAACAAGAATCTAGCCCTACCCACCATAGACCAAGTCAGAGTAGTCTGTGAACACCCCGACGTATTCCCATATGAATTGCCCGGTATGCCCCCAAATCGGGATATTGAGTTCATTATTGAACTAATCCCTGGAACTGGACCCATAGCTCAGAGACCCTATAGCATGAACCCATCAGAGTTAGTGGAACTGAAGAAGCAATTGGATGCTATGCTGGAGAAAGGCTTGATTCAACCAAGCACATCGCCATGGAGATCGCCCGTGTTGTTCGTCGACAAGAAAGATGGAGGCAACCGTTTGTGCACAGATTACAGGAAGCTGAATGATGTCACCATCAAGAACAAGTACCCATTCCCAAACATAGAGGATATGTTTGATCAGTTGACTGGTGCCAGGGTGTTCTCTAAGATTGATCTTAGGACTGGTTATCACCAACTTAAGATTCGGGCAACGGATATTCCAAAGACTGCCTTTACCACCAGATATGGATTGTATGAGTATACGGTCATGTCTTTTGGATTAACCAATGCTCCCGCTTATTTCCTGAATCTCATGAATAAGATCTTTATGAATTTTCTGGATAAGTTTGTCATGGTGTTTATCGACAATATTCTTATCTAATCCAAGTCAGAAGTAGACCATGAGCAACATCTGAGAATCATCCTTGAAACCCTTAGAGAGCATCAGTTGTATGCCAAGTTCAGCAAATGTGAGTTTTGGCTGAAAGAAGTAGGATTCCTCGGACATATTGTGTCAGCGGGAGGAGTTGCTATTGATCCCGCCAAGATCAAAGATGTTGAAGAATGGGAAGTCCCAACCACTCAAACCCAAGTCCGTGCATTTCTCGGATTAGCGGGATATTACCGCAAGTTCGTAGAAGGATTTTCGAGCATCGCAAGACCAATGACCCATTTGTTGAAGAAGGACAAAAAGTTGGAATGGACCGACAAATGTGAAGCAAGCTTCCAAGAGCTCAGGGAGAGATTGATTTTAGCCATAATATTGATTATGCTAGATATCAAGAAGTCGTTTGATGTGTATTGTGATGCATCCAGGATTGGTCTCGGATGTGTATTGATGCAAGAAGGCAAAGTCATCGCATATTTATCCAGAAAACTGAAGCAGCATGAGCAAAACTACCCCACCCATGATCTTGAACTAGCAGCCGTAGTGTTAGCTTTGAAAACATGGCGTCATTACCTTATGGGTAATCGCTATGAGATTTATTCGGATCACAAGAGCTTGAAGTATATTTGCACTCAAAAGGAGCTGAATATGAGGCAAAGGAGATGGATAGAGTTAATCAAGGATTGTGACCTTGACATTCACTATCACCCCGGCAAAGCCAATGTGGTAGCAGATGCTCTTAGCAGATTGCCGGTTAGGTTAAACACCATGATTAAAGAAGCCCAGCCAAGTTTGCATGAAGAGTTGGAGCAGTTTAGAACTGAGATTGTTAGCAAAGGATTTTTAGCTAGCATTGAACTGCAACCCACTTTGATTAGTCAAATCAAGGAAGCCCAGAAGGGAAATGCAAATATTGACGGAATCAAGCGTCGTATTGGTACAGGAAAGGTGTCTGGATTCACCGAAGACAAAGAAGGAGTTATGTGGTACAAAGGACGTATCTGTGTGCCAGCAGATTTGGAGCTGAAGCAAGTTATCATGCAAGAAGATCATGATAATCTTTATTCTATCCACCCCGGAGGAACGAAGATGTATCAAGATTTGAAGGAGCAATTTTGGTGGCATAAGATGAAGAGAGAAATCGGAAGCTACATCGCCAAGTGTGATATCTGTCAAAGAGTCAAAGCGGAACATCAGAGACCCGCAGGACTGTTGCAACCATTGCAGATTCTAGAATGGAAATGGGATTCCATCGGAATGGACTTTATCACCGGTTTGCCTACTTCTAGTAGGGGAAATGACTCCATTTGGGTCATAGTTGATAGACTGTCCAAGATAGCCCATTTTATACCTGCCAAGACAACCTACCAGAGTTCGAAGCTAGCAGAGTTGTATATTGCTAGAATCGTTAGTTTGCATGTAACCCCCAAGACCATAGTATCGGATCGAGGAACCCAGTTTACCTCGAGATTTTGGGAGAAAGTCCAAGAAGGATTAGGAACCAAGTTGAATTTCAGCACAGCTTATCACCCATGAACCATTGGCGGTGAAAAGAGTCAACCAAATCCTAGAAGATATGTTGAGAGCTTGTGTGTTAGAGTATGGATCAAAATGGGAAGATTGTCTGCCTTTTGCTGAATTCTCCTACAACAACAGTTACCAAGCCAGTTTGCAAATGGCACCATTTTAGTTCTTATATGGAAGAAAGTGGTGTACCCCTTTGAATTGGTCGCAAGTAGGAGAGAGTCAGATTTTCAGACTCGACATCCTACGAGAAGCCGAAGAGAAGGTTCACAAAGTCCATGAGCACCTCAAGACCGCCCAATCTAGACAGAAGAGTTATGCGGACAAGAGACGTAGAGACCTGACTTTCAATGTCGGAGATTTTGTGTATCTCAAAGTTTCGCCATTGAAGGGAACGCAACGTTTTAGTCTGAAAGGAAAGTTAGCCCCCAGACATATCAGACCCTACAAGATTCTGAATCATCGGGGAGAAGTATCGTATCAACTTGAACTGCCAGAAGAGATGTCCACCATCCATAATGTGTTTCATATCTCGTTACGTCGCAAATGCTTGGAAGTGCCGGAGAAGACCGAAGTTTTCAAGAACATCGATCACCGAGCCATTGATATCAAGAAGGATCGGACGTATCGTGAAGTTCCCATCCGTATCTTGGAAGAAGCCTTCAGAACCACCAGGACCAGGAGTATCAAATTTCTCAAGATCCAATGGAGCAACCACACCGAAGAAGAAGCTACTTGGGAGCAAGAAGATTACATTAGGACTGAGTTTCCAGATCTCTTTAGTTCCTAGTTTTCTTAAATCTCGGGACGAGATTTTGTTTAAGGGGGGAAGGTTTGTAACACCCCAAATCTTTAATCAATGTTATCAAGATCCAAATCACCCAATTTAGGGTTAACAAAAACTTTTTACTATTAAAACAATTAAGAATGCATATGTGTGAGGCACTAATATAGAATTGTTTGGAAATGACATGTTTGATTGACCTAATGGTTGTAAAATGATTCAAAGGTGAATGCCACATCATCTAGATCATTTAAAAACAAAATCCAAAGAAAAAGAAATCAAATAAGAATAAAAATACCAAATGGTCACTTTGGCCATTTTAACCCACTAGGTCACTTTAGGTGTTTCTAGAAGTCAAATTCAAACAGAAACATCCTCAACTCTTTTCACCCCTTGTTAGTACAAGTAAATATCTACCAAGGCCCACTTTGAAATCTTACAAAAACATTTAAACACTAATTTTAAATGGCATTTGAAAATTGAATCCTTTTCATATGCATAGATCCCACTTTTTCAAAAACCACTCAAATGAGTTCACCTTGACAATCCCAAGAAACCACAAATGATTAAGCTTATGACTAACACCCACACCAAAAATATTTTCAAAATTCAACAATAATTCTCTTGCGGCCATTGTGTCAAACAGTTGGCAGGCAAAGATAATCTAGCCTAACTAATACTGTTGATAATCAAGTCCTTGTCCCCCATTTGACCCTCTTTACTCTCCTCTGTCCCCTCTTAGCCTAACCCTGACCCAGACAACCTCCCTCCTTCACCGCAGTGCCAGTACCGTGCCGCCCGGATATGGTTGTGGCTGGCCAACCATGGCCGACGCAGCAGAGACCACACTGCACCTACTAGCATGTCCCCTAGCTCCACCGCACCCTACCGCGACCCCTTGTCCACCCCACGGACGCAGCCGAGCACTGGACCACCGAGGCACGCCCGCACTCTTCGCCTCTGCACCGTGCACGGACCGTGCCAGTGCGCCATGCCCGACAAGGCAGCACACGCCGCCCCTCGACCATAGCCCGTGCGCGCCGCTCCGCCTTGACCCTAGCACACTCCCGGACATGCCCATTTCCCGTCGCGCGACCTGCACCCACCGTGAGCCGCGTCGAACACCGCCGCTCCCGCTCAGAGCGCTAGCCACGCCTAACCAAACGCCACTGCTCCTAGCCGTGCCATTACGCCGTATATGACCGCTAGGAGGCAGAGCACCATCCGCCTACCTCGCCCATGCCATTAGCCCCCTGTACCATCGTCACCGATGAGCTCACCGTCACACCTCACTGTCCCCTCGTCGAGCTATGAAACGGGGCCTCCCCAACCCCATTTCTCCACACTCCAACACTCACCACCTTCCACTAATCCCCTCATACCATCCCCAGAGCCGCTCGAGCCCTCAATCGCCGGAATTGTACCGGAGCTTGCCGCAGCAGAGGAGAAAGAGAGTCGTCGACTGCGACCACCCCAGGAGCCGTCGCGACCATGCCTGAGTCCGCCGTCGTCCACCAGTTCGATCGCCCCCATCGCCACATTAGCTGGAGCCCTGGTAAGCCCCCAATCGACCCCCACTGAGCCGCTAGGGTTCATTCTCGTCGGCGACCTGTTCGTCATGGACGACGAGCCACGACAGTTGATCTCTGTTCTAATTGCATGGCCCATATCGCCCCGTATCGCTTCGCGTGAGAGTCAGTCGCTGACATGCGGGACCCCCCTATCAGCTGCCCTCTGTACCGCGGAGCGCCACTGGGCCGGCCCATTTAGTTTCCCGCCTTACCCCACAGATTCAAATAAAGATTTTTCTTTTTACACTTAAACTCAATTCTGTCCACTAGTTTAAAAATCAGTTCAGAGAGTTCTACTAAACCAAAATGAATGATTCCAATTTTGGTAGAAAGATAATTCAAATATCTATCCAAGCCCGTTGGATTTAAATCAATTAGAGTTATAGATCACATATAGCAAAAATAACAAAACAAAGACTTTTCTACATTCAAACATTTTTCAAAAATCAACAATAATAGCTTTTGAGTTGATTCCAACTCTCAAAAATCACATTTGACAATACTGAATATGTAATAATATTTAGGTTTGCACGCAGTGACTATGGACTAGTACCAAAATAATGCTATATAGGCATTTCTAGTCACTTTAAATCGTTTAAATAATAAACTTAAACTTATTGAAATATGATCCAACATTTAAATCACATTCCCATGTATTATAATATGTGGTGATGACATGTACCCACATGATCCCATATTTTAATTGGAGAATATTAAATCTTAATTAATTTCAATGAGTAGAAATTACTTTTCTCAAATAAAATAAATGAAACTAGTTCATTAAATCTTGTGTTGATTGTGATGATACTAGATCATCAAATATGTGCCTTAGTGTGCTAAATATACTAGTTAAGTATTGTTCAGTGATTGTGTATCCCGTATGTATTTATAGATAATAGTACCAACCAAGTCTACGAGGAGGAGGAGTTCTACCCCGAAGAAGACGAGGAGAATTTCAACCACTGCAGCAACCAAGGCAAGCTATTGTTAGCAAGCTAGAATTATACAAGATGAACTAAGCAAGATGCATTATGCATGCTTTGGTTGTACGTCTTGATTTATACCCATCCCAAGTTTTACTTACAAATTTTACTTTTTGCTTTACCAAAGTTTCTTTACTTCTAGAAATGCTTTGTGAGATTTTAGAAAGTAGTATAGATATCATAAAGAGTATAAAACTTGGCCTATACTATATGTCATTATATGGCATGAGATTGAGATTAGCATCCCACCTTAGTGAATACTCTTAACTTAGTAGTTGGAGCTAAATCAAAAACTTGATCACTCTAGATGGGAATACTTGGTGAAAATGCTTATGAAAACCTTGGAATGATGAGTCATTCTATTGAGATGTTTTGACATGTGTTGAGAAACACAAATGGTTTATGATGATGAAAATGTTGAGGCAAGAGCCTTAACCCTTTATAAAAACTAATGGTTGGGTTCGGATGCGATACCATTCCAATTTTACCGTACAACCACAATACTTGAATTGGGTAAGGCTTAGTCGGAAGTTTATATGCATTAGTATGGATTCCCTCGCGGGAGAGGTTTGAGCTGAGGCTACCCCTTGATGTTGTCCACCTATGCAGTGCCCAGGATGGCAGATGGCCATGGCTGGGAGGCCAAGCTCATAGGAGAGGTGCATATACTAGAGTGTGTAAAGGAAAGGTTATGATTGATTATCCGCATACTAAGTATGATGATTCAGGGTTATCCCTGACGGATGTATTGAATATTGTGGTGAAAGTGTACCACCTCTCCAGAGTGTCAAACTATTCGAATAGCCGCGTCCGCGGTTATGGACAGTTGGAGTGGCCATACTATTCCGTTGTCAGATATTTTCAAAACGACTTATGAAATGAATTGTGACATGACTTGACCACAACATGGTTGTGACTATGAAAACTAAGTTCCCACTTAGGTGATCTAGAACTTTATTTTATCTTTCTTTGTTTCTGAACTCAGCTTAGGTTTCAAACTTAACTTTGCAAATAAACTTAGAACTTAGCGTTCCTACTAGAACTACCTTACTTGTTAGGGATAGTTTGCGAGTACTTAAAGAGTACTCATGGATTTGTCCCTAGATATTTCCGTGGCCAGACTATGAGGAGGACTATCTAGAAGAAGGACAGCAGGACGGCTACGACAACTAGGATCATCTCCCATCGTCAACATTGCCTGTGATAGTGAAGATGGAGCCTAGTGCTACGCTTATTATTCCGCTGCTTGTTTGTACTAAGACTGGATCGTGAGATCCTTTATTTGTGTAAGACCTTATTATGGTTTGTAATGGATGATGTACTGTGATATCCAATCTGTTATGTCTCGCAAAAATGGTAATCCTGGGATTGCGATGTATGGCATAACAGGCATCTGGGATTAAAAATCCGGGTGTTGATATTGATTCACATCTTATTTTTGGGGGCCACAATTAGTTTGGGGTTTTACTACTATCATGTACTTATGTCATGCTTTACTTCTTTATTTACTACTCTTTCTCGAGGAGCAATAACATGTACTATTTTGGAACCCTGCACCATGTTTAGGCTGTTTGGATAAGCCCAGTCACACTTTCGGGTTCCCAGCCTTTGCCAGCCATCATCACAAACCCCTAAGTCCTTTGCGGATCTCGGCCGAATTTGTCCTAGGTATCTTAGTTGGGGTGCCCCCAAATCATTTTTTAATCTTGAGAATGCATTGTCGTGATGCCTCTTTGCTTTCATTTGGTTTTTCCCCGAGGTTGATCGTGTGTGTGTTGCTATCTGTGCACCATTGCAGGGTAAATCTTTTCAAAAAGTTGTGTCCAGGGTTATGGACTACTTGGAGCATAGTTTCTCGATCACGGAGAACTTACACTAAATTAGTGTTATAAAATTTGACTTTGGCATGACTAGTAATCAGCCTCACTACAACATAATGGTTAACTAAAAGTGCCAACAGATGGTGATATTGGGATGTCTTATGCTATGTATATATGACTAGTAAGTACTACAACATCAATGGAATGTTTAATAAAACTGCCAACTATGTGAGTTCCTCGAAAGGACTTCCTCGTTTGGTCTCGAGAGGGAAACTCCAGGATGGTTTATGTTCGGGTGTCAATATTAGGTTGGTTCCGAATAGGTATCCCTTATCCCCTCTAATAGTTGATAGTTGTATCATGTCTCTATAGGTTGTTTTAGTGCATACTTTATTGCTGCTAGCCCACCATACCTTTGTAGGCGAGAGCCGCTGAATTCTAAGACTTGTCATGTACTGGCCTCAGTACTAGTTGCTCCCTTTTTATTTTGCCCTTTCTCGGCACCCATTTTCTTTTGCAGGTATGAGTTCGACGACTTTAGCCAGGTTACCCTTCTGGTTTGTCCTGGGAAGGGTTATGGATGTCATTGGTTATTCTTCAGGACTCTTAGTCCCATTTAGTTCTTATCCATACTCGGATGTCATATTGCTTTCACTGTGATTTGGATCTTTGTAATGTATATCTGTATTCTTAACCCGTTGAGTCGTTGTTGTATATATATATATATATATATGTTCTTAGGGGTTCCATCATGGAATATTGTGTAATGGTATTACTTTGTTTTCCACCCGCACACAAGTGCATGGTGGCGTCATCGAATCATTTATGTGCAAGTTTGGCAGGAACCGCTGGAATCTGCATAGGGCCGATTCGAGGGCATTATAGATTAGAATTCAATATTGGCATGTCGCCCTTCTCATATTTGGGCTTGTCTCTCGTCTTCTCATAGGATCACTTGTTGGCAAAGTGATTTGCCTCATCAAAGTTGTAGTAATTTCTCATCTTCTCACTACATCCGCTTGAGTTTCTTCTTCCATAGAACTTGACCTTCTTGGAGAAAAGAGCAAGCCGGGGAGAAACTCTTCACAATAACTAGTTGGAAGTATTTCTTCTTCTTCTTATTCAATTTATTCATGCTCTTGCACACGCTTGCCTTCAATTCAAGGGTGAAAGCAGATACCATGGTGCGGTTCATTTCTTTGACCTTCTTCCCTTCATTTTCCATGTTCTCCATGGCAACAAAATATGACACAAGATCATCGGGTGAGAAGGGGATATGAGCATCAAGTAGCTGCAAGTTTAGCGCCAATTTCTTATACTCGACTACAATCATCGAGATAATATTGGGTTGATGAACGCATCATTCACATTGAAACCATCATTGAACTTGTCACAACCAAGACCCTTTATCTTCACACGGAGAGCAACAAGTATTGCATAGGCATCAATAATGCTCTCCCCATCCTTGGTCATGAACGAGTTCATTTGTGACTTGACATTTTCATAATTTGAATTTTGGATAAGGGGATGTTACCTCTTGGAGCATGACAATCCTATCCCAAAGATCCTTGGAGGTGCCAATGCCACTAACTTGATCAAGGAGAGTGTGATGAATGGCACTCCGAATCTTGTCATCGGCCGTGGTATTTAGTTTTATATCATAGTACTCTCATGGAGTAAGGTTGGTTGGATCACATGGATTGCACCCATTGACCACAACTTCCCAAAGCTCTACACTGCAGCTGCAAAGATGAGATTCCATAGAGGTTTTCCAATAGGAAAACCGAGTTCCATAAAATTGGGGAGAAGGCTAGAATTATTAATATGAGGAATAATGAAATTTCGTTTAGTATATGTAAAAGGAAATTGATTCCAGTGCTCTGAGAACTTTGAGGTCTCACTATCTTGAGTGTGATCCACATAGCCTGCATCATAGGGAACCAAAGATTTTCCTTGAGGGAGAACCAGAGGATCACCATGTTGGAGATATGCCCTAGAGGCCAATAGTAAAGATGTTTTATTATTATATCACATATGTTCATAATAGTTTTGTACCATGCTATAACTATGTTAAGTGGAAACATTAATACACGTGAGGTATGTAAACAAACCAAGTCCCTAGTATCCTCTAGCCAACTATCTTGTTGGTCAACTGATGATCGAGGTTTCCTGATCATGGACATTTATGTCAGTTGACAACAGGATCATGTCATTGGATGACTGGTGTGATGGAAACACACCCAACCATAGTATTGCAATGAGATCCAGTCACAAAGTTCAACATTGTGATATCTAGTAAAATGTAGTAACCCATTCATTTGACCGTGAGATCATATTTAATCACTAGCACCTGGGGCTGATTTGACTACATCAATCGTCACATCGTAACAGGGTGATCATAAATGTGTCTATCGGGTATTCCAAAGGGTTAGGTTGAGGCATACGTATTGAGATCAGGATTTGCCTATCCGGGTGACTGAAAGATACTCTATGCCCACTCGGTGATATTGATGAGTGCATATTTGCATCATGTTTTACATTATTATTTTGCATTGTAGATGTAGGATCTTGGCATTTTACGGTGTTCGTGCGCACATTTTATGTCTGTATTCACCAGGATCAGGACAGATGATGGATGCAATGGATACAATTCTTGAAGCAGTTGTACTATGGAGAAAAGGAGTCAAAAACAATGTAAATCGCTTATTTGGGAAATATTAATAATACCAGAAGAAAACCAGAAGCGAGCAAAAAAGACAGAGAGCATAACGACCAACTATACGGGCGGAGCAATTTTTCTAGCCGTATAGCTCCGGCCATATAGCTGGAGCCGCCTCCGCCTCATCAAATAGTTTCACCCGTGCAATTGGTTCGGGGAGACGACATACAGAACACCAGAAATCACAGAAACCTCACCTCCGGAAGGCATCTCGAGGGGGAACTCATCCACCGGGGATCCATCTTCGCCCTGCGCAGATCCGCGAGGCTAAGGCATTGATCTTCATCATCCACCGCTGCATCACCACCATCTCCATCCATCCCATCTACATCTTGTCTAGATCTTGTTGTAATTCCTATACTCGTTGTGGATTTATACAAGTACTATTCATCTATGATTGTTTCCATTACCGTTGCCATGATGTTGATTGCCTCCATGTCTGATTAGATTATTAGTTCTTGGGGAGATGGAGAAACCCTAGTATGAGATTGAAATAAGATAAAGTCTATTATGATATCCATCGCTGTGACCATGTGTTAGATTTTCTACATCTTGATGTTGAGAGAAGCGACCTCTCAATATTTGCCTCTTGTGGGGACTTGATGGAGGAAACTACTTGTTGGTAGACGGAGGTGTGTTAGCACTTACAATGACTATAAAGCTATTGGCACCCCTTACGTATCAACTTGGGAAACCGAGGAAACTCACGGAACACTATCCATGCCATGGGATATGTCCTACGTGATTACATCCCTTAATAGCACAGTAATTCGATTGATGTCGATTGCTGACTGCTGTGGTTATGAGGATCATGTGAGCAGCAGTTGTTGCTTATTTATCCAAATACGGAGTTCCTCTCACACATACATAGTTGAGAATGTTTATGATGATAATCTTTATCTTAGATCTTTACAATACTAATGGTGTACCCGTTACTCCCTGAGAATGCCTTTTCCCACTACAGTTCCAATCTTTATTACATACGCGATACTTACTTTCTGTACTCAGTTATTTTACTTTATTTTATTGCTCTTATACCCAAAACCCAAAAATACCTTTTTACACAATACTCGCATTTTATCTTGTCACTTAGAACTTTATCTAGCATTTCTATCGTAATATTTATTTCTAGAGTTATTAGACTTCAGACTCTTGCTCCCTGTGGGATAGATATCTTTATTTCGAAACTAGCTACAAACAATCTGTGCTCTTGCAATCATCAAGCTATTTTCTGGCGCCGTTGCCGGGGAGCTAAGCATTATGGGTCTTCTAGTTTTTTCTTATTCATTTTTGTCTTGCTAAATTTTGTTTTGAGTTAAAGGTATCCACCAACATGATGGAGTTTGAGCATATGACTAGTTCTAACCCACTCAACCACTTTGGGAAGCCCTATGATATTTATAAAAGAGACAAATCCAATGAGACGACAAGGGGGTTTGAAATAAATTCTCTACTACTTAGTATTATACATAAGAAACAATTTACTAGAGATGAAGAAGATCCTGATCCATATGACCATATTGCATGTTTTAAGGATATATGTGGCACTTTTCTATTGACGAGATATACCGCCGATGAGGTAAGGGTTAAACTTTTTAGTCAAACTTTGACAAGTACAACTCTCTCATGGTATAGATCTCTACCCCCTGAAGCCACTACTACTTGGGACAATTTAGCTTGTGAATTTCTATCAAAATATTATCCATTCTCAAAATCTTTTGGAATCAGACGTCTTATAATGACTTGGAAGAGTCGTGCTAGTGAAGGACTAGTAAGAACTTATATTAGATTTAAAGATTTACTACGACTATGTCCTCATCATGATTTGCCTGAATGGTATTTACTACATATCTTTTATGGCAGTTTAATTGAACCCAATAAAATTGAACTAGACTCTTTCGCTGAAGGAGGCTTTATGAATCTTCCTATACCTAAATCTTGGGCTTTACTTAATAGAATTCATGATCATAGAGTTTCATGGAATTTTGGTCTAGGAAGTGAAGGAGGCGTAGAAATAGAGCATGATTATATTCATGACTATAATAAAAAAAGGCCATGTTAAAGAACTATCCAAAGAACTTTATTTAGATTCAGATCTTGTGTTGCAAGTTGTTAAAGCTTTTATAGAACATATTAAAGCTCCAAAGGAGGGTCTAGTCAAATATGATCCACCACTCGAACTAGAAAATAAAAAAGAAGATGAAGCAACACTGGCCTCCATAGAACCAATATATGAAGTGCCTTTCCCTAACACTGCACAAAAGCATATTTATGAATATGAGCAGGTAAAAGCAGTACAGGAAAAGAGGGAAGAGGAAAGCATGCTAGAAATCGTGGAACATCTGGAAGAAACCAAAGATGAAGAGGTAACCAAGGAAGCAATTATGGCTATGTACTCACACTATAACATAGTCGAACTTGATGAAGAGACGTCCGTATTGGTTGAAGGTAAAATAAAGGTAAAAGATGTGGGTAAGCCTATTCTTCCCTGCATATTCAAAGAAACCTCTCATTATAGTTTATGTGATCTTGGCACCGAATTTAATGTTATATCTTATGATTTCTATTTAGAAATAAAAGAAGAAATAGAACAATTGAAAATATTGATATAACAATTATGTTAGCCAATAAAAACCTTAGAATTCCAATGGGAGTAGTTGACAATGCAATTGTCACAATTGGCAACAAAGATTTTCCTATTGATTTTGTAGTTGTTGATATGCCAGCTGACACTCTTTGTCCAATTATATTTGGAAGGAACTTTTTGGATGATATAGGTGCCTATGTTAACTTCAAGAAGGATATTGTGTCTCTTACGCTTGGGGGCGGAAAACAAATTCCATTTCTCCAAATTTAAAAGACAGTCCTCCACCAATACAAGAGGAAGAGAGAACTATTGAGGAAATGGCAGCTCTTTTCTTAGGTAATCAAGAAGAATAAATAGATGAAGATCCAAATTATGAAGAAATAATTATGGAGGACAAGTCCCTGGGAGAACAAGTCCAAATAATTATGGAGGACAAGTCCAAATTATGAATTCGATTCACTACCCGTTTTGGGACCTCCAACTGACGAGGCTTTTCAAGAGCCATAGAAGAGAGGGGACGAGGAATTACCACCCTCAGAGTTGAAGACTTTACTAGAAAAACTTAAATACAGGTTTTTACATGATACTAATAAATTCCCTATTATTATTAGTGCTAAACTTTCAGGAGAAGAAGAAGAACTCACGAAGATACTTAAGGAGCATTGCCAGGCCTTTAGGTACTCAATGGATGACTTGAAGGGAATTAGTCCAATGATAGTTGTCCATCGAATATTCATGGAAGAAGGTGCTAAACCAGTAGCAGAATTCAATAGAAGACTGAAGCCTGAAATGAAAGAAGTGGTAAGAAAAGAAATTGTACTCCTATTGGATGCAGGTATAATCTATCTTGTTAAAGAAAGTGAATGGGTAAGTCTTGTTCACTGTGTTCCTAAAAAGGGCGGTTTTACTATTGTTCCAAATGAAAACAATGAATTGATACCTACTAGAACTGTTCTTGGGCACAGGATGTGCATAGACTTCAGGAAATTAAACAAAGAAACTAGGATCACTATTCATTACCGTTCATAGATCAAACTTTAGAAAGGTTAGCAAACCATACTCATTTTTGTTACTTGGACAGATACTCTGGTTTCTCTCGAATAGTTGTTCAGCCGGATGACCGACTTAAAACAACTTTCATTAGTCCTGATGGTTTACATGCTTACCGACATATGCCCTATGGTTTATGTAATGCTCCAGCTACTTTTCAAAGATGCATGACTGCTATTTTTGCTGATTTTATAGAACTTATAATGGAAGTATTTATGGATGACTTTTCTGTCTATGGAACATCGTTTACTAGTTGTTTGGATAATCTCAAAAGAGTTTTGCAGCATTGTGAAGGAACTAATCTCGTCATAAACTAGGAGAAGTGCCATTTTATGGTCAAAGAAGGTATAGTACTTGGACACCATGTATCAGGTAAGGGAATTGAAGTTGATAGAGCTAAAGTTGAAGCAATAGAGAGAATGCCACCACCTAGGGATATTGAAGGTATAAGAAGTTTTCTTGGTCATGTGGGTTTTTATAGAAGGTTCATTAGAAATTTCTCTGGAATATCTAAACCTTTGACAAACCTCTTGCAAAAGGGAGTGAGATTTAATTTCGATGATAAGTGTATAAGCCTTTGATAAAATCAAGAATGCTTTATCTCGCGCTCCTATTATTAAACCACCCATCTGGGATACAACCTTTGATTTAATATGCAAGTCTAGTGATGATGTTGTAGGAGTAACTCTAGGACAACATATTGGTCGTAGATTTAATATTATACATCATGCTAGTAGAACTCTCAATGGTGCTCAAAAGAACTACCCTAAGGAAGAAAAGGAACCTTTTGCTGTATTTTTCTCTTGTGATAAATTTCGTTTCTATATAGTTGATGCAAAGGTAAGAGTTCACACGGATCATGATGGCTTAAAAGAACTCCTTGAAAGAAAAGACCATAAGCCAAGGCTGATCTGTTGGATTCTTTCACTTCAAGAATTTGAGCTGCACATTATGCAGAGGTAGGAAATAAAGATGCTAGATGCAGTGTCCATGTTTGCCCTGCAAGACACCAATCTTATTGAGAGGAACTTTAGTCCTGGTGATTTCGTTTACGGGAATTATTCAATGAACTAAAGTCAACTCCTCCAAAAGGGAAGAAGTCTTTGTTATGGGAAGAACTTTTCATCCCCGAACAAACAATGGTAAGTGCAAGGTAAGTGTTCTTACCCAAATAAGTGATTTATTTTCACAATTCTTACTCTTAAAAATTCTACCTTTGAATTCCTTGTGTTTTTCTGAAGTTTTAGAGGGGTTGATGTCTACGCACTTCTATTCTTGTAGACAGTTGTTGGGCCTCCAAGTGTAGAGGTTTGTAGAACAGCAGCAAGTTTTTCCTTAAGTGGATCACCCAAGGTTTATTGAACTCAGGGAGGAAGTGGTCAAAGGTATCCCCTCTCAAGCAACCCTGCAATCAAGATACAAGAAGTCTCTTGTGTGCCCAACACACCCAATACACTTGTCAGGTGTATAGGTGCACTAGTTCGGCGAAGAGATAGTGAAATACAAGTGGTATGGATATAAGACAATGGTGCCAGAAAATAGCTTGATGACGTGGAAGAGACTAAAGGCAAACTGAAATAAAGATGGAAGCAAGCAAACATGTAACAGTTCTAGTTGCAAATGGTGTTTCAACATTTAGAAACAAGGCCTAGGGATCATACTTTCACTAGTGAACACTCTCATATAAATATCTTCTCTTTATGATACTGCTCTAAACTACTCTCCGGTTGGACACTCTAATCCATGGTAGGGCTATAATAGCACACCTCAAAGTAAGCCTTTCCCATCTAGATAAACCCACACTTCCACCTTGATCTCTAGATGGTTCCAACACCACAATTTCATAGAAACATCCAACCCCAAATATAACTCATAACAAGTATTTGCAGTCTCTAGCCTAAGTGCCACCATGGTATGCACGCTGTCACTTTCACACACATGGAGAGAGCAGAGATCTATTAAAGCACTTGAGTAGCAAGGTAGATCTACTTGATTACAAAGCTCATGATCACAATATGATCACACATAGAGAGAGACAGAGATGAACACATAGCTACCGATAGAACCCTTAGCCTCGAGGAAGAACTACTCCCTCATCATCATGGGAATCAGCAATGGCGATGGAGATGGTGGTGGAGATCGATGGAGATGGCTCTGGGGGCACTTCCCCGTCCCGGTAGGGTGCCGGAACAGAGACTTTTTGTCCCTTGAATCTCCACTTTGGTGGCGGTGGCGCTGCGGAACTTTTCGTGGCTGGAGGCTGGTCCATTTAGGGTTTTTGCATCGAGAGGATTTTATAGGCGAAGGGACAAGGTCGGTGGCCGGCCAGGGGGCCCACACCATGCCCTTGCGCCAGGGGGACCCGCACCAAGGGGGTGTGGCCACCCTGTGGCCCCTCTCTGTCTCGTCTTCTGGCTCCGTGAGTCTTGCGGTAAAATATCGACTTTGGCTTTTGTCCGGTCCAATTTCGAGAATATTGATTTTCTGACTTTCCTGGAACCAAAAACAACAGAAAACAGGCAACTGGTACTGTGGCATCTTGTTAATAGGTTAGTACCAAAAAGTGTACAAAAATACTCCAAAGTGTGGACAAAACATAAGAAAGTAGATATAAAACAAGCATGGAACATCAAAAATTATAGATACGTTTGCAACGTATCAACATCCCCAAGCTTAACTCCTGCTTGTCCTCGAGTAGGTAAGTGATAAAAATAAATAATAATTTTTGAGGTGACATGCACCATCATAAACTTGATCAAGTATTTGTAAAACATTGATAGCTGGGATCATAGTACTTCAATCATAACATGAAAGACAAAGTTCTAACAATAAGACAAAGCAACTATTGTTGCAACATGAAAAGGTACAAACAGAAGATCATGAATAACAATGTATTGAATAAAGTTTGTTTGTTTCACATATAGAAAACATAATAAGATTGGTATTCAGCTTGTCCCTCATAGTGTAGCAAAACATAAATGCATAGGACACCTTCAAAGTTCATAAGGGTGACTAGATACAGATGGTTTAAGAACAAGCAATATCAAAATTATGCATCAATCAACAAGTCTTGGGACAATGCACATAGAACTAAGAATGGCCACTATGCTCTCTCAATAGAAGCATAAAGATAGAAGGTGGAGACTCAACATAAAAGTAAAAGAAAGGCCTTCATAAAAGGAAGTATGCTTTAAAGGAGAATACCACAATACTATGCTTTAATATGCTAAAACAACGCATGATTCTTTCAAGGCACATTAAGCAATCTCAATTGTTTATAACATGTCATGCTATAGCAAAGATCACTAAGCATAAAGCCAAAACAATATCAAGCATGGCATGACAAAGCATAGGCCACAGTCAAAAACAAGCTCTCTTTACCACTTAAGCATGAACTTTCCTACTCTTTTCCAATCCAAACCAAACTATTTGAAAACCAATGCATGAAAGAGGGGGTCCACCCAATTTATTCAGCAAACTAAGCAAACCAAGCAAATGAAAACCAAAAACAAAAACAAAGACGCTCCAAGAACAACACAACTATGCATGAAACAATAAAAACGAAGTGTCTAGAAAGACCTAGGATTTTTATTAATGAAGAAGGGGATGCCTTGGGAATCCCCAAGTTTTGACGCTTGTACTTCTTGGATATTTCTTGGGGTGACACGCTTGGCATCCCCAAGCTTGATCTTTAGTCCATTCTTCATCTCATTACATCATTCTCTCCATACACCTGAAATTCTTCCTTCATACAAAACTTCACACAATCTTTATTAGCAACATTAGTGTACTCAATATAATAAGTCTTTGGGTTCAGTTTCAACACCAATAAAACTTCCATTAAAACACAAGCTACAGTAGCACTTCCTTTAAAAAGTTCAAATGATCAAAGAGAACTCAAAGAGAAAGAGATTAAGAGGCAAATGCAAATAATGGCAGAAATCTGTCAAAACAGACCAGCAGGTAAAGACCAATTTTTTCGAAGACCTTATGTTGCTCAAATCGAAAAGTGTTGAACTAACGAAAGTTAGATAACAACCTAGGGCAGAAGAAAAAAAAATCATGCCTCAAAACGACGTACAGAGATTTCGCACGAATTTTTACGGTGAAGCACAAAAATCTGTTTCGGGACAGCAACTTTCCCAAGCATTACTTCTCTCTCATTAGAGGTTACTATTGGCACAAAAACCACACAAAAATGATAAGGATAGGTTATTACTGAAGTAATAACTTCCGAGACTCAACTAAAACTTTTGGGTTATCTCCCTATAAGTACTTTTCTTTAACGCCTTTAAGTTAGGCATGATAGTTTGAGAAGATACTCACATAAGAAATATGAATTGAAGTAAAAGAGAGCATCAAGAAACAAATTCAAAGCACATTTAAGTCTAACCCACTTCCTATGCATAGGAATCTTGTAAAGAAACAAGTCATGAAAGCATAAAGCAACAAGCATAGTAAAGCAAAACAAGTGCAACTTCAAGACTTTCAACATAAAGAGGGGAAACTTAATATTATTGAGATGCATAAAACCATGTTTCCCTCTCTCATAATAATTTTCAGTAGCATCATGAATAAAATTAACAATATAACTATCACATGATACCTTCTTATCATGAGCCACATGCATAAAATGATTATTACTCTCCACATAAGCATAGTCATTCTTATTAATTGTGGTGGGAGCAAATTCAACAAAATAGCTATCATTATTATTCTCATCACCATAATCATCAAATATAGGAGGCATATTGTAATCATAATTGATTTCCTCCTCAATAGTAGGTGGACTGAAAATATCATATTCATCATTGTAATCATATATTGGAGGTTTGGTATCATCATAAGCAATAGAATAGCTATCTTCCAAAGCTGGGGAACTAAAAAGATCATTTTCATAAAAACTAGCTTCCCCAAGCTTACACTTTTCCATAGCATTAGCAATAATGGCGTCCAAAGAATTCATACTAACAACATTGCTATTAGCATGCAAATAAAGTTCCATAGGTTTTTAATTTTCTCTTCAAACACTTCATGTCCTAACTCAAGATAAATACTATAAAGCTCTCTAATTTTTTTGTTTTTTTCCATTAAGCTTAAATAGTGAAAATAAAAACAAGAAACAAAAAGATATAATTGTAGAATCTAAAGGAAATAACTTCGAGCACTCACACCGGAGGATGTGAGTACCTTTTACCTTACCTCCCCGGCAACGGCGCCAGAAAATAGTTTGATGTCTATGCACTTCTATTCTTGTAGACAGTTGTTGGGCCTCCAAGTGCAGAGGTTTGTAGAACAGCAGCAACTTTTCCCTTAAGTGTATCACCCAAGGTTTATCGAACTCAGGGAGGAAGTGGTCAAAGGTATCCCCTCTCAAGCAACCCTGCAATCAAGATACAAGAAGTCTCTTGTGTCCCTAGCACACCCAATACACTTGTCAGGTGTATAGGTGCACTAGTTCGGCGAAGAGATAGTGAAATACAAGTGGTATGGATATAAGACAACGGTGACAGAAAATAGCTTGATGGCGTGGAAGAGACTAAAGGCAAACTGAAATAAATATGGAAGCAAGCAAACATGTAACAGATCTAGATGCAAACGGTGTTTCAATGTTTAGAAACAAGGCCTAGGGATCATACTTTAACTAGTGAACACTCTCATATAAATATTTTCTCTTTATGATACTACTCTAAACTACTCTCCGGTTGGACACTCTAATCCATGGTAGGGCTATAACAGCACACCTCAAAGTAAGCCTTTCCCATCTAGATAACCCCACCCTGTCACCTTGAGCTCTAGATGGTTCCAACAAACACCACAATTTCATAGAAATATCCAACTCCAAATATAACTCATAACAAGTATTTGCAATCTCTAGCCTAAGTGCCACCATGGTGTGCATGCTGTCACTTTCACACACATGGGGAGAGCAGAGATCTATTAAAGCACTTGAGTAGCAAGGTAAATCTACTTGATTACAAAGCTCATGATCACAATATGATCACACATAGAGAGAGAGATGAACACATAGCTGCCGGTAGAACCCTTAGCCTCGAGGAATAACTACTTCCTCATCATCATGGGAATCAACAATGGCGATGGAGATGGTGGTGGAGATCGATGGAGATGGCTCCGGGGGCACTTCCCGTCCGGTGGTCTTGAACAGAGACTTTCTGTCCCCCGAATCTCCCCTTCGGTGGCGGCGGCGCTGTGGAACTTTTCGTGGCTGGAGGCTGGTCCATTTAGGGTTTATGCATCGGGAGGATTTTATAGGCGAAGGGGCAAGGTCGGTGGCCGGCCAGGGGCCCACACCATGCCCTGGCGCGGCCAGGGGGACCTGCGCCAAGGGGGGTGTGGCCACCCTGTGGCCCCTCTCCATCTTATCTTCTGGCTCCGTGAGTCTTTCGGTAAAATATCGACTTTGGCTTTTGTCCGGTCCAATTCCGAGAATATTGATTTTCTGACTTTCCTGGAACCAAAAACAGCAGAAAACAGGCAACTGGCATTGTGACATCTTTTTAATAGGTTAGTCCCAGAAAGTGTATAAAAATACTCCAAAGTGTGGACAAAACATAAGAAAGTAGATATAAAACAAGCATGGAACATCAAAAATTATAGATACGTTTGCAACGTATCAGGGGTTTTCCCAACTATACGGGCGGATCTATATGACCGGAGAGGGAGATCCCGCCGTATAGTTGGTCGCTAAACTCTCTGTATCATTTTCTTGAAATTGTTTTCGCTATCTGAGCCTATACGGTCACAACTATATGACCGGAGCCAAAAATTCCGGTCGTATAGTTGGTCCTTAAACTCTCAGATGGTTTTGCTTTTGATGTTTGTATGTATACAGTGGTAACTATACGACCGGAGCAAAAATTCTGGCCGTATAGTTGGTCGTTAAATGCTCAGACACTTTTTGGTTTTGATGTATGTATATATACGGTCGCAACTATACGACCAGAACCAAAAAATTCTGGCCGTATAGTTGGTCGTTAAACTCTCAGACACTTTTTGATCTTTTGTTTACTATTCATCTAAAAAACGTAATTGTCGGTTCTGAGCCGTGATTTAATCGACCTAGACTCGAGATATTTGGAAATATTTTCCCAGAACCAACTATACGGCCGGAGCTATATGAGCCACGCCCGTATAGTTCATCATTACGCGGCAGGACACTTCCAAATGTGTGATTTCTTTTCCTGTTTTGTTTGGATTCTTTTCTTGGGCGACAATTTGGTGTTTCTCGCGAGTTTTACCGACCTCTGGCCCCCATTATATACTGCCATTGTCTCTCTCTATAATCATAATCTCTAGGAACAAATCTAGCAATGCGCTACCCCGTCCCAGGCCGTGGAAAACCCATAGGGCTCATTGCTTCGTCCAAGGACCGCTCAAGTAGCCCGTCCATGGAGGACGATGATGAGGAGGTGGAGAGGTTTAGCCCAAGGTACAAGGAGTACGTCGAGCCAAGACACTTCAACAACGATTTCAACGACAATGTGGTTGACGTCTACATCCGTCGTGACGTCTATGATCCACTGGGGATCAATTGGGCAGCGATGAAGAAAGCTCAACAAGAGAGAGAAGATCGCAAAACACATGGAAAAGGGTGTGTGGAGACGGTCAAGTTCATCACCACGGATCAAAGGCCACACAAGCGTAAGGAATTATCTAATATTGGTGTAGGTGCAAGCAAGGGAGACAAGGTACCACTCACAAAGCCAACCATTGGTGCTCGCATGAAGGTCAAGCTTCAAGAAGAGTGGAGGTACGATTTCCACTTCCCTGATCCATCAATTATGGATGAGGAAGAAGAAGTTGTACCCAGGACCAAGGATCGCGTACGTGCATTGGAAATATACCAGAAGCAGGAACTACTCCATCGCGTTGAAGTCCACCACCATCTCGATGAGATGGAAAAGAAGGAAGACCTCTTTCCATTGGTGAATAAGCTTGTAAATAGAATGGACACCCTGCAGTATGATTTGCGAAGATGCTATAGCTGCATAACAACTTTGGAGGGTACCAACAAGAAGCTACGCACTGTGGTGCTACATGCCATGGCATCCTGTTGATCTACAACAATCACGGTATCAAATAATCGCAAGGGATTATTTGATCCTGCCTGGCTTGATTCCAAGCTTGGGGAGATCTTTAAGACCTTGTAATCTATTTTATAAGTTTTATTACTATTTTTGCATTAGTTCAAACTATAAATAAAGTTTGCATCAGAATTCCCTTCTGGAATAGTCGATTCCTTTTATGAAATTCTGAGTTTACTATTATGTATGGAGCAATATTGAGTTTGTGTTTGCTTTATTTTATATATGAATGATTTGAGTATAATTTTACTTGCACTCGATGATATCAATAGGAGTCTTCCACACCATTGGCATTAATAGAACATCTAAAGATAATTCAGTCAATATGTTGTAAGTCTACAATTTGATTTACAAAGAAAAATTATCTACATACTTAAGGAAGAAGAAACCTTGAACAAAGGAAAATAAAGTGCTATCAAAATAGAGTGGGAACAAGTCGAGGTAGAATCTTCAGGTCATAAGAATGCTTCATATACAGTTCGAATTTGGTAATTGAGATCGTTAAGCTTTGAATTCCTACATGAAGTGGAATATATGGCTAGCTCCTTTGCACATCACGTAAACAAAAGTGTGAGCATATATATACAAAAGAAAGGAGAAAGAAGAATAAAAGAGCAAGTGTGCAAAGAGCAAGTAGGCATATACCACTGAGTTGTAGTACGACAAACAGATACTTTTGAGATTCTAAATCCCAAGTGAATACGTTGATCCTAAAACACTTGGGACTACCTCGTTAACTCATTCGGTTGAACGGGATTCTTTTACATTATGTTGATATTCATCTTTTATGAACTATTGATTACTAAGGTGTGGAAGCCTTCTAATACTATTCAGATGGTTCGAGTAAGGTACTATTCATGAACTTATTCCTATGTATCATACATGATAAACACATGCTGCAATAGCCTCATTTATTTTATCGACTTAGTTTCATGAATATGAGGATCACATCCATTAAGCTAGAGCTTGCTCGGGATGAGCAAGAGTCTAAGCTTGGGCAAGTTGATGAGAGCATATTTGCATCATGTTTTACATTATTATTTTGCATTGTAGATGTAGGATCTTGGCAATTTACGGCGTTCACGCGCACATTTTATGTCTATTTTCACCAGGATCGGGACAGATGATCGATCCAATGGATACAATTCTCGAAGCAGTTGTACTATGGAGAAAAGGAGTCAAAAACAATGTAAATCGCTTATTTGGGAAATATTAATAATACCAGAATCGAACAAAGGAGACAGAGAGCATAACAACCAACTTTAGGGCTGGAGAAATTTTCTCGTTGTATAGCTCCGACCGTATAGCTGGCGCCGCCTCCGCCTCGTCAAATAGTTTCACCCCGTGCAATTGGTTCGGGGAGACGACATACAGAACACCAGAAATCGCAGAAACCTCACCTCCGAAAGGCATCTAGAGGGGGAACTCATCCACCAGGGATCCATATTCACCCTGCGCAGATCCGAGAGGCTAAGGCATTGATCTTCATCATCCACCGTTGCATCACCACCATCTCCATCCATCCCATCTACATCTTGTCTAGATCTTGTTGTAATTCCTATACTCGTTATGGATTTATACAAGTACTATTCATCTATGATTGTTTCCATTATTGTTGCCATGATGTTGATTGCCTCTATGTCTGAGTAGATCATTAGTTCTTGGGGAGATGGAGAAACCCTAGTATGAGATTGAAATAATATAAAGTCTATTATGATATTCATCGTTGTGACCATCTGTTAGACTTTCTACATCTTGATGTTGAGAGAAGTCGACCTCTCAATATTTGCCTCTTGTGGGGACTTGATGGAGGAAACTACTTGTTGGTAGACGGAGGCGTGTTAGCACTTACAGTGACTATAAAGATGTTGGCACCCCTTACGTATCAACTTGGGAAACCGAGGAAACTCATAGAACACTATCCATGCCATGGGATGCGTCCTACGGGATTACGTCCCTTAATAGCGTAGTAATTCGTTTGATGTCGATTGCTGACTACTGTTGTTTTGAGGATGATGTGAGCAGCGGTTGTTGCCTATTCGTCCAAATACGGAGTTCCTCCCACACATACATGGTTGAGAATGTTCATGATGATAATCTTTATCTTAGATCTTTACAATACTAGTGGTGTACCCGCTACTCCCTGAGAATGCTTTTTCCCACTATAGTTCCAATCTTTCTTACATACGTGAAAATTACTTTCTATACTCGGTTATTTTACTTTACTTTATTGCTCTTATACCCAAAAACACCTTTTTACACAATACTCGCATTTTATCTTGTCACTTAGAACTTTATCTAGCATTTCTATCATAATATTTATTTCAAGAGTTATTAGATTTCAGACTACTGCTCCCTGTGGGATCGATGTCTTTATTTCGAAACTAGCTACAAACGATTTATGCTCTTGCAGTCATCAGATATTACATCGATGAACCTTGCAAGCATGTGACTAGGTCAAGAGTATGTAATATCACACGAATGAGTAAATGTGTTTGTCCATAACAAGATCAAACTAGGTATGAAGATACCAAAGATTAGATCTTGAACAAACCAGATATTGAAGTGCAAATGGAATGAGACTCGACGTTTATGGTTCAAGCGATCAAGTTATTCGTGGAATGCTTGGGGGCCATCATGAGTTTCCAGATCCCGTTGTTGGTCATTGATCGGAGAGATGTCTCGATCATGTCTATTCATTCCCGAACCATAAGGGTGGTACACTTAAAGGTAGAGATGCTTAGGGTTGATCTGAGATCATAAGAGAATAGAGAAAGAGAGAACCCAGAATCATTCTGGGAGAATCCAAAGTTGTTCGGAGGGGTTTGAAAGGTGTTTTGAAATAAAAGGAATTAAATAATATGTATTTAATATTAATTATATGAACTAATAATTAAATATATTTATTTAATAAATTAAAAGGGCAGCCCACCTACATGGGCCTTCTTGGATGGGAAGGGGCCGCTTACCAAGGAGGCTAAGGGCGCGCGGGAGTGAGGGCCAACCCCACCACTGGCTAGCCATGGAGGGCCATGGTGCATGGGTGGGACCCACCACAACCGCCAGCCACCTCCTCCTCCTCCTTTAGTCCCATCCCAGGAATTTCTTGGTGGTGGTTCTCCCCTTCCCCCTATTTAAATCGAGAGGACCCTCCTCCTCATTCATTCAATTATCCTTTGCCTTTATCTCTCCCTCTCTCTCACGTGTGTGTTCCCCAGTTTGGAACATGCACAGCAAGATAGATATTTCTCCATCATACGCACACCGTCGTGCCATTGGAGTAGAGCCTAGGAGACACCTCTACATCGAACGTGTGTAGAACTTTGGAGGCACCATGTGCTCGACGCTTGGATGCTTACTCGACCTTGAGGTTGGCTATGTGGTTCGGCTACATCGACAATTTTTGAATAGGAATGTAATCTCGCTTTCATTCTTCAAGGGTATGAACACGAAATCCCTCTCATTACTTTACATCTGCATAGATAGATCTTGGCTATGTTGTTCTCTTCGTTTGGAATTTTTTGTTTTCTACTGTGGAACCCTTCACACCAATGCTAGCACCGTTGCAAAATCCCTTCACTAATCCTTCTAGGAGATTTAATCAGTCATTGAGATCAGAATCCTCCTCGGCCTTCTTCTCGGCATCACGAGCAAGGGATTATTTGATCTCTCTAACCGTATAGGTCCTTTCATCCTCATCATCGGTAAAAACAATCTCGCTCTTAGGCGGTAAAGCCCTTAAAAGAGCACTAGGATCTGATATGAATTATAAGGATATAGATGGTTAACCTAGAGGCGGTGAATAGGTTCTACAAAATTCTTTAACTTCTTTTGTAACTTTTACGCTTTGTGGAATTGATGCATGTAAAATGCATCCATGAACTTTGTAGTCTATTGTGCCAAAATCCCCATTATCTTGCAACTTTATTATATTTATTGGGACTAACCTACTAATAGTTGTAAAAGTGCACACTTTCTTATTTCAAACTTTGTTGTGTAGGAAATACACAAATATGGAAGGAAACTAGTCATTACGGTGAAATTCGGAGTTTCTTAAATCTATCCTTGCAAAATAGTTTTCAAAGATTGCCATGGAATCCCTGAAGATAGCATCAACTAGAAAAGGCCAAAACATGAAAGTTGGGGAGTTTTATGCTGATGACTCTAGACATAGAATTTGCCTCAAGCGGAGTCCGGACGTGACTTTTATCCCCGGATTAGGGAAGGGTACAAAATCAATTTCGGGATTCCGAGAGTTTGTGACGTGATTTACTCCAACTCTTTCTATACTTGATGGATTCAGTCAAGTCATGACCCAAGGAGCTCCCATGGCCAGAGGGGATCCCTAGGAAGGTTCTAGAGGTTCCCAAGATCCCTTGGATCAAAGAAGCATCTATCCCATGGTATAGATTGCATCTTCACCTCTATATACTGAGGGGAAACCCTACTTTTGGAGGCATCCACCCATAGCCACAAAAATCCTCCTCCTTGGCAGCCGCTAAGGAGGTGGAGAAGCTCCTAAAGATCAGTACCATGGCCAAGTAAGAGAAGGGGAAAGGGACCTCCACCCCTAGGGAAGCCACCTCCCTAGGAGGGGAGTAGGGGCGCCTCCGACCCCTAGGGAAGCCGCCGCCCTAGGAGGGGCGCCAGGGCGCCGCCACCCTGCGCCACTACCTCCTCCATGCCAGTGCCGCCTCTCCCCCATGGGAGGCTCATCTCCATCACCATCTATAGCAACTCTCCATCATCCCCCACTGTAATCTCTTGGCAAACATGATGTATGATGCAATATATTGTTTTTCCATGATCTATTGTCTCTCTGTGTTGATGTTTGAGTAATGACTTGTTTATGGCAATTCAGATATAGTTTGTTCTTGGTTGCATACAAGTATATGTTATCTTATATGATGATATTGTTGTACTAACATATGAGTGCAGACATATGTTGGGGGATGCACAAAGTTGTCACCGTTACATATTGATAGGATGAGGGATAGCCGGAGTTTAATAGAAACCGAATCCCAAATCTTAGAGATACATGTTGTATTAATTTATGGTTAATCAATGGGGGTATTATCATGGGGACCTTAGATCTAAATGCGGTGATTGGACTTTATGTCTTAATAATTCCCTGGTTTGCTCTTAATTGGCCATGGGATCAATCACTAGGGGTGTATTTGCTCATGTATATGGCTGCACCTATTCATGGAACCTCCTTAGAAGAAAAAATAAAAATACTATGTTTTTGCTTCACTAATTATGACAACCATACAAATGAAATAACAATTTTCCTAAGCACTTGCTCACTTGGGTTATTGATATGTTGCAAACGTATCTATAATTTTTGATGTTCCATGTTTTTTTATATCTACTTTCTTATGTTTTGTCCACACTTTGGAGTATTTTTACACATTTTCTGGAACTAACCTATTAACAAGATGCCACAGTGTCAGTTGCCTATTTTCTGTTGTTTTTGGTTTCAGAAAAGCTAGTAAGGAAATATTCTCGGAATTGGACCAAACAAAAGCCCAAGTCAATATTTCACTAGAAGGAACACGGAGTCCGGAGGGGAGACGAAGAGGGGAGCCAGGCCGGCCACACCTAGTGGTGGTGTGGCCAGCCCTAGCCACGCCACGAGGTGGTGTGGGCCCCCTGGTACTCCACCAACCTTTCCCTTTCGCCTATATATTTCCTCCGGGACAAAAACCCTAGGGACCCAATCAAAATTCCACGAAAGAGTTTGTAACCACCTCCATCTCCATCCCGAGATCGGGAGGGATATGGATCTCTACCCAGCACCCTGTCGGATGGGAGAGATCACCCTGGAGGCCTTCTTCATCACCATGCTTGCCTCTGGTGTGATGCATGAGTAGTTCATCCCTGGAGTACGAGTCCATGTAGTAGCTAGATGGTTGGTTCTTGCAACACCTGGATTTTTAATCCCAGATGCCTGTTATGCCATACATCGCAATCCCAGGATTAACATTTTTGCGAGACATAACAGATTGGTACCATAGTACATCATCCATTACAAACCATAATAAAGGTCTTACAAATAAAGGATCTCATGATCCAGTCTTAATACAATCAAAGAAGTGGAACATAAATGTAGTAGGGGCTCCATCTTCAGGGTCACATGCAATGTTGACGATGGGAGATGATCCTAGTTGTCATAGACCTCCTGTTGTCCATCTTCCTGGTAGTCCTCCTCATAGTCTGGCCACGGGAATAGCCAGGGACAAAGCCATGAGTACTCTTTAAGTACTCGCAAACTATCACTAACAAGTAAAGTAGTTCTAGTAGGCATCTTAAGCTCTAGGTTTATTTGCAAAAGGCCAGGTTTATTTCATAAGAGTTCAAAAGTAAAGAATCTAATTTAATCACCCAAGTGGGAACCTAGTTTTCATGTCCACAATCCTGTTGTGGTCAAGTCAAAATCATAGTTCAATTCACAAGTCCTTTTTGAAAAGATCTGACAACGGAACAGTATGGCCACTCCAATTGTCCATAACCACGGACATGGCTATTCGAATAGTTTGACACTCTACAGAGGTGGTACACTTTCACCACAAAATTCGATACATCCGTCAGGGATAACCCTGAAGCATCATACTTAGTATGCGGATAATCAATCCTAACCTTTCAATTACACACTCTAGTATAGGCACCTCCCCTATGAGCTTGGCCTCCCAGCCATGGCCATCTGCCATCCTGGGCACTTCATAGGTGGACATTCACATTCACGACGTAGCCTCAGCTCAACCTATTTCCACGAGGGAACCCATACTAAGGCATATAAACTTCCAGTTAAGCCCTACCCAATTCAGGTATTGTGGTTGTACGGTAAAATTGGAATGGTATCGCATCCAAACCCAACCATCAGTTTTTATAAAGGGCCAAGGCTCATGCCTCAACAAGTTTCATCATCAAATCATTTTGTGTTCATAACACATGTCAAAACATTTCAATAGAATGAACCATCATTCCAAGGTTTTCATAATCATTTTCACCAAGTATTCCCATCTAAAGTGATCAACTTCTATGCTTAGCACTAGCCACTAAAGTTGAGGGTATTCACTAATGAGGGGTGCTAATCAAGTGTAACTATCCAAATCTAATTTTATGCTTTTGATGGAATCTAACTATAACTACTTAGGCCTAGTTTAATACTCTTTATGGTATCTATCCTATTCTTCCAATACTCACAAATTACTAACTAAAGGTAAAGAATTTTGGTAAAAGTAAAAGAATAAATCTTGCAAGTAAAACTTGGGATTGGTATAATCAAAGTTGTATAACTAAAGCATGCCTCATGCATCTTGCATAGGTTATCAAGTTTGCAAGTGTTAACTTGCATAGTTCTAGCTTGCAAGTATTAGCGTGCCTTGAGTAGTGCAGTGGTTGAAGTTCTCTTCTTCTTCTTCGCAGTGCTCCTCCTCCTCGTATCTTGGGTTGGTACTATCGTCTATAAATGAATATGAGGTACCGGGATCACTAAATAATACTTAACTACTTCTATTTAGCACACACAGGCTCATACTAGATGATCTAGCATCATCACATGAAATAAAGACCTAGTATTATTTATCTTATTTTGGAAAAGTAATTACTACTCATTGAAAATACTTAAGATTTAATATTCTCTAATAAAAATATGGGATCATGTTGACACATGTCATCACCACATATTCTAATACTTGGAATTGTCATTTAAAGTAGTGGTCACATTTTATAAAGTTTAATATTACTATTTAATAAAATTAAAGTGACTAGAAATGCCTATATAGCATCCTTTTGGTACTAGGCCAATGTCACTGCATGTAAACCTAAATATTTTTACATATTCAGATAGATCTTGTCAAATGTGATTTTTGAGAGTTGGAATCAACTCAAAAGCATTTATGGTTGATTTTTGAAAAATGTTTGAAGTTGGAAAAGTCTATGTCTTGTTATTTTTTATATAGGTGATCTATAATTTCAAATGGTTCAAATCGAACAATCTTGGATAGATATTTTGAATACCTTTCTAACAAAATTGGAATCATGCAATTTGGTTTAGTGAATCTCTTTGAATTATTTTTTTAATCTACTGACAGAATCTAGTTTTAACTAAAAGGGAAAAAGTTTATTTGAATCTATGGGCTCTGCACGGGAAACTAATTGGGCCAGCCCAACTACACTACACGGTGCAGAGGGCTGCTGACAGAATGGTCCCACTAGTCAGCGACTCAATTAACGCGAAGCGGTAAGTTTCAATATGGGTCGTGCGATTAGACTAGGATCTACGGTTGTGGTTTGTCATCTCCGGCGAATAGCTCTAGCAAGGAATGAACCCTAACGCGATGGTGGGGGTACGTGGGGGCTCACCTAGGCTCCAGCTAAGGTCGGCGATGGGGCAAACGATTTGTAGACGATATTGGTTCAAATGGTGGTCACGGTGGCTCCTAGGGCGGCTCCTAGCTCTAGTTCCTCTTATCCTCTGCAACGGCGGGCTCCGGTGAAATTCTGGCGATGGGGTGCTCGCCTTGCTCCAGAGAGAGGTGTGAGAGGTGTCTGAGAGAGAGGAGAGTGAGATGGTGTGAAGAATTGGGGCTGGGTGGCCTCTATTTATACACCGGCGAGAGGGACTGGGCGGAATGGCTCGGCCTCGTCGGCGACATCGTTGTAGTGTGCTATAGGCATGGCTGAGGGTAGGGGTCGACGCGGTGCTTCAGGGCAGTCGTCATGCGAGTGATGGCACGGCAAGGGGCGGTCGAGAACGGTCGGGAACGGTCGGTGCTCTAGGCAGGAACGGCGGCGTTCGAGACGGTGCACAGTGTCTACGGTCCACGCGGCGGCGAACGGGCATGTCTTGGGGTAGCTAGGCTCACGGTGAGTGCAGGCACGCGCGGTGAGGGCGAGGCGCGGCGTGTGTGCGTGTGTCGGCTGCGGCGCTCTGGCGTGCTCTCGGTATGGCAGACAGAAAGGTGGGCGCGGCGATTACGGCCGGTCCACGGCTTGTCTGTAGTCGAGGGGTGGACAGAGGGTGGCGGTGGTGTGGCGCCTGTCTCCTGGGCATCGTGGGAGAGGGCGGCGCTGGTTGTGGCAAGTGGTCCTTGGTCAACCGATGCGGCGAGCTTCGGGCGGCGCTGCACTGGCGCGAATGGCAAAGGGGGAGCTGTCCACTGTGTTGCTAGACACTAGGGGTGACAGGGGAGAGAAATGGGCACTAGTGGTGATTGATTACTTCTCAGAACAGTAGAAGTTAGGCAGTGGTTTATATGTGTCTGCAAGGTGCTCGACCAAATGGCCGCATTAATTTAAGTTTTGAAATTTTGGATGAATTTTGGTGAGTGTTTAGAATACTTGCTTTATAGTCTAAGGTTGCTTGGGTTTGTCAAGATGAATTGATTTGAGTGGTTTTTGAAAAATGGTGATCTATGCATATGAACTTGATTCAATTTTGCAATGTCCTTTAAATAGATTTGGAATTTGTTTCTAATAGTTTGTAAAGTGGGATTGGGTTCATTTTTACTTGGTCTAGCAAGGGGTGAAAAGAATTGGGAAAGCTTCTGTTAGTAATCTTTTACTAGGGACACTCAAAGTGGTCTAGTGGTTAATTTTGGTCAAAATGACCATTTGCTTATTTGATTCATATTTTCTTTTCTTTTGATTTTGTTTGTAAATGGCCTAGATGATGTAATATTCATCTTTAAACCATTCTTTATCATTGGTAGCAATCAAACATGGCAATTACACTCATTCATACACTAATGCAATTCACACATACATTAATATTAGATTTAATAATAAAAGTTTTTGTTAACCCTAAACTTGGGTGATTAGAACTTGCTAAACTTGTTTAATATTTTTGGGTGTTACAAACCTTCCCTCCTTAAATAAAATCTCGTCCCGAGACTTAAGAAAAACTAGGAACTAAAGAGATTTGGAAACTCAGTCCCAATGTAATCTTCTCGCTCCCAAGTAGCTTCTTCTTCAGTATGGTTGCTCCACTGGATCTTGAGAAAAATTTGATACTCTGGGTCCTGGTGGTTCTGAAGGCTTCTTCCAAAATACGAATGGGTACTTCACGATAGGTTAGATCCTTATTGATATCTATGGCTTGGTGATCGATGTTCTTAAAAACTTCGGTCTTCTCCAGAACTTCTAGGCATTTGCGAAGTAACGAGATATGGAACACATTATGTATGGATGACATCTCCTCTGGTAGTTCTAGTTGATAAGATACTTCTCCTAGGTGATTCAAAATCTTGAAGGGTCCAATATATCTGGGGGCTAACTTCCCTTTCAGTTGAAAACATTCCATTCTTTCAATGGTCATACTTTGAGATACACAAAATCTCCGACATTGAAGGTCGGGTCTCGACGTCTCTTGTCAGCATAACTCTTCTGTCTTGATTGGGTGGTCTTGAGGTGTTCACGGACTTTGTGAACCTTCTCTTCGGCTTCTTGTAGGATATCGGGTCCGAAAATCTGACTCTCTCCTACTTGCGACCAATTCAAGGGGGTATGACACTTCCTTCCATACAGAAATTCAAATGGGGCCATTTGCAAACTGGCTTGATAACTATTATTGTATGAGAATTCTGCGAAAGGCATACAATCTTCCCATTTTGATCCATATTCCAGCACACAAGCTCTCAACATATCTTCTAAGATTTGGTTGACTCTTTCAGTTTGTCCATCGGTTTGCGGGTGATAAGCTGTGCTGAAATTCAACTTGGTTCCTAACCCTTCTTAGACTTTCTGCCAAAATCTTGAGGTAAACTGGGTTCCTCGATCCGATACTATGGTCTTTGGGGTTCCATGCAAATTGACGATTCTAGCAATGTATAGCTCTGCTAGCTTCGAACTCTTGTAGGTGGTCTTGAAAGGTATACAATGGGCTACCTTGGACAGTCTATCAACTATGACCCAAATAGAGTCATTTCCCCTGCTAGATGTAGGCAAACCGGTGATGGAATCCATTCCAACAGAATCCCATGTCCATTTCGGAATCTGTAATGGTTGCAAAATTAGTGCGGGTCGCTGATGTTTCGCTTTGACTCTCTGACAGATATCACACTTGGCTATGTAGCTTCCGATTTCTCTCTTCATCTTGTGCCACCAAAATTGCTCCAAATCCTAATACATCTTCGTTCCTTCGGGGTGGATAGAATAAAGTGTATCATGGGCTTCCTGCATAATGACTTGTTTCAACTCCGAATCTGCTGGCACAACGATACGTCCTTTGTACCACCAAACTCCTTCTTCATCTTTGGTGAATCCGGGTACCTTCCCTATACCTATACGACGCTTGATTCCGTCGATACTTGCATTTCCTTTTTGGGCTTCCTTGATCTGACTGATCAAAGTAGGTTGAAGTTCAATACTGGCTAGGAATCCTTCGCTAACTAGCTCTGTTCTAAACTACTCCAACTCTTTGTGCAAACTTGGTTGGGCTTCTTTTATCATGGTGCTTAATCTACACGGCAATCTGCTAAGAGCATCTGCTACCACATTGGCTTTACCTGGGTGATAGTGAATGTCAAGGTCATAATCCTTGATTAACTCTATCCATCTCCTTTGCCTCATATTTAGCTCCTTCTGGGTGAAAATATACTTCAGACTCTTGTGACCCGAATAAATCTCACTTCGGTTACCCATAAGGTAATGACGCCATGTCTTCAAAGCTAAAACTATGACTGCTAGTTCTAAGTCATGGGTAGGGTAGTTTTGCTCATGTTGCTTCAGTTGTCTAGACAGATATGATATGACTTTGCCTTCTTGCATCAACACACATTCGAGACCAATCTTGGATGCATCATAATACACATCAAAAGGCTTCTTGATATCTGGCATAATCAAAATTGGGACTGAAATCAATCTCTTCTTGAGCTCTTGAAAACTTGCTTCACATTTGTCTGTCCATTCAAACTTCTGATCTTTCTTCAACAACTGGGTCATTGGTCTTGCGATGCTCGAAAATCCTTCTACAAACTTGCGGTAATATCCCGCTAATCCGAGAAATGCACGGACTTGGGTTTGAGTGGTTGGGGCTTTCCATTCTTCAACATCCTTAATCTTGGCGGGATCGACAGCGATTCCTCCTGCCGATACGATATGTCCTAGGAATCCTACTTCCTTCAACTAGAACTCACATTTTTTAAACTTGGCATACAACTGATGTTCTCTAAGGGTTTCAAGGATGGTTCTCAGATATAGCTCATGGTCTTCTTCTGACTTGGAATAGATCAGAATATCATCGATAAAAACAATGACAAACTTATCCAGGAAGTTCATAAAAATCTTATTCACGAGATTCATGAAATAAGCAGGGGCATTGGTTAATCCAAAACACATGACAGTGTACTCACACAATCCATATCTGGTGGTGAAGGCGGTCTTTGGAATATCCGTTGCACGAATCTTGAGTTGATGATAACCAGTTCTAAGATCAATCTTAGAAAACACTCTAGCACCAGTCAACTGGTCAAACAGATCCTCTATCTTTGGTAGTGGGTACTTGTTCTTGATGGTGACTGTGAGATCCAGGCACATGGCTTAATAGGATTGATAGGATACCCATATCAACAAGTTGCAACTTCTTTTCCGGAAGCTCATTCAAAAAGAACTCTAAGGTTAAGCGTGCTTGGCCTAGAGCAATTCTAGGATGGGTGACCGATCGAAGTGGGTAGCAAGTGCGCATTTAGTGAGGACAAAGTCGTGAAAAAGACTAGTGTTGGTCTATGGGGCCAGTCTAGATATCCTATTAAGCAACCAGGAGTGACACCCCCGGGCCCAGGAGTGGACGGGGTGTTATAAAGTGGTATCAGAGCCAACCTCGCGGTTAAACGGGTGTGTGCGGGTTAGTGGCGGGACATGTGGAGCATGGCGCGTGTGGCCCGGAGTGGACACGGCATGGCACATGTTCCAAGACCTTGGACGCACGCAGCGTGCCAGAGGGAACGTTCTGGTGTGCTTGATCGATGAGGGCATCGATCTTCTAAAGGGTGGGTATATGTGAGATCCAGGCACATGGCTTAATAGGATTGATAGGATACCCATATCAACAAGTTGCAACTTCTTTTCCGGAAGCTCATTCAAAAAGAACTTTAAGGTTAAGTGTGCTTGGCCTAGAGCAATTCTAGGATGGGTGACCGACCGGGAAGTGGGTAACCGGGTGCGCACGAGTGAGGACAAAGTGCGCAGAAAAGACTAGTGTTAGTCTGTGGGGCCAGTCTAGATATCCTATTAAGCTACCAGGAGTGACACCCCCCGGGCCCAGGAGTGGAGGGGTGTTACAGTGACATCATTCAGCTTCCGGTAATCTGTGCACAAACGGTTACCTCCATCTTTCTTATCCACAAAAAAACAGGCAATCTCCATGGCAACGCACTTGGTTGAATCAAACATTTCTCCAGCATAGCATCAAGTTGCTTCTTCAGCTCCACTAATTCAGATGGGTTCATACTATAAGGTCTCTGAGCTATGGGTCCAGTTCCAGGAACTCGATATCACGATCTAGGGGCATTCCGGGTAATTCATCTGGGAACATGTTGGGGTATTCACAAACTACTCTGACTTGATCTAGGGTTGGTTGGGCTAGACTCTTGTTGCATTTGAATTGACGGGGCAACATCTCAGATACATGCTCTACTGATACTCCAGTGCTACTGGTCATGGTTATGGCTTTCTTGGCACAGTCGATTAATCCTTTATGTTTCGACATCCAATCCATTCCTAGTACTACTTCCAAACCTTCGGTTCCAAGTACTATTAGATTAGCATAAAGATTTATTCCATGGATTCTGATAGGTACAGCCTTTCAAATTTTTCTAGCTTTGGTGGTTGAACCAGGTATTTGAACTATCATAACATGCTTCAATTTTGTTGGTTAAATCTTACTAGTGCATGCAAATTCTTCTGTAACAAACGAGTGCGATGCTCCAGAATCAAACAACACTCTTGCAAGTACAGAGTTAATAGAAAACATACCCAGCACGACATTTGGTGCATCCTGAGCTTCTTCAGCATTCATGTGGAACAGATGGCCGTTGCGGTTGAGCGAGTTCCCTGGGGAAAATCTCCTTCCAGGATAAACATGATGTTGCTGCTGAGCGGGTGCATTCACATTGGTGGCTGCTGCAAGTTTCTTAGGGCACTCGCTGGAGTAGTGACCCTTGACAACGCATTCAAAGCAAGCAATCTGGGACTTGTCTTTTCCTGCGATAGGCACAACATTACTTCCAGTCCTTGGGCAGTATTGTTGTTGTTGTTGTTGGACTTGGGCGCTGCATGGTTGAAGTTATTGGAGTTGCCAGGGTTATTGTTATGGTTTCCTCCAGGCCTTGGGTTTCCTCCTCCATGATTGGGATAGTTTGGACGGGACATAGGGGGTCTATTGTTTCTTGGGGCATATCCTGCAGACGGGTTGGGGCGATACTTCTGTGTATGGTGGGATCCAGGCTGGTGCATCATGCAACGCTTGCGGTTGTCATTGGCTTGGTTTATCTTCCCTTCCATCTGAATGGCAGAGTCCACTAAAGCTTCAATATCATCAAAGGGAATGTTGACTAGCACGGTTTGCATCTCATCATGCAGTCTGTTTAGGAATCTCCCTTTCTTGTTTGCTTCTGTGTCAATCTCATCAGGGGCATATCTAGATAAAGACAAGAATTTGTCACGGTATTCCACCACAGTCATCCTTCCTTGCTTCAATTCCCTAAACTCATCCCTCATCCTCTTAATCAGACCTGGGGGCACATGAGTCCGGTTGAACTTGACTTTGAACTCATCCCAAGTCATCATCTGACCTCTGTTCATGGTACGGGTGCTATTCCACCAGGCTCTTGCATCACCTGCCAGATAATGGGTGGCAAACAGTACTTTTTCATTGGCCTCAACTCCTGCGACCTCTAAGTTGTTCTCCATGGTTTGCAGCCAGTCATCAGTGTAACACCCTCAGAATCGGCCCTATGCAAGTTTCAGCGATTCCCGCCAAAACCGCATAGAAACGATTCAAAGGTGCCCACCAGGCACTTTCGTGCGGGTGGAAACGAAGTAATATCATTACACAATAGTCCATGATGGAACCCACAGAACATATATATACAACAGCGACTCAAAGAGTCAAGAGTACAGATATACAATACAAAGATCCAAATCACCTGGAAAACGAGATAGCGTCCGAGTACGGACAAGATGCAAATTGAGCTAAGAGCCCTGAAGAATAACCAATGGCGTCCATAACCCTGCCCAGGCCAAGCCGGAAGGGTAATCCTGCTAACGACGTCGATCTCAAAACCTGCTTAAACAAAAGGGGTGCCGACAAAGGGAAGGAAAAAAGGAGAAGCGGTCGATCGAGGCCGGTACATGGCGAGACTAGAATTCGGTCCTCGCCTACATAGGTATGGTGGTGAAGCGGCAGGCATGCACTAAACAACCTATAGAGACTCGATACAAAAGCGGCTATCGAGAGAGGGTAAGAAAGACCTATTCGAACCAACTGATACTACCACCAAACATACCCATCCCGGTATTTCCCCTCGAGACCAAACGAGGAAGTCAACCGAGGAACTCACACGGTTGGCGCTTTATTTATTCGATTATCGCAGCAATTACTAGTCGGTATAGATAGTCATCGATAGAATAAGCGAAGCAGTTTTAGTTAACCATTCCGTTGTAGTTGCAACACTTACTAGTCGATACAATAAGCATGAGATATCCCAAACCCAGGTTGTTGGTACTTTTATTTAGCCATTCCGTTGCGGTGAAGCTGATTACTAGTCATATCGGATACAAGTCAAATTATAACAAGAAACTTTAGTTATAGTTGTCTATGATCGAGAACTGTGCTCCAAGTCGTCCATAACGCGGACACGGCTTTTGAAAAGATTTAACCATAGGGTGCACCAAAGTATCCACACGCGCCCGACCCTTTTGCGGATCAGTTAACATACACCCATCGGTATGTCGGTGGGGCCTAAGTCTTGACGTTTCCCAGACCCAAAGCAAGTACATGGGGGCCACCCCACTAAGCTACCCGCAACGAAGTTGGCCGGCTCCGAAACGGACCCAGGGTTTGCGTCGGTGGTATAAACGAGGAACCGAAAGTGTGACTGGGCTTGTCGATACCGCGAAAACACTCCGCAATCCTAAACAGTACAGGTGCAGTACCTCGCACAATTTTAAATAAAGCAGTAAAGCATGGCATAAGTACAGGATAGTAAATAAAACCTCAAACTAGTTTGTGGCCCCCAGTACAATACTTTGAAATCAGGTACTAATCGATGGGGGTGCCCACACACCCCACCTGTGGTTAGCGCGCTCGATCTCGGAACAGGTGTCAAGAACTCGGGGTCCTACGGACACCGGTGTGATTAAAAACCAAATATTGTCTATTACCCACCGGTGCCTCTGCATTTACCTACTTTCAATTTTAGTTATTAAACAGTAATTAAAGCCATGATCATCTCCAACATTAAACATGCGGCAATACTCCAACAACTGCGGTACTTGACGACACGCAACAGCACTTGAGCAAGCGACTACGACGCGCAAGTCCAACTATCTACCAAACACAGGTAATAGGATGTGTCCAAGGCAATATAAGGCTGCAAGGGATATCACGGGCACGAAAACTAGAGCATCGCAACACAGATAGCAATAGATCAACGGGAGGGAATAAATACTATAAAAGTAAGATAGGTAGAAAGGGGGAGGTGCTCGCCTGAAAACATTGTCGAAGGTTCATCCGAAGATCGGGTCGACACTCGCATCAACTCATCGGCCTAGTCCGTGAAGAAGCAAAACACTAGAAGAAACACCGGATGCACTATTTAATACTACGGTAGAAGATCGGGCATGATGCATGTATGATGCGTGACATGGCAAAAGATGCAATGCGATTAGGTCATATTAAGCGGAACCGGGGTCCCGATAATTTATTATATGGTTCAAGTTATTTATCTACCCCGCAAATTAAATGTTGGTTTAGCAAGACAAAACATGGCTTCGGTTCGCTATGCCAATTTAAATGGAGTCCAGAATAAGATAAAGATATCCCGCATATAGACTCCATATTTAATTATGAGATGAATTGGCATAATGCCCCCAAACCACAGACAAGTATGCATGCATGAACAATTTAATATGCATCAGTTGATAATGTCATATTATAAAATAATGGGGTCTCGGATAGGGAATCACACATCGAAAGGCGATCTTGGGGTTCAGAGGGTTCGGGGGATCGGTCTTGGGTCTCCGGTCTCAGGGAAGGAGAAAGAAAGCGCCAAGGTTCGGTCTTCGCACTTGGGGTCTTCGGTTTCTGAGAAGATCTTGACGTGCCTAGGGTTCGGTCTTCGGATCCATGTCGGCGCACTCATGATCTCGGCGTCTTCGGCTCTGTGATGGAGATCATGGTAGACTAGGGAACGGTCTTCGAGTTTCAGAGGGAGATCTCGGGATCCACCTTTGTTCATCGAAGGCGGAACTTGGATCGGCATGATGGTATTATGTGGTTCTTCGGGTGCTCATCCGGTACATGTCCATGTGTCGACCTTGTGTTCTGAGCCTCTCGCGTACTCGGTACCGGAGAAGATCTTGGTGTCATGGAGCCGAACCTTGCAAGCCAACTTGGGGAAACGAGTTTCGGTGCTCTTCTGCCAAACCACGGGTAGCAAGACACACACCACGCTCTTACAGACAGAGGACCGAACAGCCACCGGTGTGCTGCAACCTGGTCGCCCGATGGAAGCCGAGAGCAGCGTCTTGGTACCGAGGCGGCAGCGGCATAAGCGCTAAAGTCTGCGAGGACCAGGTCACGGTAGGGGTCAAGCTCACACGCGATAATGAGGCGAAGGAGGTCGGGCGCGCCGCTGGCGGGCCGAACAGAGAGGAAGACCGAGGAGTAGGCGGGTCCCGACGGCGCTGGTGCTGTGACGGCAGCGCTGGCGGATGCGGCTCAAAGACGAGGGAAAGCGAGCAGCCGAGGCTGGCGGTTGGCGGATCTGGCGGAGAGCTCCATGAGGGCAAAGCTGGGAGGCGAGGGCCTGGCCTGGCGGAGGCGGAGATCGGGCAGAGGGAGAGGCGCTGGCGGCAGGAGGCCAAGGCGGCGGGCGGCTCGGCGGCGGGCCTGCGATGTAGACCCACGCGAGGTCGATAGAGCGGGCGGAGCAGGGCTACCGGGCGGAGGAGACAGCGTGGAGGGGGTGGTGCGGCACGGTGCTCGCTGGCGGGGGTGACGCCGCAGGACGGAGAGGAGGGCGGCCACGGCGGAGCCAATGCGGACGAGGAGAAGGCGGGCCGGGGTCGGCAGAGGCGAGCCGTCGGAGAGAGGAAGCAGGGGCGCGATGGCGGGCGCTGTTGGCCGGGATCGGCGGGAGGAGAGGAGATGCGCGTCGTGGTTCAGGGAGAGAGAGCGGAGTTGGTGGGTGGTGGGACGGGGAGGGGCGAGGCTTGTCGGTGGGCGTGGCGCGCCTTGGGTGGGGTGGGGAATGGGCGGTGGCGTGGTGTGTGTGAGTGCGTGTGGGTGGGGCCGGGGCTTAGCAGGGACACAGGGATCGTCAGGGGGGTGGTTAGGTGGCAAGAGCTGAGTGGGTGGAAAAGGTTTCAGGGTGAGGTGGCGCGAGGTGATAGGGTGGGGTGAGGTGGCTGGGGATGGGTAGGATAGGGTGGGGTAGGAAAAGGTTTGGGTAGTCCGGTTTTGTACTGGGGGTGGCCGACTGGGTCGGATCAGCCCGGTACGGCTGCCCCTAAAAATAAAATAAATGTTTTAATATTTAAAATGGGGCTTTTGAAAACCATTGGTAGACGAAACAAAATAATCCGGAGACCCGGGTTTTGGATTTGAAATAAAGGCGGGGTATTTAGAAAACAAAATATGTTTTTCGAAAATAGTTTCAGTCAAACAAATGCATGATGATGACGATGCTCAAATGCAATGTGGCATGATGACATGAGCATGCGGTCATGATGATGCAATGCACAAAAACAACGCGATTTTCTAGTAGTGGTTTTTGCGGGGCGCCACAATCAGCATCTAAGGGCTCTTCAGACTTACTAAAGATGGGTGGGTTGGTATTCTGAAAGTTCTTGAGCTTGGATCCATGGTTATCCTGGTTTCCGTGGCCTTGATTATTGTGGGCCATCTGAGCTATCTGTTGAAGAGTGTTTAGGTTGGCTTGACATTCGGCTCTACTAGCTTCACAGTCAGAAACTAACATTTGCAGAATCTGCAGCATTGGGTCCTGAGATGAACTGCTTCCTCCGAGATTTACGCGAGTCATCTGAAGATTGAGATAGATAGTGAGATAAGAGGGAAATCTCTAAGGTTCATGGTTTTGTTTCAAAAGCTTTAAACTTGGAGTTTGACTCGGGTTTTGTAAACTAACAACTTCCTCTCATTCATTCATTCATTCCAAGCACACAATACAAACACACACCACAACACAAATAGAAAACATATGGTTTTAAGAACCATTCTATGAAACTACGATACAGTGGGACCGGATACAACTCATTCCTACGGTAGTGCTCAAGTGCATCTAATCATCATCAATGAAGGCGGAATCATCATCATCAGTGTGGAACTCCATGGCCTCGTCCTCCAGGTAGTCATCATCATCACTGAGGTAAGAGTAGAGATCCTCACAGATATCTTCACCTTCCTCCTCCTTTGCTTCAAGCTGGATCTCTTGTTCATGGATGGTCTTCTCGAGAGTGGCCACCTTCTTGCGAAGACGATCGATGATGTTATCCTTCTTATCATGCTGACGACAAAGTGAATGGCGCTCCTTGGTGAGGATTGCGAGGGTCTGGTCCTTCTTGACTGCAATGGCATGGTTGTGGTTGGCGTAGGCACGGGCGTTGTCCAACTCCATCTGTCTATCATACAACATGAAGTCGAGATTATCCACTTGGTGCTTCAACTCCGGGTGTCCTGGCATCTCCAAGGGCATTCCCATAGAATCACGCCTTGCGTAGTGAGCAAAGCGAGTTCCGATGATCTGGTTGATATTTTGTCCACACAGACAGGCGAGAGATTCTTGCATAGCCCTGGCTAATTCGTCTATCTAGTTGTTCTCCCTCAAGCTGAATTGGATCTTCTCTGATGTGGGTGCTTCCATCTTGCCTCTGATATCTACAACTATCAGCCACTGTAGCTCTCCTCCCACGTGATTGTTGAGTCGTGCCCCGAAGAACTCCGGGTGCGGGCGCTCAAGATGCTCTACCAGTGCATCTAGATCCCTCTCAAAGATCAGGTGGCCTCCGTTGCCCAGCTGGTAGAATTTGCTACACTTGACCTCCATCTATAAGAATTTAGGGTGAGCAAGTTAGTGGGGTGATCAAGTGTGTCAAATTTTATGTAGGATTGCAAGAATTTGTGAGGAACATGAATTTTTTTGAAAGAATCTCAAGGATAAGAGTGGGAATAGGTTTTCATAAATACTCACTTTGAAACTAAGTTTTTGTTCAAACGTCCATTCTAACTAGGGTCTCCTATGGTCAGGATGGCTCTGATACCAACTTGTCAACACCCGGATTTTTAATCCCAGATGCCTGTTATGCCATACATTGCAATCCCAGGATTACCATTTTTACGAGACATAACAGATTGGTACCATAGTACATCATCCATTACAAACCATAATAAAGGTCTTACAAATAAAGGATCTCATGATCCAGTCTTAATACAATCAAAGTAGCGGAAAGTAAACATAGTAGGGGCTCCATCTTCAGGGTCACAGGCAATGCTGATGATGGGATATGATCCTAGTTTTCATAGACCTCCTGATGTCCATCTTCCTGGTAGTCCTCCTCATAGTCTGGCCACGGGAATAGCCAGGGATAAATCCATGAGTACTCTTTAAGTATCGCAAACTATCACTAACAAGTAAAGTAGTTCTAGTAGGAATCTTAAGCTCTAGGTTTATTTGCAAAAAGCCAGGTTTATTTCATAAGAGTTCAAAAGTAAAGAATCTAATTTAATCACCCAAGTGGGAAACTAGTTTTCATGTCCACAACCCTGTTGTGGTCAAGTCAAAATCATTGTTCAATTCACGAGTCCTTTTTGAAAACATCTGACAACGGAACAGTATGGCCACTCCAACTGTCCATAACCGCGGCCGCGGCTATTCGAATAGTTTGACACTCTGCAGAGGTGGTACACTTTCACCACAAAATTCGATACATCCGTCAGGGATAACCCTAAATCATCATACTTAGTATGCAGATAATCAATCCTAACCTTTCAATTACACACTCTAGCATAGGCACCTCCCCTATGAGCTTGGCCTCCCAGCCATGGCCATCTGCCATCCTGGGCACTTCATAGGTGGACATTCACATTCACGAGGTAGCCTCAGCTCAACCTATTTCCACGAGGGAACCCATACTAAGGCATATAAACTTCCAGTTAAGCCCTACCCAATTCAGGTATTGTGGTTGTACGGTAAAATTGGAATGGTATCGCATCCGAACCCAACCATCAGTTTTTATAAAGGGCCAAGGCTCACGCCTCAACAAGTTTCATCATCAAAACATTTTGTGTTCATAACACATGTCAAAACATTTCAATAGAATGAACCATCATTCCAAGGTTTTCATAATCATTTTGACCAAGTATTCCCATCAAAAGTGATCAACTTCTATGCTTAGCACTAGCCACTAAAGTTGAGGGTATTCACTAATGAGGGGTGCTAATCAAGTGTAACTATCCAAATCTAATTTTATGCTTTTGATGGCATCTAAGTATAACTACTTGGGCCTAGTTTTATACTCTTTATGGTATCTATCCTATTCTTCCAATACTCACAAATTACTAACTAAAGGTAAAGATCTTTGGTAAAAGTAAAAGAATGAATCTTGCAATTAAAACTTGGGATTGGTATAATCAAAGTTGTATAACTAAATCATGCCTCATGCATATTGCACAGGTTATCAAGTTTGCAAGTGTTAGGTTGCATAGTTCTAGCTTGCAAGTGTTAGCTTGCCTTGAGTAGTGCAGTGGTTGAAGTTCTCTTCTTCTTCTTCATAGTACTCCTCCTTGTATCCTGGGTCGATACTATCGTCTATATATGAATACGAGGTATACGATCACCAAACAATACTTAACTACTTCTATTTAGCACACAAAGGCTCATACTAGATGATCTAGCATCATCACAATCATCACATGAAATAAAGACCTAGTCTTATTTATCTTATTTTGGAAAAATAATTTCTACTCATTGAAAATACTTAAGATTTAATATTCTCCAATTAAAATATGGGATCATGTTTACACATGTAATCACCACATATTCTAATACTTGGGATTGTGATTTAAAGTAGTGGTCACATTTTATAAAGATTAATATTACTATTTAATAAAATTAAAGTGACTAGAAATGCCTATATAGCATCCTTTTGGTACTAGTCCAATGTCACTGCATGTAAACCTAAATATTTTTACATACAGATAGATCTTGTCAAATGTGATTTTTGAGAGTTGGAATCAACTCAAAAGCATTTATGGTTGATTTTTGAAAAATGTTTGAAGTTCGAAAAGTCTCTATCTTGTTATTTTTGGTATAGGTGATCCATAATTTCAAATGGTCTGAATCCAACGGGCTTGGATAGATATTTTGAATACCATTCTAACAAAATTGGAATCATGCAATTTGGTTCAGTGAATATCTTTGAATTGATTTTTGAATCTACTGACAGAATCTAGTTTTAACTAAAAGGGAAAAAGTTTATTTGAATCTACGAGCTCTGTGCGGGAAACTAATTGGGCCAGCCCAACTGCACTGCGTGGCACAGAGGGCTGCTGACAGAATGGTCCCACTAGTCAGCGACTCAATTAATGCAAAGCGGTAAGTTTTAGGCCGTGCGATTAGACTAGGATCTACGGCTGTGGTTCGTCATCTCGGGCGAATAGCTCCGGTGAGGAACGAACCGTAACGCGACAGTAGGGGTACGTGGGTGCTCACCTGGGCTCCAGCTAAGGTTGGCGATGGGGGCGAACGACGTTGTAGACGATGGCGGTTTGAATGGTGGTCGTGGCGGCTCCTAGGGAGGCTCCTAGCTCCGGTTCCTCTTCTCCTCTACAGCGGCGGGATCCGGTGAAATTCTGGCGATGGGGTGCTCGCCTTGCTCCGGGGAGAGGTGTGAGAGGTGTCTGAGAGAGAGGGGAGTGAGATTGTGTGGAGAATTGGGGCTGGGGTGGCCTCTATTTATACACCGGCAAGAGGGACAGAGCGGGATGGCTCGACCTCGTCGGCGACGTTGTTGCAGTGAGCTATAGGCATGGCTGAGGGTAAGGGTTGACGTGGTGCTTCAGGGCAGTCGTCATGCGAGTGATGGTGCGGCAAGGGGAGGTCGAGAACGGTCGGGAACAGTCGGTGCTCTGAGTGGGAACGGCGGCGTTTGAGACGGTGCATAGTGGATACGGTCCATGCAACGTCGAACGGGCATGTCTGGAGGTATCTAGGGTCACGGTGAGTGCGGGCACGTGCGGTGAGGGCAAGGCATGGCGTGTGTGCGCGTGTCGGCTGCGGCGCTCTAGCACTCTCTCGGTATGGCAGACAGAAAGGTGGGCGCGGCGATTACGTCCGGTCCACGGCTTGTCTGCGGTCGAGGGGTGGACAGAGGGTGGCGATGATGTGGCGCTTGTCTCCTGGGCATCGTGGGAGGGGGCGGTGCTGGCTATGGCGAGTGGTCCTTGGTCGACTGGTGCGGCGAGCTTCGGGCGGCGTTGCACTGGTGCGAACGGCAAAGGGGGGAGCTGTTCACTTTGTTGCTAGACAATATGGGAGACAGGGGAGAGAAATGGGGCACTAGTGGCGATTGATCGCTGCTCAGAACAGTAGAAGTTAGGAAGTGGTTTATCTGTGTCTGCAAGCTGCTCGACCAAATGGCCGCATGAATTTAAGTTTTGAATTTGTGGATGAATTTTGGTGAGTGTTTGAGTACTTGCTTTATAGCCTAAGGTTGCTTGGGTTTGCCAAGGTGAATTGATTTGAGTGGTTTTTGAAAAATGGTGATCTATGCATATGAACTTGATTCAATTTTGCAATGTCCTTTAAATAGATTTGGAATTTGTTTCTGTTAGTTTGTAAAGTGGGCTTGGGTTCATTTTTACTTGGTCTAGCAAGGGGTGAAAAGAATTGGGAAAGCTTCTGTTAGAAATCTTTTACTAGGAATACTCAAAGTGCTCTAGTGGTTAATTTTGGTAAAATGACCATTTGCTTATTTGATTAATACTTGATTTTCTTTTCTTTTGATTTTTTTTGTAAATAGCCTAGATGATGTAATATTCATCTTTAAACCATTCTTTATCATTGGTAGCAATCAAACATGGCAATTACACTCATTCATACACTAATGCAATTCACACATACACTCATATTAGATTTAATAATAAAAGTTTTTCTTAACCTTAAACTTCGGTGATTACAACTTGCTAAACTTGTTTAATATTTTTGGGGTGTTACAATTCTTCTCCTTTGTGCTACCATGTTTAGATCTTGTGAGCCGTTCATGATCAAGATCATCTATTTGTAATCTTACATGTTCGGTTTGCGGGGATCCGATGGATATTGAGATGCTATTTCAGATTGATTATTGATTCTATCATGTCTATGTTATTTGTGATCTTGCATGCTTTCCGTTGTTAGTAGCTATCTTAACCGAGTAGATGCTAGCAACTCCAAGAGGGAGTATTTATGCTCGATAGTGGGTTCATGCCTCTAGGAATCTGGGGAAGTGACAGAAATCTCTAAGGTACTAGATGTGTTGTTGCTACTAGGGATAAAACAACAATCATTTATTCATAGTACAATCGTATTGTTTACTTTACACCCTTTGCTTAATGCAATTATCTGTTGCTTGCAACTTAATACTGGAGGGGGTTCGGTTGATAACCTGAAGGTGGATTAATTAGTCATAGATGCAGTTGGATTACGGTCTATGTATAATGTTGTAATGCCCAATCAAATATCATAGGAGTCAAGATGATTAGTATATGCATGTATGCTTTCTCGGTGATTTGTCAATTGCCCCGCTGTAATTTGTTCACCCAACATGTCATCTATCTTAAGGAGAATCACCTCTAGTGAACTATGGACCCCGGTCCATTCTTTTACCATCAATCTACAATCTACTATTTACTATTTTCTGTTTACTTTCTGCAAACAATTACTATCTTCCACACAATACGTTTAATCCTTTGCTTTTAGCAAAACCGGTGAGATTGACAACCTCACTGTAAGTTGGGGGCAAAGTTCTGTGGTTGTGTTGTGCAGGATTCCAAGTTGGAAAACAACACCTTGGAGGTGTTTCCTTGCTCCTACTGGTTCGATAACCTTGGTTTCATAACTGAGGGAAAACTTTTTGTTGTGCTCATCATACCTTCCTCTTGGGGTTCCCCAACGAGATCGACGTCTTGAGCCGATCATCAAGACTTTTTCTGGCGCCGTTGCCGGGGAGTCAAGGACTTCTTCACAAGGGGAGTCCCTCATAACCAATCTCTTTACTTTGTTTTATTTGTTTTGATTAGTTTATTTCTGCTTTGTTTGCTTGCTTCTTTATCAAAAACACACACAAAATTAGTTGTACTAGTTTGCTTCTTTATATTAAAAACACACAAAAATGACTACTCTTGAAAACACTAAGTTGTGTGACTTCACTAGCACCAACAACAATGATTTCATGTGTACACCTATTGCTCCACCTGTTCCTGAAGCTACTTTCTTTGAAATTAAACATGCTTTGCTCAATCTTGTAATGAGAGAACAATTTTCTGGTATTGGTACTAAAGATGCTGCTTCTCATCTTAATAACTTTGTTGAACTTTGTGAGATGCAAAAACATAGGGATATAGATGGAGATATTATTAATCTTAAATTGTTTCCTTTCTCTTTGAGAGGAAAAGCTAAAGAATGGTTGCAATCCCTAACTAGAAATAGTATTGATTCTTGGACTAAATGCAAAGATGATTTCATTGGAAAATACTATCCTCCTGCTAAGATTATATCTATGAGAAGTGAAATAATGAAATTTAAACAATCTGATAATGAACATGTTGCTCAAGCTTGGGAAAGAATGAAATCTTTGGTAAAGAATTGTCCCACTCATGGACTGACTGCTTGGATGATTATCCAAACCTTTTATGCATGACTGAATTATTCTTCAAGAAATCTGCTGGATTCTACTGCTAGAGGTACCTTTATGACCATTACTTTGGGTGCTGCAACAAAGCTTCTGGATAATATGATGGTGAACTATTCTGAATGGCACACTGAGAGAGCTCTACAAGGTAAGAAGGTAAATTATGTTGAAGAAACCTCCTCCTTGTGTGATAAAATTGATGTTATTATGTCTATGCTTGTTAATGGGAAAGCTCATATTGATCCAAATCATGTTCCCTTAGCCTCTTTGGTTGCTCAAGAGGAGCAAGTTCATGTGAACTTTATTAGAAACAATAATTTTAGCAACAATGCCTACAGGAATAATTTTGGCAATAATAATTATAGGCCATATCCTCCCAATAATGGTAATGCTTATGGAAATTCCTACAACAATAGAAGTGCACCCTCTGAACTTGAAGTCATGCTTAAAGATTTTATTAGTAAACAAACTGCCTTCAATAAAACTATTGAGGAAAACCTCTCTAATGCTGAAAGAAATATAGCATCATTGTCTAAAGCACAATCTTCTTTGAATAAAATGGCTGCTAAACCTAAAACTATTGAAAATCCCTTTACTGCTACTAATGCCATACAAGTTAGAATTGATGAAAATGTTAGACTGCTAGCTGAATTGCATGCTAAGTGGGAAAGACAAGATGAAATTGCTAGAAATATTAGTATTTCTACTATCACTACCACTAATGTTGAAGCTAGTAAACCCAATGGAACCTTTTCTAATAAACATGCTGAAATTCTTCAAAATATGGGAAACAATAACTCTACTACTTTAGATGATAATTATGATTTTGATCTTGATGGTTGCAATATCTTTGAAGTAATTATGTTCCTACAAAAGCTTTCTAAAAGTCCTAATGCTAGTGCTATGAATATGGCCTTTACAAAACACATTACTGGTGCTCTCATAAAAATTAAAGAAGAAAAGATGAAACATAAAGCTTCTATTCCTATGAAATTAGAAGATGGTTGGGAACCCATCATTAATATGAAAGTGAATGATTTTGATCTCAAAGCTTTATGTGATCTTGATAGTAGTGTTTCTATTATGCCTAGAAAGATTTATGAAATGCTTGATTTGCCACCATTAGAAGATTGGTATTTAAATATCCCACTTGATGATAATGCTAAAAAGAAACTCATGTGGAGTATTAATGATGTTATCATTATGGTCAACAGTGCCTATGTCCCCGTTGATTTCTATGTTTTGGATGTTGAATGCAATGCTTCTTGCCCTATAACTTTGGGAAGACCTTTTCTTAGAACTGTTGGTGCCATTATTGATATGAAAGAAGGCACCATTAAATATCAATTTCCACTCAAGAAAGGTATAGAACATTTCCCTAAGAAGAGAGAGAACATTCCTTTTGCTTCTCCTATTAAAACAAAATTTGCTCTTAATGCTTCTTCATTTGATAATACTTGATTCTTTTCTTCCTTCTTATGCCTAGCTCAAAGGCGTTAAAGAAAAGCACTTATTGGGAGATAACCCAAATTTCGTTAGGAATCTTTTGTTGAGTCTTAGAAGTTATTGCTTCAGTAATAACCTCTCCTTATCATTTTTGTGTGGTTTTTGTGCCAAGATTAACCTCTAATGAGAGAGAAGAAAGATTTGGGAAAGTTGCTGTCCCGAAACAGATTTTTGTGCTTCGCTATAAAAAATCGTGAAAAATCTCTGTATGTCGGTTTGAGCTGTAATGTTTTGTGCTTCTGCCCCAGGTTGTTATCCAACTTTCGTTAGTTCAGCACTTTTCGATTTGAGCAACAGAAGGTCTTTGAAAAAATTGGTTTTTACCTGCTGGTCTGTTTTGACAGATTTATGACATTATTTGCATTTGCCTCTTAATCTCTTTCTCTTTGAGTTCTCTTTGATCATTTGAACTTTTTAAAGGAAGTGCTACAGTAGATTTTGTTTTAATGGAAGTTTTACTTGTGTTCAAACTGAACCAAAAAGATTTATTATCTTGAGTACACTAATGTTGCTAATGAAGATTGTGTGAAGTTTTGTATGAAGGAAATTTTAAAGTGTAGGGAAGAGTAATGTGATAAGATGAAGTATGGACAAAAGCTCAAGATTGGGGATGCCACCTGTGTCACCCCAAGAAATATTCAAGAAGTACAAGCGTCAAAGCTTGGGGATGCCCAAGGCATCCCCTTCTTCATCAATAAAAATTTCAGGTTTCTTTCAAACACTTCATTTTTATTATTTCATGCACAATTGTGTTGTTCTTGGAGCGTATTTGTTTTCGTTTTTAGTTTTAGTTTGCTTGAATAAATTGGTTGGACCCCCTCATTCATGCATTAGTTTTCAAATAAAGTTGATTTAAATTGGAAAAGAGTAGGAAAGTTCATCCTTAAGTGGTTAAAAGGAGCTTGTTTTTGGCAGTGACTTAGACTTTATCATGTCATGCTTGATATTGTTTTGGCTTTATGCTTAGTGACTATTGTTGTAGCATGACATGTTATAAACAATTGAGATTGCTTAATGTGCCTTGAAAGAATCATGCGTTGTTTTAGCATATAAAAGCATAATATTGTGGTATTCTCCTTTAAATGCTTTACTTGGGTTGACTTGGCGCATGCTCACACCATGTTAAGACTATACCAAGTCACCATAGCCTCTATGATCATTTAGTTTTCATCTTGTAATATCAATTTATGCTTTAATTAATAATGTTTTATCGCTTTGCATGATTATGGCCATTATTGCTCTCCTAGTTGGTTGCTCCCAGTCTTTTGCTAGCCTCCATACCAAGTATGAGTTCCACTCATGCATCCAATTCCAAATAAAACCAAGTTATTCCAAAGAGTCCACCATACCTACCTATTAGCATTTGCTATTCTAAGTATATTCAAGTTTTTATCTACCTTCCGAATTAAACTTGTTATGTAAAAATTAGTGATTAAAGCTCTCACAAACTTGATGGCACACTTTACTTTTCTTGCCCCTAATAAACTTGAACCATTGTGTCATCTATGTTGTATATGCCTGCACTTATACGTTGGGATTAGCAGAACCATGCTGTCATGGGGAACGCTTTCAACATTGCACTTGTACATTGTACCCAGTTGATATCATGCTCTTTTGTTTATGGATGTCATCTGTGTGAAATGAAAGGGGAGCTTGTAAGTCCATGGATTTATGTATGTGTGTTAGAGAAACGCCTGGGCCGCTAGCCTAAGGCCTGCCTAATCATGGTGGAAACTTGCAGCATCACCATAGTGAGCAATCTATGAAGCATTCTTCTTATAAAAAAGAGATAGAGATTGAGAAAAAGAAAAAAAAAGATGAGAAAAGAGGAAAGAGAGAAAAAAGCACCATTTTCCCATGGTAAATAAGAAGATTGCTCAGATGCTCATTGTCTGTATGCCTTGTCATTTTGATTATGGGATAGCTCCTGTATCATGTGCAAGGGGTACCTCGTTGGCGGTTCTCTATGATACACGTGTACTTACTATGACAAGAACTTACCGGTAACTAAACTTGAGTAGCATGAGGAGCGGCCCTCGTATTCAAGGGACATGAGATTGCCAACTTATACTTTGTCAAGCATATACTCCATAGTTTGTTCACTTCAACCTTAATCACTTCAATATGCTTATGATAGGGGCAATGAGAGCTGAAAGCTAATAAGTACCATGATTTTTGGAAGCCATTCTTAGTTTAATGTGCATTGTCCCAAAACTTGTTGATTGATTCATAACTTCGATATTGCTTGTTCTTAAACTACTTGTATCTAGTCACCCTTATGAACTTTGAATGTGTCCTATGCATTTATGTTTTGCTACACTATGAGGGACAAGCTGAATACCATTCTCATTATGCTTTTTATATGTGAAACAAACAAACGTCTTTTAAAGCATTATTATTCATGAATCTTTTGTTTGTACCTTTTCATGTTATAACATAGTTGCATGTCTTATTGTTAGAACTATATGTTTCATGCTATGTTAAAGTATTATGATCCCAACTATCAATGTTCTACAAATACTTTGATCAAGATTATGATGGTGCATGTCACCTCAAAAAATTATTCTTTTTTATCACTTACCTACTCGAGGACGAGCAGGAGTTAAGCTTGGGGATGTTGATACGTTGCAAACGTATCTATAATTTTTTATGTTCCATGTTTGTTTTATATCTACTTTCTTATGTTTTGTCCACACTTTGGAGTATTTTTACACATTTTCTGGAACTAACCTATTAACAAGATGCCATAGTGCCAGTTGCCTATTTTTTGCTGTTTTTGGTTTCAGAAAAGCTAGTAAGGAAATATTCTCGGAATTGGACCGAACAAAAGCCCAAGTCAATATTTCACCAGAAGGAACACAGAGTCCGGAGGGGAGACGAAGAGGAGAGCCAGGCCGGCCACACCTGGTGGTGGCGCGGCCAGCCCTAGCCGCGCCACCAGGTGGTGTGGGTCCCCTGGTACTCCACCGACCTTGCCCTTTCGCCTATATATTGCCTCTGGAATGAAAACCCTAGGGACCCGATCAAAATTCCACGAAATATTCTGTAGTCGCCACCATCTCCATCCCTAGAACGGGAGGGATCTAAAGCTCTTCTCGGCACCCTGCCGGAGGGGAGAGATCACCCTGGAGGCCTTCTTCATCACCATGCTTGCCTCCAGTGTACGTGATGTGTGAGTAGTTCATCCCTGGACTACGGGTCCATGTAGTAGCTAGATGGTTGGTTTTTCTCCTTTGTGCTACCATGTTTAGATCTTGTGAGCTCCGTTCATGATCAAGATCATCTATTTGTAATCTTACATGTTGTGTTTGCGGGGATCTGATGGATATTGAGATGATATTTCAGATTGATTATTGATTCTATCATGTCTATGTTATTTGTGATCTTGCATGCTTTCCGTTGTTAGTAGCTATCTTGACCGAATAGATGCTAGCAACTCCAAGAGGGAGTATTTATGCTCTATAGTGGGTTCATGCCTCTAGGAATCTGGGGAAGTGACAGAAATCTCTAAGGTACTAGATGTGTTGTTGCTACTAGGGAGAAAACATCAATCCTTTGTTCATAGAACAATCGTATTGTTTACTTTACACCCTTTGCTTAATGCAATTATCTGTTGCTTGCAACTTAATATTGGAGGGGGTTTGGATGTTAACCTGAAGGTTGATTATTAGCCATAGATGCAGTTGGATTACGGTCTATGTATAATGTTGTAATGCCCAATCAAATCTCATAGGAGTCAAGATGATTAGTATATGCTGATGGGTTCGTAGCATGGAAAACAAAAAAAATCTACCGCAAGAACGAACAAAACCCAGATCTAATCTAGATAAAAGCCAAGATCTAATCTATTAGACATGAGCAACGAGATAGATCTGTACTAACCCTCATAGAACCGAAAGCGTTACGAGATTAGATCTCGGGGTTGATGTAGTCGATCACTTGCCGATCTCAAGATCGTGTGGACGATCCTTCGGCGCCAGCGTTAAAGCGCTTTCATGATCGGTCACATGTGCGGAGTCGAAGCAGACCTTCCTCTCCCCGTTCCAGCGAGCAGCAGAGGTAGTAGATCTTCTCCACGGAATCCCAGCAGCACGACGGTGTGGTGGTGGTGGAGGAGGAGAGAATTCTGCAGGGCTTCGCCTAAGCCGGAGCAGAGCGAAGGTAGAGGAGAGAGGCGGCGGCTAGGGATTGTTATGAGAGAGGGCTAGGAGGGGGCGCCCCCTCCCTTCTATTTAAAGGAGGGAGACGCCTGGGGAGGGGGAGTCCTAGTAGGACTCCCCTCCTATGGCCGGCGGGTTGGGAAGGGGGAGGAGTCCTCCGCCCCCACGAATCCGTGTCTCGCCCCACAAGGTTTCCTTTGACCCTTTCTTGGTTTTCAAGTAAACACCAAGAACTCTTCTAGAACCTTCCAGAACATTCCGAAACCTTCTAGAATCTCCATACAAACACTCCAGAACATTTCCTAACTTAGAAAATGATCCCCAATATATGAATCTTATTCTCCGGACCATTCCGGATCTCCTCGTGATGTCCCGGATCCAAACCGAGACTCCGAACAACATTCGGTTTCCAACGCACATTCCATATCTACTTAAAACAACTTCGAACCTTAAGTGTGTCACCCTACGGTTCATGAATATACAGACATGATGAAGACACCTCTCCGATCAATAACCATTAGCGGGATTTGGAGATCCATAATGGCTCCCACATATTAAACGATGACTTCGTGATCGATAGAACCATTTACATACGAAACCAATTCCCTTTGTCATGCGATATTCTACTTATCCGAGGTTTGATCGTCGGTATCTTCATACCTAGTTCTACCTCGTTACCGATAAGTACTCTTTACTCGTTCCATGTTATGTCATCCCTTGTGACCCAGTCACATGCTTGCAAGCTAACTAGATGACATTCCACCAAGAGGGCCCAGAGCATATCTATCCGTTATATGGATGGACAAATCCCAATCTTGGTCCATGCGCTTCAACACATACTTTCAGAATACCCAATGACACCTTTATAACCACCCGATTCTGAGCGGTGTTTGATGTCATCAAAGTACCCATCCGGTGATGGTGATTAACATAACCTCATGGTCGAAGGATTAGGTTACTATGCATTTGAAAGCTTACAGCAATACGAACTTAATGACTTGATCTTATGCTACGCTTACTATGGGTGTGTGTCCATCACATCATTCTCCTAATGATATAACCTTGTTATTAATGACATCTAATGTCCATGATCAGGAAACCATGATCATCATTTAATCAACAAGCTAGTTCCACAAGAGGCTTACTAGGGACTCTTTTATGTTTACAAAACACACATGTATTAGTGTTTCCTTATAATACAATTATAGCATGGGATGTAAACATTCATCATAAACACAAAGATATAATAATAACCACTTTTATTATTGCCTCTTGGGCATATCTCCAGTCTCCCACTTGCACTAGAGTCAATAATCTAGATTACATGGTAATATACCTAACACCCATGGCGTTACGGTGTTGGTCATGCTTTGCTCTAGGGAGAGGTTTAGTCAGCGGATCTGCCACATTCAGATCAGTGTGTACTTTGCAAATCTTTATGTCACCATCTCGGACATACTACGAATAGCATGGAAACGTAGCTTGATGTGCTTCAGCTATGTGACCTTGGCTCCTGTGCATTAGCTATGGCACTGTGTTGTCACGGAGATGGCCATCGGGTCCAACGCACTAGGAACCACGCCAAGTTCAGTAATGAACTCCTTCATCCATATGGCTTCTTGTGCAGCCTCAAGCAGCTATGTATTCGATTCAGTTGAAGATTTCGCCTAACGCTTTGCTTGGCACTCCTCCAGCTCAACTGCAGCACCATTCAAAATAAATCATTATCGGTTGTGACTTGAGTCATCGGATCGGTGTTCCAACTAGCATCGGTGTAACCGTTTACAACAAGTTGTTTATCACCTCCATAAGAAAGAACCATATCCTTAGTCCTATTCGGTACTTTAGGATATTCTTGACGCTATCCATGTTCCATTCCGGGATCACTTTGATATCGCTAGTCAAACTAACGGCATGTGCTATATCCGGTCTTGTACACGGCATGGCATACATGATAGAACCTATGGCTGAGGCATAGGAATATTATTCATCTTTTCTCTATCTTACGCCATAGCGGACTTTGAGTCTTACTCAAGGTCTTACCTGACAACATGGGCACGAACCCTTTCTTGCTCTCTTCCATTCTAAACTTCTTTAGAACTTTGTCTAAGTATGTACTTTGTGAAAGCGCTATTAGGCGTCTTGATCTATCTCTATAAATCTTGATGCCTAGAATATATGCCGCTTCGCCAAGATCCTTCATTGAAAAACTATTATTCAAATAGGTTTTGACGCTATTAAGAAGTTCTATATCATTCCCAATCAACAATATGTCATCTACATATAGTACTAGGAATGCTACAGAGCTCCCACTCACTTTCTTGTAAATACAAGCTTCTCCATAAGTTTGTATAAATCCAAAGTTTTTTATTACTTTATCAAAATGTTGATTCCAACTCCGGGATGCTTGCTCCAGTCCATAAATGGAGCGCTGAAGTTTGCATACCTTGTCAGCATCTTTAGGATCGACAAAACCTTTGGGTTGTACCATATACAACTCTTCCTCAATGTCACCATTAAGGAACGCCGTTTTGACATCCATCTGCCAAATTTCATAATCAAAATATGCAGCGATTGCTAACAAAATCCTCACGGACTTTAGCTTCGCTACTGGTGAGAAATCGTAGTCAACTCCTTGAATTTGTCGGAACCCTTTCGCGACAAGTCGAGCTTTATAGACAGTAACATTACCATCAGCATGTGTTTTTCTTTTGAAAATCCATTTGTTCTCGACAGCCTTACGGCCATCCGGTAAGTCCACCAAAGTCCATACTTGGTTTTCGTACATGGATCCCATTTTGGATTTCATGGCTTCTAGTCATTTGTCGGAATCTGGGTTCACCATAGCTTCTTCATACGTCGCAGGGTCATCAGTGTTGTCCACCAACATGACGTTCAACGCAGAGTCATACCACTCAGGAGTGGTACGAACCCTCGTTGACCTGCGAGGTTCAGATAACCGTTCGAAGTTTCATGATCACCATCATTAGCTTCCTCTCTAGTTGGTGCAGGCGGCACAAAAACATCTTCCGGTGCTGCGCTACTCTCAACTCCGAGAGAAGGTTCAATAACCTCGTCGAGTTGTACTTTCCTTCCAGTCACTTCTTTCGAGAGAAATTCCTTCTCAAGAAAGGATCCATTGTTGGCAACGAAAACTTTGCCTTCGGATCTATGATAGAAGGTATACCCAATTGTTTCTTTAGGGTATCCTATGAAGACGCATTTCTCCGCTTTGGGTTCAAGCTTATCAGGTTGTAACTTCTTTACATACGCTTCGCAACCCCAAACTTTAAGGAACGACAACTTAGGTTTCTTTCCAAACCACAATTAAATGGTGTCGTTTCAGATTTAGATGGTGCCCTATTTAAAGTGAATGCGTTGTCTCTAATGCATAGCCCCAAAATGATAGCGGTAAATCTGTAAGAGACATCATAGACCGAACCATATCTAAGAGAGTTCGGTTACGACATTCGGACACACCATTACGCTGTGGTGTTCCCGGCGGTGTCAACTGCGAAAGTATTCCACATTTCTTTAAATGCATGCCAAACTCATAACTTAGATATTCACCTCCGCGGTCAGAACGCTTGAAACTTAATCTTCTTGTTACGATGATTTTCCACTTCACTTTGAAATTCCTTAAACTTCTCGAAAGTTTGGACTTATGTTTCATAAAGTAGATATACCCATATCTACTCAAGTCATCTGAAAGTGAGAACATAACGATATCCACCACGCGATGCTACACTCATTGGACCGCACACATCGGTATGTATTATTTCCAATAAGTCTAGCTCGCTCCATTATTCGAGAATGGAGTCTTAGTCATTTTTCCCATTAGACATGCTTCGCATCTTTCAAGTGATTCAAAATCAAGTGATTCAAGAAGTCCATCAGAATGGAGTTTCTTCATACGCTTCACTCCAATGTGACCAAGACGATAGTGCCACATGTATGTAGAATTATCATTCAATTTTATTCGTTTAGCATCTATGTTGTGAACATGTGTATCACTACTATCGAGATTCAATAAGAATAAACCATTTATCTCAGGTGCATTACCATAAAAGATATTACTCATATAAATCGAACAACCTTTATTCTCAGACTTAAAAGAGTAACCGTCTACTTAATAAACAAGATCTAGATATAATGTTCATGCTTAACGCAGGGCACCAAATAACAATTATTCAAATTTAAAACTAATCCCAAAGGTAGATGTAGAGGGAGCGTGCCGACGGCGATCACATCAACCTTGGAGCCATTTCCAACGCGCATCGTCACCTCGTTTCTCGCTAGTCTTCGTTTATTCCGCAACTCCTGTTTCGAGTTACATATATGAGCAACCGAACCAGTATCAAATACCCAGGCACTACTACGACTACTAGTAAGATACACATCAATAACATGTATATCGAATATACCTTTCTTCTTGATGTTGCCGTTCTTCAGATCTGCCAGGTACTTGGGGCAGTTACGCTTCCAGTGACAAGCACCCTTGCAGTATAAGCACTCAGTTTTAGGCTTAGGACCAGCCTTGGGCTTCTTAGCAGGTGCGGCAGCTTTCTTGCCGTCCTTCTTGAAGTTGCCCTTTTTATTAGGCTTGCCCTGTTTCTTGAAATTGGTGGTCTTATTGACCATCAATACTTGGTGCTCCTTCTTGATCTCCACTTCAACAGTTTTCAGCATGGAGGATAGTTCAGGCAATGTCTTGTTCATGCAGTGCATATTGTAGTTCATCACAAAGTTCTTATAACTCGGTGGCAGTGATTGGAGGACACGGTGAATCCCTAACTCATTAGGAACCGTTATCCCCAACTCTTGGAGTTTGTTTGCGTGCCCAGACATGGTGAGCACGTGCTCGCTAACGGAGCTTCCCTCTTCCATCTTGCAGGTAAAGAACTTCTCGGAGGCCTCATAGCTCTCCACGGCCGCGTGAGTCTCAAAAATGAGCTTGAGCTCCTTAATGATCTCGAACGGGTCGTGGTGCTCAAAACGCCGGAGCTCCGTTTCTAAACCGTCTGAGGATGGCACACTGGAATGGAGTAATGATTTTTTGAGTGGCGTAAACATTCTTTACGTCATCGGTGGCATCATTTGCAGGTGGGTCACCTAGCGGTGCTTCGAGCACATAGGTCATCTGACCAGCCCTGAGGACAATCTTCACAGCACGGAGCCAGTCCGTGAAGTTGCTTCCATTGTTCTTAAGTTTTTCTCTCTCTAGGAACGCATTGAAATTGATGGAGAGATTCGCCATAATCTACAACAAATTTGCAAGTAGTTTAGACTAAGTTTATGATAAATTGAGTTCTACTTTAATTCTTAAATTAACTAGGTGAACTCCCACTCAAAACAACATCCCTCACATTGTCTTAGTGATTACACGAACCAAGTCCACTACACCAAGTCCGATCTTTACGAGAGAAGATGTAGTTTCATCGGCGAACAATCTTCATGTTCATCATATCACTTATATGACTCGTGCTCTACCTTTCGGTATTCCGTGTTCCGAGACCATGTCTGTACATGCTAGGCTCGTCAAGATTAACCTTAGTTTCCGCATGTGCAAATCTGGCTTGTACCCGTTGTATGCACACGTAGAATCTATCACATCCGATCATCACGAGATGCTTCGAGACGACGAGTCTTAGCAACGGTGCCAACTAAGGACGAACACTTTATTACTTGATATTTAGTGAGAGGGATCATCTTATAATGCTACCGTCGTGATCTAAGCAATACAAGATGCATAAAGGATTAACATCACAGGCAATTCATAATTAGTGTGATATGATATGGCCCTTTCTTCTTATGCCTTTGATCTCCATCTCCAAAGCACGGACATGATCTCCATCATCACCAGCATTGTGTCAAGGTCAGTGACGCTGCTTCATGGTTGTCCATCATCACCAGCAACTATTACAACTACTTGGAATAAAGCTATTACAAGATGAAAAGACACGCAGGTCTTAACAGAATTAAAGACAACCATTAGGCTCCTGCCGGTTGCCATATTACAACAAGGATCATTGCATACATCAAATATAATCACAATCACATGATGGCCATATCACATCACAAAACCCCTGCAAAAACAAGTTAGCCGCCTCTAATTTTCTTTGCAAGTTTTACGTGGTTTGCGGCTTTCGAATAAGAACGGATCTTACCTACGAAACTGAACCACAACGTTGATACAAGTGCTATCAAGTGCAAAGTGTAGATTGGATCTATACTATGATGGGAGAGACATACACCCGCAAAGCCACTTGTGCAAAGCAAGTTACACGTCAAGCGTGGAGCAAGTCTCATGTACGATGAAATGTAATGTTAGCCCGAGCCGCTTCATCCCACCATACCGCAAGATGCAAAGTACACACATAGCAAAAGACGGCACGAGCACCAATGCCCACAACATCATTCTGTTCTACTCGTGCAACAGATCTACGCATAGACAAGGCTCTGATACCACTGATGGGTTCGTAGCATGGAAAACAAAAAAATTCTACCGCAAGAACGAACAAAACCCAGATCTAATCTAGATAAAAGCCAAGATCTAATCTATTAGACATGAGCAACGAGATAGATCTGTACTAACCCTCGTAGAACCGAAAGCGTTACGAGATTAGATCTCGGGGTTGATGTAGTCGATCACTTGCCGATCTCAAGATCGTGTGGACGATCGGTCACACAAGCGGAGTCGAAGCAGACCTTCCTCTCCCCGTTCCAGCGAGCAGCGGAGGTAGTAGATCTTCTCCACGGAATCCCAGCAGCACGACGGTGTGGTGGTGGTGGTGGAGGAGAGAATTCTGCAGGGCTTCGCCTAAGCCGGAGCAGAGCGAAGGTAGAGGAGAGAGGCGGCGGCTAGGGATTGTTATGAGAGAGGGCTAGGAGGGGGCGCCCCCTCCCTTCTATTTAAAGGAGGGAGGCGCGCCTGGGGAGGGGGATTCCTAGTAGGACTCCCCTCCTATGGCCGGCGGGTTGGGAAGAGGGGAGGAGTCCTCCTCCCCCACGAATCCGTGTCTCGCCCCACAAGGTTTCCTTTGACCCTTTCTTGGTTTTCAAGTAAACACCAAGAACTCTTCTAGAACCTTCTAGAACATTCCGAAACCTTCTAGAATCTCCATACAAACACTCCGGAACATTTCCTAACTTAGAAAATGATCCCCAATATATGAATCTTATTCTCCGGACCATTCCGGATCTCCTCGTGATGTCCCGGATCCAAACCGAGACTCCGAACAACATTCAGTTTCCAACGCACATTCCATATCTACTTAAAACAACTTCGAACCTTAAGTGTGTCACCCTACGGTTCATGAATATACAAACATGATGAAGACACCTCTCCGATCAATAACCATCAGCGGGATCTGGAGATCCATAATGGCTCCCACATATTCAACGATGACTTCGTGATCGATAGAACCATTTACATACGAAACCAATTCCCTTTGTCACGCGATATTCTACTTATCTGAGGTTTGATCGTCGGTATCTTCATACCTAGTTCTACCTCGTTACCGATAAGTACTCTTTACTCGTTCCATGTTATGTCATCCCTTGTGACCCAGTCACATGCTTGCAAGCTAACTAGATGACATTCCACTGAGAGGGCCCAGAGCATATCTATCCGTCATATGGATGGACAAATCCCAATCTTGGTCCATGCGCTTCAACACATACTTTCAGAATACCCAATGACACCTTTATAACCACCCAGTTACGAAGCGGTGTTTGATGTCATCAAAGTACCCATCCGGTGATGGTGATTAACATAACCTCATGGTCGAAGGATTAGGTTACTATGCATTTGAAAGCTTACAGCAATACAAACTTAATGACTTGATCTTATGCTACGCTTACTATGGGTGTGTGTCCATCACATCATTCTCCTAATGATATAACCTTATTATTAATGACATCCAATGTCCATGATCAGGAAACCATGATCATCATTTTATCAACAAGCTAGTTCCACAAGAGGCTTACTAGGGACTCTTTTATGTTTACAAAACACACATGTATTAGTGTTTCCTTATAATACAATTATAGCATGGGATGTAAACATTCATCATAAACACAAAGATATAATAATAACCACTTTTATTATTGCCTCTTGGGAATATCTCCAACATATGCATGTATGCTTTCTCGGTGATTTGTCAATTACCCCGCTGTAATTTGTTCACCCAACATGTCATCTATCTTAAGGAGAATCACCTCTAGTGAACTATGGACCCTGGTCCATTCTTTTACCATCAATATACAAACTATTATTTACTGTTTTCTGTTTACTTTCTGCAAGCAAATACTAGCTTCCACACAATACGTTTAATCCTTTGTTTTCAGCAAAACCGGTGAGATTGACAACCTCACTGTAAGTTGGGGGCAAAGTTCTATGGTTGTGTTGTGCAGGATTCCAAGTTGGAAACAACACCTTGGAGGTGTTTCCTTGCTCCTACTGGTTCGATAAACTTGGTTTCATAACTGAGGGAAAACTTGCTGTTGTGCTCATCATACCTTCCTCTTGGGGTTCCCCAACGAGATCGACGTGTTGAGCCGATCATCAGTTATCCACCTCCATTTCACTAGCTCCATTTTACTTGTAGTATTTGCTTCCAAAAACTTTACTATTTTCTAGTTAGTACCAAAGAAGAACCACACACACTGTAGTTTATAGCTTTGCATAGAAGGCCATATAAGTGGGTTATAGTGTTTTAGAGAATAGATAGTTTACCTTCAGCTCCTCGTGGGTTCGACACTCAAATACTTATCAAATTGTACTGCGATGATCCCTTGCACTTGGGGGTTATCAGGAATATAAGTGTACCTAAATACAAACTAAGTGAGACAAGATATACGATGATACAAGACACTTCAAGCACAAAGGCTATCACAAAATTAATCAACATAAGTAAAAAGAAGAAGGTGTATTCCCGTGTTCCCTTCCTTGAGGTTTCACAAAGGATTCCCTAATGCCACAAAGGCTCACCTTCTTATCTGAGCCTATCCCACAAAGGAATAGCACTTTTTCATGGTAGACTTTAAGGTAGCCTACAAATCCTCACAAATTTTCCACAGGGCAAATCACAAGCCAAAAGCCTCCGGGCGACCCTAGTCGCCTTGGGTTTCCCAACAAACCCAAGATTAACAAGGAAACTCGATGAACTCAAGAGGGAATGAAATATGGCTTGGTGGAAACATAGACCAGGTGCTACTCTTGCTTTCTACCAAAGGGGTTTGGCTTTGGTTGGGTAGAAATGACATATCCTCAAGATTTGGTGTTTCAACAATGGAGGGAGAGAAAGAGCTCAAGAATATGATAGATGAATGATTCACCTAACATCCTTAGTAAGGACGAAGGGGGTTTTATAGTCCATGGAGAAAACTAGTTGTTTTGGGGAATGTGATAGAACTGATGGTCATTTTGGTGGAATCAGACCGTACGCCAGCTGAACCGGATGCATCTCCAACGCACCGGACCGTACGCCGGACGATCTGGTGTCCCACCAAAATATTTTGCGTCCCATCGAATTGATTGTTAGAATGGTGGTCCGGCAAAACCAGTTCATTCCGGTGGAAACCGATTCAAACTGGCGATCGACCCGGTGGTGCCAAATTGCCCGCCGACTTCGCAGAACCCTCAATACATGCATAAATTTCCTATGTTCTATGTGATCCTTTGGTGGGTGTGATCGAAATTTGGTGTTAGGACATGTATAGGTAATTTGACATCCCCAAAGAGCTCATTGAGACAACCCCTCTTAATAGTGCGGTGTTTCCTATTTGACTCAAACATAAAATAATAGAAATATAACGAAAACATCAGCTCTTCTCTTGAGTAGCAAATGGGGTGGTCTCTCATTACCTTCCGTCATCACTTGTGAACTAAAACTTATGAAAACATTGGTAGGTAGCATTAGTTCACACTTTAGCTCTAGCGTGAACATTAAAGAAAATAATGGTTAAGGGTAAAATACCCTTAGAGGAGGTCATCGATGGTGGTGTTCTAGTGACACCAGTGCCTTTCAACCATGAGAGCATCACCGAGATCCAGTAGATATTCTGGGGTGAGCTCACCAATGAGCAGCGGTCCGACATAGACTAGGACCCCAACAACGATGACGGATGGACATAGTACTCACTGATCGCCGTAATCGTGAGCTGGCGGCGCATGAAGGGGGCATACCTCCACCACCAACCAAGAACACCAGGGGCTGTTGGTTGTGGTGGGGTGCACCGGGGCGTACTTTCACCGCCATCCTCGAGCACATCGAGGGAGGCAACAACCCGCCCCTCACATACCTGCCACCACCGCCACCCATCTCCCATGGTCGTGGGAGCTCCTGGATCCCACGGAGTATGGCACCAGCATCGTCCTCCTCGTCAGCATCGGCCTTACGCTCGTTGAGATCCACTACGGTCACTCTCCGTGCTTCCCCACATAGCTCCCTCCCGTCAAGGACAAACCCGACTTGTGGCGCCATGCAAGCGGTCGTGCTCCAACGACATCGTCATCAACGAGCGTCATGTGCAGTTGCCTCCGCATAACAACCTTCGCCTCGTCAAGCCCAAGAGGGAGCTCGACGTCGATGGATCTGGAGAAGGTGTGCTTGTCCCTGCATGACTACCTGTGTAGAGCGCTGAAGGTGGAGGCACCGGATGACCCGAAGGACTACCCTGGCCTGAAGATGGCTGAGCGGGCCTCCTAAAATGACATGTCGCTGGCGACCGTCAAGTTCGCCCTCGTTTGGTCCAAGGCCGAGGTGGAGCGGGAGAAGCCGGAGCGCCAGCGCCATCTCATGGAGCATGCTGCTAGGCCCACCTCAACCATGACATCATCATCCTCGATGGCAGCGCCGAGGAGGATGGACCGAGCCAGCCATCGCAGTGGCACTCCGATGACCCTGGGCAGGTCTATAGCCGCTCACCGAAGGACGAGCCACCGAGCGACAACAATAACGTTTACCACAAATACACGTTGTTATACCATCGCCTCGGCATGAACTAGGCTTTCTAGTTTTGTTTTAGTTTATTTTTATTAAATCTTGTATGAATTTGCCTATGTTTCATTTAAATTTACATGATTTCAAATATTTTGGCGTCGGTCTTGTGGGCGCGGTTGGGAACCGGCACCTCCCATGCGCAGAATTTCCATCCGTGCCTGATGGCAACAACTCTGTGTATATCAACTCGTTGGGACTCCAAGTGAAGTGTGTTGTAGCAAGGCTATTTTCTCCAAAGGGTTACTTGAGGGTTTATATCGAACTCACAGAGAATTAAGGGAGCTCGTATTTTGTCCTCTACTACCAACCTGCCAAACAATTTTTTTGCCTTGTGTCCTCAACTACACCGTGTGGTTGTCAAGCACAAGGCTTCATATTAGTAAAACTTAAAACAGTAAAGTAAAAGAAAATTAAAGTAAATTATAACTAGAAGAAGAAAGTAAAAATAATAAAGTAAAATTATTTTGGGTTTTATTTATGCTTGCATAAATTAAAGTACTTTTGTATTTTCGAATTTAATTCTTGCAGACAATATAAAAGACAGTAAAAACAAGTAAAAGTTGTTTCTTATGATAAAAAGTGGACCAGTTTCATCGTTTCACTTGTCTAGTATCTCATAAAGTATGGTGGACATAAAACTTCTCACAGATGATAATATTACTTAGAACTTCATTATCTGTTTGATTAGCATTCATATGGACATCACGTATTAATATAAATATGATACAACACATTTCATTTATACTCCTATAGAAAGAGAAAACTCCATAAAATTTAGAATTAAGATTAAATAGAATATAATCTCAGATACTTTGACATGATGTGCTACCTTGAGCAAACAAAATCAACTTTGCTATCACAAGAAGAATATAACACATGCATAGTGGATCTCAAATTTTCTGTCATTATCCAATCACCACCACCATGTTACTCCAACTAATACACACATTATCCCACACATGTTCTTGCATACAAGTTTGGTCGAAACAAGTACTTAAGAACAGGGTACATAATATGTATCTACCAATACATCTTACACATGATAGAATTCGAATCTCAAATATCATCTCATAAAATAAAGATTCGACATAGAGTAATTACATAGATGACCATAATCATGTTTGGTAGCTCATATGATTCTAAACAACGATAGCATGAGAGAGAGATCAAGCTACTGCGAAAAACCCATAGTCCAGAGGTGGACTACTCCCTCTTTATCATGGACACAGTGTTGATAATGTTGGAGAAGGTGGATATCCAACCGGAGATGGCTCTGATGGTGTTTCCCCCACCAATATTCGTTAGTTCTAGATCGGTGTGGTTTGTGTGTTTTCTCCATATCCCCTCATGTGATTGCATCAAGAGGCCTTTTTATAGACGTTTTTAGGTCAATACTTCGACATAGGGCACAATATGGATGGCTGGCGATGCTCCGGGAGGAAAGGGGAGGGGGTGGCGCGGTTCACTCCCTATGCCGCGCCACCTAGGCTCTTTCGGGCCTCCGGACTCCTCTCCTGAGGTTCTAGTGCTCCAGAAGGTTATCTTTATGAAAAATGGTACTAAAAAAATCTTAGGTCTGTTTGACTTTATTTAGGTCCATAAACTGAACAAAAGGGATCATTGGTAAATCCTCATAAATAAATGTAAAATATGCATATAGTATTATATGTGATGCAAATATGTTATAATATGTGACAATAACTATAAAGTTCATGTATGTATTTTACATGCAGCGGCACCCCCTCCCCCAGGACACATATTTGCGTCGGCAAATCGCCCAGGGAGCACCAACGGTTAAGATGCTCTTAGGATTAAGAGATACTAGATGGATAAGCGCGCTTTGCCGCTCCATCTATAATGCGTTCTGACACTTGGTGGCATAGTTAACTTGCAAATGTTTTTTGATATAGGGCTTTTTGGTTTTTTAGTGTCATTGGTAAACAAATACGCCGATAAGGTATAGCTGGTTGTGGTCAAGTAGTCTCAAAGAAACAAAACTATGGCTATTCTTCAAGCAAAGCCTTGGGATCCTGCTTCCGCGTGTCGTCCTCATCGCCACCCCGTATTCTTCTCGGCCTCCGCCTCCAAGCTCAACTCGAAGCACGGGAAGCAGCTCATCCAAGCGCATGTTCCTATGCCGGAAGGCTCATGCTCCAGCTGTCGTAGTCTATATGTTGCATCGCTGGTGACCTTCCCTCGCGTAGTCGTGTCGTAGTAGATTGCCGACGGCGCCTCCCTCACGTACGCTATCTAGACCTAACCTCCACCGCGGAATTGAGAGAGGCAAAGGCGTTTTTTAATAGAAGAGGAGAGGCGTTGCAGTTGATGCAGTGAGAGAAAAGCAACCAGACACGACCCAAATTGACCACTAAAATAGGTCCAACCTCATGCGCAAAGGGACAAGCCATCACGCACGGCACATGCCAACAACCAGAGATACCGTGTGTGGCAATTCAGGGTGCAAGTGGGACGGTTCAAGGGAGCCCACTTACGCACCGCATGCACCTGTGGAGGTAAGCGGGATTTCGCGTTAGCTCGCAAAAAGTTTCCTGGCGGCTGTGTTTGCCCACTTAGTCCCGTAAAGTATTACTTCTTCCGTCTCCAAATACATATCGTGGATTTGCCTGATTTTTATATATGTAGACACTATTTAAGTATATAGATACATTTAAATTTAAAAAAGTTCTCAATATTCTATTTTGAAATATGTATCATAAATTTGTCTAAATTTGGATATATCTAGACATTATTTATTATATAGATACATTCAAATTTAAACAATTTCCGACTTCCTATTTTGAGACAAAAAATATAATATATCAGGAAATCTATTCGGCACACGGGTGCATTTGCATCCATTGTAAGGAAACATATTTCGAAATATCAAAAAAATTGAAAAAATATCTACTGTATATTTGAATATTTTATGTTTGTTCACAAGTTTTTGGGATGAAAGAACATATTAGTGCCATGTATAAAAAATACAAAATATATCATGTGAATATGACTATTCGCGGGACATATTTTGTCTTTTTTGCACGGACATGTAGAATGTTCTTCCATCTCGAATACTTGTGAACGAACATAAAATGTTCAAATGTATACGTAGATATTTTTTCGAATTTTTTTGATATTTTAAAATAAGTTTTCTCATAATGGGTGAAATACACCCGTGAGCCGAATAGCCACCTCCCATACATACATGCTACAGCTCTCGTGTAGGTAGGTAGTCTAAAAGCTATATTAGCAGCTAAGCGTACCTATTGTCAAAGCGTTCATGCGCATGGGGGCCAAAGCTATACTGGTAGCTAAGTGTACGAAGCAGATGAGGTCATGGTGCAGTGGCCAAGACGATGGAAATCTGACGGCAGCACGAGAACTTGGCGTTTAGGACTCTCCATCGACTCATCACGTGGGATATACGGGCTGGAAGTGGGCTATGCGGGTCAGTGTAGTAGTCCCACATATTTTTCTGTTTTATCCGCGGGCGTCCATGTACGATTTTATGTAGGCTAAATTAGGTGGTGGCGTGGACAGCTCGCTCCTGCTTGCAGCCTGAGCGACAAGTGCCTTCATATCAGCCGAAACCCACCGAGATTAAGCTATAGATACATGCACTAGTACATATCGGCGATGGAATTAGGCTGTCACACGGTATTTCCAACTGTTTCCATCCATGGGTGTGCGATGAGGGCTTCCAAACACATACGGTGCACACGGTTGGAAAATAAGGACCGTGTGGGATGTCGTCCAGATTACAAACGATAGAAAACATATAGCCATGTGTTATAGAAAGAGCTATACACACGACAGAAACCCAAAAACCGTGTGCAGTCAAAATAAGAGGGGGAAAAGTCGGTGACGAGTGGCACCACTGCCTAGTTGCCGTTCTCTACCCCCTCCCGCCGTTGTGCTTGGTGGCGAACGACATCGTCGACGTCGAGCTAGTGCCATGTGGACGGGGCCATCGACGTCGAACCAACGTTGTCCGCTCGTCGCCATCAAACTAGGGCCAGGCAGACGGGGTCATCGATGTTGAACCAGTGTTGGCAGACAGCGTCGTCCATGTTGAACCAGCGTCGGGCAGACAGCGCCACCGATATCGAACCAGTAGAGCTTGGTGTCTCGTTGACTCCTTCATCTTTAAGCTCTGCTCGCTCTGCTCTATCTGCATGCACAGTTCAGTCTACATCAGCATAGAACTTAAATAAATTTCATGGCACTGAAATCTTGAAAATCAACAAATAGTTACCTACTGCATATCTAGTGGCACATGTTAGGATCATTGCATAAACATAAAATACATATAACCGACAATATTGATCATTAGGTGCCTCGACCAGTGCAGCCCTTTAATATCCCCTAAAAGGAAAAATGAGAAATCTATTAGCGAGGTTGCTAAGGACTGAAAATAAAATAGTAAACAAAATTAGAGTTGCTCAATCTTCTAAAATTATTTGAAATAACAGTTTGTTTGAATATAGTGACAAAAACACACTAGAATTGAGATACCTCTTGAATATATGACTTCATACTAAAGCAGTGCAAAAAGGATATAATTATACTTACTGAAACTATGAGTGATGACAAATATAACATAAACACTTCCCTACTGAACATTTTCAGCCGTAACAAATTTAACATGACCACATCCCTTAGCTGACCATCATCATGGACATGCCAACAAAGCTCAGCAACCTCAGCGAAAATCGCTTCCTAGAAACACATGAAAGGAAAAGCATTAGCAATTATGAATGTTGAAAGAACCAAAAGGACAATTTCTTCTGGCCTTTCATAATGGGGTGTATCATAGCACGTTATCATAGGAGTTATAAATACCCAAGAGACAATCTCTCCAATGCATTATATCTTAGTGGTTGTATCTTAATTTAATGTTTTTCTCTCATACATGCATTTGATTGGGCTATCAACTCTTTTTGCCCATGATTACGTGCAAGGGGTGTATCTTAGATAAGATACAACAATACCGTCTCTCCTTCTTAATTGAGATGCCACATAAGCATTTTGCCTAGGATGCCGCGCTAAGAGACCCCCATTGTCAAAGGCCTAAGAAACTTACGTTGTAGTAATATACCTCCTAGAACAGAATGACATGGAAACAATGTTAAGATGCAAAATTCCACAATGCATGTGATATACTCATTATCTACTTGGTTATCACATGCTCTTCTTCCTAGAACATATAACTTAAAATTGCCTTCAGTACATTGAAACAACCAAAAATATTGGTGCAGCCACCCATTAATTCACATCGTCATAGAGATAAAATAGATTAGCACGCAATCATCAAATCCTGAAAGTGCATATTTGAACACAAATACAGATTTGAAAGCTCCGAATTATTGAGTACGGCACATCATAACATGCGAACTTATACACTAGAAAAACATAACATGAGAATTCGTGCAAATAATTATCCAAATTCCAATGCCCTTCAGTGTTCACTCAAATATATATTCTTGATTGTTACAAATACTTATTATCTAAAAAGCACGACAATGATAATATACACAAGAAAGAAAAAAGAGAAGTAACCACTAGTACAGTCCGCAAGTATTACCTCATTGCACTGCTATTGGAGTTATCTTGTTGATAGAGGACATAAAGCTAAGTTGGATCCAACAACCTCAGTAGGCATGTAATTGTGCACCTTATAGATGGCTATTATCTTCCTACATATGACAAGTGACAAAAAACTTAGTTCTGCAATTGAATTGGGAGTCGGGAGGAGTAAGATATAGCCAGTTTATTTTTTCCTGCAAATATCTATTTAGATACATCTTGCAGTATATGATTAAACAAAAAGCTCAAGAGGTTCTGCCATGTAGTAGGCCTCTCGACATTTTATTCAATTAATGTACTACAAACCTTTTAATACTAATCTAGAGTTTCTGTATATTGATCTGATGAAACTTAGATCAAGTACAACAGTGGACTATAAGCCTCATGACATGGCACTTTAGCCTAGGTGGAGGAGAGAGATAAGAAGAAAAAAGTAGGCTCTCATGTAAGAGTCAGCTCTACACATGCTTTTAGGTAAAAACATTAAATATGATGAAAGAGAAAGAAAGAAAATAAGCTAACTTTAGAGCCAACTCTATGGTACAAAGATAGATCTTAGTAACTGCAACTTTATATAACCAGTTGCTGGCTATACTATTGTCTTGCTCTAGACGCACCAAAATAAAAAACTGACCAAACCTTGCTAATATGGGTGCGCATGTATACAATAAGGGTACAGTCAACCCCCATTATATTATCGATGACTCTTTGCACTACCACCTAATCAATTTACACAACTATATCTGTTAGAAAACAAAACATTGATATAATGCATGTATATTGCAATGTAGATGAAGTCACTTTGTCAAACAAGAAGACAGAATAATAGTTACCTTATGAATCCAGTATCCAGTGGGTTTTGCTTCAGTACATTAGTCACAAGAACATTTTCAATTGGCGATACTGTTGTAACCTGTCTCCTATTTTGCAAAAAGACTATATTAAAGAACTCATTTTTTAACCCTCGTGAGGCTTTTCCAAAATTTTGAATTGGTGGATTTTGGCTGAACTTGCGAGAAAGTCTTATTACAAAAATATTAATTTTATAGTAGCTCATGCCACACTCCTTCATTAAGTAGTTTAAACAACCTTCTTCGGAGTAAAAAACAAATTTTAATTTCGAGCACCTCAATACCTTAGCCCCTTCATATTTCAGATGACATACAATATTCCATTTAGTTAACCTATATTTTTTCTCATCACTTTGGCAGAAAAATCAGAATCTAAAAAAACCATCCGCTTTCTTACCCCTTTGGATATTTCAAGAAACGAAAGCATGAACATTTGTAAGATGGTCAAGACCGAGTTGATTAAAATAAGTCTATCCTCATAAGGGAGTAACTTCCATTGCCAACATCCCAACTTACTAGCAAAACATGTTTGCATAGGATTCGAATCCGAGTTACATAATTTTATAATTGATTGGTACTCCTAGGAATCAAAAAGGTAAGGAACCAGACTCACATCCAAAAATGTTTTTTACTATTGTTTCTCATCTTTGGCTTTTTCAAAACAAAAAATCCAGCTTTTGTGAAAGTTTATTTTCAAACCCGATAGTTCCTCAAAAAAATACTTAGAATAAGTTTCATGTTGTATCATCCGCATATTGTAAAACTGAAATCCCTCTCCACCAAATGAGGTACAAGACTCCCAACCTAATTCACCTCATTTTCCCTTGTAATAAGCATTGCCAACATGTCAGCAACAATATTAGAAAAGCATTGGGGACAAAAGATTCCCCAGTCACAAACCTTTTCTTGTTTGGAGATAGTGACCAATATCCACGAAAAACACAATGATAATTAGTTCAAGTATCCGCAGAGAACACACGCGATTGAACTAGTTCATTCACGAATTCGAAAGGGTTTCACAAATCAGTGATCACTATGTCGGATTAAAGGCATAACTGCTCAAATGGGGCTATATTCTACCAATCCGATGAGGAAAAGTGGCACCGTCCTCCAAAATTACTACTACCAACTAATCGATGAAGAGAAATCATAGAATCAGGCTACTAAAGCGTGCTAGAAATCACAAAATCAGGCAACCAAAGCATGCTAGTTTCTCCCAGAAAACACGAAATTGGGGAGAAAACCTAACACAACACAACCACGGGATGCACACAACAAAACGAAGCATATATGGAGGCCAAGCCTGCATCAGATTCACCTCGAAATCAGACCAAATTGCGATTGAAGTGCGCGAGCTTAGAACCTCTAAGTTAGAGACAATCAAATCGCTTTTTGACCCTTTGATAAGTAGCCACAATGCCTGAATAGCCTCCTATGAGAGTTTTGTGAAGTGAATCAATGGTTTGGTGTTTAAGAATAGCATCTAATCTCACGTATATTCTTTCTATCTCAAAATGCCTGAAGAGTATAAGGGAGTGATGCATTGGTGATTTTTAAAAATAATACGTTATTTTTAATAATTTTCACGAATAATACACGAATTGGAAGATTTGCAATTCTAGTGCGTATCGGCATTTGAATAGCTGATCAGTCCTTATCGGCTTTTGAATAGTCGACTAGTCCTTATCTGCTTTTGAAAAGCTGACTAGTCCCTGTCTACTTTTGAAATGTCGACAGGTTGTAGGGACAGTGTGAAGAATAGGGGGAATAGTCAGCTTTTCTAAAGCAGACAGGGTCTAGTCAGCTATTCAAAAGCCAATAAGGACTAGTCGGCTATTCAAAAGCCAATAAGGACTGATCGGCTATTAAAATACCGACACCGCGCTAGAATTGCAAATCTTTTAATTCGTGTGTATTATTCGTAAAAGTTATTTTAAAATGTATTATTTAAAAAAATTCAGCCCTGCATAGGCTGCACTACATGCTCGTTCCAAGTTCTACCTTTTGGCAACAAAAAAAACCCTGCTCCCTAAACACGATTTCCTCTTTTTATAGGTAGAGGCCTCTAAGTTAGAGGCATAAACAACCGGAACACAATGTTGACCATGCACAACCCCCACAAGCGGGCGACACACGCACACGAACATGCAAATGCAAGCAAATAGTGCAGACAATGTGTTGTTTGCTTCTGAACTGCTAGTGCAATTCTATTGCCAAAATCGTCATGTTTGTGCTTAGATTATGATTTCGGTTCATCTTGTCATAAGTGTTGGTTATGAAGTTCGCCAAACGAAAGTTAGATCAAAGAACTCAACTCATAACCGGAAAGACGTCTGAAACCTCATGTCTGGTGATTCTCATGTTAACCCAGAATCTAGTGCCCGTTTCACCGCCCAACAGCAGCCCCAGCAAAAGCGGGTTCAGCTAATGGATCCATCGATTCTATAGAATTCCAGGCCCCTAGAGTTCTACCTCAATCTTGAACTGCTTGACAATGAAGATCCAAGCGCAATCATCTCACATACGACATCGAATGACCACAATTTCAGTATTCATGGCAAAGTTTGCACTCGATAATGAGACTCCAACCACGAGGCGAAACCAATGATCAGAACCGACGAAAGAAGCTTATGCTTCCTGCTGCTGCTTCATCCTGAACGTCAGCATATAGAAGAACTAAAGAACCAATGCAACGCAATACAACAGCACGGCTACAAATAGCGCACTCAACTCAACAGCAGTCACAACGTCCCTGAGCAGTTTTAACTATACCATCCCCGCGAACTCGGCTGAAAATCCTATCTTTCTTTCTTTGGTTCCTGTCGCCATGGTCGAATACTGTGACAGCCGGCCACTCCTAAGTTACTACTAGTCCTACCTGCGGCTCTCTTTGATCACCGCTCCGATCCTACTCTTCAGTCGTCGCAACTCGACCACAACGACGCTGATGTTGTCCTTGCTGCCGCGAGAGATGGCGAGCTCGACAAGCAGCGCCGCGGCGTCGGTCGCCGTGCTCCCAGAGACAGACTCGGGGTACTTGGAAGCCGCACGCCCACTTAGGCAATTCCTCGCGATCTTGCAGGCAACGTCATTGGACACGACGTCCCACAGACCGTCGCTTGCCAGTATAAGGAACTCGTCTTTGTCTGTCCTGTCCATGACGGTAACCTCTGGTTCCGCTATCACATATGGTTTCAGATAATAGTCTCCTGAAATGACAACCATAAGAAGTTCAGTGATCGACTAAGAACAGCGCACAATTTGTGTATGCATCATCCTAGTCAAGTTCCTAGTGGCCATTCCAGAGGCTTGCATTTTGCAAAATAAAATAAAATTCAGTGACACAATGGTCAGCTAGCATCAGTTGTGTTATTATTACCAACTGTTAATCTCAGATAGGAATGTGAACCATGTGCTGCTCTACCAACAAGGGAAAAAGATGATGATACAGCATCGTACCGATTGACCTAGAAGTCGCAAGCACTCCCAGGATACGATATCCATTCCAGTTAATGACCCTGCCACCAGCTGCTTCTACTCTTTCCAACTCGTCAGGTCGGTCTGGCTGTGTATCGTCAAAAGATGAGGTAGTCACTAAAGAGGAAGTCCCATACATTACTGTCCTACAAAGCTGGAATTACAGAGGAAGCGAAAATTGTACGGAAGGATGTTATCCTTCTCCCAGCAGTGACAAATTCAATAATGTGTTTCATGGACAAGCAACAGACACAAGTATATGATACAGAAACCAGCAGCTTACATAACTTGCAGCTCAGAATAATGAGCAATGATGCTTTTGTATAAGATTGCTGCCACCAAAGGGGCACTTTGAATGGACGAAGGTGAGGCGGGTATCTAAAGGAAAGAGTGACATATGAACTATCTGCACATGAGGAAACAAGGTGTTCTAGTTGCGGATATATCAAGCCATATCAAGTGGGCCGAGAAACTTCAACTCTTCAAGTATTGCCAGAGTACCGAATAGGACAAACTGTCTGTCACCAACCTCAATCACTTGAGTGTCATTCCATACTGCTAGCGCCTTCCATCCTTAAGAGGCTAATCTATATAAAATTGATCGGTTGCACTATCGCATTTGTGTTTATGTTGAGCAAAACGAGCCTTTCACAAGCTCACATGTTTAGAGTAAGTTGTGCCCAACATTTACAAACATGTGCAGAATTGTGCAGAAAATCACTTGTACGATAAAAGCATTTGCACGTCGCATGTTGGTCCCCTACAATGACCGGGGAAACACATAGCCGACTAATGGCAATGCTTAAAGCAGCAGCCTGGCAATACTTGAACAAACGACCATCATACTTGATATGACTTGACAGATCCGCATCTAAAGCAAATTATATTCTCAACTTTACGGAATACGTCACTCTTGACAAGACACCCACCTCAACTTCGTACACCTACAGTAAAATGGCGATCACTTGGCTGTGATGCTGTCCATTACTACATGTACTAAATTTTGAGATATGTAGCACGTAATGGTAGATGGCACACTGCAGCACACCCTTGCGAGATGTTTAATCCCGCAAGCAATGCACATAGCATGTGCCAAGCATGTCATTAGCGCTAGACAAACATAGAAAGAAAGGCCACTAAAGTAAAATATTACTCGGATTTTAGCCATGTTGTTCGTATCGCAGCAGATTGATGAGATCTGACACTGGTTTAGACACGCGGTCTCCAGAAGCTACAGAATACAGAGATCAAACCTCAGATGTCCAAGGAGTCTAACTCGATCCTGCTACAGACGTTGAAATAGTCTTTCAAGTGCTACAGACTTGTTGTCTCAACCATAAGCAACCTTTTTTTTTGTTTTTTTTGTGGGAAAAGATCCGGATCTATTTCACGAGTTCATAAGAAGTACAAAGTATCCTAAACATAATAAAAATTACATCGAGGTCTTTGGACCACCTAACGAATACTATTGCCGCCAGAGCGAGCCGCCGACGCGCCGCTGTCGCCGCTCCATTACCGGAGCCGGCATGCCATTGTTGATGACAGTCGGGAAGTCTTCGTGCACGTGCCCCTAAGGACCAGCGCCCCAGAGGAAGTTGTCGCCATTGAACCCTTGAATTGATCCGAAACTTGTAACACCAAACCACGAGATCCACCACTCCATGAAAGCGGCGACCAGACGAATCCCCACCCTCCTCAACGTCAGCAGCAGGATCGTCGCCGACGAGGTGGAAGAGGAGGCGGGTATACCTTATTCTTGTCCCGCACAACGCCGCCATAGCCACCATAACGACGATGTCGGATGACCAAACTCTAACTTTAGGAACCCTTCTACACCGCCGAGCGCAGGTCCGAGGTCCCCACCTCCTCCCGCCGTCGGAGCCGCAAGCAGAGGAGGCGGGGACCCATCGATGCTCGGTCGCAGACGGCGAGGACGAAGTAGATCGTGACGGCTGCTAGGGTTTTTAACCCTAGCCGCCGCCTCTTTTTCTCACGGGAGGAGAGAACGTGCCTAACCATAAGCAACCGTTGAGTATAGGTATTCTCATGACTACCGTGCTTACAAGCTAGTACTAGTACACTTCTCCCCAATTCTGTTAAAGTGATGTCCTCAGCTTATTAGCTACCTTCCCATTGCGCAAGCAAAGCCATCATCTGTAGATAGCTTGACACCGGGAGAGAAAGCCATCAGAGCAAACCAGACAAGAAAAGAAGCCCTGCATCTGCCTGCCTGCCTCACACATTTGTTGGGGCGAACGAAGGATCCCAACGAAACAGAGGCACCGACAAGAGCATGAAGCCCGTTTGATGCCAAACCGACTTTGCGCCAACCAAATTCTGTGGACGCACATTTGGCAACCAGGGGCATGCAGCACGCCAGCTCTCACGGAAAAAAAAGGTGAGAACACCAACTACGTGTCGCGCCAACACGCCTTTTCGGCACGACTAGCACCCACAACCTACCAGATCTCAGCCGGCATTTTTTCCTTAACGACCCAGCCACAGCCAGGGAGGTCGGAGAGTTCCCTCGAACTGGCACACAAAGTGACAGACAAGGTGACGTCGTCTCGCACGGCCATCCCGCATCCCCCACCCAACAAAACAAACAAAATGCATCCCATGGAACACACCAAACGTCCCTGTTTCGACACGGCCACTCACCCCCCAAAGAAAAAAAAGCAGAGGTTGGTGCGGCGCGAGGGCCAGAGTTTGGAGCCCCCGAGCGACACCTGTGCCCCGGCCCGGAAAAGATCTCGTGGAAAAAATGGGATTCACGACGGTGACGTGTTTATGCGTCCGTAATTCGCAACCGGGTTGCTCCTAAATCTAGATTAGCGCGAATCTAGAACAAAGCTTTAAGTTAAAATTATGCCGTTTTTCTTGACGATGGTGTCGCGCTAATACGATTACTCCTTGTTAATTTGGATGGATGAAGGGTGCGTGGTAGTGTCGTGACGTGTACCTTGTGGTCGGAGGAGAGCGGCACGGGGACGCCGCCGCGGGAGAGCACGGCGCGGGAGTCGCCGCAGTTCGCCACGACGATGCGGCGGGGTCCCACCACGGCCAACACGGCGGTGGACCCCACCGTCTGCTCGCCGGTGTCGGTATCGTCGTCCACGCCGACCTCGCCGTCCACCCGCGCGAAGCAGGCCGTCATGGCCTCCTTCCACCGCGCGCTGTCCTCGCCGTCCTCGGACCCTGCTTTGTCCCCGCGACGAAGCCGCACCTCCTCCGCGAGCACCACGTGCATCCGCTCCCTGCACGCCTCCGCCACGCGGGACCCGCCGTGCCCGTCGTACACCGCGAAGAAGCCCTCTTCCCCGTCTCCGTGTTCGACGTCGCCGCTCCCACCCTCCACGACCGCCTTCTCGGCCAAGAAGCACGGGGCGACGGCCACCGCGTCCTCCATCTCCCGCCGGCGCCCGATCACCGACACCGCACCGTACGACACGCACGTCGGACACCTAGCCAGGACCACGGCGGGCTCCAGCGCCACCCTCGCCGAGTCAGACGAGTCCGAGGAGCAGTCCGGCGCGGGCCTCACCCTCTTCGCTGCCTCGTCCTCCGCCGCCGCAGACGCCGTCCGGCCGAGCCGACGGAGCTCCAGCCGGCGACGCCGCGCCGTACGGGCCACGGTCATCAGCATCTTTTCGCCGGAGAGGAGGTCCCGTTCATAATCTCCTCGCATGCTCGTCTCGCTGCTCATTTCCCCCAGCGGAGCGAACAAAAAGAACTGGAGGCGTGGGACGGCGAGGCGCCTTTAATACCCACGGCGACGTGGAGAAAACGGTGGGAGGAGGCGGCAGGGGCCGTCCGATCGACCACAGATGGCCCCGGATACGCGACAGCGAGGGCGGGAGCCGTATCCGGACGTGGATCTCGCGGGCCTGGACGTGGACGGCGACGATAAGCCGGCGGCCGGCGCGTGGCGCGCGCGATGAGCGGCTCGGGGTCTCGGGACTCGAGGAAGGGCGTGGTGCGCCCGGCTCATGTGGGCTGTAGAGAGGGGCTTCGGCCTCTGGCGGTGGGGCCAGGCGTTCTGGAGGCACGCGGCGTATGTAGGGAGGGCCTAGGGAAGGATCTAACGTTTGGCGCTTTTAGGTAACGCGTGGGACCTGAATAGAAAGGCAGAGGGGTTTACGTGGAGGAGAGAGAGGAAAGACGCCTGTGGGGCATGTCTTGCTACTATTGACTGGTAGGGAAGAACTGGTAGATGCACACAACACAAGTTGTCTCTTCTCACTCATTATTATGCTTTTTTTTTTCTGAGACACTCAGGTGGAGTATCTTTTGATGGCCATTCCTTCCTAAATGCATCGTCTTCAAATTTGGTAATCATGGCACCCCAATTGAATTCTGGAGCAGTAGGTGTTGACGTTTGTCTAGCAATAGTAGTATTTTCGGTACTGATCTTCGGCCGATTCACATTTTCTGGCAGAAGATTGGGTGGAAACTATGTCAATTCACAAAGTTTCTGCCAAAAGATTTGGTATGTTGAAGGTCGTGGATCAGTTACATTCCTGATGCATCAACATATGGGGTGAAAGAAAACACAATAATGCAGCGGATCATGCACGCAACAACCGGGAATAATCACCTAGGACAGAGGTAGTTCCGTCACGTCGCCGTCCGGGTGCACAGTGCGGAATCACGAGAATCGCAACGGGCGCGTACGAGAGGAACCAGCGAGATCGGTCGACTGAGGCCAAAAGCTACGGCGCATAACTGTGATGGCGCCCATACACGGAGTGGAGTAACACGAGATCGATCGGTGCGGTACGTACGTCCGAGTCTCACCTGAGAGACCTGACCGCCAAATTTGGATTGGACAAAGCGTTTTGCAGGAAACAGGCGAGAGTTTACGCCGCGCACCCCTCCGTCTGCCCTCGGCGGTGCCCGCTAGATTATGGAAACCCAAGCTCCTTTTCGGACCGATTAAAGCGAACGCGCGCGCGGTGGCAACGACGGCGGGAGGGATCGGGATGGGGCAGGTAGCGAGCGAGCGAACGATGAAGCGGTCCGTGGGCGGTTTGCTCGGGTGGAGGAGGGAAATACGGCGGGCGGGGGAGGCCTGCGATATTTGGAGCATGGGCGTGGACGCGTGTCGACGGCTTCGGGGAGCGGGTGGGACAGGCATGCCGGGGTCCAGGTGCAGCGCATAGCCTGCGCGCCCCACGGCCACGACCTCCCTCTTCCAGGGTCCTGTGCGCCGGAGCCCACATGCCCATGTACTCGTGCGCGACGTGGAGACCTCGGCCGTTACAACGGCTGCGTGTCTACTCACTCATACTAGTCTCCTAGTCCTAGGGCTCTCCTCCTGTTCCTGTCTTTCCACCTCCTCTCTCTATCGTCCTTGCTGGCTCGCTGGCTGCTGCTCGTTGCTCAGTTGCTCTGGCTTTCGGTACGACGCCTCAGCCTCTCTCTCTCGTCCCTCTCGTTTTTTTCCCCCTCCGATGGGGCGCTCTCTCTCTCGTTTCTCGTCGCTCGGCAGTGGCCTGGCCTGGGCCGTCGAGCGAACGTAGTCACGAGTCGCTGCAGTACATGCCACGTGCCGCACCATGTACGTTCGTAAACAGTACGGTTTCGGAGGTTTCCTGCCTTGCGTGGCTACATATCCTTTTCTCGGCGTGCGGACGTTTCGCTGGTTTTTGAATTCCGCGGCTGATGGATCCTCGTAGTACTAGTATGACTACCGGCAGTCTGCTTCAGGTTAGCACTGTCCACTGTGACCATTTACCGAGAGGAACTGCTTGTCGTCCACTGATTTTTTTAATGAGAGCTGCTACTTGCTCAAAATGCCTTGAGCTCCCTAAAATTCACGAAGGGCGTGCCGCGGTCAAGGCAAAGCGTAGCCGCCGCCTCCGTATAGCCGGGCCAAACGAAAGAACATCCGAACAATGTAATTTGGGTTTCAGAGCTCGAATTAAACAAAAAGAAAAAAATCACAATTTCCTGTTAAAAAATCATACAGTACTTGATATTTAGAAATCTGAAAAACAATATCACATATATATTTACATGCAAGTTAGATACTTGTAAAATATCATCAATGAATAAATCTATTCATGGTATTGCTAACTGCGGGTGCCTATTTTGTCGTCAACTTCAAAGCATTTCTGGACCGTTGATTGTGCATCCATATTTGCCCTCCAAGCTCACTATTTCAACTTCATGACATCCACTATCATAGAGAGGGAGAGTGACTTGTCGATCAACGGCGGTGGCGGCAATGATTTACCTTCCCTCTTCTTCTGTTAGATCATATTTCTACATTCTCCCAACTTCAAATTAAATAGATCCAAAAGAAAGAATCCACACGATGTGAGGAAGACATGGGAGTTAACACAAAAACATTGTAACGACAAAAGATAGGGCAAATATAAACAAAAGCCAAAATAAATATGATCAATACTTTCTGCCATATATAGAGTATCAATTGTCCAAGGACAAGAAGTATTTGGCATAATTTTCCCAAGGTAGCTTGCAAGGATATCCAAAATCATATTCACAACATAAGCATATGGCAACATATAAGAATTAAGTTTCATGTTTAGAAATAGATTAATTAAGTTTGATGCTTAGAAAGAGATTCTTGATAGCTCCAAAAAGCTACACAATCAATAATGATAAGGGTAACTTAAAGCAAATGGTTTTCATAGAGAATATAAAGGTCGAGGAAACATAAGAAAAAACTCTTAGAAAGAATATCCAAAATATGAGCAATAAAGGCATTCAAGCAAATTTGAACTTGTTTGAGGAAATGCGCCACATAGGAGCTAGATAATTATCAATATCAATTCTAAGTGGCACTACCTCGAATTATCATATTTTCTAGGCTTGTAATATGCACAAAGCATATGACTCTCCCATAACATGATAAACCATAAATTCTTAACAAGAGGTAAAAGTATCCAAGTAGAGAAAATTAATGGACGTTATAGAACTTGGATTTCTCATGAGAATGACATACCACATAGAGATTAGAAAATATTGCAATATAAATACTAGGTGGTATTCCTCATGTACGCACATTTTTTGGATTGTTGAATGCCCAAGCATAACACTCCCTAAAATGGGATAGTCCATTAATCTCTCACGAGAGCTAAATAAGATACCAAATAAATTCAACAGAGGCTCAAACACAAGAACACAAATACATGGTGTGCCGACCAACATACAAAAATAAACTTGACAACTCAAGATAAGTGATAGTAAGCACAACATATACCAACATATGCAATGTAGAAAACCAACACATGCACAAGGGTGGCAAGTAACTTTCAATGTAAATAATCTTAGTACAAGTTACCGCAAGAAGGAACATTGGATATAAGATATGATATGATTTTTCAAATGACTTGGCTTGAGTAAATATAATAGATGAAGATCCCTCAATTCTTCATGATGTAGCCAAATCTCTGATGCCCTCCAAAAACACTTAGTTATCAAGTTTTAGCTTGTTGGTCCCTAACCAAGTTGGGTCTTAAAAAGTTAGTCACAATAGGCTTGGCAACCCAAATAGTTTTTTTCTTGACACCACTTGGAGTACCAACATATTTGGCAAACACATTTCCCATCTCATTCTTACGAAGTGAATAAGCATCATCAATCAATATAAGTTTGGATGAGGAGTTACCAATGGTGCAATAGGAAGAAAGGTGCCCCTTCTCCCGACATATGTAGCAAGTTCTTCGCTTGTTGTCTTTCTTCTTAGGTGATGCCACAACTTTAGGAAGATTTTGAGGCCGCTTCCCTTATTTCTTCTCACTAAGAGGCTTTTTATTCAATGGGCAATATCTAACATGATGCTCTTCTACCTTGCACTTGAAGCAAACAATGTTAGCCAGATTCTTGACTTGATCTTGGACATTCTTCTTGTTGTCCATGAAATTATTCTTGTTAGTGGACTTGTTCTTGATATTGGAGTTAAATCCAAGTCCACTCTTGTCACTGGGGAATTTTCGCACACTCAAGATGTTGTTGAGTGTTGCCTTCCCTTTATAACCCTTTTTCAAGTAATTCTTTAAAGAAGTGACTTGAGCCTTGAGCGCTTTGATTTCCTCTACAAGTTTAGTGTCAACAACAATACTAGTTTGTTAGAGCAACAAGGAAAGAAATATAATTCATCACAAGATGTAGCAATATCATGAATGGATGATTTACTAGGACTAGCACATGACAATATGACATTTAGAGTGGATATAGTGCTAATGTCCACATGAGGCTCATTAGATGTTAACTTTGACACCATAGCCTCATTATATAACTTTAGCCTACGATGGGAGACTAGAAGATCCTCATATGAGCTTGAGAGCTTAATATGACTTTCTTCCAATTTCCCATACTTGCTAGTTAGCAAATAAAGTTGAGACTTTAGCTCAACATTCTCCTTCAAAATAGATTCTTCACAAGAAATAGAGTTAGTACTACAAGCATCATCATTATTTGCAAGAGGTGAGGGCAACCTGGTGAGATGTTTTGAATATGAAGCTTTAAGTTGCCCATGCGACTTGGTGAGTTTGATGAGCTCACTCTTAACGACCCGAGAGCCATTTTTTAGGTGCTTAAAATCCTCAACAATTTTAGCATGGGCAACTACAAGTTCATCATTTTTAGTTTTGAAAACATTTTCCACCACAAGTTCTCTATCATGGTTTTCATTTACTCTAGATAATTCTAGAGAAAAAGTCTCTCAAAAGATACCTTGATGGTTTGTTCTTCTTCAAGAGAGCTCTTTAGATAAGAAATTTTGAGTGCATACTCACGCTCATGTTCATTTATTTGAAAAATGATATTTTCTTGCTCCTCAATAAGTTTATTACTCTCAGTTGCAAGAGTCACAATTTTAATGAAGCTTGAGCAAGAAATTTTATTTTTATGAAGAGCGGGAAAGACAACATCTCCATTCTCTTGAATAGAGGCTACACCAAAATCAACAGGATGATAATCATCATCATCTTCATATTCATCATCATCTTCATATTCATCATCATCATCATCATGAGATACAATGGGATCCAAAGGAGTTACCTTTTTCCCTAGCCATAAGGCATATGTGAGAACCGGAAGGAGGTGATGATGAGAGTTTATTTGAAGCTCCATTCAAAACCTTGTCTTGGCCCATAGAGTCTTTGATTTCCTCTACATGGTTAGAAACAAACATACTAGAGGAAATAGAAGCATTTTATCATGGCAACAAGACAAAACATGCATATCAGCATGAAATTTATTCAAGCCATTTCTACATTATATGCAAGAACTATCAACACAAGCATGTAAGGAATTTTGAGTGCTAGAAGTGTTAAGGTCCAAGATAGAACATTTCAACAAGATAGAGATGATGGATTACCAATAGTTACTATCCATATTGCAATTTTTATTACCACTCACCATATCATTACCTTGTGACAGATTATATGTTGGTGAAGTGGTAGAAGGTGAGAACTCATCTTGGGCTCATTTCGAAGATAGTAATGAGCTCTAAAATATAATGAAGGGAACCGTCATATTACATCAAGGGACGATATAATCAAAATTCTGAAAGGTTTAACCTATCTATAAAGGACAAACCGGTAAAACCTCCAACAACAAAAACACAATAGAGAATGCATATGAAATCCATTTTTGATGAACTTGGGCTTGTCATGGAGATTAACACAAGATCTAAATGCTCTCATGGATAAGAACCAAAAAAGATGATGTCAATATGTAAAGGTTTGAGATCTCTCCAAAAGATATGGTCAAGTTACCCACTCAAGAGACCGTCTTGATAGTACGGTTATCTATACTATAAACCGGTCTCCCAACTAACAACATGAGACCAACAAAAGGTAAAACCTATCAAGACCATAATGTTGCCTTGATAATTCCACTTGAGCTTGATGTATACGATCTTGTCCTCCTCAAGAGGGAACATATTTCTTGATTGCTCTTGCTCGCACTTGCTTGATGAAGACTTGCGAATTTCTCCCCACACACCATGGGGAAACCACTTATTTGAACTTTTCTTCATAAAACCATGATCATTGAGGATGGCAAGCTTCAAGCATGTGATCTCCTAGAGATGGAGCATCTTGAGATTGCACTTCATTTCTTTTAACTCCATTAGGATGATGTCTTGAAGATATACATGAGGAACTCCATCTTCTTCTTCAAGATACTCTTGATGTTTATTGTTCTTCTTCTCTAACATGATTCCAATAGGTCCAAAGCCCTTGTACATTCACTTACTTAGGGATGCCTCTTGGATTGACTAAACCTTCCATTCGACACTTTTTGCCTCTTGTCCAACAAGTCCAGACAAGACTTTGTGGTATTTACGTGGGGTCTCCACGATAATGCCCATGGTTTATGGATTTGGGTTTTCGGGAAGGAGTTGTGCACTAGTGACTTTGTCGGCTAATAAACAATAGGAGGACACGAGTTTACCCATGTTCAGGCTTCGGGAGGGAAAACCCTATTCCTGGTTGTATTTTTCTATTGAATTGATGAAGATTACAAGTCGCCGAGATGACAACGGTCATGCAGATTGGATCAGCCATGAGCTACAAGTGGTGTCTTAAGATCTCCTCCTCGGTGAACCCTCCTAGCCTTTATATAGGGAGAGGCTAGGTCTCAGGTACCATTCGAGTTAGTTACATATTTAGGGTGAAACCCTAGTACTTTCCTATCTTTAGTCTTGAAGTTTCCTTGCATGCCACGAGTCAGTGTCCTCATGGGCTTCGCATCATCCGAATTGCTTTAGGCTTCATGAACTTCAGCAAATCATCATATGGGCCTCCTATTAGTCTGAGCCGGATGATGAGTGCAATTATGATGCATATTTAAGCATACAAAATATTCATATTTCCACTCATCTCAATCCATATACCCAACACGTCTGTCGGGATTTTCTTCACGCCATATGCATGGTATTTATATGGTAGAGAGCAGCGGGTGCGGTTATCAGGCCAAGGATCTGTAGGTCTTATCTTTGGATCATAGACACATCATCCGATTTTTTGCAGCTTATGCGATTTGGGTGGTCAAGGAGATGTTATCTCTGAACTCAACATTGGTATAGGGTGCATAGCAGGCGAAGTCACCAAGTGTTCGGCCGTCGTAGGTAAGGAGTCGACATTTGGGTGCAATTGACACAATGGACAAATACTATGGATCCCTGATTTTTAGAGGTTGTGCGACTAGCACTACCTATGGGAGTAACCCCTAAGTGTCTGGTCAAGTCATTGACTCGGGCAGAGACTTAAAGTCATAAGTAATGCATTATGCAGCTGCCGGGCGACAACCTTTGTAAGGAAAAAACATTGAAGTGGAAGTTCATCGGGTCAACATTTACATGTAGTTGTGATTGATCGCCAGTAGACAATTTCATGAGGTGAAGGTACTAACCTGGAAGCACATCAGATCAGTCTTCTTTGTATTTTTCATATGATCCTCACAATGTTGTGGAGTCGACACAAACATTTGCTTTCGGGTGCGTGACAAGCGCTCCCTATGGCAGTATCCCTCGAGGCTATGATGGGTAACTTGTTGTCGAGCATAAGCTCGTCTTTCCATGGCACCCGAGGAGATACTTGACTCATTTGGCATGCATGTAGAAACAGTTGGTTGTTTGTCGAATTCTATTGGAGGACATGATGATTCGAAAGGGTGGATGATGTCAGGGCTGACACCCGGTGCGCTCAAGCGTGAGCCACCGGCACTAACATAGGTATGCCCAACAGGCACCTACCTTTGGTCTACCTGGCTCGGCCCAATAGGAGGCCCATATGATAATTTTCTAAAGTCCATGAAGCCTACAACAATTCAAATGATGCAAATCTCATGAGGACACCGACTCATGGCATGCAACGGGAGGGGCTTTTCAAAACTTACCCTTGCAGACCAAAAAGCCTTGTCAACATTCGGGAGAACATGGTTGATGTAGTCGTACCGACGCCGACCTCAAGGTCGTGGATAGCTCCACCAGATCCAATGACTCAACGGCTCGAACGACTTGAGCACCACTAGTGTAGTGCCTCGTGGGGATTCACACACATATGGTGTTTGACGATGACTCCTGGTCCCTGATCCAGCAGAGGTTGCAAAAGTAGATCTCCTAGATCTGAAATCCTCGCAACACGATGGCGCTCTGTGGTGAAGAACACTCTTATTCACACTATCCTTACTGTGGGGCCGCACTCACGAGAGAGAGAGAGATAGATAGATAGAGAGAGAGAGAGGAGGGGACTTGGAGGGGGTGCCTCAAAGCTCAATTGATGTGTTTGAATCCTTCCATATGCCCTCCTTTATATAGGGGGGAGGGAGGCACTCCCTCCCTCAAAGTACCAGGGTGGGACTAATCAAAGGAGGAGGTGGGGGGAGGCACCGCCGGCCAGCCCCACCATGGGCCCTCACGTGGGCAACAAGCCCACTAGGTCCGCCGGCCATCCTTGGCCCCTCCTAGGGCGGTGTCCCCCCTTGGGCCCTTTTTCCCTTTAGGAATTGGTCCATTAGGTGGGTGCCCCATTAAATCATATTTAAGTTATTAAATAGATATAAATAAATGTATAATTCAACAATTAGCATGTGTTTACATACTATTTAATCCCCGTTGCACCGGAACTCCTTCCGGACAACTCCGAACACCCGCCGGACTTTCCTGTCATTGTAACGGTGAACTTTGTGACAGTGATTGATATGGTCTCACAGTCTAAGGAATTGGCTATTATGTTTCCAGTCATTGTAATGGTGAACTTTGTGACTTAATCATGTTACAATTCTTGTGTTGGGTATGTCCATCACTTTCATTCACTTAATGAAATGACTCCATTGTCAATTGATATAAATGTTCATGATCGGGAAACCTCGATCATCGATTGACCAATGAACCAGTGTCTAGAGGATCACAAGGGACTTTGGTGGTTTACATATCACACATATATTGATGTTCCTATCAATACAGTTATAGCATTATATAAAACCTATTATGAACTTAATGAAATATGTTAATAATCTATATTATTATTTGTCTCTAGGGCATATTTCCAACAGTCTCGCACTTGCACTAGAGTACAAATAAACTAGTTGCATTTGAACAAATCATTACACCATAAATTTTGGTGTTATGATCATGCTTTCTCGTGGAAGAGGTTTCAGCTATGGACTGTACTATACAGATCTGTATGTCTTTGCGAATTTGTTAATGTCACATATCTTGACATTTCCCTTTATCATCACGTGATAACCTTGCGGTATAAATATTTATGTTTTCGCGATAGAGTGTTGTTTTTGTTCCTTCTGCCATGACATTAGATTAGTCTATCAAAACATGATGTTTTCATTGTCATGAGCATTAGGAACACACTCTGTGGGAAGATGGACTTCCCCACCCATAACATCACATATTTTACCTTTGAAGTCTTCATATACTTCTTTGTGAATGTAAATCCAATTGATAGTGCACTAAATGCCACTTCGATATCTAACCACGCTTCTATTATTCTAAGGCACTCAATGTTGTGAGAATTCCAATCATCTAGGTTGGGTAAAACTTCCTAATGTAACCCTTTTACGATCAAGTTCACCATCCTTTACAGATCAGATGTATACCTTCAGTTCTCTCTAGACACTGAAATTCACTTGGATATCACTTTCGAACATGTTCTTCTAATTCAGAACTTAGGTCATATTATGTCAAGTATACAACATAGTTTTACAAGATGGAACTGATGACTAAGGCATAGTAGATGCTACACATATTTTCGTTCTTTTAACCATCATTGTGTCGAGACAATCTTAATGCTTTACCTAGTTAGACAAGTAAGAACTTCCTTCTTAACTTGATCCATTCCGAACTTCTTCAGAGTCCAATCTAGGACAACATTCCGACTTAATGCTATTAAACATATCAATCTATCTTGATAGATCTCAATGTTTAATATTCGTTTAACTTCATCTACTGAATATTCTCTAATAATTACTAATACCAACAATTCCATTCACCATATGTCAATCACATATATGAATGATTCATCAAGCTCCCACTCAAATATGTTAGTCACATATAAGAGTATGGAACTCTCGTAGCTCCCACTCAGTTTATTGTAAATGCAGGTCTTCTCAATATTTTGTGCACAATCCCAAAATACTTTGATCATACATCAAATTGAGAATTGCATCTACGAGATTCCATTTGTCCGACTTAAGCATTGCTACACATTGTAGTCAATCATTCGAATTTGTTCAAGACATTTCTTGACACAAATAAAGCTTTATGTCTTACTTTAAGTTTCATTTCTTCCTTGAGATTCTCCTAGAGAATCTATGAACTTGGGCATGGAGGAACGAACACTTTCGACCTTGCCCCATGATCATTTACTCTAGTAGTCCCTTTGGGAAGATCAAGTAACATCTTTACTTTGATAAGATCAAGTAACATTTTACTTTATCATCTTAAATGTAACTTAATGTACAGGATTTCATGACTCTAAGTCATTTCTCGTATTTGGGTTCACCATCGCTTCTTTGTAGTTCGTAGGTATGCCATTTCTCCATTAACATGACAAGTGAATCATGAATTCAATTCTACAATGAGGCAGAACTTATTCATGAATCCTACTTTCTTTAGTAAAAGCTCCCACTAAAACTTTTGATCATTATCATTAGTTTCTCCTCTATTTTTAGAGTTTTGTTCCGGAATTAATTCCATTGCACTACTCTGGCATTCAGAGGCAAGGTTCTCAACCTTATTTGAGTTTTCACCTTTATCCATCAACTCTTTTATTAAGAAAATCTTCTCGATAAATCACCACTTTGAGCAATACTAATTTGCCCCTTTGGTTGCAGTTGTGGGATACGTATTTTTAGTTTCCTAGAAATACACTACAAAGTTTTATTCTTTCTAATTCGGAATTATCATATAACTCTAGAATTTCTGGAAACCACATTGTGCCATACACTTATGGTGTTGTTTCCACGAATCCTTGATGATTTTTATACAATAAGTAAGTGTTTGTTATTCTAATTTATATTCTCTAAATATGCTAATGCTAACACGATAAGAGATTACTTTAGACCATACAATATCTAATACGGTATGATTATAATTCTTTATACATGTCAACATATTGACGTATTCTTGTCATTGTAATTTGTGAAACATTTTTCACAAGTCTTGTATGCCTGAATCACAACTCAAATACTTGTTGTTTTGATCAAATCATAAAAAATTGTATTCTTGTTAATTCAACATTCTTCTTCATTCTGAAATTCTTTATTCATAACAAATAGTTTCAGACTTGTGTCTCATTTAGCGAATACATTTATTTGCTTAGATTCACCATGAAGTTTCACGAAATAATGATATCCACCATTCGTTGAATAATACAACATATCATCATGTATGATATCTAATTATTCAACGCACGCTCCGTTTTATTAGAATGTGGAGTTTTAGTCATTTTGCCTAACAGGAGCATGGTTTGTATATGTTAAAAGATCAAGTATCTTTAAGACCTTCGTTTCATCACTCATGAATACTTTTACATGTACCAATATGATAGTGTCATTCAAAATGATGTCATTATAAGTTTTGAATATCCTTTGGCATTTTCATAATTTATAAATATTTAAATTTCTATCATCAAGATCAAAATATGAATAACCCATTCATAATAAAAACTTTGAACATAAAATATATTACTCATAGGAATAAAACAATTGATTTGTCTCAAATTTGTATGAATAACTGTCTTACAAATGCAAGACACACACTAATGTAGTTCACTCTTGTCGATTACAAATTTATTCAAAACTTCTAATCCAAATGATAACTTCTGAAGGAGAGCATCGTTGGCATATCGTTTGCCATCAACACGCGTTCTAGCACCCACTCCTTCAATCACTTATCAAGCAGCGGGTCCTGTTTTTACAAAATAGTACAAGTATCAAATACTTTGTAAATTGCTACAAGTGTTTGAAATTAAACATTTATAACTTTGTATATCAAATATATACCTTTCCCATTGATGACAGCTCCTAGAGCAGGCACTACATTTGGGTTCTCATATGATCCATGAACTCAAGGAAGGTAAACTCTTTCCCTTCCACGAGGTAGTTCAAGATGACATCTTTGTAGTTGTGGGGTAGCGAGCGCAACACCACATCTATCGCAAATTTTTTGGTCACCCATTAGTCCATGATGTCCACAAGGCGCTCATGAAGTCTTTCCATGATATCCAAGTGTCTTCCAAGCTGGTGTTTTCCCTCATCTTGCTTGAGAGGAAATCATCCATGTATTCAAACTCCATGATTCTAACTTGATATGGAAAGAAAATCTTAAGTCCGTCGGCCAAACTGAAGGCCTCAATCTCATGAAACTGTGCTCCCAGAGCAGGCTCCATGACATGAACCATAGTGTATTTGACTATCACGAAGGCGTCATGTCGGGCACGATAATCATGATCATCGGGCAGTCCAGTGAGGCCCACGGGAAAATCTCCTAGCGGTTCTCGTAGCACAGATAACAGATCGTGGAAGATGAGGAGGTTCCTTAGGCATTGGTACCAGTATATGAAGTTGTACCCATCTACTTTGAGTTTCTCACTATCCATGAATTCCTTAAAACTAAACAGAGACTTGGGTGTCAACATGATCTACAAAAGTATTTGCATAGACATTTAGACTAAGTTCATAATATGTGAGTTCAAATTATAATCATATTATGTTGGATGATCTCCCACTAAAACAAACATCCCTAAATAATTTTTAGTGATTACACGATCCCAATTCACTATGTCACCCCCGGTTGTCACGGCCGACAACATAGCTGCAAAGGTAGACATTCTCCAATGTCAATCACATAAACCATGTGACTCATGCTAGATATTTCGACCATCCGTGTTCCGAGGCCATGTCTACACATTCTAGGCTCGCCAACTCAACCTTAGTGTATCCGTTGTGCAACATGGCTTACACCCACTATATGCGAACGCAGATATGTCTGACACCCGATCGTCATGACCTGCCTCATAACGAAGAACTTTCTTGGTGGTGCACACTAAGGGAGAACACTTTCATTGGTATTTTGTTTAGGGATCATCTTATTAGGCTACCGTCGGGTATATAATACTATCACACAACAAGATGCACAAACAATAAACTTTTAAGTGAGATGCGATATGGTCTTCCTGTTGTGATCTCCATCCCGTGTCTCTGGATCCCACAACCAGGGTTCCGATGCCGTAGGCACCAGGGTACCTATAACATCCCAGCATTTGAGCTTAGAAATAAGCTGAGATGAGGTGTGTGCACTGCATTCATGCATAAGAAAATCCGGGGATTTTTTTTGCACAAAACTAAAAGAGTGTAGAGGGATCGAGATCTCTCTTGTTCTGATGGAAGAATCCGAGCAAGTGCGGCAGATTTCGGCATGACCTCTACTATATCTTTGGGTTTGAGGGAAAGTAATTCCAATTTGAATTCGAAACGTATATTTGAATTCAAATATAATTGGAATTTAAAATAATTCATATGAAGTAATACTAGAACCTCATATTGCCTTGGATTTAAATAACACATTGGAATTATTGTTCCAAAAGAATCGAAATTACACTTCCAGAATGTTAATAATACAAGTACTTGGGAGATACCACAAAAAGAGTTTAAAATTACAAGTATATGAATAAAAAATACATTTGAATAAATGAAAATCCTACGCTAATCTTAAGATGAATCTTTCAAACTCCTAAGCATTCTTCTTTAGCTGGTCCCTGCAAAATGAATCAAACCACATATTAGTGTTCATTCACTCACACAACAACTAGCAGTGATTGACTCACTTGACCACCATAAAAGAAAGGTAAAGGAAATACCAGGATAAGAACAAGCCCCAGTAGTGGCTTGCACTAGTAGGAAGAGAAGAGATATTTGTTGACAACCACAATACCAGGCCAACCTACAAGCAACACTCTCATCATCTGCATGTGGTGTGTTGGCATAACCAGAGAGCAAGTAGAGTAGTACAAAAGCAAAGCATCAGCCAGCCACACCCCATTTTGTTCCTAGAAGGGACAGTAGCTACCGCAGCAAGAACCCTAGGAACTCACCATTTGCTCAACCACAATATCAGCTACAGTAATGATCCATTAAAACACACTTAGATCAACCACTAGATCTCTAGGAACTATCAAGAAGCGGGGATGAGAAGGTTATTTACAAGAAGCAAGATATTTAGAAGCCAGAAGCACAACTTATAGGAGGACAAGCTGTAGATTCTACCAAGGTAGGATTTAAGGAAGAAAGGAGAAGAGAGTGGCATGGGAAAGGAGGAACTCATCTAAAGAAAGCAAGGTATGAAGCCTCAGATCTAAAATCTTCATTGGTAGGCCTATATGCAAGCATAGTAGTTTTTGATCATTTTGGTAGACGAGATAGGGGGTGTTGTAGGACACTATTAGTGTTGCTGGACAATAACCAGATCTATCTAGGAGCAAGTAATTCAACCACAGATCCCTAAAACAGTACCAAAACATCTAGAAAAGTATCTATTTGATTGGTAGCCATAGTAATTAGACCTGGGTGGTCAGGTGATCATTAAAAACTCAAGAACACCATTAGAACTAAATTACAACAAGATTACACCTCTATAACTTTTCAAATAGTATGAATATCTTAAGAACTCTACTCCTAGTTATAAAGAACTAGTAGGGCATACAAAACAGTATAGTATCTAGTGAGGTCAACAGATAAGTAGCACCAAACTATGTGTTCACATACATATGATCAAGTGTTTGATCTAGCAAATAACTTGGAAACTAACAAGTTGATTTATACACAGCACATACATATTGTAGCTCTCAAGCACTTCACATACACCCTGGTTTGGTGAACACCACATATATTTTATCAATATTCATTCCTGCACATCACATACACCTCTGCTATAAATCAAAATCATGCATTTCCTGTGTATATGTATGATGTCTACGCACTTCTATTCTTGTAGATAGTTGTTGGGCCTCCAAGTGCAGAGGTTTGTAGAACAGCAACAAGTTTTCCCTTAAGTGGATCACCCAAGGTTTATCGAACTCAGGGAGGAAGTGGTCAAAGGTATTCCCTCTCAAACAACCCTGCAATCAAGATACAAGAAGTCTCTTGTGTCCCCAACACACCCAATACACTTGTCAGGTATATAGGTGCACTAGTTCGGTGAAGAGATAGTGAAATACAAGTGGTATGGATAATTATAAGTGGTAACGGTGATAGAAAATAGCTTGTTGGCGTGTGGTTGACGTGGGAAAAGACTAAAGGCAAACTGAAATAAAGAAGGAAGCAAGCAAACATGTAATAGATCTAATAGCAAACAGTGTTTCAATGCTAAGAAACAAGGCCTAGGGATCATACTTTCACGAGTGAACACTCTCATATAAATATCATCTCTTCATGATACTATGTTGAACTACTCTCCGGTTGGACACTCTAATCCATGGTAGGGCTATAACAGCACTCCTCAAAGTAAGCCTTTCCCATCTAGATAACCCCACACTGTCACCTTGAGCACTAGATGGTTCAAACAAACACCACAATTTCATAAAGACATCCAACTCCAAATATAACTCATAACAAGTATTTGCAATCTCTAGCCTAAGTGCCACCATGGTGTGCACACTGTCACTTTCACACACATGGGGAGAGCAGAGATCTATTAAAACACTTGAGTAGCAAGGTAGATCTATAGATTACAAGCTCATGATCTCAATAAGATCATGCATAGAGAGAGAGATGAACACATAGCTACCGGTAGAACCCTTAGCCTTGAGAGAGAACTACTCCCTCCTCATCATGGGAATCAGCAATGGTGATGGAGATGGTAGTGGAGATCGATGGAGATGGCTCCGGGGGCACTTCCCCTGTCCCGGCAGGGTGCCGGAACAGAGACTTTCTGTCCCCTGAATCTCCCCTTCGGTGGCGGCGGCGCTGCGGAACTTTTCGTGGCTGGAGGCTTGATGATTTAGGCTTTTTGCATCGGGAGGAATATATAGGCGAAGGAGGCAAGGTCGGTGGCCGACCAGGGGGCCCACACCATGCCTTGGTGCGGCCTGGGCTGGCCCGCGCCAAGGGGGGGTGTGGCCACCCTGTGGTCCCTCTCCGACTCTCCTTCTGGCTCTGTGAGTCTTCCGGGAAAATAACAACTTTGGCTTTTGTCCGGTCCAATTCCGAGAATATTCATTTTCTAACTTTTCTGGAACCAAAAAAAGCAGAAAACAGGCAACTGGCACTGTGGCTCTTGTTAATAGGTTAGTCCAAGAAATCATATGAAAAGTACTCCAAAGTTGGAACAAAACACAAGAAAGTAGATAAAACCAAGCATGGAACATCAAAACTTATAGATACATTTGCAATGTATCAACATCCCCAAGCTTAAATCATACTCGTCCTCGAGTAGGTAAGTGATAAAAAGAAAGAATAATTTTTGAGGTGACGTGCACCATCATAAACTTGATCAAAGTACTTGTAAAACATTCGAAGCTGGGATCATAGTACTTCAATCATAACATGAAAGACAAAGTTCTAGCAATAAGACAAAGAAACTATGATGCAACATGAAAACGTACAAACAAAAGATTCATGAATAACAATGCTTTGCAAGACGTTTGTTTGTTTCACATAAAGAAAACATAGCATAGTGGCATTCAGCTTGTCCCTCATAGAGTAGCAAATATAAATGCATAGGACACCTTCAAAGTTCATAAGAGTGACTAGATACAAATAGTTTAAAACAAGCAATATCAAGGTATGCATCAATCAACAAGTCTTGGGACAATGCACATAGAACTAAGAATGGCCACTATGCTCTCAAAGTAGGTGCATAAAGATAGAAGGTGGAGACTTAATATAATGGTGGAAGAAAGGCCTTCATAGAAGGAAGTGGGGATTCAAGTCTCATAAAGAGCTTCAAAAATTATGGTACTTATAGCTTTCAGCTCTCATTGCCCCTATCATAAGCATCTTAAAGGTGATTAAGGTTAAAGTGACACAACTAAGAGGATATGCTTGACAAGTTATAAACCGAAATCTCATGCCCCTTACTTACGAAGACCGAACCTCATGCTACTCAACTTTAGTCACGAGTATTCTCGGGTGATAGTGATTGATATGGTCTCACGGTCTAAGAAATTGGTTACTACGTTTCCAGTCATTGTAACAGTGAACTTTGTGACTTGATCGTGTTACAATTCTTGTGTTGGGTATGTCCATCAATTTCATTCACTTAATGAAATGACTCCATTGTCAATTGACATAAATGTCCATGATCGGGAAACCTTGATCATCGATTGACCAATGAACCAGTGTCTAGAAGATCACCTGGGACTTTGGTGGTTTACATATCACACGTGTATTGACGTTCCTATCAATACAGTTATAGCATGATATAAAATATATTATGAACTTAATAAAATATGTCAATAATCTATATTATTATTTGTCTCTAGGGCATATTTCCAATAGGGCAATGTCGTTGAGACCCCACGTCGGGTATATCAGATTTCCTCGCTACAGATGGAAAACTTCAACTGGTGAAATAAGTTTTCTCACCACTCTACATTTTATTCATGTGTTTCTTGTATATTCCAATTTCTATGAAAAGGCAAATAACCAAATATATGGGACACTACTTATGGAGAAAACTTGACCTGGAGGATAAAAGGCATGCGCTAGTCTCATGGTCAATAGTCTGCATACCCAAACAACAAGCTGGACTAGGAGTTTTAAACAAAAATATTCAGAACAAAGCTCTGCTACTCAAGAACCTTCATAAATTCTTTAACAGATCTAATATACCTTGGGTTAAGCTTATTTGGAATACTTATTATTCAGATGGAAATATTCCAGATGAAAAATTAGTTGGTTCATTCTGGTGGAAAGCAAACCTCAAACTATTAGACATTTACAAGGGAATGGCCAGATTCAATGTGGGAGATGGCTCTTTTGTTCTATTTTGGGAAGATTTATGGCATGACTACTGCTTAACTTGCAAATTCCCTCATGTGTAGTGTTTTACTAGAAACAAGAACATTTTAGTGAAGAAAGTTATTCAATAAGAGTTCATCTTCTATTGTTTGAGTAGTCTTATCAGGAATTTCTCCTAATGGAAAAAATTTGTGAGAAATTAAGCTCCTCAAACCAGGCAGGTTAGTAGGATGTTTGTACATATATCTGGGCCTCTACATTTCTCTTCCCAAAAGGCTTACAAGCATGGTGGGTGTCAAGATTATACCACCTCATTTTTCTTGGGTTTGGAAAAGTTGTTGTCAACCCAAGCATAAAGTTTTCTTCTGGCTGCTACTTCATGACATACTCAACACCAAAAACTTGATGGGTAGTAAAAACTTTTATGTACCCTCATAAAATGTGTGATGGAAAATTTTCAACATGAAGAAACTATTTTTTATGTTTTCTGGGGGTGCCCATTTGCAGAATATTGTTCGGATTTTGTGTGCCCTCAAAGAACCGGAGGAATATCAATTCTGGAATCAATAGAAGACATCAAGGACAAATTAAATGCCCCCTTTACAATGGGAATTATCATTTTAGCTAACTGGAGTATCTGGATTGATAGAAATAATAAAATCTTCAAGAGTCAAAGAGTTTCTTTTGATAATTGGAAAGCTGTATATTATAATGAGTTGAAATTCTTAGCTTGTGGGATGAGAAAAAAGGACTTTGGGATATCCAGATCTTGGTTTGATGTTCATTAGTTAGCCTTCTTAGCCTTAGTTTAGAGTTTTAAATATTTGTAGAGATTTTTTTGTTATAATTTATAAAAGTTGAAGGTGGATACTCTCCCACTATTTTCCTTCAAAAAAAATATTCATGTCATAACAAAATTAAGTTGGCGCAACTGATGGTACTTATATGACTACTTGAGTACCAATATCAATGACAATAGCATAGAGGAGTTAAAAACACTACACTTGCCAAAATATGTTTGTTATTGTTGGTTTTGATCATGTTGATAGCATGGCTCGAGTTGATGACATAAATATTCGTCATGGTAAATTTTAACTAGGAGATGCTGGATAAGATTGTCGGCCTTAGTTTTCACCCATTAGTAAATCAGGTACCAACTTAATAATTTCAATTCAAGGAACAATCCTAGGACCACCATGGAACTGTTCAATATCACACCCTCTAAACTGAAAGTTATGACTGGGAAATTAAGTATTATGCATATTTGAAGACTAGATTTAAGATCTTTTGTGAGAAACCATTCCACATTAAGCATAGATGGTCCAAATTTACGACTGGATTTGCCTGTGGCATATGCATGTCATGTCAAAATTCTATATGGCAAACCTCCTAGTGGTTGTACCAACGATGACTATGTTAGTACTTTGTGCATACTTCTATAATCACATTGCTCACAAATGCATTGACTTGTAGGATCATATTGCAATGGAAAGGTACAAGAAAATGGCTAGCTCCAAAAAGAAACCATTTACTCTCCAGCATTGTTGGAAGTTGCTTGAGCGTAGTGACAAGTGAAAGTTGAGGGAGCAAGAAGCTCTGCCAAAGAAGGGGCCTTGATCCAATTGGATGATGATGATAGTGATGAGTCGATGGGAGGAAAAAATACGGGCAAGCCCAATAGAACAAGAAGTCAAAGTAGAAGATAAGGAAGCAAGCCAAGGCATCAAACTTGAGGGGTAAAATTGATTACATGGTGAAGTCGAAGGAAGTATCGATGACCAAGACATTGAAAACCAAGGTGATGATGTCCGAGAGGAAAATTGAAGAGAATCACGCAAGGTGGTTCCCACTCCAGGAAGATAAGAAGCGCAAGGCCGCCTTGGAGGAGAGGAGAGTCTGTATCGAGGAGAAGAGGGGAATGGCAGAGCTGATAGACGAAGAGAACAAGACAATGATGATGGATCCAAGTACTATAGACACCTTCCAAAGAGAGTGGCGGGACATGACAAAAATGACTATCATGGAACAAAGCTAGGTGAGAGCTTGGAGGTGTTGGTGATGGTGATACTCTGGCTAGTGGTGGTGGTGGTGATGTTGATGGTGGAGTTGATGATGGTGGTATTGGTGATGCTCTAGCAAGTGGTGGTGCTCCAGCAGGCGGCGGTGTCAGTGGAGGTGTTTTCGGTGACGGTGGCATCGCATGATCTTGCCTCCTATGGGCGTGGTGCTGATTGATTTTGCATTTTTTTGTCACTTTGATTCCAATGATATGATGGTTAACCCTATTGACACATTTATTTTATGTTTGCGTTTGCCGCTTATGTTCCGTAGCAGCTCGTGCGAGACGGTAAAACATTTTTTTCGTGCTTTCTATACATTTTAAAGGTTGTATTTTTACGGGACATGGTACGCTAGCTCAGTCATCATGCCCAACCTCGATCCACCGCGACACCGTCACGAATAGACCATGGTCGCATGCTCGTCTCAGGCCCGACAAGGTGAAATAAAGGTTCCACATTAAAAGCACGATCGATCGATAGAGAGCCACACGCGTCTCGGCATGCACATACCCACATAGGCCTAGAATTCGAGCCGAGTCGAGCCAGACTTGCTAAAACTTGGTCAACTAACTGTCGAGCTCGACTCGACTCGTGCAACAAGAGAGTCCAAAAACATAACTGGCGAGTAGCTCGTTATAAGTTGTGAACATAAACATATATAAAAAAAATTAGTAATTCTCCTATTAATTCAGAACTACACAGTTATAGTTCTTCCATAATTTCACAAAGACAAGATCAATAAACAATATAGTAGATCTACACCATTAATGGCCAAAGAAACATGAGCAGTTTGGCACTCATCCATGAAAAAATTCAAATTCGGTATTTGAGCGAGTTTAACGAGCAGCTCGTGAGTAGCTCATTGAGCTTGGTTAAACAACCGAGCTCAGGTCTAAAACTCGCTCGGTTTGTTAGACATCGAATTCAAGCCGAGTCGAGTCAAGCCACGATTTACTCATTTAGCTCATGAGTTTCGAGTTATAATTTCAAGCGTTACGTGCGTGCATTGCATTGCTTGTTCGAGAGATTAGCTTTTGGAATAGGAATACGTCTCCATTTGTACATTTGGAAAAGAGGCGGTACCGATCTCGTCGTGTGGCCCGTCCGTCCGTCCACGTGTCCGCACGCACATTGGGGAGACCGTCGTCCGGGACGACTCGAATCGATTGACAGACTGCAATGGCCAGCTGCCAGAGTACGTACGTGCTCGACCTGGGGCCTGCGCGGCTGGCCACACACCTGTCGATCCCCGTACCAAGTGAACAGCAGCTACACCGTGGCCGTGCTCACGGGCCACGACGCGCGCGACAGGCAGTTGCGAGGCCGAAGAATGCAGTGAGTGGTCACGCACGCCTAACACATTACGTTATGTGCCGCAAACTTTTCGTTTTCTCTCGGCTAAGTTGCTAGTGCACGCCTAGTCGAGCCGTCACCGGGCTTCACTTGGACGTGTCTCGGGTCCATTCGTCGATTGTCATGTCACGATGGTTGGTTCGTGTGCCTAGTGTGATAGTGTCATCTGTAGCTCTGCTCAAGGATCAACGGGACCCCACTTTGCAAGATACTAGTATCGACCGTTTTTTTTCTTTTTGGAATCTATTGCCCCATGAAATTAGGATGTACTCCCTCCTTTCACAAAGCTAAAAAATCTTATATTTTGAAACAGAGAGAGTACGTTTTGAGCTAAAACAGGCAAGTTTACTTTACTGATGCACGGCATTTCCATGGAAAATGCTTGTTTCGGTGATTTTTTTGCCTCTTATGCAAATTTGAGCTCCAAACACAAGCCTCATGATTTCTTTTCCTATGTACTTTGTTTCATAGATTTTAAGCAATAGAATTGTCTCATGATTTCTTTGTACTAGCTTTTATAGAAAAAAAATTATATCCACTCCAACCTCTTGGAAATAATCCTGCGTTTTGAAAATCCTGCGAATCAAAGACAGCTTAGAGACACCAAAATCTAAAGCACAAGCCCAAACAAAGCTCAGACAGTTAGCTACGCATAGATGCCAAACTGGTGATGACAGTTAGCTGTCAAAAGATACTGGCTGCAACGCAGTTCTAAAATCCAACAAAGCTCTCTGGGAAAGAGAAATTGCTGCAATAACCGAACAACAAGAAGCCAGACAGCAGCTGTCTGGCTCTGGGTGTACACGTTTCGTCGCCGGTACAAAAATAAAGCTACAGAAGTAATGTGCCTCCCTTGTCCTGTTGAAACACCATTGGGTGCCGCCCTTGTCCTGTTGAAACACCATTGGTTCAACTGTCCACATACACACATGTAGAAGGCTCTTTTCCTTGCAGCTAACAACCAAAACCAACTTCTAGGCTTTCAATCATGAAGTTAACATCTTTCAAGCATCAGAGATAACTTCAGTGGAAGAAAAGGAGAAAACAGGCATTTCCAAAGATTTGCACAAATAAAATCTACTCCCTCCGATTCAAAATATAGATGTTTTAGCTTTTGTGAAAGGAATGCATCTAGACGCATTTTGAAACGGATGGGAGTATTCCTCTAGCTCAGACAAAACCAGTACTCCATTTAAAGAACGATGCAAGTAAGAAAAGGGCAGCCTGAGCATCGCAAACACCTTGAAAAATTACTGGGAACATGCTTTTTGTGCTACTAGTTCGCTCATTGGAAAATATGGCAGTTGCAGAGCTCAAACAACTGGAAGTGTCTGCCTGCGTGCTACTGCATTAACCGTTTGCCACATACGGCAAATGCGTTTTCTGAAAGGCTGTTACATCATTCTTCGATCCAAACTATGAATATATACATAGCATAACGTAGCACTTTCATCTAAAAGAAAAGGTACTAGCACTTTTGGGTTTGATTCTTCTGTCTGCTCCTTCAGTAGTGGTACTCTTGATTTTAAGTGTTCTTATAGAAGCCAGCTCATTTAGCACTTTTGTACATGTTGTCAATTGCACCCTGCAAATTGAACGGAGGTTAGAGCTGATCGCTATCCTCTTGTAGAAAGCATCAGAATACCATGAACGACCAAATTAGTGCCGACGAAATAAAACTGTAGTAATTTAAGGAGTATCCAAGATTCACTGGCTTGGTTTTCTGATGGTCCAAGAAATGTCACCACTTTAATAAGATGATTAATTCTTTTCTGATTATAAATTCAAGGGACGGACAAGAGAACCAATGGTCAAGTCGTCCATGCATGTATACAACCTATGCTGAATATCCCTAGTCAAAAAAAAATGCTGAACATGGCTCACAACAATAATACCTGGTAGTACTTGAGCAATTGCGGCCGCTTCCTTTTATATGTTGGAGTGATCAAATCACGTTCCATGTCAAACGGCACTGGGTCAAGATGTACAGCTCTCACGAATTCAAAACCTTTGAGCTGCAGAAAGATTAAGAATGCTAGGGGGAGTAAGCTGTGAATATCATTACAAAAAGAGCAGAGCAGGAAAACAATAACGATCTAACCTTCTTTTCTTTTCCTGTTTTTGAAAGTTCCGCCAAAATGTACTCTTTTGCTTTTGGATTCTCACACAGTGCTTCAAAATCACCACTGATTCCATTTCCCGCAGCCCAGCTCTCAAGAGCTTCCTTGTTAGGATTGACTACGGCAACAAGGAATGACTCGAAACTATTGCCATATACCCAGATCTGTACAAAATGTTCACAAAATAGAAGCAACTATTTAAATTATGTCAACGGGACAATGCTGGAAGCAATAAATAGGAGGAAGCATGCTGCATGCATAAACTATTTTCAAGATCAAAATGAAATAGCATATAAATTTACAAAACTGAGCTCTATATACCGAATCTATAGCAGAAACAACACCGTAAATGTTCTCCAAATTTTCGACTGCCACATATTCTCCTTGTGAAAGCTTGAAGATATTCTTTTTGCGATCTATGATTTTCATACTTCCATCAGGTTGCCACTCACCGATGTCCCCTGTAAAAAGAAAAGAAATATGTTTTGAATCTCCACTTGGGATGCGCACACAGCACACTATAGAGTAGTTGTGCAAATAACACGACTAGAACCTGAAGTGAGTTTCTCCTTGTGACTGTTACTATTTAAAATACGAACACACCACAATGTGAAGTCCATAGTACTGTTTTATCCAGGCTAAGGTGAGTAAAAGGACTTGCAATCTTGGTAAAACAGACCCAGGTTAACTGGGGTGAACTTCAGGGCTTCTTATGTTTACTACCATGTGGACTAACACTGGCACATATTTAGAACTACCGGGAGAGAATACTAGTCACTTGGCTATGCTTATGCTTCATTATTTACTTTTGCAGCGACTGTAGTATGAAAACAGACGACAATTCAAGCACTAAAAAAGGCAAGATGTACCAGTATGGAACCATCCATCAACCAAAACCTCCTGCGTAAGGTCTTCACGCCTGTAGTACCCTGAGAATAATGTTTCTCCCTTGATGCAGATTTCTCCACGAGGCGTGCTTGCAAGAGCATCATAATTCATTTCAGGGACAGATTCTAGACGGGCATCAATATTTGGCACTGGAGGACCAACAGTCCCAATCATGGACATCTGATTTGGTAGCGAGACAAATGATCCCGCACAAGTTTCTGTGAGACCTAAAAGAGAAGAAATCATCGAGAACAAGCGAGAAGTCAAAGTAAGAATGGAGAAGAAAGATGAACTGAAACCATCAACGTATGCAGATCAAGGGCAATGAGCTGATTTAGGTATAAGAACATATACAACTCTCTTCTTATGATGCAAAACGGTTTAAAAATAGTGCAGATTGCATTAAGATCTGTCGACAGATTTACATTTGTTATTCACCATAGATCGTAAAAGCAACATGTTAACATTGCTGATGCTGCAAGTAATACATTTGCGTGTAAAGTATGAAGTCGTAGCCCGTTACATGGTTACACCAATTATCTTTAAACTGAAAACCATATATCTAATTCATACAAATAAATTAATAAAGTTTACTGACCAAATGGAGTAGAGCAGAAATATCAGCAATTTTTTTTGACTGTGTTACCTTAGGGGAAGCCCCTACGGTGTACTAGATATTGGCAATCTTGCAACTTCGACCAATCAGAAGAGTAAAATTTAATTGCTTCATATGACAAGAAAAGAATAAGAGATGTACCATATCCTTGCAAAACATGTGCGCATGTCACCACCCGCAGGTATTCTTCCACATGAGTAGCAAGTGGGGCGGCTCCAGATAAAATAACACGAACATTTCCTCCAAGACCTTCTTTCACCTGAGTGTAATAAATACAACATCTAAAATATGAGCGGAGCAAACTGGGAACAGCATACATAATGAAGCACTGACTGTCAAGATGAATTACCTTACTGAAAACTACTTTGTCACATATTGCAGCAGCTTCAGTGTGCTTAGCTCCCCTCATCATTCTAAATTGCTTGCTGAAAAACACAATTCATACGTCATACTTGGATTCACGACAGGTGAGTCCTTTAATGATGCAATCAGAACTATTTGCCAAAAAGAGTAAGTTATTTGGAAAAAAGAAAAACCAGAGTAATTAGGGAGTAAACATGCATATTTTGGCCTAATCTCAATCCCATCAGACCAGCACCTCCAAACCCAGGATAGTACTCCTCTTGGTCCAATCCTGGGTTTGCCACTATCTACGGACACTTAATAATTGAAGAACTTGGCATGAAGTGCACTTGAGAAGATATACTAGATTTCTGATCTTAAGAATGCAGGAAAGTAGTCTACACTTCTGCCCAAAAAATACCACCACTCTGAGATTAGCAAACTTACAATTTGTAAGCAAGATTGAACATTGTACTCTTTATGAAACCACCAGCTGAAATTTTAGCTTGAAGCCCTGAAAAAATTGTAAAGCAAAGGGAAGCCATTCTATGAACTTTGGATCTCTATTAAAGTTTGAACGGTAGAAGCAGACTGCAACAATGGATAGCGCAAAAACTATACACCAAGTTAAACCATGAACATACAACAACAGTGAATAAAAGAAACTTGGGTGCCAATTCTTCATATACCGAAGCCCCAAAAAATCAATCCAGAATTGTGAATAAAAAAAGAGTCGAGACGGTTAACTCAGTAATCCCGGAATAGCATTGGTCAGGCCATCTGACTAAGATACCTAAAGAAGTTACTGGACCAGCCAGACAGTTAAAGCCAACAAAACCAATGCAAAAAAAAAAAAACATAGTTTTAAACACATCCAGCTAAATTATTAAAGTAGAGATTACTGTATTTTTTCATCTTCAGAAACAACCTAATCATATGATATATGTACATAGTATACTCTCCTGGTTTGCTGCTTCACAAATAAAAATTAAATATCTCATGGAAACGAACCATGGGAGTTGAATAGCTAGACCAGTTCCCAAACAAGACAAAACTGTGGGCTATACTGCAGTACGTGCACAGATTATGCTAAAAGATATTTACTGCAATGACAATTTTCATGGAAGTCACTTAGGAGTATCTAGTGATTACTAATGGAGTATATTTGAAGTGATAAATGAGTGCAGTAACATACATGGATATAAGTGGTATATGAGGAGTGAGATTACATACTCCCCATACATATGTCTATATTTGAAAAATGGTCTGAACTACAATGGTTACAGTAAGAAATATAGTTATATGTCTCATACAAATCTAATGGTCTGAATGTGTATTGATTACTACCCACCAAAATAAGCAGTGGTGGGTTTCTCTCCCTCTTTTTCCCTCCAATTAATGTGGGAATTCTAGCCTCTCAGAGAAGAGGACGTGGAAGCTCCCTTTAACCTTGTTTTGATAATAAATGAATCTAATAGGTGATTGAAGTAGACACTTACCAGAAAATATCCGATCAAGAACACGTGGAACAGCACATAAGATAGTTGGTTTCAGTGTTCCAATATCCTCAACCAGTAACTTAACATCCTGTACCATATATTAAATATCAACACAGATCCAAAAGAAAAAACCCAAGAGGGACTCTGTGTACACGTAATGATGCTTACCCCGCGCCAAAATCCAATAGACGCACCATGGAACATAAACAGCTCTTCGACAACTCGGTCAAATATATGAGCAAGAGGAAGGTAAGACATGTAAACGTCGGTTTCCTCCAGCTGAGATTATCACATAGTAAAACAATTCAAATGTTAATCAGTGGAGAGGCAGAATCACATGATGTAATGGCAGCTGGCACCTTACCCGCTCGTTTACAGAGTTAAGGAGACGGTCTACACCTGCAATGAGGGAAATAATGCTCGCATTGGATATCAGTACACCTTTGGGGTCACCAGTAGTTCCACTGGTATACATTATAGTACATATATCTGTGCTTTGCTTCACTGGAAGATCAAATTCTTGGTCACCTGCCTGCAGATAAGATGCCAGAAGGAAAGTACAATAGTTAATAACTGTGTTGACAAGACTGTCTCAGTAAAATGTTTTACATCAATTAGAAATTTGAATTTGTCATGTTTCAAATTGTACTGTGTAATCAAGCACAAGTGGCAAACAAGAAATGAAATTCTGGGGAGATCTAACAACAGATGGTAGCAACAAATGAACAAATAGCAGATGGCTTGACAAGTTTGCAGCCAATAATCATTAGAAGCTTTGTTCTGATGTTACGCGAATGAGATTAAGGTACTCCCTCCGATCCAAATTAATTGACTCAGATTTGTCTACATTCGGATGTATCTAGACATGTTTTAGTACTAGATACATCCGAATCTAGAAAAACTTGAGTCAATTAATTTGGATCGGAGGGAGTAAATTTTTTGCTTATCCAGTCATTCACTGAATTGAGGATAGAGTTAGACACAATGCAAAAGTGCACATCATGATGAAATATTCATATTTTTAGGAAATAGTATTCAAAACAATCCACATGCAAAGCTGGCGACCTATCTTACCAAAGAAAGGAACTCATCCCATGAGTATATTGACAGCCCATACTTGGAAACTTCTTCCTTTTGTTCTTGAGTCACATTGCCAAAACTCACAATAGCTACAATAAAAATTATATATTTATTTTCACAGTAGAAACATTTTTGTATTAGATGATGAAAGCTATCTAGGATAAGTGACACTCACTTTTCAAGAACTCAGTTGACTTGGGAAATGTCTTCAAGAGCTGCCAAATTGAGATAAAAGATAGACAATAATAACAGAATACACATTAGCGTAGTTGCTTCACAGATGTTATAATTTTGTCCCAGAATATAAACACATAAAAAATAAAAAATGTTGGCACACGAAAATTGATCAACAACAGAAAATTGTGTTGCCACATGGAATGCTTTCTATTTACTATATGAATCATGGCTTCTATTGATGCAAAGAACTTATGAAACTCGACAGAGCATAAGTGCAACAAGAAATTTTGTAGGCCTTGTTTGGATGGACCCAAATCAGCCAGGATGGGCTTGTCTGAGATTAGGCTACAAAAACAAGGTATTGTGGATATAGAAGACAGTTGATTAACATGCATGTGTTTCCAGCTTCCTAAGGTACTGACCAAATAGGAGTCAACATGCATCCTCCTCCAAGCAAAGACATGGATACCAAATATTCAAAAAAGTAGTTCATGGGACATTGAAAGCATATAAATTCTAGATGTGAGATAATGAAGGAAACACACCTCCTCAACTTTCTTCTCCTCTGCAAAAGCAATTTCAACTTCTGCATGGCACAAAATAAACTCTATCGCTCCAGCCCCTACAGAAAGAGCATTTTCAATAAGCAGGTCGAACTGTACCATCATTGTTGTCTCTTTTATATGTTTCTATTCTAATGTGCCAACTGTGGAAAAGGATCCATACTTAAGAATGTCCAATTGCTTAGCGCTCTGCTAGTCTGCCCGCATATTAGATAACTTGTTTGCAATATGTTTCAGATATGTGGCAAGGCTTTCATTCCTTTTGTGAAGATGTGATTAGCACTTGATCATGGCTAAAGAAACCTTAACTAGCGGAAGCATATGAATATCGAGAACTACTTCTCAAGGAGAAGATGAGGAAGTCTATAATCCACTGGTGCACAAAAAACTGAAAAGGGAACTAAGAAGAAGTATCTGAACAGAGAACTATAAGGTCATCCATGCCATATAATGGAGATATCAGGATATATACCAAGAGTGTCATATAATGGAACACAGTAGATTCCATGGGCATTGCAAGCCTGCAACGGATAAACATTGCAACTGAATTAATTTTTTGAGGGAATAATGATTGCTTCAACAAAAGCTCTAGAAGTCCAACACGGTGAAAATAGTAACTTGTTGCAACAATGATTAAAATGCTGTGTCCAGTATAACAAGAATTTACCTCCATCGTGATAATCCATTCAGGACTATTAGCACCATATATACCGCAACGGCTACCCTGCAAAATCATCCAGTTTTAAAAAAATTAGTCAGCACAAAATGACATGGTCCCAGTTTAATCGTGAACCCTGAGCTAAATAAAGAGTTCACATAATGTGTAAATCACGTGTTCATTCGAGACGAGAAAGAAACATAACATGTCTCTGAAAAATGTTCAGGTAAACTAGTATCAGACTGAATAGAATAGCAAATACATAAGAAATGAGGGAACAAACCTTCTCGAGTCCACAGCTCCTAATAGAGTTACCAATTTTATTTGCAATGCCAAACACCTCCTTATATGTCTTCCATTCGTATGCACCAGCCTATTTGTTTAGAGCACAAAAATCATGTTTTAGCAAGGTTTCTACTGTGCTTATATGTCAGGGGAATATAAGTTGTACATGGACCGAATGGTACCTTCCCGTCAACAATCGCACGGCGGCCAAGCATTTTGTTGTTTGGATACTTCTCGACGGCCATTCTGTTTATGAGCAAACACTATTGAGACTGAGAACTGAATAAGCTCACCAAGACAAACGGTCGCCAGATTTATGAATTTTAGAAGCAAGTCAGCAGCCAAAATGCAAAGGATCGGCCCGCTCAGTTAATTTCCTTAGCCCCTTGGTAGTTAACTATCAGGAAACAAACCAGAGACTATTGACCGATCTGACATCAGCATACCCACCCACATATGAGTACGCAGAAATTCAATTCAATTTTGATGACATGCGCATGGTCAGCCATGCGATGCTTTCATCGACAGTTTATAGATGGTAAAGAACGAGCAGGAAATAGCACTGCTGGCTTCCATCTACTAGTCCGACATAGGCACAAAAGGAAGAATAAAAAGGAAAGAAAAACAATGCCGTAGTGGCGTACAGAATACTAGGGTTTTTGTGTTGGGTGGAGGGGACAAATCCCCAGGCTAGCATACCGAACCACGGTTACATAAATGCCATAAAGAATAGGGTTCGAGCAATTAGTTCGTCAGATGTGATGCAAAGGAGAAGTAGGCGTATCCAACCCCAATCTCCATGTAGTACTAGCAAGACAGCGACAAATAAGTAGCACGAAAGAAAGAAAGAAAGAAAGAAAGAAAAGACACCCTCTGCATGAACAGAACCAGCGCATCGATACTTTGACTAATAACGCCACCAAGAGAAACAGTCCAAGAGAATACTCTGTTCGCCATTACTCGCCCGTCATCAACGGAACACGGAAGCAAGCAACCGGGAGGGCACGGCACGAAAGAGCAGGGAGGGAGAGCTCACCGGAAGATGTCGTAGCAGCTGTCTAGGCCGGGGACGGGGGCCGGGAAGCCGTCGCGGGCGAAGGCGCTCCGGTAGGTGGGCCCCACGGAGGGCCGGCCATCGGCGGCCGGGCGGCCCTCCTCGACCTTCACCACGTGCTGCATCTCCGTCATCTCTCTCTCTTGCTTTGCTCGGAGGAGTCTGGGAGCGGCGTTTGCCTTGCTGGGCTTCGCAACGTGGACTGAAATGGAAAGAGGCGTGGAGGCGGAGGGGCTAAATAGAATTGAATTGTAAGGTGGGGTGGGTGAAGCGGAAAACGGGTGGGAGCGTGGGGCCACCTGGCAGGTACAGTAGGCGGGTTGGCGTGAGCAGCTGGTTGGTTGAGCAGACGGCCAGCGCGTGGACTGAACAGCGACCTTCTTTGTCCAAGATTCAGATGGTCGCTCATCCACATGGACTTTGACATGACATCGTGTGGACCGGAATAAGTGGTGCCATCAGCTCCCCGTTATATTAGTACCGTATTTCTTTTCCTTTTGGAAACGGTTGAGAACCAGATCGAGAGGATTGCAGATGGTCTTCAGTTGGCACTGAATGCCCCAAAAGGGTACTGCATTCTGTCGCAGTCCTGTTATGATTTTAATACAGTATCGAAATTTTGACGTGTTTTTCCATTGCACCTCCAAAAAGAAAAAAAGGACATGGTTCTGAATTGAACTGGACCGCTAAGCATTCATTAAGGTAGCTCTATGCCTCTGTCAAGTAGGAGTTGTGTGTCAACGTAATGGCATTATTATTTGAACTAACTCGTTTAAAACGCAGATTTCATCAACTGGGATTTATCCGGCATCATATTTCCCCTTCTTAACTTTAAATATATCTGCCAACTGCACCTATGTGCCACAAAAAGGTGTGTAAAATCTCTTACCAAATAAACAGAATTACAACCAAGTTGTGTTTGTGTTGATTCCCCATCTCTACTCACCACGATCGTCACCCATCAAGGAGGAGAAGGCCACGACATTGTTGCTCTTCTTCAAGGCATCTTGGAGCCACACACTTGACATGAGAAGTGGTTAGTGGTTTGTTGGCATGGATGTCTCTAGGGTGTGTTGGCACAAGGAGTCGTGCTGCAACAATGGTAGCGTTGAACGCACCTCACCGCACCATGGTCCTCAATCCTCATCATTAATCGCATGTCATGTATTATATGTTTACTAGGAGACGTGCACCTGCGTCGCACTAATCGTGTCAACCATGTAAGTTTAGGATTCTCTTGTGAATCAAGCATCATTATCGAGTTTTGATGAAAGACATAATACTATTATGCATGAGCTTGCTCTAATTTCGACAATCCACTAATAGATAGACAAGACATGATGGAAAGAGTTTTCACCCACATTTAACAATATCCAAAAATGGGAGGTGGGAGTTGAAAGCAAGGTAGATAATGATGGAAGAACCTTAGTGTCAGTTATTTTAAGATCTTTTAGGTAAGATACTTACCTTTAGAAGAGATAACGAGCCTTTAGGTATGAATATAGGTTTATATAATTCATCTCGGATATCCACAATTATGTCGGTACACCGCTGATTTCCTCTATGAAATCATATAAAGGTTTAAGTGTAAGATATATATATATAGAATCATATCTTAAACCATGGAGACCAAATGGTCGTATACACGGAGTTAGAGAATATTAAGAAAACCCTAAGGGGAAGAGTGAACAATGAAGTAAAATTATCGAGATTCGATATCTGGAGTAAAGTTAAGGAAAAATCTTAAACTATGATTCAAATAGATCTTATTTTCATGAGGTTAATTGTAGTCATCTCATAATGGGATTCTTGGAAATATGACAACATGGAAATTGAAGTTTATACTTCAAGATAATCAGAGATAGATCTTCCTTTAAGTAATAAAAGGAAGTCGGAGAAGTGATGAAGGAGTTATCAAGAAACCTATGGAATTTTAGTTAGGCTAAAGCTTGAGGGGTATAAAGTAGTTTAACCTTAGAAAGACCAGATAGTAGATAACCAAGAATCGGATTATTCTTAAGTTTAGGGTATAGAGTACCAAAACATACCCAAAAAGAGGAATAGGAAAGTATGTATTGATTTGGATTAAATGAGTCCAAAACATTCTTAGCAAGTAAGTCATAAGGACCAAATAAGGCATGATAAGTTAATATTAGTATTACCACTATAGTTAGCCGAAGGCAAAGATAAAGCCTCGTCTTAGTGAGAATTTCTAAAACCCAAGCACTTCTCAAATAGAGGGTTATTGACTAAGGGAGTAAGTTGAGTAGGAATGCTAGTAAAATTAATATACAACAGAACATGTCCTAACCTGAAGACGCTCAATAAGACCTGATCAAAGAAGGATTGTTGAATTCAAAGGAATCACTGTGTCTAATGGAACTGGCGGTTGGCTATTGTTAAGTCAGAAAAGGATTCCAAGAAAGATCTGAATGAATGATGGACCAATTATCCTCATCGCGGATTTTGAGAACTATTATGATCTATAGAGGTCAGTCCTAAATTCCGAAACGTAAGAGAGTTCGAACTTTGGAGACGAAGTTTAGTTTAAGGGGAAGAGACTATAACATCCCAATGTTTTAGGTAAGAAAATGAGAGACCACATGTGTGTGTGCATTGCATTCATGCATAAGAAAATCCAAAAAAATCGCGCAAAACTAAAAAAAGGTGTAGAAAGATCGGAGTCTCTCTTTTTCTGATGAAAACGTCAGGGCAGGTGCGATAGATTTTGACATGACCTCTATTGGACCTTTGTGTTTTGGGGGAAACAATGCAAATTTGAATATTCAAATAATTTATTTGAATTAAAAACAATATAAAATTAAAATATAAATAGTAAGTGAATTTTAATAACAAATTAAGAATGTAATTCTTATTTATAAATAAGAATACAACATTTACAAGTTTCAAAGTACAAGAATATAATATTAAACTTTATCCATTCACAATAAATAATAGATTGTCTTTATAAGAATTCAAATAGAATAGAAGTACTTTATTCCAATAATAATATTACAGTATATTACATATAACACGGATTTGCTACTCACGGGTATAGCTGCGCATATGCAGCTGGCCATTGGATATAGAGATCAGATGTTTTTCCGCATGCGATGACAGACTTTTGAATATGATAGTAGTATAACGGTAGATCACACCATTCCTACGCCATTTGCAAAACATGTATGTATGCGAGATACCCTTTTTGCATGTTAATATGGATGATAATCTTTTTTGCATGTCAATGTGGATGGCTTGCCTTTTTACATGTTAATGTGGATGGTTGCCTTTTTTATGCATGAGAAATTTACTACCATTAGATATAAGCTTTGATTTTGTTTGCATGTTGGACCAAGAAATGGTCTACAACGTTGGGTACAAGCAATCGTTCTCACCCCCTAATGGAGAAAGAATAAGCATGTACAACCTACTGCATGTAAACTAGGGGTGGATGGTGACCTTTTGTTTGGCCTGGCCATCCACCATAACACGAACCTGTACAAACTCCCATTTGGTATGTTCGTGGGTGAAGAAACAAACCATCCACTATATCACAAAAACCATGCAATAGGACTTTAACCCATAAAGGAGAAAAATAAGCCTCTAAAACCTGCTTCCATGGAGCTTTGCATATAACTAGGTGTGGATGGCCTTTTGTTGGCAGAACATGCTCTCTATATAACGATGTTAGTTTTGGATGAGCCTATCCTTGTGCCCTCTATATATCTTTGTGTGTTATCCAATGGCCAGTTGTACATGCGTAGCTATACCCGTGAGTAGCTAGCTATTTTGCATATTACATATGTCAAAATAAAAAGGAAAATTACAAAATAATAAAAGAAAACCCTAAACTAAATTTCCTATTTACTTCTTGTGTCTTCTTTTCTTCTTCACCTTAATCCCTGCAACACAACACAAAAGAAATAGACAAACAAAAGGATAAAATAAAGGGTTAGTTTTGGGGGTTAGTGATACTCTCAGAATTAGCTTAGTGATGCTAAGCTATATCTCATCACTAAGTAAGTAAAAGGGGCCAATTAGAATCTATTCTTAAATTATTTTTTCCTCGGAGCAACTTCACGGGCTAGTAAGGGGCAAGTTTCACCAGAGGAGGTAGAAGGGAAGAAGTAAACCCACTGTAAAATTACTTGAACTAATCTATAACACTGCAAGCTAGTAGGCAAGCAGGACACACATAACTTCATGTGTGTGTGTGTTGTCAGCACAAGGAAGCCTCAAAGATAGATAAAGTGCACAGCTGCAGCAGAGCACTTCTCTGCTAATCACATCCACGAGAAAGTAACTTCCAGGCTAGGAAAATATCTTCCCAATGAGACAAAGCACTTGGAGCAGGCAGGCAGCTCACACATCTGCATGCAACAGTGTGTTGTTTACACCGCAACACAAGCATCAGGGAAGGAAGGAGGTGAAGTGGTCACAGTAGCCAGCAAACACACTATTTCCATCCTCAGCTCACATCCACACTTTACCTTATCCATCAATTCTTCTGAGAAAACCACACTGAAAGGAATATGCCCGAGAGGCAATAATAAAGTGGTTATTATCTTATTCCATATTTATGATAAATGTTTATTTTTTATGCTATAATTGTGTTAAGAGGAAACATTAATACATGTGTGATTTATAAACAGAAAAAGGTTCCTAGTAATGCCTCTCTTAATACTAGCTTGTTGATTAACTGATGATCACAGGTTTCCTAATCATGAACATTGAATGTTGTTAATAATAGGGTCGTATCATTGGAGAATGATATGATGAATAGTTACTCGAAGTAGATGTAGCAATACGATCATGTCCTCAAGTTTATATTGCTATCACATTCGTAGTAACTCAATGTTCTTAGACCATGAGATCACTTTAATCACTTTCACCGGAAAGGTACTTTGATTACATCAAACGTTACTTCATAACTGGGTGATTATAAAGGTGTCATCGGGTATGTGGAAAGTGTTAGTTGAGGCTCATGGATCAAGAGTGGGATTTGTCCATCTAGATGGCAGAGAGATATACTCAGGGCTCTCTCGGTGATATAACATTGACATAGCTTGCAAGCAAGTGATTTGATCACTAGAATGTCATATCACGGGAACGAGAAAAAGAGTACTTGTAAAATATCGCGAGACAAACGAAATTTGATTATAGTGAAAAAGGTTCAGATGCTCATTGGATTTTCGTGGAGCTAGTGGGAGTCATTATGGATCTCCAGGTCCCGCTAATGATTATTGATCGGAGATAGTATCGATCATGTCTACATAGTTCTCAAACCCACAGGGATACACACTTAAGGTTATTCGATGCAATTGAGTGGATAGGGAACGCAGGAGAAGATAATGGACATTGCAGGAATTTGTTCTGATAAATCTGTCAAAATGGTTTCGGTCTATCAAAACATCATCAGGGATTGAATTGTTAATATGTTAATTAAATTAAGTGTTCATTAATTGAAGTACTCATTAAATGAAGTGTTCATTAAATGAGTGACATTAAATCAAGTGAATTAAAAGTGGTTTTAATGAAGAGACTCTTGATTTTGAGTGGAGAATAAATGGGAGAAAGTGAAGAGTGTTTTTATGTGAGTGGAGAGTCCACCAACATAATTGGGGAAGAGGTGGGGAAGCCATATGGTTGTGCACCTAGCCCCCTTGGGCTACCCCCACTCACCTATAAAAGGCCCCCTCCTCTCCTCTCTCTCACACACATTCACCATTTCTCTCATATGCCCTTTGGATGGCATCTTCTCCCCCTTGCTAGCTTTGTCCATTGTCAAGAGAAAGGTGCTTAGGAAAATAACTACTCAAGATCTTCCCCTCCACCACCTCTACCATGTCGTAGTGCTGCTGGAGTTCCCGGGGATCTACTACTTCTGCTGCCCAAAATGGAGCAAGGGACAGGAGTCGTCGGCACATCGTATGTGTGACCGATTACAGAGGCGCTACCATCTTGTGGCACTGATCGTCTGCATGTCCTTGAGCACGGCGTATACACTCTACAATAGCCATGTTTGTTTGCGGGAACGTTCTCCCACTTTACGGTCTTCAATGGTGAGTCCATCTGAAACCGTTACAAGTATCGCCTAGATTCAATCTTGGCAGTTGCAAACCATAGGATTTTTTTGTTTTCTATGCAACAAACCCCATTAGTGGTATCAGAGCCGTGTCTATGCGTAGATTCTTTGTACGGTTAGAACACATCTAAATATGGCGGCATATTGGGATGAAGCGGCCTGGACAAACTTTACATGTCCTCGCATATGAGACCTGTTCCACGCTTGACATGCAACTAGTTTTGCATAAGTGGCTAGCGGGTGTCTATCTCTCCCACTATAGTTGATATCTGATTTACAATGGGTTGCTAATAATTTGATTATCATTGTTGTGGTTCCTTGTTCGTAGGTAAGATCGATTCTATCTTCGAAAGCCCAAAGCCACCTAACATATGCAAAAGATAAATTAGAAGCGTCTAGTTTTTTTGCTGGACTTGTGTCATGATATGGTAAATGTTATAATTTTAGTATGGTGAGATACTCTCGCGAATTATAATAAAGTGGGAGCGCCATAGACCTTGGCGCTACAAAAATAAAATGATAGAGATTATACCATGATGCACAAGATAGTGATCAAGTGCAAAAACCATATCATATCACTTTATGCATATGATGTTTGTTTGCATCTTATTTTGCTTATGTCTAGCTTAGAACTTGGTGGTAGCATTATAAGATGATCCCTCCTACCAAATATCAAGATAATAATATGTTCTTCCTTAGTATGCACCATTAAGAAAGTTCGTCGTTTCGAAGCATCACGTGATGATCGGGTGTGATAGACTCTATGTTTGCATACAATAGGTGTAAGACAGTTTTACACATGCGAGTACTAAGGTTCTTACTTGGCGAGCCTAGCATGTAAAAACATGGCCTTATAACATGAACCGAAATGTAAAGAATTAGTCATATGGATGATGTGATGACCATATGATGCTCGCCATTGGAGCTGTGCCACCACTCGTGATGATCAATCGTGGCGTAGTGAATTTGGTTTGTGTAATCACTAAAAATGACTAGAGGGATATTGTTTTTGAGTGGGAGTTTATTTAGTAATTTGGATTACTTTTGAACTCAATTTATCATAAAATAAATCGAAGTGAATTTGCATAGTTCATTGTAGTTACTAGCATTTGTTTACTACCTTGTGTTTAGCTATGATTGAGATAATATAACTATAGGATCCTGGAATTTTACTTTACGAACTGGTATCGTATTGTTTTATGAGTGTCAATATAAAGTTTAAAGTACTATTTCAAACTTTCTGCAAAACCTCACTTACTCCGTGAAATTCAATAAGTAGTATTGAATCAAGAGTAACAAATTCCAACTTTAGTATCTAAGTATCATGCTTGCCTCCATGATTCGTAATATTTAAAATTGTTTTAATATCAACGTTATCTAGGAGATCGAAATTGTTTCAGTAACCATTATCTGTAGAAGATATTATGATATCTAAAACAATTCTTGGTTGCAATACAATGGAGTATAATTTAATAAAATACATATTCTCATATTGTATGAGAATTTGTAAAGGTTGGAGATGCTAGGCATACTGATCAACCAAATTTTTTTGGGAATTAACATTATATTCACGATTCGTCCTTATGGGCTATAGTAGCTTGATCATGAAAGTTATGATGATAAGGATGGATAAATGATGTAGGTAAAATGTTTACTACATTAAAAGGATTACTAAGAGGAATAAAATTTTAAAAAACGCCAAACATTTGATGATGGTGATCAACTTCAAAGTGCAAGTCTAAATGTATTAATATTTGACTATACATGATTTGGACTATGTGTCATGTGTATGGCACCACTATTGATGTTGGTAGATTCTTTTGAAAAGAAAAAGAGGAAATGTTGAAAGAGAATCTGGTAAATATTTGATAGAAAAGAAAAAAGTCTAGAAAAGTCCAGCATAGCTATATAGATGATATACATGTTATGGGTGATTATTTGCTTGTTAAACAATATAGTTCTTGGGTATTGGACACCGAAATTTTTGGTATGAAGTGTCATACAGAATAACACAATTCATGAACTGCAATGGCCTAAGTAACTAGCAAGAGAATATATGATAATGTTCATCGAAAACAAATAAGGTGTTATTGTGTTTTTCGTTGACATCAAAGCTTGCCTTCAAGATTTGTATTAATAATTGTTATTTTATTTCGGTATTATGAGATAACGGTTATTCAAATAATTACTGTATTCCATAAAAGATGGATGAACTTTTACAAATCTAGTTGAATAAATCATGTCCATAAACACTGAAGCTAAAAATTCGCAAGACGAATGATTGGAATGTCAATTTTAAGTGACATCGCCATTTAAATTATATTGGAAAAAAACAAGAAGAAAACTCTATGTTAATAGATTTTGGGAGTCTTTTGATTTTGATCAATTGACTCGTGTAAAACTTTCCTGGAGATAATTAAAACCTCATTCATGGGCCAAAGAAGAATGAACGACTAACCTATTGGACATAATGTATGTTGATGTACGTTGTTCATTATGTGTAGTCGTGAGTGATGGATTTAAACTTCATATGCTTTCTCCAAAATTTAAGTAAATACATGTGTATATTTACTTAATAAGGGAGACGTATGAAACATTTTAAAATGTTCAAATGATTTCAGGATGAAGTAGAAAATCATTGTAACAAGAAAATAAAGAATTTATGATTGAATCATAAAGTAAGATATTTGAGTTACAAGTTTAGCAAAACACCTAAGATTTGTGGAATCATTCCATCGATTTATGTTTTTCCGATAAACCATAGGAGTATGGAGTGTTCCCGAAATGTGATCAAACCGTGTTTGACATGGTAGGATCAATGATGGCTCTGAAATATAGCCATCTAACGTCCACATTTAAACTGGATATTAGTCATATTTTTGATGAAATGTCTCTCTAAACCCTGCCACTAATGCTAATATTCAGAGGGGTATGCAATCCTCTGTTCTTGTATTTTTCCTGCATAGATAATATCGTTTAAAGGAGAGAATCACTACATTAAAGTCAAAGATATGATATTTCCTTTGACCAGAAGAAACCAGGAGCCATCCAACAAAGGCAGACGCCGTAACGACCAACTATACGGCCGGAGCAAAAATTCCGACCATATAGCTCCGGCCATATAGTTGGCGCCACCACCGTTAGGTCAAACATAACAACTTTCGTGAAGGGACCCCTATAAAAAGAAGCCTCAGGCGACGGGAAAACTCTCTCTCGTGCTAGCACAACATCTCGTTCCACCCCGAAGAAGCCAGACTCTGCCAAAAATCCGCCTTAGATCTCCAAACCCTTCTCCATCTCCATAGCCATACTTCACCACTTGTAATAGTAGATCTCTTCTCCGATTGGCAACATTGTAAGACTATTGCTATCAATCTTATGATTTTTATTACAATATTTATGATTGTTGATCTCATCTCTATGTGTGAGTAATTCTCCTTGGACTAAGGGCTTCGGCCTAGCCATATAGCAATTGTGCATGTGAATTATCATAGATGAGATCGTGTATTAGTTTGTATGACATGATGATTATTATATCCTATCTTGCCTCAATCTAAGGACTTGTCAAGTACCCAAGACCCCGAGGGTTGAGCCAGGTATAGGGAGTATGAGTGATGACTGATCTGCAGGTTGGGAACCCTAGTGACAAAAGGGGTAGTAAGGCTGTATGTGAGGGATTTGCTTGGGATTAACGGTGACATCATGATGCATATCATTAGTTCTCTTTCTTCTATGGATGATACTAGTAGGTTATTGCTATAAGCGGTTGCGGAGGCAATAGTAATTATGGATGCACTGCCCACATATAATTTATCTTGCTCTAACAAGTACACACATGCTTTATTTCTATCTTTTATTTCCATGAGATGCTTTGCACAGCTACAGGTGAAACTGAACGCCCTAGGCCCTCTCTCTCCATCATCAACGACAACCAAAAGATGCAAACTATTGGTCCGGTGAAAACAGAAAAGGAATTCTAAAACTCCCGAATGTCCGTTAAAATAACTTCACTACGCATTCGCTTCCCGAGGATTTGATAACCTAGGTCTACTAGGGAAAAAGAAACTATACTATATCCGTAATCCGGATCGAAGGTATCAATCAACAACGTTATTTATAAAATTACCATTATATTTTAAAGATTAAGCTTTAGTGACTACCGCTTTTACACTGAAAAGAGCTTGATCGTGATCCGTTGAAATGACACCATATGAGTTATGGATTGGGATAAAACCCAAGTTGTCTTTTTCTTAAATTTTGGTATGCTAGGCATAAGTAAAATGTTTACAACCAAAGTCGGATGAGCATGTCTTTGTAGGTTATTCCAAATAACCATTGGGTATTCCTCCATAGCACCAAAGACAAAAGTGTTTATTGCTTAGAACGTCAAGTTTCTTAAGAAGGAATTTTTCATGAAAAGTTAAGTGGGAGGACAATAGAACTTTGATAAGGTTATTGAACCTAAGCTATGTGTGTGCTGAGTTGTGCGGCGCCGGAAAGTGTCCTTGAGGCAGCCATAATGCTCATAGCTCATGTGCCTCAAAAGTTGTGGTCACAGAGATCTAAGTTCCTATTGAACCACGTAGGTCGGGTAAACAATCAAATACTAAGATTTGAGATTAAATCATTATTGTTTGACAATGATGAACCGACTACATGCAAATAAACAATGATAGGCCCTAACTCCGTCAAATGGCTTGAAGCCATAAAATCCGTGATATTTCCATTCACGATAAACCAAGTTGGTGAACTTAGAAGACCCTCTGGAAGGCATGAAGCCTATTAGTCGTATTTGGATCTATAAAGAAACAGACATGGATGTTTCACATCTATGAAATAGTCGACATGACGGTAAAGAGTTTACGACAATGTTTAAGGAGTTGAATACGATAAGATTCGATCTTCCGTAGCAATATTTAGTCTAGACGAATTAGTGTAGCAACAACTACATATGTGAATTGTTGTATATGCTAGTTGAACAAACAAAACAACATTCTTCTAATAGAATGGTTACCTAGGACATGTACGTGACACGGTCTGAGGGGTTTTGTTAAATCAAAGGATGCTAAAAAGACATGCAAACTTCAATAGTTGAAATAAGCATAGCAAAGTTGGAATCTTCACCATGATTAAAATGTTAAAATGTTTAATTTCATTAGGGATGATGAAGATGCTTGATTTGGCGATAAATTAAGTGGGAGCGGTAAGACATATTTCTAATACATTGTGTATAAGACATATTGTTGATTGTAAATGATGTATCTTTTATTTGAAACAGGTTGAGAATTTCATTGAAATTAGATTTGGATGAAAGACTTAGGCAAAACCCGAACATTAGGCATCAATGTCTATTTGGATAGATTGAGACGCTAATATGGTTATGCCAAATGTACATAGATGAAATATTGAATGAGTTCAATATGGAAACGACGAGAAAGGTTCTTGCCTCATGGATAAGGTTGAATCAAGATTCAAGTGTTTTGACACTTGGTGAGTAAAATCACATGGATATCTTTATAAATGAGATTCAAGTGTTTTGAGGCTTGGTGAGTTAAATCACATGAATATCTCAATCAATCATTCTGTGATATGTACATATCTAGAGATGTCCTATGCTCTAATTGTTATGAGCATATACCAGGGTGACTCATAAGATGATCATTGGACGATAGTAAGCATATTCTTATGATCTTTGGAAGAACTAAGAATATATTTTGTATATATAAGTGACAGATAGTTCATTGTAAGGTGTTACATCGAGACTATACAGATAGTTCATTGTAAGGTGTTACATTGACACTATACAAATAGTTCATTGTAAGGTTCTACATTAGAACGAAACAAATAATTCATTGTAAGTGTTACATTGATACTAGTTTTGTCACCAGATATAAACTAAGTTTATATCAATTTAGGCTATAGGTTAAGGTGGCACAATGTAATGGAAGGAAGTTCCATGCTGGATTTGGATTTGCTCCAAAAGGTTAAGGACATTGTGAGGGATACTACAACGAAAGGCTAAGTATAAGACTGCTATGGAAGCAACAAAGGAATTAGGTGTGGTTCGATGGGCTAGTACTATGAAGATATATTGTATGAAAATTATATCAACATGTTTTGAACCCCAAGGAACTAAGGTCTCACCAAATTTATACAAAGCCACCTCATTTGAGAACGAGTGATGCGTAGAGACGCAAAGACACATGCAAATACACACAGACCTGAAAGTGTCAAATTTGGAAAATATGTTTACCACTAGCAAATGCGTATATACAACACCAAAGTGCCATAGGTGTTGAATGTGCAAGTTTTTTCAAACTAGATTATTGACTCTAGTGCAAGTGGGAGACTAAAAGGAATATGCCCGAGAGGCAATAATAAACTGGTTATTATCTTATTCCATGTTTATAATAAATGTTTATTTTTTATGGTATAATTGTGTTAAGAGGAAACATTAATACATGTGTGGTTTATAAACAGAAAAAAGTTCCTAGTAATGCCTCTCTTAATACTAGCTTGCTGATTAACTAATGATCACAAGTTTTCTGATCATGAACATTGGATGTTGTTAATAACATGGTCATATCATTGGAGAATGATATGATGAACAGTCACCCGAAGTAGATGTAGCAATACGATCATGTTCTCAAGTTTATATTGCTATCACATTCGTAGTAACTCAATGTCCTTAGGCCATGAGATCACGTCAATCACTTTCACCAGAAAGGTACTTTGATTACATCAAACGTCACTTCGTAATTGGGTGATTATAATGTTGGGTCCGCAGCATAGAAAACAAAAAAATTCCTACGGTGTGAACTACACGCCAAGATCTATCTACTAGGTACAAAGCAACAGGTGGACATATATCCAACGAGAACTTACCCTCGTAGACAACGAGCTTTGTTAACGAGTAGGAACTCGTGGTTGATGTAGTCGTACACTTGCCGATCTCAAGATCGTGAGGAAGTCCGAGCGCCGCAACTCGATGGCGCATCCGCACTTTGCACACGTTCAAGCCACGGACAACCTCCACCTCCTCGCTCTAGCGATCCAGAAGCAACAACTCCTTCAGACGAAATGCCACCGGGAACATGTATCTCGCTAATCCGAGACCATGGGGAATAATTCTAGAGGGGGAGAGATCCTTCACAAGGAGGTGTGAGGATGAAGGAGGAATGGGTGCCTTTTATAGGAGGAGGGATGCACCCTCTCTCCATGGCGGCGCATGGGGGTGACCCTCACCTCCCCATTCATGTGGTGGTAACCCTCCACATTAAAATGCCTCTTCACATTCCCTTTTAAAGTCTCCACTTTAAATGCATTAAATTTCTCCAAATTTAATGCTCTCTCATTAATAAAACTCTTTTATTAAATTTATTCAGAATTTTGTTAATTACTTTAATTAACAAACATTCTATATAGCCTTGCAATATTTCAATATCACATGCAGAACCACCTACGCAATTTCACTGAAACAATTTCCGGTTTCTATTGAAACAATTCCTGCGCTTTGCAATTCTTTCTCTTCAAACATATGTGCTCCAAAATGGTTTCGGTAACTCTTAAGTGTGCCAACCTACGGTTCATGAATAATGCAGACATGATCGAGACCCTTCTCCGATCAATAATCAACCGGGACACGGAGATCCTTGACTCCTACACATTCAACGATGACTCTGTTATCGTGAGAACCTTAACGCTTTGTAACTAAATCCCTTTGTCTCTCGATATATTACATGTCCGAGATTCAATCATCGGTATCTCCATACCTAGTTTGATCTCGTTCGACATGCACTCTTTTCTCGTTCCGTGATATAACATTCTAGTGATCACATCACTTGCTTGCAAGCTATCCTAATGTGATATCACCGAGGGCCCAGTATATCTATCCGTCATATGGATTGACAAATTCCACTCTTGATCCATGAGCCTCAACATAACACCTTCGTAGTACTGAACCCATCTTTATAGTCACTCTGTTACGGTGTGACGTTTGATGTTATCAAGATACTCTTCCGGTGTTAGCAATTAACATGATCTCATGGTCTAAGGATAAAGATTACTTCGTATGATGTTATAGAAATATAAACATAATGACTTGATCGTAATGCTATACTTCGGATGAATGTTCATCACATCATTCCACCAATGGTGTGACCTTGTTATTAACAACATCCAATGTCCATGATCAGGAAACCTTGATCATCCGTTTAATCAACAAGCTAGTCTATAAGAGAGGCATGACTAGGAACCCTTTTTTTGTTTATTAAACACACATATATTGATGTTTCCGAATCAATACATTTCTAGCATGTAAAATAAACATCTATCATGTATAAGGAATATATAATAACAACTTTATTATTGCCTCTCAGGGCATATTTCCTTCAGTCTCCCACTTGCACTAGAGACAATAATCTAGTTCACATAGTGATAAATATAACACCCATGGAGTTCTGGTGTCGATCATGTTTTTCCCTAGGGAGAACTTTAGTCAATGGATCTGCTACATTTAGGTCCGTGTGTACTTTACAAATCTTTATATCTCCATCCTTGATATGCTCGTGGATGGAGTGAAACCGGCGCTTAATATGTTTGGAATTCTTGTGAGACCTTGGTTCCTTTGTGTTGGCTATGGCTCCATTGTTGTCACAATAGATCACCATCGGGTCCAACGCACTGGGAACCACACCCAGTTCTGTAATGAACTCTTTCATCCAAACCGCCTCTGCTCACCGCTCAAGCGACAACATATTCCGCCTCCGTTGTTGATCCAGCCACAACAGGTTGTTTGGAACTCCTCCAACTAACTGCTGCTCCGTTCAAGAGAAATACGTATCCGGATTGAGACTTAGAGTCATCTAGATCGGTGTCAAAGCTAGCATCGACATAACACTTAGCGACTAGCTCTTCTTCACCTACGATATGAGAAACATATCCTTAGTTCTTCTCAAGTACTTGAGGATGTTCTTTACCGCTATCCAGTGTTCCGAACCTGGATCAGATTGGTACCTACTAGTCAAACTAATAGCATGTGCCACATCCGGTCTTGTACATAGCATGGCATACATAATAGAGCCTATGGCCGAGGCATAGGGGATCTTATCCATCATCTCTCTTTCTTCCGCCGTAGCCGGACTTTGAGTCTTACTCAATGTCTTGCGTTGCAACATAGGTAAGAACCCCTTCTTACTTTCGTCCATATTAAACTTCTTTAATATCTTATCAAGGTATGTACTCTGCGATAGCCTAATTAGGCGCCTTGATCTATCTCTATAGATTTTAATGCCTAATATATATGACGCTTCACCAAGGTCTTTCATCGAAAATTTGCTGTTTAGATAACTTTTAACACTGTTTAAAAGATCTATATCATTTCCAATCAATGATATGTCGTCCACATATAATATCAGAAATGCCACATTGCTCCCACTCACTTTCTTGTAAATACAAGCCTCTCCATAAGTTTGGACAAATCCAAACTCTTTGATCATCTCATCAAAGCGGAGATTCCAACTTCGTGATGCTTGCTTCAGTCCATAGATGGACCGCTGAAGTTTGCACACCTTATTAGCATCCTTAGGATCGACAAAACCCTTAGGTTGTATCATATACAACTCTTCTTCAATCTTACGATTGAGGAACACAGTTTTGACATCCATCTGCCATATTTCATAATCGAAATATGCATCAATTGCTAACATAATCCTAACCGATTTAAGCATCGCTACGGGAGAGAATGTCTCATCGTAGTCAACTCCTTGAATTTGTCGAAACCCTTTTGCGACAAGTCGAGCCTTATAGATGGTCACATTACCATAAGCATCAGTTTTCCTTTTGAAAATCCATTTATTCTCAACGGCCTTTCGGTCATGAGGTAAGTCCACCAAGTTCCAAACTAGGTTCTCGTACATGGATTCCATCTCGGATTTCATGGCTTCTAGACATTTGTTGGAATCCGGGCTCATCATCGCTTCTTCATACGTCGCAGGGTCATCCATTTCATCAACCATGAAATTCACAACAGGATTGCCGTACAGTTCAGGAGCTACACGTGTCCTGCTTGACCTGCGAGGTTCGGTAGTGTCCTCTTTCGGAGTTTCATGATCATTATCATTAGCTCTCTCTTCATCAGGTGAAGTCAACTCCGAAACAACTTCCGGTGCTGCGCCACTCGCCATTCCATGAAGAGAAGGTTCAATAACCTCTTCGAGTTCTACCTTCCGACTACTCACACCTTTCGCGAGAAACTCCTTCTCAAGAAAGGATCCATTCTTGGCAACAAAAACCTTGCCCTCGGATCTGTGATAGAAGGTATACCCGATTGTTTCCTTAGGGTATCCTATGAAGACACATTTTTCCGCTTTGGGTTCGAGTTTATCCGGTTGAAGTTTCTTCACATATACATTGCATCCGCAAACCTTCAGAAATGACAGCTTAGGTTTGTTTCCAAACCATAATTCATACGGTGTCGTTTCAACGGATTTAGATGGTGTCCGATTTAAAGTGAATGCAGCTGTTTCCAGTGCATAACCCCAAAATGACAGAGGTAAGTCGATCGGAGACATCATAGATCGAACCATATCCAATAAGATGCGATTACGACGTTCGACACACCATTACGTTGTGGTGTTCCGGAGCGTGAGTTGTGAAACTATTCCACTCTTTCATGTGTGTGCTAAACTCGTAACTTAGATACTCTCCTCCACGGTCAGACCGTAGAAACTTGATCTTTCTATTACGATGATTTTCCACTTCATTCTAAAATTCCTTGAACTTTTCAAAAGTTTCAGACTTGTGTTTCATCAAATAGATATACCCGTATCTACTCAAATCATCCGTGAAAGTAACAAAATAACGATATCCACCTCGCGCCGACACACTCATTGGTCCACACACATCAGTATGTATGATCTCCAACAGATTTGTCGCCCGTTCCATTGAACCGGAAAACGGCGTTCTAGTCATCTTGCCCATAAGGCATGGCTCACATGTATCAAATGATTCAAAATCAAGTGATTCCAAAAGTCCATCAGAATGGAGTTTCTTCATGCGTTTAACGCCAATATGACCTAGACGGCAGTGCCACATATATGTAGACATATCATCATCAAGTTTAATCTTTTTAGCATTAACATTATGAATGTGCGTAATATTACTATCGAGATCCAATAGAAATAAACCATTCAACATAGGTGCATGACCATAAAAGATATCATTCTTATAAATCGAACAACCATTGTTTTCAGATTTAAAGGAATGACCACTTTGCATCAAACACGATCCAGATACAATGTTCATGCTCAGTGCAGGCACCAAATAACAATTATTTAGGTTTATAACTAATCCCGATGGCAAATGGAGAGGTAGCGTCCCGACGGCGATCACATCAACTCTTGATCCATTGCCGACCCGCATCCTGACCTCATCCCTTGCTAGTTGTCGCTTCCGTAGCCCTGAACGAGTTACCTATATTAGCAACCGATCCGGTATCAAATACCAGTGCTCTGCGAGTACTAGTCAAGTACACATCAATAACATGTATATCACATATACCTTTGTTTGCCTTTGGACTTCTTGTCCGCCAAATACTTGGGGTTATTGCTTCCAATGGCGATCCTTGCAATAGTAGCACTCGATGTCAGACTTAGGGCCAGCCCGGGGTTTCTTTTCAGGCGTGGCAACAGACTTTCCACCCTTCTTTCCCTTGTGCTTGCCTTTCTTGTCCTTCTTGAAGCCGGTGGTCCTATTGATCATCAACACTTGATGTTCTTTCCTAATCTCCACTTGTGCAGTATTAAGCATTGACAGAAGCTTGGGAAGAGACTTCTTCATGCCCTGCATATTATAGTTCATCACGAAGCTCTTGTAGCTAGGTGGCAGAGATTGGAGAACATAATGTATGCCTAAGTCAATGGGAATCGTTATTCTAAAGGACACAAGCTTATCGGCGTACCCAGACATTTTGAGTACGTGCTCACTAACGGAGCTGTTTTCCTCCATCATGCAGCTAAAGAACTTTTCTGTAGCATTATAACTCTCTACGGCAGCATGGGTATCGAAAATCATTTTCAATTCTCCCATGGTATCAAAGGCATTGCCATTTTTGAAACGCTTTTGAAGTTCTGGCTCTAGCCCATACAGTATGCCGCAATGAACTAAGTTGTGGTCCTCCTGACGAGTCACGTAGACATTCTTTTCCTTGTCAGGGGCATCAGGAGCTGGTGGGGGGCCTAGCGGCGCATCTAGCACATATTGCTTTTGTGCAGCAGTGAGGAGAATCCTCAAATTCATAGCCCAGTTGGTGAAGTTGCTACCATTCGCAGCAAGTTTCTCTTTCTCCATGAACACATTGAAATTAAAAGCAGGTGGTGCCATCTATAACAGAATTTGTAAAGTTTATTTAGACTAAGTTTATGATAGATTGAGTTCAACTAATCCAAATTACTAATGAAATCCCACTCAAAAACGACATCCCTCGTGTCCTTTTGGTGATTACATGAACCAAATCCACTATACCAAGTCCGATCATCACGTGAGTTGATATAGCTTCAAAGGCGAGCATCTATATGGGCATCATATCAACCATATGACTCATGCTTAACCTTTCGGTCCGTGTTCCGAGGCCATGTCTGTACATGCTAGGCTCGCCAAGTAAGAACCTTAGTATTCGCGTGTGTAAAACTGTCTTACACCCGTTCTTATGAAAGCGTAGATTCGAGTACACCCGATCATCACGTGATGTCTCGAAACACGATCCATAGAACGGTGCATACTCAAGGAAGAACACACTTTTATCTTGATATCTAAATGAGGGATCATCTTATAATGCTATCAAATGCGCCAAACTAGCAGTATAAGATGCTGACATCTAATGTGTAAAGTGAGATGATATGGTCCATGCATTTGATCTCTATCACTTGCATCGTGGTATGATCTCTATCATTCCTTTGTGTGTAAGGCCAAGGTCTATGGAACTTACATGTTGAGTGTGTTGTAAGAGTATCCACCATACATCTACTTACAACAATACCATATCAATACACTAGCCCAGCAACGATCTAAACTAGACGCCTCTAATTTATCAATTGCAAGTTTTACGTGGCTTAGGGCTTTTGGAGATAGAACCGTTCTTACCTACGAACATGAACCTAGCGAGGATAACTAAGTTATTAGCAACTCGTTGTAAATCAGATATTGACTATAGTAGGAGAGACAGACACCCTCCAGCCACTTATGCAAAACAAGTTGCATGTCAGTCGTGGAACCGGTCTCATGTACAATGACATGTAAGGTTGGTCCGGGTCGCTTCATCCCACTATGCCACCAATATCCAAAATACATAGAAGATGAAATAACATGATCATCATCGCCCCCATATAAACCATATGTGTACTACCCATGCTAAGCACCTACGCATAGATCAGGCTCTGATACCACTGTTGGGTCCGCAGCATAGAAAACAAAAAATTTCCTACGGTGTGAACTACACGCCAAGATCTATCTACTAGGTACAAAGCAACGGGTGGACATACATCCAATGAGAACTTACCCTCGTAGACAACGAGCTTTGTTAACGAGTAGGAACTCGTGGTTGATGTAGTCGTACACTTGCCGATCTCAAGATCGTGAGGAAGTCGGCGTCGCAACTCGAGCGCATCCGACTTCGCACACACGTTCAAGCCACGGACAACCTCCACCTCCTCCCTCCAGCGATCCAGTAAGCAAAGAACTCCTTCCAGATGAAATGCCACCGGGAACATGTATCTCGCTAATCCGAGACCATGGGGGAATAATTCTAGAGGGGGAGAGAGATCCTTCACAAGGAGGTGTGAGGATGAAGGAGGGAATGGGTGCCCTTTTATAGGAGGAGGGGGGATGCGCCCTCTCTCCATGGCCGGCGCATGGGGGGGTGACCCCTCACCTCCCCCATTCATGTGGTGGTAACCCCTCCACATTAAAATGCCTCTTCACATTCCCTTTTAAAGTCTCCATTTTAAATGCATTAAATTTCTCCAAATTTAATGCTCTCTCATTTAATAAAACTCTTTTTATTAAATTTATTCAGAATTTTGTTAATTACTTTAATTAACAAACATTCACATATAGCCCCTTGCAATATTTCAATATCACATGCAGAACCACCTTACGCAATTTCACCGAAACAATTTCGGTTTCTATTGAAACAATTCCTGCGCTTTGCAATTCTTTTTCGAAACATATGTGCTCCAAAATGGTGTCCGTAACTCTTAAGTGTGCCACCCTATGGTTCGTGAATAATGCAGACATGATCGAGACCCTTCTCCGATCAATAATCAGCGGGACACGGATATCCGTCTTGACTCCTACACATTCAACGATGACTCACATGATTGTGAGAACCTTTAACGCAGTAATTAAATCCCTTTGTCTCTCGATATATTACATGTCCGAGATTCGATCATCGGTATCTCCATACCTAGTTTGATCTTGTTACCGACATGCACTCTTTTCTCGTTCCCGTGATATAACATTCTAGTGATCACATCACTTGCTTGCAAGCTATCCTAATGTGGTATCACCGAGAGGGCCCAGAGTATATCTATCTGTCATCTGGATTGACAAATTCCACTCTTGATCCATGAGCCTCAACATAACACCTCTGTAGTACTGAACCCATCTTTATAGTCACCCTGTTACGGTGTGACGTTTGATGTTATCAAGATACTCTTCCGGTGTTAGCAATTATCATGATCTCATGGTCTAAGGATAAAGATTACTTCGTACGATGTTATAGCAATATAAACATAATGACTTGATCGTAATGCTATACTTAGGATGAATGTTCATCACATCATTCCACCAATGGTGTGACCTTGTTATTAACAACATCCAATGTCCATGATCAGGAAACCTTGATCATCCTGTTAATCAACAAGCTAGTCTATAAGAGAGGCATGACTATGAACCCTTTTTTTGTTTATTAAACACACATGTATTGATGTTTCTGAATCAATACATTTCTAGCATGTAAAATAAACATCTATCATGTATAAGGAATATATAATAACAACTTTATTATTGCCTCTCAGGGCATATTTCCTTCATATAAAGGTGTCGTCGGGTACGTGGAAAGTGTTAGTTGAGGCTCGTGGATCAAGAGTGGGATTTTTCCATCCAAATGACGGAGAGATATACTCAGGGCTCTCTCGGTGATATCACATTGACATAGCTTGCAAGGAAGTGATTTGATCCCTAGAATGTAATATCATGGGAACAAGAAAAAGAGTACTTGTCGGGAACGATATTAAACAAGGTATGGATGATACCGAATGATCGAATCTCGGACAAGTAAAATATCGTGAGACAAAAGGAATTTGATTATAGCGAAAAAGGTTCATACGATCATTGGATTTTCGTGGAGCTAGTGGGAGTCATTATGGATCTCCAAGTCCCACTAATGATTATTGATCAGAGATAGTCTCGATCATGTCTGCATAGTTCTCAAACCTATAGGGATACACACTTAAGGTTAGTCGATGATGACCCACAAGTATAGGGGGTGTATCGTAGTATTTTCGAGGAAAGTGAAACCCAATTTATTGATTCGACACAAGGGGAGCCAAAGAATATTTATAAGCCTTAACAACTGAGTTGTCAATTCAGCTGCACCTGGAAACAATCTTGCTCACATCAGTTTATTAGTAGCATCAGTTTTGTAGTAGGAATAGCAGAGTAACAGCAGTAGTAAAGCAAAGACTATAGTAACAAAAGTAGTAAACAGTGGGATTCGAGTGCGGTAGGCATAGGGATGGATGGACGGGCGTTGCATGGACAAGACAATCCACATAGCAATCAGAACATAGGGCAATTGCAGATAAATAAGATAAAGCATCCAAGTACTAGACAATCCTAGGCATGTGTTCCATATATAGTCATACGTGCTCGCAATGAGAACTTGCACAACATCTTTTGCCCTGCCAGCCCGTTTGCAGCGGGGCCTCTAGGGAACTACTAGCAATTAAGGTGCTCCTTTTAATAGAGCACTGGAGCAAAGCATTAACACTCCCTAAACACATGTGATCCTCACATCAAAGCCTTTCCCTTCCGGTTATCCCGATTTCTATCACTTCGGGGCCATAGGTTTTGGACAACAACGTGTGTATACAACTTGTAGATAAGACCAGAAACAATACTATCATTATAAATCAATAATACGTTCAGATCTGAAATCATGGCACTCGGGCCCTAGTGACAAGCATTAAGAACAACAAGTCGCAAAAAAGTCATATAGCACTAATAAAAGATACTAGGAACCATGCCCTAACAATCTGATGCCATTACATGAACGATCTCATCCAATCCCTACCATCCCCATAGCCGGGGGATTACTCACTCATAGATGGGGGAAACATGGATGGTCGATGGAGATGATGGTGGAGATCGATGGAGATGGCTCCGGGGGCACTTCCCGTCCGTGAGTCTTGGAACGAGACTTTCTGTCCCCCGAATCTCCCCTTCAGTGGTGGCGGCGCTGCGGAACTTTTTGTGGAAAAACGTCGAACCCCCCCGAAGTTTTTAGGTCAGAAGGCATCTTATAGGCAAAGAGGGAGACCGAGGGGATGCCTGGGGCCACCACACCATGCCCTGGCGCGGCCAGGCCTAGCCCGCGCCTGGGAGGTTGTGGCCAGCCCCTGGCCCTCCTCCGTCTCGTATTCTGGCTCCTAGAGTCTTCTAGAAAAATAGGCACTTTGGCTTTTGTCCCGTCCAATTCCGAGAATATTCATTTTCTGACATTCCTGGAACAAAAAACAGCAGAAAACAGGCAGCTGGCACTGTGGCTCTTGTTAATAGGTTAGTCCAAGAAATCATATGAAAAGTACTCCCAAGTGTGGACAAAACACAAGAAAGTGGATAAAACCAAGCATGGAGCATCAAAAATTATAGATACATTTGCAATGTATCAACATCCCCAAGCTTAACTCCTGCTCGTCCTCGAGTAGGTAAGTGATAAAAAGAAAGAATAATTTTTGAGGTGACATGCACCATCAAAGACTTGACCAAAGTATTTGTAAACATTCAAAGCTGGGATCATAGTACTTCAATCATAACATGAAAGACAAAGTTCTAGCAATAGGACAAAGAGACTATGATGCAACATGAAAAGGCACAAACAAAAGATTCATGAATAACAATGCCTTGCAAGACGTTTGTTTGTTTCACATAAAGAAAACATAGCATAGTGGCACTCAGCTTGTCCCTCATAGAGTAGCAAACATAAATGCATAGGACACCTTCAAAGTTTACAAGAGTGACTAGATACAAATAGTTTAAAACAAGCAATATCAAGGTATGCATCAATCAACAAGTCTTGGGACAATGCACATAGAACTAAGAATGGCCACTATGCTCTCAAGAAAGTGCTCATAGAATGTGTGGAGACTCAACAAGGAAATGAAAAGGTTTTGAAAAGTTTGAAAGGCTTCCAAATGCTGAAAGTATGGTACTCGTTAGCTTTGAGCTCTCATTGCCCCTATCATAAACATCTTTAATGTGGTTAAGGTGAAAGTGAGGTCCAATCTGAGTTATATGCTTGATAGACTATAAACTGAAAATCCCAAGTCCCTTGAGTACGAGGGCCGCTTCTCATGCTACTCAACTTTAGTTACCGGTAAGTTCTTGTCATCGTAAGTATGTGCATATCATTGAGAACCGCCAACGGGGTACCCCTTGCCTGATGATACGGAAGAATCCCCATATCAAAATGATAAGGCAAGCAGACAATGAGTATCTCAACAATCTTCTTATTTACCATGGAAAAATGGTGCTTTTTTATCTCTTTCCTCTTTTCATAAAACTCTTTTTTTTCTTTTTATCAATAGCTATCTCTATCTTATTTATAAGAAGAATGCTTCATAGATATCATTATGGTTACGCTGCAGGTTTCCACCATGTCAGCATGGATTAGACCAGCGGCCCAGACGTTTCTCTAACACACATACATAACTCCATGGACTTACAAGCTCCCCTTTTATTTCACACCGACGACATCCGCAAACAAAAGAGCAAGGTATCAACTGGGTATATATTTACAAGTGTTGAAAGTGTTCCCCGTGAAAGCACGGTTCTGCTAATCCCCAGCCTATAATTTGCAAGCATATAACTTTCATGGAGAGTTCACAATGGTTCAGGTTTATTAAGTGAAGGAAATAAAGTGTGCCATCAAGTTCGTGAGAGCTTTACTAACTAACTTTCTCATAACAAGCAAACATTTTATTTGGAAGAAAACAAGGCATATTGAATATGCACGGAAGTAGCAAATGATGCTAATAGGTAGGTATGGTGGACACTTTGGCAATAATTGGTTTAAGGGAGTTGGAAACATGAGTAAAACATACTCAGTGTAAGTGAAGGCTAGCAATAGTAAGGGAGCAACAAACGAGAGAGCAATAATGGTCATAATCATGCAGAACGACAAAACATCATTGATCAAAACATAAAGTGATACTACAAGTTGAAAACTAAAGGATCATAAAGGCTTATGGTGACTTGGGATAGTCATAACATGGTGTGAGCATGCGCCAAGTCAACCCAAATAAAGCATCAAAGGAGAATACCACTATACTATGCTTTAATATGCTAAAACAACACATGATTCATCCAAGGCACATTAAGCAATCTCAATTGTTTATAACAAGTCATGCTACAACAAAGAATACTAAGCATAAAGCCAAAACAATATCAAGCATGACATGACAAAGCATAGGCCACAATCAAAAACAAGCTCTCTTTACCACTTAAGCATGAGCTTTCCTACTCTTTTCCAATCCAAACCAAACTATTTGAAAACCAATGTATGAAAGAGGGGGTCCAACCAATTTATTCAGCAAACTAAGCAAACCAAGCAAACGAAAACCAAAACAAAAACGAAAAAGAAGATGCTCCAAGAACAACACAACTATGCATGAAGCAATAAAAATGAAGTGGTTGAAAGAAACCTGAGATTTTTATTGATGAAGAAGGGGATGCCTTGGGCATCCCCAAGCTTTGACGCTTATACTTCTTGGATATTTCTTGGGGTGACACGCGTGGCATCCCCAAGCTTGAGCTTTAGTCCATCCTTCATCTCATTACTCATTCCTTCCATACACCTGGAATTTTTCCTTCATACAAAACTTCACACAATCTTTATTAGCAACATTAGTGCCCTCAAGATAAATAAGTCTTAAGGTTCAGTTCTAACACCAATAAACTTCCATTAGAACACTAGCTACTGTAGCACTTCCCTCAAAAATCTCAATTCCCCAAAAGAACTCAAAAAGGAACCAACAAGAAGCAAATGCAGAAAAAGGCAGAAATCTGTCAAAACAGACCAGCAGGTAAAGACGAATTTTTTCAAAGACCTTCTGTTGCTCAAATCAAAAAGTATTGAACTAACTAAATTTAGGTAACAACCTGGGGCAGAAGCACAAACAATCACATCTCAATCCGACATACAGAGCTCTCTCACGAATGTTTACGGTGAAGCACAAAAATCTGTTTCGGGACAACAACTTTCCCAGTCATTACTTCTCTCTCATTAGAGGTTACTCTTGGCACAAAAAGAAAATAAAAAGGATAAGGAGCGGTTATTACTAAAGTAATAACTTACAAGACTCAACTAAAACTTTTGGGTTATCTCCCAATAAGTACTTTTCTTTAATGCCTTTAAGTTAGGCATAAGCAAAAACTAAAAATGGATAGAATAGAAGTAAGCAGAGATAATCATGGTGAAAACATTGTTTTGTTCAATGAAATCCTTTCGTTAACAAGGTTGATCAGGTCTTGTTACCAAAACAATTTCATATGAGACAAAACTTTGTATTCCACTAATGATTATGTTACCTCAACCTTGATAGCAATAGTCCCAATCATAATAGTTTCAAAAAAAAAATTTCTCTTGGTATGGGACAATATATTTCTCCAACTTGAATGCCCTCAACATGTTCAATTGAATTCAAACCATAAGTCCTTTCAATCTTCTTGGGGAAATAGATAGTATGTTCCTTGTCATTGACATTGAAGGTCACCTTCCCTTGATTACAATTAATAATAGCTCCTGCAGTATTTAAGAAAAAGGTCTCCCAAGAATAATAGACATATTATCATCTTCAGGCATAATAGTTTGAGAGGATGCTCTCATAAGAAATATGATTTGAAGTAAAAGAGAGCATCAAGAAGCAAATTCAAAACACATTTAAGTCTAACCCACTTCCTATGCATAGGAATCATGTATGCAAATAAATTCACAAAGAACAAAGTGACAAGCATAGGAAGAAAAACAAGAGTAATTTCAAAACTTTCAACACATAGAGAGGTGTTTCAATACCATGAAAACTTCCACAACCATATTTTCCTCTCTCATAATAATTTTCAGTAGCCTCATGAAGAAACTCAACAATATAACTATCACATAAAGCATGCTTTTCATGATCTACAAGCACTAGAGCTTTATCATAAACATTTTCAAAAGAATCCTCAGGAACATAACATTCATCCTCCTTTAGTAAGCATGGAGGACAATCAAATAATGTAAGGGATAAAGAGTTACTCTCATTAGAAGGTAGGCATGGGTAGCTAATCCATTCTTCCTCCTTTTGTTCATCACTCTCCTCCTCTTTTTCATCTAATGAGATTTCAGGTTCATCAATTTCTTCTTCCATAGGAGCCTGCAAGGCATTAGTGTCTTCCATAGGGTCCTGCAAGGCATTAGTCTCTTCCATTTGTGGAAAGCATCTATTAAAATATTCAAGGATATAGCTATTTTCATCCTTGTAATTATCAAAGCAAAATTTAAGTATACCATAAACCCCATACTTATAAGGTGAATCATCAATATTTTCAAGCAAACTAGCAAGTTCAAAAGCACCCTTCCAAGCAATAAATTCTTCAATTTGTTCCGCATCATAAAAGTCATAAATTCCTTTAGCATAGGAAGATATGGTATCATTATCACTATACTCACATTGAAAAGGGAGGTGTTTATACCTCTTTCTGCAACAAGACTCATCACAGCAATAAGTAACATTATAAGTAGAGCACACGTTTCTAGCAATGGTATACAATCTATCAATTTGTTCCCATAAGTGTTTCCTTTTTGTGACAAGCGGTGTTCCTTATAATAATATTTTTGATCTTCCGTGAACCCACCTGGCCAATAAGCTTCAGTTTCAAAGAAACCAACCATTGACAACAAGCATGATAAAGCAAGACAATAACAGACCAACGAAAATAACAACTAGAGAAGGAACTACTTTTTTTGTATTTTTGATAAAGAAACAAGCAAACAAGGAGAAAATAAACTTAGCTTGAACAATAGTGAATCCAAGTGAACTTGATAAATAAAGCTATGCTCCCAAACAGGCGCCAGAAAATAGTCTTGATGACCCACAAGTATAGGGGGTGTATCGCAGTATTTTCGAGGGAAGTGAAACCCAATTTATTGATTCGACACAAGGGGATCCAAAGAATATTTATAAGCCTTAACAACTGAGCTGTCAATTCAGCTGCACCTGGAAACAATCTTGCTCACAACAGTTTATCAGTAGCAACAGTTTTGTAGTAGGAATAGCAGAGTAACAGCAGTAGTAAAGCAAAGACTATAGTAACAAAAGCAGTAAACAGTGGGATTCGAGTGCGGTAGGCATAGGGATGGATGGACGGGTGTTGCATGGACAAGACAATCCACATAGCAATCAGAACATAGGGCAATTGCAGATAAATAAGATAAAGCATCCAAGTACTAGACAATCCTAGGCATGTGTTCCATATATAGTCATACGTGCTTGCAATGAGAACTTGCACAACATCTTTTGTCCTGCCAGCCCGTTTGCAGCGGGGACTCTAGGGAACTACTGGCAATTAAGGTGCTCCTTTTAATAGAGCACTGGAGCAAAGCATTAACACTCCCTGAACACATGTGATCCTCACATCAAAGCCTTTCCCTTCCGGTTATCCCGATTTTTGTCACTTCGGGGCCATAGATTCCGGACAACAACGTGTGTATACAACTTGTAGATAAGACCAGAAACAATACTATCATTAAATCAATAATACGTTCAGATCTGAAATCATGGCACTCGGGCCCTAGTGACAAGCATTAAGCACAACAAGTCGCAACAAAGTCATAAAGCACTAATAAAAGATATTAGGCACCATGCCCTAACAATCTGATGCCATTACATGAACGATCTCATCCAATCCCTACCATCCCCATAGCCGGGGGATTACTCACTCATAGATGGGGGAAACATGGATGGTCGATGGAGATGATGGTGGAGATCAATGGAGATGGCTCCGGGGGCACTTCCCCGTCCTGGCAGGGTGCCGGAACAGAGACTTTCTGTCCCCTGAATCTCCCCTTTGATGGTGGCAGCGCTGCGGAACTTTTTGTGGAAAAACGTCGAACCCCTCGAAGTTTTTAGGTCAGAAGGCATCTTATAGGCGAAGAGGGAGACCGAGGGGATGCCTAGGGCCACCACACCATGCCCTGGCGCGGCCAGGCCCAGCCCGCGCCTGGGGGGGTGTGGCCAGCCCCTGGCCCTCCTCCGTCTCGTATTCTGGCTCCTGGAGTCTTCTAGAGAAATAGGCACTTTGGCTTTTGTCCCGTCCAATTCTGAGAATATTCATTTTCTGACTTTCCTGGAACCAAAAACAGTAGAAAATAGGCAGCTGGCACTGTGGCTCTTGTTAATAGGTTAGTCTAAGAAATCATATGAAAAGTACTCCAAAGTGTGGACAAAACACAAGAAAGTGGATAAAACCAAGCATGGAGCATCAAAAGTTATAGATACATTTGCAATGTATCAGTCTACTCAATTGAGTGGATAGGGAACACAGGAGAAGATAATGGACATCGCAGGAATTTGTTCTGATAAATCTGCTGGAATGGTTTCAGAGTATCGGAATATCATCGGGGATTGAATTGTTAATGTGTTCATTAAATGAAGTGTTCATTAAATGAAGTGTTCATTAAATGAATTACTCATTAAATGAAGTATTCATTAAATGAGTGACATTAAATCAAGTAAACTAAAAGTGGTTTTAATGAAGAGACTCTTGATTTTTGAGTGGAGAATAAATGGGAGAAAGTGGAGAGTGTTTTTATGTGAGTGGAGAGTCCAATCACATAGTTGGAGAAGAGGTGGGGGTAGCCATATGGCTGTGCGCCTAGCCCCCTTGGGTTGCCCCCTCACGTATAAAAGGCCCCCTCATCTCCTCTCTCTCACACACATTCACCATTCCTCTCATATGCCCTTTGGATGGCATCTTCTCTCCCTTTCTAGCTTTGTACATTTCCAAGAGAAAGGTGCTTAGGCGAAGCCCTACTAAAGATCTTCCCCTCCACCACCTCTACCATGCCTTAGTGCTACTGGAGTTCCCAGGGATCCACTACTTCCGCTGCCCAACATGGAGCAAGGGACAGGAGTTGTCGACACATTGTATGTTTGGCTAATTACGGAGGCGTGATACGTTCATTTTGCATCACTATTCTATATCATAATTTACTGTTATTCATTGATATATTTCATATTAAGAGATGATACTTATGTTATTTCATCTGTTTTTGCATGGTTGATGACTTTTGGAGCATGGACCGCTGCAGTCAGGATTCTGATGGAAAAGTTGCTGTTTGGAGGCAAAATTCGTGAAGATCCGAAAATCCGGGAAAATACATGGAAAATTCTATTTTTCCAGAAGACGAAGATTGTCAGAAGGGGAAGTGGAGATGGGCCATAGGGGGCCCACACCACCCCCTAGCGTGGGCCACCCCTGGCGAGGGCCACCCCTGGCCCCGCCACCAGGTGGTGTGGCCGCCCTGGCCCACTCCAGGCTCTCCCCTCTGGCGTATATTATCCTCCCGAAACCCTAAGACTCGGAGAGCAACCACAAAAAGATTCCGACGCCTCTGCGAGGCGGAAAACACAGAGAGAGAAAGATCTCTTCGGCAGACAAAATTCTGCCGGGGGAATTCCTTCCCGGAGAGGGGAGATCGTCGCCATCAACACCACCATAAGGCTGCACTTCATCAGGATCATCATCATCATCACCACCACCATCATCTCCACCATCACCATCATCACCACTTCATACCGCTATAACAATTGGGTTAAATCTTGCATAGTTCTTAGGGGAAACTTTCCCAGTGTTGATTACTCCTTGTAGTTGATGCTATTGAGTGAACCATTGAATTACCATTTATGTTCAGATTGTTACATATCATTATATCATCTCTGATATTGATCCATATGATGTCTTGTGAGTAGTTTGTTTTGTTCTTGAGGACATGGGAGAAGTCATGTTGTTAGTAGTGGAATTGTGTTGAGAAAGATTCAATGGTTTGATATTTAAGTTGTGGTGTATTTATTCTAGTGGTGTCATGTGAACGTCGACTACATGACACTTCACCTATATGGGACTAGGGGAATACATTGTGTATTTGGATACTAATCATAGGGGTTGCCGGAGTGACAGAAACCTGAACCCCCGTTAGGAAACCTTTGCACAAGGGACGTCAGGGTCTTAGAGTTTAAAGATGTGGTTAGGTTTCTAACTTAATTACTTTCTTGTACTTGCGGATGCTTGCAAGGGGTATAATCACAAGTATGTATTAGTCCTAGGAAGGTCGGTACATTAGCACAGGTTCACCCACACAACACTTAGCAAACTAAAGAAGATTAATCAACTATATGAAGCGAAAGCACTTGACGATATTCCCATGTGTCCTCGAGAACGTTTGGTCATCTTAAGTAATACAACCGGCTTGTCCTTTGCTAAAGAAAGGATTGGGCCACTTGCTGCATTTATTCTTATTGTTTTTTATTTACTCGTACTTTATTTACCTGCATTATCAAAAAACCCTAAAAATCCATTTGCTAAGTATTTACAGAGAATTCCTGCTCCAAGCCATTCACCAACACCTTCTGCTCCTCGTTGGGTTCGACACTTACTTATCGAAAATCTGCGATACACCCCCTGTACTTGTGGGTCATCAAGACTATTTTCTGGCGCCGTTGCCGGGGAGTGAAGCGCTATTGGAGAGTGGAACTGGTAAATGAAACTTCTACTGTGAGTATTGTTTACTTCTGTTAGTTGCTTTATTTTCAATATGGATAATTCGCCGAGTTTCTTATTTCGTAATGCTACTACCACTGCTAAGGTAGTAGATGAACCACCACCTGCTAAGAATGAAACTTTTAAAATACCTACAAGAATTATTGATCGTGTTATGGATAACTATTATGGTGGAGATGGAACTGTCCATCCTGGTGATAATTTGCTTTTTATACACGAATTATGTGGGTTGTTCAAGCGTGCAGGTATTACAACAGATCAAGTCAAGAAGAAGTTATTCTCATTATCACTGAAAGGAAGAGCTAAGGAATGGTATAAGCTGCTGAAGAATGGTCAAGCTCTTGAATGGGAGGAAATAGTACCTCTCTTTTATTCAAAATTTTATCCTCCTACTGAGATTCATAAAGATCAGAATCAAATATACAACTTTTGGCCTCTTGATGGAGAGAGTACAACTCAAGCTTGGGGGAGATTGAAGTTACTAATGCTCAAATGTCCCATTCATGAGCTCCCCAACAATATTATTATCAATAATTTTTATGCAAGGCTTTCTCTTCATGATAAGGATTTATTGGATGCTTCTTGTGTTGTATCATTTACACGCATGGAAGAAGGAGCTAAATGGGATCTTCTAGACCGTATTCAAGACAATGCTAAAGAATGGGAGAATGACAAAGGAAGAAAGTCAGGTATAAATTATGATTATAAATGCATTGAATCTTTTATGGGAGCTGATGACTTTCAAAATATTAAAAATTCTTATGGTCTTGATTCTCAAGCTATTGCAACTTATTTTAAGGCTTTTGCTTCCTATATTGAAGTCCCTAAAAAGAAGTGGAATAAGTATCATGAACCATATAAAGATGTTGCTAAGTGTGTTCCTGCAAGAAATACTAAAGTTTATACTGCTAATCATGTTTTACCTAAACCTTACATTGAGAAAATGCCTTTCCCAGTTAAGATAAAGGAACATTCTATGATAGCTAGTGTGGTTAATGAAAGTACAAATAAAGTTGTTGAACCTGATAAACAAATGGATGAGGAACCTATAATAGCAAATGTGAAAGATTTTGTCGCTAAATATGTAGAAGATGGACACACTATCCTCTGTAAGGATATCCCTAATATTGTTTCACAAAGTAGTGTTATGATAGCTAGTGTTCCTGTGTTTTCTGTTAGGATAAGTGATCATTGCTACAATGGTCTTGTGATAGTTATATCATTAAATTTATGCATGATACTGAAAGTTATTATGAGAGAGGAAGATGGTTCTTATGCATCTCAATAATATCAAGTCTCCTCGCTTTATGCTGAAAGTCTTTATGTTGCACTTGTTTTGCCTTCCTATGCTTGTAGCTTATGGTTTCAACAATTTATTTGCTTACAAAATTCCCTTGCATAGGAAGTGGGTTAGACTTAAACATGTGTATTTTTGCTTCTTAATGCTCTCTTTCTCTTCAATTCATATTCTTATGTGAGCATCATTGAAATTATCATGCCCATCTTAATGGCTATAAAGAAAGAGCTTTTTGGGAGACAACCCAATATATTTTTTGCTTTCAGTTTGTTTTTGTTTCTTTGAGTCTTGGAAGTTATTGTTTAGGCAATAACCTCTCCTTATCCTTTTTGTTTGGTTTTTGTGTCAAGATCAACCTCTAATGAGAGAGAAGTAAGATTTGGGGAAGTTGCTGTCCCGAAACAGATTTTTGTGCTTCACCGTAAAAATTCGTGAGAGAGCTCCGTTTGTAAGAATTGAGCTGTAATTTTTGTGCTTCTGCCCCAGGTTGTTATTTAACTTTCGTTAGTTTTGCACTTTTTGATTTGAGCAACAGAACATTTTCTAAAAAATTGATATTTACCTGCTGGTCTGTTTTGATAGATTTTGCCACTCTTGCATTTGCTTCTTAAATCGATTTCCTTTTTTGAATTCTTTTTTGGTTTTCAGAAGCAGTTGCTACAGTAGCTTATGTTTTGATGGTTTTCAGTTGAAATTGGACCTAAAAGGTTTATTACCTCGCTTACACTAATGTTGCTAAAGAGAATTGTGTGAAAGAAATTTTTAGGTTAGTGGAGAAAATGGTGTAATAAGATAGTGAAAGGTTTCATGACTCGAGCAATATGTGTATGAAGATGAAGATATTGATGTTATTCAAGTGGTGACTCCGGAAGAATCTGCTAAATGCCAAATTCAGAGACCTGTAGAGTCCGTTTTCGAATAGGTAATAGTTCTGGTAAGAAAAGTTCCGCGAAAATTCTATCCAATTATTTTTTGTAGTTTTTATCCAACAAGGAAAGCTACGAAGCGAAAGAGGGATGGAAATGGAGCCAGGGTGGCTCACACCACCCCCTGGCGCGGCCCCCTTGGCCGCGCCAGCAGGTGGTGTGGCCACCCCGGACTCCGTCTCCGACCCGTTTTCTCCCAGTACCTTCCTTTTGTTGTAAAACTTCGTAATATATAATCCCTTGGATCCCCAGAGGTTCGTATATCGTGTTCTCGTCGTGTTCTCGTTTCGATCTATTTCTGATAGGTAGAGTCCCAAATTTGGAGCCACAATGTCTTCCTCTGGATCAGCCAAGGAAGATTCCTCAGCGGAAATCATCAACCCATACATGCGGGAGTTGAAGATTCATCCCAAGGAGTTGTTGCTTGAAGATGGGGAGGTATGGATAAAAGAGGTTCAAGGCCCCAAAAGTGAAGGAAGTTTGGAGGACAGGATGGAAACACTAGAGCAAGAAGTCTTTAGGTACAAGAAGATGGCGGAACACGAAGTGGATATCATCCATAAGATTTGTTTCGAACTCATCGCCGAGCACCAAAAGGAGACTGCTGATTTTAAGGATGAAATTCTCTCACTCCACCAAACAACCAACCAACTGTAAGCATAACTCTACGATGTTCAAACTCAAAACTGTGAGTACGAGGTTAGGTTTAAACGCATAAGTGTTGCTGCAAGTTTTAGGATGCTGGAGACCATGATGTCTTTTGTTGATGGGGATCCCTTATCTTGGAAGTCGGATGATGACGAGATAAGACCACCACCACCGAAGGAGTAATTCGTCATCAGGTTTTGGCATCCCCTTGGTTTGTTCTAAGCTTGGGGGAGTGTCGCGGTATCATATCACTATCTTCTATCTTTTTACCTTTTTAGTAGAGTCATATCATGAATAGAGAAGTTATCATGTAGGATGGTTTGCATTATGGAAATGTCCCCCCTCTCGTTAGATATCTATGTATCCCTTGATGTGAGTTGCCGTTATGGAATATTAATGAGAAGTTCTATCATTTACTCTTTGGCATATCTCATTTTAGTTTTCAATTCATGGTTATATGATTGATCTTGTCATTAGTATTGGTATCACTTTGGGATCATTGAGTTAATTTAGTTGGTTTTGGCAAACCTGGCTCGGTCAGTAGCAACACTATTTTGAGAATTGAATGAAAAAGATAAAAGAACTCTTAAAGAAATATCATTTCATCATCTTTCTTTCTTGATTTGCTCATAAGTTTAGTATTCTCTAGTTAAGATCTTTTGTGCTTCCAAGGAAGATTGCATGTTTGTTTTTATCACTTGTATGTTTTTTTGTTTCCTTCAACTCTTATGCTTGCTACCCAGCCTTGCTAGCCAAAAACCTGTATTGAGAGCGAATGCTTCTCGTGCATCCAATCCTTAAACCAAAACCTATGCCATTTGTGTCCACCGTACCTACCTATTAGCACTGTTGCTATTCCAAGTAAATTCATGTTTTTTATCTACCTTCCAAATTAAACTTGTTATGTGAAAATTAGTAATTAAAGCTCTCACGAACTTGATGGCACACTTTATTTTCTTGCATTTAATAAACTTGAACCATTGTGCCCATCTATGCTGTCTATATGCTTGCGCTTTGTAAGTTGTAAATTAGCAGAACCATGTTGTCATGGGGAACGCTTTCAACATTGCACTAGTACTTTGTACCTAGTTGATATCATGCACTTTTGCCTATGGATGTCGTCGGTGTGAAATGAAAGGGGAGCTTGTAAGTCCATGGAGTTATGTATGTATGTTAGAGAAACGCCTGGGCCGCCGGTCTAATCCATGCCTAATCATGGTGGAAACCTGCAGCGTAACCATAATGAGAAGCTATGAAGCATTCTTCTTATAAAAAAAGAGATAGATATTGAGAAAAAGAGAAAAAGAAAGAAAAAAAGAGATACTATGAAAAGAGGAAAGAGAGAAAAAAGCACCATATTCCCATGGTAAATAAGAAGATTGCTGAGATGCTCGTTGTCTGCTTGCCTTGTCATTTTGATATGGGGATTCTTCTGTATCATCGGGCAAGGGGTACCCCATTGGCGGTTCTCTATGATACACATGTACTTACTATGACAAGAACTTATCGGTAACTAAACTTGAGTAGCATGAGGAGCGGCCCTCGTATTCAAGGGACATGAGATTTTCAACTTGCAACTTGTCAAGCATATCCTCATATTTGATCACTTTAACCTTAATCACCTAAAGATGCCTATGGTAGGGGCAATGAGAGCTGAAAGCTAATAAGTATCATAATTTTTGGAAGCTCTTTATGAAATTTGAAATCCTACTTCCCTCTATGGAGGGCCTATCTTTTACTTTTTAGTTGAGTCAGTAAACCTATTCCCCTCTACCTCAACAAGTATTCTGAGTTGTTGTGTTTCATTCATTCATATGATGATTTATTCAATCATGTTTCTTATGTTCCTTGTTTTGCACATTGCTCTTGTCTTGGTGTCTACTACTTTGAAAGCTATCATTGATAACCAGTTATTTGTGAACTCCTGCAAATTGTCAAATATTCTTCGACCAAGAGCTAAGTTTGCCATTACCAATTATGATTTACTTTATGTATCTTTATTGTGCTTCCTTTACTTATTGCAAGTTAAGTTATATAATAGTGAGTTGTCTTCTATTATGATTTATGTATTGATGAATGTGATTCTTCTTGTCCGTATTGTTTTATCGACTCTTCACTCCATAAACCTGTGGTCATGTTTATTGAGCTCAGTTTTCGCTTGGGGACAAGTGAAGTCTAAGCTTGGGGGAGTTGATACGTCCATTTTGCATCACTATTCTATATCATAATTTACTGTTATTCATTGATATATTTCATATTAAGAGATGATACTTATGTTATTTCATTTTTTTTTGCATGGTTGATGACTTTTGGAGCATGGACCGCTGTAGTCAGGATTCTGATGGAAAAGGTGCTATTTGGAGGCAAAATTCGCGAAGATCAGAAAATCCGGGAAAATACATGGAAAGTTCTATTTTTCCAGAAGACGAAGATTGCCAGAAGGGGAAGTGGAGATGGGCCACAGGGGGCCCACACCACCCCCTGGCGCAGGCCACCCCTGGCCCCGCCACCAGGTGGTGTGGCCGCCCTGGCCCACTCTATGCTCTCCCCTCTGGCGTATATTCTCCTCCCAAAACCCTAAGACTCGGAGAGCGACCACAGAAAGATTCCGCCGCCTCTACGGGGCGGAAAACACCGAGAGAGAAAGATCTCTCCGGCAGACAGAATTCTACTGGGGGAATTCCTTCCCGGAGAGGGGAGATCGTCGCCATCAACACCACCATCAAGCTGGACTTTACCGGGATCATCATCATCACCACCATCTCTCCACCATCACCATCATCACCACTTCATACCGCTGTAACAATTGGGTTGAATCTTGCATAGTTCTTAGGGGAAACTTTCCCGGTGTTGATTACTCCTTGTAATTGATGCTATTGAGTGAACCATTGAATTACTGTTTATGTTCAGATTGCTACATATCATTATATCATCTCTGATCTTGATCCATATGATGTCTTGTGAGTAGTTCATTTTGTTCCCGAGGACATGGGAGAAGTCATGTTGTTAGTAGTGGAATTGTGTTGAGAAAGATTCAATGGTTTGATATTTAAGTTGTGGTGTATTTTTTCTAGTGGTGTCATGTGAACGTCGACTACATGACACTTTACCTATATGGGCCTAGGGGAATGCATTGTGTATTTGGATACTAATCGTAGGGGTTGCCGGAGTGACAGAAACCTGAACCCCCGTTAGGAAACCTTTGCACAAGGGACGTCAGGGTCTTAGAGTTTAAAGATGTGGTTAGGTTTCTACCTTAATTACTTTCTTGTACTTGCGGATGCTTGCAAGGGGTATAATCACAAGTATGTATTAGTCCTAGGAAGGTCGGTACATTAGCACAGGTTCACCCACACAACACTTAGCAAACTAAAGAAGATTAATCAACTATATGAAGCGAAAGCACTTGACGATATTCCCATGTGTCCTCGAGAACGTTTGGTCATCTTAAGTAATACAACCGGCTTGTCCTTTGCTAAAGAAAGGATTGGGACACTTGCTGCATTTATTCTTATTGTCTTTTATTTACTCGTACTTTATTTACCTGCATTATCAAAAACCCCTAAAACTCCATTTGCTAAGTATTTACAGAGAATTCCTGCTCCAAGCCATTCGCCAACACCTTCTGCTCCTCCTTGGGTTTGACACTCTTACTTATCGAAAATACTGCGATACACCCCCTATACTTGTGGGTCATCAAGGCTCTGCCCTCTTGTGGCGCTGATTGTCTGCACGTACTTGAGGATGGTCGTGTACACTCTACAACAGCCATGTTTGTTTGCGGGAACGTTATCCCGCTTTACGGTCTTCAAGGGTGGGTCCATCTGAAACTATTACAAGTATATCCTATATTCGATCTTGGTAGTTGTAAACTGTAGATTTTTTTGTTTTCTATGCAACGAACCCCATCACACACCTATTTTGCCCTCCACAAAACAAATCCAACCCAACCAGCCAGCCAGCATGTCACAGAGTAGACACTAGAAATCAAATCAAGAAGAAGATAGGAGGGCAAACCAGGAGTACAAGATGGTGTGAGCAGTGAGAGCTAGGAGGAGGAGGTACTAGTAGGAACTGATCAAATTCAGTAGCAAGACACAAGCACAATCATACATCTACAGCTGATCAAGTACTCATAAGAAGCTGATTAGTTACGATCCAAAAGGACAAGGTCCAGAAGCCTAAGATACATATGAAGACGCTACAAAGGGCAGCAGGTAGAAGTCAACTACAAGTATAAGCTAGAGCAGGAAGCATTTTTTCATAGCTTTTGCATGGTCACATATAAAATAGGGAAACAATACAAAGCAATCAAATACAACTACCCTTCAACTAGAGTTTGTCTAGGAGGATTAGAAGGATGGTTTTATCTCAGATATACATAGAAGTGATATGTTTAATCATCCTAGAGAATTGAAAAGCCAAATCTGTCTATTCTGTTTAACCAAAAATTTGCCTCAGCCTTTTGCATCACAAGCAAGAGACAATGAAGGCAAACATGCATGGCAACAAATCATATTGGCTTTAGCATACCACTATGTACACTCCACCAGGGAGGCACCATAGTGTCATAGCTACCAATAGGAGCCATCGCCAGATTCACTAATGATAGATTTAGATTAAATCATCTTCCTAGAACTCTAGGAATCATCTATAGGCAAAATTCTATCATTAGGATAAAAAGGAAACATTAACAACCTATATTGTTAATACCATCACCACCTGTAAGGATTAGATCCTTATTGGTATATTTTGGAATGTATCCTAAATCCTATTTCATGTCAATAAGAAGATCTCAACAATAATTCCAACTCATAAATCAAGCAACAAACATGAACATCAGACACTAGGAGCTCACTATCATTTAGACAGTATCAAAATATCTAATAGAGTTTTAACCATGGTAAGGACAGGCATCAAGAACACTATCTGAGTATAATTTCCACAAGGTATGAAATACTATGGATAATACTAGCAACATACAAGTATAAGTAGTGTAGCGTAATCAATAGACGACAAGTCATGTACAACCAAAAGATTATTCAAGCTAGGATTCAGTCAGAGACATAGTATAACATGTTCAACAACTAATATTACTACTAAGTAATTCTCAAGCTAAATCCACCATAACATGATAGGATTAGCAAACGTACTACGCAATCTACTGTAAAATCTAAGAGAAGCCATAGTGGGGAGGAACCCTAGACAAGGGGAGTATCTGAGTGAAAGTAAGTAGAGAAGTAGAGGAGGAGGCAGAGGGAGAAGGCCACCTACCTGGGGTGAGACGTAGCACACTAGATATGAAGCAAAGGCGGCACCGATTAAGGTGGAGGCATAGTGGAACAGGGAACATGAAGTGCTACTCTATGTCAGGATGCGACCAACAACAACACTTAGGTGAAGACGGCAACGCTGGTGGCCATCACATCGTATAGACCACCAAAGCAACACCATGGAGCCACCAGAACACGGTGGGGTCACACCTCACTGAAACCCTAGTTCCAATAGGAGTCAGCACCGCCAAGAGAAGAAGCGTCTGACGAATGAAACTAGACCAATCACTATAGCATTGTGAGTTGCGTTGATTGCGGCCGACAACGGCAGCCGGAGTGGCTGGAGCTCGCCAGGATCGGAGGGGAGCGTAGCAGAGCGATGGAGTCGCCTGAGCGGAGAAGGGGAATGAGACAGGGCCGAGAGAATGAAGGATAGGCGTGGCCCGTACATCAAGCTGAAGGGATGGGTGGGTTGGACTCGACCCAATTTAGCCAGGTGGGCTTTATCAGCTAGGATGGGCTAGCCCATGGGTCAAGCCCAGTTTTAAAATGAAATACTATGCAAATAAAATTTTAGAATTCCAACAATACCCTGTTAACACTTTAAGCTCTAGAAAAAGAAGGAAAAATCATAAAAATATATATGATATATCAAAATGACCACAAAAATATAATCTACTCAAGAAAAATAATAAGTTGACAATTTGAACTAAATAAATTAGGATAAAAGATTTAAACCATTAAATCCTTTTTAGTAATATATGAAAATGAGGAAAAATCCTAAAAATCATTTTAAGTAAAAAATGAATATATTACACTAGAAAAATACTAAGGAAAATATTCCATAAGATTTTAGGATTTATAAAGAAATAAATACTTAACAAGCTTGAAAAATTATATTTCTTGTTTTAAAATATTTTCTTTATCTTTATAAATCAAGATAAATTCCTTTTAGCTTCACTTAAGCCATTTAGAATTTGTTGTTTTGATGAAAGACCATTATTTTTTATAGATGAGATAAAAATGTTTTCACATCTTAAAATTATTTCTTAACTAATGATTTAGGTAAAACACCCAAAGAATGATAAAATACATATACTATACCTAGATACATAACTATATGTTATAATAAAACTTAAATGTCTATTGCTAAGTGTGAACACCCGGATTTTTAAGTACAAGATGCATGTTATTCCGTACATCGCAATCCCAGGATTACCATTTTTGCGAGACATAACAGAGTTGATAACACAATACATCATCCATTACAAACCATAATAGTCTTACAAATAGTTGATCTCATGATCAAGTCTGAATACATATCAAAGCAGCAGAAATAAACGTAGTAGACTCCATCTTGATTGTCACATGCAATGCTGATGATGGGAGATGATCCTAGTTATCATAAACATCCTGCTGTCCATCCTATGGATAGCCTTCAACATAGTCTAGCCATGAGAATATCCAGGGACAAAGCCATGAGTACTCTTAAAGTACTCGCAAACTATCGCTAATGTAAGTAAGACCATTCTAGTAGGAATCCAAAGCTCTAGTCTTGTTTGCAATAAGCCAGATTTATTTCAGAAGTACTTAGTGGTAGAGCCTAATTTAGTTATCTAGATTACTTAAGTGGGAACCTAGTTTTCATGTCCACAACTTTGTTGTGGTCAAGTCAAAGTCCTGTTTCAATTCACAAGTCATTTTGAAAATACCTGACAACGGAACGGTATGGCCACTCCAACTGTCCATAACCGCGGGCGTAGCTATTCGAATAGTTTGACACTCTAGAGAGGGGGTACACTTTTACCACAAAATTCGATACATCCGTCAGGGATAACCCTGAATCATCATACTTGGTATGCGGATAATCAATCCTAACCTTTCAATTACACACCCTAGTATAGGCACCTCCCCTATGAGTTTGGCCTCCCAGCCATGGCCATTTGCCATCCTAGGAACTACATATGTGGACATTCATATTCACGAGGTAGCCTCAGCTCAACCTCTTTCCGCAAGGGAACCCATACTAAGACACATAAGCTTCCAGTTAAGCCCTACCCAACTCAGGTATTGTGGTTGTACGGTAAAGTTGGAATGGTATTGCATCCGAACCCAACCATCAGTTTTTATCAAAGTCAAGGCACATGTTTCATTCAGTATCATCTTCAACTCAGTGTGTTTCATAACACATGTCAAAACATTTCAATAGAATGACTCATCATTCCAAGGTTTTCATAATCATTTTCTCTAAGTGTTCCCATCTAGTGTGATTCATATTAGCTTAGCACTAGAATCTATTCATTAGGGTATCACTATTGATGGGGTGCTAATCAAGTGTAACTACTCAAGCTTAGTTCTATGCTCTTGAGGGCATCTATTTCATTTTCCACTAATCACCAATTAATTAACTATTTGAGAAACTTTGGTAAAGGAAAAAAGATAAAGCTTGCAAGGAAAACTGCAAATTGGTAAAGTTGCATCTCAATAGAATGCATAATGCATCTGGCATATGCTAGCTTCCATATGGCTATCTTGCATAGGATGGCTTGCCTTGGGTAGTGCAGTTGCCGAAGTTCTCCTCTTTGTCTTCGTAGAACTCCTCCTCTTCGTACACCGGGTCAGTACTAGCGTCTCTAAATAAATACGAGATACACAATCACCAAACAATACTTATCTACTTCTATTTAGCACACATAGGTTCACATTAGATGATCTAGCATCATCTCAATCATCACATGAAATATGGACATATTCCTCTTTATCTTATTTTAGAAAAGCAATTTCTACTCATTGAAAAATACTTAAGATTTAATATACTCTAATTAAAATATGGGATCATGTTGACACATGTCATCACCACATATTCCAATACATGAGAAAGTGATTTAAAGATGTTGGCATATATTACAAAGTTGAAATATTACTATTTAATAGCATTAATATGACTAGAAATGACTATATAGCATTATTTTAACACTAGTCCAAGCTTACTTCATGTAAAACTAAATATTTTTATATATTCCAATAGAGCATGGCAAATGTGATTTTTGAGAGTTGGATTCAACTCAAAGCATTTATGGTTAATTTTATAAAAATGTTTGAAGTTAAAAAATTCTTTGTCTTGTTATTTTTACCATGGGTGATCTATAATTTCAAATGGTTTGAATCCAACGGGAGTGTGTAGACATTTGCAATACCTTTCTAACAAAATTGGAATCATGCAATTTGGTTCAGTAAATCTCTTTGAATTCAATTTTGAAATCACTGGCAGAATAGGGTTTTGCATTAAATGGAAAATCTCTATTTGAATCGCTGGGCTAAGCGTGGGAATGCTAATGGGCCGGCCCAGCTACGCGGCACGCACGTAGCGGGCTGCATTCAGGCTGGTCCCACGTGTGAGTGACTAGGTCTAAACGAAACGGTATCAGCTAATATAGGCCACGCGATTAGAACGAGATCGACGGCTGAGCGTCGTCGTCTCCGATGAACGATGTGCGGTGGATTCTAAACCTAGTGCCAGGGTGGGGGTCGATGGGGCTTACCAGGGCTCTAGCTAGGTCCGATGATGGGGGCGAACGGGCTGGTAGATGACAACGAGTCGAATGGTGGTCGTGGTTACTGGTGGGGCGGCTCCAATCAACGGCTCCTTTCCTTCACTACAGCGGCAGGCTCCGGCGAAATTCTGGCAATGTGGTGCTCGCCTTGCTCCGGGGAATGTCAGGGGTGTTTCTGAGTGAGAGTTGAGTAGAATGGTGTGCCTTTGGAGGCTAGGGAGGGTCCTATTTATACACCAGCGAGAGGAGCAATGCGGCATGACTCGGGCTCGTCGGCGACATTGCTACAGAGGGATATCGGCATGGCTACGGGCATAGGTCGACGCGGTGGTCTGCGGCGATCATCATGCGCATAGTGGCACAACGAGGGGTGGTCTTAATTGGTCGAGAGATGTCCGTGCTCTGTGCGGGTACCACAGTGTTCGTCTTGGCGTATAGTGGTCACGGGGCACGCGGCAGCGAACGGTCGTGTGTAGGAGGTTGCGGGTGACACGGCGAGTGCATGTACGCATGGAGAGAGCGAGGCACGGCGTGGCTGCACGGAAATGGCTTGGCGCTCTGGCGTGCGCTCGGCATGGCAGAGAGGTAAATGGGCGCGGTGTTGCTGGCTTATCCACTGCTTGTCTTTGGTCGAGGCGTGCGCTGAAGGTGCGGTGAGGTCATGCCTGTCTCCTCGTGGTCGTGGTAGAGGGCGGCACGGCGTGTGGCGTTGTGTCCATGCTCGACCGGCATGGCATGCTCAGGTACGGCATGGCACTGGTTAGTGGAGCAAGTGAGCGTTGCTAGCTGCACGGCTAGGTACTAGGGATGATCGTGGGCTAGTAATTGGGGTTGAATGGAGTACAATGGTGAGCAATTGATTGATCAAAACAGTAGATAGTTGGTATATTGTACTCTGCCTGCTAAGTGTTTGATTAAATGGCCGCATGAGATGAACATTTGAGTTTTGAAATTATTTTTGGTGGGTGTGTTGGTCACATGCTTAGGAGTCTCTGGTTGCAGGGATTTGTCAAGTGGTGGAGGTTTGAGTGGTTTTTGAGAAATCGTGATCTAGATACCTACACTTGATTCAATTTTGAAATATCCCTCAAATGGATTTGAAATTGGTTTCTGTAAGTTTGCAAAGTTCACTTGTGTTCATTTTCACTTGATCTAGCAAGGGGAGAAAAGAAGTAGAATTGTTTCTGTTGGAAATATTTTACTAGAGATGCCCAAAGTGGGCTAGTGGTTAACTTTGGCACAAATGACCATTAGGTCATATGCCTTATTATTTGATTTTCTTTTTATTTGATTTGGTTTGGAAATGACATAGATGATCTTGCTTTGATCCTTAAACTATTTCTCAACACATTTCACAATCAAACATGGCATAACAAGTGTTCGTACTTCATTATCAAACACACATGCATTCATATAGTATTTAATATTAAAAAGCTTTTCTTAACCCTAATTTTGGTTCATTAGAATTGATAATATTATTTGATATTTTTGAGACGTTACACTAACCAAATAATATTCCTTTAGAATCTTATACCAATCGTAAGTCAAATATTTACAAGTTCATTTTGCATATCATTCACTTATGTTAGGAGTAATGATCTCACCTCATTTAACCATATGTAGCATGACTCTAAAACTTGGTAGTGACTAAGTAAACCATATACTGAGTTCATCTATATCTCATAGTTAATTTTTGTCATATAATCTATCTATATTAGACATTCTAGATCTAGATCCTTAGAGATACATCCACTATGAAAGGGCATTTATTCCCTTCCTATTATTTTGATGTTTGTTGACAACACTTGGATAGGTCTAAACTGCTGTTAAATATTTCAAGAGATATCAGCTACACTCGTGTATTTTGCACTAAAGGAAAGAGCTCCCCAGGATCATGTCTCTGCAGGAAACAAGTCCCAACCGGACTATCTGGCTGATCTAAGCCGGAGTGTCCGCCCCTGGCCGGACTGTCCGGATGGATCCAACCGGACTATCCGGCCCTGGGAAGTGGGCGACTTCGTCAGACATTCAGAACACCATTTCGGACACTCCCCGGACTCGACCCGGATTCTGGCTGGAAACTTCTCTGGCCGGAGTGTCCGGCTTGTTTGGCCCGGAGTGTCCGGCCCTGGGGGCTGGTCGACCTTCTTGGACAATCAGAACAGCATATCAGATACCTCCCGGACACAATCCGGACACTGGCCGAAACTTTGCCAGGCCGGAGTGTCCGGTCCGTTTCGCCTGGGCCGGACTGTCCGGCTGATGTTGGCCAGACTGTCTGGGGTAAGTGGCTCCCAATGGCTCTAATTCCAGGGGGCCTATATAAAGGCCCCTTCTTCTACCTTAGAAGCTGCTCATCCTCCTTAAGAACTCTAGCACCATTTGAGCCACCAAATCCACAAGATCTCTTCACTCAACTGATGTGCTCATTGTTCGACGTAGAGCTCGTTGGGAACCCCAAGAGGAAGGTATGATGAGCACAACAGTAAGTTTTCCCTCAGTTATGAAACCATGGTTTAATCGAACCAGCAGGAGCAAGGAAACACCCCAAAGTTGTTACTAGCTGAGCTTTGGCAGGGCGCACTACCGGTGCTAGTAGCAACATGGAGACCTGCACAACACAACCATAGAACTTTGTCCCCAACTTGCGATGAGGTTGTCAATCTCACCGTGTTTTGCGGAAAACAAAGGATTAAACATATCGAATGGAAAGAAGTAAAAGTTTGCAGAAAGTAAACACAAAGAAGTAAACAGTTGTAGATTGTATGTAAAGAAAAAGGACCGGGATCCATAGTTCACTAGAGGTCTTAGATAGATAACATGCTGGGTGAACAAATTACAGCGGGGCAATTGACAAACACCGAGAAAGCAATACATGCATATACTAATCATCTTGACTCCTTTGAGACTTGATTGGGCATTACAACAAAATACATAGACCGCCATCCAACTGCATCTATGACTAATAATCCACCTTCAGGTTATCATCGAACCCCTCCGGTATTAAGTTGCAAGCAGATTATTGCTTCTGACTGCGTGTAAAGTAAACAATACGATTGTTCTATGAACAAAGGATTGTTGTTTTCTCCCTAGTAGCAACAAGACATCTAGTACCTTAGAGATTTACATCACTTCCCAGTTACGGAGGCATGAACCCACTATCGAGCATAAATACTAACTCTTGGAGTTGCTAGCATCTACTTGGCCAAGATAGCTACTAACAACGGAAAGCATGCAAGATCACAAATAACAAAGATATGATAGAATCAATAATCAATCTGAAATAGCATCTCAATATCCATCGGATCCCCGCAAACACAACATGTATGAATTACAAATAGATGATCTTGATCATGAACGGAGGTCACAAGATCTAAACATGAAAGCACAAAGGAGGAGAACCAGCCATCTAGCTACTACATGGATCCGTAGTCCAAGGATGAACTACTCACGCATCACACCGGAGGCTTGCATGGTGATGAAGAAGGCCTCCAGGGTGAATTCCCCTCTCCGGCAGGGTGCCGGGAAGAGCTTGATCCCTCGATCTAGGGATGGATATGATGGTGGCTCTGAGACTCTTTGTGGATTTTGATCGGGTACTTAGGGTTTTTGTCGAGGGCAATATATAGGCGGAAGGAGGCCGAGGGTGCGGGAGGCCACACACCACTGGCGAGGCCAGGCCTGGCCGTGCCAGGTGGTGTGGTGGCTCCCTGGCCCTTCTCCGTCTCGTATTCTGGCACTTGATCCCTTCCGGAAAAATAGGCACTTTGGCTTTTGTCCCGTCCAATTCCGAGAATATTCATTTTCTGACTTTCCTGGAACCAAAAACAGCAGAAAACAGGCAACTGGCACTGTGGCTCTTGTTAATAGGTTAGTCCAAGAAATCATATGAAAAGTACTCCAAAGTTGGAACAAAACAAAAGAAAGTGGATAAAACCAAGCATGGAACATCAAAAATTATAGATACATTTGCAATGTATCAACATCCCCAAGCTTAACTCCTGCTCGTCCTCGAGTATGTAAGTGATAAAAAGAAAGAATAATTTTTGAGGTGACATGCACCATCAAAGACTTGATCAAAGTATTTGCAAAATATTCATAGCTGGGATCATAGTACTTCAATCATAACATGAAAGACAAAGTTCTAGCAATAAGCAAAGAAACTATGATGCAACATGAAAAGGCACAAACAAAAGATTCATGAATAACAATGCTTTGCAAGACGTTTGTTTGTTTCACATAAAGAAAACATAGCATAAAAGTATTCAGCTTATCCCACAATAGAGTAGCAAATATAAATGCATAGGACACCTTCAAGGTTCATAAGAGTGACTAGATACAATAGTTTAAAACAAGCAATATCAAGTTATGCATCAATCAACTAGTCTTGGGACAATGCACATAGAACTAAGAATGGCAACTATGCTCTCAAAGTAGGTGCATAAAGGTAGAAGGTGGAGACTCAATATAATGGTGGAAGAAAGCCCTTTATAAAAGGAAGTAGGGATTCAAGTCTCATAAAGAGCTTCCAAAAATTATGGTACTTATAGCTTTCAGCTCTCATTGCCCCTATCATAAGCATCTTGAAGTGATTAAGGTTAAAGTGAACAAACTATGGTGTACATGCTTGACGAAGTATAAGTCAGAAATCTCATGTCCCTTGTATACGAGGGCCACTCCTCATGCTACTCAAGTTTAGTCACCGGTAAGTTCTTGTCATCGGAAGTACATGTGTATCATCGAGAACCGCCAACGAGGTACCCCTTGCCCGATGCTACAGAAGAATCCCCATATCAAAATGACAAGGCAAGCAGACAACGAGCATCTCGGCATTCTTCTTATTTACCATGGGAATATGGTGCTTTTTTCTCTCTTTCCTCTTTTCATAGTATCTCTTTTTTTCTATTTTTTTCTCAATATAGGACTCTTTTTTTTATAAGAAGAATGCTTCATAGACAGCTCATTATGGTTACGCTGCAGGTTTCCACCATGTCAGCATGGATTAGACCAGCGGCCCAGGCGTTTCTCTAACACATATACATAAGTCCATGGACTAACAAGCTCCCCTTTCATTTCACACCGACGACATCCATATACAAAAGAGCATGATATCAACTAGGTACAAGTACCAAGTGCAATGTTGAAAGCGTTTCCCATGAAAGCATGGTTCTGCTAATTCCCAACAAATAAGTGCAAGCATATACAACATAGACGACACAATGGTTCAAGTTTATTAAGGGCAAGTAAAGTAAAGTGTGCCATCAAGTTCGTGAGAGCTTTAATCACTAGTTTTCTCATAACAAGTTTAATTTGGAAGGTAAACAAAAGCATGAATATACTTGGAATAGCATAAGCTAGTAGGTAGGTAAGGTGGACTCTTTGGAATAACTTGGTTTAGGGAGTTGGATGCATGAGTGGAACTCATACTTAGTTGTGGAGGCTATCAAAAGACTGGGAGCGACAAACTAAGAGAGCAATAATGGCCATAATCATGCAGAGTGACAAAACATCATTGATCAAAGCATAAAGTGATACTACAAGTTGAAAACTAAAGGATCATAAAGGCTATGGTAACTTGAGATAGTCATAACATGGTGTGAGCATGCGCCAAGTCAACCCAAATAAAGCATCAAAGGATAATACCACTATACTATGCTTTAATATGCTTAAACAACGCATGATTCATCCAAGGCACATTAAGCAATATCCATTGTTTATAACAAGTCATGCTACAACAAAGAATACTAAGCATAAAGCCAAAAAAATATCAAGCATGGCATGACAAAGCACAAGCCACAGTCAAAAACGAGTTCTTTTTACCACATAAGTATGAACTTTCCTACTCTTTTCCAAACCAAACCAAACCATTTGCAAACCAATGTATGAAAGAGGGGGTCCAACCAATTTATTCAGAAAACTAAGAAAACCAAGCAAACAAAAAACCAAAACGAAAACCAAAAAGAAGACGCTCCAAGAACAACACAACTGTGCATGAAATAATAAAAATGAAGCGTTTGGAAGAAACCTGAGATTTTTATTGATGAAGAAGGGGATGCCTTGGGCATCCCCAAGCTTTGACGCTTGTACTTCTTGGATATTTCTTGGGGTGACATGCCTGGCATCCCCAAGCTTGAGCTTTATTCCATCCTTCATCTCATTACTCATTCCTTCCATACACCTGAAAATTTTCCTTCATACAAAACTTCACACAATCTCATTAGCAACATTAGTGCACTTAAGATAAATAAGTCTTAAGGTTCAGTTCTAACACCAAATAAACTTCCATTAGAACACTAGCTACTGTACTACTTCCTTCAAAAAGCTCAATTCCCCAAAAGAACTCAAAAAGGAACCCACAAGAAGCAAATGCACAAAATGGCAGAAATCTGTCAAAACAGACCAGCAGGTAAAGACGAATTTTTTCGAAGACCTTCTGTTGCTCAAATAAAAAAGTGTTGAACTAACGAAAGTTAGATAACAACCTGGGTCATAAGCGCAAATAATTACAGCTCAATCCGACATACAGAGCTCTCTCACGAATTTTTACGGTGAACCACAAAAATCTGTTTCGGGACAACAACTTTCCCAATCATTACTTCACTCTCATTAGAGGTTACTCTTGGCACAAGAAGCAAATAAAAAGGATAAGGGGAGGTTATTACTGAGGTAATAACTTCCAAGACTCATCTAAAACTTTTGGGTTATCTCCCAATACGTACTTTTCTTTAACGCCTTTAAGTTAGGCATAAGAAGCAAAGAAAGAATCAAGTGTTCTCAAATGAAGAAGCATTAAGAGCAAATTTTGTTTTCATAGGAGAAGCAAAAGAAATCTTTTCTCTCTTTTTAGGGAAGTGTTCTATACCTTTCTTGAGTGGGAGTTGGTATTTAATGGTGCCTTCTTTCGTATCAATGATGGCACCAACAGTTATAAGAAAAGGTCTTCCCAAAGTAATAGGACAAGAAGCATTGTATTCAACATCCAAAACAAAGAAATCAACGGGGACATAGGAATTGTTAACCATAATAAGAAAATCATTAAGACTCCCCATGAGTTTCTTTTTAGCATTATCATCAAGTGGGACATTCAAATAACAATCTTCAAGAGGAGGCAAATCAAGCATATCATAAATCCTTCTAGGCATAATAGAAACACTACTATCAAGATCACATAAATCTTTAAAATCAAAGTCATTCACTTTCATATTAATGATGGGTTCCCAACCATATTCTTGTTTTATAGGAATAGAAGCTTTATGTTTCATCTTTTCTTCTTTAATCTTTATGAGAGCATCAATAATGTGTTTTGTAAAGGCCATGTTCATAGCACTAGCATTAGGACTTTTAGCAAGCTTTTGTAGGAACTTAATAACTTCAGAGATGTTGCAACCATCAAGATCAAAATCAACTTTATCATCTAAAGTAGTAGAACTATTACTAGTCTCAACACTAGTGGTGGTGATAGTAGAAACGCTAATGTTTCTAGCAATTTTATCTTCTCTTTCCTACTTAGCATGTAATTCAGCTAATAGTCTAACATTTTCATCAATTCTTACTTGTATGGCATTAGTAGCTGCAAAGGGATTATCATTAGTTTCAGGTTTAGCAGCCATTTTATTCAAAGAAGATTGAGTTTCAGCCAAAGATGCTATATTTCTTTCAGCATTAGAGAGTTTTTCCTCAATAGTTTTGTTGAAAGCAGTTTGTTTTCTAATAAACTCTTTAAGCATAACTTCAAGTTCAGAGGGACCACTCTTATTATTGTTGTAAGAATTTCCATAAGACTTACCATTGTTGGGAGGATATGGCTTATAATTGTTGTTACCAAAATTGTTCCTATAAGCATTGTTACCGTAAGCATTGTTGCCAAAATTATTATTTCTTATGAAGTTCACATCAACTTGCTCTTCTTGAGCAACCAAAGAGGCTAAAGGAACATTATTTGGATCAATATGGGCTTTCCCATTAATAAGCATAGACATAATAATATCAATTTATCACTCAAGGAGGAGGTTTCCTCAATAGAATTTACCTTCCTACCTTGTGGAGCTCTCTCAGTATGCCATTCAGAATAATTAACCATCATATTGTCCAGAAGTTTTGTTGCAACACCCAAAGTGATGGTCATAAAGGTACCTCCAGTAGCAGAATCCAATAGGTTCCTTGAAGAATAGTTCAATCCTGCATAAAAAGTTTGGATGATCATCCAAGCAGTCAGTCCATGAGTGGGACAATTTTTTACCAAAGATTTCATTCTTTCCCAAGCTTGAGCAACATGCTCATTATCAAGTTGTTTAAACTTCATTATTTCACTTCTCATAGATATAATCTTAGCAGGAGGATAGTATTTTCAAATACAAGCATCTTTGCACTTAGTGCAAGAATCAATACTATTCTTAGTTAAGGAATTCAACCACTCTTTAGCTTTTCCTCTCAAAGAGGAAGGAAACAATTTCAGCTTAATAATATCACCATCTATATCCCTATGCTTTTGCATCTCAGAAACTTTAACAAAGTTATTTAGATGGGAAGCAGCATCTTCATTACCAATACCAGAAAATTGTTCTCTCATAACAAGATTGAGCAAAGCAGGATTTATCTCAAAGGAAGTATTTTCAGCCACAAGTGGAGCAATAGGTGTGCTCATAAAATCATTGTTGTTGGTGCTAGTGAAGTCACACAACTTAGTGTTTTCAAGAGTAGTCATTTTTTTGGGTTTTCAAATAAGAAAGCAAACTAGTAAAACTAATTTTTTTGTGTTTTTGATAAAGAAACAAGCAAACAAAACAAAAAGAAACTAAGCAAAACAAAAACAACAAAGTAAAGAGATTGGTTATGAGGGACTCCCCTTGTGAAGATGTCCTTGACTCCCCGGCAACGGCGCCAGAAAAGATCTTGATGTGCTCGTCATTCGACGTAGAGCTCGTTGGGAACCCCAAGAGGAAGGTATGATGAGCACAGCAGTAAGTTTTCCCTCAGTTATGAAACCAAGGTTTAATCGAACCAGTAGGAGCAAGGAAACACCCCAAAGGTGTTACTAGCTGAGCTTTGGCAGGGCGCACTACCGGTGCTAGTAGCAATGTGGAGACCTGCAGAACACAACCACAGAACTTTGTCCCCAACTTGCGATGAGGTTGTCAATCTCACCGTGTTTTGCGGAAAACAAAGGATTAAACGTATCGAATGGAAAAAAGTAAAAGTTTGTAGAAAGTAAACACAAAGAAGTAAACAGTTGTAGATTGTATGTAAAGAAAAAGGACCGGGATCCATAGTTCACTAGAGGTCTTAGATAGATAACATGCTGGGTGAACAAATTACAGCGGGGCAATTGACAAACACCGAGAAAGCAATACATGCATATACTAATCATCTTGACTCCTTTGAGACTTGATTGGGCATTACAACAAAATACATAGACCGCCATCCAACTGCATCTATGACTAATAATCCACCTTCAGGTTATCATCCGAACCCCTCCAAGATTAAGTTGCAAGCAGCAGATTATTGCTTCTTAATCATGTAAAGTAAACAATACGATTGTTCTATGAACAAAGGATTGTTGTTTTCTCCCTAGTAGCAACAGCACATCTAGTACCTTAGAGATTTCTGTCACTTCCCCAGATTACCAGAGGCATGAACCCACTATCGAGCATAAATACTAACTCTTGGAGTTGCTAGCATCTACTTGGCCAAGATAGCTACTAACAACGGAAAGCATGCAAGATCACAAATAACAAAGACATGATAGAATCAATAATCAATCTGAAATAGCATCTCAATATCCATCGGATCCCCGCAAACACAACATGTATGAATTACAAATAGATGATCTTGATCATGAGCAGACTCACAAGATCTAAACATGAAAGCACAAAGGAGGAGAACCAGCCATCTAGCTACTACATGGATCCGTAGTCCAAGGATGAACTACTCACGCATCACACCGGAGGCTTGCATGGTGATGAAGAAGGCCTCTAGGGTGAATTCCCCTCTCCGACATGGTGCCAGGAAGAGCTTCAGATCCCTCCCGATCTAGGGATGGAGATAATGGTGGCTACAGACTCTTTTGTGGATTTTTGATCGGGTACTTAGGGTTTTTGTCCCGAGGGCAATATATAGGTGGAAGGAGTGGCCGAGGGGGTGCCGGGAGTGGCCAGACCACCCCCTGGCGAGGGCCAGGCCTGGCCGCGCGGCCAGGTGGTGTGGTGGCTCTCTGGCCCTTCTCCGTGTCGTATTCTGGCACTTGATCCCTTCCGGAAAAATAGGCACTTTGGCTTTTGTCCCGTCCAATTCCGAGAATATTCATTTTCTGACTTTTCTAGAACCAAAAACAGCAGAAAATAGGCAGCTGGCACTGTGGCTCTTGTTAATAGGTTAGTCCAAGAAATCATATGAAACGTACTCCAAAGTTGGAACAAAACACAAGAAAGTGGATAAAACAAAGCATGGAACATAAAAAAATTTAGATACATTTGCAATGTATCATCAACCATCCAAAGTCGTTGATATTTGGAGAATCGAAGGATGAGGCCTTGATCTATAGCTTCACCAAGAGAGATCTTCATTTCCCCCTCATTCACTTGAGGGCCCCTTGCTCTAGTGTTTCATTGGAAACCCTAGCTTGTGATTTGGTTGTTACTAGCTTGTCTTTGATAGTTTGACAGTTTGCTTGTATTCGGGAGCCTCCAATTAGGTTGTGGATGTGTGCCTCGAACTTGTTGTAAAGGTGCCGGCTTCCACCTCGAAGGTTGCCATATAGTGGAAGAGGTAAATCGAACCCATCGGGGTGAGGTTCATCGGAGAACAAGGGAGGCTTCTCATGGCGTTGGTGGTTTGAAACCACCCCCTCTCCAAACGTAGACGTACTTCCCCTCAAAAGGAAGGAACTACGGGAAACAAATCCTTGTGTCTCTGCGTGCTCCACTTTGGTTACTTCTATCCTTTACCGCACTTTACTTATCTAGTTCTTGTTTAGTGTTTGTGCTAGATAGACATATAGATAAATTCACCATAGTTGCATGATCTAGAGAATTTACCTTTTGTGTCAAACCCTAACTTGAAAAAGAGTAAAATTTGAAGTAGCACCTATTCACCCCACCTCTAGGTGCCCATACGATCCTTTCACACTACCTATAAGATTTCGTCATTGATCATACTTAGCAGAACTCTAGAACTCAACACAATATAAAACTACTATGTCTTCATTCCAATTGTATTTTATAGTTAAGTTAAGATTGTTAGGGCGATACAGACACCTATCGACTTCATTCAGAAAACAATGTGTACTTCTTAACTTAGTGTAATAAGTATTTTCCTCAAAAGTTATTCTTTTTGCCACTTCAACCAAGAACATTATATTATCCCTTCTAAGTCTTAACGACTTAGAACATGATCTTTTATAACAGTTGCATGGTACCAATCAACATCAATCTTGTGTTGTTATAGTGCTTTACTTTTATGTCTTGTATGTTAACTCTTAAAATCTTTGAAGATGTCCTTGTTAGTAAAGTAAACTTGAAGATAAACCAAATCTTAAAGAAGGCACCTAAGCCTAACTCACTTACAATATTGGGATCTACTTCAAGGGCTCTACAAAATTCATAGCATTACTTATGCACAACAGCATATTGCTTCTTTAAATATTAGTCCTTACCAAACCAATGATGCTATGTTTAGATGTTGGATTTTATATTGTCTCGAAGACCGTGATTGCATAATCTTGTATTCACAAAGGCAAGTTCACACTTCCTCATGTCCTTTGGTTATTTTCTATCAAATATTTGCAATCTATTATTGTTAACACCTACTTTTCAACAAGGATAGCATAAAACAATATTTTCATAATTGAATTGAATTATTGGTTTCTAAACCGAGGTGGTCAGATAATCTATTATGTCTAGCAATGGACCCACCATTATACAAGAATGTATCACCTAAGAATTAATAACCAATGTCGTTAGTGATTCTAGTGCCATATAATACGTGTTAACCATAAGATCTGCAATGGGCGGAGAAATCAGCTGGATCTTCTTCTTTTTGCATGTTAACGGATGTGCGGGACGTGGTTGTAATCCTTGGACTTTGAATGTAATTTTGAGGGAGGATATGCAGCATAAGGGTGGGATACCACAACGTCCTACGGTATTTCTAGCATCTACAATGGATTGTACATTTCAGCACTGTAATACAAAAGGTGGGCATGACGTACACTAGGGGCATGCAGGGTCACGGAGAAGGGCAGTGATCGGCTTGTATCTTAGATTGGGCCTCAAACCAAGGAAGTTTGAACGGGGACATACTCCTAGATGTGCAACAAGGCTTAAGATTAACATGCCTCTTCAAAGTGTAAGAATTGTAACATGTTACTACCTGCTCCATGAAGGAGCTACGAACGCGGTAGGAAAGGAACTCCACGAAGTTCTGGTAAACCTGTGAAGGATGATGGCCATAGCTTTTTTAGAACAAAAGCAATCTTTGAAGAAATGTTTACGAAACCTGCATAACCCATACGACCTTTGGTCTATGGTTGTAGATAGTGCATCAAACAGTCCTTTTTAGTGAACTTGCTAAGTACACTCATGCTCACCCTTGCTAGATCTCGGAGCAATCCATGACGAACATAGGAGAAGAACTACTTTAAAGAGTTGAAGATATCCAGTGGGGATCAACAAAGTCGATGACTACATCAGCGGCAATAAAAGAGAAGCTGAAGAGTAGAGTATAGATAAATCCCTAGACACTAAAACCTACTTCTGTAGAGCATTGCTATAGCAGCAATTGCAGGCCATATATATATTAGTAATATTATTACTCCTAGAATAGACTTCGAGTTACTATTTCTGGTTTTCTTCTGTATAATGTTTTCCTCACTGTTTAGAGGAAGTTTTCTAGATCTTTTGTAAAGATTAATTATAGCCATGTCTTGGACCCATGGTGTTTTTGTTGTACCACTATAAGGGATGTAATATTAGTGGAATGGTGTTTCGTTGGTGTTATGTCAACGACTATAGTATACTACATCATGAAGTGGTATGCTGGGTCACCGCATAGCACTTCCACATCCAGCTCCATGCATGAAAGCTGCTCCACGGGTTGCAGGTGATGATTTGGGGAAGGAGTGATAGCTTCGGGGTTACCATCGAGCCAATGGTCTGTGATTCAAGTGTGGGGATAAATACTTTCATGAGCACCAATGTAAGCAACTAGTGCAACTACTTAAAATTTAGATGGGAGATTTTGGTGAAATCCTGTCATAAGCTATGCGTGCATTGTAATTATTAGATGAGCCATGGGAGCAACTTGCTTGCTATATGTTGTCAACAAATACCCTATCTAGCGTGGAATCACCGACTACAATCAGTCTACCAGTGAGTGTGGCGGATCAAGTGATGCTTCTATTATTGGATTCTGGAAGTACCCATAGTTTTATCAACACTAACTTTGAAAACAACATCGGTATCTGATGGCTCTAAAATATAGCCATCTAACATCCACATTTAAACTGGATATTAATCATATTCTTGATGAAATATCTCTCTAAACCCTGCCACTAATGCTAATATTCAGAGGGGTATGCAATCCTTTCTTTTATATTTTTTCTTGCATAGATAATGTCGTTTAAAGGAGGGAATCACTACATTAAAGTGAAAGATACGAGATTTCCAACAACCAGAAGAAACCAGGAGCCTTACAACGGAGGCAGATGCTTTAACGACCAACTATACGACCGGAGCAAAAATTCCGATCATATAGCTCCGGTCGTATAGTTGGCGCCGCCACTGTTAGGTCAAATAGAACAACTTTCATGAAGGGACCCCTATATAAAGAAGCCTCAGGCGATGGGAAAACATCTCTCGCTCCACCCCGAAGAAGCCAGACTCCGCCTCTAGATCTCCAAACCCTTCTCCATCTCCATAGCCATATTCCACCACTTGAAATAGTAGATCTCTTCTCTGTTTTGGTGACATTGTAAGACTATTGCTATCAATCTTATGATTTTTATTACAATGTTTGTGATTGTTGATCTCATCTCTATGTGTGAGTAATTCTCCTTGGGCTAAGGGCTTCGGCCTAGCCATGTAGCAATTGTGCATGTGAATTATCATAGATGGGATCATGTACTAGTTTGTATGACATGATGATTATTGTATCCTCTCTTGCCTCAATCCAAGGACTTGTCAGGTACCCAAGACCCCGAGGGTTGAGCCAAGTATAGGGATTATGAGTGATGACCGATATGTAGGTTGGGAACCCTAGTGACATAAAGGGTAGTACGGCTATATGTGAGGGATTTGCTTGGGATTAACAGTGATATCACTATGCATATCATTAGTTCTCTTTCTTCTATGGATGATACTAGTAGGTTATTTATATAAGCGGTTGCAGAGGCAATTACAATTATGGATGCACTACCCACATATAATTTATCTTACTCTAACAAGTACAAGCATACTTTATTTTTATCTTCTATTTCCATCAGATGTTTTGCACAACTACAGGTGAAACCGAACGCCCTAGGCCCTCTCTCTCCATCATCGACAACAACAAAATGACGCAAGCTATTGGTCCGGTGAAAACACAAAAGGAATTCTAAAACTCCCAAAGGTCCATTAAAGTAACTTCACTACGCATTCGTTTCCCGAGGATTCGATAACCTAGGTCTACTAGGGAAAAAGAAGCTATATTATATCCATAATCCGGATCGAAGGTATTAACCCTTTTTCTGGCGCTTTTGCCGGGGAAGCAATAGCTACCCTGGTGAGGTTATTAGGAACCTTGCTAGTTTTAATTCTTGTTTTTAATTTTGTTAGTTTGCTTTCAGTCTTTATTTGATAAACCAAAAAAATTAGTTAGTCTTTAAATTCTTGCTTTTACTGTTATAATTCTTTATCTAAGAAAACCCAAAAACATAGGAAGTATGGCTGAAAAGAAGCTTGGGGAGTTTGCTACTCCCAATAATGAGTATTTGCGTACTCCTATTACTCAGCCATCAATCGCTGCTGATGATTATGAAATTAAGCCCCATTACTTAAGTTTGGTTCAACAGAATCAATTTGGAGGCTCTTCTATTGAAGACGCATGTATGCACTTGAATACTTTCACTAAAATATGTGATATGATGCGTATAAAAGACGTTGACCCTGATGCGGTCAAATCGCGTCTATTTCCTTTCTCTCTAAGAGGGAGAGCTAAAGAATGGTTGCTATCTTTGCCTAAAAATAGTATTACATCATGGGTGGGATGTACTTCTTTATTTATGACTAAAATTTTCCCACCTGCAAAGACTATGCAACTTTGATCTAATATTACTGGCTTTAGACAGGAAGAGCGCGAGCCACTAACACTTGCATGGGAGAGGATGAAAGAATGCCTAAGAAACTATCCTAGTCATGGGATGGAAGATTGGTTAATCCTCCATTTATTTTACAATGGTCTTAATCATGTGTCTAAGTCTATGCTTGATACTGCAGCTGGAGGAACATTTATGGGTAAACATATTACTAAAGCAAAGCAGCTGCTAGACAATATGCAAGACAACCATGCTCAATGGCATGTGGAAAGATCAAACATGAAGAAGGTGAACTCTATCTCACCACAAGAAAACGAAGACCTCAATGCTAAGTTGGATGAGATCATACTAGCCGTAAAAGGTAAGGAAACTTAGGTAAGAGCCACCCCCAAAACAAATATTGAAGAAATAGACTTCGTAGCTCGTAATGATTATAATCCTGCTTGGAAGAAGAGTTACAATCCTAACTTTCAGAACATTATGCTAGTCCTGCAGGTAACTTTAATAATAATATGGGAACTAGTAATGGTGGTCTCCAAGAAACACTTAAGTCTTTTATAGACTCACAAATCGAACAAAATAATATTCTAGTTAAAGTTACGGAGAACCATGATGCTATGCTTGGTAAATTATTTAACAAGCTGTTGGTTTGAGAAATGATTTGCATGCCCTTCAAGAAAGAACAAGGATCGTTGAGGCACAGCCAGGTAAGATAACCGAGAGTCAAACTCTCATTCTAGCTAAATTTGCTGGTAAAGCTGAGCCCAACCCTGTTGAAGAACTCAAAATGATGAGGATCCAAAGGGAGGAGCCTAAAGAACTTGACTATAGTAATGCTACTTCACCAAGTTACACCGTTGAAGATCTCGTAAAAGGGATCAACGTCAAGATTCTGATAAGTGAAGGTAGTGAGGAAGCTATGTAACAACATTTTGTCAATCAAGTAGCAATAAAGGTACGTGAGCTTGAAGAAGAATACAAGAAAATTTCTGAAAAATTACCTATTAAACTAGATGACATATTTGAGTGGGTGTCCCACTCATCTGGCCCAAGTGAGTATCATCAAGGTCAAGCTATTGACCATAAAAGAGCGCTCCATGGGAGGCAACCCATGTGAAATAAAGGTTTGAGTTAAGTTTTTAGTTTTAGCTTAAGTTTTTGTTAAATAAAGAGTGATAGAAAACTCCATTCGAGGAGAAGAAGTTCGGTAGTACTTGAAATTCTACTTTATTCATGCTATTGTTGGTCGACAATATTTACTGTCAATTTTCTGTCAAAAACAAGATATATCACTAAGTTACAGGAAAAGAAATAGTTTACGAAGAAACAGATTTTTTTTATGCACACTGAGAGTTTAATGACCAACTATACGGCATGAATAAAAAAATCCGGCCGTATAGCTCTGGTCGTATGGATATCTTTGCCATCGAAAATTATTCTGCAATATGTACTGAGAGTTTAACGACCAACTATACGATGGAAATAAAAAATTCCGGCCGTATAGCTCCGGTCGTATAGATATCAATGCCTTCATACAATTTCTTTTCATATGTACTGAGAGTTTAACGACCAACTATACCGCAGGAATAAAAAAATTCCGGCCGTATAGCTTTGGTCGTATAGATATCGATGGTTTTGTAAATTTTCCTTCAGAGGGACAGACAGTTTAACAACCAACTATACAGCCGGAACATTTTGTTCCGCCCGTATAGCTGCGCCGCCAGGAGGAAAACCTAATTTTTTGACAAAAGGCCAACTATACGGCCGGAACACATTGTTCTGACCGTATAGTTCCGCCCGTATAGTTGCGTCCGACCACAAAATCGCAAGGGAAGGTACTCCCAACTCAAAAAATTCAATCCTTTTTCTTTCTTCTACCTCCAAACTCTCTCAAAACCTCAAGAGATCTCCATCTCTACTCAATTTCGTCTGATTTCCTCGCACACAAGTGATATACGGTATGTTTCTCATCCAATTCTCCAATTAGTTTTTGCAAATTCATCTTCGATCTATTGTCATTGTCAATCTAGGGTGAGACCTACTATGAATGAATTGCCATGATTTTCTTGCCTAGATTATTATTATGAGGAGAATTCTTTAGTGTGCTATGATGAGGAATATGATGCACTTACTGTTGTTGGATCAAAAAGTTTTATTTTTGCCTTTCTTCAATGTTTTAGATGATGAACACAAGGATCCAAACTCATGCTCGTGCCACCGCTAGCGCTTCTTGGACTGCCGCTCAGGAACGCATGGGGATATGATTCAAGAATGAAGCTCATCGTGATCGCTTCAACAGGATCAAGAACCGCGAAGTGAAGGCCACCAAGTGGACTTGCCCCATCATATTGAACCAACTCGGTATTGCTGATGACCTCAATTTACTTTGCAATAGATCTATCCTGCAAAACTTTGTGTACAGTGATGTACCTACTTATCGCCGCTTAACCATTGAATTTCTTAGTTCATTGCAAAGCACCGTTAAACAATGGCAATGGGAGGATACTATTTCTTTCCGTCTGATGAACAACAACTACACTTTAACATTAGATGAATGGTTCGCATGTTTTAATTTGCCAAACAATGATATTCATGCTTTACGCGCATCCTTTACTGGCCTAGAACCTACCCCTGAACAATACTATAATGGAATGAGTTTCAATACTAGAATAAACAAGGGGAAGAATATTCAACATCCTGCAATTCGCTATTTGTTCTATGTTATTGCTAACACCTTGCAGGCATGTAATGAGTTCACGAGACTCAATGAGGAGGACATCCTAGTCCTTGCAAAGGCTTCTTACATCAACTGCAGCTTGTCACTCAACTTGGGCGCCATCCTTGTGCGCTACTTGGAGCACCAAGCCTCCCAAAGCCAAGGACCAATCATAGGGGGAGGCATCATCACCGTACTTGCCACTGCTCTAGGTCTCGACCTAGGTGAGTTGCAACCCGTACTAGGTGAGACACGTGTTGGTTTCTCCACCTTGAGAGCATGTGTAATGCTCACTAGGAGAGGTGGTGCTTATTACCCGCATATTGCTAGAGCTGGGCGTATCTATCCCGCTCCTATGCCTAATGGTCTTTTCTCTATCGAGGAAGGACGTTTGCTATATGATTCTCAGGTTGAGCAACACCAACCCGAGGAAGAGATTTCGGAGGAGGATGAGGACCAAGAGGAGGAGCAAGAAGTTCCTTATCAAGAGGAGCAGCCACAAACCTAGTTTGCCACATACCAAGATTTCCAAGGACTTGGAGGCACTATGGAGAGGATGCATAGCCTCTCTTTGAACCTTCGAGAATCAACAAGTAACCTCTCAACTCAATCTGCGAACTAGAGTAATGACTTTTCCTGCCACCACAATGATTTGAAGGGCTTGCAAAAGCCTAAGCTTGGGGAAGTTTCCTCATGTATCTTTATTTGGCATTTATTTGTTTTTATTTAGAGGTTGTGTTTTTATTTGAGTTTATAAGCACTCGTGTTGGTTTCCCCAACACTTTATCTTTAGTTCTTTCTATTTTTCTTTCGAAATTTTATAGCCGAGCTTTGCCGCCAATTTTCTATTCTTTAAAGTTCCTCTCTTAAAAACCACAAAAAGATTTCTCCATTTTTCCTTATTTCCCTATTTCTTTTCTTTCCGCCTCGAGGTCTTCATACATTTGTAGGAGAGTGGTAAACTTCGAGTTTCCAAGAAACAAATAAAAAAGGAAGAGAGAAGTGGAACCAAACATGAGGGGTATGCCTTATGACTCCCACTTTTGAAGTTTGAGAAACCCATGCCGGTTAGTACTAAATGTTGAGATATTATATTGGTGGAGTGAGTCCTTGTAAGATTTTCGTTTGCATGGGTATTTAATTGGGTACGTTTTGTTCCAGCTCTCGTAATTAACCAAGTCTTGCCTAAAAATTGCTAAACAATTGTAATAAGAAAAAGTCTCATAATTGAAGGCTTGGGTGTTCTAGTGTTTAGTATTGAAGGCTTATCTCTAGAGATACTCAACACCACTGAAAATGTTGATTGACTTGATAGCTCTCTTTGAAAGGATTTGTTCGATTGAATTAATGTTTAGCAGTTTTTGTGAGCATGCCAAAGTTTGACGTGTTAATCATAAGAATGATATAGCTTTATGCGTGTCAAACTTCATGGGATGCCAACAACTCCGCTGGCCTACGAACGATCTTCATGGAGGAAACTCCTAGATTTCGGCTATGAGTTGATTAAACACTTGTAGCAGCAATGCTATAATGGGTAAGATTTTTGGCACTCCCGGGTAGCTGTAATAATGATGGAATCACTCCTCTGGACAACGGTCTATGATTCAAGTGTGGGGATAAATACTTTCATGAGCACCAGTGTAAGCAACCAGTGCAACTACTTAAAATTTAGACGGGAGATTTTGGTGAAATCCTGTCATAAGCTATGCGCGCATTGTAATTATTTGATGAGCCATGGGAGCAACCTTCTTGCTGTATATTGTCAGCACATACCCTGTCTAGCGTGGAATCACCGACTACAATCAGTCTACCAGTGAGTGTGGCGGATCAAGTGATGCTTCTATTATTGGATTCTGGTAGTACCCATAGTTTTATCAACATAACTTTGAAAACAACATCGGTGTCTGATGGCTCTGAAATATAGCCATCTAATGACATTTAAACTAGATATTAATCATATTCTTGATGAAATATCTCTCTAAACCCTGCCACTAATGCTAATATTCAGAGGAGTATGCAATCCTTTCTTTTATATTTTTTCGTGCATAGATAATGTCGTTTAAAGGAGGGAATCACTATATTAAAGTCAAAGATACGAGATTTCCAACAACCAGAAGAAACTAGGAGCCTTACAACGGAGCTAGACGCTTTAACGACCAACTATACGGCCGGAGAAAAAATTCTGACCGTATAGCTCCGGTCATATATTTGGCACCGCCACTGTTAGGTCTAACAGAACAACTTTTGTGAAGGGACTCCTATATAAAGAAGCCTCAGGCGATGAGAAAACATCTCTCGCTCCACCACGAAGAAGCTAGAATCCGCCAAAAAGCCGCCTCTAGATCTCCAAACCCTTCTCAATCTCCATAGCCATATTTCACCACTTGTAATAGTAGATCTCTTCTCCGATTGGTGACATTGTAAGACTATTGCTATCAATCTTATGATTTTTATTACAATGTTTATGATTGTTGATCTCATCTCTATGTGTGAGTAATTATCCTTGGGCTAAGGGCTCCGGCCTAGCCATGTAGCAATTGTGCATGTGAATTATCATAGATGGGATCGTGTATTAGTTTGTATGACATGATGATTATTATATCCTCTATTGCCTCAATCCAAGGACTTGTTAGGTACCCCAGACCCCGAGGGTTGAGCCATGTATAGGGAGTATGAGTCACTACAAGAAAAGTTGGCTTTTACAACGGACGATTTTCATGGTTGAAGGCCCATTTTTCGTGGCTAAAAAGTCTTCTACGACGGATGGCCATTGTGGTAAAAGCCCCATCACAAAAGAATCTACCACGGTTTTTTCCTGACCGTGGCGGATCGCAACCTTCAACCAAGAAAACTTGTTCCGTCGTAGATCTGTTTGCCAGCCGCGTTAACTGTTGACGTCATGGAAACTGCCACGTGGCAGTCACCGTTAGCGGCCAGTTATCACCGTTAACGGCGATAGAAACCGTGGCAGAAGCCAGGCCTAGCCAAGGGCTACTAAATTATAATTGGGCCGGCTCATTAGGGGATCCCAATAAGAAGATGGATCGTTACTATTTTGTCCTGCACTGTATGAAATGGGCCCAAAGTTGCAGCCAGCAGCGGCCCACGAACTTTTAGGCCCAATACCGTTTCAGCCTAAAGAAGGCCCATGATGGTCCAACACTCTGCGGCCCATTAGCAGCCTCCGCCAAGTCGCTCCTATACATTTAAGGCCTGCGGGCGGCCCATCACTGTTTATCGGAACCCATCGTGGGCGGCCTACTGATGGCCCTTGTCTAAGATGGCCCGTTACTGTTCAGGCCTGTTACTATCCTGGCCTTTCACTGTTCCGGGCTTTACCTATTGAGGCCCACAAGCGGCCCTTTACTGTTGTAGTCTGGTAAATGTGCATTTTATTCGCCCTCGCTTTGGAAATTTCTCGGTCGTTCATTACGGCTTTGTCACTATTATGGCCTTTCATTGTTGCAGCCCTTTACTATTGCGGCCGGCTACTGTTTTGGCCTATTAATGTTTTGGGATTTCACGGTTTCTTGCCTGTTACTGCGATGGGCCGTTTCTGTTACGGCCTGCTACTGTTAAGGCCTATTACTGTTATGGCCCATTACAGTTATGACCTATTACTCTTATGGCCTGTTACCATTACGGCCTATTACTGTTACATCCAGTTACAACTTGTAGGTCGGCCTATTACGTTTACGGCCTTTTACAGTTTTGGCCTTTTCTGAAGCCCATGCCAATATCATAAAACCTTTATATAATCCAACATTTTTTACTGTTCATCGTCAACCGAATACACGATGAGCCAATAACAAAGCACGGTACTGTTTCCTAATCGACCTGCCTGGCGTAGTTACCGTAACGACTACCGCATATGTGGACGGCGTCAACTAAATGCATACATGGACTACGTGAGTTATCTAGATATTACATCAGCTGCAAACTTCTTAAAATTATTACATATTATCAAATCAAGGGAAAGAAAAATCAGCATTTCAATTGACAATCAAGTTGATAACAGAGTCCTCAATTGATCACCTGCATCTTCCTTTGATTGTGACAGCTACATTGGAGGAGACATGATCTTGCAGCCCCCTCTTTGGTGGCGATAGCAATGATTGCACCCTGAAACTAAGTAATAACAAGTTAATACATCAAACAATACAAACTACTCATTTGAGTGATATGACAGGAGCTATGATCTGGAGTTTACAACTAAGCAATGGTTCAATTATTGACCAACACATCAAACAAACAGGACAAGCAAGCATGCATTAAACAAGTGTGCCTACCCTAAAACGAGCAATCAAAAAATGTGTGTGTGTGGCTTATAATTTCAGCAATAATAAACTAGCTAGGTCATTTCAATAAATATATGGAAGCAGTTCTATACCCTAAAATGCAAGCGACGTCAGGTGACTCGGAATTTGTGCTGAGACACAAAATGGCATGCAGTTACAGTCATAGCGAAGAATGAACTAGATAGAAATTATAACCGCATCATACGAGAACTTGTACAACAGGAATGCAAACTACAAATGAACTATATATTGTAGAGGATAGTTATGTCATGACTTAGGATGAACCAGACCCAGAACCAGATGCAAGATATAATAGCGTCGCTCGTGAACCTGTAGAGCAGGACAAACAAGCATTAGACAAGTGTGCCTAGAATGAAATGAGCAATCAAACAAAGTGTTTCTTAGAATTTCATCAAATATAAAAAAGCGAGGTCATTTCAGCAAATATATATGGAAGCAGTGGCATCTCCTAGAATGCATAGTCGTTGGGTGACTCAGAATTTGTGGTGAGCTACACAATGGCATGTAGTTACTGTCATAGCTAAGAATCATCCAGATAGAAATTATAATGGCATCATAAGAGAACGTCTATAGCAGGAATGCAAACCACGAGTGAACTACATAGTAAAGGACAATTATGCCGTTATCAGGACGAACCAGCACCAGATAAGTAATTAATGACATCCCTTGTGAACCTATAGAATAGGCTATGCAAACCAACATGTTCATTATTCCATTTTGAGCTATATTCAAGAAAAAGGAAATAGTTAGTGATGCAACTTTTGAAGAAGAATATGGCAACAACAAAATTATAATCGAATTAGTACGAAGAGTTTAAACGGCTACTATAGGATAGCAGAACGATGCCAAGGAGGAAATAATAGCAGGAACTAATCTCATGATGAACCAGATAGATTCAACAATTGTAGAGCAGGGAATCCACACTAATATTTTTCGTCGACTTCAGATTTTGCAAGAATTACACGGTAGCAGGCAATTACCGTTGTATGGAGTAGCTAAGAACATGTGTATGACAAAATAACAGACATGTCCATGACTTGAAATTTGTAGAGCAACGTATGCAAACCAACATGTCTAATGACCTTGTATGTACTAGCACGGATAATAGGCATGCCCACTGACTTGTATGTACGAGCACGATGACAAAAATGCAGTTCACTACGACATGCTTAAACCTGCTATACTGCTGACAAAACAAAAACAAGTTGCAGATTTGGTTAACCTTGGTCAGAGAGGCGTCTAAGCATCGTCGGTACCGTGCGAGTGATGTCCAGGTCACTGAGAGTGCTGCGGTTGCGGTGGCTGTTGGCGTCGGGGAAGCAGATCTTGGGTGGTTGATGCCGGCTTGAGCACGGTGGATGAGAGCGTCGCTGAGGCAGATCCGGTGCAGCAAACGGCGACGACCGAGCAGCTGGTCTAGAGCGGTGGACATGGAACTCCCTGAACTAGATCACGTCCGGTGTACACTGGTGAAGCAGATCCGATACAGTTGGGTATCTTTCGGCGGTTGGGAAGTAGAGCTTGGGTGGCCGATGATGCCATCGGCATGGTGAACGACACCGCAGCTCCGATGCAGTGGCAGAGAGACCCGGTGAACCAGATCCGGTGGGTGAGCATCGGTGAAGTGGCTCCGCGACGGTGCACGAGACTGCCACTCAAGCGGGCCCGGCCGTCGTGGAATTGCCACCGGCCGGTGCGTGTCGTGGTCGTGGAGGTGAGGGCGTGGGAGAGAGGGGGCTGGGATTTTTGGAATGACCAGCGGGAAAATCTGGGCGAATCCGGACTAAGGAGGTGAACAGAAACATAAATTACGATCGTGCCCCCAAGCTACCAACTTTAGCTTGCCCATAGGGCGTCAGAACAATGGGTAGAATCTAAATTTTGAAGTCAAAAGTTTTTGAAACTGAGGGGCGGGAAATACTTCAAGATCGGTGTGTGATTTTGCCGCTTGATTGAGATAATGAATTTGGCGACTGTCTATCTAATAATAATATAAAAATGGTACTGCTATGTTGGGATATTTTGCCTTAAAGTTTTTGAAACCGAATTGCAGGAAATGCTTCAAAGTCAGCATATGGTTTAGCCGCTTGATTGAGATTTTGAATTTGACAAGCGCCCATCTGATAATAATACAAAAATGGTACAACCTCGGTGGGAGATTTCTCCTCAAAGTTTTTGAAACAGAGGGACGGGAAATGTTTCAAAGTCGGTGTGCGGTTTTGCCGCTCGATTGAGATTTTGTATTTGACAAGCGCCCATCTAATAATAATAATATAAAAATGGTACTCCCTAGGTGGGAGATTTTGGCTCAATGTTTTTGAAACGGTTAGGCGGGAAATGCTTCGAAGGCGGTGTGTGTGATTTCGCCACTCGATTGAGATTTTGAATTTTGTTAGCGTCCATGTACTACTACTACTAGTAGTAAAAAAGGTGGTAGAACGTACGGCTATATGGTCAGGAATTCATGGCCGAGAGTCACATAAACTGATCATCCATATAACCACACTTGAGGTACTTCCTGTGTTCGCTATTACTAGGCCGGAGTAGTACTCGTTCGGAGAATTAACTTCACCTACTCGCTTTATAGCTAGTTATTACATGCAGTAGTAATCCTAAAATCCAGCCAATGCACGTGGCCACCGCATCTAATTGAAAACACGCAAGCCAATGGATGCACTCCCGTTTTAACAACATGATTGACCAGGAGCATTACACGACGTGGTGGTCCATATTTTACGGTCAACTAGAGGACTAATTGAGCAAAATTAGGAGCATTAATTGGTCCTCCGGCCTAGCAATTGAGGCTGTAAAATAATTAAGAGGTATATACACCTTTAGTCCCACATCTTGCACCACGAGAACATTTTAGTCCCACACATATTGAAAAATAAGCAATACTAGTCCCTCAACTTATATCTCGAGAGCATTTTAGTCTAATTTAATGGAATTTCTGTTAATTTGACTTAATTTGTCCATAAATGACGTTGATTTTTTTAAAATGACACCTCTATATTTTTTATGTCATTTGTGTCCTATGCGGCCACTTGTTAGTAGACGTATAAATAAAATAGTTAAATCTCTAAGAGGAGAATGGATTCGAACTTAACACTTTTGTACAACGACACACCCACCCAAAAGCCACTATGCCGGTAGATGCCCACGACTAATCATGTGAGACGAGGAGTACTTGAGAGGACGTAATTATACCAGACGGGGAGTACTTGGGGGAAAGTAATTATTTATACAATAAAAAAGCACATACGAACGCAAAAAATGTTCACGTCTATGTTGGCACGATCCATAATATCAATTGTATAGTTTTGTCGTTAACCTAGTAGCTAGCTGTAGTGTCTAGAATAAACTTGAGTTTTTTCTTATTCGCAAAAATGAAAAGGAATAAAGTTGAGTCGTTATTGTACCCCAGAACACATATTTTTGAATATCTAAAATAAAGAACATATCAGCCAGAGCGCTCTTCAGTTAATCACTTCTGTGTGCATGTTGTAGTGGCAATGTTGATTTCTTCAGTAGCGCAGGTAATCGGTTCGATACCCTATAATGCATTGGTAATTTTTCTTATTTGTTTTCTTATTTAGATCCTCCTGTCAAGTCGTACCAAGGTCACAACTGGCAGGCAGAAAATACACAGGGGCATTTTGCAAAAATTATGATGCCACATGTCACTTCTAGAATTAGTTACGACGAATTCAGACAAAATCACAGAAATTTGATTGAATTGGACTAAAATGTTCCTGGTTACAAGTTGTGGGGCTAGTGTTGCTCACTTTGCAAGATGTGGTACTAAAACGCTCCCGCAGTGCAAGTTGTGGGACTAAAAACGTATATACCTCAATAATTAACGACCGTGCTATTGAGAGAACATGAGGTTTTTAGCTCCACGGAGCATACACCCCATCCAGCCACATGGTGAGCATCCAAGGGCACAACTAAAAAGCAAAATTGAAAAATAGAAAATGCCATGCAAAAAATGGAAAATGCCTTGCGTTTGCGTGTGCCCTGAGGCACCAGGGAGTGCAGATTTTCTTCTTAGATTTTGGGATAATTAAATACAATGAGGTTATGATACTACTACTACTAGTATCATCCTACACCTACACACTCACGTGTTCCCAGGAGTCGTAAGCTGGTGTGCACACAACCGTTGTACCGTAATTTGTGCACGTGCACATGCGCATGCCAGTTTGATGAAACGCGCTTGCGGTTGCTGTGTGCGTGCCGTCGTCTCGTTTCCACACAATTTACTTGGCTTTCCTAGGACTTTGTTTAAATGTGTGTCTCTGAAACTGCTTCCTGTGCCAGTTGGTGGGACCGAGACCACACGAACGCCATCATCCATGGCCGGCAAGAAGCAGGAGGACTCGCCATGGGCTGGTCTCCCTGAGGGACTCGCCTAGAAGATAGCTAACATCTTCCTTTCAATGGACGACTTCGACTACTACGCCGCCTTTTGGGAAGTCTGCAGCGCCTGGCGCGGCTTCATGGAGGAGCGCTTTATGCCAGCCAATTGGATTGTTCTAGAGCACCAGTTGTCGGAGGAGTATCGGGTGGAAGACGCCGCCATCACGTTGCCGAACATGAGAACTGGCCGCCACCTTGAGAAGAAGATTAGTCGGGTTATTCACAGGTGCTTTCTTTACATTCATCTGTATATATGCGATCCATTTTGTTGCATTCACATCCTATACTATCTGTTTTTCAAGTTCTGTTTCTTCGTCCACTTGTTGCCCAGGGTTTTGCTCCATGGTTTACCTTGATTGAATTTTAGTCTGTTTACCTTGACTGAATCTCTATTTCTCCTCCCTCTATCTCCGGAAGGTACTTTTATGTCGGTAGCACAACCGGCGACCTCCTTGTGCTTGGACAGAGGGTGCAGCCGTACAAGACCCGGTTGTACAACCCCTTCTCGGGCACTATCAAGCGCTTGAGGGCAGAGATACCGACCGAGCAGGTGGCTTCTGTCGCTGTGACGATGTTCCCGTCGTTGATGGTGTTTACATCAAACCATTAGAACACCACCATTCGGTGGGCGGATGAGAGCATGGAGGAAGGGAGTCGCCCGGTCTTTGGTGAAGGGTGGTACTCACCATATGACTTCGTGGAACTCCGGAGCATGAGTTCTTACGCTGGTGATGTTTTCGTCACAGATAGATACGGTTCTGTCCTCTCGACTATGTGTGATGCTGCTCATGGAGATGTCCAGCTGCAGCGCTGCGCACGAACCTTGGAGATGCATCCCACCGTTGCAGGCCCTGTTCCGGGCTACTAGTTCCGAGAGAATCGTTTTTACCTCATCGAGTCTGACGGGGAGTTGCTGTTCGTTGTGAGTGGACCAGTCTATGGCGGCAGGCCGGTTGTTTACTGGGTTGATACTCAGAATAGTGTCCTTCAGCCGGTTAGAGGCATCGGAAGTCATGCTCTGTTCGTTGCTGAGAATCGGTGCGTCTTTCTCGATAGTGCCAGGGTACCCACGGTGCAGGCTGGCAGCATATACTATGCAGACCTATCCGAGATTAGATCTTACAACTTTGAGGCTCTTACGTGGGAAGAGGAGCCAAGCGTTGTATATGGGTATGGAGTAGGAGGATTATGGATCAATGACTGTCCTTTCGAACTCGATCGATTGCTGGCGGAGTATTGTAGAATCATCAAGCATTCTGAGCTGTAGATGGTGCCGTCATATGGCGAGGATGGTACCACCCACTATGATTACTACGACGGCTATCCATCAGATTGATGGATTGTGTGGGTCTGCTCCTGATGTATTCTCTTCAGGTCAGATCTTTATCTGTTCACTTTGTTGAGTGAACGTCTATGAATTTTGCAAGTTCTATGGTGCCCGTGTAATACAATGGATGTTCTCCCTGTTTCGATAGATCGTGTGTTGTACCTCTTACAATTTCACCGTTTTTCATGTGTGTGTAGTAATTCTGATAGATGCTCAGTTTGTAACAATCCTCAAACAACTTACAACTGCAAATTACAGTAGATTATTACAATCCTCAGTAAACTTGATAGTAATAAAATGAAGCATAAAAGTTGCATCAGAGTCCAGACAACTAAAAAAACACCATAACTGGTGTTAAAGAAAAGGTCTATATGGAGCTTGCATCCCGAGACATGTAACAACTGGCTTCCCATGAGAGCTGCAGATGAGATTATTAAGTATGTTCTGCGTTAAAGCTTGCCTATTTTTCAATTCATATAAGTCTTTGCGTGCTATGGTGATTACTGAATCTGTTTTGTTGGCTTCTTGCTCAAAAATATCACGTGCATCTTGGAGGGCATCCTCAAATAATATTTCGGCTGAAAAACAAGGATCACTCGAAGCGGTGTGCCATGAGCAATAGGTATTGTCACTGCTGCTGTGTGAAACAAAATCTTAACTTGGAGAAGCGGGTCTTTGTTTGGCATTCAGAGGGTCATTTGCAGCCTGAAACAAACACAAAACAAGTTATAATAACATTACCATGCAATCACACCACCATGAATTTTAAATGTGTTAATGCGGTCATATATAAGGAAGGAAACAATTAATAGTGGTGGCTCATACATCTATTTCTTCTTGCATAAGTGGACCAGCTGGCGCCATGGAGCGATGCGAGCATGTGCTGCTCTGTGAAATGACTGCTCTACTTGAAGATGGATGAGACCAAGACACAACAAGTTACTTAAACAATAGACTTGGGAAACAAACTACAAGTTCATTTTGAATAACAATGCGAGTAATCAACCAAAGTACCTGATCCAGACTGCTCAAACTAGAATGTGTAGAACATGAATAAAACAAATATTAAAACTAAGCCATTATTTTTCTCATATATAAACTAGCCAGGAACTACACAATGAAATCTGCCACTAATTTAATCATAGACCAAAAATAGTAACTCAGCCAATAAAAACACATCAATTGCGAGCCTCGAATATGCTAGCCAGATAATTTTAGACAAACAATGAATCAAGCAATCACACATTGAATTATTCATGAATATCCAGATAATTTTAACGCTTCGGCGGCCTGAGAACAACAAACTAAACCATCAAATGCCTCGTATTAAAATAGTCAGTTCATTTAACTATGATACACAGTAGATACAAGAGTGAGATGAACTGCACAGAGTTCCTTATGATATATGTGTGGATCTTATCGCTAGTGTGGCCTTGTTCTTATTATTAGACAACTTAGATGCAATACACCCGACCTCTCCATATCTAGGAAATTGAACTAAGCACATGGAACAAAAGCAGACCATAGTGGGACTAAAATGTTTGACGCTAATTTTTGGCAAAAAAAATATGAAAACAAGAAAGACAAATGGTAAATTTAAGCAAACAAAAAATGTGGTAAGGACCAAATTTCGGGTGGGGGGCCTTACGGTAGGTGTTACACGAGATATATGGCGGCTCATATGGACAGGCGGAGTTTGTACTCCATTGTTGCTCCTCTGCATAAAGGTAAGGCCAACTGTAAATACAAACAGGTTCCAACATGATATACATTGGCATAAAGTGAAACAAAAGTGATGGGGTCTTACAAGATTATAGGAGTCATTCACTCTATGATATTATGTGCAAACTGTGGCTGCTCCTTGCATAATAACAACAAATAGTTTGAGCATCAGGTTAAGAGGGATCAAATCGATAGTACATAATGGTCAAATAGTATGACATGTGTAAACGTGTAGTATAGGATAGTAGGACAATAGCACGATGGAAGTACTATAGTTCGTAAATCGGCGAATTAGAGAGATATTATATAATCATATCTCATGTGGACAGGTACAACAGAGAATGTAAACAAATATGTTAAGTGACTAATAATTCACAAAGAAATAGTTCAGTACATAAAAACAGTTCAATGCGTGGAGTTTATGCGTAACCACAACGGGTTAATTTAGTACTCCCTCTATTTCAAACTATAAGATGTTTTAGCTTTGTGAAAAGAGTGCATCTAGACCTCGTTTAGTGTGTAGGTTCATCTAGGTTTGGAGTGAACCTACACACTTAAATGAGTCTGGATACACTTCTTTCACAAAGCTAAAGCATCTTATATTTTAAAATAGAGGGAGTAGATAACAGGTGTATATCAATAACCTGTTAGTTAGGAAATTTAGCACGAATACAGTACTTGCCAACAAACAAATCGCGCAGGGAGATATGGTTTTACCTCAGTCGGGGTGGCGTCTAGGCCTCCTCCACATCCTCAAGGGTCACGTCGAGGTCGCCGAAGGTGCTACGGTCATAGTGGGTGTCGACGACGGGGAAGCAGATCTTGGGCGGGCGAGGATACAAGCAAAACACTGGACCACGACGTCCATGGAGCAGATCTTAGGCGGTCGATGATGTGGTCACCGCGCCGGACAAGAGGGTTCATTGAGCAGATCAGGTGTGCGGGTACGCCGGCTAAATTGCAGCGGGGATGTTCAGGCCGGTGACATATTCCTATAGGAGAGAGAGGGGGAGGGGGTTGTGTTTAGGTACTGCTAGCACTATACTGGGAAAATTACGAGTGAAGCCCCCCACGTACCGGATTTAATAGGGGTCGAATGGGAATTTTGAAGTATCTGAAATTTTGGGGCACGAACTATGTCTGGATGCGCGGGATCATTTTCAAAAGGTGTTCAAAATTTTCATGATGCAAAGTCTTAGCTAGAAGTCGAACCACTCGTCAAAACTCTCCATGGTTTCTGATATATTAATTAACCGCTCAATGGGTACCTCCAAAAGCTTTTTTCATAAAACTTTCAAGCAACCTACAATTTATTACTTGTAGTTCAAGTTTAACCTAATTTCATTAAATTCAAGAGCAATCTATCGCACTTAGTTGCAGCTCAAGTTTGACCTAATTTCATTAAACTGTCAAGACGCAAAATCTTAGCAAGAAGATGAACCTATCGTCATAACTCTCTTTTGGTTTCTGATAGTATATTAATTGACCCCCCACGCACCCCCTCCGATGGGTACCTCTAAGAGATTTTCCGTAAAACTTTCAAAGCAACCTACACAGTTTACTTGTAGTAGTTCGAATTTTACCTATTATATTTTTTCCGCTTTGCCTATTATAATTTTATATAGTGATGATATGCCAGATGTCTATTATCTGAGTCTCACGTGCAGGGCACGTGCAATTTACTGGTACTTGTAGTTTCAAATTTGACCTAATTTCGATAAATCGACATAAAGTCATTCTAATGGGTAGAGTTAGCTGGGAAGTTTGAAAACTCATAAAACATGGGAATCGTTGGTACAACTTGTTGGTCCAATATATATGTATGTAAACTTGGCTTGTGGCATTTAGATCCAATATTCTTCGGACTTTTCTTTAGGAAAAAGAACAATCTCACTCGTATTCTTCACTCGGAAAATGTAGAATTGAATGTTCTTTCTTGATAGTTGAAAACTCACACCGACGACACTGTTTACTACAAGAAGATGTATCGATGATCTACCTATGAAAAGACATTTAATTCAAGAGCAATCTATGGTGTTTACTTATAGCTAGCTCAAGTTTGACCTAATTTTGTTAAATTACCAATATGCAAAGTCTTAGCAAGAAGTCGAACCTATCGTTGAAACTCTAGCTGGTTTCTGGTATATTAATTTTGAACCCTCGATGGGTATGTCCAAAATCTTTTTCGTAAATCTATCAAAGAAAAACCTACAATTTACTTGTAGTTTAAAATTTGACCTAATTCCGAGATATCGACATAAAGTTATTCAAATGTGCGAGGTTATCTATAGGAAGCTTCAAAACCCATAAAACATGGGAATCGCAAGTACAACATGTTGTCGATCCACTATATATATATGTCTGTCAACTGGGCTTGTGGCATCCACATCCAATATTCTTTGGACTTCTCTTTACGGAAAAAACAACTAACCTCGTTCGTCTTCACTCAGAAAACGTAGAATTCAATGTTCTTTCCTGGTAGTTGGACACTCACACCCACGACACTGCTTACTACTAGAAAATGCACCCATCTACCTCTAAAATTACATTTAATTCAAGAGCTATCTATCGCACTTACTTGTAGCTCAAGTTTGACCTAATTAATTTCGTTAAATAGTGAAGATGCAAAATCTTAGCGAGTAGTTGAACCTATCGTGAAAAACTTTCGTTGTTTTCAGATATATTAATTGTGACCCCTCGATGGGTACCTCCAAAAGATTTTTCTTAAAACTTTCAAAGCAACCTACCATTTACTTGTAGTTTCAAATTTGACCTAATTTCGATAAATTGACATATAGTCATTCGGTCAAATGGGCAGAGTTAGCTAGGAAGTTTGAAAACTCATAAATAAAATATGGGAATCGTTGGTACAACATGTTGGTCCACTATATATGTCTGTAAACTTGGTGTGATATTCACATCCAATGTTCTTCGGACTTCTTACGAAAAAGAACAACCTCGCTCGTCTTCACTTGGAAAATGTAGAACTGAATGTTCTTTCCTGATAGTTAGAAACTCACATTGACGACATTGTTTACTACAACAAGATACACCGATCTACCTCTGAAAATACATTTAGTTTCAAGAGCAATATATCGCGCTTAATTACTTGTAGCTCAGGTTGGACCTAATTTCGTTAAATTGTCAAGATGCAAAATCTTATCAAGAAGTTGAACCTATCGTCAAAACTCTCGGTGTTTTATGATATATTAATTGTGACCCGTTGATGGGTACCTCCAAAAGTTTTGTAAAACTACAAAAGAAACCTATAATGTACTTGAAGTTTCAAATTTAACCTAATTTTGATAAATCGTCATAAAGTCATTCGGTCAAATGGGCAGAGTTAGCTAGGAAGTTTGAAAACTCATAAAACATGGGAATCGTTGGTACAACATGTTGGTTGATACATTGCAAATGTATCTATAATTTTTGATGTTCCATGCTTGGTTTTATCTACTTTATTATGTTTTGTCCACACTTTGGAGTACTTTTCATATGATTTCTTGGACTAACCTATTAACAAGATGCCACAGTGCCAGCTGCCTGTTTTCTGCTGTTTTTGGTTCCAGGAAGTCAGAAAATGAATATTCTCGGAATTGGACGGGACAAAAGCCAAAGTTACTATTTTCCCGGAAGACTCACGGAGCCAGAAGGAGAGTCGGAGAGGGGCCACAAGGTGGCCACCCACCCCGGCGCGGACCAGCCCAGGCCGCGCCAGGGCATGGTGTGGGCCCCCTGGCCGGCCACCGACCTTGCCTCCTTCGCCTATAAGAGCCTCCCGATACCAAAACCCTAGATCGTCAATCAGAAATCCACGAAAAGTTCCACAGCACCGCTACCACCAAAGGGGAGATTCGGGGGACAGAAAGTCTCTGTTCCGGCACCCTGCCGGGACGGGGAAGTGCCCTGGGAGCCATCTCCATCGATCTCCACCACCATCTCCATCACCGTTGCCGATTCCCATGATGAGGAGGGAGTAGTTCTCTCTCGAGGCTAAGGGTTCTACCGGTAGCTATGTGTTCATCTCTCTCTCTCTATGCATGATCATATTGTGATCATGAGCTTGTAATCTATAGATCTACCTTGCTATTCAAGTGCTTTAATAGATCTCTGCTCTCCCCATGTGTGTGAAAGTGATAGCGTGCACACCGTGGTGGTACTTAGGCTAGATATTACAAATACTTGTTATGAGTTATATTTGGAGTTGGATGTCTTTATGAAATTGTGGTGTTTGTTGGAACCATCTAGTGCTCAAGGTGACAGTGTGGGGTTTTCTAGATGGGAAAGATGAACTTTGAGGTGTGCTGTTATAGCCCTACCATGGATTAGAGTGTCCAACCGAGAGTAGTTCAGCGTAGTATCATAAAGAAGAATATATTTATATGAGAGTGTTCACTAGTGAAAGTATGATCCATAGGCCTTGTTTCTAAGCATTGATACACCGTTTGCAATTAGATCTATTACATGTTTGCTTGCTTCTATCTTTATTTCAGTTTTACTTTAGTCTTTTCCATGCCACCAAGCTATTTTCTAGCACCGTTACCACTTATAATTATCCATACCACTTGTATTTCACTATCTCTTCGCCGAACTAGTGCACCTATACACCTGACAAGTGTATTGGGTGTGTTGGGGACACAAGAGACTTCTTGTATCTTGATTGCAAGGTTGCTTGAGAGGGAATACCTTTGACCACTTACTCCCTGAGTTCGATAAACCTTGGGTGATCCACTTAAGGGAAAACTTGCTGCTGTTCTACAAACCTCTGCACTTGGAGGCCCAACAACTGTCTACAAGAATAGAAGTGCGTAGACATCAAGCTATTTTCTGGCGCCGTTGCCGGGGAGTCAAGGAAATCTTCACAAGGGGAGTCCCTCATAACCAATCTCTTTACTTTGTTGTTTTTGTTTTGCTTAGTTTCTTTTTGCTTTGTTTGCTTGTTTTGTTATCAAAAACACAAAACAAATTAGTTTTACTAGTTTGCTTTCTTATTTGAAAACCCAAAAAAATGACTACTCTTGAAAACACTAAGTTGTGTGACTTCACTAGCACCAACAACAAGGATTTTATGAGTACACCTATTGCTCCACCTATGCCTGGAAATATTTTCTTTGAGATAAAACCTGCTTTAGTCAATCTTGTTATGAGAGAGCAATTTTCTGGTATTGGTAATGAAGATGCTGCTTCCCATCTAAATAACTTTGTTGAACTTTGTGAGATGCAAAAGCATAGGGATATAGATGGTGATATTATTAAGCTGAAATTGTTTCCTTTCTCTTTGAGAGGAAAAGCTAAAGAATGGTTGAATTCCTTAACTAGGAATAGTATTGATTCTTGGACTAAATGCAAAGATGCTTTTATTGGAAAATACTATCCTCCTGCTAAGATTATATCTATGAGAAGTGAAATAATGAAGTTTAAACAACTTGATAATGAACATGTTGCTCAAGCTTGGGAAAGAATGAAATCTTTGGTAAAGAATTGTCCCACTCATGGGTGATCGCTTGGATGATCATGCAAACTTTTTATGCAGGATTGAACTATTCTTGAAGGAACCTATTGGATTCTGCTGGAGGTACCTTTATGACCATCACTTTGGGTGCCGCAACAAAACTTCTGGACAATATGATGGTTAATTATTCTGAATGGCATACTGAGAGAGCTCCACAAGGTAGGAAGGTAAATTCTGTTGAGGAAACGTCCTCCTTGAGTGATAAGATTGATATTATTATGTCTATGCTTGTTAATGGGAAAGCCCATATTGATCCAAATAATGTTCCTTTAGCCTCTTTGGTTGCTCAAGAAGAGCAAGTTGATGTGAACTTCATAAGAAATAACAACTTTGGCAACAATGCTTATGGTAATAACAATTATAGGCCCTACCCTCCTAATAATACTTATGGCTATAATGGTAAACCTGGATTACCTAGTGAAGGAAGAATTTTAGAAATTGAAAGAGCCACTAAAAACTTCATGCAAATGCAATATGAGCAAAATAAACTATTCACTAAAACTATGGAGGAACAATCTACCATCTTGAAGAACATTAGCCATCAACTTGAGAGTCTAAATAGGGAAATTCCTAGTTTACAATTGAAACTCTCTAATGCTGAAAGAAATATATCATCTTTGTCTGAAGCTCAATCCTCTTTGATCAATAAAATGGCTGCTAAACCTGAAACTAATGATAATCCCTTTGCAGCTACTAATGCTATACAAGTAAGAATTGATGAAAATGTTAGACTATTAGCTGAATTACATGCTAAGTGGGAAAGAGAAGATGAAATTGCTAGAAACATTAGTGTTTCTACTATTACCACCACTAGTGTTGAGGCTAGTAATAGTTCTACTACTTTAGATGATAAGTATGGTTTTGATCTTGATGGTTGCAGTATCTCTGAAATTGTTAAGTTCCTACAAAAGCTTGCTAGAAGTCCTAATGCTAGTGCTATGAACATGGCCTTTACAAAACACATTACTGATGCTCTCATAAAGATTAAAGAAGAAAAGATGAAACATAAAGCTTCTATTCCTATAAAACAAAAATATGGTTGGGAACCCATCATTAATATGAAAGTGAATGACTTTGATTTCAAAGCTTTATGTGATCTTGATAGTAGTGTTTCTATTATGCCTAGAAGGATTTATGATATGCTTGATTTGCCTCCTCTTGAAGATTGTTATTTGAATGTCCCACTTTATGATAATGCTAAAAAGAAACTCATGGGGAGTCTTAATGATGTTCTTATTATGGTTAACAATTCCTATGTCCCCGTTGATTTCTATGTTTTGGATGTTGAATGCAATGCTTCTTGTCCTATTACTTTGGGAAGACCTTTTCTTAGAACTGTTGGTGCCATCATTGATATGAAAGAAGGCACCATTAAATATCAACTCCCACTCAAGAAAGGTATAGAACACTTCCCTAAAAAGAGAGAAATTTTTTCTTTTGCTTCTCCTAAGAAAACAAAATTTGATCTTAATGCTTCTTCATTTGAGAACACTTGATTCTTTGTTTGCTTCTTATGCCTAACTTAAAGGCGTTAAAGAAAAGTACTTATTGGGAGATAACCCAAAAGTTTTAGACGAGTCTTGGAAGTTATTACTTCAGTAATAACCGCTCCTTATCATTTTTATTTGCTTTTTTGTGCCAAGAGTAACCTCTAATGAGAGAGAAGTAATGCTTGGGAAAGTTGCTATCCCAAAACAGATTTCTGTGCTTCACCGTAAAATTTCGTGTAAAATCTCTGAACGTCCTTTTGAGGCGTGAATTTTTGCGCTTCTTACCCAGGTTGTTATCTAACTTACGTTAGTTCAACACTTTTTGATTTGAGCAACAGAAGGTCTTCGAAAAAATTCGTCTTTACCTGCTGGTCTGTTTTGACAGATTTCTGCCATTATTTGCATTTGCTTCTTGTTGGTTCCTTTTTGAGTTCTTTTTTGGGGAATTGAGCTTTTTGGGGGAAGTGGTACAGTAGCTTGTGTTTTAATGGAAGTTTTATTGGTGTTAGAACTGAATCTAAAAGACTTATTATCTTGAGTGCACTAATGTTGCTAATAAAGATTGTGTGATGTTTTGTATGAAGGAAAATTTCAGGTGTATGGAAGGAATGAGTAATGAGATGAAGGATGGACTAAAGCTCAAGCTTGGGGATGCCACACGTGTCACCCCAAGAAATATACAATAAGTACAAGCGTCAAAGCTTGGGGATGCCCAAGGCATCCCCCTCTTCATTAATAAAAATCCTAGGTTTCTTCCAAACACTTCATTTTTATTGTTTCATACACAATTGTGTTGTTCTTGGAGTGTCTTCTTTTTCGTTTTCGTTTTGGTTTTTCATTTGCTTGGTTTTCTTAGTTTGCTGAATAAATTGGTTGGACCCCCTCTTTCATACATTGGTTTTCAAATAGTTTGGTTTGGATTGGAGAAGAGTAGGAAAGTTCATGCTTATGTGGTAAAAAGAGCTCGCTTTTGACTGTGGCCTATGCTTTGTCATGCCATGATTGATATTGTTTTGGCTTTATTCTTAGTATTCTTTGCTGTAGTATGACTTGTTATAAACAATTGAGATTGCTTAATGTGCCTTGGATGAATCATGCGTTGTTTTAGCATATTAAAGCATAGTATAGTGGTATTCTCCTTTGATGCTTTATTTGGGTTGACTTGGCACATGCTCACACCATGTTATGACTATCTCAAGTCACCATAGCCTTTATGATCCTTTAGTTTTCAACTTGTAGTATCACTTTATGCTTTGATCAATGATGTTTTGTCGCTCTGCATGATTATGGCCATTATTGCTCTCTTAGTTTGTCGCTCCTAGTCTTTTGCTAGCCTCCACAACAAAGTATGAGTTCCACTCATGCATCCAACTCCCTAAAACCAAGTTATTCCAAAGAGTCCACCATACCTACCTACTAGCTTATGCTATTCCAAGTATATTCATGCTTTTGTTTACCTTCCAAATTAAACTTGTTATGAGAAAACTAGTGATTAAAGCTCTCACGAACTTGATGGCACACTTTACTTTTTGCATCTAATAAACTTGAACCATTGGGTCCTTATTTGTTGCGTATATGCTTGCGCTTTATAAGTTGAAATTAGCAGAACCATGTTTCATGGGGAATGCTTTCAACATTGCACTTGTACTTTGTACCCCATTGATATCATGTTCTTTTGCTTACAGATCCCGGCGGTGTGAAATAAAAGTGGAACTTGTAAGATCATGGAGTTTGTATGTGTGTTAGAGAAGCGCTGGTAGCTAGCCTAAGCCATGCCTAATCATGGTGGAAACTTGCAGCATCACCATAATGAGCACACTATGAAGCATCCTCAATAAAAACCTATGCAAATAGCAAATAAAAAGATTGCTGAGATGCTCATTGTCTGCTTGCCTTGTCATTTTGATTATGGGAAAGCTCCCGTATCATGTGCAAGGGGTACCCAGTTGGCGGTTCTTAATGATACACATATACTTACAATGAAAAGAGCTTACTCGTGACTGAAGTTGAGTAGCATGAGGATCGGTCTTTGTAAGTAAGGGGCATGAGATTTCGGTTTATAACTTGTCAAGCATATCCTCTTAGTTCTGTCACTTTAACCTTAATCACCTTCAAGATGCTTATGATAGGGGCAATGAGAGCTAAAAGCTAATAAGTACCATAATTTTTGGAAGCTCTTTATGAAACTTGAATCTCTGCTTCCTTCTATGAAGGCCCTTCTTCCACCATTATATTGAGTCTCCACCTTCTACCTTTATGCACCTACTTTGAGAGCATAGTGGCCATTCTTAGTTCTATGTGCATTGCCCAAGAATAGTTGATTGATGCATACCTTGATATTGCTTGTTTTAAACTATTTGTATCTAGTCACTCTTATGAACTTTCAAGGTGTCCTATGCATTTATATTTGCTACTCTATGAGGGACAAGCTGAATGCTATTATGCTATGTTTTCTTTATGTGAAACAAACAAACGTCTTGCAAAGCATTGTTATTCATGAATCTTTTGTTTGTGCCTTTTCATGTTGCAACATAGTTTCTTTGTCTTATTGCTAGAACTTTGTATTTCATGTTATGATTGAAGTACTATGATCCCAGCTATCAATGTTTTACAAATACTTTGATCAAGTTTATGATGGTGCATGTCACCTAAAAAATTATTCTTTCTTTTTATCACTTACCTACTCGAGGACGAGCAGGAGTTAAGCTTGGGGATGTTGATACATTGGAAATGTATCTATAATTTTTGATGTTCCATGCTGGGTTTTATCTACTTTCTTATGTTTTGTCCACACTTTGGAGTACTTTTCATATGATTTCTTGGACTAACCTATTAACAAGATGCCATAGTGCCAGTTGCCTGTTTTCTGCTGTTTTTGGTTCCAGGAAGTCAGAAAATGAATATTCTCGGAATTGGACGGGACAAAAGCCAACGTTACTATTTTCCCGGAAGACTCACGGAGCCAAAAGGAGAGTCGGAGAGGGGCCACAGGGTGGCCACACCCCCCTTGGTGCGGGCCATCCCAGGCCGTGCCAGGGCATGGTGTGGGCCCCCTGGCCGGCCACCGACCTTGCCTCCTTCGCCTATAAGAGCCTCCCAATACCAAAACCCTAGATCGTCAATCAGAAATCCACGAAAAGTTCCACAGCACCGCCGACACCGAAGGGGAGATTCGGGGGACAGGAAGTCTCTGTTCCGGCACCTTGCCAGGACGGGGAAGTGCCCCTGGAGCCATCTCCATCGATCTCCACCACCATCTCCATCACCGTTGCCGATTCCCATGATGAGGAGGGAGTAGTTTTCTCTCGAGGCTAAGGGTTCTACCGGTAGCTATGTGTTCATCTCTCTCTCTCTCTCTATGCATGATCATATTGTGATCATGAGCTTGTAATCTATAGATCTACCTTGCTATTCAAGTTCTTTAATAGATCTCTGCTCTCCCCATGTGTGTGAAAGTGATAGCATGCACACCGTGGTGGTACTTAGGCTAGAGATTACAAATACTTGTTATGAGTTATATTTGGAGTTGGATGTCTTTATGAAATTGTGGTGTTTGTTGGAACCATCTAGTGCTCAAGGTGACAGTGTGGGGTTTTCTAGATGGGAAAGATGAACTTTGAGGTGTGCTGTTATAGCCCTACCATGGATTAGAGTGTCCAACCGGAGAGTAGTTTAGCGTAGTATCATAAAGAAGAATATATTTATATGAGAGTGTTCACTAGTGAAAGTATGATCCATAGGCCTTGTTTCTAAGCATTGATACACCGTTTGCAATTAGATCTATTACATGTTTGCTTGCTTCTATCTTTATTTCAGTTTTACTTTAGTCTTTTCCACGCCACCAAGCTATTTTCTAGCACCGTTACCACTTATAATTATCCATACCACTTGTATTTCACTATCTCTTCGCCAAACTAGTGCACCTATACACCTGACAAGTGTATTGGGTGTGTTGGGGACACAAGAGACTTCTTGTATCTTGATTGCAGGGTTGCTTGAGAGGGAATACCTTTGACCACTTCCTCCCTGAGTTCGATAAACCTTGGGTGATCCACTTAAGGGAAAACTTGCTGCTGTTCTACAAACCTCTGCACTTGGAGGCCCAACAACTGTCTACAAGAATAGAAGTGCGTAGACATCATTGGTGCACTATATATGTCAGTACACTTGGCTTTTGGCATTCAGATCCAATATTCTTCGGACATTTCTTTACGGAAAAGAACAACCTCGCTCGTCATCACTCGAAAAATTGAGAATTGAATGTTCTTTCCTGGTAGTTGGAAAATCACACCGATGACATTATTTACTATAGGAAAATACACCCATCTACCTCTGTAAATTCATATATTTCAAGAGCAATCTATCGTGCTTACTTTGTAGCTCAAGTTTGACCCAATTTCGTTAAATAGCGTCATGATGCAAAATCTTAGCATAAAGTCAAACCAGTTATCAAAACTCTTGGTTGTTTCTCATATATTGATTGTGACCCCCTGATGGGTACCTCCAAAAGCTTTTTCGTATAACTTTCAGAGCAACCTACAAAACTTTTAGTATATAGTTCAAATTTGACCTAATTTTGATTAATCGACATATAAAGTCATTCAAGTGGGTAGAGCGATAAGCTATAGGAAGTTTGAGAACTCATAAAACACGGGAAATCATAAGTATAATATGTTGGTCCACTATATATGTGAAAACTTGTCCTGTGGCATTTAGATCCTTATTCTTCGGACTTCCTTTATAGGAGAGAATAATCTCGATATCACTCGAAAAATTGAGAATGTTCTTTCCCGATAGTTGAAAACTCACACTGACAGCATTGTTTACTACAAGAAGATGCACCCATCTATCCTAGAAAAGACATTTAATTCAAGAGAAATCTATCGCGCTTACTTGCTTGTAGCTCATGTTTGACCTAATTTCGTTGAATAGTCAAGATGAAAAATCTTAGCAAAAAGTTGAAACTATCATCAAAACTCTCGGTGGTTTCTGACATATTGATTGTGACCCCTTGATGGGTGCCCCCAAAAGCTTTTTCCTAGAACTTTCAAACCAACCTACAATTTACTTGTAGTTTCAAATTTGACCTAATTTCGATAAATCGACATAAAGTCATTCAAATGGGCAGAGTTAGCTAGGAAGTCATTCAAATATCAACAAACATTTAATTCAAGCGCGATCTTTCGCGCTTACTTATAGCTCAAGTTTGACCTAATTTTTTTAAACTGCCAAGATACAAAATCTTAGCATGAAGTTGAACGTGTCGTCAAAACTCTCGGTGGTTTATGATATATTAATTGTCCCCTGAATAGGTACCTCTAGAAGAGTTTTCATAAAACTTTCAAAGCAACCTACAATTTACTTGTAGTTCAAATTTGACCTAAATTCGATAAATAATTGGCATAAAGTCATTCAAGTTGGCGGAGTTAGCTTGGAAGTTTGAAAGCTCATAAAACATGGGTATCATCAACACAACATGTTGGTCCACTCTTTATATCTGAAAACTTGTCTTGTGGTATTCAGATTCATATTCTTCGGAGTTTCTTTACGTAAAAGAACAATCTCGTCATCACTCGAAAAATTGAGAATTAAATGTTCTTTCGTGATAGTTGGAAACTAACACCGATGACATTCTTTACTACATCCCCCATCTACCTCTAAAAATACATTTTAATTCAATAGCAATCAGTTACCCTTACTTGTGTAGCAAATGTTTGACCTAATTTCGTTAAATCAGAAAAAAGTCACTAAAGTGTGCAAACTTAGCTGGGAAGATTGAAACATCCTATTTCTAAAAACTTTGGAATTATAAGAAATCATGTCCACTTTGTCTGATAATCGGGGCAGTGTAATTATTTTTTAATTGTGGTAGGTCCTGAAGGAGCGAGGTGCTTCATTAGTTAACACGCGGTCGGTGGAAGTACAAGTTACATCAAGGACCTTATAAAAATGAAAATTACATCTAAGTCTATGCATTTAGCACAAGATCCCTAAAACTAAGCAATGAAGTATCTTTTGAGGTTTGCGCGTATGCTAGATATTGTAGAGCCGAAATTTTTTCTAAAACAATCTACATTCTAGATTTTACTACTAGTACGTATAGTATACAAGAATCCACAAAACAGAGTGATCGTACTCTCTATTGGAGTAGTAACTTGGATTGGTTTTTCACATATCTATGTACTACTACTAATTATAATTTCTCAAAAAAGGTACCACTAATAAATGCACTACTAGTTTATCTGATTTGTTCTAAGATGTAGTATTACTACTATTACTAGTACTCCCTCTGTCTGAGATTATTAAGGCCATTTAAATTTGATAAGACCAAAAAAATTAATTACAGGTTGGTGTCGAAGACATGCATGCAGTCCTCGGTCTCTCCCCTGCAGCACTGTAGACCTTGCAGCAGGCCGTAGGCTTTTCATCTCTATCCAGGAGTAGATCTTCTTGCCTCTCACTCACCTGGATCTTCTTGCCTCGATCTCTCCCTCTGTCTGTAATATACTGTCTGGTGCAGTACAACGTGACACCTGCTTTATTACTCACCTGTCAACTTTCTGCAACCTTTTTGTTTTGACGAAGCATGTACAGCGTGTGGACACTGTCTAAGAAAAAAGTGGCCAAGTGCAGCTGCCGCTGGTGCGCCCATGCCTAGCGTATTCCTGTACAATCGTACCAGTACAATACGGAACTTAATCAGTATACTCTTTAGTATACCCATCCAACCTGGGTTTCTGGCCGGCGGGCACTACATCGGCGAGCCGATCTTCCCTCTGTAACCACTCCTACAAGTTCGTGTACCGCGTCGGCAGATTCGAACGTGAGCCGGCTACTATGGACGCCGTAAAGTCTGAGGCGATGATTGAGTGTCCCTACGATGGTTGCTTTAGCTTGGTCGCCTTCGACAAGCTCGATGAGCACAAGATTGCGTGCTTGCACGGCTCGTGCTCCTGCATTGATTCTGCCTATGATTTCATTGCCTCGTCGGCAGGGCTCCTTCCCCATGAAGGAGGCTCACGGGGTCATAGTAACCAGGGCCATCTACGGCATCGCCTTCTTTTGCCTCATCCCGACTCCACCACCAACAAGCACGAGCAGATTCACGCGCTTCCTCTGCAGGGATGATGGTGCCATATTCGGCCTGACCATCAGCACGCTCGGCCTGGCCGCCGTCGTGTCCTTGGTGTGCATCAGGTAGGACAAGTGCTTGTGGGTGCGGTACACGGTGAAACTATGTGCGTCTGGTCCGCCGGGGTCGTCGGACTTGCCGATGGTCGAGAGCCTTAATACGGTAAGCAAGCTGACGAGCAGCTCGTCACCGGCCAACCTCATGTCCGACAAGTTCAGGACGTACCTCGGGGTGCCTCCACGGTCCTTATGAAGGTTAGACAATCCACCCATGTATCTTTCTGGATTTGCATCGACAGGAAAAAATAATCTTAAAATACAGCTCATGATCAAGACTGTAATGGTGTATTAGCAGATAAATAGTACTACTAGTAGTACTATTTTACTACTCCAGTTTTTAGTAGTTGTCGCATGTAGGTCCTCTTTTGGAACTCAGAAGGATGCATTTTAGATGTAAACTAAGTTTGCTGCTAATATTATTACGGAGTATTTAGGGGTTTAGTACAACTTTTATGCCTTCTACGACATGGACCAGAGATAAACACACTAACCGTTCTTACAGTGCTTTGATTTTAGTCATCTAACTTAGTGATTATAGAATTTTATGCCCAAACTTGTCAATTCGACTTGATTTAAGTCTTGAACCAAGAATGTCGTCAAAATCACACTGGTGTGGATGACGCATCGACGTGGGTCCAGCGTGTAGGATAGGCTGCCCTAGAATTTAGCCTAAATATCTAGAAAATAATATGGACATCTATGACATCAACTCAATGTTATTAGAATCATCACGAACCATGGTTTCATATTATATGTGTTTGACATTATGTAAGTTAGTATGATTGTACATATAGTTGGTCAATTTTTGTAAATATTGACTTCGACAAAACCTAGTATGCTTTATAATTTGAAAATGAGGGAGCATCTAAGTACTAAAATGCGTACATGTGTATCTAGACAAAGCCAAGTCAGTAACTACTATTTTAGAATGGAGGGAGTAATTATTGATGAGTAATCTATTTTTCATAAAAATTTTACTGCTACGGCATATGCCCACGACTAGAGCATGGACCAATGTATAATAGTCACGCGACCATGTGGTGGCGGTCTACTCCGTACTGGATTACCCTACTTGTGGAGACGCACTAGTGGAGCACATGCTTGTGCCGCTCCTGAGTACGTAGTAGTATACGTAAATAGGAGTACAAAAATAGATAGATCTTGTTGCTCATCGTTCTATTTTTCATCTGTAAGGCAACCTGAACGTGACTACTACAGTAATATATTGGCACAACTTTTGCTTTTGGCGCTACAAGATGAATGTGGAACTCTTTATGTCCGTTCAAAAAAACCTGTGTGTAATATTAGTGTACTAGTACTTCTTATACTCTCTAGTTTTTTGGATGTGCAGTAAAGTAGTGCAGTAAATTTGTTTAGTCAAGCTGCATGCAACGAGCATTGGTTTGACAGGACAATTCAGGTTTTTAGATATTCAAATTTCTACTCCAGCTCGATGGCTCAAGACACGAAGCAGCTAGTACTCCTCTATCCTCCGGTTGTCGCCCAGATCAAAATAAACAAGCAAAAGATTGTGTATCTTGGAAATTGCCATGGCCATTTATTACCTGCAGAGCTTTATTTTGTTTCCTCCAAGGCACCTGCAAAGACTGATATTGTATTGTACTAGTAGTACTACTTGTAAATAACATGCTACGGTTGGGCCCTACAGCTAGTACTACACATAGACTTTAGTAGCTACTCTCGTTACAATGAATTGTCCAAGAGATGGAGTTCCTTTTTTTTCTCCAAGAGGCGGAGTTCCTTTTTTTTCTCCAAGAGGTGGAGTTCCTTTTTTTTCCTGAGAGAGGAAACCTTTTTTATTCCTTCTTTGATTCAAAGAAAATTCAAAGATTTTGCGAAGGATCTTGTCCCTTAGGAAATAATCCTACGCTGTTTTTTTTTGATTCATAGGATTCCAATATGTAGGAATTATGTCCCGTTTGGAACGCAGGATAGGAAAATATAGGAATAGGAAAAACACGGAAATTGAGATTCCTTCAAAGTATTCCTTTGACCTCTATTTTTAGGAAAATTTCTGTCCACTCCAACCTCATGGTATAATTGCTTTGCTTTCCCTGTGATTCAAACACATACTTGATCCAAATTTCTGTAGTTTCCTCTTCTTATGTTTTGAGAATCCTGCAAATCAAATGAGCCATGAGAGATGGTCTTTTTTTGTCTTTGATCTTTTTTTGTTTGAACATAGGGTCATAGAGCTTCCTCGGAACACGAGGAGGGTGGAAATTGCACAAACCTCCAACAATTGGATTCGAAATTGCAGGAAACTTCAGATAATCAGGATAGTCTAGTTGCAAGAAACTACTGTACTACAATTACTTTTGGGTACAAATGCTACACATAGCACAAAATTCTCGATTATCCCTCTTAGCATTATTTCTTACATACTCGGGGCTCAACAGTTGGAGCTCTTTGCAACTACGGCTCTAATTGTTGGAGGTTTGTGCAACTAGCCTCAATTGGACCACCACCCCCCACTCGCCCATCTTCTGCAGTACTACTAGTAGTAGAGTACTAGTACTACGCACCATCGGCCTTTGTCTTCTCCATCGCACCACGGCCGCCAGCTCACGCCAACGATCTTCCCTCCCTCCCCCACCCCACCCCACCCTATCCCAAAGAAAGCCCCCAAAACACCATCCATAGCCTCCTTCCATGGTGAGATCGAGCAAGGTCTGTAAAGATCCTGAGCAGTTTCAGAAGGTGTTCACCGAAGGCCCTCTTCAAGTACTCATCAACCATTGTGACGCCACCACCACCACGAGCCTCGTCGGTTCGTCCAAACATATTCTTCAATCAGCAAAAGAGAGCGGAACTATGCCTTTTTCTCATCCGTTTGGCCTCCCATGTGTTCTTCATTCTCACCCAACAGTGAGACCGTGGGAATCCAAAGACTGCTTCGAAGTGGCGAGCAACCCGTGCATGTTGACGCCACTGGACAGGTTCTCCTCTGATGATGTGATGCCAAATGGTTTTGATGAGCAGCGAGCAGGCGACAATGGAGATTGGATCGTCATAGTTAGGCCCGATTTCATGTGGGACCTTGTCAACATGTACACTCGTTGCAAGATTGTTATTCCGAAAGTGTTGGGGTTTGAACCGACCGAAGGTTCTGCACTTACATTTCAGGATGATGCTGATGAAGGTCGATGTACTAAACTGCAGAAGATAGTCATTTGCCAAGTTCCGACAACTACTAGGGGATACAAAGATTTCTCTCTAGTCGCCATTTTCGAATTTAAGATTGTTGTCGCCAACGGGAATGATAGTCATGGATGTTCAGTTTATGTGAACGAGTTCCAGGGCTACTTCAGATACTATGATTCTATTAATCCAACATGATGGTGTGTTCGCCGTGACCGAGAACGACTGTGTTTATGCATGGAAGTCTCTAGAACTTGGTAAATTCTCCTCCCTACGTATTTTTTAGCTTTGTTCCTGAATCGATGCAAGATATTTTTCTGAACTTTCATTGGTTAGTAGGAATTCCATTAAAATTTTAGTTTTGTTGATTCGAAGGAATTCCCTAGGAATTTTAGAGGAATGCGATCTTTAGGAGGTTTTCTTACATATAAGTAGTTTGTTTTATATGATTGAGTTCTGCTCATAGTATTGCTTCGTCTCCTAGTACATCTCATGGAAAATGTGGTATCTACTACGTAGTAGTAAGTACTTATGTGAGATCCAGATGTTATTCCTGAATCAATGTAAGTTATTTTTTCTAAAGTTTCTTTGGTTAGTAGGAATTTCATAGGAATTTTAGCCTCTTTGATTCGTACAAATTCCCTAGGAATTTCAGAGAAATGCAATCCTTACTAAGTTTTCTTACATATAAGTAATTTGATTCATAGGATTGAGTTCTGCTGATAGCATTGCCTTGTCTCCTAGTACTAGTACATCCATCTAAAATATGGTATCTACTAGTAGTATTTACATGAGACTCAGATACTAGACATATGACATATCATAACTATATAGAATTATAATACTAGGTAAAGCTCAAAAAATTAGAAATTTGATCGACATCTATAAAGTATGGGCGCATATTTAGTTCTTGTATTTTCTATCATGTAGAAGTCAGTGTTTATTAGGTACTAGTACTTGTAAATTTTGTTAACATGGTCTTGAGAAATGAAGGAGAAGATTCTAGAATGACGGAGAAGTGTGTTTTGAGGATTATGCATAGCATTCATTATGCTAAAGACTATTAATAGAATCTTCAAGTAGATGCTAGAATGGAAAAGAAGATCCAACTACTAGCAATGTTGGGATTCGCAAGTCCTGATCCAATAGTGAATATTCAAAGTTATTCATGCACTACATCGTGGTAAGATAAGGTAAGATAAGATAAGATAAGATATTAAACCTCCTATAAATAATCCTTGTTGGTTTTCCTTTGGTATATAAGACACCAAAATCTTGTAGGATCCAACTTTGCTTTTTTCCCTATGAACCTTACATTCAAGATCCTATAGGATTATTTCCTATTTCATTTGATCCCATGAATCAAACCGTGTCTCTAGGAGAATTTCCGTAGCATATCCCCATTTGGAAAAGAATTAGAATTTCCATAGCATCTCCCTAGGTTGACATTTTTTTACGCAATCAAACATCTTAAGTATAATCAAGATTTTTGAAAATAGTACTCTATATGAACTTCTACAATGTCAGATCAATATCAATATTATTTCTATGTTACATTTCCTTTCCCTTTGAAGGTCCTATTCTTACCCTGTCGCCACGCGATGTGCTGTACCTGACACATGGGTTTGTTGAGGACGATGAGGAGAATGATCCTGGTAGGTGGTGGTTAGCAAGATCTGCCAGTGGTTCAAGACTTCTTCTGGTCTATACATATGGTGTCTCAGGCAATGCAATTGCTGATGATACTAGTGTTGTTCACTATGGTCGCACCGTTCACACCTATCCTTCTGGGTTTGAGTGCATGGTGTTCTCGATGGACACAAGCCAGTTAACTGCAGCTAACCGATGGGAAAGGGTTACTGACCTTGGATCATATTCTCTTTTCCTTGGCGTGAACTATCCGATTATCATTGCAGTAGGTGATGCAAATGATCCGCCAGGACATCTGACGAGAAGGAACTATGTTTACACATCACACCAAGAAATTGGCTACGAGTACAGGCCGTGTCCTGAAATTTGCCGCTTCAGTCTAAATGGTGACGTAGCTGTTGGTTTCCACACCAACACTCGCTGGACATTGTCGGAGACTCCATTTTGGTTCATCCCAAGCTTCTCAAACGCCTTGGAGTGGAACAAGCCTGTTCAAGGATAGCTCATTTGGTCTAGGCCTTCTGTTGAACTCTTTCTTTTGGCTAGTTTTTAGCTGATGTACGAGTACTCAACATTTAGTTTCGCACCTGGTCCGGCTTGTAAAATACTCCGTATGACCAAAAACCCCTTTTGTAAACTTGGTAGTTTCTCTAGTATGTATATTTCACAAAGCTTGTAAAAGAACCTTATTAGGAGTACAGTTGTACTCTACTACTACTATTTCGTACATAATTTCTTCCAGAATGTTGTATATAGTAGTACTGTTAGTATTACTCCTTGCAGGTCCGTTATTTTGTTTCTTTTTCACCGTAGTTTGGGTCCTGTAATACTAAGTTGGACGTGTTGGTAAGTACTACTTCGCTCAGAAACTGTACGCAGTGGAAGGAACACGATGTTTCCAGGTTTACCAGGAAAAACATGTCGCTCATCATGGCATCACTAGTGATTTGACAAGGCAATACTGTACAACGGTGTGCTAGTCTAGTTTTTTTCTTCTTCTGAACAAGTACTCCTTGTCTACCCTAGTAGTAGTAAAGGTCTACTAGTAGGAGTACCAGAGAACTCGATGAAGCTAGCTGGAGTACTACTGGCAGTAGCTGCCGCAGAAGAGAGAGGGAGGGAGTTTTGCACACGCCGGTGCACGTGGCAGTGCGTAAAATCCTTCCGAGACAAGCTGGATTTAACTCCCTCACCGGCCTCCCCCCACGCACACACAACCTCTTTTACTCAGTCCCTTCTTCCCATCCACTACCGCCCTGGCCTCTCGCTCCATATTGTTGCCGACCAGTTCCTCGGCTCCGTCCTCTATAGGTGGCGGCAAGATCAGCGCGACAACCTTCTGTAGGGCGGTGGATCATCCGTCATCTCTGTCCCGCGGCAGCAATGACGGTTTGTGAAATACTAGAACACTCGTACCTATTCCCTCCGTTTCATAATATAAGATGTTTTAGCTTATGTGAAACGAGTGTATCTGGATTCACTCTGAACTTACATGATAGAGTTGATGATGCGGTTAAATTTGTATTGTCGATTGCACAACATTGTCATGTGTAGAGTAGTTCTTATCCCGGGTATGCATCCTTTTTTTTGTAGACTAGGATTCCATAGAAGCTTGTTTTCTAGGATAGATCCCATAACTAAGAATAATGGGTATCCGTTCAAAGTTGGTAGTTCAACAACGCAAACTTTTGAACATTTGCATATATTTGTCAATCAACATCATGTAATCAATATTACAACTTGCTACAAAAGGAGATAGGGGAAGGAGCGAAAAAGAGGATTCTCAATGAAATAGGTTCCAATCCTGTGACTTCTGCTATCCTAGATGACAAGGTAAATCAATAGAATGACATATGTTCTTGTCGTTGCACGTAGATGCTTTCGCTGTAATCTCTGTTTATCTTGTAACCGTAGAAGCACAAAGTTGAAGAAGACTCTCAGTTTCCTGATGACGGAGTAGAAAATGGATGTCAGATCGCTACACCTAAGACACCTGCTTGTTTACCTTATGTGGAGACTGATGCAGTTGTAGCTGCAGCTGGTACTGATGAGTTTGCACCTGCCATCGTCGTGCCAGATGATGGAGGTGGTGGATTGGTTTTACCATCCACAGAGACTTGTGTAGTTGGAGCTGGCAGTGAAGAGCCTTCAGAGGACATTGTGGTGCTCGATAGTTCACCTATTGTGGAGACTCAGGCTACCGGTGCTGGCGCTGCTATTGGTGCTACTGATCCTGCTCCCAAAATTATCGTGCCACCTGAAGAAGGCGGTGATTAGGGTTTACAATCTGTAGAAACTGTTGCACCTGAAGGTGGTGAACTATGATGCAGAGCTTTCTTTCTTATGATTTGTATGCTTTTCTCTGGAACCTGTATTATGGAGCTACCTTACGCATTTCTTACACTTTTGCCTGTTGAACTGTAGTGTGTAACTGGAACTACTCCTAGTATGTAATCATAATATTCAGATGCTTGAGTAGTATTGGTGATAAACCAATGCTAGCTGAGTTGCACGAGAACTGGCCTCTGCCACTTGCAGGCGTGGTTCCTGGTTCATCTCCTTTTCACAAGCACGGTGAAAAGATGGTTATGTTCCTTTTCTTGCAATGCCATTATGCTTGTGTTATTGATCTGGCAATTTTATGCTGATTTTGTCACCCAATCCGCATTTATGTCTCTACATACAAACATATTTGTTCACATGACTTGAACAGAAAACAATATCTTCTTTGCATCGACTAACACAAGGAGTCATGCAAATATTTATTTATTTTTGAAACAAGGCAAACGATATGCCATTTTCATTGATAGAGAGGGACATCCAATTCATAAATCATCATCTCCAGCATCTTGTTTTACAGAAGGCGTTATTACTAGATCCACAACCTTCTTTTCCTTGGGACGACAATGTCAAGTGCAGGATTTCGAATCTAAACGCAATCCAGTGCAGGTTCATTAGGACAACCTCCAGCTACGTCAGTCTCCACAGAAGGTACATCAGCGCTATGGCAGACACCGTTGGAAATGCAAGCTGAAGCTTTTGTTATACTCCTATCAGGGCCATAGATAAGGGCCAGAAATTCAAGCTCCTAAATCTACTGTGACAAATAAGACAAGAGGTTACCCCATCTGAACAATTCATAGGCAATTCATAGTGCAATTTGAGCGTCTTACATGATCCTTAGATCTTAGTCCATCCGGTCTTTTTATTGGTGGAACGAAATTTGCTGGTACTTTCATTTCTGCAAAGAACCTACAAAACATAGCCAAGTCAGACATCTAAATATATCTAACTTTTCTACCGTCTTATATGTGAAGATATCTTTGCATAACACTCACTTATCAAACTGTCTACGGATATCTTCCCGCTCCTTAGAAATGCGAAGTCGACGTTCTATAGGGTACATCCATATATACTGTACTGTACCTCTAAGTACTTCCTCGTTAGGTGCATCAACAACCAAATGCTCCATCGTATCAAAGAAGGATGGGGAATATATTAGGTCAAAAGCTTGCACAGGATCTCTGCCAAGTCCTTTTTAAGATGTTTTCGAAATCTTCTGTCCAGAGCTTTACTATAGATTTACCTAAAGAACGTACCTACCCAAATCTGCAAGCACCTTGTAAATCTAGATGGTCACAAGCTTTAACTATTTCTAGGAGAGGTGGATAACAAACCAAAGCCAAGAAGAATGTCCAGTGCCTGAATCTAGCAGGCGAAGTGTGGGGATCGCCCAGCTGACCGCCGGCCGGTGCGTCTTGTGAAGAATGGTGCGGCCAATGGTGGTAGGCCGGCACTATTGATAGGAAGGCGTCGAGAAATTATTTTAAGGCATGGAGAAGTTTGTGGCCTGGTTCTAATCCGGTGCATCTCCCATAAGAACAACGCAAAATTTGAAGAGACAAGGCTGGTCGCTCGATTGAGGGCGGGCTTAGGAAAGTTTGGGGTCTCGACGGAAAGTTTTGGCGGGCGCGGGGTGTTTGTCCATAATTTTCACAGAAATATTTGTGAATATTTCATCGCATTTTCCAGTTCTCAAGAGTCACCTCTCTCGCCATTGGATTTATCTTGCGATTGGTGCAACGTGAGGGTTACACATTTGTTGCAACAACTTGTAACTGGAAATTTAATGAGTTGCAACTACTAGGTTAGAACTAAGTATTAGCACAATTAGTAGGGTGACGTCAGCTCCTTATCATAACAAGTTCTCAGGCGCCTGGAATATAGGCGCTCATATTTTATACCTTTTTCCCCTTGTTGACGGGTTTGTTTCGAATCCGGCCGAGCCCCAGCACGTACCTTGGTATTTTAACTATCGAGCCCAAGAAATTAGCCCATCTGGCCTCATTATAACTCAAGACCTTCTAACTCGGCCATGTTTTGCATCATTCGACCATGCAAATATCCCAGTTAGATTGGGCGAGAGCCCATGAAAAATAGCCCATCAATCCTTGCTTGGCCCATTTTTCTTCAATTCAGCCTTTTTTGGGCACCGTCCACCCACCCCTAAAAAACTCTGCCTATCCATGTTTTTAAGTACTACCTACAACATTATTTATACTTAACATTTTTTAGTTGAGCTGCTAGCAATCACGCGTAGCAGATGGACAAGGAATTTTTTAAGAAGAAAAATAAATAAGTTCTATATGATGTTAGTATACATTTTTTACGTTTTATAAAGGGATAACAATTTTCTTGTATAGTGGCAAGGCATGCAGTTTATCTATAGCAATATTTTTATACTAAAAGGCTGACATGGCTGACCCACCTGCCTACAGCTAGCGCCCATCAACCTTACCATACAAGAGATCAAGTTTACGAGCGCATTTAAAAAGTACTTGTACAACAGTCTCGACCGGAAAAAAGTAAACCAAGATCAACACATTTCTTGTCGAGAGAGGCTAACACGTGGGCCCTAGTAGCAAGACCATACATGCCTGCCGCATGGAACAACGTTACCAAGGTCAAACCGGCGGACGTGACCAAAAAAATGTCCAACATACACATGTTTCCTCTACATAGGCAGCTGACATGTGGACCCAGCATGGAGACATTATACGGGTGTTGTATCGAGCAACATTGCCAAGTTCCAAATAGGGAGGCACGGGAGAAGAAAAAAGTCTAGCATACACACGTTTCCCGCATAGAGGAGGCTGACATAAGGGACCCACCAGCCTGATGCAGCAAGCAAAGCTATCAAGTTCGGAACACAAAGGTGCGATAAAGGGTAAAAAATCCATCATACACACGTTTCTTCTAATGAGAGGATGAAATGTGGGGCCCATCATCGTGATTAAACGGTAGATGCATCGAATAGCACTATCAAGTTTGGAACTGGGTAGCGCGAGCGAAGGAAAAAATCCATCATACACATGTTTCTTCTAATGAGAGGATGACATGTTGGGCTCAGGAGGTTGGTTAAACGGCAGATGCGTCGAGCAGCGCTATCAACTCGGAATGTGGTAGCGCTAGCGAAGGAAAAAAATTCCATCATACACACGTTTCTTCTAATGAGAGGATGACATGTGGGTCCCAGGAGGTTGATTAGATGGTAGATGAATTGAGCAGCGCTATCAACTTCGGAAGGGTAGCGTGAGCGAAGGAAAAAAATTCCATCATACACATGATCCTTCTAATGAGAGGCTGACATGTGGGACCTAGCAGCCTGACTAACCGGCAAACGCCTCGAGCAACGTTATCGAGTTCAAAATCAGGGAGGCGTGACCGAAAAGTATGGCCCGCTAGAGACACTGACGTCCGGGACCCACACGCCTCAAAAGACTTTGGCGAGTCAACATCGCATGAGGAAACAAAAATCTTGCTTCCGCCACGCGCCAGCTGAGCTTCCTCCATGTTTTTAGTATATCTGTTGTAGTAGAGGGTCGCGAAACCGAAAAAAATGTTTTCGATCGGCCACAACCGAGCCGAGAATTTCGTTGTGGAAGACGGTTCTATGACGACCGTCAGGCCAATTCGTTGTGAAAGGAAACATTTCTTGTAGTGAGTGATGATTGATCTGCAGGTTGGGCACCCCAGTGGCAGAAGGGGTAGTACAGCTGCATGTGAGGGATTTGCTTGGGATTAACGGTGACATCACTATGCATATCATTAGTTCTCTTTCTTCTATGGATGATACTAGTAGGTTATTGCTATAAGCAGTTGCGGAGGAAATAGCAATTATGGATGCACTGCCCACATATAATTTATCTTGCTCCAACAAGTACACACATACTTTATTTCTATCTTTTATTTCCATTAGATGTTTTGCACAGCTACAGGTGAAACCGAACGCCCTAGGCCCTCTCTCTCCATCATCGACAATAACAAAAAGACGCAAGCTATTGGTCTGGTGAAAACACAAAAGTAATTCTAAAACTCCCGAAGGTCCGTTAAAGTAACTTCACTATGCATTCGCTTCCTGAGGATTCGATAACCTAGGTCTACTAGGGAAAAAGAAGCTATAGTACATCCGTAATCCAGATCGAAGGTATCAGTGTCTCTGTCGTACCAATCCCAGCTATGCCAGTCTACCCCAGTTGGTGTGGTTGTTTCAGGAGAGTGTTTTTCATAGTGATCTCAGAGTTCTAGAGCTAGGAGCATATGATGGAGTACTAGACATGGACTAGTTGGACTCCTTCGGTCCAATGACTTGCAATTGGAAGGGGAAGGCAATTTCCTTTGCACATAAAGGACATATAATGACATTACAAGGGATTACATCAACCACTATTACTCCTTCCACACAAGTGGATGTTAACTCGTTGATGCAAATGCAAGCTACTAATGACATTTGGGTAGTGGTTGTGTTGGAAACTCTTCCTAGTGCAACATCTGATATAGACTTGTCATCATGTGTGAGCAAGATTTTGATAGAATTTGCTGATGTTTTTGAGAAGCCTCAGGGCATGCCTCCTCGTTGATAGTATGACCATGAAATTGTATTGGAAGCAGGGGTGTAGCCACCCAACACCAAGCCATATCGCTACTCACTACTTCATAAAGACGAAATCGGAAGGTAAGTGCAAGAAATGGTGCGTTCTACTATCATTTCACACGACATGAGCCCTATGCAGCGCATGTCCTACTGGTCAAGAAAAAGTACGGGAGGTGGATTTTTGCATTGACCATAGACGCTTGAATTCTATCATGACTAAGACCAAATTTCCCCTACCTATTGTGGATGAGTTACTCAACGATAAGCTGGTGTTGGCTACTTCTCAAAGCTGGACCTCTGCACGGGCTACCATTAGATCTGTATGCATAAAAGGACAAGGGGAAGAATGCCTTTAAGTCCCACCATGACCATTTCCATTTCCGGGTGATGCCCTTTGGTTTCACCAGCGCGTCTATGACATTTCAGTGCTTGATGAACACGATCTTCGTGGAATACACTTGTAAGTTTCCTTATCGTCTTTCTAGATGTCATTTTGGTGTATAGTGCCACTCTGAAGGATTAGTAAGAACATATGTGTCACATTCTTTCTCTCTTGTGTCAACATCAGTTGTATGCGAATGCAACCAAGTGTTTGTTCGCCCAAGAACAGATCGAATACCTAGGGCATATTATCTCGTGGGAAGGAGTGGCAACAGTCAACAAGAATACAAAGGCTATGCATGCCTAGCCAGTTCCCAGATCTTCCATTAAATTTCATAGATTTATCACACTCATTGGGTGTAGGGGTTCCGCGTATGAAAACAAAAAAATTTACCCTATGCCCCTGAACCCCTGAAGCTGCCAGGACCTATCTATTAGTAATATAGTAACGGGAGGGGATTTTCGTGAACTTACCCTTTAAGACTGAAAAGCGTTGTCAACGCTCATGAGAGCGTGGTTGATGTAGACGAGCCAAAGCCAACCTCAAGGTCGAGATGAAGTTCTCGAAAATCCCTTGGCTCCAACGACTTGAGTGCCTCAAGTGCGACACCTCGCGGGGAGTTACACACGTCCGGTGCCTGACGATGACTCCCGCTTCCCCGATCTAGCAGCAGTTGCGGAAGTACAACTCCCGGATCCGAATCCCGCAGCGCGACGGCGCTCCGCGGTGAAGATGTCTCTCGTTCGCGCAGTCCAGACTTGGGACCACGGTCACGTGAGAGAGAGAGAGAGGGGGAGAGAGAAAATATCAATTAGAGGTCCTCCCAAAAGTGAGAAGACCTTTATTGATTATTGGTGTATTTTATTTGGCCAAATACCCCCACTATATATAGGAGGAGGGGAGGTACTACCTCCCTCAAAGTCCCGGGGTGGGACTAAAGGAGAGGAGGGGGAGGGGTGACCGCCGGCCACCATAGTGGGCCTGACGCGGGGGGGGGGGGGGGGCGAGGCCTAGCCGTCCACCCCCTTGCCCCTTCTCCCTCTCTCCTTTCCCTAATGGGCCCTCTCCCTCCGGGAATTGGCCCATTAAGCCTTTGACCATTTAAATTGATTTTTCTCTTTATTAAATAATTATGAATAAATGATTAAATCAATATTTAACATTCATTCACATATTATTCAACCTCCGTGTCTATGGAACACTTCCACCTCCACTCCGGACATCCTACGGACTTATCGAAACCCTTCTGATTTTCTCTCTACTATTCTTCGGTGATTCTACCGATCCTATAAACACTCTCTAAGCATCATCAAGCCCTTAAGCGTGATACCCCACAGTTCGGGAACACTCCAGACATGGTCGGGACACTCCCGCACCAATGATTGACAGAGGGACCTGGATGGCCATGTGACCCCTGTGTGTTCCACGAAGATCTTTCGTCGTTTGAACCGGGACAGTCGTGTCTTATTCCCTTTGTCACTCGATACTTGCATTGCTCGAGATCTGATCAATGACATCACCATGTCGTGTTCAATCTCGTTACTGAACAACGCTACTTGACTCGTTCCGACAAGTGATATCCCCGTGATCAAATCACACATTGTGCAGCTATTGGATATAACTTCTCCGAGTGGGCCCTTGAGTATCTTCCCGTCACATGGACGGACAAATCCCGCTCTTGACATATATTGCCTCAACAGTTTCCTTCGAGTACCTGAACACACCTTTATAACCACTGTATTACCAAGTGGCGCTTGATGCTATCAAAGCACTCTCGGGAGACAGTGATTGATATAGCCTCACGGTCTAAGGAATAGTCTACGAGGATCCATTTCTAATCATCGTAACTTGAACTTCGTGACATGATCGGGTCGTGATGTTTAGGTTGGGTATTGGTTCATCATCTCATTCACAGAATGAGATGACCCCATTTCCAACTGGCATAAATGCCACATGATCAGGAAACATGATCATATGTTGACCAATGAACAAGTGACTAGAGTTTCACTGGGAACCCCGGTTGTTTGTATATCACACGTGCATTGATGTTTCCACTCAATACAGTTATAGCATAATATAAAACTTAATCATAAACTATATGAAATATGATAATAGTCCTTACTACTATTTGTCTCTAGGGCATATTTCCAACAGTCTCCCACTTGCACTAGAGTACAAATACACTAGCTGCATTTGTTATCAATCATTGGCACCATATATCCGGTACCCTGAACATGCTTGGTCATGGAAGAGGTTGAGTCTCGGGTCTGTACTTTACAATCCCAAATCCTTTGCAACTTACTAATGTCACCTTGATTGACATTAATACTTTATCATCACATGATAACATCTATGTGTATGCATCGTCGCTATGGCAGTAGAACGAGGCCTAATTCCAGGAGCCTACAGTGACTTTAGATCAACCTAGAGGGCTTTCTCATGGGCACTGTGCCCTGGGACACATCATTCTATGTTAAAAGCGAATTAGCCCCGCCATAACATTATACAACACTTTAGATGGTACCCTTATCTATTATTATAAATGTATTCATCAAAACACTAGTGCACTCTATGCAACTTCCGATGTTTTTGTTCACCTTCTTCCTACTTGACTTCAATCGGTATTTATGGGAGTTTCCAATATATTTCCTTATAACATAACTCTTTATGTTTTAAGATATGTCATCCTTATGGATTTGGAAAACATGTCTGCAGTTCTCTACTAGACACTGCGGACAAACTCAGCTGAATGTTCTGTGATTCGAACTTAATCACTTTTAAACATTCCTCATTTGGATCACATATTATGCTAAGTTATCATCATGGTTTGCCAAGATAGAACCTATGTCTCAACATAGTGGATGATGATCATCCTTTCGTTTCTTTCAACCATTGATGTTCAACTTAATACTATTCCTAATTTGAGTTATTAAGGACCAGTTCCTTAATTAACTTCTATTCTGAAACCCCTTTTAGAATCCCTTAAGGAATACTACATAATATCATAATACACCTATTATCAACTTCTACATCTTATAAATCATTATTTATAATTATTTGCGCTTTAATTCTTAACACACTTAAGAATTACTCCTATAAGCTCCCACTCAAAAATATGTCAATCACATATTGTTTTAGGAAAACTTTCATAGCTCCCACTCAATTTCATGCAAATTGCATATCTACTCACTATTTTGAACAACTTCCAAACTTTTGATCAAATATCAAACTTGGAGTTTTACTATGAGATACTAATACTTTTTACTAGTTTTTAAATCCACTAGACATTTAGCACACTTGAATCAAATTCATTTGAATTCGTCCAATACTTGACAAATTGTGCTTTTGTCATTCAGCCCTTTTTCCACTACGGCTTTGCAGTCATTTGTTAAAATTCAAGTAACCCCTTTTACTTGTGAGATCCAGTAATGAATTTCTTTCTAATCTCAAGTGAATTTTGCTTTTAGGATTTCTCATAATTCTAGTTTACCATTATTTCCTTAGTAGTTCGTAGGTATGTCATATTCCAAGAATCATGACAAATGATTCACAGATGTCTCCATACAAGATATGGGTTACATTTTGAATCCTACTTTATGTAGTGAAAACACTAGTGGGGAAAACATAATGATCACTATCATTGATTCTTTCCTTCGTGAAGAGAATCATTTAGGAACGTTTTCTGTTGCGCTCCTCAACACTCTGATGCAGGGATTTGAATCATCATCTTGTTTTTCACCATCTTCCAATTGCTCCATAATCGAGAAATATCACTGAAAGTGAACTTTCTCAAGAATGTACCAAAGTCCAAGCAATACAAGTTTTGCTTCTCTTTTGGTTTAGCTATGGATTTTGTATTCAAAGTTACCAATGAATACTCTACAAGGACTTATTCGCTATTGTTTTGGTTATATCGAATAACCCCAAAACTTTTACGATGATCCATACTAGATATGGAGCCGTTCTCACGAATACAGATGGTTCACTATGTGTTTTAATTAAGTGCTAACTATTTCTAACTAATGGTCTCTACATCTACACTACAACGATTTATTTGGCGCCATCTATTTACCAACTTTGATATCTAATATCACATTGTGATGCTTTGCATTTTGACGTTTCAAAACGCTTTGCATTTCTCAATTATGCCCTTTTTTATGAAGTCGAATTTCTTTACTATTGATCAAATCATAGTAATTAGATTCTCTTTTATATTTATACCCTTTGTTGATGAAACACTTTGATCAAATCAAATAGTTTCATATTCATGTTTCCTTTGGTAAACTTCTTTACGCATTTAAACAATCATTTAATGATAATTACCGTTTTCGTTAAAACACAATACATCGAATATGTATTAACTTTTAACAATTCATTAAACACTTTGTATTCAAGTAATACACAGTGTTTGAGTTATTTTTTCGAACTTAGGCATGATTTATATGTGATAAGAAATCGAATGACTTTCACATATTATCACATAACTTTGAATTTTAAACAATGGTTTTCATTCCGTAATGAAATATCATTTAAGTTGGGTATTTTAAGGCATTTCAGTATTTTACAAATGTTCATGCATTATCAATTAATTTCAAACAACAAGGATAATTCACACATAATCAAACAAGATATGAACACGAATAGAAATCATTCATAAAAGTAGAACAACTGTTTGTTACAAACTCATATGAATAACCGTCTCACAAAGTGTGAGACACGCTAAAGAAGTTCACAATCTTTTGATTACAATAATAATCCTAAAACATAAACTAAATGATTAATGTTGAGGGAGAGCGTCGTTGGCCATCATCATCATGCTCGCCATCAGCACGCAACGTCACCTCCTCTCTAGCAAGCACCTCTCATGCAGAAGGACCTGTTTTCAGCAAAACAGAACAAGTATCAAATATACTTAACACTGCAAATGTGTTTGCAAGATTATAACATTTATAAAATTGTATATCAAATATATACCTTTATCATTGATGACCTGAGTGACATTTGTTTCAACCAACACATTCCTGGGATGTGTCACGAACTGGTGGAACTCCATTGATTCCGCATCGCCCCTCATAATGCAAGTCCTGACTTGTGCTAGGTAGCTTGGTGGCAGCGACCGCAACACAACGCCATTTGCAAAAGATCCTGTCATCCAGCTATCCAGGAAGTATGCAGGCCTCATGTACACATCATGCATGCGCTCCAAGTGGTCGTCCAGTGATGAGTTCTCCTCCATCTTAATGGAGAGGAAGTGTCCCATCAGCTCATGATCCCATATGCGTGCTTGTTCCACGAAATGCGTCCTAAGATGTAGCATTAGCGAACGAGGGTTGACATCACCCACGAAAGGCCCCAACTCATCCACCATTCTGAAACGCATAGTAACTGAGATGAAGGAGGCCATCTCACAACGGAGATAATGGTCTTTCCGCTGCTCTGGGGTCTCTAGGTCAATGGGCTAATCCAAATCCATCCCGTCGAGTATGTAGTCGACCACGTCATTCTCGCTATGGAGAACGTGGAGACACGCAACCCATATGGAGAAATTTGATCCATCTAATCTGAGCTTCTGTCCTTCTAACCAATCAATCGTCAATAGGAAAGGTGGCATCTACATTTACAATTGCAAGAAGGAATTTAGACTAAGTTTATAATTAAATGAGTAAATAATAACTCCACTCGGAAACACCTATCCCCATAAGGGTTCCTAGTGATAACACGACCCCTATCAGCCACATCTCCCCCGATTAACACGGCCATCAATGTGGGTTCAAGGGTGGACGCTAAACGTCGGTCACATCATTCATGCGACTCGTGCTCGATCTTTCGACCATCCGTGATCCGAGGCCACGCTTCTATGGCGTGCTAGGCTCGCCAACTCAACCTTAGTGTATTCATTGTGCAACATGGCTTACACCCACTGTATGCGAACATAGATATGTCTGACACCCAGTCACCCTGGGTCACCTCATACCGAAGACCTTTCTTGGTGGTGCACACTAAGGGGGAACACAATCGTTGGTAATTTTAACAAGGATCATCTTATTAGGCTACCGTCGAGTATCTAATACTAGCACATAATAAGATATACAAACAATAACATTGAATGTAAATGCGATGTGATATGGTCCTTCACATCGTGATCTCCATCCGTCATCACCGGATTCCAGTGCCAGGGTTCCGGCGCCGTAGACACCAGGGTACCGGTGTCATTCCGGCATGGTAGTTCGTCACCTCCATGACTATCCACTACTATGTAACAAAAGGTAATCAGTTTACCTTTGCCACAACCATATCACAAAGCAATGCCCCCCTGCAAAACAAAGTTAGACGCATCTACTTTATCTTTGCATGTTTTATGTGGCTGAATGGGCTTTCGCACAAGAACCGTTCTTTACCTACGGACTTTCAGCACAACACTGATCAAGTAGTTGTCTCTACTACACCCCTTTCGGAGCCCTTCGTTGCAAATGGCATATCAACTAATGCGAGAGAGATAGACACCCCCCTAGGCCACTTTATACGGTACAAGTCGTATGCCAAGCGTGGACCAGTCTCGCGACTGAACGCGTAAAGTCGGTTGGGGGCCGCTTCATCAAGCATTACTGTTGTATACCCAAGTACACGTGGGAGGGTATCAACTAAAAGATCAACGCCCACACGCTACATCTCGTGTGTTCTACCTGTACTAGCATTACTACGCATAGATCTAGATCTGATACCACTGTAGGGGTTCCGTGTATGAAAACAATGATTTTTACCCTACGCCCCTGAACCCCTGAAGCTGCTAGGACCTATCTATTAGTAATACAGTAACGGGAGGGGCTTTTTGCAAACTTACCCTTGAAGACCGAAAAGCGTTATCAACGATCAGGAGAGCATGGTTGATGTAGACGAGCTGAAGCCGACCTCAAGGTCGTGATGAAGTCCTCGCGCTCACTTGGCTCCAACGACTTGAGTGCCTCAAGTGCGACACCTCGCAGGGAGTTACACACGTCCAGTGCCTGACGATGACTCCCGCTTCCCCGATCTAGCATCAGTTGCGGAAGTAGAGCTCCCGGATCCGAATCCCGCAGTGCGACGGCACTCCGCGGTGAAGATGTCTCTCGTTCGCACAGTCCAGACTTGGGACCACAGTCACGTGAGAGAGAGGGGAGAGAGAAAATATCAATTAGAGGTCCTGCCAAAAGTGAGAATACCTTTATTGATTATTGGTGTATTTTATTTGGCCAAATACCCCCACTATATATAGGGGGAGGGGAGGTACTACCTCCCTCAAAGTACCGGGGTGGGACTAAAGGAGAGGACGGGGGAGGGGTGACCGCCAGCCACCCTAGTGGGCCCCGCACGGGGGGAGGGGGGTTAGGCCCAGCCGGCCACCCCCTTTCCCCTTCTCCCTCTCTCCTTTCCCTAATGATCCCTCTCCCTCCAGGAATTGGCCCATTAAGCCTTTGACCATTTAAATTGATTTTTCTCTTTATTAAATAATTATGAATAAATGATCAAATCAATATTTATCATTCATTCACATATTATTCAACCTCTGTGGCTATGGAACACTTCCACCTCCACTCCGGACATCCTCCGGACTTACCGAAACCCTTCTGGTTTTCTATCTACTATTCTTCGGTGATTCTACCGATCCTATAAACACTCTCTAAGCATCATCAAGACCTTAAGCGTGATACCCCATGGTTCGGGAACACTCCAGACATGGTCGGGACACTCCCGCACCAATGATCGACAGAGGGACCTGGATGGCCATGTGACCCCTGTGTGTTCGACGAAGATCTTTCATCGTTTGAACCAGGACAGTCGTGTCTTATTCCCTTTGTCACTCGATACTTGTATTGCCCGAGATCTGATCAATGACATCACCATGTCGTGTTCAATCTTGTTACTGAAAAATGCTACTTGACTCGTTCCGACAAGTGATATCCCCATGATCAAATCACACGCTGCGCAGCTATTGGATATAACTTCTTCGAGAGGGGCCCTTGAGTATCTTCCCGTCACATGGACGGACAAATCCTGCTCTTGACATATATTGCCTCAACGGTTTCCTCCGAGTACCTGAACACACCTTTATAACCACTGTATTACCAAGTGGCGATTGATGCTATCAAAGCACTCTCGGGAGACAGTGATTGATATAGCCTCACGGTCTAAGGAATAGTCTACGAGGATCCATTTCTAATCATCATAACTTGAACTTTGTGACATGATCGGGTCACGATGTTTAGGTTGGGTATTGGTTCATTATCTCATTCTCAGAATGAGATGACCCCATTTCCAACTAGCATAAATGCCACATGATCAGGAAACATGATCATCTGTTGACCAATGAACTAGTGACTAGAGTTTCACTGGGAACCCCTGGTTGTTTGTATATCACACGTGCATTGATGTTTCCAATCAATATAGTTATAGCATGATATAAAACTTAATCATAAACTATATGAAATATGATAATAGTCCTTACTACTATTTGTCTCTAGGGCATATTTCCAACATTAGGTACTACCACATATTCGTGTCGTGGTATGGAATCATCGCAAATCCTGTGACACAATTGTTGACCAAGAAAGGGTTATAGTGGAACGAGTAGGCATAGACTATGTTTGAGCAGTTGAAGGTGGAAATGGTGAACCGATGTTAGCACTGCCCAATTTCGGTTGCTCCTTCTCGATCAAAACATATGCATGCGACATTGGTGTGGGTAGTGCTTACTCAAGATGGCCATCCCGTGGCATATTTCAGCAAGGCACTGAGAGTGCATAATCAACGCATCTCCACATACAAGAAGTAGTCTCTCGCAGTGACCATGGCGATGGACAAATGGCGTGCGTACTTGCAGGAAGGGCCATTTATGATTGTCATAGACCAAAAAATCCTCTATAACTTGGGAGATCAACTGTGGGATGGTGAATTACATAGGAAGGCCATGTTGAAGCTAGTGGAATTACAATTCTTCCTCCAATACAATAGAGGCACTAACAATGGCACAACGGATGCTTTGTCTCGCGTCGGACACTTGTTGACCACCAACACCTTTTTGATATGTCAACTGCGATGGACTCAGGAAGTGGAATTTTTTATGAAACTGACTCCAAGGTTCAATAATTGTTGGCACGATTGTCTGTACTCTCTCATGATAAGTAAGGTTATACTCTGAATCTAGGTTTGATTTTTTACCAAGGGTGATTGTGGACTGGTTCAAATACTGCTCTTCAAACACAACTCATTGTTGATATGCATCAAAGTGCAATAGGAGGTCATTCTGGAGCTATTGAAACTTACTAGCACGTCATGAAATTGTTCTTTTGGTCGGGAATGAAATAAAAAATAGAACTTGACGAAACCTTCTTGTCATTTTCATTGAGAACTCTTCCTTGTTCACCACCATCTTGTTCCCCCGGTGCAAAAGGAAATGGTTGGACAATAGGATATCTACATACGTCTTATGGTTAGAAGATCAGCAGCTAACCTATTCGATTTTCTGACTTACCACCTGTATCTCATGAAACAAAAACCGGAAATGACAATCCATCTTTGAAGACGGAGTCAGCCCCACCAGTCATGGCAGATGACAGAACCCCGAGATAGCCAAATGATCGACCTCTATAAGGATCAAGTGGCTTCAGGAGCTCTAGTGAATTCCCAGCAAGAAACAAGATCGGACGTGATTCCGGTTCGTCTCCATTTTAGTGACACTCTTCCTCAAGCAAGGCAGCCGATCCAGGTTAGGCTGGCACATTATTCGAGACTAGATGAATAATTTGATAGAGTCGGGAGTAGATGCGGAATCAAACCACTAGCACAAATTGGATTTCAAGTCCAGGGCGCTCAAAAGTATTTAGAGTCCCTTTACCAACCAGTCAACAAAGATTGTGGTGCTGAAACAAACGGACAACAGGATCTGTCCTCTATTAGATCCGAAGCAGAGTCATCATGGTCCTGTAACATAGAATAGCCTGGTTTTAGGCCAGTCTCAGGAGTTTATTTATTTGAGCCTCTATCTCGGATAAGTGGATCCGACGGCAGAGCGGCTGCTTCATCCTTCCAAGGAGAGTAAGATTAGATGATTCTTCTGTCAATGTATTATATATCAGCAATCAAAACATGGGAATTGCAAGCCAACGGGAAAATTGCAAACATTGGCAATTCCGATGGTACCCTGTTAGGACATGTCTTTATCACAGGATTACCAAAATTAGAATGCGATGAGGTGATCATGGTGCTGGTGGGTCTCCTAACAAAGTTTGCTCACTTCACATCACTCAAGTACCCCTTCACGATGGCGCAGGTGGCTCGGGTACTATGGTACTGATGAAGGATAGTTTTTCATGATCTCTCTGTAGTCTCACTTCTGAGGAACGTAAGAGAGTTTATTTGTTCGACGGACGGTTCGGGTTAGCAGGTTTAGATCTCAAAGAAGAAGATATGTGGGTAATGGGAGGAATCCCTCATACTTTATTCATAAGGTGGTCGAGAGATTGTACAATGTGTCTACAAGATGATCTTCGTGGGTTTATAATGATATCTAACGAGAGAGATGAATCTAGAGCTATGGCTAAGGATAATGGCAAAGACTTGGGCGATTATGGTGTGTCCTTCTAGGGTGAATATCTTCGGGTACTTATAGGCATCGATGGTAGCCGAGTCCTTTCTAGTCACGCCAGGTGTTCATCTTGTCTTGCACATAATCGTGATCTTTGATCTCCCATGCACACACGTTTGGTCTTCCGGATCTCCAGAGAGCCGTCTTGCAGCCCCATAGGCCAGGTTTGTTGGAGTTAGGTCAGTTTGAGAGCTTCCAGATGTAGGACTCTAGGTCCTTGGTTGTCAGAGGTTGTCGTGGGAAGGAATCATGGGGTCAGGCCCATGTCGAGCATAGGCCTGAGTCCAGCCATCATCGACAAGCCCCCGATCAGTACCTTTAATAAGACGACCTTCCTTGTAGTAGAGTAGTTGTAGCTCGTACTCAACCTCCGCCTGATGAGCTCGATGAGTTCTTCTTGATATTGAGGCATGAGGTCCTTGTGAATGCTCGAGGTCTCGGTGCAAGGTCTCCAGCTTGTGCATACATCTTGATCGCGCAGACCTTCTCGTGTGCCTATTCTCAGCGTAGATCTGATGAGCCTTCCCATCTTAGATGTCCTAGGGTAATCGTCTTACGAAGAGGTCGTACAAAATGGTTAATAACGAAAGGTAAGAAAATGATCTTTTTGTGTAGAGGTGTTGATACCTTTAATGACCAGAGGAATTCTGAGGGAGAGATCCCTGATGTGACGAGGAATACCAAACCGAGAGGTCAAGAAGGTATCCGTAATTTCAGCTCTTATTATGTTGGAACCTTGCATGTGGACCGATGTGACGCAATGAGATCGTAGCAGAGTTTAGGTCTAGTCTAGGATGACATAATCAGTGATGATGTTTGCCACTTTAAATTCTTCTATAACCTGAGGAGGTCTACTGTGAGGATCTTTTATGTGGCCATGAGGACCTGATCTAAACCGGTTGGAGAGGTCCATTCAATAATTGTTGCTTCTTAGAGCTCTTCTGTCGTGTGGGAATCTATTCCTTCCGACGAAATTGAAGGTGGTGATCATAATGAGATTCCTGCCCACGATGTTGACTGATGAGATGTGACCTTATGTGAATGCAGAGTAATCCTTCTTCTCACACGAGGCGGTTACCTCTTGGGCTCCACAGTTGATGGCTCTGAAATATAGCCATCTACATCCACATTTAAACTGGATATTACTCATATTTTTGATGAAATATCTCTCTAAATCCCACCACTAATGCCTAGTATTTAGAGGGGTATGCAGTCCTTTCTTTTATATTTTTCCTGCACAGATAATGTCGTTTAATGGAGGGAATCACTACATTAAATTCAAAGATACAAGATTTACAACAACCAGAAGAAACTAGAGCTGTAAAGCGGAGGCAGACGCTTTAACGACCAACTATACAACCAGAGCAAAATTTTGGCCGTATAGCTCAGGTCGTATAGTTGGCGCCGCCACCGTTAGGTCAACAATAATAACTTTCGTGAAGGGACCCCTATATAAAGAAGCGTCGAGCGACGAGAAAACAAGCTAGACCTCGCCAAAAAGTCTCTGCCACAGATCACCAGCCGCCTCCAGATCTCAAAACCCTTCTCCATCTCCATAGCCATATTCCACCACTTGTAATAGTAGATCTCCTCTTTGACTGGCGACATTGTAAGACTATTACTATCAATCTTATGATTTTCATTACAATGTTTGTGATTGTTGATCTCATCTCTATGTGTGAGTAATTCTCCTTGGGCTAAGGGCTTCGGCCTAGCCATGTAGCAATTGTGCATGTTATTTATCATAGATGGGATCGTGTATTAGTTTGTATGACATGATGATTATTGTATCCTCTCTTGCCTCAATCCAAGGACTTGTTAGGTACCCAAGACCCCGAGGGTTGAGCTAGGTATAGGGAGTATGAGTAATGACTGATCTACAGGTTGGGAACCCCAGTGACAGAAGGGGTAGTACGGCTGTATGTGAGGGATTTGCTTGGGATTAACGGTGACATCACTATGCATATCATTAGTTCTCTTTCTTGTATGGATGAGACTAGTAGGTTATTGCTATAAGCGGTTGCGAAGGCAATAGCAATTATGGATGCACTGCCCACATATAATTTATCTTGCTCTAACAAGTACATGCATACTTTATTTCTATCTTTTATTCCCATCAGATGTTTTGCACAGCTACAGGTGAAACCGAATGCCCTAGGCCCTCTCTCTCCATCATCAACAACAACAAAAAGACGCAAGTTATTGGTCCTGTAAAAACACAAAAGGAATTCTAAAACTCCCGAAGGTCTGTTAAAGTAACTTCACTATGCATTTGCTTCTCGAGGATTCGATAACCTAGGTCTACTAGGGAAAAAGTGTAGGGGTTCCGCGTATGAAAATAATAATTTTTACCCTACGCCCATGAACCCCTGATGTTGCCAGGACCTATCTATTAGTAATGCAGTAATGGGAGGGGATTTTCGCAAACTTACCCTTGAAGACCGAAAAGCGTTGTCAACGCTTAGGAGAGCGTGGTTGATGTAGACGAGCCGAACCCGACCTCAAGGTCGGGATGAAGTCCTTGCGCTCCTATGGCTCCAACGACTTGAGTGCCTCAAGTGTGAAACCTCGCGGGGAGTTACACACGTTTGGTGCCTGACGATGAGTCCCGCTTCCCCGATCCAGCAGCAGTTGCAGAAGTAGAGCTCATGGGTCCGAATCCCGCAGCGCGACAACGCTCTGCGGTGATGTCTCTCGTTCGCGCAGTCCGAACATGGGACCACGATCATGAGAGAGAGAGAGTATCAATTGGAGGTATCCCCAAAAGTGAGGAAACCTTTATTGAATATTGTGTGTATTTATCTGGCCAAATACCCCCACTATATATAGGGGAGGGGAGGTTCTACCTCCCTCAAAGTCCTGGGGTGGGACTAAAGGAGAGGAGAGGGGGAGGGGTGGCAGCGCCGACCACCCCCATGGGCCCCGCGCAGGGGGGCTGGCCCACTAGGGCGCCGTCCACTCCCTCTGGCCCTTGTCCCTCTTGCCTTTCCCTAATGGGCCCTCTTCCCTCCGGAATTGGCCCATTAAGCCTTTTGACCTTTAAATTGATTTTCTCTTTTATTAAATAATTATGAATAAATGATTAAATCAATATTTAACATTCATTCATATATTATTCAATCTCCGTGGCTATGGAACACCTTCCACCTCCACTCCAGACATCCTCCAGACTTACCGAAACCCTTCCGGTTTTCTCTCTACTATTCTTCGGCGATTCTTCCGATCCTAAACACTCTCTAAGAATCATCAAACCCTTAAGCGTGATACCCTATGGTTCAGGAACACTCTAGACATGGTCGGGACACTCCCAGACCAATGATCGACAGAGGGACCTGGATGGCCATGTGGCCCTTGTGTGTTCCACGAAGATCTTTTGTTGTTTGAACCGGGACAGTCGTGTCTTATTCCCTTTGTCTCTTGATACTTGCATTGACCGAGATCTGATCAATGACATCACCATGTAGTGTTCAATCTCGTTACCGAACAATGCTACTTGACTCATTCTGACAAGTGATATCCCTGTGATCAAATCACACGTTGCGCAGCTATTGGATATAACTTCTCCGAGTGGGCCCTTGAGTATCTTTCCATCAAGTGGACAGACAAATCCCGATCTTGACATATATTGCCTCTATGTTTTCCTCCGAGTACCTGAACACACCTTTATAACCACTGTATTACCAAGTGGCACTTGATGCTATCTAAGCACTCTCGGGAGACACTGATTGATATGGCCTCACAGTCTAATCATCGTAACTTGAACTTTGTGACTTGATCGGGTCATGATGTTTAGGTTGGGTATTGGTTCATCATCTCATTCTTACAATGAGTTGACTCCATTTCCAACTGGCATAAATGCCACATGATCAGGAAACTTGATCATTGTTGACCAATGAACCAGTGATTAGAGTTTCACTGGGAACCCCTGGTTGTTTATATATCACACGTGTATTGATGTTTCCACTTAATACAGTTATAGCATGATATAAAACTTAATCATAAACTTTATGAGATATGATAATCGTCCTTATCACTATTTGTCTCTAGGGCATATTTCCAACAGTCTCCCACTTGCACTAGAGTACAAATAAACTAGCTGCATTTGTTCTTAATCGTTGGCACCATATATTCGGTACCCTAAACATGCTTGCTCATGGAAGAGGTTGAGTCTTGGGTCTATACTTTACAGTCCCAGATCCTTTGCAACTTACTAACGTCACCTTGATTGACATTAATACTTTATCATCACATGATAACATCTGTGTGTATGCATCGTCGCTATGGCAGCAGAACGAGGCCGGATTCCAGGAGCCTACAGTGACTTTAGATCAACCTCGAGGGCTTTCTCATGGGCATTGTGCCCTGGGACACATCATTCTATGTTAAAAGCGAACTAGCCCCACCATAACATTATACAACACTTTAGATGGTACCCTTATCTATTATTATAAATGTATTCATCGAAACACGAGTGCACCTTGTGCAACTTTCGATGTTTTGTTCACCTCGCTTCCTACTCGACTTTAATCGGTATTACGGAGTTTCCAACATATTCCTTTATAACATAACCCTTTATGTTTTAAGATATCTCATCCTTTATGGATTTGGAAAATATGTCTGCAGTTCTCTATTAGACACTATGGACAAACCTAGCTCAACGTTCCGTGATTCAAACTCAATCACCTTTTAAACATTCCTTATTGGATCATATATTATGTTAAGTTATCATCATGCTTTTCTAAGATAGAACCTATGTCTCAACATAGTGGATGATGATCATCCTTTTCTTTCTTTCAACCATTGATGTTAAACTTAATACTATTCCTAACTTGTGTTATTAAGGACCAGTTCCTTAATTAACTTCTATTCTAAAACCCTTTTCAGAATACCTTAAGGAATACTACATAATTTCATAATACACTTATGATCAACTTCTACACCTTATAATAATTATTTATCGGTACTTGCACTTTTATTCTTAACACACTTAAGAATCACTCCTATAAGCTCCCACTCAGAATATGTTCCCAACATATTTGGGTATGAGTCACTACTCTTACTCAAACTATGTTCCTACATATTTGAATTTGAGACTTATATTGCTCCCACTCAAAAATATGTCATTCGCATATTATTTTAGGAAGACTTTCATAGCTCCCACTCCATTTTATGCAAATTGCATATCCACTCACTATTTTGAAAAACTTCAAAATCCTTTGATCAAATATCAAACTTGGAGATTTACTATGAGATACTAGTACTTTTACTAGTTTTAAATCCACTAGACATTTAGCACACTTGAATCAAATTCATTTGAATTCGTCCAATACTTGACAAATTGTGCTTTTGTCATTCACCCCTTTTCCACTATGGCTTTGCAGTCATTTGGGAAATTTCAAGTAACCCCTTTTACTTGTGAGATTCAGCAACGAATTGCTTTCTAATCTCAAGGGAATTTTGCTATGGGATTTCTCATAACTTTAGCTTACCATTATTTCCTTAGTACTTCGTAGGTATGTCATATTCCGGTAATCATTACAAATGATTCACAAATTTCTCCATACAAGATATGGGTTACATTTTGAATCCTACTGCATGTAGTGAAAACACCAGTGGGGAAAACACAATGATCATTATCATTGATTCTTTCCTTTGTGAAGAGAAACATTCAGGAACATTTTCCGTTGTGCTTCTCAACACTCTAATGCAGGGTTTTGAATCCTCATCGTGTTTCACACTATCTTCCATTTGCTCCATAATCGAGAAATATCACTGAATGTGAACTTTCTCGAAAATGTACCAAAATCCAAGCAATACAAGTTTAGCTTCTCTTTTGGTTTTAGCTATGGATTTCGTATTCAAAGTTTCCAATGAACACTCTACAAGGACTTATTCACTATTGTTTTGGTTATATCGAATAACCCCAAAACTTTCACAACAATCCATACCAGATATGGAGCCGCTTTCACGAATTCAAATGGTTCACTATATATTCTAATTGAGTGCTAAATATTTCTAACTAATGGTCTCTACATCTACATTACAACGATTTATTTTGGCGCCATCTATTTAACCATGTTGATATCTAATATCACATTGTGATGTTGTGCATTTTGACGTTTCAAAACGCTTTGCATTTCACAATTTCTTTTATGCCAATCTTAGAAAGTTGAATTTCATTACTATTGATCAAATCGTAGTAATTAGATTCCCTTTTATATTCATACCCTTTGTTTAATGAAACACTTTGATCATATCAAATAGTTTCATACTCATGTTTCCTTTGGTAAACTTCTTTACACATTTAAATAATCATATAATGATAATTACCATTTTCTTAAAACATAATGCATCGAATATGTATTTACTTTTAACAATTCATTAAACACTTTGTATTCATGTAATACATGGTGTTCAAGTTATTTTGCCAAACTTAGGCATGATTTATATGTGACAAGAAATCGAATGTCTTTCACATATTATTAATATAACTTTTGAAATTAAACAATGGTTTCATTCATTGATGAACATATCATTAAGTTGGGTATTTTAAAGGCATTTCAATATTTTACAAATGTTCTTGCATTATCAATTAGTTTCAAAACAAGGATAATTCAAACGTAATCGAACAAGATATGAACATGAATAGAAATCATTCATAAAAGTGGAATAACTATTTGTTACAAACTGATATGAATAACCATCTCACTAAGCGTGAGACACACTAAGGAAATTCACGATCTATCGATTACAATAACTATCAAAAACATAAACTAAATGATAAATGTTGAGGGAGAGTGTCGTTGGCCATCACCATCATGCTCACCATCAACACGCAACGTCACCTCTTCTCCAGCAAGCACCTCTCATGCAGAAGGACCTGTTTTCAATAAAACAAAACAAGTATCAAATATACTTAACACTGCAAATGTGTTTGCAAGATTATAACATTTATAAAATTGTATATCAAATATATATCTTTGTCATTGATGACCTCAGCGACAATGGGCTCAAGCACCACATCTCTGAAATGTGATATGAACTCGTGGAAATCCTGTGTTTCCATGTCGCCTCTCATAATGCAAGTCCTGACTTGACCTTAGTAGCTTGGTGGCAGCGACTGCAGCACAACGCCATTTGCAAAAGATCCTGTCATCCAGCTATCCAGGAAGTATGCAGGCCTCATGTACGCATCATGCATGCGCTCCAAGTGGTCGTCAAGTGATGAGTTCTCCTCCATCTTAATAGAGAGGAAGTCTCCCATTAGCTCATGCTCCCATATGCGTGCTTGTTCCACGAAATGTGTCCTAAGCTGTACCATAGTAGCACGAGGGTCAAGATTACCCACGACCGGCCACAACTCATGCACAATCTCGTAGCACATTATAACTGATATGAAGGTGGACATCTCACGACGGTAATAGCGGTCTTTCTGCTATTCTGGGGTCTCATACAAACATGGCTGCTCCAAATCCATCTCATCGAGTATGTAGTAGACCATGTTATTCTCGCTAAGGAGAACGCGGAGACGCGTAACCCATATAGAGAAGTTTGATCCGTCTAGCCTGAGCTTCTCTCCTTCTAACTAATTGTCAATAGGGAAGGTAATCTCGGGGAGAACCATTTTCTATATTTATAATTGCAAAAGGAATTTAGACTATGTTTATAATTAAATGAGTTAATAATAACTCCACTCAGAAACACCTATCCCATGAAGGCTTCCTAGTGATAACACAACCCCTTTTCCCCACATCTCCCCCAATCGTCACGGCCATCAATGTGGATGCTAGGGTGGACGCCTACGCGTCAGTCACATCATTCATGTGACTCGTGCTCGATCTTTAGACCATCTGTGTTCCGAGGCCATGTCTGCATATGCTAGGCTTACCAACTCAACCTTAGTGTATTCGATGTGAAACATGGCTTACACCCACTGTATGCAAACGTAGATATGTCTGACACCTGCTCACCGCGGATCGCCTCATACCGAAGAACTTTCTTGGTGGTGCACACTAAGGGGGAACACAATCATTGGTAATTTTAACAGGGATCATCTTATTAGGCTACCGTCGAGTATCTAATACTAGCACACAATAAGATATACAAACAATAACATTGAATGTAAATGCAATGTGATATGGTCCTTCACGTCATGATCTTCATCCGTCGTCACTAGATTCTGGCGCCAGAGTTCTGACGCCGTAGACACCAGGGTACCGGTGTGTTGCCGGCGTGGTAGTGCATCACCTCCGTGACTATCTACTACTACGTAACATAAGGTAATCACTTTAACTTTCCCACAACCATATCATAAAGCAACGCCCCCTGCAGAACAAAGTTAGACGCCTCTACTTTATCTTTGCATGTTTTATGTGGCTGAATGGGCTTTCGCACAAGAACCGGTCTTACCTACGAACTTTCAGCACAACATTGATCAAGTAGTTGTCTCTTCTACACCCCTTTCGGGGCCCTCCATTGTAAATGGCATACCAAATAATGCGAGAGAGACAGACACCCCCCAAAGACACTTTATACGATACACGCCGTATGTCAAGCGTTGACCAGTCTCACGAATGAACACGTAAGTCCGTTGGGGGCTGCTTCATCAAGCATTACTGCGGTATACACAAGTACGCGTGGGAGGGTAACAACTAAAAGATCAACGCCCATGCACTACATCTCGTGTGCTCTACCCGTACAAGCGTTACTACGCATAGATCTAGCTCTGATACCACTGTAGGGGTTCCGCGTATGAAAACAATAATTTTTACCCTACGCCCCTGAACCCCTGATGTTGCCAGGACCTATCTATTAGTAATGAAGTTACGAGAGGGGATTTTCACGAACTTACCCTTGAATACCAAAAAGCATTGTCAATGCTCAGGAGAGCGTGGTTGATATAGACGAGCCGAAGCCGACCTCAAGGTCGTGATTAAGTCCCTGCGCTCCTGTGGCTCCAACTACTTGGGAGCCTCAAGTGTGACACCTCGCGGGGAGTTACACATGTCTAGTGCCTGATGATGACTCCCGCTTTCCCAATCCAGCAGCAGTTGCGGAAGTAGAGCTCCTGGATCCGAATCCCGCAACACGGCGGTGCTCTACGGTGAAGATGTCTCTCGTTCGCACAGTCCGAACTTGGGACCACGGTCACGAGAGAGAGAGAGAGAGAGAGAGAGAGAGAGATAGACAGAGAGAGAATATCAATTGGAGGTCTCCCCAAAAGTGTGGAAACCTTTATTGAATATTGTCTGTATTTATCAGGCCAAATACCCCCACTATATATAGGGGGAGGGGAGGTTCTACCTAATACCCCCACTATATATAGGGGGAGGGAAGGTTATACCTCCCTCAAAGTCCCGGGGTGGGACTAAAGAAGAGGAGAGGGGGAGGGGTGGCGCCGCCGGCCACCCCCATGGGCCCCGCACGGGGGGGGGGGGGGGGGCTGGCCCACTAGGGCGCCGGCCACCCCCTCTGGCCCTTCTCCCTCTTGCCTTTCCCTAATGGGCCCTCTTGCCTCCAGAATTGGCCCATTAAGCCTTTTGACCTTTAAATTGATTTTTTATTTTATTAAATAATTATGAATAAATGATTAAATCAATATTTAATATTCATTCAATATTATTCAATCTCCATGGCTATGGAACACCTTCCACCTCCACTCCGGACATCCTCCGGACTTACCGAAACCCTTCCGGTTTTCTCTCTACTATTCTTCAGTGATTCTTCAGATCCTATAAACACTCTCTAAGCATCATCAAACCCTTAAGCGTGCTACCCTATGGTTCGGGAACACTCCAAACATGGTTGGGACACTCCCGGGCCAATGATCGACAGAGGTACCTAGATGGCCATGTGACCCCTGTGCGTTCCACGAAGGTCTTTCGTCGTTTGAACCGGGACAGTCGTGTCTTATTCTCTTTGTCTCTCAATACTTGCATTGCCCGAGATCTGATCAATGCCATCACCATGTCGTGTTCAATCTTGTTACCAAACAATGCTACTTGACTCGTTTCGACAAGTGATATCCCTGTGATCAATTCACACGTTGTGCAACTATTGGATATAACTTCTCCGAGTGGGCCCTTGAGTATCTTTCCGTCACGTGGACGGACAAATCCCACTCTTGACATATATTGCCTCAACGGTTTCCTCCGAGTACCTGAACACACCTTTATAACCACTGTATTACCAAGTGGTTCTTGATGCTATCTAAGCACTCTCGGGAGACAGTGATTGATATAGCCTCATGGTCTAAGGAATAGTCTATGAGGATCCATTTCTAATCATCGTAACTTGAACTTCATGACATGATCGGTTCACGACGTTTAGGTTGGGTATTGGTTCATCATCTCATTCTCAGAATGAGATGACCCCATTTCCAACTGGCATAAATACCACATGATCAGGAAACATGATCATCTGTTGACCAATGAACCAGTGACTAGAGTTTTACTGGGAACCCCTGGTTGTTTGTATATCACACGTGCATTGATCATAAGTATTTTTAACATGTACCTGAAGATTAATTGTTTGGTTTTTTATTTATAATTACAATATTTAGGCTTGTTTTTCTACCTGACTATGTATATCCTTGAATATTGTTTTGTACGATTACATTTCAACTTCTTATTATGGCCAATGATTCAAATTTTCCCCAAAGAGAGGCAGACACATTGGTGTCAGATTTTTTCAGCGATGAGTTAGCGAACCTAGGGCCATGTACAAGATTAATATAAGCTGTGCAAGTGTTACTTGGTTCGCTTACGCCATCCCTGTAAAAACTTATGAGGCCGCAATCTTTATTCTACTTTCATAGAACTATGATATTCGAATTATCTATTCCATGCATTCATAGTGTATAATAATTAAATTTTAGTTTGTCACCGAGGCCGATGATTGAAATTTGCCCCAAAAGAGTTCAAGGGGAGACACGTATGATGGTGTCGTGTTTTAGGGATGGGTTGGTGAACCTGAGGCAGCAATGCACACAAACAATATATGTTATGTTATTGGTACTTTGGTTAGCCAACTCCATCTCTGAAACAAATTATGAGGCCCTAGATTTATTCTCATATGGAACTACATATATGATCCTTGAATTGTTTCTGATCTTTTAATGATTGGTATGATGCATATGTATATGAATGGTTTTGATCATAAGTATTTTTAACATGTACCTGAAGATTAATTGTTTGGTTTTTTATTTATAATTATAATATTTAGGATTATTTTTGTACCTGACTATGTATATCCCTGAATAATGTTTTGTATGATTACATTTCAATTTCTTATTGTGGCCAATGATTCAAATTTGTCCCAAAAGAGAGGCAGACACATTGGTGTCAGATTTTTTCAGGGATGAGTTAGTGAAGCTGGGGCGATGTACAACAACATTACAGGTTGTGCAATTGTTACTTGGTTCACTGAATCCATCCCCGAAGAAACTTATGAGGCCCCTAGATTTATCCTACATTCACTCTGATGCAATTATTTGTCATTGTGTTGAGATGAAATGATATATGAACCGATCAAACTATTGCTGAGATGCTTTATCTTTGATATCCACGGATATATTTTCTTACATATACATGTTGTTAATTCTTGAGTTGTAATACAATTCAATCATATGTATGAGTTCGAAGTTATGTTCTTAAAAATCAACAGGAGGATGATGATGAAGTGGACGATAGCAAGGTATCCGGGGACAACAAGAGCCGCTATGTGCTGAGCCGGTTACGGTGTGGGCTAATCCGTTTCCATTGTAGGGGGAAACTGTTTTGCCCATTCTGTGGCAGAGCAATCAACATGGACCTCAACAGCATGATCTAGCATGCGGAGGGCGTTGGCAGAGGCGGAGGCAGAAGCCATAGGCCGATTACCTTGGCGCGACACGCAACCTAATTGCTCCGGGAGTATGTCAGGACTGGCATGTATCCCGTCGACTAGGTTGTCGCCGCCTCCTGCTGATAAACTCCTGCCTTGCTAGGCGTCTCCGTGTCCCGGCCTCCTGCTGCCGCCCCTGCTTTTATTTTGTTTTAGTTAATTATTACCTGTGTGTGGCATGTAAGACAATATATCCGTGGTGTCTCTGGTGAACCTTCTATATTAATCTACTCCTTTATATGGAGTGCCTTAAAATTTCTAGTGTTCAATTATATTACTGATCATGCTCATGCACACTACAAAATATTTCTAGTGCTCGATTATATTTTAATTGTCAAGGAATACATCAACAAGTTAAATTGGTCGAAATTTTGTATTGAAGTAACTAAATGATCTCACATAAGAGGTGGACGTTGGCAGAAGCCGAAGACCTTGGAGCGGCACGCAGTCTTCAGCAAATCCTTGCAGGTTCAACAACGGGTTGCCGCCGCCCAGCTCCGAATTCGCTTACAGGTCCAACATGACGGGACTTGAGCTACCACAGAGACCTCGGCAGAGGAGGAAGAATTGGTGCGGGTGCAACCATGGTGATGGCGAGCTCGGATTCTAGAGGAGAAAAACAGAACCGAGCATAGTCGACACGGTGACAGATCTCACTGGGAACCAATTATCATCCCTGCACAGTGCCATGGGTGCGTCCATGGTGAGGGCGAGCTCCGACTCGGGATGGGGAGGAGAGCGGGTCCGAGAAGGTTCGTCACGTCCCAGCTCTGCATCATGGCCGCAACCACAGATTGCCGCTCCAGGGAAGAAGAAGACGCGTAATGGATGCTGGCGCCAACGCTGCAAGACTATAGGGAGGAGAGCTGGGTCGAGCAGGTTCGTCCACATCCCAGCTCTGTGCCATGGCTGCGATGCCCCACAGATTGCCGCTCTGAGGAATAAGAAGACGCGTAATGGATGCAGGCGCCAACGCTGCAAGCCTAATTGACACCTAAGCGACGGGAGCGACATAACGGCGAGAACTGGCTTGGTACCGGCCGTTAGCCTGATTTTTTGTATTGAAACATAAAGTTGAATTCGTGCCAAAAAACACCCTCTGAGTATTTGGCACACCAATTGTAGTCATCCCGGCTGATTTCAGGGAACTTGGGTACCGTGTTGCCTGGACGCCCCAACTTTCGGGCCGCAAAATGATATTCTCTTGGGTCACGATATTTAGGTTGGGTATTGGTTCATCATATCATTCTCAGAATGAGTTGACTCCATTTCCAACTGGCATAAATGCCACATGATCAAGAGACTTCATCATCTATTGACCAATGAACCAGTGACTAGAGTTTCACTAGGAACCCCTGGTTGTTTATATATCACACATGTATTGATGTTTCCACTCAATACAGTTATAGCATGATATAAAACTTAATCATAAACTTTATGAGATATGATAATAGTCCTTATCACTATTTGTCTCTAGGGCATATTTCCAACAAAAAGAAGCTATACTATATCAGTAATCCGGATCGAAGGTATCAGCAATCCATATCCGTAGACCTGACCTCTAGGGATATGACCTTTCGAGGCTTTTCCCCCATAAATACCACTACTTAGACCTTTCTGTCTGTATCCCTTCCAACTCTTCTCCCTTGTTCCATCCGAAAACCCTTGATTCCAAGCATCCACTTCATGTACGGCGGCAATATATCCCTCTGGGTGAGAGAAATCCATCATACCCAGTACGCGGAGAGGACGACAAGCGCCCTCCACTAGTCCATAGGATCTCCGCCGCTTGCTACGCTGCTTGACAAGGAAATGATCCTTGGCTACCTGAGGGAGATTCATGCCGGGAGGGCCGCGACAGCGCACAATGCTCTGGTGACACCGTTAGGAAGCACCCCTGCGTGCCAAGCTCCTGATAACGACGGGTATTATTCCTCTTTCACACCTCTCTTGGTATTGTATTGTTCCCCCAAGGGTTCCTTCCTTCCTATGGTGTTTAACCTTGACTTCCAGGCCTGGTATTCTTCTTCCTCTTTTTCGGGTCAAGGTAGCAAAGGGTCCATCAGCAGCAACCCCGCCATTGACCGTGATTCTGGGAGAAAATCGGTAAAGGAACCACCCTTCCTCCAAAATTTCAGATCTCAGCACTGACCTTCCGGCCTTCATATTGTTGTCCTGCTTAATCCCGCCTTTTCTGTTCTTTAGTAGACCCACCAAGTCTCAGCAATGATGGAGAACATGGTAAAGGGACTTGATCTGGAATCGTCGGACCACAGGTCCCTAGTGAGGGAGATACTCAGGCTCGAAGGAGCCCTGGTGGCCAAGAAGTAGGTCTTGTCCATTACCTAGGAGTCCCTTTCTTGGTTGATTGACAAGAACATTGACCTCTACCACAAATTGAAGATCTGGGAAGATCTTCATCATAAGAACTGGGAGGCGATGGAGATTATCGGAGACCATAGGGACCGGGCTCGAACCGAGCTTGCCAAGAAGGAGTTCATGATGAGCTTGTTGAAGTAGGAGAAGAGTTGGTTGGAGGAGGAGGAGGTCCTCCAGGTGCATCTTCCGCTCGACGAGGTCCTCGCGTCATGTGGAAGGGATGACGAGGTTCTTGCTGACTCTATGGTGGCACTGGAGGCCACCATCCATCGTGTCGATGAGTCTGGCATGATTCCCCATAGGGAGGGGCCTTAGTTATGCAAGGGTACTTGCTTCTTGATGTCCGATTCCTCCCCTCATGGAGTCACGTAATCCTTTTATGAAGAAACTTCTTTTGGTAGTTTATATAAACTCTTACCGCTTTCTCTGAAGTATGTGCCGAGTATGTGCTATTTTATGTCCTGCATCCTTCTCCCTGTGTGGTTCGAGTACACCGAATAGAGAGAGTTGGTGACACGGTAGGTCTGGGAGGCCCTGACCTTTTGAGGATAACACTCCAAGTTGTAAGTTCCTAGATCATGCCGGAGCGTAGGTCAAGGTCCAGGGACCAGAGTGGTGTAGGGCTGAGGCTATGTTAACTCGTTCCCAGGAAGGCACCTTTGCGTTGTCTAGTCATGACTCCCTCACTCTCCATACGTGTAATATGGGGTTGCAGGCGATAGTCTAGGCTGGGTACTGGTGTTTTTTACCTCTTGAGTAGTTCCTATCTTCACCTCATACTAACTATGTCAGAGGTAACTTAGGACCCACGAGAGTTCCTAGGTCGTCACCCAGTGCGCTCTCCTAGATTCCTGCAACCCGCTACCTATACTTGTACCCTGGCAATTCATAAGCCGATTGGGCTGCTCGATGCTTGAGCGAGGCGAACTACGGAGGTTAGGTTACGTAACCATGTAGGTTTTACGGCCTTGGGGCCTTGAGAACATGAGGTATGCCAAATACTGCTTTTAGACCTCTAGCAATTTTTCCCGCCCCTCTAGAGCGGTGAGGATCGCGACCTAGATAGGTAAATAGAGGGAGTGTTGGAGAAAAGCATGCCAGTACTCTTTTTTTTAAAGAATCTTGGAAGATGAAAAATTGCATGTGCTTCTGGAGTAAGAGCCCCCGTGTGTGTAAGGGGTTGAGTTGAAACCTTAATTCCTTGTACGCCGAATTTTTCACAACAGCAGTAGATTTGAATTCCGAAAGGTACACCAGGTCTTGTGCTTCCACTCTTCATCCAAGTTGTTGTTATTTCCTAGGGAAAGTGACAGATTCTTATCTTTCAAGAAACCGCCTTCTTATGGAGGTGTTGTGCTTCTGATCATGCATTGATGTCGCAGATGAGGCGCTCATCGCTGCCAGGCAAGGGGTTTCTCTTCCCCTTGGGGTATTTGTGGCCGAGTTGCATGAGGGACAGGGAGATCTTCACGCGGACCATCCTGGTCCTTGCACGCCGTCCCCGCGTCTAGGCCCGGTGTCAATCGCAAGCTAGTTCTCTGTGATGGTCCCTTGATCTAATATCTTGACACTACATCGGCATGGTGTGTCCTGAACGCGGGGCCATGCCGCCTACTAGGAGATTAGCTCCGGATTCCATCGGTGCGCTATGTTCCCCAGGAGGTGTTTGATAGCACGCATGAGCTATTTCCTAGCCCCGCTCCCGATGCCTCGGAATGTCCTTATCGTGGCCTTTCTGATACCTGAGCTAGCCTCCCTAAGTGTACCAGACATTGCGTTGATGCACCGTGTTGCTAACGGGGTCCGCTCATCCTCCCTTGCCGGGAATTTGGCTACCAGGGATGTGAGCGCAAATCCCTATTTGTCCTCTTGACTTGGCCTGGCTGACTCCTCCATGCAAGTGTTCCTGGTCCTTCTCTTTTCCTGGCGAGCTATCATTCCGTGAGAGAGCCCAGGTGGGTCCTGCCTCATTTCGTAGCTGCACCAATCACACTCCACTGCATCCTTCAAGGATGCCCTGATTGTGATCACTCCCTTAGGTCCGCGGAGCTTGACCATCAGGTATGTGTAGTTGGGGATACCCATGAACTGTGAGATTTGTGGATGCCCGAGGAGGGTGTTGTAGACCATGGGGAAGTCGATGACCTCAAATACGCACTTCTCCATGCGGAAGTTCTCCCCGCTGCTGAACATGGCTGACAGGGTAATCTTTCCGACCGACTCGTGAGCCACTCCGGGTATTATCCTGAAGAACTGGTTTGAGACTGGACGGATGTAAGAGCCGGGGACATGCATCTTTCCTAGTGTATCCATTGTAATGATTCCGAACGAGCTTCTCCCGTAAATTAAGAGGTAGCCTGCCTGGGTAGGTCAGGTTGTCTAGGCAGTCATTGAATCCGAATTTGATGGGTACGCTGGCCCATGCTAGCTTGGAGGTGCTCCCATGTTGTTCCGTGAGGATTGCGATACAAACCTCCTTGACTTCTCTATGCGAGGAGTACCCGTATGATCCTCCCCATAAGTGATTTACCTCGGGATTGGTATGGTTCTTCTTAACATCGTAGAGGAAACCGACACTCCCTCTGGTGGCATACTATCTTGCCTCGGTAGTCCTCGGGTTTTGCTACCAAGATCCGGTGGGAGGTCCTAGAGCCCCATCATGGCGATGCCCCAGCTGCTGCTGGTTCGGGTTGACGCATCGCGATGGCTCAGGTGGCGGGGGCTTGCCTTCCTGTGAAGCCTTGGCCATGTCCTTGAGCCATGAGATGATGACTCGGCAACTGGCTCTTCCGTGTGAGGCTGTGGCGTGGAAGTCGCACTAGTTTTCCATGGTACGTTACTCTGGTGGGATCCCCCACCGTTGGGCTTCCCTGTTTCGTGCCACGCTAGGGCCGGGCGGCTGTTGCTATTGATGTGCAGGTTGAGCCCACGGCCACAGCTGCTGAACCACGATAACTTCTTGCTGGTGTCCCCAGGTTACCTCTAACAAGGGGCCAGGCCCGTTGACAAGGGCATGCGAACTGTGCTACCGCATAGGCCCCCCAAAAAATGAGACCCCGAAATCCCTTTAAAACCGGTCATTAACAAGGAGGTAGCTGTAAATCGCGTATATCTTGCTACCATTTTAGTCTGTCATTTATCGAGTACATCATGTATGTAACTACTTCTAATCCCCTCCCGCTAATATTGCCATACATCACGCAGCCACAGCTGGCGTCCGGATTCTTGTTGATTTAAGTTTTTGTTCACCTTGGGGTTCGAACGTCAAGTCAAGTCCTTCATTGATGCATGCCCTGCCTTCGATTGTGTGAATCTTGTATCGGGCATTCTGCAAGGTTAGCCGCCATGGGTACCAACCACAATCGCCCGCTCAACTGATTGCAAAACCCCCTGTGAAGGTAATTAATTTCTTCCCTGTTGTCAAATTAACCATGTAAAGAACATGGCGCCCTTTTTAATTCCATTCGCACTTTGCTGATCCAGGATGTTGTACATGCCTTCTCTAATCTTCCATGGGTGTTCATGGTGGGGTAATTGAGTGAGTGACTTGACAACGTCATAAATAATAGTACTAACATGCTTACGTTTTGGCTAGAGGAAATCTGATACTCCCTTCCGATCCATAGTACGGTTAGTACAAAATGAGCGACACTTATTATGAATCGGAGGGAGTACTACTTTAATTTAGTTGTGTGTGTTTTGGTTACTGATCCAACGCCTTATTGGGCAGACCACACTTGTTCGCATTATTCTATCAATGATTATCTCGAGAACCTAATTACCCTGCAAAAAAGTAATCTTCATTTTTGGTTAGCAAATTATTTTGCACTAATTTCATAAATTTATGATAACTTTCTTGACCAAAACTAGAATTTAATTAAAATCTAGTTCAAAATTTTAAGTTTAAATTTAGGGCCCATTTTCACATTCGCACTAGGGTCCCAAATTTTTGGAGACGGCCCTGCAAGGGGCCATTGGCTAACGGGGGGACCACGCACTGTGAGTAGCTGGCCTGACCCTTCCTTGTGAGACCTCCAGGGGTGCTCATCCGTGGATTTATAGAACTAGAGCCCCCGATCCGACTCATGCTGCCGGATCATCCTACCATCATGGGTAACCGCCTTCTTGAGAACAACCATGTGCTGATCCAAGGTCCTTGGCTTCTATGGAGCTAATAAGTGCGACATGGTTGTAGTTGTGGACCCCATTGGTGAACCCCCATACGATGTCCTTGTTGGAAAGGTCGGGTGTTTTGTTCACCAGGACCCTGAACTGCTTCACAAAATGCTCCAGCCTCTCCCCTGGGTACTCCTTGATGTTCTTGAATTCCTCGTGAAGCGTGTTGGCATCGTCCTTTGTGGCAAAGGCCTAGATAAGCCCCCGGGTAAAGTCGTCCAAGTCTTGATGGGGAACTTGTTCCGGAGCCACTTCAGGGTGTTCCCTTTCAGTAAAGTAGGGAGAAGGTTCGTGATATGGTGCGAGTCACCACCCATAATGTTGACGGCCTGCACGAACTTCTCCAAGTACGTGATTAGGTCCTGCGATCCACCATACTCCTCATAGTTCTTGGATCTGACCGCCCTAGGGACCTCGACACCCGCCAGGTCGTGGGACAACGCCCTCATCCGCTGATTAGTTGTGCGTCCCAATCCTCATACTCTTGGTCACACTCGTCTCGGGGGTAGAGGAATTGTTCTCGCTGCCTTTCCCGCCGTTCATGCCTTCTCTCACGTCGATGATCCTCGTCGGCGCATTCTGAGTCGAGATTGTTGTCGTTGTAGTCTTGCCTAGCTCTCTATTCCTCCGCCCTGGCGCCTCCATCTGGATTAGGGTCGGTCCCTGTATCCTCAGCATGAACTGGTGGATCCCGACGTCCGCTGGTTGGAGCTTCTTTTCGCTTCGAGCGCCGCCTGTCCTTGTGGTGAGGGCGATGCTTAGTGACGAGGGTTTAACTCATCAATGCCCATCGTTAATGGGCTTGGGTTAGAGGAAGTGGGGAGCACTAGAGGCAACGACCGGTTATTAAATAAGCACATCGGGGACACGCGGTTTACCCAGGTCCAGGCCCTTAGAAGGGACCCTACTCCTTCTAGTTTGCTCTTTGTTGATGAAGGAATCGAAGATTACAAGAGTGCGTAGATGTAATCTGGTGGTGTGTGAACTAGGTTTGCAAGGTGTCCTTCTCGTCGCTCCCTCCTATCCTTTATATAGGGAGGCTAGGTCTCGAGATAGCAGGCTGAGTCGATTACAGGTTAGGGTTTTTCCCTTTAAGTTTCCTATCTACACATGCCATGCTTCCCAAGGATCCGCGTCTTCTAGGACTTGGGCCACCCGAATCGTCTTGGGCCTTGCCGTAGGTTTCTCTTGGGCTGCACCACATAGGCTAAACCTGGGTGTCCGTGGGGCATACCCATGTCACTTAGCCTGCGGATCGTACCGGAGCCAGCTATTATCGCTCTCGGAGGTGTTACTACTTCTAGAGAGTGACTGATCGGCCCGACAACCCCGCTTGCTGGTTCCGGGGGACAGAGTGCGAATTTTTGTATTCCTCAAGTTGTTCTCTAGATCAGCAGCAGCCTTTGCCGCCTGGTCTTGAGTGGTATTTAGCTCTGCTTCCAAGGGTGCCTTCTCCCCCTCGGGGGCTTGTGCGATCCGTCTCTAGAGGTCTTGTATAAAGGCGTAGCGGAGACTTGACTCCCCTAGGAGGGTTGGTAGTGTGACCTCCAGAACTAGCAAAGCACTCATAGGGGCATGGACCCCATGCTACTTGCGGGTTGTAAGGGGCGACACTTGCCCATGATGTCCTCGAGCTTCCTGATGTGCTCATGGAGGTGGTGGAGGTCGTTCTTCCTAAGTGGCATGTGAAAGAGCTACGAGAAGGGCTGGTTACGTAATAACCTATATGTGTGAGACCAGGGTAACTTGTGTAGATGTTGTGGATGGGAGCGCCGAGGTACATCAGCATAGGGTTGTAGATGTATGGGACCCCAGTGTACCTGTTGGCAGGCCTTGAGTAAATATCTTGCGGGAGGTCCACCGAGATTGGAGTGTTGCGGTTGAAGTAGTCGGCCTCATGTGGCGTGTAGAGTGCCCCGAGATGCTATCATAGTAGATCTTGCGCGACGTCGACATGCTGTCTAGGGTGTACTCTTCCTCTGTTGCCCTGTTGACTATGCGACCATGGTCCGGATCTGGAGCCCCAAGCCTCCGTCCAGGAGGTCTCTAGAGGGTTCGTCCGCATGGTGATAGATCCGATCTACATGACTTAGGCTCCCACTGCCTAGCATGCCAACTGAAGAAGGATAGTTTTCACGATCCCTTGAGAGTCTCACTTCCAAGGAACGGAAGAGAGTTTATTTGTTCGGCGGACGACTCGGGTTAGTAGGTTTAGACCTCAAAGACAAAGATATGTGGTTAATGGGAGGAATCCCTTAGACTTTATTCATAAGGTGATTGAGAGATCGTACAATGTGTCTACAAGATGATCTTGGTGAGTTCATAATGATACCCGACGAGAGAGATGAATCTAGAGCTATGACTAAGGAGGTCATCATGGGAAGGAATCGTGGGTTCAAGCCCATGTTGGGTACATGCATGAGTCCACCCATCATCGACAGGGACAATGTCTTCAAACTACATGGCGTGCCATTGACTATCCTATCTGACCATGAACCAATTTCCATGACCTCGATCTAGCACGATCTGCTCTCCGTTGCAGGTACTAAGCTCTTGTACTCTACAACCTACCATCCAAAAACTGATGGCCAAACAGAGCATGTCATATGAGTCTGGATATGTACCTATGCTCTACGGTCCATGATTCTCCACAACGCTGGCATGAGTGGCTGCAAGCAGCAGTGTTCTTATGTAATTCGAGCCACCACACATCCCTGGATTGCTCGCCCTTCAAGGAACTCTATGGCCGTGATCCCAATTTGGGAGCAATGTTGCAGTGGGATGATTCTGATCTCACTACCAAAGACATGGATGGGGTGGGGCACACAAGGTGGCTTCATCCTTAGTTGTAGTGTGCCCAAGATCACCTAAAAAGAAGGTATCTGAGCACACCTCTGTTGTTGGTGAATAAGTGCCGCTCAAATTACAACCATATGCGCTGATGACCATGGTGAACCGTCCCTATTGGAAATTGGCATATAAGTACTATGGTCCTTTCAAGATTGATGAGAAGATTGGAGATATGGCCTACAAGTTGGAGCTACCATCGGATGCTCGTATTCATCATGTATTGCATGTGTCGTGGATCAAGCCCTTCGTGTTGGATTACACTCCAGTTTTCAGCGAGATTCCGTGTGCACCTGATCTGATGACTCAATCATTTACACAAGTTGCTATCCTGGATAGGCGTATGAGTAAGAAAGACGATGGTGCTATTGCGCAACTACTGGTACAGTGGTCTTCTGTTACACCAGAAGTTGCTACTTGGGAGGACTATGTGGTACTTCTCTTGCGTTGCCCTAATGCTGCAATCTGGGAAGCACTTTTACTTTGGTGTCCCCCCTCCTCTTCAATCTTTGAGAAACATAAACTTGTGGATGACCAAGACCGCACGGTTTTGTCGGAGATTTGTCTCGTGAAGGAACTAAGGTCCAACGATTCCTTGGTTCGAGAGGGGGCTGAACACGCGACTCCTAGGAAACTCGGCGACAACAGTGATGGCAGAGAAAGCACACAACAGAGAGGAGACATGGTTTTTTTACCCAGGTTCGGGACCCTTGTGAGGAGGTAAAGCCCCTACTCCTGCTTGGTTGTATTGCTCGCATGCTCCGCGAGGGTACAACGGAGGATGAAAGTCTAGGGTTTTAGATATCCAAGATCAACCCCTTCTAAGGTAGGATAAGGGCCCCTTATATAGGGAGGCGTCGGGCCTCTTCCCCTAGTCCACGGTGGGAGGGGTCACCATAGGGCCGCCTCTCAAGATATTGGTCTATAAGGTTGCGTTTTGGTGGACCGAGTCTTGGACGCTGGGCGCTTCTCTATTTGTCGGTAAAGTGGCCTCTCTTTCCCTCGTTTGTCTTCATCTGGCGCCACCAGTTGTCTCCTTTGCACCTAAGCGGCAAGGTGGAGTGCTTGCCGCGCTGAGGTCGCCTGTCCTTCTGTTGCAGGAAAGGGGCGGACCGGACCTTCCTTTACCGAGGCGAACAGTGGGCGCAGGACCGCTGCGCCCCTTGTCAGGGCCTGACTCGCTCGCTCGCCTCCGGGTGGTGTTACCAATATACCCCGGAACGCACCTTGGAGCATCCGAAGTTGGGCTCTGCGGTGGAGCCTCCTGGGAGGAGAGTCTCCCGCAGGAGAGTGTCTCCTCGCGAGGGAGACCCTCACGAGGGTTCACCTACCGGTGCTGCCTCTAGAGGTATCCAAGCCTCTCAGAGGCTTGTCACCAGGAGGTGCTAGGGATCGCTGACCCACGGGACGTGGCACCCTGGTTTCCAGGGCCCCGATAGTATCCCTCGGGCGCTTGGCTTGCACATGCCCTCTGATGGGCTCGAAGGGGCAGATGGCCTAGAAGGGTTAGTGGGCCCCAGTGCTCGTTCAATCAACATGGACTTGCCACGCCGCCATCCTGATGGTGGATTTGAAACGTCCACGAGTTTTTAACCACGAATCTTGGGCACATCGCCTCCGTCCCGGGAGTTGTTCTCACGATGTGATGACGTGTGGGGCCTTGCAGTTATACCGTGTGCCCGGGGCAGTGACACGTCTTTTCAACTGGCTCCGTTTATATTGGGACGGGAGCACGTGATCTCCTTACTCCACACCTCTGTTGCCTTCTATCCCACTACACACTCGCATGAAGACCTCGTCCTCCCTAATGGCGTCCTCTTCTCTCCACATCGTTGCAACAGGCGAGGCCACCATGATAGAGGGGCAAGGGTGCTCTTGTCTTCGCTCCACCTAAGGCGGAGGAGGCCCCGATTGTGAAGCACGGCCGGGGGCGCCCGCGCGGGAGTGGTAGAGGAAGGCGCGGGGGCCGTGGTGCCGGTCCTGTCGCTACCTCACCTTTGGGCGTGGGGGTGCTGGACGGTGAGGCTCCAATGAGGCGCAGACGTAGCCACCCCCGCGGGAGCGGTCGAGGTTGCCGCGGGGGGCGCGACGGTAGGTATGGCACCAGGCCAGGGTCTCCGGCGCCTGTTGCCATGCTACCTCCACCGGTGGTGATCAAGATAGAAGACGACCCCGAGCCTGCTCGGGTGATCGACTTCGTCATCATCCCCGGGAGCTCCGATTGGTTTGTCAAGGTGAGGCTCCCCTCAAGCTTCACCCTCGGGGTCATGGCAGATCTTCCTGAGGAGTTGGAGCTGTGGCACTCCGGTGGGCACGAGAGGTGGTGGGTAAGCGTGGAGACCCTTCCGCCTGACGAGATGTAGCTCTGCGATGGCTGGAATCAGTTCCTTGTTACCCACCACATCTGGCGCGGCTTCGTGCTCCGGTTCCACTACACTAGCGGGGGGGATTTCTCTGTCTCAGTGTTTGACACCTTCTATGTCGGGTCGCTTACCCGCCACACCTCCCTTGAGGAGACGAGGCAAGTGTAGGGGTTCCGCGCATGAAAACAATAAAATTTTACCCTACGCCCCTGAACCCCTGATGCTACCAGGACCAATCTATTAGTAATACAGTAATGGGAGGGGCTTTTCGTGAACTTACCCTTGAAGACCGAAAAGCGTAGTCAACGCTCATGAGAGCGTGGTTGATGTAGACGAGCCGAAGCCGACCTCAAGGTCGTGATGAAGTCCTTGCGCTCCTTTGGCTCCAACGAGTGAGTGCCTCAAGTGCGACACCTCGCGGGGAGTTACACACGTATGGTGCCTGGTGTTGACTCCCGCTTCCCCGATCCAGCGATTGCAGTAGAGCTCTGGATCCGAATCCCTTGGCCAGCGACGCTCTGTGGTGAAGATGTCTCTCGTTCGCGCAGTCCGAACTTGGGACCACGGTCACGAGAGAGAGATAGAGAGAGAGAGAAAATATCAATTGGAGGTCCTCCCAAAAGTGAGAAGATCTTTATTTATTATTTGGTGTGTTCATCTGGCCAAATATCCCCACTATATATAGGGGGACGGGAGGTACTACCTCCCTCAAAGTCCCGGGGTGGGACTAAAGGAGAGGAGGGGGAGGGGCATCCACCGGCCGGCCCTAGTGGGCCCCGCGCGGGGGGGCTTGGCCCAGCCGGCCACCCCCTTGCCCCTTCTCCCTCTCCCATTTCCCTAATGGGCCCTCTCCCCTCCAGGAATTGGCCCATTAAGCCTTTTGACCTTTTAAATTGATTTTCTATTTATTAAATAATTATGAATAAATGATTAAATCAATATTTAACATTCATTCACATATTATTCAATCTCCGTGGTTATGGAAGACTTCCACCTCCACTCCGGACATCCTCCGTACTTACCGAAACCCTTCCGATTTTCTCTCTACAATTATTCGGCGATTCTACCGATCCTATAAACACTCTCTATGCATCATCAAGACCTTAAGCGTGATACCCCACGGTTCGGGAACACTCCAGACATGGTCGGGACACTCCCGCACCAATGATCGTCAGAGGGACCTGGATGGCCATGTGACCCCTGTGCATTCCATGAAGATCTTTCGTCGTTTGAACCGGGACAGTCGTGTCTTATTCCCTTTGTCTCTCAATACTTGCATTGCCTGAGATCTGATCAATGACATCACCATGTCGTGTTCAATCTCGTTACCGAACAATGCTACTTGACTCGTTCCGACAAGTGATATCCCTGTGATCAAATCACACGCTGCGCAGCTATTGGATATAACCTCTCCGAGTGGGCCCTTGAGTATCTTCCCGTCACATGGATGGACAAATCCGACTCTTGACATATATTTCCTCTATGGTTTCCTCCGAGTACCTAAACACACCTTTATAACCACTGTATTACCAAGTGGCGCTTGATGCTATCTAAGCACTCTCAGGAGACAGTGATTGATATAGCCTCACGGTCTAAGGAATAGTCTACAAGGATCCATTTCTAATCATCGTAACTTGAACCTCGTGACATGATCGGGTCACGATGTTTAGGTTGGGTATTGGTTCATCATCTCATTCTCAGAATGAGTTGAATCCATTTCCAACTGGCATAAATGTCACATGATCAGGAAACATAATCATCTATTGACCAATGAACCAGAGACTAGAGTTTCACTGGGAACCCCTGGTTGTCTGTATATCACATGTGTATTGAATTTTCCACTCAATACAGTTATAACATGATATAAAACTTAATCATAAACTATATGAAATATGATAATAGTACTTACTACTATTTGTCTCTAGGGCATATTTCCAACCGTCTCCCACTTGCAGTAGAGTACAAATACACTAGCTGCATTTGTTCTTAATCACTGGCACCATAACCGGCACCCTGAACATGCTTGCTCATGGAAGAGGTTGAGTATTGGGTCTGTACTTTACAGTCCCAAATCCTTTGCAACTTACTAATGTCACCTTGATTGACATTAATACTTTATCATCACATGATAACATCTGTGTGTATGCATTGTCGCTATGGCAGCAGAATGAGGCATGATTCTAGGAGCCTACAGTGACTTTAGATCAACCTCAAGGGCTTTCTCATGGGCATTGTGCCCTGGGACACATCTTCTATGTTAGAAGCGAACTAGCCCCACCATAACATTATACAACACTTTAGATGGTACCCTTATCTATTATTATAAATGTATTCATCGAAACACTAGTGCACTCTGTGCAACTTTCAGTGTTTCATTCACCTCGCTTCCTACTTGACTTTAATCGGTATTTACCAGAGTTTCCAACATATTCCCTTATAACATAACTCTTTATGCTTTAAGATATGTCATCCTTTATGGATTTGGAAAATATGTCTACAGTTCTCTATTAGACACTGCGACAAACTTAGCTCAATGTTCTGTGGTTCAAACTTAATCAGTTTCAAACGTTTCTTATTGGATTATGTATTATGTTAAGTTATCATCATGGTTTTCTAAGATAGAACCTATGTCTCAGCATAGTTGACGATAATCATCCTTTTCTCTCTTTCAACCATTGATGTTAAACTTAATACTATTCCTAACTTGAGTTATTAAGGACCAATTCCTTAATTAACTTCTATTCTGAAACCCTTTCCAGAATCCCTTAAGGAATACTACATAATATCATAATACACCTATTATCAACTTCTACACCTTATAAATCATTATTTATTGGTACTTGCACTTTTATTCTTAATGTGTCGAATACACACTTAAGAATCACTCCTATAAGCTCCCACTCAGAATATGTTTCTAACATATTTGGGTATGAGTCACTACTCTTACTCAAACTGTGTTTCTACATATTTGAATTTGAGACTTATATTGCTCCCACTTAAAAATATGTCATTCACATATTGTTTTAGGAAGACTTTCATAGCTCCCACTCAATTTTATGCAAATTGCATATCTACTCACTATTTTGAACAACTTCCAAACTTTTGATCAAATATCAAACTTGGAGTTTTACTATGAGATACTAATACTTTTTACTAGTTTTTAAATCCACTAGACATTTAGCACACTTGAATCAAATTCATTTGAATTCGTCCAATACTTGACAAATTGTGCTTTTGTCATTCAGCCCTTTTTCCACTACGGCTTTGCAGTCATTTGTTAAAATTCAAGTAACCCCTTTTACTTGTGAGATCCAGTAATGAATTTCTTTCTAATCTCAAGTGAATTTTGCTTTTAGGATTTCTCATAATTCTAGTTTACCATTATTTCCTTAGTAGTTCGTAGGTATGTCATATTCCAAGAATTATGACAAATGATTCACAAATGTCTCCATACAAGATATGGATTACATTTTGAATCCTACTTTATGTAGTGAAAACACCAGTGGGGAAAACACAATTATCATTATCATTGATTCTTTCCTTTTGTGAAGAGAATCGTTCAGGAACGTTGTCCGTTGCACTTCTCAACACTCTGATGTAGGGTTTTGAATCCTCATCGTGTTTTACACTATCTTCCATTTGCTCCATAATCAAGAAATATCACTAAAAGTGAGCTTTCTCAATAATGCACAAAATCCAAGCAATACTAGTTTTGCTTCTCTTTTGGTTTCAGCTATGGATTTCGTACTCAAAATTTCCAATAAATACTCTACAAGGACTTATTATTATTGTTTTGGTTATATCGAATAACCCCAAAACTTTTACAACGATCCATACAAGATGTGGAGCCGCTTTCACGAATTCAAATGGTTCACTATATATTCTAATTGAGTGCTAATTATTTCTAACTAATGGTCTCTACATCTACACTACAACGATTTATTTGGTGTCATCTATTTACCCATTTTGATATGTAATATCATATTGTGATGCTTTGAATTTTGACGTTTCAAAATGCTTTGCATTTCACAATTACTTTTATGGCATTCTTTATAAAGTTGAATTTCATTACTATTGATCAAATCATAGTAATTAGATTCTCTTTTATCTTTATACCCTTTGTTGATGAAACACTTTGATCAAATCAAATAGTTTCATACTTATGTTTCCTTTGGTAAACTTATTTATACATTTAAACAATCATACAATGATAATTACCATTTTTGTTAAAACACAATACATCAAATATGTATTTACTTTTAACAATTCATTGAACACTTTGTATTCAAGTAATACACGGTGTTCAAGTTATTTTGCCGAACTTAGGCATGATTTATATGTGACAAGAAATCGAATGTCTTTCACATATTATCATTATAACTTTGAATTTAAAAAATGGTTTTCATTCAGTAATGGACATCATTTAAGTTGGGTATTTTTAAGGCATTTCAATATTTTACAAATGTTCATGTATTATCAATTAGTTTCAAACAACAAGGATAATTCACATATAATCAAACAAGATATGAACACGAATAGAAATCATTCATAAAAGTGGAACAACTGTTTGTTACAATCTCATATGAATAACAGTCTCACAAAGTGTGAGACACACTAAAGAAGTTCATAATATTTTGATTACAATAACTATCCAAATCATAAACTAAATGATAAATGTCGAGGGAGAGCATCGTTGGCCATCATCATGCTCGCCATCAACACGCAACGTCACGTCCTCTCCAGCAAGCACCTCTCATGCAAAAGGACCTGTTTTCAGCAAAACAGAACAAGTATCAAATATACTTAACACTACAAATATGTTTGCAAGATTATAACATTTATAAAATCGTATATCAAATATATACCTTTGTCATTGATGACCTGAGCGACATCTGGTTCGACCAACACATTCCTGAGATGTGTTACAAACAGGTGGAACTCCATTGATTCCGCGTCACCTCTCATAATGCAAGTCCTGACTTGTGATTGGTAGCTTGGTGGCAGCGACCGCATCACAACGCCATTTGCAAAAGAGACCGTCATCCAGCTATCCAGGAAGTATGCAGGCCTCATGTACACATCATGCATGCGCTCCAAGTGGTCGTCAAGTGATGAGTTCTCCTCCATCTTAATGGAGAAGAAGTCTCCCATCAACTCATGCTCCCATATGCATGCTTGTTCCATGAAATGTGTCCTAAGCTGTAGAATTACCATACGAGGGTTGATATCACCCACGAAAGGCCACAGCTCGTCCACCATTTCGAAACGGATTATAACTGAAATGAAGGAGGCCATCTCCTGACGGAGATACCGGTCTTCCCACTGCTCTGGGGTCTCTAAGTGAATGGGCTAATCCAAATCCATCCCATCGAGTATGTAGTCGACCACGTCATTCTCGCTAAGGAGAACATGGAGACGCGCAATCCATATAGAGAAGTTTGATCCATCTAATCTGAGCTTCTCTCCTTCTAACCAATCAATCGTCAACAGGAAAGGTGGCATCAGGGAGAACTTTTCTACATTTACAATTGCAAAAAGGAATTTGACTAAGTTTATAATTAAATGAGTTAATAATAACTCCACCCAGAAACACCTATCCCCATAAGGGTTTCTAGTGATAACATGACCCCTATCAGCCACATCTCCCCCGATCATCATGGCCATCAATGTGGGTTCAAGGGTGGACGCTAAACATCGGTCACATCATTCATGCGACTCGTGCTCGATATTTCGACCATCCGTGTTCTGAGGCCATGCTTCTATGCCGTGCTAGGCTCGCCAACTCAACCTTAGTGTATTCGCTGTGCAACATGGCTTACACCCACTGTATGCGAACGTAGATATTTCTAACACCCATGCCTATACCATGGATCGCCTCATACCGAAGAACTTTCTTGGTGGTGCACACTAAGGGGGAACACAATCGTTGGTAATTTTAACAGGGATCATCTTATTAAGCTACCATCGAGTATCTAATACTAGCACACAATAAGATATACAAACAATAACATTGAATGTAAATGCTATGTGATATGGTCCTTCACGTCGTGATCTCCATCCGCCGTCACCGGGTTCCGGCGTCAGGGTTCCGGCGCCGTAGACACTAGGGTACCGGTGTCATTCCGGCGTGGTAGTCCGTCACTTCCGTGACTATCTACTGCTATGTAACATAAGGTAATCACTTTAACTTAGACACAACCATATCACAAAGCAACGGCCCCCTGCAAAACAAAGTTAGACGCCTCTACTTTATTTTTGCATGTTTTACGTGGCTGAATGGGCTTTTGCACAAGAACCATTCTTACCTACGAATTTCAGCACAACGCTGATCAAGTAGTTGTCTCTGCTACACCCCTTTCGGGGCCCTCCGTTGCAAATGGCATACCAACTAATGCGAGAGAGATAGACACGCCCCTAAGCCACTTTATACGGTACAAGCCGTATGTCAAGCGTGGACCAGTCTCGCGAATGAACGCGTAAAGTCGGTTGGGGGCCGCTTCATCAAGCATTACTGCGGTATACACAAGTACACGTGGGAGGGTAACAACTAAGAGATCAACGCCCACACGCTACATCTCGTGTGTTCTACCCGTACTATCATTACTACGCATAGATCTAGCTCTGACACCACTATAGGGGTTCCGCGCATGAAAACAATAAATTTTACCCTACGCCCTTGGACCCCTGATGCTACCAGGACCTATCTATTAGTAATACAGTAACAGGATGGGCTTTTCGCGAACTTACCCTTGAAGACCGAAAAGCGTTGTCAACGCTTAGGAGAGCGTGGTTGATGTAGACGAGCCAAAGCCGACCTCAAGGTCGTGATGATGTCCTTGTGCTCCTTTGGCTCCAACGACTTGAGTGCCTCAAGTGCGACACCTCGCGGGGAGTTACACATGTTCGGTGCATGGCGGTGACTCCTGCTTCCCCGATCTAGCAGCAGTTGCGGAAGTAGAGCTCCTGGATCCGAATCCCGCAGCGCGACATCGCTTTGCAGTGAATATGTCTCTCGTTCACGCAGTCCAAACTTGGGACCACGGTCACGAGAGAGAGAAAAAATATCAATTGGAGGTCCTCCCAAAAGTGAGAAGACCTTTATTGATTATTTGGTGTCTTTATTTGGCCAAATACCCCCACTATATATAGGGGGGAGGTACTACCTCCCTCAAAGTCTCGGGGTGGGACTAAAGGAGAGGAGGGGGAGGGGCAGCCGCCGGCCAGCCCTAGTGGGCCTCGCGCAGGGGGCTTGGCCCAGCCGGCCACCCCCTTGCCCCTTCTCCCTCTCTCCTTTCCCTAATGGCCCCTCTCCCCTCCGAGAATTGGCCATTAAGCCTTTTAACCTTTTAAATTGATTTTCTCTTTATTAAATAATTATGAATAAATGATTACATCAATATTTAACATTCATTCACATATTATTCAATCTCCATGGTTATGGAACACTTCCACCTCCACTCTGGACATCCTCCGAACTTACCGAAACCCTTCCGGTTTTCTCTCTACAATTCTTCAGCGATTCTACCGATCCTATAAACACTCTCTAAGCATGTTCAAGCCCTTAAGCGTGATACCCCATGGTTCGGGAACACTCTAGACATGGTTGGGACACTCCTGCACCAATGATCGATAGAGGGACCTGGATGGCCATGTGACCACTGTGCGTTCCACGAAGATCTTTCATCGTTTGAACCGGGACAGTCGTGTCTTATTCCCTTTGTCTCTCGATACTTGCATTGCCCGAGATCTGATCAATGACATCACCATGTTGTGTTCAATCTCGTTACCGAACAATGCTACTTGACTCATTCCGACAAGTGATATCCATGTGATCAAATCACATGCTACGCAGTTATTGGATATAACCTCTCCAAGTGGGCCCTTGAGTATCTTCCCGTCACATGGACGGATAAATCCTGCTCTTGACATATATTGCCTCTATGGTTTCCTCCGAGTACCTGAACTTACCTTTATAACCACTATATTACCAAGTGGCGCTTGATGCAATCTAAGCACTCTTAGGAGACAGTGATTGATATAGCCTCACAGTCTAAGGAATAGTTTACAAGGATCCATTTCTAATCATCGTAACTTGAACTTCGTGACATGATCGGGTCACGATGTTTAAGTTGGGTATTGGTTCATCATCTCATTCTCAGAATGAGTTGACTCCATTTCCAATTGGCATAAATGCCACATGATTAGGAAACATGATCATTTGTTGACCAATGAACCAGTGACTAGAGTTTCACTGGGAACCCCTGGTTGTTTGTATATCTCATGTGTATTGATGTTTCCACTCAATACAATTATAACATGATATAAAACTTAATCATAAACTATATGAAATATGATAATAGTCCTTACTACTATTTGTCTCTAGGGCATATTTCCAACAGCAAGGTCCGCGTCATGTCCATCACCGCGCCCATGGGGCTGCAGGTCTTTTGCTAGCATAGATGTAGCATCTTTTAATATCATGTCTCCCCGCCGGGGTTTGTAAGGAAGACTTGTCGTGGATGTCTGTAAGTGGATCTTTGCGCTTGTTGCTTCTCTCTTTTCATGTTTTTGTTGTGATGCTCAGAGTTGGTGAGTGTATGGCGTGGCATCGGCTCGGCGTAGCTGGCGGTGGCCGGTGTGCCGTCCTTCCAGGCAGCTGGCCTTGCGAGCCCCCCTGTGAACCTGCCTGGGATTTTGGCATCGAGAGGCGAGGCCTCACGAGGGGGGCTTGCAAAGGCTGCGCCTAGTTAGGTGACCTCTGGAGGTGGTGTCAGGAGACAGTACCCTCGTCGGGCACCTCTAGCGGGTGGTCTCTCCCACTGCACCGGTGATCGCGTGTTGTGACTCACAAGGATCCTCCACGTGTCCTCGAGTCCAACTACTTGGGTGGTGCTGCCCTCTCGAGGCTTACTCGTGCCACCATACCGCTAGCCTCTTACCAGGGGAGTGTCACCATGTGAGGGTTTTACCATTGGTAAGGCAAATTGTCGTTGGGTCCTTTCTTGGGTTGCCAGCCCAATAATCGCGGCTCCACAGAGTTTTGCCCCGTGCGTCCCGCCTGGAACCTATCGAGGGAGTGGCCATAGAGGCGGATATGCGCCCTACAGGGGAGGTCCCGCAATGAGCCCACGTGTCAAGTTGTGGGCGTCAAGAGCCGCGTGCTAGGTAACTCGATGCTGCGATCGGGTGGCAAGTTCAAAGCTCAGCACTCTAGCCCTGTGGTTTTTTGGCCGCCTGAGGTGTGAGTGCCTCACGAGGAGTGCCGCAAGCCTCTCGAGGAGAGGGCCATCAGGCTAGCACGAGGATTTTTGATTTTGTAAAGGCCAGGGATCATGGATGAGGTAACCTGCGGACGAGGAATGGGCCAAAAGTTCAGAGCTCGACACTTTAGGTCCTGGAGAGCTTAGGTTGCGGACGGTCAGTGCCTCACGAGCCGTCACGACAACAATAATTTGGGTCAGGAACCGTGGGTGAGGTAACTCACAGCCGAGGAATGGGCTGTGAGTTTTGAGCTTGACACTTTAGGTCCTGAAGAGCTCAGGCCGTGGAGGGGCAGTGCCTCACGAGTCGTCGCGACAATAAAAATCTGGGTTAGGAACCGTGGGTGAGGTAACTCACAACCGAGGAACGGGCCGTGAGTTTAGAGCTCGACACTTTAGGTCCTGACGAGCTCAGGCCATGGAGGGGGAGTGCCTCACGAGCCATCGCAGCAATTAAAATTTGGATCAAGAACCATGGGTGAGGTAACTCACAGCCGAGGAATGGGCCATGAGTTCAGAGCTCGACACTTTAGGTCCCAGCGAGCTCGGTTCGCGAAGGGGCAGTGCCTCACGAGCCGCCACGACAATAAAATTTTTGGGCTAGGAATCGTGGGTGAGGTAACTCACAACTGAGGAATGTGCCGTGAGTTTAGAGATCGCCACTTTAGGCCCTGACAAGCTTAGGCCGCGGAGGGGCAGTGCCTCATGAGCCGCCCCGTAGACCTTACCAGGAGAGGGCCGTAGGGAAAAAGCACGTGTCGCTAGAGGTCCATACATGCGTCGCGTGAGGGTCTGATGCTGACGAGGAGTGGCCCAGTAATGAGCACCGTGCCTAGCCCCCGCTCGAGTGGTGCATGTGAGGGAAACCTGGCGGCACGGTTTTTGGAGAAATGCCTTTCCAAGGGAAAAACCAAATAGCGAAATGTGCATGAAGCACAAGATCAAAAAAGGTGCCGGCAGTTCAAGCTTATTACAATGCCACCATAGCTCGCACAGGGTCTTACAAGAGACGAAGCTGTAAGGGATGAGGGTTTTTCGAGGGTCACCTTCAAAAATTCATGGAGTCAGGTATTCCATTTGGAGAGGCTTGTCCACCTTCCAACCGCCTGATCCACCTATTCAGTCGGTAGCTCAGTCGCCGCCATGGAGGCAGCTGGTGTTGTATGCATGCTGGGTGTAGTCCATCGAGAAGTCTGGATCCCCTGGATCGCCGTCGTCCTCGGGAGCCTCCCCGTTGCTCGCTAGGAAGGGTGGGGGTGGTCCTGAGTCCCTCTTGAGGACGCGGACGCCGGCCACACCCAACACCTCGTGAGGCGGGAACAGAGCGACTGCTGCCCTCTTTGCCATGACATTTTCCTAGGCCATCATCTGCTTCCTCCTTGTAGAGCCTCCAACGTTGTCCTGGGCATCCACGTCCTTAGAGTAAGTGGTAGCCATAGTCTTGTATGCGTGCTCGAGGGAGCGCAAATCCTCCACCTCGTCGCAACGAATCGTGATGACCCCGCCGCTGCCTCCATGCATCTTGATCATGTTGTAGGTGTGATGAGTAGCTGCCATGAACTTGGCCATCACGGGGTAGCCGATGATGATATTGTACAGGAGGGTGATGTTTGCCACGTCGAAGTCGATGAGCTTGGTGCGGTAGTTGTCGTGTATTCCGAACATGACAGAGAGCCGCACTTGCCCGATGGGTATGGTGGATCCACTAGTCACTCTAGAGAATGACATGGTCGGCATCAGCCTTTTGTATGGCACCTGAAGCTGGGCAAAGGTCTCGGTGGAGCTCATGTTCAAGTCTGCACCTCTGTCGATGAGGATCTTTGCGACTATGATGTTGTTGATGGTAGGAGTGCAGATCGTGGGCAGCGTGCCCAAGGGGCCTAGTGGAAGTGGGGTGGTCACGGGCATCGAAGGGGGTGCCATGGATCCTCGGCGCATCCTTTCTCTTGCGGATGGGGGTGTTGTTGCATGACGTTTGCCTGGTGGCCCATCAGAGGGGGGTCGCAGCCTCTAGAGTTGTTGTTCCAGTGATCGCCCCTGTGGTTGCCACCGTTTTGGCTGCTTCGCTCGACACCTAGTCTTCCCCTCCTCTGGCTGCTGCGCATGTCACTGAGTTTCTTGAGCTCGTAGCAGTCGTTGGTAGGATGCCCTGGCTTCTTGTGGAAGTGGCAGTACAAGTTGTCGTCCCACTCCCTCTCGCCCTTCCCCTCGCGAGGGCTCTTCCGGTCTGGCTCTGCATCCAGGACGGTGGCAGTCTTGCACTTCGGGTCTTTGGCCTTGCTCTTGGATGAGCCTGAGGCCTTGGGTGTAGTTTCTGCCTCCGCGAGGCCGAACATTCGCCCCGCCTCCGCCTTGGCGCACTTCTCAGCCATCACCAAGATCTCGGCAGCCGTGGTGAAGCTCTCACCCCGGATACCGATCTTCTCCCTCATCTTGATGTCCTACACGCCCTTGGAGAAAGCGGTGATGACGTTGGAATCCGAGATCTTGGGGATCTTGTTGCAGACTCGGCTGAACCTTTGCAGGAACTTGAAGAGGGTCTCTCCAGGTTGCTAGCGTACCTGGCGGAGGTCATAGTAGGTGAGCGGGTGCTTGTAGGTCCCCTTGAAGTTGGCGATGAAGAGGAAGCTGAGCTCCGCCCACGAGTCGATTGATTCCTTGGGAAGGTTCATCAACCAGGTGCTGGATGTCTCCTACAGACACATGGGGAACCAATTTGCCATGACGCAGTCATATCCTCCCGTGGCCTCGGCGCCCGTGGTGCAAAGATGTAGGAACTCGCATGGGTTGGTCGTTCCGTCGTAGTGTGCAAGTGTCTTTGGGTGGAACTTGTGGGGCCAAACCACGCGGCGGAGACTCTTGGTGAGAGCGAGGTAGCCGTTGGCTTGGACCGCCTTGCCGTTGGCGAGGACCACGCGGTTCTGCTAAACCGTGGCGGCGATTTCCTCGGCCAGACTGTCCTTGCGGCTGCACCATGGCCGCGGGGGGTGAGACAATCTGGCAGCTATTCGCAGGTGGTGGGGTGGCGTTGTCGGGCTTAGGGGCGCCTTTGCGGTGGAGAGGCGGGAGCGAGCCCCTAGCCCCTGGCACCATGTCCTCGCCTCGAGCTCCTGGGCCTGCTTGAAGGAAGTGCGTCGTGGAGGTGGCTCCATCTCGGCCTTGCTCGCCGTCCGACGGAGGGCTCGCTCAACGCGGGTCTTGTTGCCAGCTGACATGTCGTCAAGGTCAGGGAAGACCTTGAAAATGCGCCTCAGCCCCCTACATGGCGCACCAAATGTTGGAGATTTGTCCCGCAAATAAACTAGGGTCCAACGATCCCTTGGTTCGAGAGGGGGCTGAACACGTGGCTCCTAGGAAACTCGACGACAGCAACGGCTGTGGAGCAAGCAGACGATAGAGAGGAGACACAGTTTTTTTTACCCAGGTTCAGGACCCTCGTGAGGAGGTAAAGCCCCTACTCCTGCTTGGTTGTATTGCTCGCATGCTCCGTGAGGGTACAATGGAGGATGAAAGTCTAGGGTTTTTTATCTCCAAGACCGACCCCCTTCTAAGGTAGGAGAAGGGCCCCTTATATTGGGCAGTGTCGGGCCTCTTCCCCCGGTCCATGGTGGGAAGGCTCACCATAGGGCCGCCCCTCGAGATATTGGTCTACAAGGCCGCTTTTTGGTGGACCAAGTCTTGGACGCCGGGTGCTTCTCCGTCCATCGGTAAAGTGGCCTTTCTTTCCCTTGTTTGTCTTCATCCGGCGCCAACAGCTGTCTCCTTTGCACCTAAGCGGCAAGGTGGAGCGCATGTCACGCTGAGGTTGCATGACCTTCTATTGCAGGAAAGGGGTTGACCTGGCCTTCCTTTACCGAGGCGAACAATGGGCGCAGGACCGCTGTGCCCCTTGTCAGGGCCTGACTCGCTCGCTGGCCTCCGGGTAGGGTTACCAATATACCCCAAAACGCGCCTTGGAGCATCCGAAGTTGGGCTCTGTGGTGGAGCCTCCCAGGGGGAGAGTCTCCCTCGGGAGAGTGTCTCCTCACGAGGTGGACCCTCACGAGGGTTCACCTGCTGGTGTTGCCTCCGGAGGTATCCAAGCCTCTCGAAGGCTTGTCACCAGGAGGCGCTAGGGACCGCTGATCGTCGGGACGTGGCACCCCGATTGCCAGGGCCATGACAGATTCCAATTTTTATTTCGAACACCAATCGAACCCACTCAAAGCCCATATGGTACGCTTAGACGTATATGTATACTCATGTGCCCACGGAAGGCGGAAATCAGGAGGTATATAGCATCAACAATAAAATTTCAAAACATGGCATGCAAAGATGTAGATCGCGATAAGGGGAGGTAAAAATGGCTAGTGGGGACATGGAGTATACCTAACTCGACCAAGTACAGCCATACGGAGGTATATATGGCCTGAATATGGATTTTGATGGATCAAAAGAATCGCTCGATGCAAACTTAAGTTTGAGGGGGGAGACACTGAAGCACACCCTCTCACTAGTGGAAATGAGGTCTTTTGTTGATCCCGAAAAGGGGCTTTAACACCGGTTCTTCTACGAACCGGTGTTAAAGGGGGGGCCGTACCAGCGTGGCCCCTGCGGCAAAAAAGGAGCCCCCCTTTAACACCGGTTCGTGCCACGAACCGGTGTTAAAGGTCCCTGCAGCAGTGGCCCGCGCACCCCCCCTTTAACACCGGTTTGTGGCATGAACCGGTGTTAAAGGGGGGGGGCTATATAAGACACCACCCCAGCCCACACACCCCACTCTTCCATTCTTTCACATTTTGGAGCCTAGCAAGAGGGTGTGAAGAGTGCTAGTTTGTGTTTTTTTCATATGCACTAGAGGTGTTCGGTGAAATGCCCGAGAGCTCAAAATAAGCTTTCTTGTTGCTCTTTCCGTCTCGGTCGAGGTCGGCAACTATAGTTTCATGTGTCATTGATGTACTATATATATAAATGGTCATCTCCCTATTATTTTTTGATATATACTACATATTAATGCAGATGAATCGGCAATGGATGTACGGTGACCGCCGCACTTCCGAGTACATTACGGGCCTCCAAAATTTCATCGTTGTGGCTAATGCAAACCGTGGTCACAATGGTTTTATGTGCTGTCCGTGTGTTCCTTTGTCGAACAAGAAAGACTACTCAAATACCAGAACCATTCACGCCCACCTGCTTTGATCCGGTTTCATGCCCAGCTATAATTGTTGGACCAAGCACGGAGAAAAAGGGGTTGTGATGGAAGACAACGAAGAAGAAGAGGATGATGAAAACTATCATAATATGTATCCTAAATATGATGATAATGCAACGGAGGTAGATAATGAAGATCAAGGGGGCGGATGGGCCCGCTGCTGACGATCTTGGTCGGGCCATTACTGATGCAAAGGAAGAATGTGAAACTGAAAAGGAGAAGCTGGAGCAGATGTTAAAGGATCACAAAACATTGTTGTATCCAACTTGCGAAGATGGCCACAAAAAGCTAGGTACCACACTGGATTTGCTGCAATGGAAGGCAGAGAATGGTATGACTGGCAGCACATTTTCAAAGTTGTTGATAAAAATGAAGAATCTTCTTCTAAGAAATAATGAGTTGCCCGACAGTACATACCAAGCAAATAAGGTTGTCTGTCCTCTAGGATTAGACGTGCAGAAGATACATGCCTGCATTAATGATCGCATCCTCTACCGGTGAGAAGTACAAGAATTTGGATGCATGCCGGTATGCCTTGCACCTGATATAAGATCGACGAGACGATCTGGCGATGTTGAGGGCGAGGCCCCTAGGAAGAAGGTTCCGCCAAGGTTATGTGGTATGCTCCTATAATACCACGGTTAAAAATCTCTTGAAATAAAGAGCATGCCAAGTTGTTGCGATGGCACATGGAAGACCGTAAGAAAAGGCGATGTTGAGACACCCGCTGATGGGTCACAGTGGAGAAAAGTCGGCGAGAGTACCCGGACTTCGACGTGGCGCAAGGAACTTAAGGTTTGGTCTAAGTACAGACGACATGAATCCTTTTGGTGAGCGAGCTGCGGTCACATCACCTGTCTGTGACCCTATGTATCTATAACCTTCCTCCTTGGTTGTGTATGAAGAGGAAGTTCATTATGATGCGTGCTCATCCAAGGCCCGAGGCAACTTGGCAACGACATTGATGTGTACCTAAGGCCATTAGTTGAAGAACTTTTACAGCTATGGGCCAAACCAGGTGTACGTATGTGGGATGAGCACAAAGGGAGCCATTTGACCTCTGAGCATTGCTTTTCGTAACCATCAATGATTGGCCTGCTCTTAGTAACATTTCAGGCGGACAAACAAGGGATACAATGCATGCACACACTGTTTAGATGATACTGAAAGTGTATATTTGGATAAATGTAAGAAGGTTATGTACCTAGGGTATCGCCAATTTCTTAGAACACGCATCCGATGAAAGAAAGGCAAGCATTTCAAACATCTGGCGAACCGGAGGAAGCCTGTCCTCCGTGCGGTAAGGAGGTATTTGGTATGGTCAAGGACCTCAGTAATCTTTGGAAAAGGTCTGGCAGTCTATCTGTTCGAATGACGATGCGGACACGCGCCCATGTGGAAGAAGCAATCTATATTTTGGGACCTACCCTATTGGAAAGTCTTAGAAGTCCGCTCTTCAATCGGCGTGATGCACGTGGCGAAGAATGTTTGCGTGAACCTGCTAGGCTTTCTAGGAGTGTATGGGAAGACAAAAGATACACCGGAAGCACGACAGACCAGAACGCTGAAGGCCCTGAAGAGCCTATGCATCCTGAGAACGAGAAGGGTAAACGATGCCACTTAACTCCCGCCACTACGCTCTTACCAAAGGTAGAAGGAAATATTTTTTGAATGTCCGGCAGTATCAAGGTCCCGTCGGCTTCTCGTCGAATATAAAGGGAATAATAAATATGGCGGAGAAAAATTCCAAAACCTGAAGTCTCATGATCGCCACGTGATTATGACACAATTGCTTCCGATTGCATTGAGGGGCTTCTACCGAAAATGTTCGAGTACCCATTGTGAAGCTATGTGCATTCCTCAATGCAATATCTCGAAGGTAATCGATCCGGAAAGCCTACCGGGGTTACAAGCAGATGTGGCCCAATGTCTTGTCGACTTTGAGTTGGTGTTCCCACCATCCTTCTTCAATATTATGACGCATCTCTGGTTCACCTAGTAGAAGAGATTGCCATTCTCGGTCCTGTATTTTTACACAATATGTTCCCCTTTGAGAGGTACATGGGAGTCTTAAAGAAATATGTTCATAACCGTGCTAGGCGAAGGAAGCATCTCCAAGGGCTATGTAAGAGGAGGTCATTGAGTTACGTGTTGATTTTATTCCTGACCTTAAAGGCGATTGGTGTTCCGTAATCACGACATGAGAGGAAGCTGCGTGGAAAAGGCACCCTAGGATGTAAAGCAATGATATGTAGGGACGGGCATTCTCTCAATCAAGCACACTACACGGTTTTACAAAGATCTATCTTGGTTGCCCGTATATCAATGAACACAAGAATTTAATACGCCTCAAACACCGGGGCGGTCGATGAATGGATTATAAGTGAACACATGGCGAGTTTTGGCGGTGGCTGCAAAGACTTCTCACGAATAACACCACTGTTGGGGATCATTTGTACTTGTTGGCGAGGACACCATCTTCGATGTATGTACTTTCCAAGGGTACGAGATAAATGGGAATACATTTTACACGATAGGCCAAGATAAAAGAGCACCAACCAAAAGCGGTGGTGTGCCTTCGATCAGCAGAAGACAATGGGCAAAATACCACGTATTATGGGTTCATAGAGGAGATATGGGAACTTGACTATGGACCTAATTTTAAGGTCCCCTTGTTTCGATGCAAATGGGTCAAGCTAACAGGAGGAGGGGTTGAGGTAGACAAGAAGTACGGAATGACAACGGTGGATCTCAACAATCTTATGAAGAACTTAGATGAACCATTCGTCCTAGCCAATGATGTGGCTCAGGTTTTCTATGTGAAGGACATGTCTTCCAGACCAAAAAAAAGAAAAAATATGCAAACGAATACATCATATGATGAGCCAAAGCGTCACATAGTTCTTTCAGGGAAAAGAAACATCGTGGGAATCGAGGACAAGACAGACATGTCAGAAGATTATAATAAGTTTGATGAAATTCCGCCCTTCACAGTGAAAACTGACCTAAGCATTCCGTTAAGTAAAGAAGATGATCCATGGTTACGTCTGAAGCGACCATAAGGAAGGAAATATGCCAAGAAGTTCATGCTCATATTATGTAACTCTAGTTCATGTTTTCAGTTCTTTTATGTATCTTAATTTTCAGTTCCAGTTCGGCCGATTGTTACTTAATCTGGCCATGTATCTTAATTTTCAGTTCTTTTATGTACCAACAGGGGGATCTGAAACCTTTCCGTCCACCTCTGGTGAAAAAGACAAATTCCTACCGAATCGGCAGGAAGTGGGTCAGATATGAACTACAAGTACATGATACGATGCTCATGATTTTTTACAAAAATCATTTTTAGGTTCACAATATGCTATTTTATCAAAAAACAATGCAAGTTGAGCGAGGCTTGGTGAGATTCAAGTGTATACAAAAGATGCGACATTTAAATATCCAATCAATTCAAAAATGTTAATACAAAAGATGCGGCATTAAAATATGATTTGATCTAATAAAAATCATTTTTTAGATGCTTAATATTTCTTATGTTCAAAGTTTTAGGATTTAACAATTTATTTTTGTTTGAATTGAATAATCAAAATTTATATGTAAGTGTTTTAATTATTTTGAAAATTTTCATGTAAAGTAAATATAAAATGATTTACATGAATGGATAGATATTATTTTTCTGAAAATTATGATATATTATTCATATTTTTCTGAGTTGAAATGAAAAAGATATGAATTTTCTAAATTCATATCATATTTTTTGAATTAAAAATGCCCCTTTAATGCATGAAATAAATGCCCCCCCTTTAACACCGGTTCCAGACAGGAACCGGTGTTAAAGGGGGGGCATTTATTTCGTTTCCCGCGCGCACCCCCCCTTTAACACCGGTTCGTGGCTGGAACCGGTGTTAAAGGGGGGGTAATAAATGCGCGCGGGAAACGGATCCCCCCTTTAACACCGGTTCGAGCCATGAACCGGTGTTAAAGGGGGGTATTAATTCACCTTCCCCTCCTTTCTTCCCCCCAGAGCAGCCAGATCGATCGAACACCGCCAGCCGCACGCAGAGAGAAGCGCCGCCGCCGCCGCCCGCGAGCGTCTCGCCACCGCCAAGACCGCCACCGCCACCGCCACCGCCAAGACCGCATCACATCACACACACACAAGAAGAGTTGCCCGGCGCCAAGCGTCCTCACCGCCATCGCATCACACGCCACAGCGTCCTCGCCCTCGCCCGCTCGCCTCACCCACGTGAGCAGCGTGACGTCGGATTAGCTACTATATATGTACGCTTGAACTTTTGTCCGGCGCAAGCTGGACGATGGTAACGCCTCTCGCCGCTTTGTATTGTGCAAGCTGTCGCAAGACGCCAGACGGCCATGCATGGTAGCAACGGTAGCAATAGTACTACTAGTCTTAGAACGAAGTCTAGCTCAATTAGATAGATGGGCACAATTAACCACGCGTTAGAATAGACATGTGCGCAAACACGATTAGAGACAAACTACTCATTATTCAACAACACTCAAATAAATTTATACTATAAGACACACACACTATTTGTGATCCAGCAACAATACTATCAAGTATATGTTGGCAGGATCGGAATGGAGGGAATACTCGTGAGTATAAAACCAATTAAAAATAGTGAAGTAATCTTCATCTGTATCAAAGAATAACAAGCGGAATGTAAAAGGCCAAGCAGGACATATATGGATGCACTTGTTGGCACTTGTGTAGTACTTAATTTTTTTTGGTCGCAATATGTCGGTGATTATTGAAATCAACACCAACTATTAAAACTAGTTGGTGCGAATGCGTCGAAATTGAAGATGATCTTCATCCTAAGAACACACTGACGTGGTCAGTCACAAGCGATACGAAGTAGTTCCCCCATGTCGTCAGTCCAACAGGAGCAACCATTTCCCCACCAGTCTTGCTTGTCTTTTTTAATATAGTGTATCATTGCACATCTCACTAACATCGGGAAACTCGAAACTAAGATGGCATGTAATTATGGAGGGAGTAGTAGTATAGATAGGGTGTCAAGCGGGGCGGGTTCGCGGGCAACATAGTTTCATCCTGATTAGGGTTTCGACCCCTCGGAACTCGTTTAAAATGATCAAGCATCCTTAGGGTTTTAATTTCATTTGTGTATTTTTGTATGAATAATATGTATATTTGTGTATGAATCCAAGTCCACTTGAATGTTTACACTCTTACTCTAGATAATATTATTGTTTTAGAAACTATGGATCCACTTAGTAGAAACCTTGAAGAAGAAGAAATAATGGAGAACATTATTGATGAGGACACCTCACAATATCTGAACTTGGAGGGACATGATGACGATAGCTCAAGTACTAGTCATGGAGAAGATGAAGACTCCGGTGAACGCAATTTAATGGTTACAAAGTCCGGCGAGGTATATGCATTGATTAAGCCTCTGCTGACTTCCACCAACAATCTTGTTCTACATGTATTAATTAATTAACGCTTCTTTCTTCTTTTAGCCCTCTGGATCGACCAGCCAGCAACCATCTTCTTCTACGAAAAAGAGCAAGCGAGGCGCGAGCCAGCGGTTGAAAGATCGTGCAAAGTTCACGATCAAGCGATCCGCTTTGATGGCAGGCCGATGGAGCCCAAGAAGGCCGCAGCAAATTTGTACGTCGCTAGAGTTCTTGTTAGGGACCAAATCCCAATCATAATTGAAAATTGGAATAAGCCAAAGAAGGCGACGGTACCTTTGTCGATGACAGATCCAAAGAAACGCTTTGGAATTCGTTGTTGGTAAATTTCACCTTCCGCCAGAGGAGGATGAAAACAACCGGTTATAAAGGAAAAGGTCAAAGAGTGGACTCTAAAGAAGATGGCTGACGCTTTCCAAGAATCGAAGACAAAATTGAACAAATTTCTCAAAGTGGCGAGACTCCAAATTTCAAAGACGCATATTATGCGAAGATAAGACCTCAGCCCGAATTTGAGACATATAAAAAAGTGCTATAGCTAAAAAGTCGAAACCAATACGCTTAATGCCCTAAAGAAGGAATATCACCAGAGGACAGGTCGGTGGCTACATATCTCGAGGCCTAAGTGGGAGGAAGCTGAGAAGGCCTGCGAGAGAGGATCACACCCGAGACAGATGGGTGGGACCTCGTGCAAAGACTTGGTTCTACGGAATCGGGGCAAGGTTGGACCCAGAAACAGGATTGTGTATCTTCCCAACCCTCCTTGCCAAACCCGTCCTTGAACTCATCACGGCATACGAGGAAACATCCGCCAGGACCTTCCATCCCGACAGAGAGAATGACCAGCTCACACGCGCCATCGGTAAAAAGAACACCACGGACATGCACGAGGCAGGGGGGTATGACGTGGAAGGATGGGTTTGCCATTGGAGCGACTCTTACAGATGGCGCGCAGAAAAGAAAAAGAGCGTCAGAGCGGATGACACAGATAGAACATGCACTTGCGGCGCTGCAGCGCAAGTGAATGCACAATGAAACCATCAAGCTACCGGCCCATCTCAGCCGCACGAAGAGCCTGCATTGGAAGCTGCCCGCGCCAGACTTCTGGCGGAAGCAGTGGCTTCCACGAGAACGGCGTTCACGCTTGAAATGACGGGTCCTCGATACCCGTGGATGAGATCAGAGAGCAAACACGCTGAGCTGCATGTGAGATTAATGGGCTTATCCATTAAGGTGGTATCGGCTATGCCTTACCTCATGTGGTGGAACTTACCAGCCGACCGATTCAGATGGCTATGCTATTGTCGGGTGGATGAGGTTGTGAAGGAATATGAGGAAGCACAGCTTGACCATGCTACGGTGAAGGAAACTCAACTCAAATTTGCGTGAAAACAACCATTCTTTAGAAGAAGGAACACATTGTGCTTCCAAATTGGAGGTCACTGCACCTCATTGTCTCCGCAGTCGTGATCGAGCCGCTTCAGCTATCTCCTGCGCGGCAGCCATCTCCGGCGTGGCAGCCATCTCCTGCGCGGCAGCCATCTCCAGCCCGTCAGCCATCTCCGGTGCTTCAGCCATCTCCAGCCCGTCAGCCATCTCCGGTGCTTCAGCCATCTCCTCAGCGTAAGCGGAAGAGCACTGCCACGAGGAGCATCAGTAGCACTGCCACAAAGAAATCCGCAGGAAACCGTACGCCAAAGAGTTCAAAAAACTACGTCCCGCAGCCTTCCGCCAAGCCATTGCCGGTTTTACCGTGGAATCGCAGTGACGAGGAGACCAATAGGATCTCGGAAGAACAGGTTAAGAAATTCTTTGCACCTAGACGGGCCGAGCCAAAGGAGAAAATAGATCCGGCGGTGGTGGAGAAGTTTTACAAAAATCTTTCGAAACCTGAAACCCCACTTGTGCCGGACTCTGGCGCCAGATTTTGAAGGCGGATGCAAGGCGCCGTAGGGAGACTGAAAGTAGCAGTCGTGAGGCACCCCAGAAAACAGTTCCCATGCTCGGAGAGCAGGAAAACCAATCATGTGCCCCGCTCCAAATGTTCGACACACGGGACGCTCCTCCCGTAAATGATTACGAGGCAGAGCTACAAAGAAAGGCCAATGAGATGGGGATGTCTTACATTGCATACTTGAACATCATGGGAGACAACTTGCCCAAATGCGATGCCAACCCCATACGGCCATGGAAGTATGGGAAGAATCTCGTCAAGAAAGAGGAGCTCAAGACTCTACCAACAAAGATGCGAAAATTGCACAAGTGGTACCTTCATTTCTGCAAGACGAGAAAGTTAGAATGGATCACGCATATAAGAGATGATATTTTCTTCATGGAGATGACGCGATCGACTTCAACATTCAAGACTTGCATTTTCTATTCAATCAGAAGGAACTCGACAAAGCTGCCATCAGCCTTTATTGTGTGTAAGTACTATTTATATAATTTATATCTCATCTCATTCACTTTATTAATTGCATGTATATATATATGCTCACCATATATGTATATACTATTATGAAGGAAAAAGGTTATGGAATGCAGGAAAGGAGGCCCTTTTGACATTGGGTTCGTTGACCCAAATAGAGTTCATGAAGAAGTGGTAGAAACCAAACCTGTGCAAATGAAGATTACTTGCTAACGTCTTTCTTGAGACAACAAACCAAAAGGAAATACTATTGCCTTACAACTTCTCGTGAGTCTTGTTACCTCTCTCTTGTACACATTCTATTTCAGCTTACTCGATGTTAAGTGTAACGATGATGAGTTATGCGTCGTAGGTTCCACTTTATTCGCTAGTCATTCAACCCGACTCAGAAAAGTCCTTGTCATGGACTAGATTCTGAAAAGAAAAGAGATATGGGCAAACTTTAGAGATGCTCCAGAGGTAATTTCAATCATATTATCGCACTAGATCGGCAACTTTCGTGACAATAAGTAATTAATTACTCCTTTATCCATTTTCTTTGTCGGACAGGGTTTGAAAAGGTTCACGAGGCAGGGTGGGTGAATGGTCAAGAACTAAAATTTGTAGACCAAAATGTAAGTAATACTAGCTAGCTTCCAATTCCATTATATCATGCTTTATTGATTATTATTTTGATTGAACTCTCTATTCTCGTAAAGTGCGCACATTAGGGACACGGCAATAACTTATGTGGGTACTATGTTTGCGAATTCATTCGCAACACGATATGTGCGACAGGCCAAGCCGCACTAGAACAACTTAGAGTAAGTAAACAAAGTCCACAACATTATTTTATTACCATCAATTGTGTTGAGTTTTATTCTTATATATATATTGACGGCCCATTCTTCATATATATTCAGATCGAACGGATGCGGGACCAACTCCTACCATTTGAACACATACGAGCCATTCAAGAGGAATTGGCGGGGTTCATACTTGATGAGGTCGTCACGCCTGGCGGAGAACTCTTTAGATATCCACCAAAATGAACGATGACGATGTATGTGCCGATGACGATGTATGTGCCGATGACGATGTTTGTGTATAATAATAGTTGCTTAATTATTCATGTACTCGTATGTACCGATGACGATTTATGTGTATACCGCTCCCGATCGATTCCCCCCGCCTCCCCCTCCAGAAATAAATCGCCCGAGCAGGCGAGGGCAGAGAGTATGCATGGCGAAGATTTAGGCTGTTTTCTGCCATGGCAGAGTTCTCGCCGAACGGCAGCTTTAAAAATCTGCCACAGACGTGAAGAATCCTTTAACACCGGTTCATATAAGAACCGGTGTTAAAGGGCCCCCCCCTCTAACACCGAACCCTCAACAGCGGTTGGGGAACCGCTGTTAGAGGGCCCTCCCAACCGGAGTTAAAGGGGGGGGCCTGCACTAGTGTCTCTGGGAAGGGGCTTCAGTTCAAGGAGCTACCATTGTCACACATGTTCCTACTGATTGATATTCAGAGTCGCAGTGTGTCAAGGAGAGAGCAGGAGATGGGCCAAACTTAATCATGTGTGTTCGGAAAAGAGTGTATCGTGTGAGTTGTAAGTGTGTGGTTAAATACCTGAACAAAACCGTGTAATGGGCATTAATGAAATAGAAGCTGGAAAATGTCTTTCATCTTCTCTCTGTGATTTCCCATCTCCTGCTTAGCAATGATGATGAGATGAGCATATTACAAAAAAATTTACGAGACTAGGGTTTTCTCTAGGAAAGGCGATTCTAGCGGCAATCTCATCGTCGCTAGGAGATTACCATCGTTGCTCACACAACTCCCTCCTGTCTCATCCTTTGATTTGGGCTAATTAAGGGTTAGCCTGGCTAGCTTCCCGACCCTGGGAGATCGTCGGATGGGCTAGGGTTTCAAGTTCTATGGTGAATGAATCTCGAGACGGCCATGGCAGAAAGTTCCAAGGTGAGGAAAGGGAGATTGGGGAAGGAAGTGGATGTTGACGAGCTGTTGAAGAACCTCAAGCTGCACAGTGAAGAGCTCAGTGACATTGTTCTAGGCAAGGAGGAAGTTTAAGTGGCGAAATTTCTGACGGGGAAGACATTCAGCATGCAGTTCCTAAAGAACACGATGATGGCGGCTTGGAGTCCTGCCCATGATGTTGTTTTCAACAAAGTGGAGCCGAATTATTTGTACTGCAGATGTTCGGTCTTGGATATTGGAAGAGGATCATGGAAGACGGACTGTGGCTTTTTCATGGGTGCGCCTCGGTGATAGAGACCTTTGATGGAGCAACCTCTACCCCATATGTTATACCAAAGGGAGTTCAAGCATGGACGCAAATTCACAAGTTGTGCCCTCTATTTTCTAACAAGGAAGTTCTTACGATGCTCACAACAAGGGTAGGAAAATTTATTGCAGTTGATATGGCAGCAATTCAAACTAGGTACAGTGTGTTTCACCGTGTGCGTATGAAGCTGGACTCGTCTAAGCAGCTTACGCTGTTTGTTCCGCTCGTGATGGAAGGAAGTGAGCAAATGTTCCTGCAAATCAACTATGAAAAGATGCCAAAGCATTGTGAGTTTTGTGGATTAATGGGTCACACTTACCTCGAGTGTGGTACTGGGGAGCATGAAGAATCCAAGCTTCAGTTTGGTAAATGGATGATATGTGAAGAGATGTTCTGGAGGCCGGGAATGCCAGGTGTCCGAGTACGTGGTTTTGCTCGTGATTATTATGCCCGAGATGGCGAGGATAGTAGGGCACCCACTCCTACTCAACCAGGTCATGATGGCGGTAGGGCGGGACAAAGTGATTGTTGTAAGTGGGTGCCAAGAACAACCAACAGCTCGCGGAAGCATACTTCTAAGGAGGCAGGGATGGATGAGGATCCACCGGCTGATCTTGCTGACACGGCGACAAGCCCGCTGAAACCGACCAATGAAGCTGCCAATGCTAGTCAGATCAATCATAATTTATGGATGAGGAAGGATTTTAACATGGATGTGGCCGATGCAGTAGAGGTAGTTAAGGGGGTGCATCCACCACACCCACAATACATACTGTCGTGGTATTGCCGACGAGTACACCATGAAGGGGTCCTCACAGAGCGTGTTTAGAGACGTAGGTTAGGTGGAGAGTTGGCGGGTACGAGGTAACACAGCTTACCCAGGTTCAAGTCCCGCAACGGTGGCGGAACTCTACTCCTGCTATAAATCACTATAATACAATACGCCGAGTTATAGAGATCGGTTCGCTGTGCGAGGGTGTTGTGTATTGTATCTAACATTGTTCCCTAAAGGCTCCCATAGGTCCGGCTTATAAGGGCACCAGAACCTAGGGTTACAGGGAAATGACCTTGCCGGACAAGTTACAGAGTCCTACACTAATACTAACTAGTCTTCTTGTCTTGTACTCCAAGGCTCCGAGTATGTCAGCGACTCTCATGTATCCTTCCTATATCCGGCATGGGCCTCCCTTCTATATCCGCCTAACTGGGCCGCCCAGCAGGTCATGGGCCATACTACTAACTGTGGGCCACTCGGGTTAGCTGGATTAGAGACGTGCTATGGTGATACCCATTTAGTATATCCCCAACAGTAGCCCTCAGGGGAGTTTGAGATCCTGCGTTGTCTTGCCCATCAATCTTGAATGCTCCGTCTAGGTGATGTTGGCAATTCGTCAAGCAATATCTCGAATCTCCTAAAGAACCCTGCAATCCTCTCTATCTTTGTAATATAGCCGAAGATTCTTTAAGTCCTCCAGAGCCGGATATTTTCCGTCTTCAATGGAATCTTGGATGTGACCTCTCCACTGCAATGGTCAGAAGATGACGTAGGCTACATCCTACGCTACCTCGAAACTCACAGAAGGAAGTGAATTAAGCATTAGCTATTTTTACACGCACAAAATCCAAAACGTTAAATAAGCAAAGATGAAGGACGTGGCGAAATTACCACGCACGCTCATCTCCACGTCGGCAACGCTTCGTTCGTTCGATTTCTCTACACGAATCTTGACGCTAGGTCTATATATATTAACTGCGGCTTAGGCTTTTACTTTTACCCACATTCTCCTCTGCATCTTCGTCTTCCTCTAGCCGTGTGACCGTTCGAGCTTTTCGATGGAAAACCCTAACCAGAGCTTTCCACCCTCTCCACCTATGCAATGGCCTCCAGCAGTAGCACTCCCTCAATGGTGGTGACTCCCGAGGCTTCAATGGAGCCATCCTAGGGAGTGACTACCCCACCGGATGGGGTCATCATCCCTATCTCCACCGTCGTGGAAACCACTAGCGGTGACCAAAGGCGAGCGGCGCTAGACGCTGCATAAGAAGAGGGAGACTCCCACAAGGGAGTGTGGAGAGGTTCTGATCTCTCCGCCAAAGATTTGCAAGAACTCATCGCCGAGGGGTACCTCCCCATGACGGAGGGCTTGGTCTGGCGGCCGGTGCCGGCCGGCGAGGTGACTCCTTCTCCCCAAGCCGGAGAGAAGGTGTACCTCAAAGCTCATCTGGTACGTGGCGTAAGCCTGCCAGTCTTCGACTTCTTCCTAGACGTCCTTCGTTACTTCCGGGTACTTCCCCACAATCTCTCTCCCAACAGCATCCTCGTACTCAGCAACTTCATAGCTTTGTGTGAAGGATACCTAGGAATCAAACCTAGGTTATATCTTTTTGTCTATTTCTTTACCGTCAAGAGAGAGTCCGTAGAATCCAAGGATGAGTTGCGGATCTGCAGAACTATTATCTTTAAGATCCGGCCTAGCCGGCGCTTCCCCGACATTGTGGGCCACGAGTCTTGCAAGAACTGGCAGCGCACGTATTTTTACAACCCAAACATTCCTCTGCCCAACTGCCAAGAAACATATCCTGACTTTGTCGATGGAGCTGCCGCCGAAGCACCCACCTGGTAGTCCCAAGCCTCCCTTATGTCCGATGAAGAAGCCAATCGCGTTGTAAGGAGGATCGAATGGCTCATAGACGGAGGTCTGACTGGCTTGGACCTAGCCATGTTCTGGTTCACTAGGAGGATCCAACCTCTGCAGCACCGCACCGAGCTGATGTGCATGTACTCCAAGGATATAAAAGATCCCATGCGAATATCGCGGGACAACTTCTCCAATGACTCCATTAAGCTCTAGCTTAAGGACATAGTCAAGGTGAAAGACAGTAAGCGTGGCTTCAAAATCACCTATGACATGTTCGAATGCGGCAAGTGCCCAGAGGTAGCTTCTGTTTCCTTTGTTGCTCGTTATATATACTCTAAGGTTTTTTTGTCTTGAAGTCACCAATCTAACACTCCTTTGTCCTACAGCTAGCAACCTTGGCGGCGGATCAGATGGCCTCCTAGGTCTATGATCCCAAGATGAAGGATATTCAGGTGGTATCCGACGATGATGCCTCCAAGGATCATCCGGCTCTAGCAGCGCGAAAGCGGAATAGCTCCACCTTTGACACTGCTGTCGAGGGCAAGAAGAAGAAAACGGAGAGTGGAGTCTCCAAGAAATCCACTGCCGCCTTAGAGGCAGAGAAGAAGAACAAGTCCACCAGCATCCCCTTAACTAAGGCGCCTATTGTGGTGTAAGTATTCTCATTCTCTGACTTTAGTTTGTATTGCACCCATTCAATTCCTGTACTTATACTAAGTATGTTTCAGAAAGAATTCCGGTGTTGGCCTGAAGCAATCCTCCAAAGATGTTGGGGGGTCCAAAAATATTTGCGATATGTTTAAGTCGTCCCCCGCTGCTGCCCCCCCTACTCCTTCCACCAAGCCTATAACAGGACCCACTGAGCCTTTGTCCCATGTTATTCCTGAGACCCCCGTTATTCCTGAGCCTTCGTCCCCCGTTATTCCTAGTGGCCAGGCTACACAAGAGAGTACCTCCTCCAAAATGGCTAAAGCTTCGGCTAAGGATGCCATCGAGAAAGGGAAACAAGTAACGGAGGGAGTGGAGGCGGAGGCAACTATAGCCACGGACGAGGTAGGAGCCTCTGAGCCATCAACTGCCATAGTCACACAGCAGACGGCCAGGGCGTCATCCATGCCTCCGGCTTCGACAACTCCTCTGCCTTTGATTCCTTCGACTCTATCTAGACGATCTCATCAAACAGACATATGCTATATATAACAATGCTCGGACCTTCCACAGTTCGTATACTCATTTGGCCAACAATCTGAAGGTTATTGCCATTGTAAGTCTATAAACTTTACTTCTTTTACTTTGTAATATATTCCACTATAGACCCTGAGCTCTTAGGAGGAAAACCATTGTCTTTTGGCCCAAGTGCTCCAAAGAACTAAGTGTAAAACTTGTTAGTGTAGCCCCTGAGATTCTAGTTTAGAATGATAATTCCGACTAGATCCTCTAAGAGAGAACACTTTGTTGAACTAAAAAAACTGATACTATAGCCCCCGAGCATTTAGTTGAAACTGAATAGTTCCTACTAGATGTCCTAGAGAAACTAAGCACGTTGTCTTCTTTGCAGAACGAAAATAGCCGGAGAATTGCCACCAATGAGAAGTTTGCTAACTTGTGGAAGGAACTGGACCTTGAACAGGATAAAACAGCCTTCCTGAAGCAACAGATAAAAAATAGCCAGAGTGTGTTTTCTTTTAACAGCTCGCTACTTTCCTCATGGTTCCATTTATGCCAACTTTTCATAATGCTTTCTATTTTCCGTCTTACAGATGCCATTGCCAAAGCCAAGAGCATCGTCGAGTAATTCAAGCATATCCAGGAGCTTGACGATGAAAATAAAATTTTGAAGAAAGACCTGGCTGGAGCTATCAAGGGTCATGAGCAGGCAATGAAGGCTATGCAAGAGTCTGCTGACGCCGAGATGCAGCGCCTGAAGGATGAAATTGAATGGTTCAAAGGTCAAAAACAAGCTGCCAAAGAGCAGAATGATCAGAACCTTGCGGTGTACAAGAAAGTCCAACAGGAGCATGACACCTTGGCGAAGGTCTGCAAGCAAGCGGATATGAGCGTCTTTCGTAACTTTCTTCTGACTTTGTTAATTTCTGTAAGATGGATAGTTGTAATGTTGTACTCGTGATCTTTGTCTCTAACGAAAACACTGCCCCCATTGGCTTAACCAACATGGGTGAAGGTGCTCCGGATCTAAAAGAATGCATGATCCTTGTCGGCAACTTCATCAATACCGCCATCACGCAGGCCAAGGAGATATCATATCCCTTGGGTATCAACATCAAGGCGGAAGAGTCAGCGGCCAAGTACTCGGAAATCCTGCACCGAGCCCCCGAGAAAGTCAAGGACTAGAAAGCCTCTTACGTCCGGGCTGGTGCAAGGATGAACTTTTCCTTGGTCAAGGCGCACTACAACAACACCGACATTGATCTGGTTACCTCTGGCATGCCAAAGCTTGATGAGGAAGGGAAAGAGATTGATAGCGATGCTATTTGGAACTCCCTCGCTGGCTACGACACCAAGGTTACCAAGATGGTCAATGCGGATGTCTATGTGCCTGCCGAGGAGATGGATGATGACCTGGCGTCTTCTAAGTCTAGCCCTGGCCCCTCCGAATTTGATGAACTCTCTAGTCCTGGTTCTCCTATTGTCGATGATGCAGCCATGAAGTCCCCTGCAGCAGAGCCATAAAAACATTGTTGTATTAAATGTATCTCTGCAGTGTGTATGCGAAAAAACTTATGTGTTTGTAAGGCAGAAAAACATGTACTCAAGTTTCCTGCTACTTATCTATTTCCAACATGTATATATTTTTTAAGCAAGTGCTGGCTTATCCATTATTCTGGTTCGTACGCTTGACCTTTCGTGAGACGGAAGACTCGTAGCATAGAACTATGCTCTCAGGCGATGATGCTTAATAGCACCATCAAGAACCTAAGAGCAAAAATCTTTGGCTTTGAGTGCCGAAAAGTCACTCCGGAATCCACATAAAACTTCAAAAAACATGTAGACCAGAAAACTTAAGCTAACGCCGGTAGGCGGAATTTTCACAAGCACAAATGCAAACTTGTGCATAAAGGGTTTATATGATCCAAAAATGAATAACTAAAGGAGGTAAAAGACTTAGAAATCATGAGTGAACCAAATGCTTTATTTCATTGATCATATAAGAAACTTATTACATAATATAAAATATGCTAAGTGTAAAAGGGACGTATTTGTGCTATGTTCCATGGCCGATCTGTCTCTGGGTAATTATCATTGGAGTCATGTTGCTTGCACTTGCAATTTTTGGGCCCATCTTTCAACTCACGAATAACAACGAGGTAATAGGAACCATTGAGCAATGCTTTGCTTATGACAAACGGTCCTTCCCAAGGCGGGGATAGTTTGTGTGATTTCTCCTGCTTGAGTCTAAGCACCAGATCCCCCTCTTTAAACGAGCGATGCCTAACACGGTGACTATGGTAGCCATGTAGCTTCTGCTGGTAGATCGCGGATGTCTAGCATGCCAGCATGTGCTCTTCCTCGAGTAGGTCCATAGATAGGCATCTGGATTCTTCAGCGTCATCTTCCTTGTAGGCAGCAACTCTTGGTGCATCGTGGAGGATGTCGTATGGTAGGACGGCTTCTACTCCATAAACCATGAAGAAAGGGCTCAAGCTGGTGGATCTGTTGGGTGTTTGTTCTCAAACTCCACAATACAGATGGTAATTCCTCCACCCAGGCTCTAGCTGCTCTATGTAGCGGTGCCTCTAAGCGTGGCTTGATTCTGTGCAGAATTAGTCCATTGACCCGTTTAGCTTGCCCATTTGACTGTGGATGTGCCACAGATGCTAGGTCAAGGCGGATGACTTTTTCATGACAGTACTCCTCAACTCTCGAGAGAGACAAATTTTTGCCGTTGTCAGTGATGATGCTGTGTGGGAGACCAAATCTCACCACTAGATCCTGGACAAATTTTAGGGTTGTTACCCCATCGAGCTTTCTAATGGGTTTAGCTTCAATCCATTTTGTGAACTTATCCACTGCTACTAGCAGGTGTGTAAATCCACAAGGTGTTGTTTACACAGGTCCAACCATGTCAGGCCCCCAGACTACAAACGGCCAAGCTATCGGTATGGTTCACAATTCTTCAGCTGGAACACTTGGTTGTCTTGCATAGAACTGGCACCCAAGATAGGTTCATACCAACTTGTCGACATCTTCATTGGCAGTTAACCAGTAGAATCCTTATCGGAAGGCCTTGGCCACCAATGATCGGGGAGTCACATGATGCCCGCAATCTCCGAGATGTATTTCTCTAAGGATATCAATACCTTGCTGCTGGGAGATGCATCGCAGAAAAACTCATGTGGTACTTCTTTTGTATAGATGGACGTCAATGATAACGTAGCCTTTTGCTCTGCGTACTATTTGCTAGCTTTCGACTTTGTCGGCGGGCAAAGTTTCGTCTTGTAGATAGTCCATGAATGGTTTCGTCCAAGCCGGAGAGGTCACTGTTACTGAATTAACAAATGAGTCCACTCTATCTAGGTTGTCAGGGTCCGCCCCCTTCACGGATGGGGCCCGTAAATGCTCCAGGAAAACGCCTAGCAGAATTGGTCGGTGAGCTGATCCAAGCTTTGATAGCAGATTTGCTGCCTCATTCTCCTCCTTTTTGATGTACTTGACTTTGTAGCTGTCAAGCACTTGGCTATCTTGTCTACTTCACCTTGATATGCCACCATCATAGGGTTCCACGCATTCCAGGTGCCAACCACCTGCTGGGAAACCAAGTCGGAATCTCCACAGTAAACTATGCGCTTGATGCCAATATCCTTAGCCACATGAAGTCCGTGAATGAGGGCATCAAACTCCGTCATGTTGTTGGTAGCGTTGAAGTGGATTGGCAGGACGTATTGCAACTTCTCCCTTGTTGGTGATTGCAGTAATACACTAGCCCCGAGCCATTGAGTAGCTTTGATCCGTCAAAGTGCATGACCCAATATTCTAGCTCTGGTACAGGAGTGCCTTCTAGCAGTTCTGTCCAATCTGCAATAAAATCCGCCAATGCTTGAGATTTGATAGCGTCACGCCTCTTGTATGTGATTTCATAGGTGGCAAGTTCAATGGCCCACTTTGCCACTCTGCATGTAGAGTCGCTATTGTTGATGATGTCGGATAGTGGAGCTTTGCTCACTACTGTGATAGGGTGCTCCTGGAAGTAATGCCTTAGCTTTCATGAAGCAAGGAACACTCCATAAGCTATCTTCTGGTAGTGCGGGTAATGCTGTTTGGATTCCGTCAAGACCTCGCATACGTAGTAAACTGGTCACTAAACTCCATATTCGTGCGTCGGTTCCTTGCCCCCCTCCATGATGACGATGTTGATAACCCGGTTGGTTGCCGCCATGTACACTAACATAGGCTCCCTTAATGCCGGTGTTGCAAGTATCGGTGTGGAGGAGAGTATTCTCTTCAACTCCTAAAGTGCTGCATCTGCTTCGTCCGTCCATATAAATTTGTCCGCCTTCTTTAGCAACTTGTAGAGTGGCATGGACTTCTCTCCAAGTCGGCTGATGAATCGGCTTACCGCTGCGATGCAGCCTGTGAGCCTCTAGATGTCCTTCAAGCATCTCGGGCATTTGATGTCTAGGATGGCCTTGATTTTCTCTGGGTTGACCTCAATTCTGCGGTGCGGAACAATGAAGCCCAACAATTTGCTGGATGGTACCCCAAAGACGCACTTCTTGGGGTTGAGCATCATGTTATACTTCTGAAGATTGTTGAAGGTTTCCTATAAGTCGGCGATGAGGTCATTTGATTTCTTTGACATCACCGTGATGTTGTCCACATAAACATGTACGTTGTGACCTATCTGGTCATGTAGGCAATGTTGCATCGTCCGCTGATATGTAGCACCAGCGTTTTTCAACCCAAAGGGCATTGTAACGTAGCAGTATGTGCCATAAGGTGTGGTGAACGAAGTAGCCAGTTGGTCTGACTTTCGCGTCCGGATTTGGTGTTAACCTAAGTAAGCATCGAGAAAACACAAAAGTTCCAAGCCATCTGTCGAGTCAATGACTTGGTCAATGCGAGGCAAAGCAAACAGATCTTTCGGACACGCTTTGTTCAAGCCAGTGTAATCAACGCACATTCTTAATTCTTTGGTTCCCTTTTTGGGGACAAGTATAGGATTTGCCACCCATCGGGTGTGAATAACTTCTCGGATAAAGCCAGCCTTAAGTAACCTAGCTATTTCTTTGCCTATAGCCCATCGTCTTTCATCACCAAAGCGTCGTAGAGGTTGTTTCACCAGTTTAGCATTAGGATCAATATTCAAGCTGTGCTCGGCAAGTTCCCTAGGTACACCTTTCATGTTGGCAGGTTGCTAGGCAAAGATATCCCTATTCTCATGGAGGAACTCAAGGAGCACAATTTCCTATTTGGGATCCATGTTCGTGCCAATGGTGGTGGTCTTGGAGGAATCTCCTTCAACAAGCTCCACCTGCTTGTTCTTGATGGCGGCCTTGAATGCGGGTTCGACAACAGTGATCTGCTTCTTCAAAGCCGACATCTCTGAGGCATCGGACTGGCTCTGGATCTCCTTGAACTCCTCACCGTAGAGAACTGCTTCAGTGAAGGCGGCTTCACTAAGCTCGCACTCCCTTGCCTTGGTGAAGCTTCCATCAATGGTGATGATGCCGTTTGGTCCGGGTATCTTGAGCTTGTTGTAGATAAAACATGGCCTAGTGAGGAAGGAGTGGAAGATGTCACGTCCAAAGATGACGTGGTACACGCTCTTGAAGGGCACCACTTCAAAGGTCATGCGCTCTTGGTGGTAATTGTTGACATCACTAAAGGCGACCAGAAGGGTGATGCAGCCAAGTGAGTTTGCTTGCTATCCAGGAACGACACCATGGAACACGGTGTTGCTCTTCCTTAGTTGGGTCACTGTCAAGTTCATATTGTGCAGTGTATCTAGGTACATAATGTTGATGTTGCTTCCACTATCCATGAGGCACTTAGTGAACTCTGTGCTGTCAATCAATGGGTTGATGACCATGGCATACTGGTTCTCTGTAGGGATGAGATTTGGATAATCTTGCCTGTCCCAAGTAATTGGAATCTCCGACCACCTGACGTACTGGGGAACCGGAGGAAGGGTAGCCATCGGTATCCTCAGAGAGGTTTTCTGGGCCCAGAAGGCGGGAGTGCCAAGGAAAGTGTGGTATACTGGGGCCTTCTTCTCGAAGTTTTTTGCCCTTGCCATCGCCCTTGTCAGTGGACTTGGGTTCTACGTCTTCATCCATGTCACTTGAATCCTTGGACTCCTCCTCCTTCTTCTTCCCTTTGCCCTTTCTATGGGGCTTGTTCTTCCGACTTCGCTTATAGCCGGACTCATGGTCCTCCTTGAGATTGTTGACGAACTTACATTGGCGGTTGGTGTGGGTGGCTTTGTCGTTTGCGTCGAGGTGGATGAAACACAGCATGTCGTGGTACTCTTCATATGTTTGGGGAACGCGGGGCGCAGAAGGTGTCGAATCACTCCTTTGCTGCCCATGGCTAGCCCCCCGGCCACGACCACGCTGTCCACCTTCGCCACTGCGAGCGAACATAGTGGCGACCATGTCGGCTGTTTGCTTTTCTTCTGGCGAGTCTTCTGCTTATTGTTATTGTTCTTCTTGGCCTGAGTAGGGATGGAAATTGCCGGCAACGATCCACGATCGTCATCATCAACGACAGAGAATTCGCTGGCCATGCCAATTAATGCATTGAGGTTGAGATCATTGTTGTCTTGATGGCCCTTTAGCGTATGCCGGAGCAATGATCCCTTCTCCAGGTCGTTGATGAAGGCGGCCATAGTGGTTTGTTCGTGTACCCCTGCGCATGAATTTTTCATGTCAATCTAGCGGGATAGGTAAGCGCGAGAGGATTCATCCTTTTCTTGTACGCACAGCTGTAGGTCACCGATGGTGCAGGGATGTTTGTACGTACCCTCGAAGTTCTTGGTGAACGCTTCATGCATGTCCTACCAATTGCAGATTGATTTCTACAGCAAGTCATCAATCCATTGGTGGGCAGTGTCGGTGAGCATTAGTGGGAGACACTTGACAACGACATTAGGGTTTCCCCCAGCGATGTGAATCGCTTCACTGTAGTCCTACAACCACATGGCTGGCCTGGCAGTGTCATCATAGGGCTTGATGGTCTTGTCAATCAAGAGACCCATGGGGTAAGTTGTGGCCCGTATTACCGGTCCAAAATAACATGGCCCCGGGTATGGGAGCTCTCGTGCTTCTTGGATCTTGTCCAGCCGTGAACATGCGTCGTACGGCTATGGTTGCTTCCCTTTGTGTCGTCGGATTGATGACAAGTACGCCATGAGGGGGTCCTCGAGGCGTGCGGAAGAGAGGGGGGTGAGACGTACGGTGTTCCGGGATGGTGAGCACACAAGTTTACCCAGGTTTGAATCCGCCGGCTTTGGACAGATCCTACTCCTACTAGCAATCCAGTAATGCGGCAGAGCCAGAATATGGGTTACAAGGGTTTCGCCTGTGTGAGTTGAGATTGTAGACTATTGAGGTGTGCCCTAAAGGCTCTCCCTAGGACGGCTTATATAGATATCCGGCCTAGGGTTTACACGAGAGATCTATCCGGCTACGACTAAGATTCGGTTATAGAGTACATCTTGAACTACAAGTAACACTATGGGCCTAAGTCGTTAAGTCTTCTGGGCCTTCCCGTAGCCGGATTGGACTCCGTCTTTACTCCCTGACTGGGCTGCCCGTGAAGCAAAGCTCTAACCCGAAGTGGGCCACCCTGGTCAGTGAGGAACTGTGAGGATACCCGGAAAGTATATCCCCAACAGCAGCCCCCAGAAGTCTCCAAGATCCAAAGTAAGATTTTATCATCGTCTAGCTTGATCTTCAGCTTGCAGAATCTTGAAGGGTTCCTGAAACTTCACAACAAAAATACGATCCGGGTCTTAAAAATAAGTCGGACCTATCAAAAGGTTACTCGGATTTTCTAGCTTGATTTCAAACTAAGCCGGAACTTGGTCTCTAACGCCACCTGACACCAGTCATGGTCAAGTCACGTCATCTGACAGACATCCTGTCAGCACGACCGTTGTTGGGTCCGCAGTTCGTGGAACCGAGGCGCTGTTTTAATGCGTGCGCGGAGATCGAGGCGACGTAATCATCGCGTGGGTCCTTCCCAGATCCTTCCACGACGCGTGGCGGTTGTACTGTAGCATTTGCATGAATCTTGGCGCGGTTAGGTGGATACAAGAGGTGAGGATTCTCCTCCTCCTTTCTTCACCTGTTCCTTTGCCTTTTCCTCTCCTCCAATCTCCCCCACGTGCATAGAGCTCCTCTGCTTTCCCCCAAAAACTCCTAGCGCCGCCCATCTTAGGTCATCTGCTCACCGGAGAAATGGCTTCTTCATCCTCTTCGGCCGGCGCAGCGGGCGAAACAAAATGGGGCGATGGGCGGGCGGAGAAGGAAAGCTTCCGCGGGGTCTGGATCCCCTGCGTGCTAGATGATGAGAAGCTCCGCGGCATGGAGACAGAAGGGCTCCTCCACGCCGGCGACTGGCGGAGCGGCTTCGGGGAGACCGTCCCCAACCCGCGTGCTAGCAAGCGGGTCCACTTCGGCACCCACCTCGACAGAGGTTTGTGATTTCCTCCCTCGGAATTCTTTTCCGAGGTGATTGACCATTATAGTGTTCAACTCCACCATCTTCCTCCCAACTCTCTCCTAGAGATGAGCGCTTATGCTTCTTTGTGTGAGGGATTTCTCAGCATTAGGCCGAGTTTGACCTTATTCCGGTATTACTTTCATGTCCAGAGAAATTCTATCACTGTCGGTGTTCCTTATATCACCGGTACCATTAGTTTTTCGCTTAGATGTGAGCGCGCTTATCCCAAAATCTTAGCTAGTGACTCGGTCAAACAATGGCCAGCCACCTTCTTATATCACAAGGATATTCTGGCTCCCGACAAAGCTACTGCTTTGCCGGCTTTTGTCGACGGAGCTTCCACGGCCCAACCGTCTTGGGACGAGGCCGCTCTGGCTCTCAGTGACGATCTGATCCTCGCTAAGAGGCGGGTCGAATATCTGATCAAACACAAAGGACTGAAGGGATCCGACTTGGTCCAATGCTAGGTGTCATGCCGGATCTAGCCCCTTCAGTACCATGGAAACTAACTGATGCACTCCATCATGTCGTCCAAGAAAGATTCCCTCTGCATCAGCCCTAGAGCCTATACCTCGCAAGGTTACATAAGCCAGATTAAATGGCTGATAAGGGAGCGGATCAAGAGGAGGATCCCGGAGGTTTCTCTGGATATGCATATGGCGGAAAACCCTGTAGTGCCGGTAAGCTTCTAACAATAAACCTTTTTATGTGTTTCAATCTTTAAATTAAATTGCAATACTGATATGTTTTCTTCTTTTCATCTTGCTGACTTCCACGAGTCAGAACTTGCTCCACTCGAGGGATATCCTCCAGAGTTTTCTCAGGAGGCAGAACTGGTCCCATTACCGGACATTGCGCTTAAGAAACACAAGGCTCCAACAGTGGCTGTCGGCACAAAGGAGGTGCCCATCGTGAAGAGGTAACCTTCAACACAATTTCTGCCTTTTACCTTACTCGAATTTTCTTCCGAGATGTAATGTTTTCGACTTTATTACATTCTCAAAGCTAAGCAGCTCATCAAGGGTAAGGGGAAGGGAACTTCTTCGAAGCCCCTGCGATAGACGAAGTTTTCCATGGCTTCTCCTATCGTGGATCCTCCGACTCCTGCCCCCCAACCTTCCGCAACGCCGGTGATCATTCCTTCCCCGGATGTCGCAGAAGATCCGGCTCCTTCAACGGAGCCTGTAATCCTTGAATCACAAACTGACGTCACCATGAGTGAGTCAGGTATAGATAAGGGTGAACCCTCTTTGGGTAATGATCCCTCGGCAGATATCTTCGCCGAAAACCTTCTCAACAATCCGGGTCTTGCCAAGTTTGGCTTGTCCCGGAAATCTGCGGAAGAGATCCAGCGGCTGGCCAGGCAATGCCTGGAGAAAAGAAATTTAACTGCCTAAGAAGAAGCACAAGAGGCAGAGGACCTCAAGTTCTCTGACCTTATTGCACAAGTGCGTCTTCGCGATGAGAGGATAAGGACCGGTGAGCTTCCAACAGTGCCCGTGGTCCCTCTGACTCTCGCCGAGAAGGTCGCTGTTGAAGTAAATGCGAGTTTGGATAAACTTACTTGCGAGCAATATGTAAGTCAGAATTCTAACTCTTGTTTTCCCCTCATTTCATATCATATCCTCTAGCCCCCAAGCATGAAGTAGGATATATAATCCGGGTTTATGCTTCCTTAGGATGCCAAAGAATGAACTAGTGTACCCCCCAAGGCTCGTGCTGATATTAGTAAAAATATTAGCCCGAGTCTTTAGTAGACTTCTGACTTTGGGTATTCTGACTTACAGAAAGTATGTTCCTATAACCAGGATTTGTTGAAAAATGTCTACGAAAAGCGGAGAGAGATCAAGGCTCTCCGACTTAAGAATGTTGAACTTAAGGTTTCCAAGGATGAGGCCGAAGGTAAACATTCCGAGACTCAAACCCTGTCTTTCATGTTTTCGTAGTCGAATTTTTTTCTGAACTGTTGTTCTTTTTGACTTACAGCGCTGGTAAAACAATCCTGTGCCATGATTGAAGAGGCCGAGAACCTGAAAACTTTAGTGGTGGAGAACAAGGAACTTCGCCAAGAGCTGGATAAGCTCAAAGCGGATCATGAGAAGAGCATAGCTCAAGTTCTCGAGTCCTCCTCCATGGCTACTGACGAGCGCGATCGCAAGATTGCCACTCAAGATCAGAAAATCTCGGACCTCAATAAAGAACTGTGCAGAGAGAGGGACCTTTCCGAGGCGCTCCGGGGTGAACTCCGGAGTCTTCGGGAAGAGAAGACCAAGATTGACGACGTCATTTTTGGTATGTTCCATCTGTCTGACTTTTCTATTCTTCTTCGACTTCTTTCAATGTCGGATTTTCTTAACTTGTTTTATGTATAGGTCCTATGAACTTGACGGACTCCACCTCAGCCGAGCCCCGCACCCACCGGCTTACCCAAGTCGGTGACCTTCTTCATGACTTTCGCCAATCCCTTGAGGATATTGGCGAAGCTCTTAAGATTCTGGACATGCATAGCATGTCGGATTGTCAGTTGCGGGACAAGGCGAAGGAAATGCCGCAGCTTGTCCAGGATTGGAATATGTCTTACGCGTGATCTGCAGCGCAGAACGCTCTCACCATGGTAATGAGCCACCATGGAAGCATGGAGATATGGCAAGTGACCAGAGGGTATTCTACAGTAGATGAAGACGGCCAGGAGCAGGACATCAAGGCTATTATGAACTCCTGTGCTGGATATGGGTGTCACGTGGCTGACTTGACCAGCTACGACACTCCTTTCTTCACCCGCGTGGACACTCCGCCCGCGCCTCCGGAAGAAGCAACAGAAGTTTCCGACGATGAACGCACCACCTCGGATGTGGACATCTCGGAACGATATCAAGGCGATGTATCCAGCGAGCTGGCAGCTCCTTCTTCTCCTCATGCATCATAGATTGCCAGAAACATTTGTATTATCCTGAAAAAACATGATGCGTCTGTAAATATGAAGTACTATAATTTTGCTAGTGCTAAGCTTTTGATCTATTCAGCACTTTTGGCTTTAAATTTTTGTGTGCCTGAAATGTTTACATAAGCACTTGAACTTTCTCGCCTATACTTATCGTTTATCTGGCTTTCCGCCTCGTCCCTTTCGTGAGCCGGCTAAACCTTCTGCCCGGAAACTTTGCCAAGCAACGGAGCTCAATTGCTAAACCAGTTTAAACTCGGAAACAAGCTTCCAGTACCAACAATTCACTACTCGGAAAATACCCGCATCCGGCAATCAGACAAATAACCAAAGTAAAGACTAGAAACTTTAGAGTTATACCCGAGGGTAGCAATTTTAGAATCAGAAATCTAAACCAGAACAAACATGAGCATAAAGTACTTTCAAGCATTCTGGGATTTTCGACTATGACATGATCATTCGGAAATAAGATGGTACAAACATCTCAGAAAAACTTGAGGCAACCAGAACTTTTATTTCTCACAGAACATGTACATAAATATGATTACAAAGAAGGATAAAATTAGAATAAAAGGGACGTAGCTGAGCAATATTCCATGGTCTGTCTAACTTATTCGGATTTGTACTGCCTCCAGCTCTCTTTCTCTTTTTAGTAGCAGGTCTTTATTTGACTGGCCTCATGTCAGTTAAGCAGTACGAACCATTGTGCAATACTCGACTAACTAAAAAGGACCCTTCCCATATTGGGGAAAGTTTGTGCTTTCTTTGTTGCACAAGCCGAAGAACCAAATTGCCTTTATTGAAGGATCTGTTTCTGACTCTCTGGCTATGATACTTGCGTAACTTCTGCTGATAGGCTGTCGATCTCATTTCAGCAATGACGCGAACTTCTTCAACTAAGTCGAGATCATTTTGTCGAGAAATCTCGGCATCCTCTTCAATATACGCGGCCACTCTAGGAGAAGTGTGAATCAAATCACTAGGAAGAACTGCTTCTGCACCATAGACCAAGAAGAAAGGTGTGTATCCAGTTGACCTGTTCGGAGTCGTTCGTAAACTCCATATTACAGAGGGTAATTCCTCTGCCCAAGACCCTGCAGCACATCGTAGTGGTGCTTCGAGTCTCGGTTTTAGGCCTTGTAGGATTAAACCATTTGCTCTTTCAACTTGTCCGTTAGCCTGTGGATGTGCGACTGACGCAATGTCAAGCCGGATATTTTGCTCGTTGTAGAATTCGGCCAATTCTCCCATAGAAAAGTTACTCCCGTTGTCCGTGATAATGCTATGCGGATAACCATACCGGATTATAACATCCTCGACAAATCTTTTGGCTGTTGCTCCATCACAACTAGTGATAGGTTTAGCCTCAATCCATTTGGTGAATGTATCCACCATCACTAAGAGGTGAGTAAATCCACTTGGAGCTCGTTTAAATGGTCCTACCATGTCAAGCCCCCAGACCGCAAAAGGCCATGCTATAGGTATTGTTCGCAGCTGGTCAGCCAGAACATGAGCTTGTTTGGTGTACTTTTGGCAGCCTTTGCACGTCTTGACTAATCATTCGGCATTTGCCTGAGCTGTAAGCCAGAAAAATCTGTGTCTAAAAGCTTTTGCCACTAAAGATTTGGCTGCAGCGTGGTGACCACACTCGCCTTCCTGGATTTCTCTTAAGATTTCCACTCCTTCTTCCGGAGACACGCAACACTGAAAACCCCTAGAAACACTCCGCTTGTAGAGCTCACCCTTAACTACAGTGTAGGCTTTTGCTCGTCGGATAATCTGCCGGCTCAGAACCTCATCTTCTAGTAATTTGCCATCTACCAAATAATCAAGGTAGGGTTGAGTCCAGCTGGGAATTACAGCCAGAACTGCTATCAAAGGTGAGTCGGATTTGGTCGGATATTCCTCATCTACTCCCTTTACTGAGGGAACTTTGAGGTGCTCTAAAAAAGCGCCATCCGAGACCTCTTTCCGCGCAGAATCTATCCGAGATAGTGCATCTGCTTCCTCATTTTCTGCTCGAGGGATGTGTTGAACTTCAAACCCTTCGAACGATTTAGATAAATCATCCATGACAGCTTTATAAGCTGCCATGTGTTTATTTGCATTACAAATATCCGACACTTGTTGAGCAACAAGATCCGAATCTCCGTAACACATCAAACGTCGGATGCCAATATCCTTAGCAATCCGGATTCCACGCAACAGTGCTTCATACTCGTCAATATTATTTGTCGCTGTGAAGTGGATCTGCAACACGTATAGAAGTTTATCTCCTTGGGGTGATTTGAGCACCACGCCAGCCCCCGAGCCCCCTCAAGCCTTAGATCCATCAAAGTAGAGGGTCCAATATTCCGACTCCAGGAGGGTCATATTCTCCTTCGTCTCTGTCCAATCAGCGACAAAGTCGGCAAGGATTTAGGATTTGATTGCTGTCCTAGGTTTATACTCAATATCAAAAGCTGAAAGCTCTATGCCCCATTTGGCGACGCGTCCTGTGGCGTCACTGTTGTTGGTTATATCTCTCATGGGAGCTGTGCTCACCACGGTAATTGGATGCTCTTGAAAATAGTGTCGTAGCTTACGTGATGCTAGAAAAACACCGTAAGCCAGTTTTTGGTAGTGCAGATATCGCTGTTTTGATTCTGTCGGGACCTCACTGACAAAGTAAGTTGGACGTTGTACCAGGTGTTCCTGATTTTCCTCCGGTCTCTCTACCACCATGACGACACTAACGACTTTGTTTGTCATAGCAAGATAGAGCAACATCGGTTCATGTGGTTTCGGCGCAGCAAGGATAGGAGCAAATGAGAGTACTTTCTTCAGGTCTTGTAGTGCAGCTTCAGCTTCGTTAGTCCAAACAAAATCCTTGGTCTTTTTCAGGAGTTTGTATAATGGTGTGGCTCGTTCACCAAGCCGGCTTACAAACTAACTGACTGCAACAATGCAACCAGTTAGTCTTTGTACGTCCTTCAGGCGAGTTGGCCTGGAAATATTGAGTATAGCCTTGATTTTGTCCCGATTCACCTCTATGCCTCTTTGAGACACGATGAAACCTAACAATTTTCCAGCTGGTAACATTTCTTCGGGTTAAGCATGATGTTATATTTTTGTAGATTGGCGAATGTTTCCTCCAAGTCGGAAATCAATGTTTCCTTCTTTTTGAACATTACCGCAATATCATCCACGTGTGCATGTACATTGTGTCCGAGTTGGTCATAGAGGCAACGCTGCATCGTGCGCTGGTACGTAGCTCCTGCGTTCTTCAGCCCAAAGGGCATCGTAACAAAACAGAAGGTTCCGAAGGGGGTTATGAATGAAGTTTTGACTTTGTCAGATTCCTTCATCCAGATTTGGTTATAACCGAAATATGCGTCGAGAAACAGAGGAGTTCCGAGCCTGCCGTAGAATCGATAACTTGATCAATCCTAGGCAGAGCGAACGGATCTTTTGGACAAGCCTTGTTCAAGGCAATATCATCAACACATATCCTTAAATCAGTGGTGTCTTTTTTAGGGACCATTACAGGATTGGCCGACCACTCAGTGTGGATGACCTCTTCTATAGATCCGGCTAACTCGAGCCGTGCTAGTTCCTTAGCTATTGCCTTACGCTTTTCATCGCTGAAACGTCGTAAGGACTGTTTGACGGGTTTAGCGTTCGGGTTTACATTTAAAGAGTGCTCGGCAAGTTCCCTAGGTACTCCGGTCATGTTAGATGGCTGCCATGCGAAGATATCTTGATTTGCTTGGAGAACTTGACGAGCGCGCTTTCCTATGCGCTACCTAAGCCTACGCCTATCTGGGTCACCTTGGAGGGGTCATCATCCTTCAATGGCGTCTTCTTCGTCTCTTCTGATGCCTTGAACTCCAGATTTGGCTTTGTCACCTCCTTCTTTGTTGCGGGCATCTCGGACGGATCTATGCTCTTCTTGATTTCCTAGTACTCCTGGGCGTGCAACACGGCTTCAGCAAAGGTGTCATTTCCAACCTTGCACTCTCGCGCTTTCTTCGGGTCTCCCCTGATAGTGATTACACCGTTGGGACCTAGAATTTTCATCATATTGTAAATGTAACACGGACGAGTCATAAAATCCCAGTAAGCCGGACGTCCGAATATAGCGTGGTATGCGCTCTTGAACGGGACCACTTCGAAGGAAAGTGCCTACATCCGATAATTATTTGGAGTTCCAAAGGTAACATCCAAAGTGATTTCTCCCAGGGAATTGGCTTGTCTTCCTGGGACAACTCCGTGAAAGATCACAGAGCTATGGTTCAGCTGGGTCTCCGAGATCTTCATCCGGCGTAGCGTTTCGACATAGAGAATATTGATACTACTGCCGCCGTCCATGAGGGTCTTGGAGAAACCATAACCGTCAATAAGTGGATTGACGATTAAGGCGTATTTTCCTCGCCTGTGCAACTTAGGCGGATGATCAGTGTGGTCAAATGTGATTGCCACTTCTGACCAGTCAAAGAATTGAGGGACAGCCGGAACTGTTGCATTGAGCTCATGTAGAACTGCTTTCTTGACCTTTGCTTGTTGAGATCCGAGGAAGCTGACATAAGTGTCTTTCTTGGTCGGAAAATTTTTCTTCCCTTCCGTCTTGGGATTTGAAGCATCAGCTTCCTCCATGTCGGAATCTTCCTTGGTCTCTTTATCTTTTTCGGGATTCTTCTTTCCCTTCTTCCGCTTAGCTTTGTAGCCCGCGGTGTCATCTCTTTTGATGTCGTCATTGAAACGACATTCGGCGTTGGTGTGGGACGAGCCCCCATTGGCGTCTAAGTGATGCACACATGGGTTATTGGCAATGTCGGCCCAAGAGTAGGTTTTTCCTGGTTGTTGGTCTCCTCTACCCTGGACTCTTGAAGTTCCACGGCCATGCCCGCGGCCTTCGCCACGCCCTCCTCGTCCTCCAGACCCGAAAGTAGCAGTGACCACTGCCGTTTCCGCGTTGGGTTTTTCTTCCGAGGTATTTTTACGCTTCTGAGCTTGTTGCTTTGGTTGTTTTGCCGACTGTGGCATAGCTAGGGCATTGAGTAATCCCTCTACATCATTGTCAGCATCTGCATACTTGCTCGCTGTTTCTATCATCTCTCCCAAATCAGTGACCTTGTCACACTTCAAGCGATGGCGCAGTAGACCAATTGGGAGACCTGCAATGAAAGCTTCAATCGCAGTTTGATAATTTACTCCTTCACAAGAGTTCTTGGTGTCAATCCATCGTCCGAGGTAATCCCGGCAAGTTTCTCTGGCCTTCTGGGTGCAACGCTGTAGGTCTCCGATCGTACAGGGCCTCCGGTATGTGCCTTCGAAATTCTGAAAGAACGCACTTTGCATGTCATACCAGTTGTGGATGGTGTTCTCCGGAAGTTCATTAAGCCATGATCATGCTGTCTTCCACAACATAAGTGGGAGATATCGGGTTGTGACCAGGTTGTTTTCGCCTTTGGCGATGCAGCAAGCTTGGAAGAAATCCTGTAGCCAGGTATCTGGCCGAGCAATGCCATCGTAGGCTTGGATATGTCTTGAGATAGTGAATCCTTTCGGGAACTTTGTAGCTCTGATACGTGGTCCAAAGCACTTTGGGCCCACGTAGATATCATCGTTTTCGTAGCGTTGCGCCTCTATGTTGGAATTGATCTTGTGCCTTGCGTCGTTCGGGGATAGAGATCGTCCCGAATGTCGGCTGTGGCTGCGGTGCCTTGGAGCCGGACTTCGGCTTCTGCCACCACCTCCTCCGCCATGCCGTCCTCCTTTTCCTCCATGAGAGCCGTTGTGATGACTGCTTGGTGGAGAGGGTGGGGCAGCTGGATTGTTTCCGGCTGTTCGCCGACCTTCGTCCGGCGCGTCATTATTCCGGTTCTGGGGAGGGTCTTCACTATGACGAGCCCCCTGCCGGCTTGTCCCGACATGGTTTCCGCCGTTCCTTTGTCCGTCGTTCCCACTATGGTGAGGCTCAGCCAGACGGCTTGCGTGTCTAGGAGGTGGCATTTTTTGAGGATCCTCCTCCCGACATTTCTCTTTACCTTCTCCCCTTCGATCATTTGACTCACGTCAGGGAGGATTCCTCGGATACAGTGCAGCGATGGCCTCTTCTTCGGCCGCTGGAGCGATGTTGCTCCAGTCACGTGCAGGTCTGCGATGCTGTCCTGATGATCCGGTTCTAGAGTAGTTGTCTTCCCGTCGTTCGGAACGGTGATGCTGTTCCGGAACATGCCGGGGCCTTATATCATTCCAGGCTGAGTCCGTGTGACATTGGTCGGATTTGGAGACCAGTTTTCCACTTCCGGATTTCGCAGCCATTTGTTGCTCCAGACCCTTGGTGAGTAGCTTGATGCCCAATCGAACCTGTTCTAGGCCCGGGTTATTTGACAGGATATCTCGAGCTACGACAGTGTTATGTACCGGTGTTGGGTACACCAGATCTCCTTTGCTATCGAGACGAGGCATCCCTGGATCTCCTTCAAAGAGGACCCTCTTTACTTCTGGAAATTTACCGTCACATGTGTAACATTTCCGTGTCTTCTGATGCAACCGAGACATGTAATCCTTAGTTGCCATGCGTTTCTTTTCCCCCTCGATGTTTTTAGCTTCATCCAGGAGTTGTTGACGACGCGCTTCTAGGGCCTGGGCCCTTTCATCCAGCTCTTCAGCAGTAAGTTCTGCAGCTGTAGGGATAGGTGTGGTTAATGCAGCATCGATGGGTGCGCACCTTCAGTGATCATGTGTCCATCCACCGATTCTTCTTTTTTCGGCTCTTCTGGGATAAGTGCTCCATCCGAGTCTTCCTCATATTCCTCGGCAATCACCTCCTCTATCAGAGGGTCTTTTGTCGGGGTCTTGTTCTTCTTGTTCTTCTTCTTTGCCTTCTTGGCAGCACCGGTAGCAAAGACGGCTTTGGGTCCGTTTCCTGGAGTCAAGCTCTGATCGGTACTTTCAGACATCTGGACTTCGGGATTGTCTCCGACTTCCATGTCATCCTGCGCTTTGGGAGAGTGTTCCCCGGATCCTTCATCCATGGCTTCTCTTTCCTCTACAGCTTTGGAGTTATACTCTTCTTCATATTCCGCGGAGAACTTTCGGAAATCTACCGACGTCATCGATTCATCCGAGGATGTGGGTACATCGGCGTTTGTTCCAATTGCCTCCAATACAGAGTCGGTGTTGTCTTAAGCATCGGCAGAGCCAGATTTGGATCCAATGTATCCGACAAAGTGCGTTGTGCTCCTCCTGAGGTACCTACGGCTCTCTCAATTAGCTTCGTCGAAACTTTTGATGGTCTCGAGAATTGCATCTACGCTTGAGTTTTGCATTATCATACGTCGCAGTGTGTACCTTAGGAAAGGCATGTCTGTCCCCGCGTCATCCGAGCCGGAATCAGTGTCATTGATATGATCCTTCTGGATTTCGACTTCTGCGGGTGGGTCGATTTGGGATCCCGCCTCTCCAAGGAGATCCACTCTAGATTCGACTTTGACTGCTAGGTCTTCCTCAGGCTCGGATTTCTCCACTATCTCTGCAACTGGTGCGGACTGGGTGGGATTAGGGTTTTTTGAGATCTGGAACTCTGCCGCCTCCGCGGATAGAGGGGATCCAGAAGATTCTTCTGCCTCTATCATCACCGCTGGGGTGGGTGGGACAGGTTCAGCGAAACCGATGTAGACATCGATCTTGCCAAAAGACATGATTGTGTAGGCAGTCACGGCCTCCCTAGCCGGAATCCAGGTCTCGTCGAGAATTATGAGAGGGACGTTGCTGGTGTAGAGGATGCGACCGACGGCGATGGTCGCACCGATTCCGACTCTGCAGATTCCGCTCGGAACGCAGATCCGAAGCTCACTTGCCCTACGGTGGACGCCAACTGTCGTCGAATTGATGACAAGTATGCCATGAGGGGGTCCTCGAGGCGTGCGGAAGAGAGGGGGGTGATACGTACGGTGTTCCGAGACGGTGAGCACACAAGTTTACCCAGGTTCGAATCCACCGCCTTTTGATGGATCCTACTCCTGCTAGCAATCCAGTAATACGGCAGAGCCGGAATATGGGTTAGAAGGGTTTCGCCTGTGCGAGTTGAGATTGTAGACTATTCAGGTGTGCCCTAAAGGCTCTCCCTAGGACGGCTTATATAGATATCCGGCCTAGGGTTTACAGGAGAGATCTATCCGGCTACGACTAAGAGTCGGTTACAGAGTACATCTTGAACTATAAGTAACCGACTTTTAGGGTAAGTCTTCTAGGCCTTCCCGTAGCCGGATTGGACTCCGTCTTTTCTCCCTGACTGGGCCGCCCGTGAAGCAAAGCTCTAACCCGAAGTGGGCCACCCTGGTCAGTGAGGAACTATGAGGATACCCGGAAAGTATCCCCAACACTTTGCCATCATAGGGAGGGGGGTTGTGGTGCGATCTTTTGGATCCGCCATTTCCTCCGCCATGATGGCTGCTGGGTGGTGACGGTGGTGGTGGTGGGTTAGCCTTCTTGCTGCTCCCTCCATGCGAATCCTAGCGCATGTCGTGATTGCTTGTTGGACATGGTGCTTCCTTGTGGGATCTGCTATTATGTCCTGCATTGTTGCTGCGCTCTCCGACATGTCGTGGCTGGTTGCCCTAGTCGCGTATAACAATACCGACCTAGGGACGCCTAGGAGGTGGCATGCTTGCACGGTGGCGCGGCTATTGCTCCTTGTGACGCCGGGATGGCGAGGGTGGCGGCGATCTACGGGGGTGAGCGTTGTCTCCATGGTCGGAGGATATGGGTATGGCGTCAGCCCTGTTATGCGCATCCCTCCATCTTTGCTCCATGGAGCCTGTGTGGGATCCCTCATCACAGGGAGATCTTTGTCTTTAGCGGCTGTTCAGGGTTGACCGGCAAAGCTCTGGGTTGGACTCAAGCCTTTGCGAGGTGGCCTTCTCCTGTTGCTTGCAAGCCTTGGCTACGAGGTCATAGACCTAAGCCACCACTTCTGGCAACCTGTCCTGTTCGAGGATGGTCTTGGCGACGGCCATGTTAAGGGCGGGAGTTGGTATTACTTGCCTCCCCTCTAAATCCATGTATGGGGTGGCCTTTGCCGGTTTGGATCCTTCATATCCCAACTTGCACCGAACACCGGGGTGTTCGACGACATGAGCCGGTGCCTTTTTGCTTTGTGCTTTAACAACAACTGCTTGTACTCAGCCTCCATTGTTCTTGCCACCTTGATGGATTGTTGCACCCTGGCCATGTCCTTGTCCAGCTAAGCACCCTGTTCTACAATGCACTTGGCCTCCATGAGGATTTATGCACGCTTATCATAAAGGTCCGTAATGCTCCGGATATGGGAGACGGTAATGGGATCAACGAGGAGGGCACCGTATATTGCCTTGTTGGCGGGAGTAACCAATGGGTTGCCAGCTGTAGACATTGACGGTGGCGGCAAATTTGTTTGCTTGGCAGTACTAGGTCATGTGGTGAGTTCTTGCGCCTGCTGTGGGAGGATAGCCGGAGGGGGCATAGCGGCCTTCTTTGGCAGTGCCGCTCTGGTAACCGCAGGTGTGGGTGGAGCTCGCTCAGGCTCCAATTCATGTCCATCTTCTTCCATCATGCTCCCGATGGCAACTAGCACCTGGCGGGAAGTGTTGGTTTTCTCGGAGCACTCCTCCTTCTTGATCTCCTGCTCGATCTCCCTCATAACAGTGTTGTATTCCTCCGAGTTAGCGTCCGAGCCGCCGCCATCCTTGTTGATGTTGGCGTATAGTGCGTCGAGGACCGAGTCGGAGTTGGCTTCGGTGTTGTTAACGACGGAGGTAGAGGGTGATGGCGGCGGGCCGTTGTTGTTGCTCCCTCCGTCTTTGGGACCAAGCATGGCCTAGGTGTTCTCCTTGGTGTCCGTGTAATCGTTGATGATTGTGACTATCTCAGCAAGGGTGAGCGGGCCGGCGGCCTGCCGCCTTCGGAGTGTATGCCGGAGGAGCATTCTGGGCGTGAGCCCTTCCATAAAGTGGTAGATAAGTTCATCAGCGCAGTCACCCTCCAGGGTTTCCCTTACCCTCAACCATCTGGCAAGGTATTCACGGGGAGATTCTCCTTCCCTCTGAACACATCTGGCTAGATTGAAGATGGTGACAATGCCGACAAAGTGCAACCTCCGCATCTCTAACGCTCGGGGAAGCCAAGGGTATCTACGGGGTCATTCCACTGTTATTTCCTACATATGGGCAGTTTGGGTGGGCCTTAAATTTTCCTGACCTGGGTTGTCATACTCTAGAGAGAGATATGGCCTAGATTCCTCCATGAACGTATCCTGCCCGTAGGCGGTCCGTACGGGCCTTCACGAGTTTCTGACTTCCTAGGAGCTAGAACCCAAGTCGGTTTCGCCGATGAAGATGTGGATGTCTCCGAATGGGACAACGGAGTAATGGATAGGGTTCGTCTTCGCCGGGACCCAGAATTCGTCGGGAGGGATGATCAGGATGTTGTCGAAGGAGAGAACACGCCCAATGGCCATAGTGTCGCTGATTCCCATGAAGAACTTGGACCTCACCCGGTGTAGAGCTCGAAGCGCATCTTGCCCCATGGTGGGCGCCAACTGTCGTGGTATTGCCGATGAGTATGCCATGGAGGGGTCCTCATAGAGCGTGTTTAGAGACATGGGGTAAGGCGGAGAGTTGGCAGGTACGAGGTAATACAGCTTACCCAGGTTCAAGTCCCACAACGGTGGCGGAACTCTACTCTTGCTATAAATCACTATAATGGTAATAAGCTGAGTTACAGAGATTTGTTCGCTGTGCGAGGGTGTTGTGTATCGTATCTGATGTCGTGCCCTAAAGGCTCCCATGGGTCTGGCTTATAAGGGCACTAGAACCTAGGGTTAGAGGGAAATGACCTTGTCGGACAAGTTACAGAGTCCTACACTAATACTAACTAGTCTTCGTGTCTTGTACTCTAAGGCTCCGAGTATGTCGGTGACTCTCACGTAGCCTTCATGTATCCGGCATGGGCCTCCCTTCTAGTTCCGTCTAACTGGGCCGTCCAGAGGGCCATGGGCCATGCTACCAACTATGGGCCACCCGGGTTAGCCGGATTAGAGACCTGCTATGGTGATATCCATTTAGCATATCCCCAACACATACCTCCGAAGGAGCTGAAGAAACTGAAAAGGATTGCGGCAATAGGTAGGGTGGTGATTGTGAATGATGAAGAGAAGAAATATACATCAAGTACATCCAACAAAAAGGTGGCCTCCTGCGCAGAGGACCACCCAGCACAATGGGTGCCATGATTTTTAATTGTCGTGGGTTGGGCGGTACCGCGATAATTAGGGAGCTTTGCGATCAAACGAAGAGATACGCCCCTAGTGTGCTTTTTGTTCTCGAAACTCAACTTAGTACAGCACGTGTGGAAAGTTTAGCTCGATCTATTGGTTTTGATAGGTATTTTGTTGTAAGTAGTACCGGACGTAGTGGTGGTCTAGGTCTATTCTGGAACAATAATATATCAATAGAGATTTTTTCTTATTCGCAGTATCATATTAATGTGATTGTAATGGATGCGGGGAAGGATCACTAGCGTGTGACAGGGTTTTATGGGGAAGCCCAAACGAGTGAAAGGTTTAAAACCTAGGATATGTTGAAATTTATTCATTCATCCTCACCTTTACCCTGGGTGTGCCTAGGGGATTTCAAAAAAGTACTGCACCGACATGAGCATGTTGTAGTGCAGGAGAGGAGCCACGATCGCCAGATTTCATGTCATGGTTGATGTGTGTGGATTACAAGACCTTGGTTATCAGGGGCCTAGTTGTACTTTTGAAAATAAGATCACTTCGGGCTCCTATTGTAGGGTGTGTCTGGATCGGGCTGTGGCCATGACAGAGTGGTCTGATTGTTTTCCTTTGGCAACTTTCAAACATCTGACTGGCGCAGTTTCTGACCACTACCCCATACTCCTTACTTGGGAAGATAATCATCGACTTCCATGACTGAGGGAGGAGGAGCGTGTGTTCCTCTATGAAGTAATGTGGGAAAGACATGCTGGTCTCCGACTGGCGCTAGAGCAAGCATGGAACGGGTAATGAAAGGCAACAACATTGGTGTAGCTCCAGGAAAAGATTGGTTCTGTTACTGGTTCTCTGCAGACCTGGGACACCAATACATTTGTGAGTGTCAAGCATGAGATATGTAGCCTCTGTGATGAGTTGAAGAGGCCGTGGGATGATTCTACGTGTGTGGGACCTACCCATACGGGACTAAAAATAGTTGAATGCCTTGTTGAGCTAGAACACATGAATAGCTCATGTGGCGTTAATGTTCGAGAGTACGGTGGCTAGCGGAAGGTGATAAATCCACTATAATAATAATAATAAAATAAACCAGCTCCACAAACAAGAAGGCAAGATGAATGATGATCTGTGGGTGATGGCTAGTGCTACTAATGAGTTCTATTGTGATTTATACAGGTCACAGGGGACCCAAAATATGGATGCGATGCTGGATAATGTTCCTATACATGTTACAGGAGAGATGAACGGGGGCCTGTTAGCTACAGTTACAAGTGATGAAGCTTGAGAGGCTCTCTTTTAGATATTTCTGACCAAGGCGCCAGGACCGGCTGGACTGCCGACCCATTTTTTCCAGTGCCATTGGGGTTTATGAAGGAAATATGCCCTAGAGAAAATCATAGAGATGATTGTATTTCATATGTATCCATGAGTTTTTATAATGTTCCTTGAATATCCATATATATTAGGCAACTTGTATTGATTGGCAATTATGTGAATTGTTTGTGAAACTTTTTACTTGTATGGTTATCTAATAGTTGTCCCTAGTTGGAGTTCATGTGAGGACACACGTGAATATTAGACTAGCACATCGATTGGTTGATGACTATGTTTCGCAAGTCATAGACATGGAGATGTCAAACCAATGATGTGGACACATGTTATGAACATGGGGTTGGACTGACCTAACTTGAGACTGGCAATAATACTTGCAGCTCTCTCTACACATCATGTACGTTTTGTCCTTAGACCTGAGATTGTCGCATGTACTTGAGATGTGAATCGACCTACTTTGGGGTTATCAAACACTACTCCATATCTGGATAGTTATAAAGGTGGCTTTCGGGTTTGTCCTAATACATGCTGCAAGGCATTGGTCAATCAAGATGAGATTTGCCCCTCTCTACTTGAGAGAGATATCTCTGGGCCCCTCGAGTGATCAGATCTAGAAATGCATAGTCGTGCTACATATGGTTATGATTTAACCTAGTAAAGGGATTCCGAATCACAGTATCAAGAAAGAGAGGTCAGCTTGGAGCTAGACCAAATATTGTAGGGCAAAGGGGAAGACATGTACTCAACCTTGTGATGGTTCGTCCGAATGATCTTTATAGAAGTTTAGGAGTTGGCACGTCTTGCTAGAGGCCGCTACCAACTATTGACAGAGTAAGTGTACTCGTGTCATTTCTATACATGTATGAACCTATAGGGTCACACACTTTAGGGGCTGGAAGCCTAATGAGGATTGGATCCGAATTAGACCAGGCTTAGGATGCTAACAGACTGCTAATGTAGAAGCCCACTAGGGATGCCTATATAAGAGAGAGTGAGGCGACCTGAATAGGGTTGAGCATTCCACCCAGCCGCCACTCCTCTTACGCCTATCTTACACGTGCAGACCTAGCAGTCTGTTGTGTGGCCTTCCACTCCGGATGTGTGGATACCTCGGAGGTGCTGCAGCTGTAGCACTTGGATGAGCCGCGCAAAGGGGGGCTGCTCGTGGGACAAGGACAAGGAGGAGACGTAGAACATCTACACTGCCCCGGCGTGCTTCATCGAGTTCCGCAACTGCACGTCTAGTGGTAATCCCGTGATGTATGACAATAGTATTCCTGGTTGACGCGGTAGAAAATTTTGATTTTACGCTAGTGTAGCCTACCTCATAACCCTACAGTGGTATCAGATCCAATGCTATTCAGTCATAGGTTCGGGAAGTTTGCATATGGTGATATGCGGTTTGATATGAATGATGTGATCGTTTGTATGGCAGTGGTTCTAGATTGATCTAAGATCTTGCTTTCCGTGATCGTGATTCTAAGGTCGTCGAACGACTTACCCCTATCGGTCGGTTTCTGCCAGCGGGTAGACAGTGACACATAAATCCATTTGAATCATGCGAAGATCAATATGATTGATTGAATCGGGAACTAGATCTGAATCGATGTACCATGATCAAAGGCAATTAGTCGAATCGGGACAATAGTCGGTTTATGGTAAATTTGATTTGCCGATCAAAATCCTTAAAGAAAATTGTATAGATCTGAATCGAGGATACCGCGAGGGGTGCTGCCCCTTTGAACCCCGCAGGGGAGACCCCCTAGGCCTCCCTTATCGTAGCCCCTTTTGTATCATGTTAAGATTCATAGGTGGTGCAATTTCACATGATCCGGTAGAATGTGATTCTATGCACAACTTGTTTTTGCAGGACATATGTGATCAGTATGGCCCAAAAATGTATGTGATGCATGTATGTATTTTTCATGACCTGCATGTCGTGATTAGGACAACACGACTGGAGCCAAATGTGTTGTCAATTATTGTAATGGCCTGCGTGCTAACTTGTGATGATCCCAATACCATGTAATTTTGATTACTAGTTGTTAGGAGTAATAGCTTGTATTAGTTCTTGGAGAACTCATCACTTGGAGGATGGCTCGCATAGAGCATGAAGATGGAGATCATCATGGTGGATAGGTTCTATGGAGATGGAGATCACCATGAGAAAATGGGCCATACTGTATCACATCTATGTGAATGCTATTCTTATACGTTTTACTGCTATGCATGCTTAGATGATAGAAGTAGAACGATCCCTCGCAGAGTTTAAGTTAAACCATGACCTCCCAACCAAACCTTGCACCTCATATGCCATGTACAATCGTTGGTGGGTCTATGAAATTAGGGTGCTGCGGTTTTCCTTGGCTGGATGGGTTCGTATCGGATACCTACACGCATAAGGGTTGGTGATCTTAACAAGGTCATCTTAATAGTTAAGAACCTTGGGGCATAAAGGTTGGGCGCCTAGTTTTGACATAGAGATGTCACCCAACAACAAGAATCATATATGATATGATTAGCAAAGAGTTGCTTAGCGATTTAGCTTGTCTTCTAGCAGTGATGCTAAAGCTCACTAGTAGACTTGTTAATTGTGGATCTTGAATCACTTAGTATCAATAGAGGGATGTTGATTTAAGTGGGAGTATATGCTATTAAATTGTTTAATATGTTTTACTCTTTCATGGTTACATGGCTTAGTATTTTGCATGTTTTTATGTTGTAGATCAATGGCACCGAACACTTCATCACCTTTTGCTTTGTGTTTGATTCTTGATAAAGATAAACTAAATGGAACAAACATTTCGAACTAGGTCCGTAACCTAAGAATTGTTCTCAGGTCTGATAAAAAGGAAATTATTCTAGATACCCCAATCCCGGATGAACTTACTGATAATGCAACTGCTGCTCTTAATAATGCCTACAAGAAAGCTGTGGTGAATCTCTTGAGGTTAGCTGCCTTATGCTTGCATGCATGGAACCTGATCTTCAAAAGCAATTTGAGGATCAGGAAGCGTACGATATGATCGTCGCGCTTAAGGACATATTCTAGACTCAGGCTAGGACTGAGGGTACAATGTTGCTAAGTCCTTTGTGGAATGCAAGCTGGCAGAGGGAGCAACTATAGGCCCCCATGTGATCAAAATGGTTGGTTACAGTCACACTTTGGAAAAACTTGGTTTTCCATTAGGCCAAGAGTTGGCTACTGATTTCATTTTGGCGTCTCTTCCATCTAGCTATGGGAATTTAATTTTGAACTACCATATGCATGGGGTGAAGAGGGGCCTTAATGAATTATGTGGGATGCTGAAAACAGCAGAATGTGACATTAAGAAGAGTGCAGGGCATAGCCATGTGATGGCTGTGCAGAACAAGCCTAGCTTCAAGAAAAAGGGCACTTCTTGGTAGAAGAAGAAGGGCAAGGCTAAGGATACGGTCCCTAAGCCAAACCCTACGCCCAAGCAAAAGGCTGGACCTGCAGGAGACACTGAGTGTTTCTTTTGTCATGAATATGGCCACTGGAAGAGAAACTGCAGCAAGTACCAGGCTTCTTTGAAGGAGGGTGGAAGTAAGAGTACTTCCCACTCAGGTACGCTTATTGTAAATGTTGTGGACATTTTTCTTGCAGATTCCTATGTTAACTCTTGGGTATTTGATACCGGATCGGTCGCTCATATTTGCAATTTGATGCAGGGGCTAATAAGGACTAGAGAAGTGCCGAAAGGCGAAGTAGATTTTTACGTCAGAAATAAAGCAAGTGTTGCTGCATTGTTCGTCGGCGTCATGCAGCTTCACCTTCTGTCATGATTTATTATGGAGTTAAATAATTGTTATTACATTCCTAGTATGGGTCGAAACATTTTATCACATTCATGTTTGACGAGGGATGGATATTCATTCGCGAGTATAAACAATGGTTGTGTAATCTCTAAGAATGCTATGTTTGTGGCTGATGCTCCCATTGTGAATGGGTTATTTATTTTAAATCTTGATGATACATATGTTTACAATGTTAGTGCTAAAAGGCTTCGGCCTAATGATTTGAGTCCTACCTATTTATGGCATTGTCGTTTGGGGCATATAAGTGAAAAGCGCATGAAGAAGCTCCATGGTGATGGTCTTCTAACTTCGTTTGATTTTGAATCATACGAGACATGTCAAGCTTGTTTACATGGAAATATGACCAAAACGCCTTTTACAGGTTTTCCTGAGAGAGCGACATACTTGTTGGAACTCATACATACTGATGTATGTGGACCAATGAGCATGACAGCAAGAGGAGGATATCACTACTTCATTACTTTCACTGATGATTTCAGTAGATATGGCTATGTCTACTTGATGAAGCATAAATCTGAAACTTTTGAAAAGTTCAGAGAGTTTTAGAGTGAGGTAGATAATCAACATGGCAAGAAAATAAAGGCCTTGCAATCTGATCGTGGAGGTGAATATTTGAGTCATGAATTTAGCAATCATCTTAAGAGTTGCGGAATTGTTCCACAGCTCATGCCGCCCGGAATGCCTCAAAGAAATGGGGTCTCCGAACGGCACAATCGAACTTTGTTGGACATGGTTCGATCGATGATGAGCCAGTCGGATTGACCATTATAATTTGGGGTTACGCGCTAGAAACAGCAGCTTTCACACTAAACAGGGTACCATCTAAATCCGTAGTTAAGACACCATATGAGATGTGGACTGGAAAGAATCCCAGTTTGTCTTTTCTAAAGATTTGGGGTTGTGATGCATTTGCAAAGCAACTTCAGTCGGGCAAGATAACATCTAAATCGGATAAATGCATTTTTGTGTGATACCCAAGGGAAACCTTAGGGTATTACTTCTACAACCAAGAAGAGAGTAAAGTGTTTGTCGCTCGTAGCGGTGTTTTCCTAGAGAAAGAGTTTCTCACAAAGGGAACGAGTGGAAGGTCGGTGCGACTTGAAGAAGTTCAAGATGAGCCAGTCGGGGATGCTTCTACGAGTGACGCTATTGTAGCAGAACAAGTTGAGGAACCCGTGGCGATATAAGCACCACAACCATGAAGGTCGGTGAGGCTCCACGAAGAGCGGGCATTATTATTGTTAGACAATGATGAGCATGCGACCTATGCAGAAGCGATGGTGGACCCAGACTCTGAGAAATGGCTGATTGCCATGAGATCCGAGATAGAGTCCATGGGAGACAATCAAGTTTGGAACTTGGTTGACCTGCCTGGTGGTTTCAAAGCCATCGAGTGCAAATGGATCTATAAGAAGAAGATTGATATGGATGGAAATGTTCATATCCATAAAGCTCGACTTGTTGCAAAAGGTTTTCGACAAGTTCAAGGAGTTGACTACGACGAGACTTTCTTGCCCATACCGACGCTTAAATCTATACGGATCATTCTAGCCATTGCTGCATATTTCGACTATGAGATATGGCAGATGGACGTCAAGATAGCTTTCTTAAATGGAATCCTTACTAAGGACGTGTATATGATGCATCCCAAAGGTTTTGTCGATCCAAATAATGCTGGAAAGGTATGCAAACTTCAAAAGTCTATTTATGGGTTGAAGCAAGCATCTCGGAGTTGGAACATTCGATTTGATGAAGTTGTAAAGGAGTTTGGCTTCATCAAAAACGAACAAGAACCTTGCGTGTATAAGAAAGAGAGTGGGAAATCTCTTGTATTTCTAATCTTGTATGTAGATGGCATATTACTGATTGGAAATGACATTCCTATGCTCGAGTCTGTTAAGACCTCATTGAAAAATAGTTTTTTTATGAAGGACTTAGGAGAAGCGGCATATATTCTAGGTATAAAGATCTATAGAGATAGATCAAGGAGGCTAATTGGATTAAGCCAGAGTACGTACATTGATAAAGTGTTGAAACGGTTCAGCAAGGAAGAGGCTAAGAAGGGGTTCTTGTCCATGTCTCACGGCATTAAACTCAGCAAGACTCAGTGTCCTTCGACCACTGATGAGCGAGAGCGCATGAGTAGGGTTCCATATGCTTTGGCTATTGCATCCATCATGTATGCAATAACATTTACTCGCCCAGATGTTTCCTATGCCCTAAGTGTTATGAGCAGATACCAAGCCGATCCAGGTGAGAGTCACTGGACAGCGGTAAGAATATCCTTAAGTACTTGAGGAGGACTAAAGATATGTTCCTAGTTTATGGAGGTGAGGTTGAACATAGTGTAAAGGGTTACACAAATGCGAGTTACCTTAACAACTCAGATGACTCCAAATCGCAATCAGGTTATGTGTTTGTCATGAATGGTGGTGCTGTGAGCTGTAAAAGTTCCAAGCAAGATACAATGGCCTCCTCTTCAACAGAAGCTGAATATATTGCCACCTCGGAGGCTGCAAAGGAAGCTGTTTGGATTAGGAATTTCCTAATCGCTCTTGGTGTGGTTCAGGGCGCGTCCAATCCCATGGACATTTATTATGATAACAATGGTGCTATTGCACAAGCCAAGGAACCTAGACAGTACCAGAAGAACAAACATATTCGCATGCGTTACCATCTGATTAGTGAGTTCATTGATGATGGTAGTGTCATGTTATGCAAAATACATACGGACTCAAATGTTGCTGATCCTTTGACAAAGCCACTCCCGCAGCCTGCGCATGAAGCACACACAAGAGAAATAGGTATTAGATACTATCTAGATTGACTCTAGTGCAAGTGAGAGACTGAAGGAAATATGCCCTAGAGGCAATCATAGAGATGATTGTATTTCATATGTATCCATGAGTTTTTATAATGTTCCTTGAATATCCATATATATCCAGAAATACATGTCCGTGCTACATATGGTTGTGAATCATCAAAACTACAAGGTCTAAAGGTGGCTTCCACTTCCCCGGTAGTAAACCACCCCTTTTCGCAGATGATAGCCTGCTGATTGTAGAAGCAAATGGAGATAGTGCTCGTGATGCGTGAGACACACTGGATGCTTACTGTCGTGCTTCGGGTTAGCGGCTGAATTTGGACAAATATTTTTTCGCAAACATTGTCCAATGGTGGTGAAGCAGGAGTTGAAGCTTATTTTAAATGTTCAGAATGAGTCACTCAATGAGAAGTACTCGGGGATGCCTTCCAATGTGGGTAGATCGGTTAATGGTGCCTTTAAATATTTGAAGGACCATATATGGAAGAGGATCCAGGGATGGATAGAGCAATGCCTATCGGTAGGAGGGAAGGATGTGCTGATAAAATCTATTGCAGAAGCAATACCAATCTTATCCATGGCATGTTGCAAGTTACCACGGGGACTATGCAACCATATCAATTCGTTGATCCGCAATTTTTGGTGGAGCTCTAAGCAAGGAAAACGAAAGATGTGTTGGGTCTCGTGGGAGGAGATAACAAAGCCGAAGTAAATGGGAGGCTTGGGGTTCAGGGACATTGAGTTATTAAATCTATATTTGTTGGCACGTCAAGGCTGGAGGGTTTTGCAGAACCTAGACACTTTGAGTGCTAGAGTATTGAAGGTAGTTTACTTCCCCGAAACTGATTTCTTGAGCGCCGAACTGGGGTCCCATCCATCCCAGGTATGGAGAGCTATCATGGTGGGAAAGATGGACTTAGCCCAAGGCCTGATCCGGCACATAGGGATGGGTGAATACACTAATGCATGGAATGAAAACTGGTTACCCAAGGTTAGGACTTTGCGACCTTATGCATGTCAAGCTGATGATCCGCCTCAGTTGGCGTCGGAGTTCATCATCCAAGCAACAAGTGAGTGGGACATGGTAAAGCTGAATACCGTTTTACTGCCTATGGACGAACATGTTATTCAATCCATACCGATCAGTACACGTGTGCAGCGAGACTTCTAGGCATGGCATCACGAGAAATGTGGTATATTCAATGTGTGGTTTGCATATCGCATGTTGGTGTGTACTAAAGAGCGAAGGGAGACCTGGCTCGGGTTTTTTTGAACCAGGGAAGGTCCCAAAGGACCTAGATACTACGATTAATCAAAGCGGTGGGTACATCTTACAGAGAGGACTAGAAAAGAAACAAAATTACAACAGGGTCCCTCAACTTTGCACATAGCACCCTGTAGGTTTGCATCAAACGCAATCAAGACACCGCTGAAAGGATCATATGGGCACCTAGAGGGGGGTGAACGGGTGCTACTTCAAATTTTACTCCTTTTCAATTTAGGGTTTGATCCAAAAGGTAAATTCTCTAGATATGCAACTAAGGTGAATTTACATATATGTCACACTAGTACAACTAACTAAGCAAGAGCAAGCAATAAGTAAAGTGGTAAAGGATAGAGGTAACCTAAATGAAGCACGCGGAGACACAAGGATGATTTCCCACAAGTCCTTCCTTTTGAAGGGAAGTACGTCTGCGTTTGGAGAGGGGGTGGTTACAAACCACCAATGCCACAAAAGGCCTCCCTTATTCTCTAGTGAACCTCACCCCAAAGGGATCGATTCACTCTTCCACTATATCGGTAACCTTCGAGGTGGAAACCGATACCTTTACAACAAGTTCGAGGCACACATCCACAACTGAATTGGAGGCTCCTGAATCCAAGCAAGCTTTCACAACAATCAAAGACAACTTGTAAGAACCAAATCAAGGCCTAGGATTTCCAATGAAACCCTAGAGCAAGGGGCCCTCAAGTGAATGAGGGGGAAATGAAGATCTCTCTTAGTGAAGTTGTATATCAAGGCCTCCTCCTTCGATTCTCCAAAGATTAGGGACTTTAGTTGGTTGGAGAGGGAAATCTTGTTGATTTGGTGGTTCTCAAATGGGTGTTCTTCCTTTCTAAAAACGAGAAGCTTGAGGTAGGGTATGAGGTCCACTATTTATAGGCCCACTGCTCCAGACCGTTTTCTGCCTGTTGAGGAATTTCCACACCAGAAACTTCGGTCTAGAGACCGAAGATTTAGGTCTGCAAGCAACTCACACCGAAGACTCCGGTCCAACTCCGGACCATCTCCAGACCCCCAATTAGACTGTCCTGGACCTCGTCTTGGTAGTCTCTCTGGAGACTTGGCTGAGACTCTGGTCCTAAGAACACCAGAGACTCCGGTCTGCAACTAAACACTAGAGATTCCAACCTGTCTTCGAACCCCTAGTCAGAATGACCCTGGACATCAGCATCGATCCACACCGGAGGTTTGGGCCGAAACTCTGGTGCACACCGGAAACTGCGGTCCTTGCACACCAGAGATTCTGGTCTAGACTTTTCATCAGGATTTTGTTTCAGCTAGGGAAAACTTCCTGCTGATGTGGACTTTTCTCTTTTCAGTACATCAACCTAAAATAATTAGCACATGGTAAAAACTATCCCCAAGTTGTTAACGAACACCAAAACTGATTAAGCCAATAAATGTCCTTTCAGTCTCCCCCTTTTTGGTGTTTGATGACAACAAGAGGTTTTGCATGAAAAATGCTTAAAATAAGAGACATAGCTATGCTCTCCCTGACAATGTGCAGCAAGTTATACATGTAATATAAATCATATTAGGAAAAAGGAGAGTAAAGGCTTACATAGAATAGAGAGATTGCCACCTGAGCCTTTACCTTTACCATTACAATAATAATACGGGCATAGCATGTCCATATGCAAAGGATAGTTTCACGAGAACCAAATAAAGCAAATGTTCGAATTTTTTAAGATACAAGGGCATAAGCAAATAAGAAGCAGCCTAATGCTAATATACAAGGGCATAAGCAAATAAGAATCATCCTAATGCTAATTCCCATCCCATGCAAATCAAATCTCGGATGATCCTAATAGACATCTTCTCCTCCTTTGGCATCGAGACACCAAAAAGGGAAAAGACCAAGCTATCGCCCCAAAGGAATCACTTATCGTCATCATCCTCATCCTCTTCCTCCTCATAATCATCATCAGCACCTAGAACCTTGGGGACTTTTCCATGAGGGCGAGAGGAGGAAGTACCCTGAGAAGCAAAGCCAAATGTGACCTCTGAGAAGGTCTTCCAATCAACCAGGCTATCATTCCTTGCATTCCATGCACCAAAAGAGAGCGTGTGATCTGATTCTGCAGACGGTTTAGTCCCATGCTCAGTAGTGTATCCTGCCTCTCCTTCCTCTTCTTCCTCTTCACATTGAGCCTTAATCTCCTTAAGGAGCTTCTCAATTCTGTAGTTGCTCTTGTAGGAGGCATGTTGTTCCTTGCGAATGTCCACATTCATGCAACATAGCGTCTTCTCCCAAAAGGATGCCTTCTTGACCTTCTCATGGACATACTCATGGATTACAGGTGCATTGGATGCATTCTTCCTTCTAGAGCCCCTCGGAGGAGTGGGAGCCCGCTCAGCCTCAGAGATCTCATCATCCTCACTAGCATACGGCTGCCTAGAAGCTAGACCCATTCTCCCTTTCTTTTGGAGAGCCACGAAGATATGTTCTTCAAGGTTAGGAGGGAGGGAGAGAGGTGAACCATGAGATTGAGTGTTGATGAGCCTCATCACAAGATCTGCATATGGAGGAGATTTTTTGAAAAGTATGGCATGATGCATCTCCTCAAAAATGAAATCCATGATGTCAATGGCAAATCCTTCAGTAGTAGGGCCAGCACAAACCACCTTGTGAGCATGATGGAGCAAGTTGACAAGTCCACACCGGATAGCATCATCATTCCAGCACTTGGAGCAATGGTGTGGCGAAAGATCCTCAATAACAGATTGTAGAGAGGTTTGAGTCCCTTGGACTCCCCCGCCATGGCATTACTCCCATAGAGAGGTGCAAGCTTGCCTTTACTTTTGCCAAGAGCCGCATCATGCATGCGGTGCCCAATACGAACAGACACACCACGGAAGGTCTGGTGAATGACTCTAGCAAAATCATAGAAGGTTGTAGTGTAGCGGAAGTTATCGGTCATCCATGTCATTGTCCTAGCCTTATCATGATCAAAAACAACGGTGGCATAATTTTTTTGAACAAGGACAATGTTGTAGTCCTCATGGAGCTCCATAAGATTATGCATCCCAAGCTTCTCAGTGACCCAAAAAGCATATGTGAAGTAGTCATTGGCACGCATGTAGGCAACGTCCATATACTTCTGTGGACAAACCGGGGACTTGTTGAGCTTGCGATAGATATCCGCCATGAACACCTTTTGATCCTTCCTCCAATAGCATGGATCATCACTGGTTCTTGGCAAGTTATAGAACCTCGTCTTGTGCAGCTCGCGATTCTCTTTCTTGGACATGTGAGCTAAGGATTGCAAGTTGTCATACCTGGATCTCTTGGCACGAGCCTCATCCTCAACACGCTCAGCTTCCCTTCGCATGTAAGCAGCATCTCTAGCTTGTTGCCTCCGGTTAGAGGGTGCAATCACATATTGGCCGGCTGCTTCATCATATTGAGGATCTGCCCTTTTGGACTTGGCCTTGGTGCGAGGTGGACGATGAGAACCAGAGCCACCAGTGAATATAGAGTAAGGGAGAAAGCATGTAGATAAGCATATATGTCCATGATTCAAAAACAAAAGCCTCGAACCTTTACTTGATGTGCTGGAAATAATCCACACCGGAGTCTTCGGTGTGTGACGAGGGTTTAACTCGTCAATGCCCATTGTTATGGACTTGGGTTTTGGAGAAGGAGGGAGCGCTGGAGGCATCAATCGGCTAGCAAACAAGCACACATGGACGCAAGGTTTACCCAGGTTTAGGCCTCGTAGAGGTCCCTCTCCTGCTTGTCTGCTCTTGGAATTATTGAAGGAATCGAAGATTACAGGGGTGCGCAGATGCAATCTGGTGATGGTTGTGGAAACTAGGGTTGTGATTGTCCTCCTCGCCGCCCCCTCCTAGCCTTTATATAGATAGGCTAGGTCACGGGTAGCAGGTCGAGTCGGTTACAGATTAGGGTTCGTCCTTTGAACTTTCTATCTTAAGCTTCTTCTTGCACCACAAGCAATTGGAGAGTCCGTGGGTCACCCGAATTCTGCATTGGGCCTTGGCAATGCCGTGGGCTTCTGCCGTATTTGGACCGTATATGCCAAACTCGAGTACCTGTAGGGTACACCCATGTTAGTAGCCCCCGAGTGTCTAGTGGAATCACAGATTCGACTGGAGACTTTATGAAGTCTTTCGAGTGCATGACCGAGCATATTTTCGAGTGTTCATGTCTGTGTCATAGGGATTGTTGATATACGTGCCTGATTTATCCGATGTATCGGTATCGGTTAATTGCCGTAGGGCAAAACAACACAATCTACTCAAACTCGAGTCCCCAGACTCGAATTCGGAAAAGTGATGGCGTAATTCGACTCAGGCCGCGGAGGTCTTACATGAGTCGAATTCCAGTGTATAAATGTGCGCACTCGATGCGTCCATCAAGGCATGTTCATCGTACCTGTAGGTACAGGTATATTTCTGGTAGTGCGCAGCAGATGTGTTGCCAGGCCTTGTTCAGGTCTTATCTTCACGCTGTAAGCGCGGCATCCGAATTTTTGTCATCGCGGAGATGATTCAGGTGACCCAGGAGACGTAATCTCTTTGCAGTTAAAATATGAGGCGAAGTCGTCGTAACACTCGAGTGTGGATGTTATCGACACACAGTACGATGTACAAGGAAAAATAATCATAGGGTGCGCAACCAGTGCTCCTTATGGGAGTAGCCCCCGAGTGCCTATTCGAGTGGTAGATTCGAGTGGGGAATAAAATCATTTTGCGACTGATGTCGTCTTTTGTTGCTTGTTTTAGTCGAATGTGCTTCTGGTGCTACCTATGGGACTAACCCATAGTTCACAATCGAATCGTTGATTCGAGTGATGGGTTTGTCTTGAATGCTCACACATTTGCATAAAAAAATTTGGGTGCGCGACCAGCGCTCCTATTAGGAGTAGCCCCCGAGTGCTTGGTTGAGTCGAAGACTCGAGCAAGGACTAAGGTAGTCAAAATGTTCTTCTGCTGGAAACTATGACATCAGTGCTGACGATGTGATGACTTCAGTTGCCCGCGTGAGCGGCTTTGACGGGACGTGACGAGCGGTGGGTCCCACTTTCTGACTTTGATTTGACTGGGTGTGCGTAATCTTCTGTTTTAACTGCGTCTCCTCGATTTCCGCACGTAATGGGAGGAGTGGGGATGGTTCGTGATTCACCTTCACCATGCATCGACGATGATGTATGCCACGCATCCAGTAGGGTTTCTTCTGGCCGTTGGATGACATCCTCGAGGAGGTTAAGTAGCAGCGCAGTTGCGGTAATTTTTCCCATGTCTTTTCTTGCTCGTGCCTCCTTCGCCATTGTTTCTCTCTCTGCTCCTTTGCGCTCATACCCTCTGTGGCACTGGACCAGCTGCGCATATTTCCCAGCTATTTCCTTCATTCTCAGCACCGTCAAAAGATGGGCAAGAAGAAAGGAGGCGCCGCTGCTGGATCTGCGGCCACCATTTCTGTCGCCAAGAAGAAGGGAGGCACCATTGCCGTGGGCACCCGTGCCGCCGCCGCTGGGAAGAAGAAAGGTGCAGGCACCCGTGTAACCAATGGCTCCTGGCGCGCGTCTATCATCAAGTCCTCCGAGCTACATCTTCTTCATCAAGATGGAGCTCTTCCGTCCGCGGAAGATGACTCGCGAGTGCCTGGCGATGAGGTAATCCCTCGTCCTCCTCCGGGTTTCCGAGTGATGTTCCTTGCGTTCATCATTCGAGGTCTCTCTCTTCCCCTGCATCCTTTTGTCAGGGGTCTTCTTTGTTTCTATGGGCTCCAGCTGCACTAGCTGTCCCCAAATTCCATTCTCCACATTGCCTACTTCATCACTTTGTGCGAGTGCTGGATCAGAATGAAGCCACACTTTTGTCTCTTTAAGAAGCTTTTTAAGCTTAAGCGTCAGTCGGCGTCTGGTTCGGTAGTCTACGACGTAGGAGGCTGCGGGATCCATGTCGACTCCTCCGCCACCTACTTTGACATCAAGCTCACCGCATCTGTCCAAGGGTGGAGAGATAAGTGGTTCTACGTCCATGACCATAAGGCCGACGGAGAGCACTTCGGACTCGCGCCCTTCGATCCCGTGGCAGCTTGCAAGAGGAGGCGCTCCTAGAAGAACGTCGTGATGCCTGGCGAGTCCAAGGAGACGGAGATGCTGTATCAGCATGTCTGCGACCTCGAAGACCGCATAGGAAAGGAAGAGGGCGGTGCCTCTCTCATTCGCACGTGGTTGCGCCGCCTCATCCAGCCTCTTCAGGCTAGAGTCCATCCGATGTACCGCTGGCTCGGTGCTAACGATGTCACTCTCATATCTGTGGAGGGCATTTCTGCAGGTGAGGTAGATAGGAGGTTGCGACTGGTGACCAAGTATACTGCCAAGGAGGATCTCCCAGGCGAATCAGTCGTGCCACCTTTCGATGCCAATAACCCTCCGCCTGAGGTAGAGTTTTTGTGAAGTAGTATTGTATTTGTTCGATTGATTACCAAGTGCTTAGATTTGTGTTGATGTTTCTTCTGAATGCGGGACTGGAAAGTGTCCTCCAACTTCCCTCCTCTGTCGGAAGGGGTTATCCCGCATGATGTGGTGGAAGAGGACGAGTCGGATTCGACCGTCCCAGTTGAAGAAGAGGAGGAAGCCCCTGAGTCCAGCGACCATGGCACTCGCAAGCGTTCCTACAGCAAGGATTCTGACGCCTCCTCTCCGACGATGCCGGAGGGTCCTTCTGCTGCTGCAGAGGGGCCGATTCCCGCCGCACCTGTGCGTGTGATGGCTCCTCCTGCTCGGAAGAAGCTACGGTTGCCTAAGGAGTCATCGGATGACTCCTTTGATCTCGACAAATTCGATTGGTGAGTTTTAATTTCCATGAGTTTGTTTTGTTTCCTTTGGAGTTGCTTTTCTGAAGTGGTGCTGGATGTGCTTTGTAGTTGAGTGGCGTCATCGTCTTCGGATGATGTCCAATTTGTGAAAGAGTCCGGAGTCGCAGACTCCAAGGCTAAGGAGGTGGCCGAACGGTCTCCTTCTCCTCTAGTGGCGGCCCACTCCGGCGCCAATTCTTCGAGTTCCCCACATGCTGGGGAGCACCAGATGGTTGCTCAGACAACTGCATGACATTCATCTTCAGAGTCCCTGGAGGAACATGTGAGTGTCCTTTTTTTGCTATTTGGCAGTCGAATTTGTATGTTGGGCTGACGTTGAGTCTTCATTTCCCTTGGTTTAGCTCATTGTGAAGGAAGCTGCTTGCCTTGCAGAGCAAGTCCTTGCTCTGGGTCGACAGCATGCCCTGCTGGACAATCGCCACCGCGCAATCGAAGGTTAGCTTTTGACTTTGTCCTTGTCTTCGTGGAAATTTGTCAGCTCAAGTGTTGATATGCCATGTCCTTTTGTAGGTGAACACAATGAACTTCTCCGTCGCGTTACGTCCCTTGAGAAGGGGCTTGTCGCGGTGGAGAAAAGGCGCAATGAGGCAGTCGCGGCTCTGGAAGAGTCACAGAAGCGTGAGGAAGATCTGCGATCTTCCAATGCTGAAAGGGAGGAGTTATTCGAAGAACAACTTTTTTCGATTGCCAAGGCTCTCTCAGGTACTTGCCAGTTCGATTTGCATTGCTTCTTGTTTGACGTCATGTTGTTGTGCTAACACCCTATGTATGCAGATGCCACCGACCTGAGCTTTGATGCCCAGTCCCTGCGTCGCACGGATGCTTTGGCTGGTGCCGTTGCTACAGTCAAAGACCACAGTGTTTCCCTTCAGGAGACATTGGCGAAGGCCAAAGGTGTGCTCAGTCGCCTCCATGAGGACCTGACTCCCAAGGCCGGGCTAATCGACAATCTTGATGACCTGGTGGAATCCTTCGCGGGAGGTATTCCCATGGAATTCAGGAAGCGGTCTGTCAGCGCCACCATGGCACTCGTGATGGTGCAAGCCCATGGCGTGGAGTTGGATCCTGCCACGATCTCTGAGGCGATGTCTGTCGACTCCGGAGGCCAGCAGGTAGTGTTGCTCCTTTCGCTAGTAGCTACGGTAAATACGGGCCTCAGCTTATCGAGACAGTCACCAAATACTTTGAGGAACGGCGATGAGCGAAGGCGGCGAAGACTGCCGCATCTGGGGCTACCACCGGCAAGTCCGTGGCGTCGGAGACTGCCACGGATGTGATGAAGCCCCCGAAATCGAAGTCGAAATCGAAGAAGCGGAATGCTCCCTAGTCGCCATGTGTAATAGCTGTAGCTAGCCTTTTGCCTAAACCATGCTTTTGTGGGGGGTGTTCCCTTGACATTTTATCAACTTTGAATGCAGTCCTCTATTTATCGATGTGTGATTAGTCTCATTTGCCTCTTGCTTGATTGTACCTAGGGTCCTTCGAGTGGTCCTCATGATTCTCCTCCCACCAATGACACCACGGCATAGCCGCGTTCAAAGGTGGAGAAGTTGTCGTTGCTTTCGCGATTGTGCGACCGCATTAAGAAGTTGGAGCGTGAGTTGCCCATTGTCCGCGATAACAAGGATGTGTGGAAGTCGAAAGCTAAGAAGGCCACCGCCCGCGAGAAGTATCTGTTGGAGGAAGTGGCGCAATTGAATGAGCAGTTTAAATGTTAGCTCTCTGCCTTCTCATCTTTTCTTTTAGTTAGTCACGGTGATGCCTTGTCCTTACACTTTGCTGTTTACTTGGTGTAGTTGTTAGCGCTCGTCATCCGCAGGATGAGAAGGACCGGGTGGCTATTCGAATGAATAACCTGACCCAGGAGCAGCTGCAGGCTAGTGGGTATTTTTGGGTGGACCACGACCGTGCAGTCGCGTTGGCAACCCTGCAGGATCGTTCTTCTCGAGTGCTTCAATGCTTGAAGAAGGCACAGTCGTGCCTTAGGCACATTTATCAGACGATGTTTCCGCTAGACGTTGTCCCTTCAATCTTGTTGGCCCTTCTGGCGAAGTTTCAAGATATAAGTGTGGTACACGAGTGCGTTCGGCAGCAGCTAGTTGCTGGTGCCAAGGCTGCCATGTCGATGGTGCGATTGCATCGGCCGGATGTGGACATAGCATCTGTTGCTGCTAGACCGCCGCCGCCGCTAGAAGGGATGACCTGGAATATGGTGCCAAACTACCAGGCGGTTGATCAGCCAGTAGAGGACATCATCGATTTCTTTGAAGAGCAGACGAATGTGCATCTTTTGTAGCAGTAGCGTAATTTTGTATCCTACACATAGGTGTGTAAGTGTTGTAAAGTTCGTATGATTGTGTTGGGTGTATTTAATACCCATTGATACGTGAAGAGCTTGCTAGCTTGTATATTTTTCGAGTGTATTGTACTCTGCAGTTCCTTTTCGTTAGCCTGACGTGTGTTTATCTCAGCGCCTTGCCAACCTGCCAGGTGCGTTGCAACTGGGTTGGTGTTTATCAAGGGTTCGATTGGTAGTCCGTCAGCTACTCAGGATACTGCGATTTGTTCGTAGAACGAAAGTGTAAAGGGTGGCGTAGCCCCCGAGTGATGAAATTGCAAGAAAATAGGAAAAGACACAGAGTTTCAGGGCATTTAGCTTTATTTTTTGCAGAATAGTATGAGGTATAATGTGTGGCTAAGTAGCCTGGCTGAATAGACTTATTTGTAATGTAAAAATGACTAGGGGTAGAAACGATGCAGCTGCACGACGTTCCAGGGGTTGGAGTATGCGACTCCGCTCTCAAAATCTTTAAGGCGATAGGCGCCACCTGGATTACTTCTGTAATCACGTAAGGTCCTTCCCAAGGGGATTCGAGCTTGAGGTGCCCTTGTTGCTTCAGTCGCAGGACCAGGTCTCCTTCGACGAAGGATCTGGGGCATAGCCTTCTGCTATGGTAGTTGCGGAGGCTTTGCTGGTAGATCGTTGATCTCTCCACTGCTATCTCGCATGCCTCGTCAAGGAGGTCGATGGAGTCTTCGAGTGCGAGATTTGACTCCTTCTTGTTGTATGCAACCACCTGTGGGGCTTTGTAGCGTACTTCTGTGGGTAGCACCGCTTCAGCACTGTGCACCATGAAGAACAGAGTGTATCCCGTGGCGCTGTTTGAAGTTGTGCGCAGGCTCCAAAGTACGGATTGCAGCTCGTCTGGCCAGCATCCAGCGGCTTGTTCGAGTGGCCGGAGGAGTCGTTTCTTGATTCCACCGCAGACAAGGCCGTTGGCCTTTTCGACTTGAACGTTGGTCTGCAGGTGAGCCACCGAGGCGTAACTTATGTTGATTCCTAGGTTTTCGTAGAATTCCTGGAACTCTTTAGAGGTGAAGTTTGTCCCATTGTCCGTGATGATGCTATGCGGCACTCCAAAGCGGTAGACAATGGACTCAAAGAACTTGACAGCGCTGGCCCCTGATTGATTCGTCACCGGCATGGCCTCGATCCACTTGGTGAATTTGTCAACCGCGACCAAGAGGTAGACATAACCTCCTCGCGAGGACTTTGGGAGCTTGCCGACCATGACGAGTCCCCATTGTGCGAAGGGCCAAGCCAATGGTATTGGCCTGAGTTCCGCACCAGGTGCGTGAGGTTTGTCCGTGAATCACTGACAAGCATTGCAGCGCTGGACGATGTCCTTGGCATCGCGCATGGCCGTGGGCCAGTAGAATCCAGCTCATAGAGCTTTGGCAACGAGGGCGCGACTGCCAACATGATGCCCGCAGGTGCCTTCATGTATGTCGAGGAGGACGGCCCTTCCGTCCCTGTTGGAGGCACACTGTTGAAGTACCCCTGTAATGATGCACTTGTACAGTTCGCAGTTGATGAGAGCAAATGCCTTGGATCATCGTGCGATGTGTCGCGCATCAGTCGGGTCATCTGGCAGCCTCTTGCTAAGTAGATATGTGATGTACGACTGTGTCCAAGATGAATCGATCATCATGACCTCCATTGGGCCTTTGAGTCACGTATCAAGCTCCGTGTCGTCGAGTGCCATTGGCTCGTTGGGTGGCGTAGCCCCTGAGTCCGTTGACGTGCTTGCTTTCTTCTCTGGAGCCTTGGGCTTGATGGAGCACTCGCAGATACACTCGAGGAATGCCCCAGGTGGTATGGGGGTGCAGGTGGAGCCGATGTTGGCGAGTGTATCCGCCTCTTCGTTTCTTTCGCGGCCTATGTGCAACAGCTCACAGCCGTCGAAGTCTCCCTCGAGTGTGTCGTAGAGGTCGCGATAGGCGATCATGTTGTCGCTCAGTGCGTCGCACTCATGCATCATTTGGTTGACCACCAGCTTGGAGTCACCGTAGATGATGAGCCTCTTGGCGCCGCAGGCTTTTGCCATCCGCATCCCGTGGATTAAGGCCTCGTACTCGGCTTTGTTATTGGAGGCAGTGAACTGCATTCGCAGAATGTATTTCATCTTGTCTCCTTGGGGCAATGTCAGTATGACTCCTACCCCAGCTCCGTCCTTTCGCTTGGACCCGTCGAAGTGCATTGTCCAAAGATAGGACATATCTGGCTTGCCGGGGAGCTAGTTCTCCATCCAGTGCACGAGAAAAACTGGGAGGACTTGCGACTTGATCGCGTCACGCTTCTCATATGTGATGTCTCGTGGAGGCAGTTCGATTCCCCAGAGCGCGAATCGTCCGGTGGCGTCAGGATTATTAAGTATATGCCCGAGCAGGCGTCGTTTACCACCATGATTGGGTGCTCCTGGAAGTAGTGGCGCAGTCGCCTGGCTGTCATCAAGACGCCATATGCCAACTTCTGATAGTGCGGGTATCGCTGCTTTGTTGGCGTGAGCACCTGCTGAGGTAGTATACTGGGCGCTGGACCCCATGTACCTTATTTTCTTCGGCTCGTTCTACCACGAGCACCGTGCTTACCACCTGGTTGTTGGCGGAGATGTAGAGCAGTAGTGGTTCCTTTTCACGAGGCGTCACTAGTACTGGCGAGGTGGATAGTAGACGCTTGAGGTCTTCGAATGCTTCTTGCGCCTCGTCTGTCGACTCGAACTTGTCAGCTTTGTGGAGGAGTTGGTAGAAGGGCGGTGCCTTTTCGCCCATTCGACTAATGAATCGACTGAGCAGCGCAATTCAACCAGCCAGCTGTTGGACACCTTTTACGTTCTTCGACTTCTCCATGGCCAGTATGGTGGCCTTTATTTTCTTCGGGTTTGCTTCGATCCCCCTCGCAGAGATGAGATACCTGAGTAGTTTCCCAGATGGCACGCCGAAGGCACATTTGTCCGGGTTGAGCTTGATCCGGTAGCGGTCGAGGTTAGCGAAGGTCTCGCGGAGATCGTCGATTAATGTGGCTTCCTCTTTGGTTTTGATGACAATGTCGTCAACGTAGACTTGGATATTGCGACTAAGTTGGTTCTTGAGGCAAGCCTGCATGCACCACTGATAGGTGGCTTCTGCGTTTTTTAGCCCAAAAGGCATCGTGTTGTAGCAGAACACACCAAAGGGCGTTGTAAACGCCGTTTTCTCTTGGTCTTCCTCCTTCATTCGAATCTTATTGTAGCCTGGGTAGGCATCGAGAAAGCAGAGGCGCTCACATCCCACGATGGAGTCGATGATTTGATCGATCTGTGGCAACGGGAAGTGATCTTTTGGGCAGTGCTTATTCAAGGAGGTTAAGTCCACGCACATCCGCAGGATATCCATGTCTTTTTTAGGAACAAGCACTGTGTTAGTGAGCCAGGTACTTTCCTTGATATCGCGTATGAAGTTTGTGTCGAGGAGTCTATTGATCTCCATAACGACTGCTTTTGCTCTTGGTTTAGACAGTCGCCATATTGTCTGCTTGACTGGCCTTGCGTATGGATTCACGTTGAGTGAGTGCTCGGCGAATTCCCTGGGAACCCCTGGCATGTCCGCTGGACACCAGGCGAAGATTTCCCAGTGCTCACGGAGGAATTTGACGAGCGCGAGTTCCTATGCGGGACTCAACTTGTTGGCGATGTGGGCCATCTTGGTCGGGTCTGTTGGGTGGACCTAGACTTTCTTTGTGTGCACCGACGATTCGAAGGACAGGTCAGGTGAACTTGGCCTACTTAGGGGAGGCAGACTGTTGTCTGTCGACTCCTTCAGTTTTGCGAGTTCCTCTTGCATGCCAAAGGACTGGGAGATTCTGTTGAATTCCCTGTCGCAGCTGTCGGACCTCTCGAAGCTTCTATTGATTGTGATGACGCCGTTTGTGCCTGGCATCTTCATCTGCAGATAGGCGTAGTGTGGCACTACGATGAACCTTGCAAACGCGACATGTCCGAGGATGCAGTGGTATTGTGAGGGCCAGTCGATGACTTCAAAGTCGATGCGTTCTCGCCGAAAGTTTTGCGGCATGCTGAAGATGATGTCGAGGTTGATTTTTCCTAGGGGGTATACGCCCTTCCTTGGGACGATGTCGTGGAACGTCATGTCTGAGACTTCCAGACAAGTCAGAGGGATCCTCATCGCGCACAAGGTACTTGCGAACATGAGGTTGATGCCTCTTCCGCCGTCCATGAAGACGCGACTCATATCGAAGCCTCTGATCTGCGCCTCGAGTACGAGGGGACAATGGCCTGGACAAGGGACTTGGCGCGGGTGGTCGCGCTTGTCGAAGGTGATGCAGGACTCGCTTCCACTGAGATACTCAGTGGTAGAAGGTGGAGAGTTTATCGCCAAATTGACTTGGCGAGTGATTGCCTTCTGCATTCAGTTGGAGGGGTGCCCTTTTTGGATCATCCCCATGTTGCCCACGGCTCGCGGGTACGGCTTTCCTCCATGATGCTGGACTGGCGCAGCCGTGGGTGGTGGTGGTCTGGGCAGTGGTGGAGGAGCTCCATGTGCCACAGCGTCTGGGGCGGCTCCGTAGCCCCGGTTGATCGCGTCGTAATTCATCTGTGCTAGTCCTTCATGGAGCTTGAGGAACTCACGGCAGTCCTTTAGGAGGTGGCTGGACTTTTTCTTGCCGTTGTGTTTGTCGATGTAGAAGTGCACGTTGCATGGTCCAGACAGTTTGTCCTGGATAGATGTTACGGGTGCCTCTTCGCGAGTGCGGTGCTGCCACACCTGTGTGGTTTTCCTGCTGTCGCGGTATCCATCGTTGCGATATCCACTATTGTGATTGTCATCGTGTTTGTCGGCGTAGCCGGCTGTGACCATGTTGACTTCATCGTAGTCCTTGTAGACGCGCATTTGACGTTTTCTTCGGCGACCGCGTCTGCACCCAAGGTCGTCGTCCTCGTCGGAGTAGGTGCGGTTTTTTACCAAATCTTCTCCGTCCGCCCATCGATTCGCGATTTCCATCAGGTGGTTGATTGTTTTGGGCTTCAAGCGGCCCAGCTCCTCCCTAAGCTCTATACGACGAACGCCGACGTTGAACACGTCGATTGCGCGGTCCTCCGAGATGTTTTCTGCAAAGTTCTTGATGATGGACCATCTCTGGATGTACGAGCGCAGCGACTCGCCGGAGCTTTGTTGGCATCCTCTCAGTTCTTCGATTGATGCGGGCCTTTTGTAAGTGCCCTTGAAGTTGCACATGAAGTTGTAGACTAGCTCTTCCCTGCTGCGAATTGATCCGCGTGGGAGCTTGTTGAGCCACGTGCGAGCGGCGCCCTGCAGTTGTAGCTGTAGGCATTGCATGGCCGTGCTTCGACTCCCACCGTGCAGCCTGACGGAGGAGATGTGATCCTCCAGCCAAATCTTTGGGTCCTATAGGCCATCAAATTTTGGGTTCTCCGAGGGGATTTTGAACCCTTTAGGCATTCGCTTTTGCCTGATGGCTCTGCTGAAGCATCTAGCACCACAGAACTCCACCTCATCGTCCTTTAAGTCAGTCGAACGAGCACGTCTTGCACGCATTTTGTCGACTTTGCACTGCGTGATGTCATCACGCGCATCGTAGTCGTGATCGTGTCGCCGTGAGCGGTGACATCGAGATAGGTCATGACTATCATCGCTGGACGAGGGTGAGGAGTAGCGTTTGGCTAGAGCCTTGCTTTTCTTCGGCCCTGGCATTGGCTCTTTGTCGAGGGCAGCCTCGATTAGCCCTAGGCCCACAATCATGGATCGGTGCATGGCAGCTCGTGGATCTCCAGTCGGTGGCTGGTTGTTGAGGAGGTACATGGTGGCCGCCGTCACCGCGCCTTGCAGCGTCTTCGGGAGCATGTTACCTTGCGTATCCACCATCATAGAGCTAAAGTCGAGGACTTTTGTGGCCTCTATGCGTTCTTGTTCGGTGAGGTCGGCCAGTCGAGATCGCCTTTTGTTGGCCAGGTACTCGTTGCCCTTGGAGGATGATCCTCCGTGGGAGGAGAGCCTAGCTCGCCGAAGGCTCGACTCATCCGCCGCCTTTCTACGCGCCTCGAGTTGCGCGATTACTTGTTGCTGGCGCTTGAATTCCTCCTTTAGCAGCCAATGGTAGCCCATCGGCATGTCCTGCGGGGTGTTGGGGGTAGAGGATTGCCCCGTAGAGCTTCTCGATAGCGGGCCCACTCGTTGTCGTTGAGCTTGATCAGCATGCGCTCTCCGGTGTTCTCATTCGCCGTGAGTGACGGTTCTCCTCCCGTCCCATTACTGGTGGGTGCGCCATTGGTGGGACCACCATTGGTGGGGCCACCGTTGGTAGGGCCACCGTTTGGTATACCGCCTTTGGGCGGTCCAGTGCTGGTGTTTTCGCGATTGATGCCAGTGTCACCCGCATTGATGATGGCGCACATGAAGTGATTGGGGAAGCTGTTGCTTCCACAACTTTCAGATCTGAAGCCGTAGGCTCCATCTTCTGTGGCTAGGTCACCCAGATCGGATGTTGTCGCTGTCCGTGCTCCCAGCTGTTGCCGGGGCGTTGAGCTTGTTGAGGGTGCCGATTGGTGGCAGGAACCACGATGCTGGAGAAATCGCGGGTGCTGTCGGCTGGTCGGGCATGCGAAGCGTGCCCAGTGGACCGACCTGGAAGCGGAAGCTCCCGATCGCTAGGCTGATCCCATCGCCCATGGACTCGAAAGCCGGGCGAGTGGTCGACGTGTGGATGGTGAAGTCGAAAGCGCCAAAGAGCTGGCGAATCTCCGTTGTTGCAAAGTTGTAGATCGTGGTTGACGGGGCCGAAGAAGCCGCGACATCAGCACTCCCAATTCCCACAGACGGTGCCAATTGACGAGGGTTTAACTCGTCAATGCCCATTGTTATGGACTTTGGTTTGGAGAAGGAGGGAGCGCTGGAGGCATCAATCGGCTAGCAAACAAGCACACACGGACTCAAGGTTTACCCAGGTTCAGGCCTCGTAGAGGTCCCTACTCCTGCTTGTCTGCTCTTGGAATTATCAAAGGAATCGAAGATTACACGGCTGCACAGATGCAATCTGGCGATGGTTGTGGAAACTAGGGTTGTGATTGTCCTCCTCGCTGCCCCCTCCTAGCCTTTATATGGATAGGCTAGGTCTCGGGTAGCAGGTCGAGTCGGTTACAGATTAGGGTTCGTCCTTTGAACTTTCTATCTTAAGCTTCTTCTTGCACCACAAGCAATCGGAGAGTCCGTGGGTCACCCGAATTCTGCATTGGGCCTTGGCAACACCGTGGGCTTCTGCCGTATTTGGACCATATATGCCAAACTCGAGTACCTGTAGGGTACACCCATGTCAGTGTGCAACACCAGAATCTCCGGTCTATGCAAAAAATCACACCAGAGTCTCCGGTCTGAGAGACCGGAAACTCCAGTCTGAGAGAGTAGAAACTCCGGTCCGAAGATCGGTTTGCATAGCAGAGGCTACAGGGGAGTGATTTCGAGCATATCGAGGAAGGGAACTTAGGTATTGTGAGAGGAGTGCCCGTAAACAAGAGTTTCCATTGGATGATATTGGTACAATCTTCAAAGAATCAAAGGGGATGAACCCTAGGTTCATGGTGAGAAAACTGTACCAGATCCATCCATGGAGTGAATCCACCCATGGGAAATGGCCCAGGGTGGAGAGGGTGGAGGTGGCAGGCGGCACCGCGGATGCCAGCAACTTCAGGGCCCCGAGGCGGCGAGTTTGGAGTAGGAGGCAACGGGTGCGAGTGGAGAGGTTGGGGTGGAAGAAAGAAACTGTTTGTTTCTCTCACCCGTAGTGCTCGAAACCATCCCATACCAGAGACTCCATACCGATGGACCAGAAACTCTGGACTGACCGGAGACTCCAGTGTTTGCACACCGAAAACTCCGGTCCTCTTCGACCAAAACGCCAGGTTATGTGTATGGGTACATATATGATAGAAAGAAAATTTTAGGAAAGGGAATAAGGCTTGGGATAATATGACATAATGTGAAGAACCAAGAATCAGTAAAATCCAAATGAATGTTAAATAACACTCTAATTCAATCAAATCAAGAACCAACTCTTCACAAGAAAGAGGGAGGTGGCCTAGGCCACCATGTAAGAGTGTGAGGCATGACACCGCGAAGAATTATCCTTGGGTTCATAGCCACTACTCATCAATGAATCTCACATATCACAAAATGATATTAAGACAATTGATTTTCTTAATTTAGGCATTATGGGGGGAGGGATAGCCCAATAGATTAGGACCACCTCCCATCTCGATGCCTGCACCTAAACCACACAATGATCAAGTTATAAGTGAGTATGCAAGATGATCAAGTCAAACTCCTTGAATCTACGATATTTATCTCATTCCTCAAATAGCAAAACCTTGCTTCATCAAGAGGTTTCGTGAAAATATCTACAAGTTGATCTTTGGTTGAAACATAAGATAGCTCAATATCTCCCCGGGCAACATGATCTCTAATGAAATGATGACGAATTTCAATATGCTTCGTCCTTGTATGATCAACCGGGTTGTAGGCAATCTTGATAACACTTTCATTGTCACACAAAATAGGCACTTTGTCACAATGGACACCATATTCCTTTAAAGTTTGCCTCATCCATAGCAATTGAGTGCATGTACTAGCGGCTGCCACATATTCAGCTTCGGCGGTGGAGAGAAATATACAATTTTTGTTCTTGCAGGACCAACACACCAAGGACCTACCAAGAAATTGGCAAGCCCCGGAGGTTGATTTCCTATCATCCTTGTCACCAGCCCAATCCGAATCCGTGTACCCAGAGAGAGAGAGAGAGAATCTTGAGCCCCTAGGATACCATACACCATAGTTTGGGGTATGAACCAAATATCGAAAGATTCTTTTGACCGCCATCAAGTGGCTTTCTTTAGGAGTCGTTTGATATCTTGCACACACTCCTACACTTAACACTATGTCGAGTCTAGATGCACAAAGGTAAAGCAAAGAACCAATCATGGACCGGTATACCTTTTGATCCACATCTTTACCATTTGTATTAAGTTCAAGATGAATCTTGGTTGCCATGGGAGTAGGAGATCCATTTAGTTCTTTTATATTGAACCTCTTGAGCATGTATTGAGTATACTTGGCTTGATTGAAGAAGGTTCGTCCTCTTACTTACTTGATCTCAAAACTAAGGAATAACCTTAACTCTCCCATCATGGACATCCTAAACCTGTTAGTCATAAGCTTCGAGAATTCATCATTAAAATCTTTGTTAGATGACCCAAAGATAATATCATCAACATATATTTGGCAAACAAAAAGCTCCCCGTTAACTTTCTTAGTAAAAAGAGTGGGATCACTTTTCCCAACTTCAAACCCACGGTCAAACAATAACTCTCTAAGGTGCTCATACCACGTGTGTGGAGCTTGTTTAAGCCCATAGAGAACCTTATCAAGCTTGTAGACATGATTGGGGAAGTTGGGATCCTCGAATCCTGGGGGTTGCTTAACATAAACCAACTCTTGTAATGGACCATTTAGAAAAGAACTTTCCACATCCATTTGTTGCAATTTAAAGTTATGATGTGCAGCATATGCAAGAAGGATACGAATGGGCTTAAGGCGAGCCACATGAGCATAGGTCTCTCCATAATCAATGCCTTTAATTTGAGAGAACCCTTAAGCTACCAATCTTGCCTTGTTCCTCACAACAATTCCATGTCCATCATGCTTGTTCTTGAATATCCATTTAGTGCCAATAATATTGTGGCACTCCTTCGGCTTTTCTGCTAACTTCCAAACTTTGTTTATCTCGAAGTTGTTGAGCTCCTTATGCAATGCTTCTACCAATCTGAATCTTCAAGAGCTTCCCATACTTTCTTGGGCTCCACCATGGATATATGAGCTTTATGCTCACCAAAATGCTTCAATTGAGCTCGAGTGGACATTCCACTCCTTAGATCACCAAGAACCTTCTCAAGAGTGTGGTCTCTTCTTTCCAACATTATGTCCACTCTAGCTTTGCGACGAGTTTCGATCTCCTTATTGTTTCTTGTGGGATCTCTTCATCATTTTGGTCCTCGTCTTGACCTCCAACTTGACCTTGATCATCATTGGGTTCATTCTCATCATTATGAGGAATATGTTGATCTTGGTCTTGATTAGGCATACTTCTTGAGAGACATCGAGATGACCTTGTGGACGACTCAATGAATCTGCCTTGAGCAATTGACTACACAAGGCTGGACAATCCGGTCAAGGGAGAGGCCGGATAGTCCGTCTAGAGCTTCCATCCTGATCAACATGGTGAGGGTTCTCAGCTTGTATTTGTCTTGCATCATCATTGGCTTCATCAATGGGAGCTTGTTGATGTTGTGAAGATGAGGGCTCCACTTGAGTACAGCGTAGTTCTTCTCGATCTGCCACAAGGGGTTCCTCAACGGGGCGAATGAATCCCGCACCCATTCTTCTTATGGCATCTTGAGGTATTTCATCATCTACATCACAAACATCAACATGCTCTGCTTGGGGGGCCATCATATTCTTTGAAAACCACACTACAAGACTCTAGGACAATTCCAGAGAGTTTATCATAGATTCTATAAGTGTGGGAATCTAGACCATAGCCAACAAAATACCCTCTAAAAATTTGGAATCAAACCTGGACAAACGAACATCTTTTATGAGGTAGAAACACTTACAACCAAACACCCAGAAGTATGACACGTTGGGCTTGTTACCGGTAAGTATCTCATATGGAGTCTTGATCAATTTTTTGCGGAGGTAGAGTCGGTTTGATGCATGGCATGCGGTAGAGATTGCCTCAGCCCAAAAGTTGTATGGATACTTAAACTCCACCAACATGGACCTTTCCATATACATTAATGTCCGGTTCTTTCTCTCAGCTACACCATTTTGTTGAGGGGTATATGCAGCGGAATATTGATGTTTTATCCCCTCATCACTAAGAAATCCGTTCAATGTGTAGTTCTTGAACTCGGTGCTGTTGTCGCTTCTTATCACCAACACAGGGACATTGTATCGACGTTGAACCATATTGACGAAGTCGATGAAGTTTTGTTGGGTCTCACTCTTCATCTTTAAGAAATAAACCCATGTATATCTTGAGTAGTCGTCAACAATCACCAAGCAATATTTCTTCCCACCAAGACTTTCATGAGATGGAGGACCAAAGATATCCACGTGAAGAAGCTCTAAGATACTCATGGACTTTACAATGGGTTTGTGGGGAGAATCATGCATTTTTCCTTTAACACAAGCCTTGCACACACGGTCTTTGGCAAAGCAAACATTTTATTTTAGTTCAACAATATGGCCACCCTTGTGGAGACTTTGCAAAGTTCTTATATTGACATGGGCTAGACGGCGATGCCATAGCCAACCCACATCAGCCTTTCCGAATAAGCACATCGCACTTGTAGTGGTTTTCCCAGAAAAGTCTACCACATACAAGTCATTTTCGACGTACCCAACGAAAGCGACCTTTAGAGTCTTGCTCCACAAGAGAACCACAATATCATTATCAATAAAGACGGCAAAGCCCAGCTTTCCAAGAGCACGAACTGAAAGTACATTATAGCCAAGGGTCTCAACAAGCATGACGTCCATGAGATTAGTATCGTGTGTAACAACAAGTGGGGGCGAATATTTGAGTTATGATTTTCTCACACATCTCAAAGCAAGTGGAATCGTTTCACAACTCACGCCACCCGGAGCACCACAGCGCAATGGTGTGTCTGAACGCCGGAATCTAACCCTATTAGATATGGTCCGATCGATGATGTCTCTTACTGATTTGCCGTTATCATTTTGGGGTTATGCATTAGAAACCGCTGCATTCACTTTAAATAGGGCTCCATCTAAATCCGTTGAGACGACACCGTATGAACTGTGGTTTGGTGCTAAACCTAAGTTGTCGTTTCTTAAAGTTTGGGGATGCGAAGCTTACGTCAAGAAGTTGATGCCGTACAAGCTCGAACCCAAAGCGGAGAAATGCGTCTTCATAGGATACCCTAAGGAAACTATTGGGTATACCTTCTATCACAGAACCGAAGGCAAAGTGTTTGTCGCAAAGAACGGTTCCTTTCTTGAGAAGGAGTTTCTCTTGAAAGAAGTGAGTGGGAGGAAAGTAGAGCTAGACGAGGTTATTGAACCTTCTCTTGAATTAGAGAGTAGCGCAGCACCTGAAATTGTTCCAGTGCCGCCTGCACCAACAATAGAGGAAGCTAATGACAAGGATCATGAAGCTTCGGACGATGTCACATCGAACGTCGCAGTCGACAAGGTCGGCGTGCCCCTCCGAAAGTGGTACGACAACCTGTCTTGTTGTCTTGTTAGTAGAAGATGTGAACCTACGAACTATGAGGAAGCCGATGATGAGCCCAGACTCGAGAAATGGCTAGAAGCCATGAAATCCAATTGGGATCCATGAGCGAAAACCAAGTATGGACTTTGGTGGACCCTCCTAGCGACCGAAAGGCCGTTGAGTGCAAATGGATCTTCAAGAAGAAAACGGACGCGGATGGTAATGTTACCGTCTATAAAGCACGGCTTGTTGCGAAAGGTTTTCGACAAGTTCAAGGTGTTGACTACAATGAGACTTTCTCTCCCGTAGCGATGTTTAAGTCCATTCGTATTTTATTAGCAATTGCTGCGTTTCATGATTATGAAATATGGCAAATGGATGTCAAGACTGCTTTCCTCAATGGCAACATTGATGAAGAGTTGTATATGATGCAACCCGAAGGTTTTGTCGATCCTAAGGATGCTGATAAAGTATGCAAACTTCAGCGTTCCATTTATGGACTGAAGCAAGCATCTCGGAGTTGGAACCTTCATTTTGATCAAGTGATCAAGAGCTTTGGATTTGTTCCAAATTGCTATGAAGCTTGCATCTACAAGAAAGTGAGTGGGAGCTCGGTGACGTTTCTGGTACTATATGTGGATGACATATTGATTATTGGAAATGACATCAACATGCTTAACGATGTGAAGAGTTATTTGAACAAGTGTTTTTCAATGAAAGACCTAGGTGAAGCTGCTTATATATTGGGCATCAAAATCTATAGAGATAGACAAAGACGCCTGATAGCTTTAATCCAGAGTACATACCTAGACAAAGTTCTGAAAAGGTTCAGAATGGATAAGGCATTGAAAGGTTCAGTGCCTATGTTGTCAGGTAAGATATTGAGCAAGGCTCAGTGTCCAGCTACGGTAAATGATAGGGAAACTATGAGCAAAGTGCCTTATGCCTCGGCCATAGGTTCCATCATGTATGCCATGCTGTGTACTAGACCGGATGTGTCCAATGCTCTTAGTTTGACGAGCAGATATCAAAGTGATCCAGGAGTGGAACATTGGACAGCCGTGAAGAACATCCTAAGGTATCTAAATAGGACTAAAGAAATGTTCTTAGTCTATGGGGGTGATGAACAGCTCGTCGTAAAAGGTTACATCGATGCTAGTTTCGACACCGACAAGAATGATTCTAAATCTCAGACAGGATACGTGTATATTTTGAATGGAGGAGCTGTGAGCTGGAGAAGCTGCAAGCAAAGCGTGATCGGGATCTATAGTAGAAGCGGAATACATGGCTGCCGCAGGTTGCCAAGTGAAGGAGTTTGGATCGAAACTTCATCATCGAGCTTGGCGTGGTTCCAAGTGCATTGGACCTTCGGAGATATTGTGTGACAACAGGCGCCATAGCACTCGCTAAGGAACCAAGATATCATCCAAAGACCAAGCATATCAACATCAAGTTTCATATAATCCGAGATTATATAGCGAGATGGAGATCTGAAGATCAGCAAAGTGCATACGGATCTGAATGTCGCAGATCCATTGACTAAACCTCTTCCATGTGTAAAACATGATCAGCACCTCAGTGCCATGGGTGTGAGATTGTTGCCAAATGTAAACTAGATTATTGACTCTAGTGCAAGTGGGAGACTGTTGGAATTATGCCCTAGAGGCAATAATAAAGATGTTATTATTATAATTCTTGTTCATGATAAAGTTTATATTCCATGCTAGAATTGTATTAAGCGGAAACATTAATACTTGTGTGGTTTGTGAACAACACCGTGTCCCTAGTACGCCTCTATGGACTAGCTCATTGATCAATGATGGTTAAGGTTTCCTAACCATAGACATGAGTTGTCAATTGATAATGAGATCATATCATTGGAGAATGATATGGTGGACAGACCCAAACTAAGCGAAGCAATTAGATCGTGTCATTGTGTTCATCTTTGCGAAGCTTTTCCTATGTCAAATATTGTATTCCTTAGACCATGAGATAATACAACTCCCTGGTATCGGAAGAAAGCTTTGAGGTCATCAAACGTCATCCTATGAGAGGGTGATCATAAAGGTGTCTCTCAGGTGATCGGAAAGTATCTGTTGGGTTGTATGTATCGAGATGGGATTTGTCCCTCCCAAGTCGGAGAGATATACTTCGGGCCCACTCGGTAATCGATATCAACACCGCTTGCAAGCATGTGGTTAAGGAGTTAATCACAAAGTGATATCAGATTACGGAACGAGTAAAGTACTTGCTGTGAACGAGATTGAACTAGGTATGACGATACCGACGATCGAATCTCGGGCAAGTAAAATATCGCGAGACGAAGGGAATATATATATGGGATTGATTGAATCCTGGCATCGTGGTTCATCCGATATGATCATCGATGAATGTGTGGGAGTCAATATGGGTGCCTGCACCCGCTGTTGATTATTGATAGAAGATCATGTCTGCATATTCTCGAACCCGCAGGGTCACACACTTAACGTGTCTCGACGCTAGGATAGATTGGATAATTGGTTTATGAATTTTTGTTCGGAGTCTCGGATGGGATCCGGGATATCATGAGAGGTTCCGGAATGGTCCGGAGAATAAGATTCATATAAGGCAGTGCAGTTTTTGGAGTTCGGAATTGTTCCGGATTAATCGGTATTGTACCTAAGCTTTAGAACCTTCCGGAAGGGGGCCAACGTGGTCCCACCTTCCGGGAGGGGGCATGGGCCTATGAGGGAGTGTCCTGGCCGCATTGGGCCAGGGGCACAAGGCCCCATAGGGCCCAGCTGATCCTAGAGAGTTTAAATCGTTTAAACTAGAGATAGGATTTCTAGATAAGGGGATAAGTTTAAATCGTTTAAACTAGAGATAGGATTTCTAGATAAGGGGATAAGTTTAAATCGTTTAAACTTGAGATAGGTTTGGAGGAGGGGGCTGGGGCCGCCACCCCTCTATATATAGAGGGCTGGTGCGCCTCCCCCCCACACATCGCCTCCAAGCCCTAGTAGCCCCTGCCTTCCTCTCTCCCTCCCGACTGCTTGCAGTGAAGCCTGCTGCAGAAATTCTCCACCAAATACACCACGCCGTGTTGTAGATCCAATCCATCTCTCCACCATACTTGCTGGTCCAAGGAAGGAGGAGACGCCGAGGTGCTGCGTGTGCATCTCACGGAGGCACCGCCACTTGTGGTGCTAGATCGGATCGGATCGCGAGGAGGAGAAGCGAGTACGACTACATCACCCACGCTCCGATTTAACGCTCCGCTGTCGAATCTTCAAGGGTATGAAGATCTAATCCAATCTCTCTCGTTGTTTGCATCTCCTAGATTAGATCTTGGCTTTCCTCCGTTCTCTTAGTAGAAAATTTTGATTTACTATGCTGAAACCCTTCAAAGGTATCGAGCTAGATCTATGCGTAGATGTGATTCACGAGTAGAACGCAACATGGTTGTTGCGGCGTTGATGTTTTCTGTTGCAAGCCTCTTGTTTGTGTTCTTCTTATGACGCGGGATAGTGAGATTGAAGCGGTCCAGGCCAACCTTATGCGACGTCGTTCGCAAGACCGGCTCCGCACTTGACGTGTGGCTTGTACCACACATGCGGCTGGTGGATGTCAGTTTCTCTCACTATAGTTGTCATGGGATTAACACCGGAGTTTGGCAACCATAATATCACCGTTGTGGCTTTCCGTAGGTAAGAATTGGTCTTAGCATCTACTCCCATAAGCCACGTAAAACATGCAACAACAAAGTAGAGGCGTCTAACTTGTTTTTGCAGGGAGTGTTTTCTGTGATATGGTATGGCCCAAGATGTGATGTGTATAATGTATGCGATGATCATGTTTTGTAATGTTTCACGACTTGCATGTCGATGAGTACACAACCGGCAGGAGCCATATGGTTGTCTTTATAATTGTGTATGACCTGCGAGTCAACTTCTTATACGCCATGTAATAGCTTTACTTTATCGCTAAGTAGTTAGCAATAGTTGTAGTTACTATTCGTGGTGGAGGCAATCATGGTGGAGTGATGGAGATCATGCCGGAACGCACAAGATGGAGATCATTGCGCGAAGATTGGCTATACCATGTCACATAAAGTTATATACATGTGATGTTTATCCTTTTAAGTATCTTATTATGCTTAGATCGCGACGGTAGCATTATAAGATGATTCCTCACTTAAAGATCAAGATAAAAACTGTGTTCTCCCCGAGTATGCACCGTTGCGAAAGTTCGTCGTGTCCAAGCATCACGTGATGATCAGGTGCTATAGACTCTACGCTCACATACAACGGGTGCAAGCCAGTTTTGCACACGCGGAAATACTTGGGTCTAACTTGACGAGCCTAGCATGTACAGACATGGCCTCGGAACACAAGAACCGAAAGGTTAAGCATGAGTCATATGAATGATATGATCGACACTTCGTTGTCCACCATTGAAACCACATCTCTTCTCGTGATGATCGGATTAGGTGTGGTGAATTTGGATCGTGTTCACTAAACAACTTGAGGGATGTTGAATTTAGTGGGAGTTCATCTAGTAATTTGATTAAGTTGAACTATTTATCATGAACATAGTCTAAATTGTACTTGCAAATCATAGATCACATGGCAAAGTCCAACTTCAACTTCAACGTTTTTGCTGAGAAAGAAAAGCTTAGAAACAATGGGTCTAACTTAACCAACTGGTTCCGCAATCTAAGAATCATTCTGCGGCGGACAAAGGACTATGTCCTTGAGAAAGCGTTAGGTAACCCCTGCTGCATCGCTACGCGGTGATGAGAAAGCTGTCTATCGACCGTGCAAAGATGATTACGTGTGATTAAGAGCACCATGTTGTTTGCTATGGAACCGGAACTTCAAAATCATTTTGAAAACTATCCCGGGCCCTTTGAGATTCTCGAAGAGCTGAAAACCATGTTTCAGACTCAGGCCCGTTAGAGATATGAGATCTCGAAGTTCTTTAATCGCAAGATGGAGGAAGGGAGTTCCGTTAGTGAGCACGCCATTAAGATGTCGGGCTACACTCAACGCCTTTGAGCAACTGGATGCAAGATTCGGAGGAGCTCAAGATTGTGAGTTCTGCAATCACTCCCTCCCTACAAAAGTTTTGTAGTGACTCATAATCAGATTGGTTCCCGACACGATCACCGAGCTCTTCGCAAAGTCTGAAGGCTGCGAGGTGGACATCAAGAAGGATAATCATGTGTTGATGGTCAACAAGCCCTCCTTTAAGAAAGGTAAAGGTGCAAAGAAGCCCTTCAAGAAAGGCAGCGGCAAGCGCGTTGCCCCTGCTGAGAAGAAGCTCAAGTCTAGTCCTAAGCCGGACCGAGTGCTTCTATTGCAAGGACAAGGGTCATCGGCGCAATCGTCCGAAGTACTTAGCGGACAAGAAGGCTGGCACCATCAAAGGTATATTTGATATACATGTTATTGATGTTTTCCTTACTAGCCCTCGTTGTAGTGCACGGGTATTTGATCGGTTCAGTTGCTAATATTTGTAACTCAAACAGAGCTACTGGAATAGACGGGCGACTTGCGAGGGATGAGGTGACGATGCTGCTGGCAACGGATCAAGAGTTGATGTGATGGCGTCTAAGACGCTCTCCTTAGTTTTACCTTCGGGATTAGTTTTAAACCTTAATAAATGTTATTATGTGCTGCATTGAGCATGAACATTATTTGGATCGTGTTTATTGCAAGACGGTTATTCATTTAAATCGGAGAATAATGGTTGTTCTATTTATATGAGTAACATCTTTTATGGTCATGCACCTCTTGTGAATGGTTTATTTCTTCTAAATCTCGAAAGGGATGAAACACACATCCATAACATTGAGGCTAAGAGATGCAAAGTAGATAGTGATAATACTACTTATTTGTGGCACTGTCGTCTGGGTCATATTGGTGTAAAGCGCATGAAGAAACTCCATTCTGATGGACTTTTGGAGTCTCTTGATTTTGAATCATTTGACACATGCGAACCATGCCTCATGGGCAAGATGATCAAACTCCGGTATTATGGAGCGAGCAACGGACTTGTTGGAAATCATACATACCGATGTATGCGGACCGATGAGTGTTTCGACGCGCGGTGGATATCGCTATTTTCTCACTTTTACCGATGACTTAAGTAGATATGGGTATATCTATTTAATGAAACATAAATTTGAAACGTTTGAAAAGTTCAAAGAATTTCAGAATGAAGTGGAGAACCATCGTAACAGAAAGATTAAGTTTCTACGATCCGATCGTGGGGGCGAATATTTGAGTTATGATTTTCTCACACATCTCAAAGCAAGTGGAATCGTTTCACAACTCACGCCACCCGGAACACCACAGCGCAATGGTGTGTCTGAACGCCGTAATCGAACCCTATTAGATATGGTCCGATCGATGATGTCTCTTACTGATTTGCCGTTATCATTTTGGGGTTATGCATTAGAAACCGCTGCATTCACTTTAAATAGGGCTCCATCTAAATCCGTTGAGACGACACCGTATGAACTGTGGTTTGGTGCTAAACCTAAGTTGTCGTTTCTTAAAGTTTGGGGATGCGAAGCTTACGTCAAGAAGTTGATGCCGGACAAGCTCGAACCCAAAGCGGAGAAATGCGTCTTCATAGGATACCCTAAGGAAACTATTGGGTATACCTTCTATCACAGAACCGAAGGCAAAGTGTCTGTCGCAAAGAACGGTTCCTTTCTTGAGAAGGAGTTTCTCTTGAAAGAAGTGAGTGGGAGGAAAGTAGAGCTAGACGAGGTTATTGAACCTTCTCTTGAATTAGAGAGTAGCGCAGCACCTGAAATTGTTCCAGTGCCGCCTGCACCAACAATAGAGGAAGCTAATGACAAGGATCATGAAGCTTCGGACGATGTCATCTTGAACGTCGCGGTCGACAAGGTCGCGTGCCCCTCCGAGTGTGGTACGACAACCCTGTCTTGACTGTCTTGTTAGTAGAAGACAGTGAACCTACGAACTATGAGGAAGCGATGATGAGCCCAGACTCTGAGAAATGGCTAGAAGCCATGAAATCCGAATTGGGATCCATGAGCGAAAACCAAGTATGGACTTTGGTGGACCCTCCTAGCGACCGAAAGGCCGTTGAGTGCAAATGGATCTTCAAGAAGAAAACGGACGCGGATGGTAATGTTACCGTCTATAAAGCAGGCTTGTTGCGAAAGGTTTTCGAGAAGTTCAAGGTGTTGACTACAATGAGACTTTCTCTCCGTGGCGATGTTTAAGTCCATTCGGATTTTATTAGCAATTGCTGCGTTTCATGATTATGAAATATGGCAAATGGATGTCAAGATGCTTTCCTCAATGGCAACATTGATGAAGAGTTGTATATGATGCAACCCAAGGTTTTGTCGATCCTAAGGATGCTGATAAAGTATGCAAACTTCAGCGTTCCATTTATGGACTGAAGCAAGCATCTCGGAGTTGGAACCTTCATTTTGATCAAGTGATCAAGAGCTTTGGATTTGTTCCAAATTGCTATGAAGCTTGCATCTACAAGAAAGTGAGTGGGAGCTCGGTGACGTTTCTGGTACTATATGTGGATGACATATTGATTATTGGAAATGACATCAACATGCTTAACGATGTGAAGAGTTATTTGAACAAGTGTTTTTCAATGAAAGACCTAGGTGAAGCTGCTTATATATTGGGCATCAAAATCTATAGAGATAGACAAAGACGCTGATAGCTTTAAGCGAGTATATACCTAGACAAAGTTACGAAAAGGATCAGAATGGATAAGGCATTGAAAGTTTCAGTGCCTAAGTTGACAGGTAAGATATAGAGCAAGGCTCAGAGTCCATTCTGATGAAATGATAGGGAAACTATGAGCAAAGTGCCTTATGCCTCGGCCATAGGTTCCATCATGTATGCCATCTTGTGTACTAGACGGATGTGTCCAATGCTCTTAGTTTGACGAAAGATATCAAAGTGATCGAGTGGAACCTTTGGACAGCCGTGAAGAACATCCTAAGGTATCTAAATAGGACTAAAGAAATGTTCTTAGTCTATGGGGGTGATGAATAGCTCGTCGTAAAAGGTTACATCGATGCTAGTTTCGACACCGACAAGAATGATTCTAAATCTCAGACAGGATACGTGTATATTTTGAATGGAGGAGCTGTGAGCTGGAGAAGCTGCAAGCAAAGCGTGATCGCGGGATCTACAGTAGAAGCGGAATACATGGCTGCAGAAGCGTCAAGTGAAGGAGTTTGGATCAGAAACTTCATCACTGAGCTTGGCGTGGTTCCAAGTGCATTGGACCCACTGGAGATATTGTGTGACAACACTGGCGCCATAGCACTCGCTAAGGAACCAAGATATCATCCAAAGACCAAGCATATCAACTGCAAGTTTCATATAATCCGAGATTATATAGCAGATGGAGATCTGAAGATCAGCAAAGTACATACAGATCTGAATGTCGCAGATCCATTGACTAAACCTCTTCCATGTGTAAAACATGATCAGCACCTCAGTGCCATGGGTGTGAGATTGTTGCCAAATGTAAACTAGATTATTGACTCTAGTGCAAGTGGGAGACTGTTGGAATTATGCCCTAGAGGCAATAATAAAGATGTTATTATTATAATTCTTGTTCATGATAAAGTTTATATTCCATGCTAGAATTGTATTAAGTGGAAACATTAATACTTGTGTGGTTTGTGAACAACACCGTGTCCCTAGTACGCCTCTATGGACTAGCTCATTGATCAATGATGGTTAAGGTTTCCTAACCATAGACATGAGTTGTCAATTGATAATGAGATCATATCATTGGAGAATGATATGGTGGAGACCAAACTAAGCGAAGCAATTAGATCGTGTCATTGTGTTCATCTTTGTAAGCTTTTCCTATGTCAAATATTGTATTCCTTAGACCATGAGATAATACAACTCCACGGTATCGGAAGAAAGCTTTGAGGTCATCAAACGTCATCCTATGAGAGGGTGATCATAAAGGTGTCTCTCGGTGTAATCGGAAAGTATCATTGGGTTGTATGTATCGAGATGGGATTTGTCCCTCCCAAGTCGAGAGATATACTTGGGCCCACTCGGTAATCGATATCAACACCGCTTGCAAGCATGTGGTTAAGGAGTTAATCACAAAGTGATATCAGATTACGAACGAGTAAAGCATTTCCGTGAAACGAGATTGAACTAGGTATGACGATACCGATCGAATCTCGGGCAAGTAAAATATCGCGACGAAGGGAATATATATATGGGATTGATTGAATCCTGGCATCGTGGTTCATCCGATATGATCATCGATGAATGTGTGGGAGTCAATATGGGTGCCTGACCCGCTGTTGATTATTGATAGAAGATCATGTACGCATATTCTCGAACCCAGGTCACACATAACGTGTCTCGACGCTAGGATAGATTGGATAATTGGTTTATGAATTTTGTTCGAGTCTCGGATGGGATCCGGATATCATGAGAGGTTCGGAATGGTCCGAGAATAAGATTCATATAAAGGCGGCAGTTTTGGAGTTGAATTGTTCCGGATTAATCGGTATTGTACCGGAAGCTTCTAGAACCTTCCGGAAGGGGGCCAACGTGGTCCCACCTTCCGGGAGGGGGCATGGGCCTATGAGGGAGTGTCCTGGCCGCATTGGGCCAGGGGCACAAGGCCCCATAGGGCCCAGCTGATCCTAGAGAGTTTAAATCGTTTAAACTAGAGATAGGATTTCTAGATAAGGGGATAAGTTTAAATCGTTTAAACTAGAGATAGGATTTCTAGATAAGGGGATAAGTTTAAATCGTTTAAACTTGAGATAGGCTTGGAGGAGGGGCTAGGGCTGGCCGCCGCCACCCCCTCTATATATAGAGGGCTGGTGCGCCCCCTCCCCCCAACCTACACATCTCCCTCCAAGCCCTAGTAGCCCTGCTGCCTTCCTCTCTCCCTCCCGACTGTTTGCAGGCGAAGCCCTGCTGCAGAAATTCTCCACCAAATACACCACGCCGTCGTGTTGTAGATCCAATCCATCTCTCCACCATACTTTCTGGTCCAAGGAAGGAGGAGACGTCGATGTGCTGCACGTGTGCATCTCACGGAGGCACCGCCACTTGTGGTGCTAGATCGGATCGGATCGCGAGGAGGAGAAGCGAGTACGACTACATCACCCACGTTCCGACGAACGTTCCGCTGTGCGAATCTTCAAGGGTATGAAGATCTAATCCAATCTCTCTCGTTGTTTGCATCTCCTAGATTAGATCTTGGCTTTCCCTCTGTTCTCTTCCGTAGAAAATTTTGATTTACTATGCTGCGAAACCCTTCAAATACTAGGTGAAGCAACATTAGTAAATTGAGTTTGAAGTTGTTCACGAGACTTTGTGAGTCAAGAGTTCACTTTCCAAGGCCTTGTGAGCCTTATTAAGCTTCTCAAAGTCCTCCGAAAGTTTGTCATGAACAACACCAAACTCAGTATTATCCTTTTAGCCTTTTATACTTAGCAATGGCATGGTCACGTTCCTTAATGAGTTTAGCAACAATTAGATCATTTGCCTCATCGAGGCCTTCAAGTTTTTCTTCAAGAGACTCCCTAGTCTCTTGCTCTTATTCTACAGAATTAGTTAGAGCATCCATCTCAAGAATGTGCTCTCTCCCAAGTTTGCATCTCTCATCAAGAAGCTCTTGTGTGTGAGAAAGTTGATTCAAGATATTCACAAAATGCTTCTTGTGCTCCCCTTTCAAGTTAGTCATATAAACATCAAAAGCAACTAATTCCTCCTTCACCTCAAGATTTATATCATCATTCAATTCATCATTGATCATAGAGGTGGAGAGAGGAAATGATGATACCTCCAATGCTCTTGCTATAAGGCAAGTGATGTTCTTGTTGGAGATATTCTCATTTGGAGAGTCGAAGAGTGAGAAGGTGGGTGTAGAGGTGGTGGCGATGGATGCCACACCATTTGATGTTTCTTCTTCTTCCTCATCTTCATCATCGGATGAGAACTCTTCATGTTCTATCAATGCAATGTCAGCTGACTTCTTGTTGGTGGTATTATTCTTGATGAAAGTCTTTTTGAAAGGGGCCTTTGAATTTCCTTCAATATAAGTACACCACATGATCTTCTCTCTTCTCATATAGACATTCGGCAACAAAATGCTAGAGGTCTACACAGTTGAAGCAAGTTCTCAATCTTTAACCATTTTCTTTTCTACCATTTGGGTTGCTTCTTCGTTGCATATCCATCTTGGCCTTGGCGGGATCCTTCCAAAAGTTCCTTGCATAGAAGGCCATGTATTCACCATGAGCAACCTTTACATCTTCGGCGTGGCTCATAGCAAGGGCTTCATCACTTCCTTCATCTTCCTCATACTCCACAACCTTGGCCTTCAAGGCAAGATTAACACCATTACTCATTCCAAGGGCACGAGCACGGGCATCTTTTGCAGCAACCTTGAAGGGGGACATCTCTTACATAACTCCATTGGAGGTCATGATATGGTAGTTGTGTCTTCCTTGGAGACTGCTCCAAGGGCATGAGCGCACTCACATATTTCCTTTTTATCCACGCATCATCCACATGTGAGGCACCAATATTTCTGAAAGTAGTGGCAGTGGATTTGAGTCTTCGATACATGTCTTCATGGTCCTCATCATCCTTCATATAGATGCCTTCGGCTTCATTGCTCAAGGCATCATATCGATTTCTTCTCATGCTCTCATTTCCAACAAACAAGTCAATGAGAGCATCCCAAGCTTCCTTGGCAGTGTTGAGGTGCTCAATGTGAGGGAAATATTTTGGCCCCACCCCAAGTTGAATCATGTGCAAAGCAGTGGCATTGAGTTGACTATTGACCACTTATCTTCTGGTCAAGTTGGTTGGATCCTCAATTTTGAGTCTTTCTTCAATAATATTCCACATATCAATGCAAGAGCTGCGCACATGAGATTTCATCAAGACTTTCCATTGAGCAAAAGAATGTGCAGCTATCATAGGTGGGTCACCTCTATTGTTTATATGAGGATGAGGGATCAGAGGGTCGGGAGAGTACCAACCGGGAACCCAATGGTGCCCTTCCTTCCCATCACCCTTTTTGGTGGATTAGTTAGTGGTATTTTGTTCATCATCCACAACTACAACCGTTGGTTTAGCCAAAGCATTCACCTTTGGAATCGGAGGAGGTTCCTCTTGAGAGGGAGGTGGTGAGGCTGCCTTCTCCTTAACAATTTGCTGAACTAGTTGACGCAATTGTTGGATTTCGTTGCCCAAGGAGGAGCTCAAGCTTGTTTCCAAATTCTTGAGATCCCTTATGGTCACCGAGGTACTAGCCTCACCATCTCCATCTTCATCCATGTTAACCATACACTCTTAGGCGGTTAAGCCCGAATAAAGAGTCCAGGCTCTAATACCAATTGAAAGGATCGTATGGGCACCTAGAGGGGGTGAATAGGTGCTAATTCAAATTTTACTCTTTTTCAATCTAGGGTTTGACACAAAAGGTAAATTCTCTAGATATGCAACTAAGGTGAATTTACCTATAGGTCACACTAGTACAACTAACTAGGCAATAGCAAGCAATAAGTAAAGTGCGGTAAAGGATAGAGGTAACTGAAATGAAGCACGCAGAGACACAAGGATGATTTTCCGCAGTTCCTTTATTTTGAAGGGAAATACGTCTGTGTTTGGAAAGGGGTGGTTTCAAACCACCAATGCCACAAAAAGGCCTCCCTTGTTCTCCGGTGAACCTCACCCCAAAGGGATCGATTCACTCTTCCACTATATCGGTAACCTTCGAGGTGGAAACCGACACCTTTACAACAAGTTCGAGGCACACATCCACAACTGAATTGGAGGCTCCCAAATCCAAGCAAGTTGTCACAACAATCAAAGACAAGCTTGTAAGAACCAAATCAAGTCCTAGGGTTTCCAATGAAACCCTAGAGCAAGGGACCCTCAAGTGAATGAGGGGGAATGAAGATCTCTCTTGGTGAAGCTGTAGATCAAGGCCTCGTCCTTCGATTCTCCAAAGATCAGGGATTTTGGTTGGTTGGAGAGGGGGACCTTGTTGATTTGGTGGCTCTCAAATGGGTGTTCTTCCTTTCTGAAAACGAGTAGCTTGAGGTAGGGGATGAGGTCCACTATTATATGCCCACTGCTCCAAACTGTTTTCTGCCCATTGGGGAATTTCCACACCAGAAACTACGGTCTGGAAACCGGAGATTCCGGTCTGCAAGAAGCTCACACCGGAGACTCCGGTCCAACTCCGGACCATCTCCGGACCCCCAATCAGACTGTCCTGGACCTCGTCTTGATAGTCTCTTAGGACACTTGGCCGAGACTCCAGTTTTGAGAACACCGGAGACTCCGAAGTTTGCACACCGGAGACTCCAGTCTACGACTACACACCGGAGATTCCAGCCAATCTCCGGCCTGTCTCCGGACCCCTAGTCAGAATGACCCTGGGCATCAGCATCTATCCACACCGGAGGTTTGGGCCGAAACTCTGGTGCACACCGGAAACTCTGGTCCTTGCACATCGGAGATTCCGGTCTGGAATTTTCATCAGGCTTTTGTTTCAGCCAGGGAAAACTTCCTGCTGCTGTGGACTTTTCTCTTTTCAATAGATCAACCTGAAATAATTAGCACACGATAAAAAGTGTCCCCAAGTTGTTAACGAACACCAAAACTGATTAAGACAATAAATGTCCTTTCACCTGCCTACCGCAACAAGCTCGCCTCTAGCCATAGATGTCGGTGTCGGCACCAGGGATGAACCAGTTGGGCCGACATCAGCATGGGATGTCACGAGGAGGGAGAACATAGGATGCCAAGGGCGGTTGAATAAGCTCAGGACGGAGGCCTCTCGAGCTCGGTGTTACCACCATCTTGGCCGGAGATAGCGGATGGCAAGATGCTTCCGCTTGGAGAACGTCGAAGATGTCGCAGCATCACCGCCTAGGGATACTAGGAAGTCCCTTCCTTCGCCAGTAGCTTCAGCTTCAGACCCTTCCCTCTTCTTTCCCTCGCCACCATGGCAGGCCGAGAGATGGAAGGAGAGTTTGTCGCTATCGACGCCGCGAAGAAGCACACGAGCTTGATGGCCAAACCTCCATGGCTGCTCCTCCTACCGCTGGCTCCATCCATTGGAGTGCCAAGAAGGAGAAGGCCCAGCGACCTCCTGGCGCCACTCGTCAGCGCCAGAGAGTAACTTGGAGACGTCATGTCTCGCTGCCGCCACCCAGAACCAGGCCGTCTCCCCCCACCGCCACGGCTGGCCAGAGACAGGGGCGGATCCAGGCCCCGGGCAACCAGGGCCATGGCCCGGGGCGTAGCAGTTTGGCCGGCCTGTCACCTATGTAGATTTCCGATCCGGCCCAGGGTGTAGTTGCCCATCTTGTCTGGCCCACTCATGCCTAACATGCCTATACGACCAAAAGGTACAGAGAATTAGGACGTTCTAAACATCGCGTGAACCCTTTTTTTTCTCCGGCTCCTTCCTACTCCGCATTGGCGGGAACACGCGCGCCGCCGCGCCCTTCTTTCCTCTAGTTCGTTTGAGTTTTTTTTTCAGCCACCTGCGGCTATACTTCTCCTAGTTTTTTGTTCAGCTATCCTTCTCCTAGTCTATTCCGTCTAGTGTCTCAGTCCAATACTCACCGATCGGTTGCGGTTCCCCCTTTGTGCTAGGTAATTCCTTTCATGTCTCACATGGTCTTCAACTGAAAAGATTTGTGTACTATCCAGAGTTGAGCTAATTCATCGATGTCAAACTATTTTGTTGTTACTCCCAACCAATTAGCACTCCTCAAACTGAATAAATTGAACAGATATCCAAATTGTACTTACCTCGGACTCTATTTTTATCTGCTCTTACTCATACTTATACTTTATCAATGAAAAAATATCAGTCTGATGTACTTTCGTAACAAAATTGAGTTACATTTACATGTTTCATCTATGCAATCTTACCAATATTTTTGTGCTATCACATGACTTTTTTTGAAAAAGTGTTATGCACTTAATTTTTGGCCCAGGGCTTGCTCTAATCCTGGATCCGCCACTGGCTAGAGAGGACCTCAGATTTGGCTGCAGCAACTCCACACCAGCATCTAGCGCAACTTTATACAAGGTGATGGTGGTCGCCGCCATCGGCTCCCACCCACCAAGGACAAAGAGGATACTAACAAGGAACCCTAGGATGTCGGGGATTTGGCTGCACAGAACCCTAGCTCCGCCTCCAACTATGGGCAAAAAGCCCACTACCGGCATATAGCCACTAATCCTACCCCAATCTACTCCGGCGTCACTTCCCGTCCAACTCCGACCGGCTAATCCGGTGGAGAGGACACGGGAAGGGCCCGGTCGACGAAGAGGTGCTCTCAGAGAATGTAGCACTTGAGAGAGGAGAGGAGAGGGGAAAAGAGTATAAGTGGTGGTCGGTCATACCTGGCATAGCTAGACTAAGTTGTGGCACATTCAGGTACCAGCCAAGCTGAGAATCTTCCTTTGGCGATTGGCCAAACAGTCACTACCTACAGTTGATACTTTGTATCGACGACATATCTTAGAGTTGAGCAAGTGTGGAATATATGGGGCTGAGGATTCATGGTGACATTCCTTGCTAGACTGTACTATGTCAGGTATGGGCTCTTGCAACGAGGAAATGATAGAGCATATGTGTCAAGTGCAGGAACCATCAGCGAGGCTATGGTTATTTTCATTGATTGATATACCCTACCTCATGATTAGCTCACACGAATGTGTATTACGGCATGGGCAATCTGGCATGTATGCCGCAAGGTGATTCATGAGGAGATTTTTCAGAGTCCACTTAGCACCCACTGCTTTGTGGAGAGCTTCATATCTAAGCTTGATCGAAGTGTGAAACTTGTTAAGCCGGAGAGGAAGATGACACATGCCTCCACTCATCCGAGATGGATACTTTCGCCAGCAGGGGTGTCACAGCTGAATGTGGACGCATGTGTAGCGAGGAGCCGGAACATGGGTGCATTCGTTGTGGTGGCGAGGATAGCGGAAGGCGCATTTCTTGGGGCGTTAGTTGTGCTCTACACTGGAATTTCTGATCCTGAGGGGCTCGAGGTTCTTGCAGTAAGGGAGGGACTGAATCTTGCCAAGGACCTGTTCTTACCAAAGGTGCGCATAGCAAGCGGTTGCTTGTTAATGCCCTAAAGGAGCATCAGCTCGGATGCTATAGCCATATTCTACATGAAATATCAGCGTGTGCAGAAGAATTCATCGAGGCGGTATTCGTGCATGAGAATAGGGCTTCCAACAGAGAGCCTCATGATCTTGCACGGTTTGCATTAGGGCTACCAGTTGCCCGCTATATTTGGTTAGTAAATCCCCCCGAGGGCGCTTGTATTCCCTATAATTTGATGATTTAACAAAGAGGCAGGATGATTCTAAACAAAAAGGAAAAAATCTCCTGCTTAGCTCTCCTCGCCTACTTCCAACTTCCCAATCCTCCGAATCCTCTCAACCCCCTTGCGCGATGTCGATCTCACGAGTCAGATCGTGGCACGCTGCCACCGCTGACTCGAGTTCTTGGCACTCTCCCACTCTGGCTACCTCTGTATTCTGAAAGGGTCCTCATCAGGTCCGTCAAAAATTCCAGCCGTTTTGGTTAGGAAATAAATGAGGAAGTGTCAGAAACGTCTGAAAATTTCACGGGACCGGAAATCATGGGGATTTTGGGATTAAACCGACAATCTAAGTGGGACCTAAGAAGTGGCACAGGAAAATTAAATGAGATAACTAGTGTCACAGTCATAGACATGGGGTATAAATTATAATTCACTAAAATAAAAAATTATAGACTTCAGTACTTTCCCAAGCTCACGTAAAACCCTCTGTATTCCTTTTAAACGAAATGGGACTATATCTTCTACTTGTTCCAAGAAACAAAGGTAGCAGTCTGGGTGAGTTTTACGGTACCCCGGTACTCCCGACGTGGAGATGGGAGTACAAATTAAATCCAGCTCTCCATTAAAAAGGGTAGTTTAGTCTTTTATCCCGTAGCCCGATCTAATTCCGGTCTCTAAGAAAAGAACTAATTCCGGTCCAGGAGGTGTATCTCCGATTTAAACGCTCGACGCTGTTCGTGGTCACCGCTTGGTCCGTTCGAACCGTCGTCGCCGCCGCTAATCTGTTCTCGTCCTCCTCGCAGCAGCTCGGCCGGTCGTCTCGTCACCTTTGCGTGTTTCGCCACTGCATCTCGATCCATCAAGCTATGGCTTACTGGACAATCGTGTGCGGTTGAACGATCACATGAGTTGATCTGTAATTTTTTTTATGAATGAATATATAGCAGCAGAGTGTTCTCCAAATTATAAGAAAGTTAGCAGATGTATCATCGTACCAACTCTTAATTCCTTACACCAAAATTACGACCCAATGCCAGTTTTTGATCAGCTCATTCCGATCAATTATCAACAATGCCAGCTAATTAATTGGTATTGCTCGTACAGTAGTTCATGTCCCAGCCTGATCCAACAGGATATAGCCGGGTATGCCGGCGTCACCGTGGTTGGCAATGTCAGACGACCGTGGCAGCCGGCCGCCAGCACCCCTCATAGTGAATAGAAGATTAGGGTTCCGTGTGAAACAGATATTCACAACAAGGCACCCGTATTAAATTCTCAGGGCATCCTTGCAAATTGTCGATGTGATTACGTCTTTACCCTCAAACTCAGGGTACTCCTAGTTTTTCTTAGCCGGTACTCCTTTGTAGTTTCGCTGGAGTACTAGTTGAGAATGGCCATTGGATTAGACAAAATGAATGGCCCATATTGATTTCAGGGTACTGTAAACTCCTCAGCAGTCTGATTTCCTACACAACTTTTTTCAACTACTTAGGCCTACACACCCTATTATGTACACTTGTTACAAACGAATAATGTACACCTAGAGATACAAGAGTGTAGAGGAAAAAAGGACCACAATGTTCTCATCAAGAGTCAGGAGTCAGACATACGATTTGATCTAATGAAAAGTAAAGCCGACCCATTGACACCGCGAAGAATCATCAATCTTGAATCAATGTATGTACCGCAAACAATCTTGGACAAATCAAACATTTCCGGTGGCGTCTGAGTACGGACCTCTTGCAGCACTTTCCCTGCAGAATTGACATTCAAAGTCGAGCCGCAACTCATCGACACATCAACTTCGTCTTCGTCGACATTAATGCTTGCTGCGGGGAGGCTGGCCGGCAGCTGCTTCATATTTGAAGATTTCCCCCATTTACCACGAAGATAGCTAGATGGTGTAATCCTACTCCCTTTCATATCCTCCGCATTGGTATAAATCCTCCCAGAAGTTACCCTTGCTGATGTGGTAACTGACAGATTTCCTTCGGTACCAGATTTGTCATGAGGCCAGTCAGATTCTGGCATAATTTTGAAACCAATTTCCGAGGTCAAAGATAAAACATGATCAACAGACTCTGGAGCTTGGGCAAACGTGAGGAACGCATCAGTGATGAGGACTCTGGGAATAGGCTGACGAAATGTTAAACCGATGTGCTTTCCAGTAGAATATAAGAGGCACCAGCGACCAGGTAGGAGGTGAATCCAATTCTAAGTAAACAAAAGCAGAAGGGAATATACTGTATAAGTAATCATTTCAAGGAGAGAACATGAATAAAAAAGAAGAGAGAAATAAAATGAAAATACATGGATAACAGGAACCATCTATGCTGCAAATAAAATAGGGAATACAAAATCGGAAATTCACTTCGAACTCAGGTGCATATGCTCCTGCCAAAAAGATCTCTTTTGAATTTATCATATACTGAGAATATAACGAATAGATCAAGTGCACATGTCAACCCTAAAATATTGTCATCAAGAAACTATAATGGCTTATCTCAACAAGACTAATCTCAGGCAGACAATCAGCTGAGAACAAAGTTCATCTCACACGGTATTCATAATTATCACATCAAGAGCAGGAACAGAACAGTTACCTCTGTTCTTGAATTAGGGTTTAGCACCTCCATCAACTCAATGAAATGTGCTAGCCGTCTACGCTGTAAACATGGTAAATGAAGCTTTGTAAGTTAACTGGCTTCCATCACAGTTCTCCATTTAAGTTACAAACAAATGATAGCTTTCACTAAAAATGCCAGGTTCACTTTGCATTGAAGCTCAAGCATCTTGCCAACATATGGGATAGAGATGCAGCTTGAGTCATCCAGGTGTGAGATCATTAATACCTGAGGATGTCCATAAATATAATCTTCAGCCAGGCGGACAGCAGTAGATCCCAAGCCCCAACGTACGACATTCACAGTTGGACTTATACGCCATTTAGGTCCACAGAGGAATGGATGCCGCAGTGCATCGACACAACTGCAGATTAAGTTGATACAAGAAAGTAAGAATTTCGAGTCATCTAATGTAAATATCAAACCTGTTCCAAGTTTGCAAATTTAGCTTGTAGGATTACCAACTGTAGGATTAATCTTACCTTATCCTTTTGTCAGATTTTGTTGCTAGTAGTAAGGCCAAAAGATTCCAACCGGCACCCCAGTTCCTATCTAGCATCTAAGGAATGACCGCAGAAAACCACGATAACATCAGATATCTTCAAGAAATAATATGCCGCATAATATTACCGTAAACACAAATCCTTACCTGCAGGCCAATATTCCCAGATGGGGAATTTTGGGTTAGAACTGGTAGAAGGAACTCACGCAGACATGATGGATCATTTCCCTGCAATATGGAGTCATAGTTTTTCTTAGTTCCACTATTAACACTTTTAGAATCTTAGAAGGTAGAAGTACCCCGCATGAACATGTGGTGTTAAATCTCAAAGAGACCTAAACAGCTATATGATTGCAAGTCAGAAGGGCATCTAAGATCTTGCAATACAACAAAGCTCTAAATCCCCAATATTACTGAAACATCACGGAGTCCATATTGGCATGCCCGACTGCCAGAAGGGAATGGAGTAGATACATACGAATCTAGACAAATATGAGTTAAGTTTTATGGAACGGAGGGAGTAGGTTGTATATTTGGTACAATTACTTTAGGATTGATAAGTCATTGTTCTTCTTATGGCTATGTAATTATCTGGGTTTGTAGCCTTTTCTTCTTAACGAAAATTATGTGTATTCATTGATATATCTTATTGTTAGCTTAGGCCTTAGGATGGCATTTTCTAAATTTTTATTTATTGCCGTGCAAAATTTACCAAAAAAACATTCTGAACCTTCAGGTCTTGGATGTACTGTAATAGGCATACAGTGACAAACACATTTATTGGCGAGAACAAGGATGGAATGACAAGCAGCAGAACAGAATAACTCAGGGGAATGCACAAAATACCTTATTCAAGAAGGACTTGAATGTTAGAAATGTCGATGGATCCATGAGCTCTCTGAGAACCATCTTTGCCATGATGAAGCCAACGCATCTAGAGAAAAAATGTTTAATATTTCATCTAATAGTATGCATGCATACATATTAATTACCGTTAATTGCAAACAGAAGGTATCAAACCTACCTCATGTCAAATGCTATCATCATTTTCCGTCTTTCATTGTTACTTGTCACTGTACTGTTGCTAGGATCACTGTCATGAAAATCAACTGCATTCCCAAGAATACCAACCTAAAGAAGATGAAAAAAACACGAAATTGATCAATCGTGTTAACTTTCGATGGAATGACAGCTACAGAATATTGGGACAAACAAAATGCACAAACTTCGCCGGGTTCAGTCAAATGTTACCTTTATGATGTGTTTCAATTCAAATATATATTTTAGATTAATAGGGGGATCACTCCCCGGTTCCATTTCATCAGTGAAACCTCTGATCAGGTTATTATTTCGAATATTTCCAGGCTAAACACGACGCATACGCACATGGCAAATGATACAAGTGCACATCTGGAGACCAGCATTTTTAAAGAAGGCTGTTCAAATGTCATACTCAGTTATACACACAAGGAAAGGTTATCCTGCAGGCATGCCTCTCCCAATATCATTTAAGGGACAACAGCTAATTGTTCCTAGCAATAATGCACATAGTATGCTTATGCAAAACACATGTTACACTAATATTCCTGATTCAAAAGTTAACTAATAAATAGATTGCTTGATGAAACAAAGAAATAGGTTTTCTCAAATTTTCATAAACCAAACCAAGTTTAGTAAAAAAAATGTATGATGATGAACTGGAACATATTTTTCTGGGTTGACTATTTGCTCACTGATCATATGAAAGTATTAAACATTCGATTTTCCTAACATCGTATTCTTGAGAAGCAACAGCCTTAGCTTGCAGAGATATTCACCTTACTTGTTTAGAACGTAGTTCTGCATTTATCAGCAGTTAAGACTACAGAAAGAGCAAAGAGAAATCTGCGTATCTTTAGGGGATTGCTTTCATATGCATGATTCAGATAATTACAGAGTATGTTGACATAATAATTTTTGGGCACACAAAGGGAAAATACACTTCAAAATTGGAATTTTTTTTAGGGGGAAAATTGGAATGTTAAGAGTAAAGTCCTTATCTCAGCAAACCTACATCTAAATACACTTTAAACTGTACAATTACGTCATCTGGACAGTCACCACCACATGCTGACGCAAAATCATGCTGAAAGAGGAATGTTATCTTTAATAGTTCGACTGTATTGCGTACATGAAATGGGCCAAATGGCATTTGTCTATCAGTGTCCTCTGTAATCTAAGCATGATTGTAAGGACAGAATACAACCAATTATGTAATAAACAAACAAAAGGAAATGATGCTTACTTTGACATGCTTGTCTACTGGGCTTACATGAACATTCTCCAGTCTAAGCTCGGTATGTGCCATTCCATGGCTATGCAGATAATTTACCTGCACAGAGTAAATATGTATCTTCAATCCAGATAAAGCAGTGAATGGCTGCATAAAAAAATCTTCATCTTTAAAGCTTACACCAATCAGAAGGTCTCTCATCAATATCCTGATTAGACGTAGCTGCCGAGTTACAGCAGGTCCTCCAATGGAATCATCTCCTACCCTCCTTACTTGTTCTTCATCCAATGCTAATGTTGCTTCTAAGGTTGGAAGCCAATCGGAGAGTTGCAACCAGTGACGCAAGGAGTAACTCCCATGGTACTGCATTAAAATGATTTGATTCTACATGATGAGTATAACAGCACACTTCTCAAACCAGCAAGAATAAGAAAACCTAAAGTAGCAGTTGCATCTAGAAACACCCTAAACAGCTACACTCAGGCAGGCCCTGACTGATACTCCCGAAACATGAAAAATGGCACTTCCACATTTCTGCATTTCTCCTAAGACAAGATCAACTCGAGGAAGTAGGCAAAGGATCTAACCCCGTGCACCAAGACGAGTGGACCATCGTCCTCCTCCATGGCCTTGCTCGGAGTGACGTAACCGTGGACCTGCATCGCGTAAGAGTGGTACATCATCTGGCGACGGGCCAGCTTCTTCAGCACCTGTGATCAACACAGCCCACTCGAGCTCAGATAATTCTACACGTATTCCAACGCGCTAAGCAACAACAATTCAACAGATAAAAATTCACCTCTAGCGCTCGCCGGCCCCTGCGCTTCGCCTGCGAGCTAGTGAGCTGCCGCAGCACCACCGTCGACCCGTACAGCTCACTGAATTCAAAAAAAAAACAGAGGAAAAAGGAAGTGATTATCGGCCCGACGAATTCGTACTGTCCAGGTGTTCCACGCCGCTGACCTGCTCGGATCGCGCACGGTGGCCTCGAAGATCATCTCATCCGACTGCGGCACGATACAAAAATCACCAAGAGTTAGCAGCACGGGAGAAGTGCGAGAAAATTAGCCTGTTGAAAAGCGAATCGTTGGGGGTTCCGCTAAACACTGACCCGTCCGTGGAGCCCGACGCTGACGCGGTCGGCGACAGTGAAGTCGGACATGTCAAACCTGACCACGGGACACGGCCCCGCCCCATGCCCCTCGCCGGCTGTTGCAGGCGCGGGCGCCGGCGCGGAGGCCGACGAGCTCGCCTCCAACCGGAACCTCCGGAGGCGGCAGCGCGGATGCGCGGAGGCGCGGCATGACGGGCGGGGAAGACCAATCGGAGTGGGGCACGCCGCGGCGGCGGCGGCGGCCGCGAGAGGCATAGGGGTGGGGCCTGCCGTTGGTTCAGTGGGAGGGAAGGGAGGTCGTTGCTGTGAAAGAGGAATGGGGTGGACTGAAGGAGGGAGGCGGGGGTTAAGACTTAAGAAGAGGAGGAGGCGCGAGGCGGTTGCGTGCGGGGAAGCGGCGGAGACGTACAACCATGAGCTCGACGCGCGCTCGCCTCAGCCCGCGCCGCGGCAGCGACCGTGCGGCAGCGCTGGGCGTGCGATTTTTTGGGGGCCAGTGCACCAGCTCGGCCGTGCGCCGGCATTGTCGGTTTGTGCCACTTGGGCAGTGAGACGGGGCATTTACAGGGAACGGTCCACCGGTTCGTGAAAGGAAAAAAATGGTTATTTATCCAAAGAAGTAAAATCCACCGGTGGTACCTAAACTTGACGCTAGTTTTCAGTACTGTTGGTATATGCTATATTGCTATCCTTATAGCATGTCACCAATCCGTCTAACCCAGGTGACTTATAGTTGGTAGCAAGGCCTATGGTCTGCTGGACGGCCCAGTTAGACGGATCCAGAAGGGAGGCCATGCCAAATAAAGGAAGGCTACGCGGGAGTCATCGACGTACTCGGTGTCTTGGAGTGCAAGACACGAAAGCCTAGTTCGTGTTAGTGTAGAACTCTTTACCTTGTCCGGCAAGGATCTTTCCCTGTAACCCTAGGTTCTGATGCCTTTATAAGCCGGACATGTAGGAGCCTTTAGGACACAACACAAGACAACCTAGATTGTTGTGTACAACACGCAACACCTCGCACAGCGAACCTATCTCTGTAACTCAGCGTATTGCCATCATAGTGATTTATAGCAGGAGTAGAGTTTCACCACCGTTGTGGGACTTGAACCTGGGTAAGCTGTGTTACCTCGTACCCGCCAACTCTCCGCCTTATCCCACGTCTCTAAACACGCAGTGTGAGGACCCCTCCATGGCGTACTCGTCGGCAATACCACGACAGTTGGCGCCCACCGTGGGGCATAAGGCGCTTCGAGCTCTACACCGGGCGAGGTCCAAACTCTTCGCGGGAATCGGCGACATCGTAGCCATCGGGCGTGTTCTCTTCTCCGACAACGTCCCAATCGTCCCTCCAGATGAGTTCTGGGTACCGGCGAAAACGAACCCTACGCGCTGCTCCGTCATCCCCTTCGGAGATATCCACATCTTTATCAGCGAAACTGACTCGGGTCCTAGCTCCCAGGAAGTCGGAAATTCGTAAAGCCCCGCACGGACCTCCTATGAGCAGGATACGTTCGCGGAAGGATCTGGGCCATACCTCTCTTTGGAGTATGGTGGCTCAGATCAGGAAAATTAAAGGCCCACCCAAACCGCCCCTGTGCGGGATATAAAGGTGGAAGGACCCCGCAAACCCGCTTGGCTTCCCCGAGCGTTCGAGATGCGTAGGTCCCACTTTGTCAGCGTCGTCACCATCTTCGATCTGGCCAGATGCGTTCAAAGGGACGGAGAACGTCTCCGCGAATACCTCGCCAGATGGATGAGGGTGAGGGAAACCCTAGAGGGCGACCGCGTCAACGAGCTCTTTTACCACTTCTGGAAGGGCTCACACCTGGAACACTCCTCCGGCATACCCTCCGAAGGCGGCAGGCCGCAGGTCTTCTCACCCTTGGTGAGATGGTCACCATCGTCAACGAATATGCGAACACCGAGGAGAGCACCCAGGCTATGCCTGGACCGGAAGCCGGAGGAAAAACCAACAACAACTCGCCTCCATCACCCTCCATGTCCACCATCGCCAACACCGAAGCCAACTCCGACTCCGTCCTTGGCGCACTATATGCCGACATCAATATGGATGGTGGTGGCTCGGACGCTAACTCGGAGGAATATGATGTTGTTATGAGGGAGATCGAGTAGGAGATCGAGAAGGAGGAGCGCGCCGAGAAGACCAAAGCTTCCTATCAGGTGCTAGTCGCCATTGGGAGCATGATGGAAGAAGAAGGACAGGAACAGGAACGTGAGAGAGCTCCGCCCACGCCAGCGGTTACCAGAGCAGCAGCAGCTAAAAAAGTCGCCGAGCCTCCGGCTCCGGCCAAGGTTATGCCTCCTCCAGTTATCCGCCCGCAACTGGCACAAGAACTTACCACGGCCCCTAGTACCGCCCGACAATCAAATCAGTCGCCAATGCCACCATCAACATCAGCAGCTGGCAACCCATTGGCTACCCCCACCGACAAAGCAATTTACGGCGCACTCCTCGTTGAGCCTATCACCGTCACCCATATCCGGAGCATTACAGAGCTTGACGAGAAGCGCGCGGCAATCTTGGTGGAGGCCAAGTGCATCGCGGAATAGGGCGCTAAGCTGGATGAAGACATGGCCATGGCACAGCAATCCATTAAGGCTGCAAGAGCTATGGAGGATGAATGCAAGCAGTTGCTGTTGAAGCAAAAGGCAAAGAAAGCACTAGCTCACGTCATCGAAGATCCCGGCGTTCGGCGCAGGTTGGGGTATGAGGGCTCCAAGCCGACAAAAGCTACCCCATACATTGATTCAGAGGGGAGGCAAGTCATGCCAACTCCTGCCCTCAACATTGCCGTCGCCAAGACCCTCCCGGAGTAGGACAGGTCACCGGAAGCAGTTGCTCAGGTGTACGACCTCGTCGCCAAGGCATGCAAGCAACAGGAAAAGGCCACCTCACAGAGGCTTGAGTCCAACCCCGAGCCTTGCCAGTCAACCCTGAATAGCCGCAGAAGGCCAAAATCTCCCCGTGATGAGGGATCCCATATAGGCTCCACAGAGCGAAGACGGAGAGAGGCACGCAACAGGACTGACGCCATCCCCATATCCTCCGATCACAGAGAAAAGGCTCGTCCCCGCCGGTCAGCACCTCCACCACCATCTCGATGTCACGAGTGTAACACCCCGTCCACTCCTAGGCCCGGGGGGTGTCACTCCTGGCAGCTTAATAGGATATCTAGACTGGCCCCGCAGACCAACACTAGTCTTTTTTGCGCACTTTGTCCTCACTCGTGCGCACCTGGTTACCCACTTCCCGGTCGGTCACCCATCCTAGAATTGCTCTAGGCCAAGCACGCTTAACCTTAGAGTTCTTTTCGAATGAGCTTCTAGAAAAGAAGTTGCAACTTGTTGATATGGGTATCCTATCAATCCTATTAAGCCATGTGCCTGGATCTCACATACACCCACCCTTTAGAAGATCGATGCCCTCATCGATCAAGCACACCCCAGGAGCGTTCCCTCTTGGCACGCGTCTATGCGTCCAGTCTCGGCACATGTGCCATGTCGTGTCCACTCCGGGCCACACGCGCCATGCTCCACATGTCCCGCCACTGACCCGCACACACCCGTATAATCGCAAGGGTCGGCTCTGATACCAATTGTAACACCCCGTCCACTCCTGGGCCCGGGGGGTGTCACTCCTGGCAGCTTAATAGGATATCTAGACTGGCCCCATAGACCAACACTAGTCTTTTTTGCGCACTTTGTCCTCACTGCATGCTTTTGATTCTACTTCCCGGTCGGTCACCCATCCTAGAATTGCTTTAGGCCAAGCACGCTTAACCTTAGAGTTCTTTTCGAATGAGCTTCCAGAAAAGAAGTTGCAACTTGTTGATATGGGTATCCTATCAATCCTATTAAGCCATGTGCCTGGATCTCACACGAGGAACCAGAGTCGCGCCATCGTACAAGCATGCCACCGCCAAGGCGTCCCCAGGCCGGCGTCGTTATATGCGACCAGGGCGATTAGCCTTGGCATGCCGGAAAGCGCAGCGGCAATGAAGGACACAAGAGCAGGTCCCATAAGGAGCCACCACGTCCGACAAGCAACCGCGACAGGCTTGAAGAGTCGCAGGAGGGCCACAACAAGAAAGCTAACCCACCGCCTCCACCGCCACCCTCGCCACCTAGCAGCCATCGTGGCGGAGGGCATGGTGGATCCCACAAATCGCACCACAACTCCCCTCCCCATGACGGAAAAGGGAAGCAGCCAGAGCCATATGATGCACGTTCGCGGCTGGACAAGATCCAAGAAGCTCGGGAGCTCCCATACCTTGGGCCATGTTGCTTTGGACCGGTCATATGGGCCACAACATACCCAAAGGGCCTCCGGATAGACAAGACCATCAAGCCCTATAACGGCACTGCCAGGCCAGCAACATGGTTGCAGGACTATAGCAAAGCGATTCACATCGTAGGGGGAAACCCCAATGTCGCCGTCAAGTACCTCCCACTCATGTTGACCGGCACCACCCGACAATGGATCGATGACTTACCAGAGAAATCAATATGTAATTGGTTGGACATGCATGAAGCGTTCACCAAGAATTTGGAGGGTACGTACAAATGTCCCTGCACTGTCGGAGACCTCCGGCGGTGTGTGCAAGAAAAGGATGAAACCTCTCGTGCTTACCTCTCTTGCTGGCTAGATATGAAAAATTCTTGCGCAGGGGTGCACGAATAGACCGCTATGGCCGCCTTCGTCAATGGTCTGGAAAAGGGAACTTTGCTCCGACATAAGTTGAAGCGCAAGCAAGACAACAATGAGCTCACCTTCAATGCAATGATCGCCATGGCTAGCGAGTTCTCCGCTGCTAATGACGACGCACGCGGATCATTGCCGACAATAGCAATCCCTACCCAGGCCAGAAAAAACAACAATATCAAGCGGAAGAATCTGCTTGAAGAGAGCAAATAGTCGACATGGTCGCCGCAACGTTCACTGGCAGGGGCGGAGGCAGACAGCCTGAACGTGGTTGGGGGGCTAGCAGTGGCCAGCAGAGGAGTGATGCTACACCCTCAGCGCCCCGCGTTCCCAAAACATACGAAGAGTACCGTGACATGCCGTGTTTTGTCCACCTCGATACAAACGGCAAGGCCACCCACACCAACTGCCAATGCAAATTTATCAATGACCTCAAGGAAGACCCTGAGTCCGGCTATAAGCGAAGTCGGAAAAACAGACCCCGTGGAAAGGGCAAAGGGAAGAAGAAGGAGGAAGAGCCCAAGGAATCAAGCGATATGGATTAAGACGTGGAACCCAAATCTTTCGGTAAGGGAGAGGATAAAGGGAAAAATCCCTTCGAAAATAAGGCTCCATGTTTGTCAACACCCGGATTTTTAATCCCAGATGCCCGTTATGCCATACCTCGCAATCCCAGGATTACCATTTTTGCGAGACATAACGGATTGGATATCACAGTACATCATCCATTACAAACCATACATAAGGTCTTACACAATTAAGGATCTCATGATCCAGTCTTGATACAACAAGCAGCGGAAATAAAAGATAAGCGTAGCGGTGGGGACCATCTTCAGGGGCACATGCAATGCTGACGAAGGCAGATAGTCCTAGTTATCATAGCCGTCCTGCTGGCCATCATCTTGGTAGTCTCCTTCATAGTCTGGCCATGAGAATAGCTAGGGACAAAAGCCATGAGTACTCTTTAAGTACTCGCAAACTACCACTAACAAGTAGTATAATTCTAAGTTAAAGTGCTAAATCTAAGTTTAACTATAAAGTTAAGTTTGAAACCTAAGCTAAGTTCAGAAGCAAAGAAAGATAAAATAAAGTTCTAGAATCACTTAAGTTGGGAAGCTATTATCATAAACACAACCCTGTTGTGGTCAAGTCAAGATTCATCATTCATTCATAAGTGGTTTTGAAAACATCTGACAACGAAACAGTATGGCCATTCCAATCATCCATAATCATGAATAGCGACTATTCGAATAGTTTGACACTTAACAGAGGTGGTACACTTTCACCACAAGATTCGATACATCTGTCAGGGATAACCCTGAATCATCATACTTAGTATGCAGATAATCAAACATAACCTTTCCTTTTATACACCCTAGTATAAGCACCTCTCCTATGAGCATGGCCTCCCAACCATGACCATCAGTCATCTTGGGCACTGCATAGGTGGACAACATTGAGAGGTAGCCTCAGCTCAAACCTCTCCCGCGAGGAAACTAATACTAATGCATATAAACTTCCGGCTAAGCCTTACCCAATTCAGGTAGTGTGGTTGTACGGTAAATTTGGAATGGTATCGCATCCGAATCCAACCATCAGTTTTATAAAAGGGCTAAGGCTCATGCCTCAACATTTTCATCATCATAAACCATTTGTGTTTCTCAACACATGTCAAAACATCTCAATAGAATGACTCATCATTCCAAGGTTTTCACAATTCATTTTCACCAAGTGTTCCCATCTAAAGTGACTCAAGTTCTTGATCTACTCTAAACTACTAAGTTAAGAGTGTTCACTAAGGTGGAAAGATGATGGGTTCAATCTCATGCCATAGAATGACATCTAAAGCTTATCTAAATAGGTCAAGTTTTATACTCTTTATGCTACCTTCAAAACAAGGGACTTTGGGTAAAGTAAAGAAAGTAAAGCTTGGGAAGTAATACTTGGGGTAGTAATATTCAAAGTGGTGTGACCAAAGCATGCCTAAAGCATCTTCGTTCATTCATCTAGCTTAATTCTAGCTTGCTAACAATAGCTTGCTAACAGTAGCTTGCCTTGGTTGGTGCAGTGGTTGAAGTTTTCTTCTTCTTCTTCTTGGTAGCACTCCTCCTCCTCATAATCTTGGTCGGTACTATCTTCTATAAATACTTATGGAGTACACAATCACCAAACAATACTTAACTAGTCTAATTAGCATTCTAAGACACACATTTTATGATCTATTATCATCACAAGCATCACAAGTTCAATTCAATAGTTTCATTCTTTTTAATTTAGAAAAGTAATTTCTACTCATTGAAAAATTAACTAAGATTTAATATTCACCACTTAAAATATGGGATCATGTGGACACATGTCATCACCACATATTCTAACAGGTGGTAATGTAATTTAAGGGTTGGATCATAATTACTTTGATTTAAGTTTATTATTTAATGATTTAAAGTGACTAGAAATGCCTATATAGCATTATTTGGGTACTAGTCCAAAGTCACTGCATGTAAACCTTAATATTATTACATATTCGGATAGGTATGATGAAATGTGATTTTTGAGAGTTGGAATCAACTCAAAATCTATCTTGGTTGATTTTATAAAAATGTTGCAAGGTGCAAATGCTTCTGTTTTATTATTTTTACTAGGAGAGATTTATAACTCTAAATGAATTAAATCCAACGGGCTTGGATAGATCTTTTCAGTAGCTTTCTAACAAAATTGGAATCACTTCATTTGGATTTGTAAATCTCTCTGAATTGAATTTTGAACTAAGGGACGGAACTAAGTTTAAACTAAAAAGAAAAATCCTAATTCAAACTAACTGGGTCGCGCGGGAAACGCTAATGGGCCGGCCCAGTGTCACTTCACCTTGAGGCTCAATGACAGGGGGTCCACCAGTCGGACTCATAACTTGGCCAATGCAGAGGCAATGTGGGACGTTAGATTAGAGTGGGGATCAACGGCTAGGGATCGTCGTCGACGACGGACCTGTCACCGGCGAGCTCTAACCCTAGCGGCTCGGTGGGGGTGCATAGGGGGTTTACCAGGGCTCCGGCAACGACGGCGAGGCGGGCAAACGGACTGGTGGTCGACGGTGAGCTCTGGGACGGTCGGGGCAGCTCCGGGAGTGGTCGCAATCAGCGGCGCCCTTCTCCTCCAGAGGCGGCCTGCTCCGGTGAAATTCCGCTAACTGCTCCGGCTAGAGGTGTGGGACGATCAGTGAGGTGAGGGGAGTGGAGTGGTGTGCTGCAAACGGCTGGGGGTGCTCTCCTTTTATAGGCTCGATGGCGGGACAACACGACATGGCCAGTCGATGGTGGCGACATGGCTACGGGCTGCTAGCAGCATGGCTGCGGGTGGCGATCGACGCGCGGTCTCCTGGCGGTGCTCTAGGGCTTTAATGCGGGCTTAGGGGCGGTGGCGGCTGGTGGAGCTGGCGCCTGAGCGGCAGAGGCGGCCGGCCTGACGGCGGCGGCTGTGAGGCATTGGACGGTGAATGGGGGTGTCTAGCATGCTCCCTGGGTCGTGGCGACGCTGGTGCGCTGCGGTGGTGCGGCGGCACGTGTGCCGAGTGCAGCTCGAACGTGCGTGCCTCGTTTGGCACAGCGGGGTTTCTCGGTGGTCCACTGGGCTTGGCTTGGAGGAGGACAGTGGTGAGGAGTCTTGGCTGAGTTGCTAGACATGGAGAGAGAGGGGAGGGTCTGCTGGGGTGAGGGCATGGTCGGCCAGCTAGCAGGTGCTCGGCTTGGCATTGCCATGCCACTAGGGGGTAGGGGATGGGGTAGTTAGGCCCTGGTTAGATCAAGAGGGGACAGTGGGGTTAAATGGGGATCAAATGGGGGCAAAACCCTGTGCATAACAGTAAGCTAGGTTTAGAGTTAGATTCTTGCTTGCCAAGTGTTTGATGAAATGGCCGCAAGAAATTTATTTTTGAATTTTGCAAAGATTTTTGGTGGGTGTGCTAGTACTAAGCTTGAGACTCTGTGGGTGCTTGGGTTTTGAAAATTGAGTTTATTTGAGTGGTTTTTGAAATAGTGGGATCTTCCCATATGAAATAGATTCAATTTTTCAATGCTTTTTAAATATAGTGTTTGAATGTTTTTGGCAGATCACAAAGTGGGCCTTGGTACCTCATTATGTGTACTAGCAAGGGGTGCAAAGATCCAGAATTATTTCTGTTGGGAAATGAGTGCTAGGAACACTCAAAGTAGTGTAGTGGATTAAAATGACCAAAATGACCATTCCTCATTTTAATTTTTTTATTTGATTTTCTTTGGTATTTGCTTGGGAATGATTTATATGATGTTTAATTTACCATAGAAACATTTTACAAGCAATGGATCACTTAATCATGACAATTCAAACAACTCCTATTTTTAAATGCACACACATATGAATGCTTTGATAATTTCAATTGCAAAAGTTTTTTGTTAACCCTAACTTTGATGATTTGGATCTTAATAAGATTGGATTAAAGTTTTGGTATGTTACAAACCTTCCCCCCTTAAACAAAATCCCGTCCCGAGATTTACAAAGAAAACTAGGAACTAAAGAGATCTGGGAACTCCGTCTTAATGTAATCTTCTCGCTCCCAAGTGTCTTCCTCCTCGGTATGGTTGCTCCACTGAATCTTGAGAAACTTGATACTTCTGGTCCTGGTGGTTCTGTAAGCTTCTTCCAAGATACGTATAGGTACTTCACGATATGTCAGGTCCTTGTTGATATCCACAGCTTTGTGATCGATGTTCTTGAAAACTCCAGTCTTCTCTGGCACTTCCAGGCATTTGCGAAGTAACGAGATATGGAACACATTGTGGATGGCTGACATCTCTTCAGGAAGTTCTAGTTGATAAGATACTTCTCCTCGATGGTTCATAATTTTGAATGGCCCGATATATCTGGGGGCTAACTTTCCTTTCAGACTAAAGCGTTGGGTTCCTTTCAACGGCGAAACCTTGAGATATACAAAATCTCCGATATTGAAAGTAAGGTCTCTCCTTCTCTTGTCAGCATAACTCTTCTGTCTGGATTGGGCGGTCTTGAGGTGCTCATGGACTTTGTGAACTTTCTCTTCGGCTTCTCGAAGAATGCCGGGTCCAAAAATCTGACTCTCTCCTACTTGCGACCAATTCAAAGGGGTACGACACTTTCTTCCATATAGGAACTCAAATGGTGCCATCTGCAAACTAGCTTGATAACTGTTGTTATATGAGAATTCTGCGAAAGGCAGGCAGTCTTCCCATTTTGATCCGTATTCCAACACACAAGCTCTAAGCATATACTCTAAGATCTGGTTGTCTCTCTCAGTCTGTCCATCTGTTTGCCGGTGATACGCGGTGCTGAAATTCAACTTGGTTCCCAATCCTTCCTGAACTTTCTGCCAAAATCTCGAGGTAAACCGGGTTCCTCGATCTGATACTATGGTCTTGGGGGTTCCATGCAAACTAACAATTCTAGCAATATACTACGCTAGCTTTCAGACTGGTAGGTAGTCTTGACAGGTATGAAGTGGGCTACCTTGGACAGTCTATCAACGATGACCCAGATTGAGTCATTTCCCCTACTAGAAGTAGGCAAACCGGTGATAAAGTCCATTCCAACGGAATCCCATTTCCATTCCAGAATCTGCAATGGTTGCAACAATCCTGCAGGTCTCTGATGTTCTGCTTTGACTCTTTGACAGATGTCACACTTGGTGATGTAGCTTCTAATTTCTCTCTTCATCTTGTGCCACCAAAATTGCTCTTTCAAATCCTGATACATCTTTCTTCCTCTGGGGTGGATAGAATAAAGAGTATCATGAGCTTCCTTCATGATAACTTGCTTCAGCTCCGAATCTGCTGGCACATAGATACGTCCTTTGTACCACAACACTCCTTCTTCGTCTTCAGTGAATCTAGGTACCTTGCCTGTACCAATACGATGTTTGATTCTGTCGATACTTTCATTTCCCTTCCGGACTTCCTTGATTTGACTAATCAAAGTGGGTTGTTGCTAGCTAAGAATCCTTTGCTAACCAATTCAGTCATGAACTGCTCAAACTCTTCATACAAACCTGGTTGCTTCTCCTTGATCATGGTGTTTAGCCTACACGGCAATCTGCTAAGAGCACCCGCTACCACATTGGCTTTGCCGGGGTGATAGTGAATGTCAAGGTCATAATCCTTGATTAACTCTATCCATCTCCTTTGCCTCATATTCAACTCCTTCTGAGTGAAAATATACTTCAAGCTCTTGTGATCTGAGTAAATCTCACAACGATTACCCATCAGATAATGACGCCATGTCTTCAATGCCAACACTACGGCTGCTAATTCAAGATCATGGGTCGGATAGTTCTGCTCATGCTGCTTTAGTTGTCGAGACAAATACGCAATGACTTTGCCTTCTTGCATCAATACACATCTGAGACCAATCTTGGATGCATCACAATATACATCAAACGGCTTCTTGATGTCTGGCATGATCAAAATTCGGACTGATATCAATCTCTTCTTTAGCTCCTGGAAACTGGCTTCACACTTGTCAGTCCATTCAAACTTCTTGTCCTTCTTCAACAATTGGGTCATGGGTCTAGCGATGCTCGAGAATCCTTCGACGAACTTGCGGTAGTATCCCGCTAATCCGAGAAATGCACGGACTTGGATTTGAGTGGTTGGGGCTTCCCATTCTTCGACATCTTTGATCTTGGTGGGATCAATAGAGACTCCTCCGGCAGACACAATATGTCCTAGGAATCCTACTTCTTTTAGCCAAAACTCACACTTGCTGAACTTGGCATATAACTGATGCTCTCTTGGGGTTTCTAGGATGATTCGCAGATGTTGCTCATGCTCTTCTTCTGACTTGGAGTAGATAAGGATGTCGTCGATAAACATAACTACAAACTTATCTAGGAAATTCATAAAGATCTTATTCATGAGATTCATGAAATAAGCAGGGGCATTGGTTAATCCAAAAGACATAACCGTATACTCGTATAAACCATAGCGAGTAGTAAAGGCGGTCTTCGGAATATCCGTTGCACGAATATTAAGTTGGTGATAACCAGTCCTAAGATCAATCTTTGAGAATACCTGGGCTCCAGTCAATTGATCAAATAGATCATCTATCTTTGGCAAGGGGTACTTGTTCTTGATGGTGACGTCATTCAACTTTCTGTAATCTGTACACAAATGATTGCCTCCATCTTTCTTGTCGACGAATAACACTGGTGATCTCCATGGCGATGCGCTTGGCCGAATCAAGCCTATTGCTAACATGGCATCAAACTGCTTCTTCAACTCAACTAACTCTGAGGGGTTCATGCTATAGGGTCTCTGGGCTATGGGTCCGGTTCCTGGGATTAGTTTGATAATGAACTCAATATCCCTATCCGGGGGCATACCTGGCAATTCATCTGGGAATATGTCAGGGTATTCACAGACTACTCTGACCTGGTCTATGGTGGGTAGGGCTAGACTCTTGTTGCACTTGAATTGACGAGGTAAGGTTTCAGATATATGCTCTACTGTTACTCCAGAACTACTGGTCATGGTGATGGCTTTCTTAGCACAGTCTATCAGTCCTTTATGCCTTGACATCCAGTCCATACCTAGTACTACTTCCAATCCTTTGGTTCCAAGTACTATTAGGTTGGCATAAAAATCTATCCCATGTATTCTGATAGGCACAACTTTGCAAATTTTTCTAGCTTTTGTAGTTGAACCGGGGATTTGAACTATCATGACATACTTCTGGTTGGTTGGGTGAATCTTACTAGTGCATGCAAATTCTTCGGTGATAAATGAATGCGATGCTCCCGAATCAAACAATACTCTTGCTAAAACTAAGTTGACAGAAAACATACCCAGCACTACATCTAGCGCTTCTTGGGCTTCTTCTGCGTTCATGTGGAAGAGACGACCGTTGCGGTTGTGAGGGTTCCCTGGGGCAAATCTTCTTCCTGGTTGAACACAACGTTGCTGTTGAGCTGGGGCATTCACAGTGGCATTGGCGACAGTCTTCTTAGGACACTCATTGGAGTAGTGACCCTTCACTCCACACTCGAAATAGGTGACCTGGGACTTGTCCTTTGCTGCGACAGGCACAACATTGCTGCCAGTTCTGGGTGCAGTGTTGTTGTTGCTCTTGGGAGGTGCACAGTTGAAATTGTTGGCGTTGCCAGAGTTGTGATGGTTTCCTCCGGACTTCACATTTCCTCCGCTACGGTTGGGGTAGCTTGGGCGAGACATTGGGGGTCGGTTGTTCCTTGGTGCATATCCTGGTGAGGGGTTGGGACGGTACTTGGTGACTTTGGATCCTCCGAGACGGCTGCCCGGTGTAATTTATTAATTGCTGCTCCCCGTGCTCCGGCTAGAGGTGTGGGACGATCAGTGAGGTGAGGCGAGTGGAGTGATGTGCTGCAAACGGCTGGGGGTGCTCTCCTTTTATAGGCTCGACGACGGGACAGCACGGCATGGCCAGTCAACGGTGGCGACATGGCTACGGGCTGCTAGCGGCATGGCTGCGGGTGGTGATCGACGCGCGGTCTCCTGGCGGTGCTCTAGGGCTTTAATGCGGGCTTAGGGGCAGTGGTATGCGTGGTCGGGCTGGAGCTCTGGGCGCAAAGCGGCGGCAAAGGCGGCGTAGTGGTGGCTGGAGGCGTGGACGGCGAATGGGTGTCTGGCATGCTCCACAGGTCATGGCGACGGTGGGCGCGGCTGCATGAGCGCGGCTTGTGCACGCTGGTCGGGTGCGGCGTCTAGCGCGTGCTCGCATGGCGGTGGCACTGGGCGCAGGTTTTCGGTGGTCCATGGCTGGCCTGCCTGGGGAGGGACGGTGGCGGGTGAGGTCGGCTAGCTGCTAGACATGGAGAGAGAGGGGAAGGTGGTCTGCTGGGGTGAGGGCATGGTGGGTCGGCCAGCAGGTGCTCGGCTTGGCATTGCCATGCCACTAGGGGTAGGAGATGGGGTAGTTAGGCCCTGGTTAGATCAAGAGGGGACAGTGGGGTTAAATGGGGATCAAATGGGGGCAAAACCATGTGCAGAACAGTAAGCTAGGTTTAGAGTTAGATTCTTGCCTGCCACGTGTTTGATGAAATGGCCGCAAGAAATTTATTTTTGAATTTTGCAAAGATTTTTGGTGGGTGTGCTAGTACTAAGCTTGAGACTTTGTGGGTGCTTGGGTTTTGAAAATTGAGTTTATTTGAGTGGTTTTTGAAATAGTGGGATCTTCCCATATGAAATAGATTCAATTTTCCAATGCTTTTTAAATATAGTGTTTGAATGTTTTTGGCAGATCACAAAGTGGGCCTTGGTACCTCATTATGTGTACTAGCAAGGGGTGCAAAGATCAAGAATTATTTCTGTTGGGAAATGAGTGCTAGGAACACTCAAAGTAGTGTAGTGGATTAAAATGACCAAAATGACCATTCCTCATTTTTAATTGTTTTTTATTTGATTTTCTTTGGGATTTGCTTGGGAGTGATTTAGATGATGTTTAATTTACCATAGAAACATTTTACAAGCAATGGATCACTTAATCATGGCAATTCAAACAACTCCTATTTTTAAATGGACACACATATGAATGCTTTGATAATTTCAATTGCAAAAGTTTTTTGTTAACCCTAACTTTGATGATTTAGATCTTAATAAGCTTGGATTAAAGTTTTGGGATGTTAAAATGTTACCATACCTTCCTTGGCACCCCCACCTTCTAGGCCCAGAAAACCTCTTTGAGGATACTGATGGCTACCCTCCCTCCAGTTCCCTAGTACGTCAGGTGGTCGGAAGTTCCAATTACTTGGGATAGGAAAGATCACCCAGATCTTATCCCAACAGAGAAACAGTATGCCATGGTCATCAACCCTTTGATTGACGGCACAGAGTTCACCAAGTGCCTCGTGGATAGTGGAAGCAGCATCAACATCATGTACCTGGATACACTGCACAAGATGAACTTGACGGAGACCCAGCTAAGGAAGAGCAACATCGTGTTCCATGGGGTTGTCCCCGGCCGATAAGCAAATTCCCTGGGCTGCATCACCCTTCCGGTCGCTTTTGGCGATGTTAACAATTACCGCCAAGAACGCATGACCTTTGAAGTGGTGCCTTTCAAGAGCGTGTATCACGTCATCTTTGGACGTGACATCTTCCACTCCTTCCTCGCAAGGCCATGCTTTGTCTACAACAAGCTCAAGATTCCTGGACCAAATGGCATCATCACCGTTGATGTAAGCTTCTCCAAGGCACGGGAGTGCGAGCTTAGTGAAGCCGCCTTTGCCAAAGTAGTCCTCTGCAGCGAGGAGTTCAAGGAGATCTAGAACTAGGTCGATGCCTCGAAGATGCCGGCTTCAAAGAAGCAGATCACTACTGCCGAACCCGCCTTCAAGGCCGCCATCAAGACCAAGCAGGTAGAGCTTTTCGAAGGAGATTCCTCCAAGACCACCGCCATTGGCACGGACCTGGATCCCAAATAGGAAAGCGCGCTCGTCGAGTTCCTCCGTGGGAATAGGGACATCTTTGCCTGGCAACCTGCCGACATGAAAGGTGTACCTAGGGAACTTTCCGAGCACAGCTTGAATATTGATCCCAATGCCAAACCGGTGAAGCAACCTCTACAATGCTTTGGTGATGAAAGACGGAGGGCTATAGGCAAAAAAAATAGCTACGTTACTTAAGGCTGCCTTTATCCGAGAAGTTATTCACTCCCGATGGGTGGTAAATCCTGTACTTGTCCCCAAAAAGGGAACCAATGAATTAAGAATGTGCTTTGATTACACCGGCTTGAACAAAGCGTGTCCGAAGGATCCGTTTTATTTGCCTCGCATTGACCAAGTCATTGACTCGACGGCTGGCACGGAACTTCTATGTTTTCTCGATGCTTATTTAGGATACCACCAAATCCGGATGCGGAAGTTGGACCAACTGGCCACTTCGTTTACCATGCCCTATGGCACGTATTGCTACGTCACGATGCCCTTTGGGTTGAAAAGCGCTGGTGCTACTTACCAGCGGACGATGCAACATTGCCTACACGACCAAATAGGTCGCAACGTACATGCCTACATGGACGACATCGCGGTAATGTCAAACAAATCAAATGATCTTATCGCTGATTTACAGGAAACCTTCGACAATCTCCGGAAATACAACATGATGCTGAACCCCAAGAAGTGCGTCTTCGGGGTGCCCTCCGGCAAACTGTTGGGTTTCATCGTTTTGCATCACGGAATCGAGGTCAACCCGGGGAAAATCAAGGCCATCATCGACATCAAACGCCCGACATGCCTGAAGTACATACAAAGGCTCACAGGATATGTTGTAGCAGTAAGCCGGTTCATCAGCTGACTTGGTGAGAAGGCTATGTCTCTTTACAAGTTGCTCAAGAAGGTGGACAAATTCACATGGACGAACGAAGCTGACGCAACACTTCAGGAGTTGAAGAGAATACTCTCCTCCCCAACAATACTTGCAACACCGGTGTCAAGGGAGCCTATGTTAGTTTACATGGCGGCAACCAACCGAGTAATCAGCATCGTCATCGTGGTAGAGCGCAAGGAGCCAACGCACGAATACGGGGTTCAGTGGCCCGTTTACTATGTAAGCGAGGTCTTGACGAAATCCAAGGAGTGTTACCTGCACTACCAAAAGATAGCTTATGGAGTTTTCCTTGCTTCGCGTAAGCTAAGGCATTATTTCCATGAGCACCCTATCACAGTAGTGAGCAAAGCTCCACTGTCCGACATCATAAACAACAACGACGCTACAGGGAGAGTGGCAAAGTGGGGCATTGAACTTGCCGCCTTTGAAATCACCTACAAGAGGCGCGACGCTATAAAATCACAAGAATTGGCGGATTTTCTCGCAGATTGGACAGAACTGCCAGAAGACACTCCTATGCCAGAGCCAGAATATTGGGTCATGCACTTTGACGGATCAAAGCTACTCAATGGCTCAGGGGATGGTGTATTATTACAATCACCAACAGGAGAAAAGTTGCAATAGGTCCTGCAGATCCACTTCAATGCTAACAACAACATGGCGGAGTACGAGGCTCGCATTCCAAGACTTCTTGTAGCCAAGGATATTGGCATCCAGCGCATAGTTTGCTATGGAGATTCTGACTTGGTTGCCCAGCAAGTAGCTGGCACCTTGAACACACGGAACCCTATGATGGCGGCATATCGAGACGAAGTAGACGAAATAGCCAAGTGCTTCGATGGCTACGAATTCAAATATGTCAAAAGGGACGAGAATGAGGCGGCAGATATGTTGTCAAAGCTTGGATCAGCTCGTCGACCAATTCCACCAGGCGTTTTCCTGGAACATTTACGGACCCCATCCGTGAAAGGAGAGGACCCCGACAACCTAGATAGAGTGGAATCATTTGTTAATAAAATAGCAGTGACCTCTCTAGCTTGGACGAAACCGTTCATGGATTATCTACAAGACAGAACTTTGCCCGCCGACGAAGTCGAAAGCCGGCAAATAGTACGCAGAGCAAAAGGCTACATCATCATTAACAGCCAGCTATACAAAAGAAGTACCACAGGAGTTTTCCTTCGATGCGTCTCCCAGTAGCAAGGTATTGAAATCCTTAGAGAAATACATCTCGGAGATTGCGGGCATCACGCCGCTCCTCGGTCGTTGGTGGCTAAGGCCTCCCGACAAGGATTCTACTGGATAACTGCCAAGGCGGACGCTGATAAGTTGGTACAAACATGCATTGGGTGTCAGTTTTATGCAAGACAACCAAATGTTCGAGCTGAAGAATTGTGAACCGTACCAATAACTTAGCCGTTTACAGTCTAGGGGCTGGACATGGTGGGACCTTTGCAGACAGCACCCTGTGGATTCACACACTTGCTAGTAGCAGTGGACAAATTCACAAAATGGATTGAAGCTAAACCCATTAGAAAGCTTGATGGGGCAACAACCCTAAAATTTCTCCGGGATTTAGTGGTGAGATTTGGTCTCCCACATAGCATCATCACCGACAATGATAGAAATTTATCTCTCAGAGAAGTTGAGGAGTACTATCATGAAAAAGGCATCCGCCTTGACCTAGCATCTGTGGCACACCCATAGTCAAATGGGCAAGTTGAAAGGGCCAATGGACTAATTCTGCACGGAATCAAGCCACGCTTAGAGGCACCACTACGTAGAGCAGCTGGGGCTTGGGCGGAGGAATTACCATCTGTTTTGTGGAGTTTAAGAACAACACCCAACAGATCCACCGACTTGACTCCTTTCTTCATGGTTTATGGAGCAGAAGCAGTCCTCCCATCCGATATCCTACATGATGTACCAAGAGTTTCTGCCTACAAGGAGGATGATGCTGAAGAATCCAAACGCCTATATGTGGACCTACTTGAAGAAGAGCACATGATGGCATGCCAGAGATCTGCCATCTACCAGCAGAAGCTGCGTGGCTATCATAGTCGTCGCGTAAAGCATCACTCGTTTAAAGAGGGGGATCTCGTGCTTAGGCTCAAGCAGGAGAAATCACACAAACTATCCCCGCCTTGGGAAGGACCGTTCGTCATAAGCAAAGCATTGCTAAATGGTTCCTATTACCTCGTCGATATTCGCGAGTTGAATGATAGGACAAAAAATTGCAAGCGCAAGCAACGTGACTCCGATGATGATTACCCGGAGACAGATCAGCCATGGAACATAGCACAACTACGTCCCTTTTACACTTAGCACATTTATATTATGTAATATGTTTCTTATATGATCAATGAAATAAAGCATTTGGTTCACTCATATTTTCTAAGTCTTTTACCTCCTTTAGTTGTTTATTTTTGGATCATATAAACCCTTTATGCTCAAGTTTGCATTTGCACTTGTAAAAATTCCGCCTACGGGGTTAGCTTAAGTTTTCTAGTCTACACGTTTTCTGAAGTTTTTATGTGGATTCTGGATTAGTGACTTTTTGGCACTCAAAGCCGACGATTTTGTTCTTAGGTTCTTGACGGTGCTATTAAGCATCATCACCTGAGAGCATAGTTCTGTGATGCGAGTCTTCCGTCTCACGAAAGGTCAAGCATACAAACCAGAATAATGGATAAGCCAGCACTTGCTTAAAAAATATATACATGCTAGAAACAGATAAGTTGCAGGAAGCTCGAGTACAAGTTTTTCCGCCTTACATAACACATCAGTTTTTCTGCATACACTTCGCAGAGATACATTTAATACAAACATTGTTTTTATGGCTCTGTTGCAGGGGGCTTTGTGGTGGCATCATCAGGAGAGCCAGGCCGGGGGAGCTCGTCAAACTCGGAAGGAGAGGGGCTAGACTTAGAAGAAGCCATGTCTTCATCAAGGATCTCGGCAGGCACGAAGACATCCGCTTTGACCATCTTGGTAACTCTGGTGTCGAAGCCGGCAAGGGAATTCCAAATAGCATCGCTATCGATCTCTTTCCCTTCCTTGTCCAGCTTGGGTGTGCCGAAGGTCACCAAATCGATGTCGGTGTTGTCGTAATGTGCTTTGACCAAGGACAAGGTCATCCTTGCACCAGCTTGGACACAAGAGGCTTTCTAGTACTTGACTTTCTCGGGGGCTCGGCGCAAGATTTCCGCGTACTTGGCCACTGAGTCTGCTGCCTTGATGTTTATACCTAAGGGTTGGGCTATCTCCTTGGCCTGGGTGATGGCGGTGCTGACGAAGTTGTTGGCAAGAATCATGCGTTCCTTGGGATCCGGAGCACCCTCACCCAAGTTGGCTAAACCAATGGGAGCTGTGGTTTGCACAAGATACAAGGACCATGAGTACAAACAAGTCAAATGGTTGTCCAAATTACAGAAATCACCAATACGGAGAAAGGTTACCGAAGATGCTCGTCTCAGCTTGCTTGCATGTCTCCGCCAAGATTTCCCGCCCCTTCTAGACTATCTTGTACACCTCAAGGTTCCTCACATTCTGCTCTTTGGCAGCTTGGTTCTATTCCTTGAGTTGTGCAATCTCGTCCTTCAGGTGTTGCATCTCGGTGTCAGTAGACTCTTGCAGCACTTTCATTACCTCCTCATGGCCCTTGACGGCATTGGCCAGGTCCTTCTTCAAAATTGTATTCTCATCATCAAGCTCGTGGATGTTCTTGGACTGCTCGACGATGCTCTTGGCCTTGGCGATGGCTTCTATAAGACGGAAATCAAAAAAGTGATATAAGAAGACAGAAGAAATGAATCCATGAGAAAAAGCAAGGAGTTGTTGCTGAAAACAGACTCCGGCTATTTTGATCTGTTGCTTCAGAAAGGTTGTTTTACCCTGTTCAAGGTCCAGTTCCTTCCGCAGAGCAGCAAACCTCTCATTGGTGGCTATCCTCCATTTATTCTCATTCTGCACAAGATGTTAACATGCTTAGTTTCTCTAGAGCATCTAGTCAGAACTATTCAAGTTTCAACTAAACGCTCGGGGGCTACAGTATAAGATTTTAAAATAAGCTAGTTTCTCTAGAGCATCTAGTCGGAACTATCTAGTTTCAACTAAACGCTCGGGGGCTACACTGACAAGTTCTACACTTAGTTCTTTGGAGCACTCAGGCCAAAACTATTGATTTTTTTGCCTAAGAGCTCGGGGCTATAGTGGGATACATTATAAATCAAAAGAAGTGAAGTTCAAAAGACTTACAATGGCAATGACCCTAAGATTGTTGGCCAGATGAGCATAGGAATCATGCAAGGTTTAGGCATTGTTATAAATTGCGTTGGCCTGCAAGATGAGGTATCCAAGCACAACCTCGGAGGAGTCGCATCCAATGGAGAAGTTGAAGCCGGAGGCATGGATGATGCCCTAGCCGTCTCTTGAGTCTTCAAGACAGATGATGGCTCAGAAGCTCCCGCCTCGACTGTTGCTTCCACCTCCACCTCTTTAATCACTTGCTTCCCTTTCTCGGTGGCATCCTTAGCCGGCGCTTCAGCCACTTTAGGGGAAGTACTCTCTTGTGTTGCCTGGCCATTGGGAGCAACATCTACCTCGACAGAGCCTGGGATATCAAGAGTTGGATTGACATCTGTCTCCATGGGGGAGATCTCAGGGATGACATGAGATGAAGGCCCAGTGGGGCCAGTAGAAGGCTTGGCGGCAAGAGTAGGGGAGCGGTAGCAGGGGAGGACTTGACGGCTATTTCCTTGGTCAGCATGTCATGAATATTTTTTGACCCTCCAACATCTTTGGAGGATCACTTCAAACTAACACCGGCTTTCCTCCTGAAACATACAAAGTATAAGTACAAGAGTTGAAAAAAGGTATGAGCTGAAAAATACAAGCCAGAGAAGAAATACACTTACTCCATGGCAGGAGCCTTGGTCAGGGGAATGCCGGTGGATTTATTCTTCTCCGCATCTAAGGCGGTGGTGGAACGTTTGGAGACTCCACTCTCTGTTTTCTTCTTCTTCTTCTTAGCCTCGACAGCAACATTAGAGGTGGATCTCTTATGCTTTCGTGCTACCGGAGCTAGTTGATCCTTGGGGGTGTCGTCATCGGACACCACCTAGATATCCTTTAGCTTAGGATCATAGACCTAGGAGGCCATTTGATCCGCCGCCAAGGTCGCCAGCTGGGATACAAAGGAGTGTTAGACTAACAACTTCAAGTCAGAAAACCTTAGAGTATATAACAAGCAACAAAGGAAACAGAAGCTACCTATGGGCACTTGCCGCAATCGAAAATGTCGAAGGTGATCTTGAAGCCACGCTTCATGTCTTTCACCTTGACGATGTCTTTAAGCCAGAGTTTGATGGAGTCAGTAGAGAAGTTATCCCGCGAAATTCGCATGGGATCCCTCCTGTCTTGAGTGTATTTACACATCAACTCAGAGCGGTGCTGCAGAGGCTGGATCCTCCTAATGAACCAGCACATGGCAAGATCCAAGCCCGTCAGACCTCTGTCTACAAGCCATTCAATCCGCCTTACGATGCGATTGGCTTCATCGTCGGAGGGAACGGAGGCTGGGGTCCGCCATGCAGGCACCTCGGTGGCAGCTCCATCGACAAAGTCGGGATAAGTCTCAAGGCGGTCAGGCAAAGGGATATCTGGGCCGTAGAAGTACGTGCGCTGCTAGTTCTTGCAGGACTCATGCCCTACAATGTCGGGGAAGCGCCGGCTAGGTCGGATCTTGAAGCTAATGGTTCCACAAATCCGCAATTTGTCCTTGGACTCTATGGACTCTCTCTTGACGATAAACAAATACACAAACAGATCTAACCTAGGTTTAATGCCTAGGAATCCTTCGCACAAGGCTATGCAGTTGCTAAGGACTAGGATGCTGTTGGGAGAGAGATTGTGGGGAAGTACCCGAAAGTGCCGGAGGACATCCAAGAAGAAGTCAGAGATTGGCAGGCTTACGCCTCGTACCTGCTGAGCCTTGAGGTACACTTTCTCTCCGCCTTGGGGAGAAGGGACCACCTCACCGACCGGCGCTACCTGTCAGGCCAACTCCTTCGCCGCGGGGAGATACCCCTCGGTGACCAGCTCCTGCAGATCTTCGGCGGAGAGATCAGAGCCTCTCCACACCCCCTTGTGGGAGTTGTTTTCTTCTTCCACAGCTTTGGGCTCCGCTCGTTCTTGGTCATCGCCGGTGGTTTCCACCATGGCGTTGACAGGGACAACCACCCCCTCCGGCGGGACGGTCACTCCCTAGGATGGCTCTGAGGTAGCCTCGGGGGTCGCCACCGTCGAAGGAGTAGAACTGCTGGAGGCCATTACGACGGGGGAGAAGGTGGAAGAAAGAAGGGCTCTGGTTAGGGTTTTCGCAGAAGATCTCGAACGGTCGCGCGGCTGGAGGAAGACGAAGATTAGAAAGCGAATGTGGGTAAAAAAGAAATAAACTGATCGCGGTGAAAATATATAGGCCCCGCGTCAAGATTCGTGCAAAGAGATCTAATGGATGGAACGTTGCCAACATGGAAGTGAACGTGCACGGTAATTTCGCCAGGTCCTCCGTCTTTTGCTGCTTCGCCGTTTCAGATTTTGCGCGCGTGAGAATAGCTGATGATTAACTTTCTATTTATGTGAGTTTCGAGGTAGCATAGTCTGTACCCTACGTCATCCTCCTGATAGTTGCAGTGAAGCGTCACGTCTGAAGATTCCATCGAAGATGGAGCTTATCCGGCTCTAGAAATGAAGACTAAAGGAACTCCGACTACATTGCGAAGCCGGAGAGGATTGCAGGATTCTTTGGGAGACCTTTGAGATATTGCTTGACGGAATGTCGGCATCACTTAGACGGGATATTCAGAGATCAATGGGCAAGACGGCGCAAGATTTCAAAGTCCTCCGGGGCTACTGTTGGGGATATGCTATATGGGTATCCTCATAGCATGTCACCAATCCGCCTAACCCGGGTGGCCCATAATTGGTAGCAAGGCCTATGGCCTGCTAGGCGTCCCAGTTAGACGGATCCAGAAGGGAGGCCCATGCCGGATAAAGGAAGGCTACGCGAGAGTCACCGACGTACTCGGAGCCTTGGAGTGCAAGACATGAAAGACTAGTTTGTATTAGTTTAGGACTCTTTACCTTGTCCGATAAGGATATTTCCCTGTAACGCTATGTAACAACCTCGGACCCTACGCTCTAAGTTCAAGCCTGGATGAACCAAAAGTGGTTAAAGAAGTACAGCGGGGGCCCAGGGCCACCCACGTGTAGGCCCGTCGGCCGTCCTAACCACTTCCAAGAACATCGGGACAAGAGCGAGCGGGCGTGAGCAATGAAGAGATCAAATACATACACAAGTGAGTATGTATGCAAGCTACCTTACAACAGTTCTCAGAGCCATACCATCTAAAAGAAATAGAAATATTGCAACGCCATACGGCAAGATCCAAATATCCTAGATAGATATAATAGTGTAGGATAGCTCCTCATACATCAATCAACAGAGTATCAAGCGGAAGCGGGAAACAAGATCCGAGTACGGACAAGAAGCAAATCGGAATAAGATACCACATAAAGAAGCACATCTCGCCCATAGATCTCGCGGATCCCCATCCCTAGAATCTCTACACTGAGTGATCGTTGCCAACATCATCTGTCTCCTCCACCCAATATCCATCTTGCGAATACACCTGTTCATCTGAATCAAACAATTTATCGTGTGAGACCCTAGGGGTACTCAACAAGTCTTTATGCCTCTAAAGGGGACATATACCTGAGGTGACGCAATTGCAGCAAAAGATAATAACTAACAAGTCTATAGATACTCGCTAACCATCCGCCTAACCAATGATAGACGGATGTCCGTTAATTAGAAACAACAGTTATAACAGTATAAAGTAACAGATCCATCCTCCTTCTCGCTTACCAATGAGAAAGCGGACGAACAACCCATCCGTTGGCAGTTTTATTAAACATTCCATGAATATTGCACTATTTACTAGTCAGATGTGTAGTCAAATTAAAGGCGGTACTTTAGTTATATTTGTCTATGATCGAGAAACTGTGCTCCAAGTCGCCATAAATCATAACACGGACCGCTTGAAAAGATTTACCACAGGGGTGCACAAATAGCAACACACACACGATCGACCTCGCAAAAACCAAATCAAAACCCAATGAGGCTTTCACGACAAAGCAATCACAGGATTCATAAAATATTTAAGGGGGCCACCCCAATAAGCTACCCGCAATGAAGTTGGCCGGCTCCGAGACGGACCTAGGGTTTGCGAGAACGGCTATAAACGACTGGGAACCCGAAAGTGTGACTGGGCTTGTCGATACCGCGAAATCGTGCCGCGATCCAAAACAGTACAGGTGCTCCACGCACAAGTAAAGCATGGCATAAGTACATGATAGTAATAAAGCCCCAAACTACTTTGTGGCCCCGAGAAATAAAGTACAAATCAAGCTCATGCAAAGGGGGATTTATAGAGTCTCCCGTATGTGGATAGTGCGAATAGTCAAGAAACAGGAATCAATTACTCGGGGTCCTACCGGACACAAGTGGACATAAAAATCAAATGACAGATATTTGCCCACCGGTGCCTCTTTCATTAGTTATCCCATTACTACCCAGGTTAAGTTGTTTAGGTACCTCGTTATCCATCAGACTCTCACATACCCTACACATGCTGTTCTACGACCCGCATGGCTCAAATAACTCCTATAGTAATGGCTCATGGGATGAAGGAACAAGCTCGGTGGGGTTTAAAAGTAAAGGCTATGTAGTACTTGGGATTCAATCTAATGCAATCGCGACTCAATGATGCAAGAATAAGATAGAGGCAATAGGTACTATATGTATGCAAGCATGTGATAGTGCTTGCCTGGCAGCTCAGTTGAAGCGAGAGGTGGATCTAGGTAGTACTCCTGGAATTCCTGATAATTCCCCTGCTCGGCGTCTATTCAAAAGAAGAACCAAACAAACAAGAGCCAACATAAATAAAGTGCACAAGCATATGAATAAAATACGACAAGCAAACAAGCATGCCATGATGAATTATGCACAATTTACATGGCAATAATATAGCATGGCAAGGGTGAGGTGTGGGGACAAGAATAAATCATCTTATTAAGTTTTTAGTCAAATTTTATTACCATAAACAGTTCTAATTTTTAATATTGATATGATACATGCTGCAAAACAGAACATGGAATGCATAAATAGAACGGGCTCGTCGCGCTGATCGATTTAGACATATTATTTGTCAAATTTGGAGTTATAGAATTAAAGTTATTAATTAATTGAGAAAAAGGCATTTATTGCAAATTAAACAATTTCGAAAATTTAAATTAGTCAAACATTATTTTGGATGGCATATTTAAAATCCTCACATTTTTCTGATCAAGAAACATATATCATTTGCAAAATTTGGATTTATGAATAAAAAGTCATTAATTTCTGGATTTAAAATATATTAGAAATATTTCTGAAATTTGGTATTTTGGCAAGGATTTCTGGGACCTTGTGTCACAGCGACCAACCCGACCCACTCTGAGAGACGTGTGGGCCAACGAGAGGGTTGGACCCGCTTCACTGAACGGTGTCTTACGAGAGCATGACGTGTGGGACTTGACTGTCAGCTAACGGAAACAAAAGAAAAACGGGCCACCGGGGGGTTCGAACCTGGAACCTCAGAGTTGTTGGCTAGGTCGCACCTGCTGACCACCTGGCTGCAGTCGATTTGGTGTCTAAACTCGATGCAAAAACTTGATAACAAAACTCGACAGCAGAGGAGGGACTGACGAAGATCAACATGTTAACAGCGACGAGTTTTTCTGTCAGCTCTACGATTCCGGGCCAGGTTTCTCCCTGTGTGATACATGGTTTTGGGCGTATGAGTACTCAAAATAACCGGGAGAAAAATATCTACGCACTGGTGGGATCGGTTAGAGCTAGGGTGGACTGAGCTGCGCGCAGTTTTGTGAAGAACAAACTAACCGAGAACAAGTGGGTCTGCTTGGACATCGATCTTGCGATCAAGATTCCCAGGGCTAAGGTGGATCGTTTTTACCGTGCACTGGCTTGTTTGAAAGAGGGTTCTGAGGCCTACAACTTTTCTTCAGGGCTCACTCAAAGGCGAGCATCATAGCGACGGCTAGGACTCGAAGAACAGGAGACAAACGAACGGCAGTGCTGAACGGATCTAGCGACAGAGCGTTGTCGGCGGCGCCCGCAGTGTGCTTGACGAAAGGATTGGTGACGCTAGGGGTTTAGGGAGCGGGCGACCTTGTCAAGTAGATCGGTATGCTCACCAGGAGCTTGTCGGTGCGGTCGCTGGCGCAAGAGGTGGAGGAGATACGGCGGTGAGGCTCGCGCTCCGGCCAAGAGGAGGAAGCTTTGGTTGTCATCGGGTACGGCTTATCCGGCGAGCTCCAGCGGCGGCTGCATGTTCTAGGCGACGTAGAGGAAGCAGGGGAGGCACCTGGTGCTCCTGATCGGCCTAGGAGTGTAGCAGGACGTTGGTGGAAAGAGGTCAGAAGCTAGGGTTAGGGATAGACATGGAGGACCTTGACTAGAGTGGGGAAAGAAGAAGAAGGCATGAAGGCGACCTGGGAGCTCCATATCTCGATCTGAAGTGCCTGGTTAGGTAGGAAGATAAGAGAGAAAGCTCGAGGCACATGGGATGGTGGCGTGCACAAGAAAAGGAAAAGGGCATCGGGTAGGTTTTCTTTGCCCTCTCTCTCTTCTTTGTTGTCCACCGAGGGAGTGGAGGAAAGGGGGACAGAGAGGAGTCGATGTGTGGTGGTGGAGTGACCTGATCTACTTGCCATACAAGAAAGAAGAAAAGAGGCCACTCGATGGTGGTGGTTTGGTGTTAGAGTTTAACCAAGGATAGCTAAAGATGGAGTGAAAGAGAGAGGTCACATGTATGCACACATGCATGTGTAGATGATGGCCACGGTTAGTAGAAGCTAGATATAGCTAGGTGTGTGTAGCATGGGGGTGTAGCATGTGTATGTGTGTAGGTGTGAGATTGCATGCATGTGCATGGTTGAGTCTAGGTGTATGTGTGTGGCACTCACGGTTTAGGATAGATAGATTAATGTGTGTGTGGGTGTGTTTCACACACATGTAGATGCAGGTCTAATGGTGTATGTATAAGACACATGCACACAAGTTAGCTAGGGATTATCAGTGTAGATAGATGTAGCTTTAGGAATACACCAAAATAAAAAGGAGTTGTTATGGTAGAATTGAAGATTAACATGTACAATTCTTAGATAGAGTGAAATCAAATAAACCACCATTCCAATAAAAGAGAGAAACGATCATGAGAAGATAGAAATATTGCATGGGCCATGCAAAGCAATTATTGCACCCCATGTTGATGTAATTTGGGATGTGAAGGAATAATACCACATAGGGTTGAATTAAAATTCAAATAAAAAGAGGGATTCCCATGTAGGTAATTGGAAGAGTTAGAACCAAGATGGAGATGCCAAAGTTAGTAGGTGAGAGGGAGAATAAGAGAGATGCCCTCAACTTCAATTTGGGAATTTAACATATATCAAAACAACCGCAAGACATCAAGAAACAAATACAATTAATAAGGAAAATACAATATGAGGAGAAAAACCATATGAAAGAGGTTTATATGATGCTCAAATGCAATGTGGCATGATGACATGAGCATGATATAATTATGATACAACAATTATATGTAGGACTTAACATTTTATTATTAGACCATGTAGCATTACAGATGTTAGACAGATGGGATGCTACACGCTAGGTTCTGATGGCTTTATAAGCCAGACCTGTGGGAGCCTTTAGGGCACACCACAAGACAACCTAGATTGCTACGTACAACGCGCAACACCTCGCACCGCGAACCTATCTCTGTAACTCGGCGTATTGCTATTATAGTGATTTATAGTAGGAGTAGAGTTTCACCACCGTTGTGGGACTTAAACCTGGATAAGCTATGTTACCTCGTGCCCGCCAACTCTCCGCCTTACCCCACGTCTGTAAACACGTACTGTGAGGACCCCTCCATGGCGTACTCGTCGGCAATACCATGACAAATACGGCCATCAATCTTAGTAATCCGCAATTCTGGTCCTTTGTATAGCAATGCATTCGTCTACGTCACTGAATAGACCTCACCTGTCAGCCCCTTAGACAATCAATAAAGACTATTTTTGAATAATAAAATACCTTAGGACCATATTAAAAAATCATTAGGACCATATTGAAAAAAACATTAATAGGCCATGGCCATGGCCGGTCGATCTTCCCGAGCTCCTCCCGATCCCCATCTTCCTAGAGTTCCTCCTTTGCGCTCGCTCCCTCTCTTATCGCACAAGCCATGGCAGATCGGTCGAGCTCGCTCCTTTCCTCCTCGTGGCACAGGGACTAAACCCGCTGGACGGCCCCAACACGTTTCTCGCTGGCGACATCCTGCTCTGGTGCGACTCCAGCAGAAACCACCGGCGTCAAGGATGCGGTAGAGACGGAGCACCAGCCGTGGCGTTGCCCCTCCCGTTCCACCCTTCCTAGGGCGGACGGAAGAGGTGGAGCGGCGGCTCCTCACTCTGCCTCTCCACGGCGGACAGAAGATGTGAGGCGGGGGCGCGGCCGGCGACACCAACCTGACAATGGGCGGCCCAGCCACAATCAGCGACCAAGCACATGTTTCTCTGGATTTTCCTGTATATTTTCAATTTGCCTCTACTGACCATGAATCGATTTCACTGGATTTCACGACATGTCAAAGAACTGACAGTGAATTAACTTTCTTAGCTGACATTGAATCAATTACAATCGATTTGATGGGATGACATTTAATTGACAACGAGTAGCTTTTGCATGTATTACAAATGCATATAGCATTCGGTTTGCTGTCGGCTCGTTGTGTTCCTGGCTGGATGCGATTGTGGTCGCTGGAGTACACCGTGCTCAACGAGGCCCGTCACCTCCCACGATCGCCGCCCACGTGGCGTCAGCACCACTGCCAGCCGCAGGTCCCCAACAATCATAATAGCAAGGACAATAGTATAGCCAGCTGTTGGTTATAAGCCAAGTGTCATATCATCTATAGCTAACTTAGAGCTAGCATGTACAATAGTGAGCTATAAAAATATATTATTTTAGCATTACATGGCCACCTTTCACTTTCTCAAATTTCCTAGGAACACGTGCTAGAGCTGGCTCTTGCATGAGAGATCACTCTTCTTCTGTCTCATATTCTCTCTCTTCCAACTAGCCAAGGAAATAATATTTTAATCCTTATAGCCAGCTGACTAGAACTTATTGTACTTGCTCTAATACAACACAACGCCTCCGTGGTCCCTGTATCCAATGGCCTAGCCCGCTGCGGGGTGGGCCGGCACGCGACGCGATCTCGCCGCCTCCCCTATGGTGTTAGTTCCATGCTTGGACTTTCAAGGAAGGGCTCTTTTGCAAAATATTACACTGTGTGGACCAGTCAACACCTACCACGTAGACGAATACATTGCTATACAGCGGGCGAGTGACCGTAATGAGATATGCATTGTATTTAGTGATCGTAAATTGCGTATTCCTAAGATCAATGGTCGTATTGAAAAAAGACGACAAGTTTAGGTACTATAGATGGATTTACTCTTTTTGGAAATACAAGACCGCTTCCTTCACTCCCAACCACGTCCTCCACCGCCTAGCGCTAGAGAAGATTTTGGTCGCCACCGGCGTGCTGCACCCACCCAGCCTCGTCCTCTCTCTCTCTGACGAGGGCGCGACCCCTATCGTGACCTCTGTGTCAGCCGTATGGTGTAGATGCCTGAAATCGAACACACGCAGTGATGGGTGATGGCAGTGGCAGCCGCGGGATGCCCGAAATCGAACTTTGACCGAGCATTTGACGGGCACGCCTCCCACACCAAGCCGCCGTTTTCTCTCCCACATCCGGTCGCCGCGCTTGGGATCCCGTCCATGGGTGCGTGAGGTGGGGCGGCCATTCCAAGCAGTGCCCTTCACCTGCACTGTCGGCCCGTCGGCCAGGCTCGAAACTATTGGTTTCTTGATCTGTCAGGATTAACAGATATTATGTCACGTTAACAAACAGAAGGATAAAGGAATAAGTCAAAATTGAAGATAAAGAAGGGAGGCCCATGAGCTAAACGTTCGACCTCACCTGTACGCTAACCAAAGCGTCCTGATCGGGGGCGCTCTAACCAACAATTGGTTTTGGCCCATGTTGCATGCGCTCTTACCCTCGTAAGTGCCTACCCCAGCTGCTCCCCAAAATCACACGATCTGCTCTGATCGCAGGCTGCGCACAACAACGGGATCCATTGAAGCCTCGAGGTGTCGTCCCTGGACAGTGCAGGTGGAGGCCTGTAACACCCCAGTTTTAGCTAATCTAATATTTAGGGTTGTTTGTGCATTCATGAGCATCATCCCTTAAAATGCACACAAAATAAATAAAACAAAACCCTAAAACCCTAATCTTCCCCTCTCTTTGAAAATCCTTCCAAAAGGATTTTGAATATTGTGAAAACTACAAAAGCAATAGAGCCCAAATTGACTAAAGGGCTCCCTGCAGTATTTTATATATTTGCAAACATTCTTTTCCGGTGTTTGCTTCTTTCCGGTAGAATACGATATCTAGATCAAGATCAAAGACCGAGGTCAACACCATCGAAGACCGACGAACAATACTTGACCAACTATAATCAAGTCAAGTACCAGGCTTCCGAAGATCTGCTTATAGGTTATCAACAAACAAGGCAAGCATAGCCCCACACATAAAAGAATCCTATACTTTCAAAGTATTTCATTCTTGCCATGTTGCGTACGATTCTACTGTGGTCTTTTACCGATAGATAGTGTATCCTATCTATTGCATTACTCCCTTGAGCTTATATTACCCGATCCACTGCTCCTAGCATAACTAGGTTTGGCTTATGTGCACTGCTAGAGCTTTTATCTGTGTCTTGCTTAGCCATGCTTAGCTATCAGTGCTGGTTCATCCAGAAGATGTACCAAATGCAGAGAATCTAGTATGACAGGAGAACGAGGTATACTGATGAGGTAAGATCAGTGGTAAAGGTTAAACATGCTAAGGCTTGTATGGGAGGCCACGGTGCGATGTGGTTTTTCTAGTCCCATGCTCGCCACTACTAGGAACCGAGTTCTTGCCTTTGGAACCGAGACGAGCGTACAACCACACGGGGCTTGGGAACCCCTCCACTAATTAACTTGCCTAGTAGATTCCATGAGTCACATAGTTCAGGCATTCCATTCGACATGCATTCTGGATCTTCTCGAAGGCGGTGAAGGAGGTGCATTCATATAGGTAGGTAAGCGTGGCCGGGGTTGCTTGGGGTCGATGGAGCCCCTGGTAAACCAACCTCACCTCACATCTCTAGGGACCAGCTTCGGGATTTGACCCGTTATGGCGGAACCATCCTTAGGGTGTGACTCATGGTCTCGGCGAAAGCAAGGTAAAGTTCGTCGCCAACCACCCTCTGCCGGCCTTCCAAGGAAGAGGGCTAATGATCTGGCATTAAGAGTCGGTTGGTACGTGTGGGTAAAGTTGTACACCCCTGCAGGGTTAAATCTTTTCGAAAAGCCGTGTTCACGGTTATAAACGCTTGGTGACCGAATTCTAAGATCATAGAGAACTATAACCTAATCGTAAAACTTGATAGTTCAACGTGTGCTTAAGGATGCTTCCTCATGGGTACGAGGGGTGATCCTAGTTGTGAGATGAGGATTACCTTGGTGGATATCAAAAGATTATGATCAATTCTTCGAAGATGTCGCTCTCTTATCCCCTTTTAAAATATTCTGATTAGACGAGCTTCTTCTCCCTCTTGTTTTACAAAACAAAGATGACTTTATGCAAAATAACCCCACCAGCCATAAGTCTTGCGGAGTACACCCCATACTCACCCTTGCTTTGTTGATACTTTCAGAGTAAGTGTTCCCTAAAGATGAGTTCCGTACGACATCGACACCGACGAGTAGCTTGGGGTTCCCGGCCGACAGCTTGGAATCTATGGGCTGGGACGTCATCGTTATGCTTCAGGCCTCTTAGGCCATTTGTTAAGTTTGCTATACTTAATACCATAATTTTCCTTCCGTTGTTTGATGTTTGTGGTCACTGACCTCTGCTTGTAATATTTTGGTTCTTCGCTCAGTTATGAGCTTGCTGTAATAGTTTTTGTGTCGTAGGGTTACTGTTGTGTTACCGATTTCTCACTGGATATCCTCGAGCTCTAGGTTAAGCTTATGTCAGACTAAGGTTTAGGATTTGTTTAACCCTGATCCCGGGGGTGTCACAGTTTTTGGTATCAGAGCAGTACCGACCGTAGGAAAACCTTGCTATTGGTCGATGTTGAGTCTAATGCTTGTGAAAACTATCTTAAAGCTGAAAAGTATTTGTGAAAACTCTAGTATGCTTCTTTTCTCCTTATCCACTTTCGCTCTAACTCTGGGTGATCTTATCTTGTGTTGAATTTGAAAAGTTTTGATATCTTTTCTAGTCTTTCAAAACTCAGGTGCCTTCTGGGCATGTCGTTTCCCAGCTAGTTGACCTAGTGTAGAGTTCTCTATAGTCAGTGTGTGTTGTGTTCCTTGTTTCGTCTTGCTCTGTTTTGTTTGAGAGATTCCTTTTCATCATGATCTCTCTGTCTTATGGGCCTACAATATTATATTGTAGGATCCATAGTGTTCTATTCTAGGCTTCGAGGTTTCCTTTTGCCTCGTGTGCCTCCTTTTTATTTGTTTCGGTACTTCAGAAGTTCTTTCTTCTCTTGGAAGCTACCTCGTGATTACTATCTTGAAGTGTACTCTATGTCACTCAAGTAGTAGTTACTTTTTTCTCGGGTATTAACCCTTGGACTTGAACTGAAGATCCCGGATTGTGCTGGATTCTAGTGTTATGAATCTTGTACATGAAGCTGATCTTTAACCCAAGATCCATTTCATTGTCCCCTGTTGTTAATGTTAAAATATTACCTCAGGATGGCTGGTACTACCATTCAAGCCTTCAAGCTTGTGGTCTTTGTCGTGATTGAATTGTGACAATTAAGGACTTCCCCTACCACTAGTTATGGCATATGTTCTTTAATGGAACCAAATAGATCACGACAAGAGTACTCCTCATGAGTCTCGCATCTATATTTGTGACTCTGCCCCACCTCTCTAACCTTTGCATTGGTTTTTGGAAGATGGATAATCTATGCATCTACATCTCAGGATTCTATCCTGATAATGTTCCTTTTCCCCTTGTTGTTTCTGACCTTTATCTACCAGTTCATAGCCAAGTAGTAAATGTGCATTGGTGTCTTCCGATGCAAGATACTCTTGTGGTTCGTCAAGACAAACCATTGCGGGATGTCAGGAGAAACAAACTCCAGTACCTTGTCATATCTAGGACCAGGTCAAAGTGTTGTAATCCGCAGATAAGAAGGCACTAACTGTCTTATGTTCTGTTCTACCTTAAAGTATCACACTCTTATATACTACGAGGTCGTGCTGAGTTTCATGACCCTCGTAATGAAGTGGTGCTCTTACATATTATTACCCACCCTTCCTACGAGCTTTCATGCTCGTGAATGATGCGTGTGCGTAATAATGTGGCCATCTGAGATTCTTAGCAATCATTATTGCTTTGAACTACAAGGACATTTGTGTCATTCTTAGCATGATGGTTAACCCTATCACTAAGCAAAGGATGATTGTGTTACCAAGTCCGTTAGTCCGGTACACTCTCGTCGGTCAAAGAGTTAGGCTTGTGCTGAAACTCTGAGACTGTGTCTTCTTGCCTTACCAAGCAAGTTTCCTCTCGAACTAAGTGACATATCGGTGGTTCGTAATAGTCTAGATGTCTACTAGAAGTATCGCCATGTTGCCAGATGACTGTGTTGTCAAGTTCTTGAGCAAGAAAGTTCTCTGAACTGCTCCTTTCTCCAAGGATCCGTGGTGGATACCCTGAACTAGTTGGTGGAGCTTAAACAACAACTTGGAGAGTTGTAAGACAAAAGTTCCATCTGACTTAGTTTATCTTAAAGGGATGTCTAATTCTATTCGTGCTGAAGAAAGATAGTGTTTCCTTTGTGGATATGTTATCTTCCCCACTTTTGATTTGATTTGGGTTATTGTCAAATCAAACTCAGTTCCAAGGACTATCTTGATGATGTTTCTACTCGTGATGTTTCACTTGAGTACATCTTCATGTCCCTTGGTCTGACCAATATTCTGCTTTGTTCATACAACATATGAGTTCATCCAAATGGAGTATCTCGATAAGTTTGTTGTTGAGACCATCGATAACATCCTTACCTTCGCCATGCTAGAATAGATTCATATGGAACAATTGGCATTAATGTTGGAAACTTTCTAAGAACCGTCTGTGGGTCGTCTCGAAGTATGTGTTCTGGATGTTAGAAGTGATCCTCTCCGATTCACGAACAATTGTTGAAAGATGTCGTCGTGGATTTGAGAAGAGCTATCTTTGTTCCCTTAAGGACGCATGTGTGTTTTGTTGCAAGAACTTGATGTATGAGAAGTTTTCTCCGACAAGTTGCTAATACATATTCTAGCAATTTAGCTCAGTCTCTTGGAGCTTAACACTGTAGTCCATGTCTTGAGAATCTAGTAACTTTACCTTTGTAGTAAATGTTGCACACTTTCTATTCAGACATGCTGAGTCTGAAGTATCATCTCACCTAACCAAATCTGAATCTCAAGCAGATACGATGGTTGGTGTTCCTCAAGGTTTTGACATAGGTTTATTTGTAAATCTGGCAAGATTGATGTAATGGTTGATACAACTAGACGGAATACCTACTGCCATATTCAATTGAATCAGCAAATAACAACCACTCTTCATGAGGCATCTTCTATGAGTTAATCATAGGAGTTGTTCTTATGGTTTCCTTTGTATCCGAAGTCCGACCTTTACTTGATGTTAGCTTTCTCAAACATCAAGGAGAACATTTAAAGTAGTGTTGCTACTCGCTCGGTCGATCCTCCAGACCCTTTTTATGTTGGTAAGCGTTATTGAGCCAAGTAACTAAAGTCTGAGAATGAAGTTTCTTTTTCCTCATGCCATCAGGAATCTTCTTACCTATTCAACTGGTGGTGTAAAAGTGATATCACGATCCTTGGCAAAGAATCGGATAATCCTGGATGAATAAAGAGTTTCTTCGTTCTCGATCATGTTCGAAGAGCGACTATGATTTTGGTAATCAGAAGTTCCTCTTGATACATATTCTTTGTGACTCTTACGAGTCCTCGCCACAAAACACCTTTCCGTCTTGACCTTCTGTTGAACGAAGAGTGATCCTTCTGTATCAAAATTAGATCAACAGTTTGGTTATCCGTATCTGTATATCCCTGAAAGCTCTACTTAAGCCGTCTAGTAGAGTTTCCACTCTCAAAGTCTGTGGTCATGCTCTTTCTGTTGTAAGCTTTTCCTTTTCAGAAGCTTAAGCTCTTCTAAAACTCCATGGTCTCAATCCTTATGAAGACCGTCTATCTAACAACTTGAAACATTCTCCTCTTGTTTCCTCCTTTACCTTGATGTGTTTCATGTTTGCCATCTCAGAGTTGTTTTGAACACTCCTTTCATGAGTTGACCATGAGATACTCTGTGTGTTGTTAGTGTGTTTTCCTCTTATCCCTAGAAGTGACCCTGTTTCTTTCTCCCTCTGTCTCTCTTCCTACCTTTGGAATCTCGGGTCGAGATTCTCGTAAGGGGGATAGAGCTGTAACACCCCAGTTTTAGCTAATCTAATATTTAGGGTTGTTTGTGCATTCATGAGCATCATCCCTTAAAATGCATGCAAAATAAATAAAGCAAAACCCTAAAACCCTAATCTTCCCCTCTCTTTGAAAATCCTTCCAAAAGGGTTTTGAATATTGTGAAAACTACAAAAGCAATAGAGCCCAAATTGACTAAAGGGCTCCCTGCAGTATTTTATATATTTGCAAACCTTCTGGTATTTTTGAAATGGCTCAAAATAGATTTGAAAATGGTTTTCAAATGAAAAAGGGAAAAACAGGAAAAAAAAAAAAGGTTTTGCTAAAAAACAAATAGAGCCAGAAGCTCTAGGCCAGCCTAGTTCTTCCCTCTCTTCTCCCTATCACCCACGCGCAACACCCTGTAGCCGCAGCCGGCCCAAGTATGCCCAGCTCCCGGCCTATACCGCATTGGCCCCTTCTTTCTCCTTCGTCCTTGTCGACGACAACACGAAGCAGCTGCCTGGAAGCTCCTCCGCCGTTCGCCGATGCAGCGATGCACGCCGAGCGCCAAGATTCCCGCCGCCGCCCCCGGATGCCTACAAGACCCCTTGCGCCGCCGCAGATAACCCTATCCCCTCGCTCTCTCCTCTCGCCTCTCTCTCGCCGCTTGCGTGAAACCCTACCTTGCCGGCCACCGGTGCCCTGCTGTTCCCAACCACCCCTCGCCCATCTGAGGCCATAGGCATGACCGTCGTTGTCTCCTTGTTCTTACCCGCCAAGGTTAGCAAGCCGGGAAGGCCCTACCTCGCCGGAATCATGCTCGTCCTCACCGTCGGCCGCCGCAGTCATGTCGTCGATTCGTCGCCATTCGACCTTCCCCGGCCTCGCCGAACCCTCCATCCCGCTTCTGGTGAGCTCGCGGTCCTTGTGGACGATCTCCCTGCCTCCCTTTCTCTTTGCTTCGAGCTCGCACCGCACGCCGCCGTCGGCCACCGCCAGAATTCGCCGTTGCCGCTCCTCCGGTGACCTATTCGCAGCGGCGCCGCCAGGTTTAGGTCCGTCTTGCCACGCTGCATCCAACCCGCGTAACCGCACTATCCCGTGAGCCCGCTATCGCCGTCCCCGCCGCCGATCCGAAGGATCCTTGCCGGTGTGACGTCACCCATGCGTCAGCAGAGCGCGGGTCAACCCGGTCAAACATGGGTGGGTCCCGTTTGCTGGCGTGGCAGCTGAGGTGGCCTAGGGCCCCTCTGTCAGCTATAGTGGGTAGCTTCTGCCCGGTGAAAAACAGCCCAACCCTGTGCTGATGTCAGCCTTATGTCATGCTGACGCAATAAAAGGTTTTTAATTGTTTAATAATTCAGAAAAGTTTCAAATCTTATAAATTCAATAAGTAATTATTTATAAGTCAGAAAAATATGTATAATATATCAAAATGTTCAGAAAAATGAGATCTTTACAATAAACTCATAATAATGCATTGTTCAACAACTTTAACTGCAAGTTTAATTAGATAACTAAATGAACCCCCGCAGGTGATCCCGAAGTCTCCCCTGTATTAGGGTCTGGACCCTTCGGATCTCGCTTAAATTGCCAAGCATGATTTAGGGTTTCATTTCAATACAATTTAATTTGTAATATCATCATCCTTGCTTGAGCATTGCATCGATGCCATCTGTTGATTGTTGTTTCCCCTTTCTTTCGGGTGTTTGCTACTTTCCGGTAGAATACGATATCGAGATCGAGATCAAGATCGAAGACCGAGGTCAACACCATCAAAGACCGACGAACAATACTTGACCAACTATAATCAAGTCTTATAGGTTATCAACAAACAAGGCAAGCATAGCCCAACATATAAAGGAATCCTATACTTTGAATCCTATACTTTCAAAGTATTTCATTCTTGCCATGTTGCATACGATTCTACTGTGCTCTTTTACCGATAGAGAGAGTATCTTATCTATTGCATTACTCCCTTGAGCTTATATTACCTAATCCATTGCTCCTAGCATAACTAGGTTTGGCTTATGGGCACTGCTAGAGCTTTTATCTGTGTCTTGCTTAGCCATGCTTAGCTGTCAGTGCTGGTTCATCCAGAAGATGTACCAAATGCAGAGAATCTAGTATGATAGGAGAATGAGGTATACTGATGAGGTAAGATCAGTGGTAAAGGTTAAACATGCTAAGTCTTGTACGGGAGGCCACGGTGGGATGTTGTTTTTCTAGTCCCATGCTCGCCACTACTAGGAACCGAGTTCTTGCCTTTGGAACCGATACGAGCGTACAACCACATGGGGCTTGGGAACCCCTCCACTGATTAACTTTCCTAGTAGATTCCATGAGTCACATAGTTCGGGCGTTCCATTCGACATGCATTCTGGATCTTCTCGAAGGCGGTGAAGGAGGTGCATTCATACAGGTAGGTAAGCGTGGCCGGGGTTGCTTGGGGTCGATGGAGCCCCTGGTAAACCAACCTCGCCTCACATCTCTAGGGACTGGCTTGGGATTTGACCCGTTACGGCAGAACCATCCTTAGGGCATGACTCATGGTCTTGGCAAAAGCAAGGTAAAGGTCATGGCCAACCACCCTCTGCCGGCCTTCCAAGGAAGAGGGCTAATGATCTGGCATTAAGAGTCGGTTGGTACGTGTGGGTAAAGTTGTACACCCCTGCAGGGTTAAATCTTTTCGAAAAGCCGTGTTCACGGTTATAAACGCTTGGTGACCGAATTCTAAGATCATAGAGAACTATAACCTAATCGTAAAACTTGATAGTTCAACGTGTGCTTAAGGATGCTTCCTCATGGGTACGAGGGGGTGATCCTAGTTGTGAGATGAGGATTACCTTGGTGGATATCAAAAGATGATGATCAATTCTTCGGAGATGTCGCTCTCTTATCCCCTTTTAAAATATTATGATTAGACGAGCTTCTTCTCCCTCTTGTTTTACAAAACAAAGATGGCTTGATGCAAAATAACCCCACCAGCCATAAGTCTTGCGGAGTACACCCTGTACTCACCCTTGCTTTGTTGATACTTTCAGAGCAAGTGTTCCCTAAAGATGAGTTTCCTACGACATCGACACCGACGAGTATCTTGGGGTTCCCGGCCGGCAGCCTGGAATCTATGGGCTGGGACGTCATCGTTATGCTTCAGGCCTCTTAGGCCATTTGTTAAGTTTGCTATACTTAATAGCATAATTTGCCTTCTGTTGTTTGATGTTTGTGGTCAATGACCTATGCTTGTAATATTTTGGTTCTTCGCTCATTTATGAGCTTGCTGTAATAATTTTTGCATCGCAGGTTTACTATTGTGTTACCGATTTCTCACTGGATATCCTCGAGCTCTAGGTTAAGCTTATGTCAGGCTAAGGTCTGGGATTTGTTTAACCCTGATCGCGGGGGTGTCACAAGGCCTGAGGGGATTAGGGTGATCCCTAGATCATTTGCTACTGCAATGACTACCCCATCTAAATCAACCCTTCCTCAAGCCTGCAACAAGCAGGCAATGGCAAACCAAAATAGATGCATGGGAGTATGATTCGCACATTAAGGAAATAAATCCCCAATTTTTTGGGGTTAGAACCCTAACCCTAAACAAAAGCACATACGAATTTTGGCACTTACCAAAAACAGCTACGTCGTCGCCTTTCCCCTCCGGGCAGCGCCCACTGATGACCCACAAGTATAGGGGGTGTATCGCAATATTTTCGAGGGAAATGAAACCCAATTTATTGATTCGACACAAGGGGAGCCAAAGAATATTTATAAGCCTTAACAACTGAGTTGTCAATTCTGCTGCACCTGGAAACAATCTTGCTCATAGCAGTTTATCAGTAGCAACAGTTTTGTAGTAGGAATAGTAAAGTAGCAGCAGTAGTAAAGTAAAGATAGCAGTAATAATAGAAGTAAATAGTAGGATTCGAGTGCGGTAGGCATAGGGATGGATGGACGGCCGTTGCATGGACAAGACAATTCACATGGCAATCAGAACATAGGGAAATTGTAGATAAAATAAGATAAAGCATCCAAGTACTAGATAATCCTAGGCATGTGTTCCATATATAGTCATACGTGCTCGCAATGAGAACTTGCACAACATCTTTTGTCCTGCCAGCCCGTTTGCAGCGGGGCCTCAAGGGAACTACTGGCAATTAAGGTGCTCCTTTTAATAGAGCACCGGAGCAAAGAATTAACACTCCGTGAACACATGTGATCCTCACATCAAAGCCATTCCCTCCGGTTATCCCAATTTCTATCACTTCGGGGCCATTGGTTCCAGACAACAACATGTGTATACAACTTGCAGATAAGACCATAAACAATACTATCATAATGAATCAATAACATGTTCATATCTGAAATCATGGCACTCGGGCCCTAGTGACAAGCATTAAGAACAACAAGTCGCAACAAAGTCATAAAGCACTAATAAAAGATACTAGGTACCATGCCCTAACAATTCGATGCCATTACATGAACGATCTCATCCAATCCCTACCATCCCCATAGCCTACAGCGGGGGATTACTCACTCATAGATGGGGGAAACATGGATGGTCGATGGAGAAGCGATGGTGATGATGATGGCGATGATCTCCTCCAATTCCCCGTCCCGACAGGGTGCCAGAACGGAGTTTCTGGTGCTATTTCGTAGAATCTGGTGGTGGCGGCGGAGCGGAACTCCTTCTAGAAAAACGTCGACCCCCCCTGAGTTTTTAGGTCAGAAGGCAACTTATAGGCAAAGAGGGAGACCAAGGGGGAGTCTGGGGTGGCCAGACCACCCCCTGGCGTGGCCTGGGCTTGCCCGCACGGCCAGATGGTGTGGCCTGGGCCCAGCCCCCCTCCGCCTCGTATTCTGGCTTCGGGAGTCTTCTGGTGAAATAGGATTTTTGGCATATTTTTCGGAATTTTTCCTGATAGTTGATTTTCTGCACAAAAAGTAGACACCAAGGCAATTCTGCTGAAAACAAGTCAGTCCGTGTTAGTTGCATCCAAATCACACAAGTTTAGAGGAGAAACAATAGCAAAAGTGTTCGGGAAAGTAGATACGTTTTGGACGTATCAACTCCCCCCAAGCTTAGCTTATTGCTTGTCCTCAAGCAATTCAGTTGAAAACTAAGTGCGATAAAAGAACTTTCACGAACACATTTGCTTCATATGATGTATATATTCTCAGCATGTGATCAACTACTTAGACAATTCATAATAAGGAGTATGCAACTAAGTTTACTTAATAGGCATTGCAAGCTATGAAGAGATTCCAACTCAAAAATAATAAGTAGCATGAAGCATAAACATAAGCAACATTACAATGCTCATAACAAGGTATGATAGAGTGGTATCTTGCTTGCCTTTGATTGTGAATTCCAAGGCACCTCTGAAGTTCAGGTGAAGACTAGAAGTAAAGATATCAAAGATACAAGCATCAAAGTCATAACACAAATAATCAAGTTTTGAGACAAGCACAAAGAATGAAAACTATGCTCTCAAGAAGGTGCTCAAAGAATATGTGGAGACTCAACAAGTAAAAGAAAAGGTTTTAAATAGTTTGAAAGGCTCCCAAATGCTGAAAGTATGGTACTCGTTAGGTTTGATCTCTCATTGCCCCTATCATAAGCATCTTTAAATGGTTAAGGTTAAAGTGACACAACTAAGAGGATATGTTTTACAAGTTATAAATCGAAGTCTCATGCCCCTTACTTACGAAGACCGATCTCATGCTACTCAACTTCAGTCACGAGTAAGCTCTTGTCATTGTAAGTATATACGTATCACAGAGAACCGCCAACGGGGTACCCCTTGCACATGATACAGGAGCTATCCCATAATCAAAATGACAAGGCAAGCAGACAATGAGCATCTCAGCAATCTTTTTATTTACTATGTGCATAGATTTTTATTGAGGATGCTTCATAGAATGCTCATTATGGTTATGCTGCAAGTTTCCACCATGATTAGGCATGGCTTAGGCTAGCGGCCCAGGCGTTTCTCTAACATACATAGAAACTCCATGATCTTACAAGTTCCACTTTTATTTCACACCGCTGGGATCCATAAGCAAAAGAACATGATATCAACGAGGTACTAAGTACCAATGCAATGTTGAAAGCGTTCCCCATGATACATGGTTCTGCTAACTTCAACTTATAAAGCGCAAGCATATACACAACAAAGAAGGACGCAATGGTTCAGGTTTATTAAATGCAAGAAAATAAAGTGTGCCATCAAGTTCGTGAGAGCTTTACTAACTAACTTTCTCATAACAAACAAACATTTTATTCGGAAGAAAACAAGGCATATTGAATATGCATGGAAGTAGCGAATGATGCTAATAGGTAGGTATGGTGGACACTTTGGCAATATTTGGTTTTAGGGAGTTGGAAACATGAGTAAAATACTCAGTGAAAGTGAAGGCTAGCAATAGTAAGGGAGCGACAAACGAGAGAGCAGTAGCTGTCATAATCATGCTTGCAACAAAACAGGACTAATCATGGCATGAAAGTGATTCAAGATCCTCAAGGCAAAATAATTCATTGAGGCTTAACTGATTATTTCAGTCATGTGCATGCGTGAGCATGTGCCAAGTCAATTCAAATGAAACATTCACAGGAGAATACCACGGTGTCATACCAAGTTATGAATAACGTAATGCAAGCAAACATTCATATGACATGCTACAAACTATTAGCAAGCTGGAACTAATCATACGAAAGCAAGAACTACTAAGCATCCAAAGATAACATACACCCTACACGAATAGGCTAAGCATGCCCACAATGATGAGTATATGTACAAAAATGAAAACAAGTAGAGTTCGTTACCAGCCTCTTACCACACCGCAAGTTGTCATTAATCCTCTTTATTGCTCTTCACTTGTGTGGCTTGAATAATAATATGAAACCAATATCCACTAAGGACTACTGAACCCTATAGAAAACTCACAAAACCAAAGAAGAACGACAAATATTTTTGTTGTTTTTGATTTTAAGAAATAAGAACCAAAAAAGGAAAAACAAGCAAAGCAAAATCTTTTTGGGTTTTTCGAATAGTTCAAACAAAGCAAAAAGGGAAAAGCAAACCAAGGCAAAGAGAAAAAGAAGCAAACCAAAGAGAAACAACAGAAATATTTTTGGTCTCCCCCCAAGATTAGGCTTTTGGCCTAAGTGGGTATCAATCCCAAGCCGGCTAGGATGACGTGTCTCCGTAGTATGACGAGGAGGTACCCTCATCCTGGTGCGAGCTCGAGTACGTCCCTCCGTAGTGTGCGGAGTAATCGTAGGAGGGTACATCCTCATGGTGCTGCTCGTGGAAACCCAGCAAGCGAAGCTCCTCGTCCACCTCCTCCTTAGAGCGCGACCACGGTCTCCTGTGAACACTAAACAAAGAAGACTGTGGCAAGGGGATCTCCCTCTCATCCCCGTCAGTAAACAACATCCTATATACTAGACTGTCCAAATCAGAAGCAGCAGCGACAAAGTGATGAGTTTTCATAGCAACAACGTCAAGCCTTTGTGGTGCCAATACAGTATCATTGGGGTCCACTAAAAGACCTAATGCATTGACCATACGCGAGGCAATTGTGCCCCCATAGATAGGCCCCCTAGCAGCTAGGCGGCGAGCAATAAGCGAGCCAAGATTGTACCGAGTGTCATTGTTGAGCGCAGCAGCAAGGAAAGCTAAATGATAATTGGAGATATTACTTGTGTTCTCCCTACCAAGTATGCTAGTGGCAAGATAGTATGCAAAGTATCTAAGAGCAGGGAGTTGGATGTTTCTTATCTTTCCGTGCTGCGCCACGCGGTCATCATCATTGGTCACCCCTCGGTAAAGCTCCAGCAAATTAGCGTGTCGCCCTTGAATTTTCTTCACGGTCCCTGTCATGCTTACACCTACAACACTGCAACATCTTTCCAATGGCATGGTAAAGGGCAGATTATAAATTTTGAAAGAGGCATTTGACTGATAGGGCATGTTAGTAAACGCGAAGCTCTCAACAAAGGTTTTGGTGAGCATAGCATATTGCTCACTCTCATATTGCATATATGAGGTCAAACCAACCCTCTCAATCAGTAGCAAGAAATCATCAAGAATCCCTGCATCTTGTAAGAAAGTAAAACAAGGAAAAGTAGATGGGTGAGCATCCCCATCATCCCTTTCATTACCAATACGAGTTGCAATGAGATCTTCGTTGTATGATGGCCTAAACTGAGAGGCTGATCTTGAGGGCCTCGACCTCCTAGGTGCATCCCTCTCAAATATCTCTCCAAAGGTATGGTTGTTCATGCTTGGTATTCTGAAATTTTAACACCTATTAAACAAGTGATTGCAAAGTGAATAAAATGAAGGATTCTACTCATAGGGACTTGTAAGAGGCCTAAACATGCATAAAAACTATATCTCTAAGCATCAAACAAGCTTACAAGCTCTCATAACCTGTCACCTACAGCAGCAAAATACTCAAGATATAATCCACTAAACACAAATCTACTTGGACAAGGGGAGGAGTCACATACCAGAGAACAAGTGCTCCAAATTTCAGCAACAAAGATGGGCTGAGCAAGGAGATCAAAAAAATCGAGAGCAAGCACAGCAAGAACGCGATTTTGAGCAATGAACTAGAGCTTACTCAGGAGAGAGAAGAAAGTGGTAGGTGAGAGAGTTAGTGGAGGGCCAGGGGTGGCCCACACCATGGCATGGCGCCACCCAGGGCAGGTGGTGAGCCTGCCTGGTGGGTCCCCCTGGTACCCTCCAGGCACTCTTCTGCCCCTTTTTTCACGTAAAAATTTACTATGAATTTTCTGGAATTTTTTGAGACACATTATTTTTGGGCATTTTTCAGGTATAGAAGAATGATTTTCTGACAGACAGATTTTTTTTTGGAATGATGCAATGACAAAACAAGGCTAGAACTATAGAACGTCTAAGACACTCTAACATGCAAGCAACTAACAATAAAAAGGAGAACTAAACGAAAGCAAAACTAAAATGGATAGAATAGAAGTAAACGGAGATAATCACGGTGAAAACATTGTTTTGTTCAATGAAATCCTTTTGTTAACAAGGTTGATCAGGTCTTGTTACCAAAAAAAATTCATATAAGACAAAACTTTGTATTCCACTAATGATTATGTTACCTCAACCTTGATAGCAATGGTCCCAATCATAATAGTTTCAAAATTTTCTCTTGGTATGGGACAATATATTTCTCCAACTTGAATGCCATCAACATGTTCAATTGAATTCAAACCATAAGTCCTTTCAATCTTCTTGGGGAAATAGACAGTATGTTCCTTGTCAACATTGAAAGTCACCTTTCCTTGATTACAATTAATAACAGCTCCTGCAGTATTAAGAAAAGGTCTCCCAAGAATAATGGACATATTATCATCTTCAGGAATTTCAAGCACAACAAAATCAGTTAATATCAAGCAATTATGAGCCACTTGAACAGGTACATCCTCACATATACCAATAGGAATAGTGGTAGATTTATCAGCCATTTGCAAAGATATATCAGTTGGTATCAGTTCGTCTAGTTGAAGCCTCGTATAGAGAGAGAAAGGCATAACACTAACTCCAGCTCCCAAATCACACAAAGCAGTTCTAACATAACTGTTCTTAATAGAGAAAGGGATAGTTGGAATCCCTGGGTCTCCAAGTTTCTTTGGAACCTTACCATTAAAGGAATAATTAGCAAGCAAAGTAGAAATTTCTTCATTAGGGATCTTCCTTTTATTTGAGATAATATCCTTCATATACTTTGAGTAAGGAGGCAATTTAATAGCATCAGTCAAAGGAATTTGCAGGAATAAAGGTTTCATCCACTCATAAAACTTATTATAGTGTTCATCTTCCTTTGACTTGTGTTTCTTATCAGGGAAAGGCATAGGTTTTTGGACCCAAGGCTCTCTTTCACTACCATGTTTCTTAGCAACAAAATCTTCTTTAGTGTATTTAGTATTCTTAGTGTGCTTTTCAGGTTCTTCTTCAACTTTTTCTTCATTTGGAGCTTCATTTTCCTCATTACCACTTTCAATTTCAGCATCAGAGATAGATATACTATTAGGATCTATAGCAGGTTCAGAGGGTTCTACAACAGTCTTATGTTTCTTTTTCCTTTTCTTACGAGTAGAGCCACTATTTTTAGCTTGTTGAGAATCCTCCTCAATTCTTTTGGGATGTCCCTCAGGATATAGAGGATCCTGGGTAGCAGCACCACTTCTAGTTCTAATTTCATAAGCATGTTTTTCTTTAGCAGCATTAACTAGCAAGTCTTTTTGCACTTTAATGAGCTGATCTATTTGAGTTTGAACCATTTGAAAGTGTTTAACAATCATTTTAACATCATTAGAGGTTCTTTCCACAATATCTTTCAACTCAACAATAGCTCTAGTGTTTTCCATTAGATGATTTTGCACCCTTTTATTAAAATTATCTTGCTTAGCAATAAAGATATCAAATTCTTCTAAGCATTGATCAGGAGGTTTAGAGTAAGGGATATCACCTTCATCAAAGTGTTGGAGAGAGTGTACCTCAATAGTGGATGAGTAGGGGATAGACTTACATAATTCTTCTATAGGAGGTAAATTCTTGAAATCTGCAGCTTTAATTCCCTTCTGCTTAAGACATTTCTTAGCTTCCTTCATCACTTCATCATTTAATTCAATAACTCCCCTCTTCTTTGATGTTGGAATAGGCACTGGTATAGTAGGTTCAGGTACAATTACTTCAGGTATAGCTTGTTCAAGATGAGTCCAATCTTCATAGTTCTTACTTATTTTAGCCATTAATTCCTCAGCTTCCTTAGGAGTCCTATTCCTGAAAACACAATCAGCACAACTATCTAGGTATGTCCTAGATTCTTCGGTTAGTCCATTATAAAATATATCAAGAAGCTCATTCTTTGGTAATGGACTTCCAGCCTGTGCATGAATCAGAGCACAAAATCTTGCCCATGCTTCGGGCAATATCTCTTTTTCTCCCCGTTTAAAATCAAAAAGTTCCTGCAAAATAGCATGTCTAGCACTAGGAGGAAAATATTTCTGCAGGAAAGTACTAATCAAGCAATCAGGGCTATCAATAGATCTAGGAGGTAAATTACTAAACCAAGTTTTAGCTTCTCCTTCAAAGGAAAAGGGAAAATCTTAGCAACAAAGTAAGTACGCATCTTAATATCATCAGAAAACAAGCCACTCATGGTAGAAAGTTCATTCATATGTGCTACCGCACTTTCATTCTTAGTCCCACAAAAAGGTTCTTTCTCAACAATAGCTATGTAAGATAGATCGAGAGAGAAATCATAATCTTCATCTATAATGTTTATGGGAGAAGCAGCAAACTTAGCAATAGGAGACAATTTGGTCTAATAGTATGCCTCTCAAGGAGACTCTTAGCAGCGCTCCTATCATGGGTGTTTTTACATTCTTTAATAAATTCATCAGTCATCTCAACATAACCATCTTCAATATCATAACTTTCACTAGACTCAGGTGAACTAACAAGTGTAGTAGTGTCTTCATTAGGAGTTTCAGTATTTCTAGCTATAGTTCTAGCAATCGTAGCATCTAGGAAAGGACCTAATGAACCACTCTTATCAAGAACAGTAGAAGCAACATCATAAGCTTCAGAAGTTTTAGATTCAACAGTAGTAGCAGTGTGTGTAGCATGTGTATGTGGTGGTGTAATGAGCTTACTCATAACAGATGGTGAATCAAGAGCAACAGAGGTGTTCGGAACCGTACCTCTTCTTGTAGTGGATGGTAAAATAGGAACCTTTCCATCATGAGACTTACCCATGATGGATGGATAGCAGCGAACAATAGAGAATCCAAGTGAACTTGATAAATAAAGCTATGCTCCCCAGCAACGGCGCCCGAAAATAGTCTTGATGACCCACAAGTATAGGGGGTGTATCGCAGTATTTTCGAGGGAAGTGAAACCCAATTTATTGATTCGACACAAGGGGAGCGAAAGAATATATATAAGCCTTAACAACTGAGTTGTCAATTCAGCTGCACCTGGAAACAATCTTGCTCACAGCAGTTTATCAGTAGCAATAGTTTTGTAGTAGGAATAGTAAAGTAGCACAAGTAGTAAAGTAAAGACAACAGTAATAATAGCAGTAAACAGTAGGATTCAAGTGCGGTAGGCATAGGGATGGATGGACGGGCGTTGCATGGACAAGACAATTCACATGGCAATCAAAACATAGGGCAATTGCAGATAAAATAAGATAAAGCATCCAAGTACTAGATAATCCTAGGCATGTGTTCCATATATAGTCATACGTGCTCGCAATGAGAACTTGCACAACATCTTTTGTCCTGCCACCCGTTTGCGTGGGGCCTCAAGGAACTATCGGCAATTAAGGTGCTCCTTTTAATAGAGCACCGAGCAAAGCATTAACACTCCGTGACCACATGTGATCCTCACATCAAAGCCATTCCCTCCGGTTATCCCGATTGCCACTTCGGGCCATTGGTTCCGGACAACAACGTGTGTATACAACTTGCAGATAAGACCATAAACAATACTATCATAATGAATCAATAACATGTTCAGATCTGAAATCATGGCACTCGGGCCCTAGTGACAAGCATTAAGCACAACAAGTCGCAACAAAGTCATAAAGCACTAATAAAAGATACTAGGCACCATGCCCTAATAATCCGATGCCATTACATGAACGATCTCATCCAATCCCTACCATCCCCATAGCCTATAGCGGGGGATTACTCACTCATAGATGGGGGAAACATGGATGGTCGATGGAGAAGTGATGGTGATGATGATGGTGATGATCTCCTCCAAATCCCCGTCCCAGCAGGGTGCCAGAACGAAGTTTCTGGTGCTGTTTCGTGGAATCTGGTGGTGGCGATGGAGCGGAACTCTTTCTGGAAAAACATCGAACCCCCTTGAGTTTTTAGGTCAGAAGGCAACTTATAGGCGAAGAGGGACCACTCTCGGCACGACTGGCTTGCCCAAGGCGCCAGTGGTGTGGCCTGTGCCCAGCCCCCCTCCGTCTCGTATTCTGGCTCCGGGAGTCTTCTGGTGAAATAGGATCTTTGGCATATTTTCCGGGATTTTTCCTGATAGTTGATTTTTTGCACAAAAAGTAGACACCAAGGCAATTCTGCTGAAAACAGCGTCAGCCCGTGTTAGTTGCATCCAAATCACACAAGTTTAGAGGAGAAACAGTAGCAAAAGTGTTCGGGAAAGTAGATACGTTTTGGACGTATCACCCACTGCTGCATGAGGGCGAGGATGCCGTACTGCCACTTCCCTCCCATCGGAGAGAGCGTGCGGAAAGAGATGCCTCAACGCTGTCGAAGATGACGTGCGGAAGGAGGTCAGCACGCTCCGTCGTGCCGCTACACCAGGAGGGCACGCCTGCTCGCCGCAAAAATGGACGCCGGCTCACCGGCGCTACCACCCGAACTCCCCAGATGAATGGGCAAGCATTAGAGGCCACGCTCAGCGAAGGAGCACGCATGACCTAGTCCTCGCATGCTGCTCCGTCGAGCACAGCCGCCATGGCCACCGTGGAGTAGCGTGTCGCTGACACTGGAGCCCCTCTCACTGGCGCGCAAGAACGGAATGGGAGGGGGGCGGGAGGGGCCAGAGGGGGGGCGCTGCTGCAGTTGTTTGGTCATCGGGCTCCCGCTTTCGGGCGCCGCTGCGAGCAAGCGAGCGTGCACGCCGCTGCCGCCTCTGCTTTGTCTCGTGTGCAGAATAGTCGGGGCAAGAGGAAATGAATGGATAGGGTTAGGGTTAGCTACCCCCACCCCTCTCGTTTTGACAAAGGACAGGCTCGATGACAGCCGCCGGATTCCATCCGACGGCCGAGAGCGACGCGGGCGCACTGACGGGTTTTGGCCCCTAGGTGGGCCGAAAGCTAGGTTGGGTTGCGACCCAGTTTTCATTACTATAGAGGAAATTTTTATTTTCGACCGTTTTCTGTCTTTTTTCAGTGCATTTTATAACTATGTTTTTACACTATATGTTTTATTATGCACTGTTTTAAATTGCCTAAAATATGATTTGAAGCATGTTACTGTTCTGAATAAAATTGAACCAACGAGACATTTTATTTAGAATTTGTAATATGTTTATATGTTGATTATCTTTTAAATCATCAATGTTGTTATGTATGTTTTTGATGTTTCAAATTGATAAACTTTAGGCTCTAAAATTAATTCTGACCAACATTGTTTTAATTTTGTGAGTCACTAGTGATGTTGTTTAAAATTCTTTGTCATTTCTACCCAACGGTGATGTGACATAGACTTATATTGTTGTTGCATTGCATGTTTATTCATTTACGAACGTAATTTTATTTTCATGTAATTGACTAATGTTGTTTCCTTATGCCATAATGACAGCGTCGAACCCCTTTCGATATGCGAATGTTAAACATCTCACTGGAAGAAATTTCCCGCGCTGGAAGTCGGGCATTGAGTTGTCTTTGGGCTGTAATAGTTTTATTATGCTTTGAGTGAAGAAAAACTTGTGGCGTCCATTCAAGGTGTAACAGGGTATACTGACCTCAAGAAAACTTATGCTTCCAAGATGGAGAAGTGGGAGAATTCTAACCACATTGATCTTCTTTTAATGAATGCATCCATATCTCATGATATTGGTGGTGCACACCTTAAAAGGAACACTGCTAAGGAATTTCTAGTAGCTGTTGAGGAGCAATTCAAGGGCTCATAGAAGATTTATGCTAATTCAAGGGCTCATAGAAGATTTATGCTAATGAGCTTTTCTATAAGATCCTTGAGAAATATACCGTAAGTGGGAAAGCTGAAGTTAGGACTCACATGTCGATGTGCTCCTCGTCGTGAGAGAGCAGGGAAGCGAACTCCACCGGATTGTGCTCGGGTGAGATGGTGCTGAAGTAGACGTGCCCAGAGGAGTGGCTGTTGGTGCTAGAGTACGTGGCATCGCCGGCTGTGGTCGAGTCGGCGAAGGACTCGTCACAGCTAAAGTCGTGATCTAAGAGCGTGGTGGTGCCGGTGTAGCAGGCGCCGGGGTCGAGAAGACTCGGGGGCTGAGGTAGGCATGCTCGGCGAAGAAGAGCTACCTACTCCCCTAGCTCCCTCTAAGTGGACGTGCTCGACAGTGAAGTCGTCATATGTCAGAGTCAAGTTGTCATCCACCGCCTTGTCTCACGCCCATCCTCTCCCTTCGTTGAACACAACGTCTCGTGTCGTGCGCACACGCTGTGTCTTCGGGTCGAGGATGCGGTAGGCCTTCGAGCCGCGTAGCCGCTGAACACTCCCGGAGTGCTCCTGTCATTGAGCTTGCCGATGTGGCCAAGCTCCTTGGCGAACGCGATGTAGCCAAAGACCCGCAAGTGGGAGACCGCTGGCTTGCGCCCATGCCAAGCCTCGTATGGCATCCTACCATCGAGCGCCTTGGTAGGCGAGCGGTTGAGGATGTAGATGGTTGTCACCGCTGCCTCTCCCCAGGAGACAGTTAGCATCCCTCTCTGCTTGAGGAGGGCCCGGGCCATCCCCACAACCGTCTAGTTGCACCGCTCGACGACAATGTTATGGTACGGGTTGTACGGCACGGAGTAGTGGTGCTGGATGCCTTCATTAGCACAGTATGACGCGAATTCAGCAGCCATGAACTTGCTGCCGTTGTCGGTGCACAGCACGCGCAGCTTGCGGCCACACTCCACCTCCACAGAAACATGTGTGCGCCTGATGGCGTCCGCTACTTCTCCCTTGCTACCTAGAAGCACCACCCACATGTAGCAGGAGAAGTCGTCGACGAGCAGCAGGAAGTAGCGTCGTACTCCCGATGTGGTTGAGGTCACCGGGCCGCACAAGTCCCTATGCACGAGCTCGAGCTTCTCCTTGGTTCTGAATCTGGCTTACTGGGAGAAGGGGAGTCGCCTCTGCTTCGTCACCATGCAGACATTGTAGAACTACTCCATGTGTTCAAGGCACAACAGTCCTCACACCATCTCCTTGGTGCTGAGTCACTTCAGGGCCTCAAAGTGAAGGTGCCCGAAGCGCTCGTGCCACTGCCACGCCTCGTCATCCTGATGAGCGGTGAGATAGAGGGGTTGTGCTACCTTCACATTGAGGACGTAGAGTCGATGCACACCTCTCGTTACCTTGGCAAGAAGGCGACCATGGCGATCCCATATGCGTAGGATCCCATGCTTGATCAGCACGCTCGAGCCATTCTCATCCAGATGTACCAAGATGATGATGGAGTTCCTCAGCGCGGGGATGTAGTAGACACTGGTGAGGAGTTGGTTCTCTCTAGTCTTGGCGGTGAAGATGACAGAGCCGACGCCCTTAATTTTTTGTGTGTTTTTGATAAAGAAACAAGAAAACAAAGCAGAAATAAACTAAGCAAAACAAAAACAAAGTAAAGAGATTGGTTATGAGGGACTCCCCTTGTGAAGATGTCCTTGACTCCCCGGCAACGGCGCCAGAAAAATACTTGCTGGCTCGTGGTTGATATCGAGCTCGTTGGGGAACCCCAAGAGGAAGGTATGATGAGCACAACAGTAAGTTTTCCCTCAGTTATGAAACCAAGGTTATCGAACCAGTAGGAGCAAGGAAACACCTCCAAGGTGTTGTTTCCAACTTGGAATCCTGCACAACACAACCACAGAACTTTGTCCCCAACTTACAGTGAGGTTGTCAATCTCACCGGTTTTGCTGACAACAAAGGATTAAACGTATTGTGTGGAAGAAAGTAATAGCTTGCAGAAAGTAAACAGAAAATCGTAAATAGTTGTAGATTGATGGTAAAAGAAAGGACCGGGGTCCATAGTTCACTAGTGGTGATTCTCCTTAAGAGAGATGACATGTTGGGTGAACAAATTATAGCGAGGCAATTGACAAACATCGAGAAAGCATACATGCATATACTAATCATCTTGACTCCTATGAGATTTGATTGGGCATTACAACATTATACATATACCGTAATCCAACTATATCTATGACTAATAATCCACCTTCAGGTTATCATCTGAACCCCCTCCAGTATTAAGTTGCAAGCAACAGATAATTGCATTAAGGATTGCGTGTAAAGTGAACAATACGATTGTTCTATGAACAAAGGATTGTTGTTTTCTCCCTAGTAGCAACAACACATCTAGTACCTTAGAGATTTCTGTCACTTCCCCAGATTACTAGAGGCATGAACCCACTATCGAGCATAAATACTCCCTCTTAGAGTTGCTAGCATCTACTCGGTCAAGATAGCTACTAACAACGGAAAGCATGCAAGATCACAAATAACAAACACATGATAGAATCAATAATCAATCTGAAATAGCATCTCAATATCCATCGGATCCCCGCAAACACAACATGTATGATTACAAATAGATGATCTTGATCATGAACGGAGCTCACAAGATCTAAACATGATAGCACAAAGGAGGAGAACCAACCATCTAGCTACTACATGGACCCGTAGTCCAAGGATGAGCTACTCACGCATCACACCGGAGGCAGGCATGGTGATGAAGAAGGCCTCCAGGGTCAATTCTCCCCTCTAGCAGGGTGCCAGGAAGACCTTCAGATCCCTCCCGATCTAGGGATGGAGATGACGACGACTACAGACTCTTTCGTGGATTTTTGATCGGGTACTTAGGGTTTCTGTAACGGAGGAAATATATAGGCGAAGGGAAGGCCGAGGGGGTGCCCTAGGTGGCCACACCACCCCTGGCATGGGCCAGGCCTGGCCGCGTGGCCAGGTGGTGTGGGTGGCCCTGCCCCCTCTCCGTCTCGTATTCTGGCTCCGTGTCCCCCTCGATGAAATATTGACTTTGGCTTTTGTCCCGTCCAATTCCGAGAATATTCATTTTCTGACTTTCCTAGAACCAAAAACAGTAGAAAACAGGCAGCTGGCAATGTGGCATCTTGTTAATAGGTTAGTCCAAGAAAGTGTATAAAAATACTCCAAAGTGTGGACAAAACATAAGATAATAGATATAAAACAAGCATGGATCATCAAAAATTATAGATACGTTTGCAACTTATCAACCCTGATGACCACGGCCCACTCGACGTAGTTGGTTTTGGTGAGGGTAGGCCACCCAACACCAGGACCAACATCCCTGGCCATAATCCAGACCTCATGGAGGCCATGGTCTTGGTCGTTTCGGTCGCTGTCGCCATGTGCGCCTCCTCCGGGAGCACCACCACTGTGCGCACCTCCTCCGGGAGCATCACCGCCGTGCGCTTGGGTGTGCTCGGCTGCTGACGAGGGGTAACCTCGGCAATGCCCATGATGATGGACCTGGATTTTTGCGGAAAAGAGAACGCTGGGGATTTCGTCGGATGTCAGGGAAACAATGAAGACAAAGTCGCCTGAATATTGGGGAAAACACTCTATTACAAGTTGTCTACTAGATTTCCATACCCTCTCTTGGGCTTCTCCCGCCTTATATATAATAGGTCAGGTCTCAGAGCTATATGCGGATAGGTTTCATACATGCGTGATTACAATACCAACATAATGTCTGTTCATGATTTGTTTCCTAATACAATAAGAAGTTTCTGTCGGTTGCTTCCTTGGGCTTTTATCTGGAATCTCTATGGGTTGTAGGCCTTTTACCCAATGTAGGGTATCGAATAGTGAGCATACGAGTAATCATACCCATGTTAGTATCCCCCGAGACTCTACCTAAATCCACAGTTTTCAGGTTGAGTCTCAGAGTTGTCTTTCTTCTTTCTATTATTGTATTTGATTTTGTTTTTTGTAGGGATTTTGGTACAACGAGTCCGATGCTTTCGACGGATCGGGAATCATTTAATTCATCCTGGGCAAAAACAAGGTTGACCTACATCAAACACAAATCCCTAGGCTTGAATCCGGAATTTTGTTGCTGGCGTAATACAGTTCGAGTCACTGAGGTCTTATCGAATATTGAATTCTAGTTTTCTATTTTTTATCGGGTACCTAACGCGTCTGTCGGGATTTTGAATCGTATCATTGATATGGATTTTTACTGGCAGAGCTCATTCTTGTGCGATTACCAGGCCACACAGGACGAATCCTGGGGTCTTACCTTCATGTTTCTGAACACGGCATTCAGATTTTCTCTCGCGTCTGAGCGTGATCCGAGGTTTTTGGTTTTTTTGGCATTTGGCCTGCTGGGCCGCCAATATTTCTAATTTATATCAGATAATTTTATTATTTTTATACTATCTCTCGATGGGAGTAACTCCTTTTTGAGGATACACTAATGTAAAACTCAAAAAGGGTTTTGTAGTTTGTCAATGCACTTTATACACAATGGTATTTCTATCGGATGCGCGTTAGCGCTCCCGATGGGAGTAGCCCCCGAGGCTATGTCCGGATGCCTGTTATCTGGACATAGGCTCATAATTGTCGTTTAACTCAATGAAAAGCATTGATCTTTGAAAGCAAAGATTAAGATACAAATAACTTCTCTTCATATATAAGGCAAAAATCGTCGGTACATTATTCTTTGAGCAGATGGCTATTTTAGCCTTTTCTCCTGGACATCTTGGCTTTTTTAAGCCGAACTATATCATAATCTTATGCGTAAAAGCGTCGTAGCTGTGCTACATTCCATGGATATAAAACAAGCATGGAACATCAAAAATTATAGATATATTTGCAACGTATCATCATTCCCAAGCTTAACACCCGCTCGTCATCGAGTAGGTGATACATTGCAAATGTATCTATAATTTTTGATGTTCCATGCTTGGTTTTATCTACTTTCTTATGTTTTGTCCACACTTTGGAGTACTTTTTATATGATTTCTTGGACTAACCTATTAACAAGAGCCATAGTGCCAGCTGCCTATTTTTCTGCTGTTTTTGGTTCCAGGAAAGTCAGAAAATGAATATTCTCGGAATTGGACGGGACAAAAGCTAAAGTGCCTATTTTTCGGAAGTCATCAGATGCCAGAATACGAGACGAAGAGGATCCAGGGGGCCACCACACCACCTGGCCGCGCCAGGGGGTGGTGTGGCCAGCCCAGGCACCCCCTCGGCCTCTCCTTCCGCCTATAAGATGCCCTCGGGACGAAAACCCTAAGTACCCGATCAAAATTCCACGAAAGAATCTGTAGCTGCCGCCATCTCCATCCCTAGATCGGGAGGGATCTGAAGCTCTTCCCGGTACCCTGCCGGAGAGGGGAATTCACCCTGGAGGCCTTCTTCATCACCATGCAAGCCTCCGGTGTGATGCGTGAGTAGTTCATCCTTAGACTACGGATCCATGTAGTAGCTAGATGGCTGGTTCTCCTCCTTTGTGCTTTCATGTTTAGATCTTGTGAGCTCTGTTCATGATCAAGATCATCTATTTGTAATTCTGCATGTTGTGTTTGTGGGGATCCGATGGATATTGAGATGCTATTTCAGATTGATTATTGATTCTATCATGTCTTTGTTATTTGTGATCTTGCATGCTTTCCGTTGTTAGTATCTATCCTGGCCAAGTAGATGCTAGCAACTCCAAGAGTTAGTATTTATGCTCGATAGTTGGTTCATGCCTCTGGTAATCTAGGGAAGTGACAGAAATCTCTAAGGTACTAGATGTGCTGTTGCTACTAGGGAGAAAACAACAATCTTTTGTTCATAGAACAATCATATTGTTTACTTTACACGCAATTCGTAAAGCAATAATCTGTTGCTTGCAACTTAATACTGGAGGGGGTTCGGATGATAACCTGAAAGTGGATTATTAGTCATAGATGCAGTTGGATGGCGGTCTATGTATAATTTTGTAATGCCCAATCGAATCTCATAGGAGTCAAGATGATTAGTATATGCATGTCTTGCTTTCTCAATGTTTGTCAATTGCCCCGCTGTAATTTGTTCACCCAACATGTTATCTATCTAAGGAGAGCCACCTCTAGTGAACTATGGATCCCGGTCCTTTTCTTTTACATACAATCTATAAACTGTTTACTGCTTTGTGTTTAGTTTCTGCAAACTATTACTTCTTTCCATTCGATACGTTTAATCCTTTGTTTTCAGCAAAACACGGTGAGATTGACAACCTCATCGCAAGTTGGGGACAAAGTTCTGTGGTTGTGATGTGCAGGTCTCCACGTTGCTACTAGCACCGGTAGTGCGCCCTGCCAAGGCTCAGCTAGCAACACCTTTGGGGTGTTTCCTTGCTCCTACTGGTTGGATTAAACCTTGGTTTCATAACTGAGGGAAACTTGCTGCTGTGCTCATCATACATTCCTCTTGGGGTTCCCAACAAGCTCTACGTCAACACCGAGCCATCAAGCATTTTTCTGGTGCTGTTGCCGGGGAGTCAAGGTCATCTTCACAAGGGGAGTCCCTCATAACCAATCTCTTTACTTTGTTATTTTTGTTTTGCTTAGTTTCTTTTTGTTTTGTTTGCTTGTTTCTTTATCAAAAACACACAAAAAAATAGTTTTACTAGTTTGCTTTCTTATTTGAAAACACAAAAAAATGACTACTCTTGAAAACACTAAGTTGGGTGACTTCACTAACACCAACAACAATGATTTTATGAGCACACATATTGCTCCACATGTGCCTGAAGATACTTTTTTTGAGATAAAACCTGCTTTACTCAATCTTGTTATGAGAGAACAATTTTCTGGTATTGGTAATGAAGATGCTGCTGCCCATCTAAATAACTTTGTTGAACTTTGTGAGATGCAAAAGCATAGGGATATAGATGGTGATATTATTAAGCTGAAATTGTTTCCTTTCTCTTTGAGAGGAAAAGCTAAAGAATGGTTGAATTCCTTAACTAGGAATAGTATTGATTCTTGGACTAAGTGCAAAGATGCTTTCATTGGAAAGTACTATCCTCCTGCTAAGATTATATCTATGAGAAGTGAAATAATGAAGTTTAAATAATCTAATAATGAACATGTTGCTCAAGCTTGGGAAAGAATGAAGTCTTTGGTTAAGAATTGTCCCACTCATGGACTGACTGCTTGGATGATCATCCAAACTTTTTATGCAGGATTGAACTATTCTTAAAGGAACCTATTGGATTCTGCTGCTAGAGGTACCTTTATGACCATTACTTTGGGTGCTGCAACAAAACTTCTGGACAATATGATGGTTAATTATTCTGAATGGCATACTGAGAGAGCTCCACAAGGTAGGAAGGTAAATTCTGTTGAGGAAACTTCCTCCTTGAGTGATAAGATTGATATTATTATGTCTATGCTTGTTAATGGGAAAGCCCATATTGATCCAAATAATGTTCCTTTATCTTCTTGGTTGCTCAAGAAGAGCAAGTTGATGTGAACTTTATAAGAAATAACAATTTTGGCAACAATGCTTATGGTAGTAACAGTTATAGGCCTTACCCTCCTAATAATACTTATGGTTATAATGGCAAGCCTGGATTACCTAGTGAAGGAAGAATTTTAGAAGTTGAAAGAGCCACTAATAACTTCATGCAAATGCAATATGAGCAAAATCAACTATTTACTAAAACTATGGAGGAACAATCTACCATTTTTAAGAACATTAGCCATCAACTTGAGAGTCTAAATAGGGAAATTCCTAGTTTACAATTTAAACTTTGTAATGCTGAAAGGAATATATCATCTTTGTCTGAAGCTCAATCTTCATTGATTAATAAAATGGTTGCTAAACCTAAAACTAATGATAATCCCTTTGCAGCTACTAATGCTATACAAGTAAGAATTGATGAAAATGTTAGACTATTAGCTGAATTACATTCTAAGTGGGAAAGAGAAGGTAAAATTGCTAGAAACATTAGTGTTTCTACTATTACCACCACTAGTGTTGAGGCTAGTAATAGTTCTACTACTCTAGATGATAAATTTGATTTTTATCTTGATGGTTGCAATATCTCTGAAGTTATTAAGTTCCTACAAAAGCTTGCTAAAAGTCCTAATACTAGTGCTATGAACATGGCCTTTACAAAACACATTACTGATGCTCTCATAAATATTAAAGAAGAAAAGATGAAACATAAAGCTTCTATTCCTATAAAACAAGAAGATGGTTGGGAACCCATCATTAGTATGAAAGTGAATGACTTTGATTTCAAAGCTTTATGTGATCTTGATAGTAGTGTTTCTATTATGCCTAGAAGGATTTATGATATGCTTGATTTGCCTCCACTTGAAGATTGTTATTTGAATGTCCCACTTGATGATAATGGTAAAAAGAAACTCATGGGGAGTCTTAATGATATTCTTATTATGGTTAACAATGCCTATGTCCCCGTTGATTTCTATGTTTTGGATGTTGAATGCAATGCTTCTTGTCCTATTACTTTGGGAAGACCTTTTCTTAGAACTGTTGGTGCCATTATTGATATGAAAGAAGACACCATTAAATATCAACTCCCACTCAAGAAAGGTATAGAACACTTCCCTAAGAAGAGAGAGAAGATTTCTTTTGCCTCTCCTATGAAAACAAAATTTGGTCTTAATGCTTCTTCATTTGAGAACACTTGATTCTTTTTCTTGCTTCTTATGCCTAACTTAAAGGCGTTAAAAAAAGTACTTATTGGGAGATAACCCAAAAGTTTTAGATGAGTCTTGGAAGTTACTAATTCAGTAATAACTGCTCCTTATCCTTTTTATTTGCTTTTTGTGCCAAGAGTAACCTCTAATGAGAGAGAAGTAATGATTGGGAAAGTTGCTGTCCCGAAACAGATTTCTGTGCTTCACCATAAAAATTCGTGTAAAATCTCTAGACGTCTTTTTGAGGCGTGAAATTTTGTGCTTCTGCCCCAGGTTGTTATCTAACTTTCCTTAGTTCAACACTTTTTGATTTGAGCAACAGAAGGTCTTCTAAAAAATTCGTCTTTACCTGCTGGTCTGTTTTGACAGATTTCTGCCATTTTCTGCATTTGCTTCTTGTTTGTTCCTTTTTGAGTTCTTTTGGGGAATTGAGCTTTTTGAGAAAAGTGCTACAGTAACTATTGTTCTAATGGAAGTATATTTGGTGTTATAACTGAACCTTAAGACTTATTTATCTTAAGTGCACTAATGTTGCTAATAAAGATTGTGTGAAGTTTTGTATGAAGGAAAAATTTCAGGTGTATGGAAGGAATGAGTAATGAGATGAAGGATGGACTAAATCTCAAGCTTGGGGATGCCACACGAGTCACCCCAAGAAATATCCAAGAAGTACAAGCGTCAAAGCTTGGGGATGCCCAAGGCATCCCCCTCTTCATCAATAAAAATCTCAGGTTTCTTCCAAACGCTTCATTTTTATTGTTTCATGCACAGTTGTGTTGTTCTTGGAGCGTCTTCTTTTTTGTTTTGGTTTTGGTTTTTAGTTTTCTTGGTTTTCTTACTTTTCTGAATAAATTGGTTGGACCCCCTCTTTCATACATTGGTTTGCAAATAGTTTGGTTTGGTTTGGAAAAGAGTAGGAAAGTTCATACTTATGTGGTAAAAAGAGCTTGTTTTTGACTGTGGCCTATGCTTTGTCATGCCATGCTTGATATTGTTTTGGCTTTATGCTTAGTATTATTTGCTATAACATGAATTGTTATAAACAATTGAGATTTCTTAATGTGCCTTCGATGAATCATGCGTTGTTTTAGCATATTAAAGCACAGTATAGTGGTATTCTCCTTTGATGCTTTATTTGGGTTGACTTGGTGCATGCTCACACCATGTTATGACTATCTAAAGTCACCATAAGCCTTTGTGATCCTTTATTTTTCAACTTGTAGTATCACTTTATTCTTTGATCAATGATGTTTTGTCGCTCTCCATGATTATGGCCATTATTGCTCTCTTAGTTTGTCGCTCCCAGTCTTTTGCTAGCCTCCACAACCAAGTATGAGTTCCACTCATGCATCCAACTCCCTAAACCAAGTTATTCCAAAGAGTCCACCATACCTACCTACTAGCATATGCTATTCCAAGTATATTCATGTTTTTGTTTACCTTCCAAATTAAACTTGTTATGAGAAAACTAGTGATTAAAGCTCTCACGAAATTGATGGCACACTTTACTTTTCTTGCCCTTAATAAACTTGAACCATTGTGTCGTCTATGTTGTATATGCTTGCACTTATTTGTTGGGGATTAGCAGGACCATGCTTTCATGGGGAACGCTTTCAACATTGCACTTGGTACTTGTACCTAGTTGATATCATGCTCTTTTGTATATGGATGTCGTCGGTGTTAAATGAAAGGGGATCTTGTAAGTCCATGGAGTTATTTATATGTGTTAGAGAAAGCGCTGGGCATTGGTCTAATCCATGCTGACATGGTGGAAACCTGCAGCGTAACCATAATGAGCTGTCTATGAAGCATTCTTCTTATAAAAAAAGAGTCCTATGTTGAGAAAAAAGAGAAAAAGAAAAAAATAGAGATTATGAAAAGAGGAAAGAGAGAAAAAGCACCATATTCCCATGGTAAATAAGAAGTTTGCTGAGATGCTCGTTGTCTGCTTGCCTTGTCATTTTGATATGGGGATTCTTCCGTATCATCGGGCAAGGGGTACCCCGTTGGTAGTTCTCTATGATACACATGTACTTACAATGACAAGAACTTACCGGTGACTAAACTTGAGTATCATGAGGAGCAGCCCTCGTATACAAGGGACATGAGATCTCTGACTTATACTTCGTCAAGCATGTACACCATAGTTTGTTCACTTTAAACCTTAATCACTTCAAGATGCTTATGATAGTGGCAATGAGAGCTGAAAGCTATTAAGTACCATAATTTTTGGAAGCTCTTTATGAGACTTGAATCCCTACTTCCATCTATGAAGGCCTTTCTTCCACCATTATATATTGAGTCTCCACTTTCTATCTTTATGCACCTACTTTGAGAGCATAGTGGCCATTCTTAGTTCTATGTGCATTGTCCCAAGACTAGTTGATTGATGCATAACTTGATATTGCTTGTTTTAAACTATTTGTATCTAGTCACTCTTATGAACTTTGAAGGTGTCCAATGCATTTATATTTGCTACTCTATGAGGGACAAGATGAATACTATTATGCTAGGTTTTCTTTATGTGAAACAAACAAATGTCTTGCAAAGCATTGTTATTCATGAATCTTTTGTTTGTGCCTTTTCATGTTGCATCATAGTTTCTTTGTCTTATTGCTAGAACTTTGTCTTTCATGTTATGATTGAAGTACTATGATCCCAGCTTTGAATGTTTTACAAATACTTTGATCAAGTCTTTAATGGTGCATGTCACCTCAAAAATTATTCTTTCTTTTTATCACTTACCTACTCGAGGACGAGCAGGAGTTAAGCTTGGGGATGTTGATACATTGCAAATGTATCTATAATTTTTGATGTTCCATGCTTGGTTTTATCTACTTTCTTGTGTTTTGTCCACACTTTGGATTACTTTTCATATGATTTCTTGGACTAACCTATTAACAAGAGCCACAATGCCAGCTGCCTGTTTTCTGCTGTTTTTGGTTCCAGAAAAGTCAGAAAATGAATATTCTCGGAATTGGACGGGACAAAAGCCAAAGTGCCTATTTTTCCGGAAGTCATCAGATGCGAGAATACGAGACGGAGAGGAGCCAGGGGGCCACCACACCACCTGGCCACGCGGGCCTGGCCTGGCCGTGCCAGGGGGTGGTGTGGCCAGCCCAGGCACCCCCTCGGCCTCTCCTTCCGCCCAGGACGAAAACCCTAAGTACCCGATCAAAAATCCACGAAAGAGTCTGTAGCCGCCGTCATCTCCATCCCTAGATCGGGAGGGATCTGAAGCTCTTCCCGGCACCCTGCCGGAGAGGGGAATTCACCCTGGAGGCCTTCTTCATCACCATCCAAGCCTCCGGTGTGATGCGTGAGTAGTTCATCATTGGACTACAGATCCATGTAGTAGCTAGATGGCTGGTTCTGCTCCTTTGTGCTTTCATGTTTAGATCTTGTGAGCTCCGTTCATGATCAAGATCATCTATTTGTAATTATGCATGTTGTGTTTGCGGGGACCCGATGGATATTGAGATTCTATTTCAGATTGATTATTGATTCTATCATGTCTTTGTTATTTGTGATCTTGCATGCTTTCCGTTGTTAGTAGCTATCCTGGCCAAGTAGATGCTAGCAACTCCAAGAGTTAGTATTTATGCTCGATAGTGGGTTCATGCCTCTGGTAATCTGGGGAAGTGACAGAAATCTCTAAGGTACTAGATGTGCTGTTGCTACTAGGGAGAATACAACAATCTTTTGTTCATAGAACAATCGTATTGTTTACTTTACACGCAATTCATAAAGCAATAATCTGTTGCTTGCAACTTAATACTGGAGGGGGTTTGGATGATAACCTGAAGGTGGATTATTAGTCATAGATGCAGTTGGATGGCGGTCTATGTATAATGGTGTAATGCCCAATCGAATCTCAAAGGAGTCAAGATGATTAGTATATGCATGTATTGCTTTCTCGATGTTTGTCAATTGCCCCGCTGTAATTTGTTCACCCAGCATGTTATCTATCTAAGGAGAGCCACCTCTAGTGAACTATGGATCCCGGTCCTTTTCTTTTACATACAATCTATAAACTATTTACTGCTTTGTGTTTAGTTTCTGCAAACTATTACTTCTTTCCATTCAATACGTTTAATCCTTTGTTTTCAGCAAAACATGATGAGATTGACAACCTCATCGCAAGTTGGGGACAAAGTTCTGTGGTTGTGTTGTGCAGGTCTCCACGTTGCTACTAGCACCGGTAGTGCACCCTGCCAAGGCTCAGCTAGCAACACCTTTGGGGTGTTTCCTTGCTCCTACTGGTTCGATTAAACCTTGGTTTCATAACTGAGGGAAACTTGCTGCTGTGCTCATCATACCTTCCTCTTGGGGTTCCCAACGAGCTCTACATCAACACCGAGCCATCAGTAGGTAAGTGATAAAAATAAAGAATATTTTTTTAGGTGACATGCACCATCATAAACTTGATCAAAGTATTTGTAAAACATTGATAGCTGGGATCATAGTACTTCAACATAGCATGAAAGATAAAGTTATAACAATAAGACATAGCAACTATGTTGTAACATGAAAAGGCACAAACAAAAGATTCATGAATAACAATGCTTTGTAAGACGACAATTTGTTTCACATAAAGAAAACATAATGAGAATGGTATTCAGATTTTCTCTCATAGTGTATAGTATTCACATAAAGAAAACATAAATGCATAGGACACCTTCAAAGTTCATAAGGGTGACTAGATACAAATAGTTTAAGAACAAGCAATATCAAAGTTATGCATCAATCAACAAGTCTTGGGACAATGCACATTAAACTAAGAATGGACACTATGCTTTCTCAATAGGTGCATAAAGATAGAAGATGGATACTCAACATAAAAGTAAAAGAAAGGCCTTCATAGAAGGAAGCAGGGATTCAAGTCTCATAAAGAGCTTCCAAAAATTATGGTACTTATTAGTTTTCATCTCTCATTGCCCCTATCATAAGCATCTTGAAGTGATTAAGGTTAATGTGAACAAACTATGGAGTATATGCTTGACAAAGTATAAGTTGGGAATCTCATGTCCCTTGAATACGAGGGCCGCTCCTCATGCTACTCAAGTTTAGTTACCGGTAAGTTCTTGTCATAGTAAGTACATGTGTATCATAGAGAACCGCCAACGGGGTACCCCTTGCCCGATGATACAGAAGAATCCCCATATCAAAATGACAAGGCAAGCAGACAACGAGCATCTCAGCAATCTTCTTATTTACCATGGGAAAATGGTGCTTTTTCTCTCTTTCCTCTTTTCTCATCTTTTTTTCTCTTTTCTCAATATCTATCTCTTTTTTTATAAGAAGAATGCTTCATAGATTGCTCATTATGGTTACGCTGTAGGTTTCCACCATGATTAGGCATGGATTAGACCAATGCCTGCATTTCTCTAACACACATACATAACTCCATGGACTTACAAGCTCCCCTTTCATTTCACACCGACGACATCCATAGACAAAAGAGCATGATATCAAATAGGTACAATGCACAAGTGCAATGTTGAAAGCGTTCCCCATGACAACATGGTTCTGCTAATGCCCAACATAGATGACACAATGGTTCAAGTTTATTAGGGGCAAAAAAAGTAAAGTGTGCCATGAAGTTTGTGAGAGCGTTAATCACTAGTTTTCTCATAACAAGTTTAATTCGGAAGGTAGATAAAAAACATGAATATACTTAGAATAGTGATACGTCAATTTTGCATCACTATTCTATATCATAATTTACTGTTATTCATTGATATATTTCATATTAAGAGATGATACTTATGTTATTTCATCTATTTTTGCATGGTTGATGACTTTTGGAGCATGCACCGCTGCAGTCAGGATTCTGATGGAAAAGGTGCTATTTGGAGGCAAAATTCGTGAAGATCAGAAAATCAGGGAAAATACATGGAAAATCCTATTTTTCCAAAAGACGAAGGAAGCCAGAAGGGGAAGCGCAGATGGGCCATAGGGGGCCCACACCACCCCTGGCACGGGCCACCCTAGGTCGCGCCACCAGCTAGTGTGGCCGCCCTAGTCCACCCCTGGCTCTCCCCTCTGGCGTATATTATCCTCCCGAAACCCTAAGACTCGGGGAGCGACCACAAAAAGATTCCGCCGCCTCTGCGGGGCGGAAAACACCGAGAGAGAAAGATCTCTCCGGCAGACAGAATTCTGCCGAGGGAATTCCTTCCCGGAGAGGGGAGATCGTCACCATCAACACCATCATCAAGATGGACTTCATCAGGATCATTATCATCATCACCACCATCATCATCATCATCACCACCTCCATACCGCTGTAACAATTGGGTTGAATCTTGCATAGTTCTTAGGGGAACTTTCCCAGTGTTGATTACTCTTTGTAGTTGTTGTTATTGAGTGAACCATTGAATTATCGTTTATGTTCAAATTGTTACATATCATTATTTCATCTCTAATCATGATCCTTATGATGTCTTGTGAGTAGTTCTTTTTGTTCTTGAGGACATGGGAGAAGTCATGTTGTTAGTAGTGGAATTGTGTTGAGAAAGATTCAATGGTTTTATATTTAAGTTGTGGTGTACTTCTTCTAGTGGTGTCATGTGAACGTCGACTACATGAAACTTCACCTATATGGGCCTAGAGGAATGCATTGTGTATTTGGATACTAATCGTAGGGGTTGCCGGAGTGACAGAAACCTAAACCCCCGTTAGGAAACCATTGCACAAGGGACGTCAGGGTCTTAGAGTTTAAAGCTGTGGTTAGGTTTCTACCTTAATTACTTTCTTGTACTTGGAGATGCTTGCAAGGGGTATAATCACAAGTATGTATTAGTCCTAGGAAGGTCGGTACATTAGCACAGGTTCACCCACACAACACTTAGCAAACTAAAGAAGATTAATCAACTATATGAAGCGAAAGCACTTGACGATATTCCCATGTGTCCTCGAGAACGTTTGGTCATCTTAAGTAATACAACCGGCTTGTCCTTTGCTGAATAAAGGATTGGGCCACTTGTTGCGTTTATTCTTATTGTCTTTTATTTACTCGTACTTTATTTTCCTGCATTATCAAAAACCCCTAAAAATCCGTTTGCTAAGTATTTACAGAGAATTCCTGCTCCAAGCCACTAGCCAGCACCTTCTGCTCCTCGTTGGGTTTGACACTCTTACTTATCGAAAATACTATGATACACCCCCTATACTTGTGGGTCATCAAGACTATTTTCTGGTGCCGTTGCCGGGGAGTGAAGCGCTATTGGAAAGTGGAACTGGTAAAGGAAAGTTCTACTGTGAGTATTGTTTAATTATGTTAGTTGCTTTATTTTCATTATGGATAATTCGTTGAGTTTCTTATTTCGTAATGCTACTACCACTGCTAAGGTAGTAGATGAACCACCACCTGCTGAGAATGATACTTTTAAAATACCTACAAGAATTATTGATCCTGTTATGGATAACTATTATGCTAGGGATGGAACTGTCCATCCCGGTGATCATTTGCTCTTTGTACATGAATTATGCAGGTTGTTCAAGTGTGCAGGTATTACTACAGATCAAGTTAAGAAGAAGTTATTCTCATTATCACTGAAAGGAAGAGCTGAGGACTGGTATAAGCTACTGAAGAATGGTCAAGCTCTTGAATGGGAGGAAATAGTACCTCTCTTTTATTCAAAGTTTTATCCTCCTAGTGAGATTCATAAAGATCGGAATCAAATATACAACTTTTGGCCTCTTGATGGAGAGAGTACAACTCAAGCTTGGGGGAGATTGAAGTTACTAATGCTCAAATGTCCTATTCATGAGCTCCCTAACAATATTATTATCAATAACTTTTATGCAAGGCTTTATCTTCATGATAAGGATTTATTGGATGCTTCTTGTGCTGGATCATTCACTCGCATGGAAGAAGAAGCTAAATGGGATCTTCTGGACCGTATTCAAGATGATGCTGAAGCATGGGAGAATGACAAAGGAAGAAAGTCAGGTATAAATTATGATTATGAATGCATTGAATCTTTTATGGGAACTGATGACTTTCAAAATATTAGTAATGCTTATGGTTTTGATTCTCAAGTCATTACAAATTGTTTTAAGGCTTTTGCCTCTTATATTGAAATTCCGAAAAAGGGATGGAACAAGTATCATGCACCATATAAAGATATTGTTGACTGTCTTCATGTTGGGAGTACTGAATTTTGCACTATTGATCACATCCTACCTGAACCTTATATCGAGAAAATACCCTTCCCGGATAAGGTAAAGGATCATCCTATGATAACTAGTGTAATCAATAAAAGTGCAAAGAGAACTGTAAAACCTGATGAACAAATAAACATTGAACCTGTTGTAGCAATTGTGAAAGACCTTGTCACTAAAAGTGTAGAAGATGGACACATAGTCTTTTGTGAGGATGCTTCTAATATTGTCTCACATCCTAATAGAACTAAAAAGGCTAGTGTCCCTGTGCTTTCTGTTAGAATTGGTGATCATTGCTATTATGGTTTATGTGATATTGGTGCAAGTTCATGTGTTATTCCTTATGATCTCTACAAAGAAATTATGCATGAAATCAGTCCCTGCGAACTAGAAGAGATTGATGTGGTTATTCACCTTGCTAATAGAAAGACCATCTCTCCAATTGGTATTGTGCGGGATGTAGAAGTTCTTTGTGGTAAGATTAAATATCCTGCTGATTTTCTAGTACTTGGTTCAGCTGCTAGTAAAACTTATCCCATCATTTTTGGTAGACCTTTCTTGAGTACTTGTGGAGCTATTATAGACTGCAAAAGGGAGAAAACCTTGACTAAATTTGATGGGGAATCTTATGAGTTTAATTTTTCGAAATTTACTAAAGAACCTTGTGAAAATGAAACCCATAATGAGGATTTTAGAGTTGAACAACTTGCTTCTACTTCTCTTGCTCCTAATAATGCTTTGCAGCAATTTATGGAAGATAATGAAACTGTAATCTTCATGGAAGAAAGAAATGAGATTGACGAGATTCTCCGTCATCAACCTAGGATGCTTAAGAACAACTTGCCTGTAGAAGACTTGGGTACCACGTTGCCACCTAAAAAGGATCCGGTCTTCGATCTAAAACCTCTACCTGATGATCTTAAATATGCTTACTTTGATGACAATAAGATATATCATGTTATTATTAGCTCTAAACTTTCAGGGAAGGAAGAAGAAAGGTTATTGGAGGTACTGAAGAAACACCGAGGGGCTATGGGCTACACTCTGGATGATTTAAAAGGGATTTCTCCTACTATATGTCAGCATGATATCAATATAGAACCAGATGCAAAGCCCGTAGTAGAGCACCAACAGTGTTTAAATCCGAAGATGAATGTGTAGGGGTTCCGTGCATAAAAACAATAAAATTTTACTCTACGCCCCTGAACCCCTGAAGCTGTCAGGACCTATCTATGAGTAATACAGTAACGTGGGAGCCTTTTTGCGGACTTACCCTTGAAGACCGAAAAGCGTTGTCAACGCTCAGGAGAGCATGGTTGATGTAGACGAGCCGAAGCCGACCTCAAGGTCGTGATGAAGTCCTTGCGCTCCTTCTGGCTCCAACAACTTGAGTGCCTCAAGTGTGACACCTCGTGGGAGTTACACACGTCTGGTGCCTGACGATGACTCCCGCTTCCCCGATCCAGCAGCAGTTGCGGAAGTAGAGCTCCTGGATCCGAATCCCGCAGCGCGACGGCGCTCCGCGGTGAAGATGTCTCTTGCTCGCGCAGTCCAGACTTGGGACCACGGTCACGAGAGAGAGAGAGGGGAGAGAGAAAATATCAATTGGAGGTCCTCCCAAAAGTGGGGAGACCTTTATTGATTATTGGGTGTATTTTCTAGGCCAATATACCCCACTTTATATAGGGGGAGGGGAGGTACTACCTCCCCTCAAGTCCCGGGGTGGGACTAAAGGAGAAGAGGGGGAGGGGTGGCACCGCCGGGCACCCCCATGGGCCCCACGCAGGGGGGGCTGGCCCACTAGGGCGCCGGCCACCCCCTTGGCCCCCTTCTCCTTCTTGCCTTTCCCTAATGGGCCCTCTCCCCTCCGGAAATTAGCCCATTAAGCCTTTGACCTTTTTAATTTATTTTCTATTTATTAAATAATTATGAATAAATGATTAAATCAATATTTAACATTCATTCACACATTATCTAATCTCCGTGGCCATGTAACACCTTCCACCTCCACTCCGGACATCCTCCGGACTTACCGAAACCCTTCCGGTTTTCTCCTTTCTTTTCTTCAGTGATTCTACTGATCCTATAAACACTCTCTAAGCATCAAAAAACCCTTAAGCGTGATACCCTACGGTTCGGGAACACTCCAGACATGGTCGGGACACTCCCGCACCAATGATCAATAGAGGGACCTGGATGGCCATGTGACCCCTGTGCGTTCCACGAAGATCTTTCGTCGTTTGAACCGGGACAGTCGTGTCTTATTCCCTTTGTCATTCGATACTTGCATTGCCCGAGATTCGATCAATGACATCACCATGTCGTGTTCAATCTCGTTACTGAACAATGCTACTTAACTCATCCTGACAAGTGATATCCCCGTGATCTAATCACACGCTGCGCAGCTATTGGATATAACTTCTCCGAGTGGGCCCTTGAGTATCTTCCCATCACATGGACGGACAAATCCCGCTCTCGACATATATTGCCTCTATGGTTTCCTCCGAATACCTGAACACACCTTTATAACCACCATTTTACCAGATGGCGTTTGATGATATCTAAGCACCCTCGGGAGACAGTGATTGATATAGCCTCACGGTCTAAGGAATAGTCTACGAGGATCCATTTCTAATCATCGTAACTTGAACTTCGTGACATCATCAGGTCACGATGTTTAAGTTGGGTATTGGTTCATCATCTCATTCTCTGAATGAGATGACCTCATTTCCAACTGGCATAAATGCCACATGATCAGGAAACATGATCATCTATTGACCAATGAACCAGTGATTAGAGTTTCACTAGGAACCCCTGGTTGTTTGTATATCACACGTGTATTGATGTTTCCACTCAATACAGTTATAGCATGATATAAAACTTAATCATAAACTATATGAAATATGATAATAGTCCTTACTACTATTTGTCTCTAGGGCATATTTCCAATAGTCTCCCACTTGCACTAGAGTACAAATACACTAGCTGCATTTGTTCTCAATTATTGGCACTATATATCCAGTACCCTGAACATGCTTGCTCATGGAAGAGGTTGAGTCTTGGGTTTGTACTTTACAGTCCCAAATCCTTTGCAACTTACTAATGTCACCTTGATTGACATCAATACTCTATCATCACATGATAGCATCTGTGTGTATGTATCACCGCTATGGCAGAAGAACGAGGCCTGATTCCAGGAGCCTACAGTGACGTTAGATCAACCTCGAGGGCTTTCTTATGGGCACTGTGCCCTGGGACACATCATTCTACGTTAAAAGTGAACTAGCCCCGCCATAACATTATACAACACTTTAGATGGTACCCTTATCTATTATTATAAATGAATTCATCGAAACTCCCGTGCACTTTATGCAACTTTCGATGTTTTGTTCACCTCGCTTCCTATTTGACTTTAATTGGTATCGACAGGAGTTTCCAACATATTCCTTATAACATAACTCTTTATGCTTTAAGATATGTTATCCTTTATGGATTTGGAAAATATATCCACAGTTCTCTACTAGACACTGCGGACAAACTTAGCTCAACGTTCTATGATTCGAACTTAATCACTTTCAAACATTCCTTATTGGATCACATGTTATGCTAAGTTATCATCATGGTTTTCTAAGATAGAACCTATGTCTCAACATAGTGGATGATGATCATCCTATTCTTTCTTTCAACCATTGATGTTCAAACTTAATGCTATTCCTAATTTGAGTTATTAAGGACCAGTTCCTTAATTAACTTCTATTCTGAAACAGCTTTCAGAATCCTTTCAGGAATACTACATAATATCATAATACACTTATTATCAACTTCTACATCTTATAAATCATTATTTATAAGTATTTGCGCTTTCATCCTTAACTTACTTAAGAATTACTCCTATAAGCTCCCACTCAAACTATGTTGCTAACATATTTGGGTACGAGTCAGTACTCTTACTCAAACAATGTTCTTACATATTTGAATTTAAGTCTTATATTGCTCCCACTTAAAAATATGTCAATCATATATTGTTTAAGGAAGACTTTTATAGCTCCCACTCAATTTTATGCAAATTGCATATCCACTCACTATTTTGAACGATTTCAAAATCCTTTGATCAAATATCAAACTTGGAGATTTACTATGAGATACTAGTACTTTACTAGTTTTAAATCCACTAGACATTTAGCACACATGAATCAAATTCATTTGAATTCATCCAATACTTGACAAATTGTGCTTTTGTCATTCACCCCATTTTTCCTACTATGGCTTTGTAGTCATTTGGGAAAATTCCAAGTAACTCCTTTTACTTGTGAGATTTAGCAACTAAATGTTTTCTAATCTCAAGGGAATTTTACTATTAGGATTTCTCATAATTCTAGTTTACCATTATTTCCTTTGTAGTTCGTAGGTATGTCATATTTCAAAAATCATTACAAGTGATTCACAAATGTCTCCATACCAGATATGGATTTACATTTTGAATCCTACTTCTTGCAGTGAAAAACAATAGTGGAGGGAAAAACACAATGATCAAAATCATTGATTCTTTCCTTCCGTGAAGAGAAACGTTCAGGAACATTGTCCGTTGCGCTTCTCAACACTCTGATGCAGGGTTTTGAATCCTCGTCATGTTTTACACTAATTTCCATTTGCTCATAATTGAGAAACATCACTAGAAGTGAGTTTTCTCAAGAATGTACCAAAATCCAAGCAATACGAATTTTGCTTTCCTTTTGGTTTCAGCTATGGATTTCGTATTCAAAGTTTCCAATGAATACGCTACAAGGACTTATTCGCTATTGTTTTGGTTATATCGAATAACCCCAAAACTTTCACGAATTCTAATGGTTCGCTAATTCTAATTGAGTGCTAACTATTTCTTAACTAATGGTCTCTACATATACTCTACAACTATTTGTTTGGTGCCTTCTATTCAACCCCCTTTGATATCTTATATCATATTGTGATGCTTTGTATTTTGACGTTTCAAAACACTTTGCATTTCACAATTTCTTTTATGCCATTCTTATAAAGTCGAATTTCATTACTATTGATCAAATCATAGTAATTAGATTCTCTTTTATATTTATACCCTTTGTTGATGAAACACTTTGATCAAATCAAATAGTTTCATATTCATGTTTCCTTTGGTAAACTTACTTTACACATTTAAACAATCATTTAATGATAATTACCATTTTCGTTAAAACACAATACATTGGATATGCATATACTTTTAACAATTCATTAAACACTTTGTATTCAAGTAATACACGGTGTTCAAGTTATTTTGCCGAACTTAGGCATGATTTATATGTGAAAAGAAATCGAATGACTTTCACATATTATCACATAACTTTGAATTTAAACAATGGTTTCATTCATTTATGAAATATCATTAAGTTGGGTATTTCAAACAAGGCATTTTAATATTTTACAAATGTTCATACATTATCAATTAGTTTCAAACAACAAGGATAATTCACATATAATCAAACAAGATATGAACACGAATAGAAATCATTCATAAAAGCAGAACAACTGTTTGTTACAAACTCATATGAATAACCGTCTCACGAAGTGTGGGACAAACTAAAGAAGTTCAAATCTCTCGATTACAAAAATCATCCGAAACACAAACTAAGTGATAAATGTCGAGGGAGAGTGTCGCCAGCCATCATCATCATGCTCGCCATCAACACGCAACGTCACCTCCTCTCCAGCAAGCACCTCTATGCAGAAGGACCTGTTTTCACCAAAACAGAACAAGTATCAGATATACTTAACACTGCAATGTGTTTGCAAGATTATAACATTTATAAAACTGTATATCAAATATATACCTTTGTCGTTGACGACCTGAGTGACATCTGGTTCAACCAACACATTCCTGAGATGTGTCATGAACCAGTGGAACTCCATTGTTTCCGTGTCGCCCCTCATCACGCAAGTCCTGACTTGTGCTTGGTAGCTTGGTGGCAGCGATGACAAAGAGCATTGCGAAAGAGCCTGTAATCCAGACATCCAGGAAGTATGCTGGCCTCATGTACACATCATGCATGTGCTGTAAGTGGCTATCCAGTGACGAGTTCTCCTCCATCTTAATGGAGAGGAAGTCTCCCATAAAATCATGCTCCTAGATGCGTGTCTCCTGCACGAAATGTGTCCTAAGCTGTAGCATCACCGAACGAGGGTTGACATCACCCACGAAAGGCCACAGCTCATCCACCATTCCGAAACGCATCACAACTGAAATATAGGAGGCCATCTCCCGACGGAGATAGTGGTCTTTCCGCTCCTCTGGGGTCTCGAGGTCCGTGGACGGATCCAAATCCATCCCATCGAGTATGTAGTCAACCATGTCGTTCTCGCTAAGGAGAACATGGAGACTGGCAACCCAAATGGAGAAGTTCGATCCATCTAATCTGAGCTTCTCTCCTTCTAACCATTTAGTTGTCAACACAAAAGAGCCCATCTACATTTATAATTGCAAAAGGAATTTAGACTAAGTTTATAAGTAAATGAGTTAATAATAACTCCACTCAGAAACACCTATCCCCAAAGAGGGTTCCTAGTGATAACACGACCCCTATCAGCCACATCTCCCCCGATCATCACGGCCATCAATGTGGGTTCAAGGGTGGACGCTAAACGTCGGTCACATCATTCATGCAACTCGTGCTCGATCTTTCGACCATCCGCGTTCCGAGGCCACGCTTCTGTGGCGTGCTAGGCTCGCCAACTCAACCTTAGTGTATTCGTTGTGCAACATGGCTTGCACCCACTATATTCGAACGTAGATATGTCTGACACCTGATCATCACGGCCTGCCTCATACCGAAGAACTTTCTTGGTGGTGCACACTAAGGGGGAACACAATCGTTGGTTATTTTAACAGGGATCATCTTATTAGGCTACCATCGAGTATCTAATACTAGCACAGAATAAGACATACAAACAATAACATCGAATGTAAATGCTATGTGATATGGTCCTTCACGTCATGATCTCCATCCGCCGTCACCGGGTTCTGGTGCCAGGGTTCCGGCGCCATAGACACTAGGGTACCAGTGTCATTCCGGCATGGTAGTTCGTCACCTGCGTGACTATCTACTACTATGTAACAAAGGGTAATCACTTTACCTTTGCCACAACCATATCACAAAGCAACGCCCCCTGCAAAACAAAGTTAGACGCTTCTACTTTATCTTTGCATGTTTTACGTGGCTGAATGGGCTTTCGCACAAGAACCGTTCTTACCTACGAACTTTCAGCATAACACTGATCAAGTAGTTGTCTATACTACACCCCTTTCAGGGCCCTCCATTGCAAATGGTATACCAACTAATGCGAGAGAGACAGACACCCCCCTAAGTCACTTTATGCGGTACAAGCCGTATGTCAAGCATGGACCAGTCTCGCGAATGAACGCGTAAAGTCGGTTGGTGGCCGCTTCATCAAGCATTACTGTGGTATACACAAGTACACGTGGGAGGGTAACAACTAAAAGATCAGCGCCCACACGCTACATCTCGTGTGTTCTACCCGTACTAGCATTACTATGCATAGATCTAGCTCTGATACCACTGTAGGGGTTCCGCGCATAAAAACAATAAAATTTTACTCTACGCCCCTGAACCCCTGAAGCTGCCAGGACCTATCTATGAGTAACAAAGTAACGGGAGAGGCTTTTCGTGGACTTACCCTTGAAGACCGAAAAGGGTTGTCAACGCTCAGGAGAGCATGGTTGATGTAGACGAGCCAAAGCCGACCTCAAGGTCGTGATGAAGTCCTTGCGCTCCTTCTGGCTCCAACGACTTGAGTGCCTCAAGTGTGACACCTCGTGGGAGTTACACACGTCTGGTGCCTGACGATGACTCCCGCTTCCCCGATCCAGCAACAGTTGTGGAAGTAGAGCTCCCGGATCCGAATCCCATAGCGCGACGGCGCTCCGCGGTGAAGATGTCTCTCGCTCGTGCAGTCCAGACTTGGGACCACGGTCACGAGAGACAGAGGGGGAGAGAGAAAATATCAATTGGAGGTCCTCACAAAAGTGGGGAGACCTTTATTGATTATTGGGTGTATTTTCTAGGCCAATATACCCCACTTTATATAGGGGAGGGGAGGTACTACCTCCCCTCAAGTCCCGGGGTGGGACTAAAGGAGAGGAGGGGGGAGGGGTGGCACCGCCGGCCACCCCCATGGGACCCACGCAGGGGGGGGGAGGGGGGCTATCCCACTAGGGCGCCGGCCACCCCCTTGGCCCCTTCTCCTTCTTGCCTTTCCCTAATGGGCCCTCTCCCCTCCGGGAATTGGCCCATTAAGCCTTTGACCTTTTTAATTTATTTTCTCTTTATTAAATAATTATGAAAAAATGATTAAATCAATATTTAACATTCATTCACACATTATCTAATCTCCATGGCCATGGAACACCTTCCACCTCCACTCCGGACATCCTCCGGACTTACCGGAACCCTTCCAGTTTTCTCCTTTCTTTTCTTCGGTGATTCTACCGATCCTATAAACACTCTTTAAGCATCATTAAGCCCTTAAGCGTGATACCCTACGGTTCGGGAACACTCCAGACATGGTCGGGACACTCCCGCACCAATGATCCACAGAGGGACCTGGATGGCCATGTGACCCCTGTGCGTTCCACGAAGATCTTTCGTCGTTTGGACCGGGACAGTCGTGTCTTATTCCCTTTGTCATTCGATATTTGCATTGCCCGAGATTCAATCAATGACATCACCATGTCGTGTTCAATCTCGTTACTGAACAATGCTACTTAACTTGTCCCGACAAGTGATATCCCCGTGATCTAATCACACGGTGTGCAACCATTGGATATAACTTCTCCGAGTGGGCCCTTGAGTATCTTCCCGTCACATGGACGGACAAATCCCGCTCTCGACATATATTGCCTCTACGGTTTCCTCCGAATACCTGAACACACCTTTATAACCATCATTTTACCAGATGGCGTTTGATGATATCTAAGCACCCTCGGGAGACAGTGATTGATATAGCCTCACGGTCTAAGGAATAGTCTACGAGGATCCATTTCTAATCATCGTAACTTGAACTTCGTGACATGATCGGGTCACGATGTTTAGGTTGGGTATTGGTTCATCATCTCATTCTCTGAATGAGATGACCTCATTTCCAACTAGCATAAATGCCACATGATCAGGAAACATGATCATCTGTTGACCAATGAACCAGTGATTAGAGTTTCACTGGGAACCCCTGGTTGTTTGTATATCACACGTGTATTGATGTGTCCACTCAATACAGTTATAACATGATATAAAACTTAATCATAAACTATATGAAATATGATAATAGTCCTTACTACTATTTGTCTCTAGGGCATATTTCCAACAGAAGGAAGTGGTAAGAAATGAGGTATTAAAACTCCTTGATGCTGGTATTATTTACCCTATTGCTGATAGTGAATGGGTTAGTCCTGTTCATTGTGTCCCGAAAAAAGGGGAATTACCGTTGTCCCTAATGATAATGATGAGCTTATTCCCCAGAGAATAGTAGTAGGCTATAGAATGTATATTGATTTTAGGAAAGTTAACAAAGTTACTAAGAAAGATCATTACCCGCTTCCTTTTATTGATCAAATGTTCAAAAGGTTATCTAAAAAGACCCATTTTGTTTTCTTGATGGATATTCTGGTTTCTCTCAAATTGCTGTTAAACAACAAGATCAAGAAAAAACTACTTTTACATGCCCTTACGGAACCTATGCTTATAGACATATGCCTTTTGGTTTATGCAATGCTCCTGCTACTTTTCAAAGATGCATGTCTGCTATCTTTCATGGTTTTTGTGAAGAAATTGTGGAAGTGTTCATGGATGACTTCTTTGTCTATGGAACTTCTTTTGATAATTGTATGCACAACCTCGATAAAGTTTTGCAGAGATGTGAAGAAACTAATCTTGTTCTTAATTGGGAGAAATGCCACTTCATGGTGAATGAAAGTATTGTACTTGGACATAAGGTTTCTGAAAGAGGCATAGAAGTTGATAGAGCTAAAGTTGAGGCAATTGAGAAAATGCCCTGTCCAAGAGACATGAAAGGTATTCGTAGTATTCTTGGTCACGCTGGTTTCTATAGAAGGTTTATTAAAGATTTCTCTAAGATATAAAAACCCCTCACTAATCTTCTTCAAAAAGATGTACCCTTTTTTTATGATGATTGTAAGGGAGCTTTTGAAACTCTGAAGAAGGCTTTAACTACAGATCCTATCGTTCAACCACCTGATTGGAGTTTACCTTTCAAAATAATGTGTGATGCTAGTGATTTTGCTGTAGGTGATGTCCTTGGGCAACAAATTGATAAAAAGTTAAATGTTATCCATTATGCTAGTAAGACTCTTGACGCTGATCAAAGGAATTATGCTACTACTGAAAAAGAATTCATAGCCGTCGTCTTTGCTTGTGATAAGTTTAGACCTTATATTGTAGACTCAAAAGTTACCATTCATACTGATCATGATGCTATTAAGTACCTTATGACAAAGAAAGATGCTAAGCCTAGGCTTATTAGATAGGTGCTACTCTTATAGGAGTTTGACCTACATATTGTAGACAGGAAAGGTTCTGAAAATTCTATAGCTGATAATTTATCTCGATTGGAAAACATCTCTTTTGATCCTATGCTTGTTAATGATAGTTTCCCAAATGAATAGTTGGCTGCAGTGGGGGTAAGCTCGCGGGGGAGCCCTCGGTATGCTGATTATGCTAACTTTATTGTCTCCAAGTATTTGCCTCCAACTTTCACAGCTCAGCAAATAAGGAAGTTCTTTTACCATTTGAGGCATTATTTTTGGGATGACCCACACTTATATAAAGAAGGAGTGGATGGTATTATGCGAAGATGTGTTCCAGAATATGAACAAAAGGAGATATTGCATAAATGTCATGGTAGTGCTTATGGAGGACATCATGCAGGAGATAGAACTACGCAAAATGTGCTACAATCAGGTTTCTACTAGCCTACCCTTTCTAAAGATGCAAGAAAATTTGTTTTATCTTGTGATGAGTGTCAGCGTGTTGGTAATATTTCTAGACGCAGTGAAATGCCTATGAACTACTCTCTAGTTATTGAACCCTTTGATTGTTGGGGATTTGACTTTATGGGTCCTTTTCTTCCCTCAAAAGGTTATACTCATATTCTTGTTGCTGTTGATTATGTCACTAAGTGGGTAGAAGCTATACCTACAAAGAGTGCTGATGGGGAGACCTCTCTAAAAATGCTTAAGGATGCTATCTTTCATAGGTTTGGAGTGCCTAGGTATCTTATGACTAATGGAGGTTCTCATTTCATTCATGGTGGTTTTAGAAATACCCTTGCTAAATATGATGTTGATCATAGAATCGCTTTAGCTTATCATCCCCAAACTAGTGGTCAAGTAGAGTTATCAAATAGAGAAATTAAATCCATCTTGCAAAAGACTGTTAATAGGTCTAGGAAAAATTGGGCTAAAAAGTTGAACGATGCTTTATGGGCTTATAGGTCTGCCTATAAAAACCCCATGGGGATGTCTCCTTATAAAATGGTCTATGGGAAAGATTGTCACCTACCTTTAGAATTAGAACACAAAGCTTATTAGGCAGTTAAAGAACTTAATAGAGATTGTAAGCTTGCTGGTGAAAAAAGATTATTTGACTTAAGTTCGTTGGATGAATGGAGGAGTGAAGCATATGAGAATGCTAGACTCTTTAAGGAAAAAGTTAAAAGATGGCATGACAAGCGAATACTTAAGAGAGAATTCCATGTTGGTGAGAAAGTTCTATTGTATAGGTCTCGTCTCAGATTTTTTGCAGGGAAACTACTGTCAAAATGGGAAGGACCTTTCGTTTATGAAGAAGTGTACCGTTCAGGAGCGATACAAATTTCTTCTTTAAAAGATAACACTACACAAGTGGTGAATGGGCAGCGACTCAAGCACTATATTGCTGGAGATTCTTACAATGAAGATGTTGATGCTTTTCAAGTTATAACTCTGGAAAAATTTATCAAAGACCAAATTCAGAGACCTGCAGAGTCCATTTTCGAATAGGTAACAGTTCTGGTAAGAAAAGTTCCGCGGAAATTCTGTCCAGTTATATTTTTCCAGTTTTTATCCAACAAGGAAAGCTACGAAGCGAAAAAGGGATGGAAACGGAGCCAGGGTGGCTCACACCACCCCTTGGTGCGGCCGCCCTGGCTACGCCAGCAGGTGGTGTGGCCGCCTCGGGCTCCGTCTCTGACATGTTTTCTCCCAGTACCTTCCTTTTGTTGTACAACTTCGTAATATATAATCCCCCGGATCCCCTGAGGTTCGTATATCATGTTCTCATCGTGTTTTCATTTTGATCTGTTTCTGCCAGGAACTATTCTTGAAAGTTAGAAGCACGATGGTGTCCGCCAAGAATAAAGGAAAGGATCATATGGAGGAAGATCCCCAAGACCCCGGACAGGAGGAGGAGATCAAGAGTGAAGATGAAGAGGAGGAAAAGCAAGGCCAACATCCACACACCGGCACTACCATTGCAAGCATTGGAGTGTTGACAAAACCCGCCAGGGTCAGAAGGACTGCACGGATGTCAACTGGAGGGAAACCTCAGCGTCACTATTTGGCTCCACGGTCACTTCCTCCACGCACCAAGAATCCTTTCCATACCCTTATCCATGAGCATCAATACCAGAATATGCCCAAGGGGAAACTACCCTCTAATTGGGATTTTCCTCGTTCTAGCCATGCAGGAAAAGAAGACTTCAAGGAGGAAGAGTGGGGGAAGAATCACAAGACCTAGAATTCTCAACCCGACATGATCATGAGCCGCATTGAGCAAAACTCACAGTTGATTCGTAATATCACCTTCGATATTGAGGAATTGGGGAAGCTAATCAAAGAGCTCATCGAGAGAATACCACCACCACCGAAGGAGTAATTCGTCATCAGGTTTTGGCATCCCCTTGGTTTGTTCCAAGCTTGGGGGAGTGTCGCGGTATCACATCACTATCTTCTATCTTTTTACCTTTTTAGTAGAGTCATATCATGAATAGAGAAGTTATCATGTAGGATGGTTTGCATTATGGAAGTGTCCCCCCTCTCGTTAGATATCTATGTATCCCTTGGTGTGAGTTGCCGTTATGGAATATTAATGAGAAGTTCTATCGTTTACTCTTTTGCATATCTTATATTAGTTTTCAATTCACGGTTATATGATTGATCTTGTTGTTAGTATTGGTATCACTTTGGGATCATGGAGTTAATTTAGTTGGTTTTGGCAAACCTGACTCGGTCAGTAGCACCACTATTTTGAGAATTGAATGAAAAATATAAATGTACTCTAAAGAAATATAATTTCACCATCTTTCTTTCTTGATTTGCTCGTAAGCTGACTATTCTCTAGTTAAGATCTTTTGTTCTTCCAAGGAAGATTGCATTTTTGTTTTTATCACTTGTATGTTTATTTGTTTCCTTCAACTCTTATGCTTGCTACCCAGCCTTGCTAGCCAAAAACCTGTACTGAGAGGGAATGCTTCTCGTGCATCCAATCCTTAGACCAAAACCTATGACATTTGTGTCCACCATACCTACCTATTAGCATTATTGCTATTCCAAGTAAATTCATGTTTTTATATACCGTCCAAATTAAACTTGTTATGAGAAAATTAGAGATTAAAGCTCTCATGAACTTGATGGCACACCTTATTTTCATGCACTTAATAATCTTGAACCATTGTGTCCATCTCTGTTGCGTATATGCTTGCGCTTTATAAGTTGAAGTTAGCAGGACCATGTATCATGGGGAACGCTTTCAACATTGCACTGGTACTTTGTACCTCGTTGTTATCATGATTCTTTTGCTTATGGATCCTGGCGGTGTGAAATAAAAGGAGAACTTGTAAGATCATGGAGTTTATATGTGTGTTAGAGAAACGCCTGGGCCGCTAGCCTAAGCCATGCCTAATCATGGTGGAAACTTGCAGCATAACCATAATGAGCACTCTATGAAGCATCCTCAATAAAAACCTATGCAAATAGCAAATAAAAACATCGTTGAGATGCTCATTGTCTGCTTGCCTTGTCATTTTGATTATGGGATAGCTCCTGTATCATGTGCAAGGGGTACCCCGTTGGTGGTTCTCTATGATACATATGTATTTACAATGACAAGAGCTTACTTGTGACTGAAGTTGAGTAGCATGAGGTTCGGTACTCATAAGTAAGGGGCATGAGATTTCAACTTATAACTTGTCAAGCATATCCTCTTAGTTGTGTCACTTTAACCTTAATCACTGATACATTGCAAATGTATCTATAATTTTTGATGTTCCATGCTTGGTTTTATCCACTTTCTTGTGTTTTGTCCACACTTTGGAGTACTTTTAATATGATTTCTTGGACTAACCTATTAACAAGAGCCACAGTGCCACCTGCTGCTTTTGGTTCCAGGAAAGTCAGAAAATGAATATTCTCGGAATTGGACGGGACAAAAGCCAAAGTGCCTATTTTTCCGGAAGACTCACGGAGCCAGAATACGAGACGGAGGAGGGCCAGGGCCTGACCAGACCACCCCCAGGCGCGCGGGCTGGGCCTAGACACGCCAGGGCATGGTCTGGCCACCCCAGGCTGCCCCTCGGTCTCCCTCTTCGCCTATAAGAAGCCTTTTGACCTAAAAACTCTGGGGGGTTCGACGTTTTTCCAGAAGGAGTTCCGCTCTGCCGCCACCACCAGATTCCACAAAACAGCACCAGAAACTCCGTTCTGGCACCCTACCAGGACGGGGAATTGGAGGAGATCATCGCCATCATCATCACCATCGCTTCTCCATCGACCATCCATGTTTCCCCCATCTATGAGTGAGTAATCCCCCGTTGTAGGCTATGGGGATGGTAGGGATTGGATGAGATCGTTCATGTAATGGCATCAGATTGTTAGGGCATGGTGCCTAGTATATTTTATTAGTGCTTTATGACTTTGTTGCGACTTGTTGTGCTTAATGCTTGTCACTAGGGCCCGAGTGCCATGATTTCAGATCTAAACGTGTTATTAATTCATTATGATAGTATTGTTTATGGTCTTATCTACAAGTTGTATACACACATTTTTGTCCGGAACCAATGGCCCCGAAGTGATAGAAATCGGGATAACCGGAGGGAATGGCTTTCATTTGAGGATCACATGTGTTCACGGAGTGTTAATGCTTTGCTCCAGTGCTCTATTAAAAGGAGAACCTTAATTGCCAGTAGTTCCCTTGAGGCCCCGCCAAGCAATTTGGCGGGACAAAAGATGTTGTGCAAGTTCTCATTACGAGCACGTATGACTATATATGGAACACATGCCTAGGATTATCTAGTACTTGGATGCTTTATCTTATTTATCTGCAATTGCCCTATGTTCTGATTGCTATGTGAATTGTCTTGTCCATGCAACACCCGTCCATCCATCCCTATGCCTACCGCTTTTCGAATCCCACTTTTTCTTTGCTATTATTCGTTGTCTTTACTTTACTACTGCTGTTACTTTACTATTCCTACTACAAAACTGTTGCTACTGATAAACTGTTGTCAGCAAGATTGTTTCCAGGTGCAACTGAATTGACAACTCAGTTGTTAAGGCTTATAAATATTCTTTGGCTCCCCTTGTGTCGAATCAATAAATTGGGTTTCACTTCCCTCGAAAATACTGCGATACACCCCCTAAACTTGTGGGTCATCAAGACTATTTTCTAGCACCGTTGACAGGGTGCATAGCTTTATTTATCAAGTCCACTTGGAATCACTATTGTTCAAGCTAAGTTTATTTTTGCCTTGTTTGCTTGTTTCTTTATCAAAAATACAAAAAAGTAGTTCCTACTCTAGTTGTTATTTTCGTTGGTCTGTTATTGTCTTGCTTTATCATGCTTGTTGTCAATGGTTGGTTTCTTTGAAACTGAATCTTATTGGCAAGGTGGGTTCACGGAAGATCAAAAATATTATTATAAGGAACACCGCTTGTCACAAAAAGGGAAACTCTTATGGGAACTAATTGATAAATTGTATACCATTGCTAGAAACGTGTGCTCTACTTATAATGTTACTTATTGCTGTCATAAATCTTATTGCAGAAAGAGGTATAAACACCTCCCTTTTCAATGTGAGTATAATGATAATGATACCATATCTTCTTATGCTAAAGGAATTTATGACTTTTATGATGCGGAACAAATTGAAGAATTTATTGCTTGGAAGGGTGCTTTTGAACTTGCTAGTTTGCTTGAAAATAATGATGATTCACCTTACAAATATGAGGTTTATGGTATACTTAAATTTTGCTTTGATAATTACAAGGATGAAAATGGCTATATTCTTGAATATTTTAATAGACGCTTTCCACAAATGGAAGAAACTAATGCCTTGCAGGATCCTATGGAAGAAGAAATTGATGAACCTAAAATCTCACTAGATGAAAAAGAGGAGGAGAGTGATGAACAAAATGAGGAAGAATGGATTAGCTACCCATGCCTACCTTCTAATGAGAGTAACTCTTTATCCCTTACATTATTTGATTGTCCTCCATGCTTACTAAAGGAGGATGAATGTTATGTTCCTGAGGATTCTTTTGAAAATGTTTATAATAAATCTCTAGTGCTTGTAGGTCATGAAAAGCATGCTTTATGTGATAGTTATATTGTTGAGTTTATTCATGAGGCTACTGAAAATTATTATGAGAGAGGAAAATATGGTTGTAGAAGTTTTCATGGTATTGAAACACCTCTCTATGTGCTAAAAGTTTTGAAGTTACTCTTGTTTTATCTTCCTATGCCTGTCACTTTGTTCTTTGCGAATTTATTTGCATACAAGATTCCTATGCATAGGAAGTGGGTTAGACTTAAATGTGTTTTGAATTTGCTTCTTAATGCTCTCTTTTACTTCAACTCATATTTCTTATGTGAGCATCCTCTCAAACTATCATGCCTGAAGATGATAATATGTCTATTATTCTTGGGAGACCTTTTCTTAAATACTGCAGGTGACCTTAAATGTTAATGACAAGGAACATACTGTCTATTTCCCCAAGAAGATTGAAAGGACTTATGGCTTGAATTCAATTGAACATGTTGAGGGCCTTCAAGTTGGAGAAATATATTGTCCCATACCAAGAGAAAAATTTGAAACTATTATGATTGGGACCATTGCTATCAAGGTTGAGGTAACATAATCATTAGTGGAATACAAAGTTTTATTTCATATGAAATTGTTTTGGTAACAAGACCTGATCAACCTTGTTAACAAAAGGATTTCGTTGAACAAAACAATGTTTTCACTATGATTATCTCCGCTTACTTCTATTGTATCCATTTTAGTTTTTGCTTATGCCTAACTTAAAGGCGTTAAAGAAAAGTACTTATTGGGAGATAACCCAAAATTTTTAGATGAGTCTTGGAAGTTATTAATAACCGCTCCTTATCCTTTTCATTTGCTTTTTGTGCCAAGATTAACCTCTAATGAGAGAGAAGTAATGGTTGGGAAAGTTGATGTCCTGAAACAGATTTATGTGCTTCACCGTAAAAATTCGTGTAAAATCTCTGAACGTCTTTTTGAGGCGTAATTTTTTTTGCTTCTGACCCAGGTTGTTATCTAACTTTCGTTAGTTCAACACTTTTTGATTTGAGCAACACAAGGTCTTCGAAAAAATTCGTCTTTACCTGCTGGTCTGTTTTGACAGATTTCTGCCATTTTCTGCATTTGCTTCTTGTCGGTTCCTTTTTGAGTACTTTTGGGGAACTGAGCTTTTTGAGGGAAGTGCTACAGTAGCTAGTGTTCTAATGGAAGTTTATTTGGTGTTAGAACTGAACCTTAAGACTTATTTATCTTGAGTGCACTAATGTTGCTAATAAAGATTGTGTAGAGTTTTGTATGAAGGAAAATTTTCAGGTGTATGGAAGGAATGAGTAATGAGATGAAGGATGGACTAAAGCTCAAGCTTGGGGATGCCAAGCGTGTCACCCCAAGAAATATCCAATAAGTACAAGCATTAAAGCTTGGGGATGCCCAAGGCATCCCCCTCTTCATCAATAAAAATCCCAGGTTTCTTCCAAACGCTTCATTTTTATTGTTTCATGCACAGTTGTGTTGTTCTTGGAGCGTCCTTGTTTTCATTTTCATTTTGGTTTTTCGTTTTCTTGGTTTGCTTAGTTTGCTGAATAAATTGGTTGGACCCCCTCCTTCATACATTGGTGTTCAAATAGTTTGGTTTGGTTTGGAAAAGGGAAAGAAAGCTCATGCTTAAGTGGTAAAGAGAGCTTGTTTTTGACTGTGACCTATGCTTTTTCATGCCATGCTTGATATTGTTTTGGCTTTATGCTTAGTATTCATTGTTGTAGCATGAATTGTTATAACCAATTAAGATTGCTTAATGTGCCTTGGATGAATCATGCGTTGTTTTAGCATATTAAAGCATAGTATTGTGGTATTCTCCTTTGATGCTTTATTTGGGTTGACTTGGCACATGCTCACACCATGTTATGACTATCTAAAGTCACCATAGCCTTTATGATCCTTTAGTTTTCAACTTGTAGTATCACTTTATGCTTTGTTCAATGATGTTTTGTCACTCTGCATGATTATGGCCATTATTGCTCTCTTAGTTTGTCGCTCCCAGTCTTTTGCTAGCCTCCACAACCAAGTATGAGTTCCACTCATGCATCCAACTCCCTAAACCAAGTTATTCCAAAGAGTCCACCATACCTACCTACTAGCATATGCTATTCCAAGTATATTCATGTTTTTCTTTACCTTCCAAATTAAACTTGTTATGAGAAAACTAGTGATTAAAGCTCTCACGAAATTGATGGCACACTTTACTTTTCTTGCCCTTAATAAACTTGAACCATTGTGTTGTCTATGTTGTATATGCTTGCACTTATTTGTTGGGGATTAGCAGAACCATGCTTTCATGGGGAACGCTTTCAACATTGCCCTTAGTACTTGTACCTAGTTGATATCATGCTCTTTTGTATATGGATGTCGTTAGTGTGAAATGAAAGGGGAGCTTGTAAGTCCATGGAGTTATGTATATGTGTTAGAGAAACGCCTGGGCTGCTGGTCTAATCCATGTTGACATGGTGGAAACCTGTAGCGTAACCATAATGAGCTGTCTATGAAGCATTCTTCTTATAAAAAAAGAGTCCTATGTTGAGAAAAAAGAGAAAAAGAAAAAAAAGAGATTATGAAAAGAGGAAAGAGAGAAAAAAGCACCATATTCCCATGGTAAATAATAAGATTGCTGAGATGCTCGTTGTCTGCTTGCCTTGTCATTTTGATATGGGGATTCTTCCGTATCATCGGGCAAGGGGTACCCCGTTGGCGGTTCTCTATGATACACATGTAGTTACGATGACAAGAACTTACCGGTGACTAAACTTGAGTAGCATGAAGAGCGGCCCTCGTATACAAGGGACATGAGATTTCTAACTTATACTTCGTCAAGAATGTACACCATAGTTTGTTCACTTTAACCTTAATCACTTCAAGATGCTTATGATAGGGGCAATGAGAGCTGAAATCTCTAAGTACCATAATTTTTGGAAGCTCTTTATGAGACTTGAATCCCTACTTCCTTATATGAAGGCCTTTCTTCCACCATTACATTGAGTCTCCACCTTCTACCTTTATGCACCTACTTTGAGAGCATAGTGGCTATTCTTAGTTCTATGTGCATTGTCCCAAGACTAGTTGATTGATGCATAACTTGATATTGCTTGTTTTAAACTATTTGTATCTAGTCACTCTTATGAACATTGAAGGTGTCCTATGCATTTATATTTGCTACTCTATGAGGGACAAGCTGAATACTATTATGCTATGTTTTCTTTATGTGAAACAAACAAACGTCTTGCAAAGCATTGTTATTTATGAATCTTTTGTTTGTGCCTTTTCATGTTGCATCATAGTTTCTTTGTCTTATTGCTAGAACTTTGTCTTTCATGTTATGATTGGAGTACTATGATCCCAGCTTTGAATGTTTTACAAATACTTTGATCAAGTTTATGATGGTGCATGCCACCTCAAAAATTATTCTTTCTTTTTTATCACTTACCTACTCGAGGACGAGCAGGAGTTAAGCTTAGGGGTGTTGATACATTGCAAATGTATCTATAATTTTTGATGTTCCATGCTTGGTTTTATCCACTTTCTTGTGTTTTGTCAACACTTTGGAGTAGTTTTCATATGATTTCTTGGACTAACCTATTAACAAGAGCCACAGTGCCAGCTGCCTGTTTTCTGCTGTTTTTGGTTCCAAGAAAGTTAGAAAATGAATATTCTCAGAATTGGACGGGACAAAAGCCAAAGTGCCTATTTTTTCGGAAGACTCACGGAGCCAGAATACGAGACGGAGAGGGGCCAGGGCCTGACCAGACCATCCCAGGCGCGGGCTGGGCCTGGCCACGCCAGGGCATGGTCTGGCCGCCCCAGGCTGCCCCACGGTCTCCCTCTTCGCCTATAAGAAGCCTTCTGACCTAAGAACTCTAGGGGGTTCGACGTTTTTCCAGAAGGAGTTCTGCTTCGCCGCCACCACCAGATTCCACGAAACAGCACTAGAAACTCCGTTTTGGCACCCTGCCGGGACGAGGAATTGGAGGAGATCATCGCCATCATCATCACCATCGCTTCTCCATCGACCATCCATGTTTCCCCCATCTATGAGTGAGTAGTACCCCACTGTAGGCTATGGGGATGGTAGGGATTGGATGAGATCGTTCATGTAATGGCATCAGATTGTTCGGGCATGGTGCCTAGTATCTTTTATTAGTGCTTTATGACTTTGTTGCGACTTGTTGTGCTTAATGCTTGTCACTAGGGCCCGAGTGCCATGATTTCAGATCTAAACGTGTTATTGATTCATTATGATAGTATTATTTATGGTCTTATCTGCCAGTTGTATACACACATTGTTGTCCGGAACCAATGGCCCCGAAGTGACAGAAATCGGGATAACCAGAGGGAATGGATTTGATGTGTGGATCACATGTATTCATGGAGTGTTAATGCTTTGATCTGGTGCTCTATTAAAAGGAGCACCTTAATTGCCAGTAGTTCCCTTGAGGCCCCGCTGCAAATGGGCTGGAAGGACAAAAGATGTTGTGCAAGTTCTCATTGCGAGCACGTATGACTATATATGGAACACATGCCTAGGATTTTCTAGTACTTGGATGCTTTATCTTATTTATCTGCAATTGCCCTATGTTCTGATTGCTATGTGAATTGTCTTGTCCATGCAACACCCGTCCATCCATCCCTATGCCTACCGCACTCGAATCCCACTGTTTACTGCTATTGTTACTGTTGTCTTTACTTTACTACTGCTGTTACTTTACTATTCCTACTACAAAATTATTGCTACTGATAAACTGTTGTGAGCAAGATTGTTTCCAGGTGCAGCTGAATTGACAACTCAGTTGTTAAGGCTTATAAATATTCTTTGGCTCCCCTTGTGTCGAATCAATAAATTGGGTTTCACTTCCCTCGAAAATACTGCGATACACCCCCTATACTTGTGGGTCATCAATCACCTAAAGATGCCTATGATAGGGGCAATAAGAGCTGAAAGCTAATAAGTACCATAATTTTTGGAAGCTTTTTATGAAACCTGAAATCCCTGCTTCCCTCTGTGAAGGGCCTATCTTTTACTTTTTAGTTGAGTCAGTAAACCTATGCCCCTCTACCTCAGCAAGCATTTTGAGTTGTTGTGCTTCATTCATTCATATGATGATTTATCCAATCATGTTTCTTATGTTCCTTGTTTTGCACTTTACTCTTATCTTAGTGTTTACTACTCTAAAAGCTATCATTGAAAATAAGTTATTTGTGAACACCAGCAAATTGTCAACTATTCTTTGACCAAGAGCTAAGTTTTCCATCACCAATTATGATTTACTTTATGCATCTTTATTGTGTTTCCTTTAATTATTGCAAGTTAAGTTATATAGTAGTGAAGTTGTCTTCTATTATGACTTATGTATTGATGAATGTGATGCTTCTTGTCCGTATTCTTTTATTGACTCTTCACTCCATAAACCTAAGGTCATGTTTATTGAGCTCAGTTTTCGCTTGGGGACAAGCGAAGTCTAAGCTTGGGGGGAGTTTATACGTCCATTTTGCATCACTATTCTATATCATAATTTACTGTTATTCATTGATATATTTCATATTAAGAGATGATACTTATGTTATTTCATCTGTTTTTGCATGGTTGATGACTTTTGGAGCATGGACCGCTGCAGTCAGGATTCTAATGGAAAAGGTGCTGTTTGGAGGCAAAATTCACGAAGATCAGAAAATCCGGGAAAATACATGGAAAATCCTATTTTTCCAGAAGACGAAGGAAGCCAGAAGGGGAAGCGGAGATGGGCCACAGGGGGCCCACACCACCCCCTGGCGTGGGCCACCCTAGGTCGCGCCACCAGGTGGTGTGGCTGCCCTGGTCCACCCCTGGCTCTCCCCTCTGGCGTATATTATCCTCCCGAAACCCTAAGATTCGGGGAGCGACCGCAGAAAGATTCTGCCGCCTCTGTGGGGCGGAAAACACCAAGAGAGAAAGATCTCTCCGGCAGACAGAATTCTGCCGGGGGAATTCCTTCCTGGTGAGGGGAGATCATCGCCATCAATACCATCATCAAGCTAGACTTCATCGGGATCATCATCATAATCACCACCACCATCTCCACCAGCACCATCATCACCACCTCCATACCGGTGTAACAATTGGGTTGAATCTTGCATAGTTCTTAGGGGAAACTTTCCCGGTGTTGATTACTCTTTGTAGTTGATGCTATTGAGTGAACCATTGAATTATCGTTTATGTTCAGATTGTTACGTATCATTATTTCATCTCTGATCATGATCCATATGATGTCTTGTGAGTAGTTCGTTTTGTCCTTGAGGACATGGGAGAACTCATGTTGTTAGTAGTGGAATTGTGTTGAGAAAGATTCAATGGTTTTATATTGAAGTTGTGGTGTACTTCTTCTAGTGGTGTCATGTGAACGTCGACTACATGACACTTCACCTATATGGGCCTAGGGGAATGCATTGTGTATTTGGCTACTAATCGTAGGGGTTGCCGGAGTGACAGAAACCTGAACCCCCGTTAGGAAACCATTGCACAAGGGACGTCAGGGTCTTAGAGTTTAAAGCTGTGGTTAGGTTTCTACCTTAATTACTTTCTTGTACTTGCGGATGCTTGCAAGGGGTATAATCACAAGTATGTATTAGTCCTAGGAAGGTCGGTACATTAGCACAGGTTCACCCACACAACACTTAGCAAACTAAAGAAGATTAATCAACTATATGAAGCGAAAGCACTTGACGATATTCCCATGTGTCCTCGAGAATGTTTGGTCATCTTAAGTAATACAACCGGCTTGTCCTTTGCTGAATAAAGGATTGGGACACTTGCTGCGTTTATTCTTATTGTCTTTTATTTACTCGTACTTTATTTTCCTGCATTATCAAAAACCCCTAAAAATCCGTTTGCTAAGTATTTATAGAGAATTCCTGCTCCAAGCCACTAGCCAGCACCTTCTGCTCCTCGTTGGGTTCGACACTCTTACTTATGAAAATACTGCGATACACCCCCTATACTTGTGGGTCATCAAATAGCAAATGCTAATAGGTAGGTATTGTGGACTCTTTTGAATAACTTGGTTTTATTTGGAGTTGGATGCATGAGTGGAACTCACACTTGGTTATGGAGGTTAGCAAAAGACTGGGAGCGACAAACTAAGAGAGCAATAATGGCCATAATCATGCAAAGCGACAAAACATCATTAATTAAAGCGTAAAGTGATATTACAAGTAGAAAACTAAAGGATCATAAAGGCTATGGTGACTTGGGATAGTCATAACATGGTGTGAGCATGCGCCAAGTCAACCCAAATAAAGCATCAAAGGAGAATACCACAATACTATGCTTTAATATGCTAAAACAACGCATGATTCTTTCAAGGCACATTAAGCAAACTCAATTGTTTATAACATGTCATGCTACAGCAAAAATCACTAAGCATAAAGCCAAAACAATATCAAGCATGACATGACAAAGCATAGGCCACAGTCAAAAACAAGCTCTTTTTTACCACTTAAGCATGAACTTTCCCTACTCTTTTCCAATCCAAACCAAACTTATTTGAAAACTAATGTATGAATGAGGGGTCCAACCAATTTATTCAAGCAAACAAAAACCAAAAACAAAAACAAAGACGCTCCAAGAACAACACAATTGTGCATGAAACAATAAAAATGAAGTGTTTGGAAGAAACTTGAGATTTTTATTGATGAAGAAGAGGATGCCTTGGGCATCCCCAAGCTTTGACGCTTGTACTTCTTGGATATTTCTTGGGGTGACATGCGTGTCATCCCCAAACTTGAGCTTTACTCCATTCTTCATCTCATTACATCATTCTCTCCATACACCTGAAATCTTTTCCTTCATACAAAACTTCACACAATCTTTATTAGCAACATTAGTGCACTCAAGATAATAAGTCTTTGGGTTCAGTTTCAACACCAATAAAACTTCTATTAAAACACAAGCTACTGTAGAAATTCCCTCAAAAATCTCAATTCCCCAAATAGCTCAATTCCCCAAAAAGGAATCAACAAGAAGCAAATGCAAATAATGGCAGAAATCTGTCAAAACAGACCAGCAAGTAAAAACCAATTTTTTTGAAGACCTGCTGTTGCTCAAATCGAAAAGTGTTGAACTAACGAAAGTTAGATAACAACCTGGTGAAGAAGCACAAAAAATCACATCTCAAACCGACATACAGAGATTTTACATGAATTTTTACAGCGAAGCACAAAAATCTGTTTCAGGACAACAACTTTCCCAAGTATTACTTCTCTCTCATTAGAGGTTACTCTTGGCACAAAAAGCAAATAAAAAGGATAAGGAGTGGTTATTATAGAGGTAATAACTTCCAAGACTCATCTAAAACTTTTGGGTTATCTCCCAATAAGTACTTTTCTTTAGCGCCTTTAAGTTAGGCATAAGAAGCAAGAAAAGCATCAAGTATTCTCAAATGAAGAAGCATTAAAACCAAATCTCTTGCCCTTACCTCTCTTACTTTTATTATTAACCTTGGGGAACATATGATTGTTTGGTGGAGAAGCAAAATGCATGGTGCCCTTTTCCACATCTATTATTGCTCCAAGGAGTTTTAATAGGGATGTTCCAAGTGTAATTTGTCCTTTTCCTACACATTCAATAACAAGATAATCAGTAGAAACCATTTTCCCTAGGATCTTTGTAAACACTCCTTCAGCTATTCCAATGGGTAATATTGTGGCATTATTAGCAAGAAATATTTCTCCTCCTCCTTCAGAAAGTCCCCAAAGATTCAAAGATTCATAGATATCCTTAGGCATAAGACAAAATTCAGACATGATATCATAGCGAGCATGAAAAGTTTCATTATTTATAATAATCTTTACTGTGGGAAGCCATTTTGAGGGTTCAGAATTTATTGGAACATAATCATGCTGCTCTCTAAGAGTATTATAGCAATCTTTTAAATTAGCAGTGTGGGTCTCAAGAGTGTTCAATCTAGCAAATATGTTTATAAAGGAAGAATCAGATTTGCTAGGCAAGTTGTAAGTAAAGACCAACTTCTTTATGGCATTAAAAGCATCATCCTCATTGCTATGGAGGAAATCTCCTCCCACTACAGCATCCAAAGCATATCTATAGTAAAGAGCAATTCCAAGGTAAAAACTGCTAAGAAACAAGCTTTAAGTCATTTTAGGTTCAGTTTTTTCATGTAAATCAGAGATTCTAGACCAAGCTTCTTTGAAACTCTCTTCAATTCCTTGTTTGAAAGTGAAAATCATTTCCTCAGGTGACATAGTGAGTGGAGCAATAGATGTGCACATGAACTCATTGTTGTTGGTGCTAGTGAAGTCACACAACTTAGTGTTTTCAAAAGTAGTCATTTTTTGTGTGTTTTAAATAAAGAAAACAAACTAGTACAACTATTTTTTGTGTGTTTTTGATAAATAAACAAGCAAACAAAGAAGAAATAAACTAAGCACAACAAAAACAACAAAGTAAAGAGATTGGTTATGAGGGACTCCCCTTGTGAAGATGTCCTTGACTCCCCGGCAATGGTGCCAGAAAAATACTTGTTGGCTCGTGGTTGATATCGAGCTCATTGGGGAACCCCAAGAGGAAGGTATGATGAGCACAGCAGTAAGTTTTCCCTTAGTTATGAAACCAAGTTTATAGAACCAGTAGGAGCAAGGAAACACCTCCATGGTGTTGTTTACAACTTGGAATCCTGCACAACACAATCACAGAACTTTGTCCCCAACTTACAGTGAGGTTGTCAATCTCACCGGTTTTATTGAAAACAAAGGATTAAACGTATTGTGTGGAAGAAAGTAATAGCTTGCAGAAAGTAAATAGAAAACAGTAAATAGTTGTAGATTGATGGTAAAAGAAAGCACCGGGGTCCATAGTTTACTAGTGGTGATTCTCCTTAAGATAGATGACATGTTGGGTGAACAAATTACAGCGAGGCAATTGACAAACATCGAGAAAGCATACATGCATATACTAATCATCTTGACTGCCATGAGATCTGATTGGGCATTACAACATTATACATAGACCGTAATCCAACTACATCTATGACTAATAATCCACCTTCAGGTTATCATCCGAACCCCCTCCAGTATTAAGTTGCACTCAATAGATAATTGCATTAAGCATTGTGTGTAAAGTGAACAATACGATTGTTCTATGAACAAAGGATTGTTGGTTTCTCCCTAGTAGCAACAACACATATAGTACCTTAGAGATTCATGTCACTTACCTAGATTACTAGAGGTATGAACCCACTATCGAGCATAGATACTCCCTCTTGGAGTTGCTAGCATCTACTCGGCCAAGATAGCTACTAACAACGGAAAGCATGCAAAATCACAAATAACAAAGACATGATAGAATCAATAATCAATCTGAAATAGCATCTCAATATCCATCGGATCCCCGCAAACACAACATGTATGATTACAAATAGATGATCTTGATCATGACCGGAGCTCACAAGATCTAAACATGATAGCACAAAGGAGGAGAACCAACCATCTAGCTACTACATGGACCCGTAGTCCAAGGATGAACTACTCACGCATCACATCGGAGGCAGGAATGGTGATGAAGAAGGCCTCTAGGGTGAATTCTCCCCTCCGGCAAAGTGCCGGGAAGAGCTTCAGATCCCTCCCGATCTAGGGATGGAGATGACAGCGTCTACAGACTCTTTCGTGGATTTTTGATCGGGTACTTAGGGTTTCTATATCAGAGACAATATATAGGCGAAAGGGGAGGCCGAGGGGGTGCCCTAGGTGGCCACACCACCCCTTGGCACTGGCCTGGCCTGGCCGCGCCGACAGGTGGTGTGGGCGGCCCCTGGCCCCTCTCCATCTCGTATTCTAGCTCTGTGTCCCCCTCGGTGAAATATTGACTTTGGCTTTTGTCCCGTCCAATTCCGAGAATATTCATTTTCTGACTTTCCTGGAACCAAAAACAGCAGAAAACAGGCAGCTGGCACTGTGGCATCTTGTTAATAGGTTAGTCCAAGAAAGTGTATAAAAATACTCCAAAGTGTGGACAAAACATAAGAAAGTAGATATAAAATAAGCATGGAACATCAAAAATTATAGATATGTTTGCAATGTATCAAACCTCATGACCACGGCCCACTCGACGTAGTTGGTTTTGGTGAGGGTAGGCCACCCAACACCAGGACCAACATCCCCGACCACATTTCGGACCTCATGGAGGCCGTGGTCTTGGTTGTTTCGATTGATGTCGCCATGTGCGCCTCCTCCGGGAGCGCCACCACTGTGCGCGCCTCCTCCAGGAGCATGACCGTCGTGCGCTTGGGTGAGCTCGGCTGCTGACGAGGGGTAACCTCGGCAATTCCCATGATGATGGACTTGGATTTTCGCGGAAAAGAGAACGCTGGGGATTTCGTCGGATGTCAGGGAAACAATAAAGACAAAGTCACCTGAATATTGGGGAAAACACTCTATTACAAGTTGTCTACTAGATTTCCGTACCCTCGCTTGGGCTTCTCCCGCCCTATATATAATAGGCTGGGTCTCAAAGCTGTATGCGGATAGGTTTCATACACGCATGATTACAATACCAACATAATATCGGTTCATGATTTCTTTCCTAATACAATAAGAAGTTTCTGTCGGTTGCTTCCTTGGGATTTTATCTGGAATCTCTATGGGCCGTAGGACTTTTACCCAATGTAGGGTATCGAATAGTGAGGATCCGAGTAATCATACCCATGTCAGTAGCCCCCGAGACTCTACCTGAATCCGCAGTTTTTAGGTTGAGTCTCAGAGTTTTCTTTCTTCTTTCTGCTATTGTATTTGATTTTGTTTTTTGTAGGGATTTTGGTACAATGAGTCTGATGCTTCCGACACATCAGGAATCAGTTAATTGCTCCTGGGCAAAAACAAGGTTGACCTACATCAAACTCAAGTCCCCAGGCTTGAATGCGGAATTTTGTTGCTGGCGTAATCCAGTTCGAGCCGCTGAGGTCTTACCGAATACTGAATTCCAGTTTTCTATTTTTTATCGGGTACCCAACGCGTCCATCGGGATTTTGCATCGTATCATTGATACGGATTTTTACTGGCAGAGCGTTCTTGTGCGATTACCAGGCCACACAGGACAAATTCTGGGGTCTTACCTTCATGTTTCTGAACACGGCATTTGGATTTTCTCTCGCGTCTGAGCGTGATCCGAGGTTTTTGTCTTTTTTAGCGTTTGGCCTGCTGGGCCGCCAATATTTCTGATGTATATCAGATAATTTTATTATTTTTATACTATCTCCCGATGGGAGTAACTCCTTCTTGAGGATACACTAATGTAAAACTCAAAAAGGGTTTTGCAGTTTGTCAATGCACTTTATACACAATGGTATTTCTATTGGGTGCGCGTTGGCGCTCCCGATGGGAGTAGCCCCCGAGGCTATGTTCGGATGCCTGTTATCTGGACATAGGCTCATAATTGATGTTTAACTCGATGAAAAGCATTGATCTTTGAAAGCAAAGATTAAGATACAAATAACTTCTCTTCATATATAAGGCAAAAATCGTCGGTACATTATTCTTTGAGTGGATGGCTATTTTAGCCTTTTCTCCTGGACATCTTGGCTTTTTTAAGCCGAACTATATCATAATCTTATGCGTAAAAGCATCGTAGCTATGCTACATTCCATGGATTTGAGTAATTTACTCTTGTGTTCTTGTCTTGCAGTCGATATGCTCCTCCGGGAATAACTTCTGTGACGATGTATGGTCCTTCCCATGGCGATTCTAGCTTCTTGTGCCCATCTTGCTTAAGGCGAAGAACTAGGTCCCCTACTGCGAAGGACCTAGGCCGCAATCTTCTGCTATGGTAATTGCGTAGGTTTTGCTGGTACATAGTTGCTCTTTGGAGGGCTTCGTCTCGAGCTTCATCAAGCGCATCCACATCATCTTTGAGTGCTTCTCTTGATTCCTATTCATTATATGCAGCTACTCTTGGTGATTCATGTGACACTTCAACTGGAAGCATGGCTTCTGCACTGTGGACCAAAAAGAAAGGCGTCACTTGTGTTGAATTATTTGGAGTTGTACGTAAACTCCATAACACGGATGGTAATTCATCCACCCATGCTCCTTTTGCTCTATCAAGTGGTGCCAATAGTCTCGTTTTAAGTCCAGCGGTAACTAGTCCGTTGGCTTTTTCAACTTGTCCATTTGTTTGCGGGTGAGCTACCGAAGCGTAGCTTATTTTGATGCCCATCTCCTGGCAGTACTCCTTGAACTCATTGGAAGTGAAGTTGGTCCCATTATCCGTGATGACGTTGTTTGGTACGCCAAACCGAAACACTATGGATTTGATAAAATTCACAGCCGAAGTTCTAGCTTGGGTGGTGACAGGCATTACTTCAATCCATTTAGTGAATTTGTCGACTGCTACTAGCAGAAAGACGTGTCCTCCTAGCGATGATTTGTGAAGTTTTCCCACCATGTCGAGTCCCCACTACGCAAAAGGCCTAGCCAAGGGTATGAGATTCAGCTCAACGGCTGGTGCTCCAGGCTTTGTTGTGAATCGTTGGCATGCTTCACATGTTCTGACAATGTCTTTTACATCTTGTACTGCAGTGAGCCAATAAAATCCTGCCCTAAATGCTTTCGCAGCAATTGCTCGGCTACTAGCATGGTGACCACAGACTCCTTCTTTGGGTGTTACACAACGTTGCAACACAGCCGGAATACTTGTTTTGTATAGTTCTCCTTTAATTATCCTGAAAGCCTTCGATCGTTGGGTGATTTGCCGAGCTTCTATCACATCCTCTAGTAGTTCTCCATTAACCATATATGCTATATACGGCTGCATCCAAGCTGGTTCAATTAGCATGACCTCTTTGATTTCTTGTTCTTTTTATTCGATGGCCTCTTCTATGTTCTTGGTTTCTGAAGTAGCCCCCGACTCTTTTTGCGGATGCTTCTTTTTCCCTGTCTTTGGTGCTATGACTTCCGAGACTCTTTTCGCCTTGATTGATCGCTCCACTATCTCCTCCCAAAAAACTCCTGGTGGTATTGGTAAACACAACGATCTGATGTTTGCTAGATTGTCGGCTTCCTCATTGCTTGCTCTTCCTATACGCGATACTTCACACCCATCAAATTGAGCCTCCATGATACCATATAAGTCGTGATAAGCGACCATATTTTCGCTGACAGCGTCACATTTGTTCATTGCCTGCTGCGCCACAAGGTTGGAATCTCCAAAGATTTTGAGGTGAGTTGCACCGCAGGCTTTGGCCATTCACATGCCATGCAACAGGGCCTCGTATTCCGCTTTGTTATTGGATGCTTTTGTAAAGCTCATCCGAAGAATATATCGCATTTTGTCGCCTTGAGGTGATTAGTATGACTCTTGCTCCTGCTCCCTCTGTTCTTTTTGATCCATCAAAGTACATTGTCCATGTGCTAGAAAGGTCTGTTGGACCCGCACATTGCAATTCTGTCCACTCTATGATGAAATCTGTCAGGACTTGTGACTTAATTGCTTTGCGCTTCTCATAAGTGATATCCCGAGGGGATAATTCGATGCCCATAGAGAAACATGCCAAGTTTCTTCTGGATTGTTGAGGATGCTTGACAAAGGTGCCTCGTTGACCACTATGATTGGGTGCTCCGAAAAATAGTGGTGTAGCTTTCGCGCTGTCATAAATACTCTGTATGATAGTTTCTGATAGTGTGGGTACCTTTGTTTAGATGGCGATAAAACCTCACTCAAGAAGTATACTGGCCTCTACACATCGTGCGTCTTTCCTTCTTCGGGTCGTTCTACAACTAGGACTGTGCTGACCACCTGATGTGTTGCAGCAATATAAAGGAGTAAAGGTTCTTTCTCTTTTGGCGACATGACAATAGGGTATGTCGAAAGTGTCCTTTTAAGATCTTCAAAGGCGTGCTGAGCTTCTTCCGTCCACTCGAATTTTTCTGATTTTCTCATGAGGGCGTAGAATGGCAGCGCTTTTTCTCCTAATCTTGCAATAAAACTACTCAGCACCACCACTCGTCCCGCCAATTGTTGTAAACCATGCAGATGTGTTGGCTTCTTCATTGTGAGGATAGCTTGTATTTTTCGGGGTTAGCCTCGATTCCTCTGGCTGATACCAAATACCCAAGGAGTTGTCCTGTCAGAAATCCAAAGGAACACTTCTTCGGGTTTAGTTTGATACTGAACCTGTCAAGATTTCTGAATGTTTCTTCTAAGTATTTGATCAGCGCTGATCCTTGACCTGTGGTAACTATGACATCATCAATATACACTTGCACGTTTGTACCTATTTGGCTTCCCAGGCACTTTTGCATCATCCATTGATATGTTGCTCTTGTGTTCTTGAGGCTAAACGACATTGTTGTGTAGCAGAAAACGCCATAAGGCGTGATAAACGCTATTTTCTCCTGGTCCTCCTCCTTCATCCCGATCTGGTGGTATCCTAAATAAGCATCCAAGAAAGAAAGACGTTCGCATCCCACAGTTGCATCGATGACTTGGTCGATTCGCGACAATGGGAAGTGATCTTTTGGGCAATGTTTGTTCAGTGCAGTAAAGTCGATACACATCCAAAGTTCCATAGTGTTTTTCTTTGGAACACATACTAGGTTTGCAAGCCACTCTGATTTTGTCAATTCTTTGATAAAATTGGCAATCGGTTAGGGGAGCTCTTTTCCAATGGCCTTGCGTTGTGGTTCTGCAAAGTGTCGAAGCGGTTGTTTTACTGGCTTTTCCTTTGGATCTAAATTTAGTGCGTGCTTAGTGAGTTCCCTGGGGATTCCCGGCATGTCAGAAGGTAGCCATGCGAAAATATTTCAGTGCTCATGGAGGAACTCGATGAGCGTGCTTTCCTATGCGGGATCAAGGTTGGAAGCCACAAATGTTGTTTTCGTCGGGTGAGCGGGCTGGATCTGTACTTATTTTGTGTCTTTTGCCGTGTCAAAAGCTTGATCGGGATTGACACGTGCTACCTCCAGAGGTTGTTCATTTGCCGAACTTTTTAGTTGCTCGAATTCTGTTGCCATCCCGAAAGATTCAGAAATTTTGTGGAACTCTCGATCACAGATATCCGCCCGTGTGAAGCTTCCTTGCACCGTGATAATTCCCTTTGGTGCTGGCATTTTCATTACTAAATATGCGTAATGAGGTACTACCATGAAACGTGCAAAGGTTGGTCGTCCCAGGATTGCATGGTATTGTGATAGCCAATCCATGACATTGAATTCAAGTTTTTCTCGTCTAAAATTTAATTTGGAACCAAAAGCGACATCAAGGAATACTTTGCCTAAAGGAATTTTGGCTTTACCTAGTACTATTCCATGGAAAGAGGTTTCTGTTGGAGCAAGATTATCCAGAGGGTAGCCTATTGTCCGCAACGTTTTTGCGTAGATTAAATTTATACTACTCCCTGCATCCATAAAGACCTTGCTCATGTCGAATCCACTAATTTGTGCTTCTACTATCAGGGCTGAATGTCCTGGTCGTGGGACCCGGAGTGGGTGATCTGCTCTGCTGAATTTAATTTCTTGCTCTGACCAATGGAGATACTCGGGTGTGACTGATGTTGATGCTTCCGCCATATTTATTTGTCTTGTGATGAGCTTCTAAATTCTGTTGGGTGGACGCCCTTTCTGAATCATCGACATTGTTCCTTATGATCTGGGGTATTCATTGTTTTGATCGTTTGAATTTTGCGATGGTGTAACTGGTGGTGTGCGCCGATAGCTAGTTCACCAAGCATGGATGTGTACCCTCGGTTTGCTGCTTTGGCTGCTTTTGCGTTGCATAACTCCTACATCTTCAAGAATGTTCGGCAGTCTTTCATCAGGTGATTGGATTGTCGCCGGCCTGCTGAGTCGACGTAAAAATCCATATTACAGGGTCCTTCCAACATTTGCATCGTGGACATAGGTGGGTCTCGTGCTCTTGGCTGATATTGCTGTGTGGATTGGCTTCCTCCGACGTCGTCTCTATTCTGGCGGTATCCGCCATTATTGTCGTTGCTTCTGTTGTTACCTTCACCCAAAAAACCTGCTGTGACGTAACTTGGTCCTGCGTTCCCATCGTTGCTCCTTCGTCTTATGTCATTGCCGCGTTTATCCCTATCTTCCTTGGGTGACCGCGTGTGTTTATTATGTAGTGCATCTTCTCCGTCAGCCCAATGGTTTGCTATTTCCATCAACTACGATACTATTTTTGGTTTCATCCTACCCAGCTCTTCTATGAATTCCCGGCGATGTAGGCCATCATTGAAGGCGTCAATGGCTCTCTCGTCCGATATGGATTCAGCTGAGTTTTTGATAATATTCCATCTCTGTATGAATGCTCTTATTGACTCTCCGGATTTTTGTTTGCACGCTCGCAACTGTTCCAAGGATGCTAGTCGCTTGAATGTGGAATGAAAATGTCGGATGAACTTATCTTCTAGATCGTTCCAGCTACCAATTGAACCTTCGGGTAGCTGCCTTAACCATGACCTTGCGGCGCTGGTGAGGTGTAATTGTAGACTTTGCATCGCCATAGTTGTGGATCCGCCCTGTAGTTTGACGGTGGCTAGATAATCTGCTAGCCAAGCTTCGGGTTCCTAGAGCCCATCATATTTGTGTCAATCATGTGGAAGTTTAAAATCTTTCGGTCCTGAGGCTTTTCGAATCCTGTGCGTGAAACAACTGGCCCCACATAATTCATGGTCGTCTTCGTCATCTCCATCTTGATATCGTCGGGTGCGGTTTTCGTCTCTGGGTTCACTGCTCCTATGCTGGGTGTTGCCATTCCTTGTGTTGCTTCGTGGCTCGGATCCTGCGAGGTGCGCCTAGTGTGGTGATTGCGATCGCCAGGTGTGTCCTTCTTGTCGAGGACTGTTTCAACGACGTGGGGTCCTTTGTCTGAGTCCTTGTTCTGCTTCCGCAAGTGAGGCTCCTACCATGCCGAGGTTCATCAGAGTGGAGCGGTGGAGGGCCACGCACGGATCGTCAGGTGCGGGTTGAGTGGTGATCAGGTATGTTTGTGCGGCCACAGTGGTTGCCTGAGCTGTTTTTGCCTTGATGTTTCCTGCTTGATTGATTGACATGAATGATAAGTCGAGGTCTCGGATAATTCCAATTCGGTCGGCTTCAGGGATATTCTGTAATCGAGATGTCGCTATTCTTGGTGGTGCTGCTCCTGTCACACTCCTTGACCTGTGTGTAGAGCTTAATTGGGCCCGTCGTAAACGCGATTCGTCGGCTAGCCTTTTTCTTTCATCGAGCTTTCTTTGCATTCGGAGTAGATCTCTCTTCTTGTGGTGGATAAAATATTGGTACGTCAGTAGATCCTAATGTGAAGCGTCCACCGTCATTGGGACTGCTCCCTAAATTGCCTCCCTTGCTTTTTGCCATGTCGACGCTGGTAGGCGAAGTCTCGGTCTCTCTTCTGTGCGTGGTTCTCCGCCTCCTCCTCAAAATATCCGATTATCTTTTGTTTCTCGTCCATTTCCATGTTCTCCTCTGTTGTTGTGTTCTCCTTCATTGATGTGGTTTCTTGCATGGTCATCTGATAAAATATCATCAGGGTTTATGATGGGATTACTGTTTTTGTCGCGTGGCATTGAGGTATCTCCATTGATCATGTACACTTGGTGGCATGTTATATGTGGCCTGACAGTGTCTGATACGTCCATTTTACATCACTATTCTATATCATAATTTACTGTTATTCATTGATATATTTCATATTAAGAGATGATACTTATGTTATTTCATCTGTTTTTGCATGGTTGATGACTTTTGGAGCATGGACCGCTGCAGTCAGGATTCTGATGGAAAAGGGGCTGTTTGGAGGCGAAATTCGCGAAGATCGGAAAATCCGGGAAAATACATGGAAAATCCTATTTTTCTAGAAGACGAAGGTTGCCAGAAGGAGGAGTGGAGATGGGCCACAGGGGGCCCACACCACCCCCTAGCACGGGCCACCCTAGGCCGCACCACCAGGTTGTGTGGCCACCCTGGCCCACTCCTGGCTCTCCCCTTTGGCGTATATTATCCCCTCGAAACCCTAATACCTGGGGAGTGACCACAGAAAGATTCCGCCGCCTCTTTTGGGCGGAAAACTACAGAGAGAGAAAGATCTCTCTGGCAGACAGAATTCTGCCGGGGGAATTCCTTCCCGGAGAGGGGAGATCGTCGCCATCAACACCACCATCAAGCTGGACTTCATCGGGATCATCATGATTATCACCATCATCTCCATCACCACCATCATCACCACTCCATACCGTTGTAGCAATTGGGTTGAATCTTGCATAGTTCTTAGGGTAACTTTGCCAGTGTTGATTACTTGTTGTAATTGATGCTATTGAGTGGAATCGTTGAATTATTGTTATGTTCAGATTGTTACTTGTCATTATATCATCTCTGATCTTGATCCATATGATGTCTTGTGAGTAGTTCGTTTAGTTCTTGAGGACATAGGAGAAGTCATGTTGTTAGTAGTGGAGTTGTGTTGAGGAAGATTCAATGGTTTGATATTTAAGTTGTGGTGTTATTCTTCTAGTGGTGTCATGTGAATGTCGACTACATGACACTTCACCTTTATGGGCCTAGGGGAATGCATTGTGTATTTTGCTACTAATCTTAGGGGTTGCCGGAGTGACAGAAACCTGAACCCCCGTTAGGAAACCTTTGCACAAGAGATGTCAGGGTCTTAGAGTTTAAAGTTGTGGTTAGGTTTCTATATTAATTACTTCCTTGTACTTGCGGATGCTTGCAAGGGGTATAATCACAAGTATGTATTAGTCCTAGGAAGGTCGATACATTAGCACAGGTTTCACCCACACAACACTTGTCAAACTAAAGAAGATTAATCAACTATATGAAGCGAAAGCACTTGACGATATTCCCGTGTGTCCTCGAGAACATTTGGTCATCTTAAGTAATACAACCAGCTTGTCCTTTGCTAAAGAAAGGATTAGGCCACTTGCTATATTTATTCTTATTGTCTTTAATTTACTCACACTTTATTTATCTTCATTATCAAAAACCCCTAATAATCCGTTTGCTAAGTATTTACAGAGAATTCCTGCTCCAAGCCACTAATCAACACCTTCTGCTCCTCGTTGGGTTCGACACTCTTACTTATCGAAAATACTGTGATACACCCCCTATAAGTGTGGGTCATCAAGACTATTTTCTGGCGCCGTTGCCGGGGAGTGAAGCGTTATTGGAGAGTGGAACTGGTAAAGGAAACTTCTATTGTGAGTATTGTTTACTTCTTTTAGTTACTTTATTTCAATATGTATAATTCACTTAGTTTCTTATTACGTAATGCTACTACCACTGCTAAGGTAGTAGATGAACCACCACCAGCTGAAAATGATACTTTTAAAATACCTACAAGAATTATTGATCGTGTTATGGATAACTATTATGTTGGAGATGGAACTATCCATGCTGGTGATCATTTGCTCTTTATACACGAATTATGCAGGTTGTTCAAGTGTGCAGGTATTACAACAGATCAAGCTAAGAAGAAGTTATTCTCATTATCACTAAAAGGAAGAGCTGAGGAATGGTATAAGCTGTTGAAGAATGGTCAAGCTCTTGAATGGGAGGAAGTAGTACCTCTCTTTTATTCAAAGTTTTATCCTCCTGGTGAGATTCATAAAGATCAGAATCAAATATACAACTTTTGGCCTCTTGATGGAGAGAGTACATCTAAAGCTTGGGGGAGATTGAAGTTACTAATGCTCAAATGTCCTATTCATGAGCTCCCCAACAATATTATTATCAATAACTTTTATGCAAGGCTTTCTCTTCATGATAAGGATCTATTGGATGCTTCTTGTGCTGGATCATTTACACGCATGGAAGAAGGAGCTAAATGGGATCTTCTAGACCGTATTCAAGACAATGCTGAAGCATGGGAGAATGACAAAGGAAGAAAGTCAGGTATAAATTATGATTTTGAATGCATTGAATCTTTTATGGGAACTGATGACTTTCAAAATATTAAAAATGCTTATGGTCTATACTCTCAAGCTATTGCAACTTATTTTAAGGCTTTTGCTTCCTATATTAAAATACCCCAAAAAGAAATGGAATAAGTATCATGAGCCATATAAAGATATTGCTAATTGTGTTCCTGCAAGAAATACTGAAATTTATACTGCTAATCATGTTTTACTTGAACCTTACATTCAGAAAATACCTTCCCAGTTAAGATAAAGGAATATTCTATGATAGCTAGTATGGTTAATGAAAGTACAAATAAAGCTATTGAACCTAATGAACAAGTAGCTGTTGAACCTATGATAGCAAATGTGAAAGATTTTGTCACTAATTATGTAGAAGATGGACACACTATCCTCTGTAAGGATATCCCTAATATTGTTTCACAAAGTAGTGTTATGAGAGCTAGTGTCCCCGTGTTTTCTGTTAGGATAAGTGATCATTGCTACAATGGTTCTTGTGACTGTTATATCATTAAATTTATGCATGATACTAAAAGTTATTATGAGAGAGATAAAAGTGTTCTTATACATCTAAGTAATATTAAGTTTCCTCGCTTTATGCTGAAAGTCTTTATGTTGCACTTGTTTTGCTTTCCTATGCTAGCAGGCCCTGGTTTCAACAATTTATTTTCTGACAAAATTACTTTGTATAGGAAGTGGGTTAGACTTAAACATGTGTATTTTAGCTCCTGATGCTCTCTTTCACTTCAATTCATATTCTTATGTGAGCATCATTGAAATTATCATGCCCATCTTAATGGCTATAAAGAAAGAGCTTTTTGGGAGACAACCCAATATCTTTTCTTTCAGTTTTTGTTTATTTGAGTCTTGGAAGTTATTTCTTCTGCAATAACATCTGCTTATCCTTTTTTTTGGTTTTTGTGTCAAGATCAACCTCTAATGAGAGAGAAGTAAGATTTGGGGAAGTTGCTGTCCTGAAACAGATTTTTGTGCTTCGCTCTAAAAATTCGTGAAAAAACTCTGAATGTTGGATTGAGCTGTAATTTTTTGTGCTTATGCCCCAAGTTATTATTTAACTTACGTTAGTTTTGCACTTTTTGATTTGAGCAACAGAAGATTTTCAAAAAAAATTGATCTTTACCTGCTGGTCTGTTTTGACATATTTTTGCCCCTCTTGCATTTGCCTCTTAAATCAATTTCCTTTTTGAATTATTTTTGGGTTTTCGGAAGAAGTTGCTACAGTAGCTTATGTTTTGATGGATTTAAGTTGAAATTGAACTTAAAAGGTTTATTACCTTGCATGCACTAATGTTGCTAATGAGAATTGTGTGAAGTTTTGTGTGAAAGAAATTTCTAGGTTATTGGAGAAAATTGTGTAATAAGATAGTGAAAGGTTTCATGACTCAAGCAATATGAGTATGAAGATGAAGATATTGATGTTATTCAAGCGTGACTCCGGAATAATCTACTAAATGCAAACTTCAGAGACCTGTAGAGTCTGTTTTTGAATAGGTAACAATTCTGGTAAGGAAAAGTCCACGAAAAATTTGTCCAATTATATTTTTGCAATTTTTATCCAGCAGGGAAGGCAACATAGCGAAAGAGGGATGACAACGGAGCCAGGGTGGCTCACACCACCCCCTGGCGTGGGACCCCTGGCCGCGCCAGCAGGTGGTGTGGCCACCTCGGACTCCGTCTCCGGCCCGTTTTCTCCCAGTACCTTCCTTTTGTTGTAAAAATTCGTAATATATAATCCCTTGGATCCCCCGAGGTTCATATATCATGTTCTTGTCATGTTTTCACTGTTCAGATGTCGTTTCAGGGTTCGCCTTTGGAGGACTATGAGCTGCGGAGCCGGCGCGAGCTCCATCGCAACTTGGAGCGAAAGACCTTTGAAGGATGGGTGGAAGAAGAAAGGATCGCAACTAGGCGCGAATACATGGACCGGAACGTCAGGGAGGAAGTAAAGGACATGACAGCAGGCATGAAGGGGCTGATACCTCCAACTCTAGATCTTAGTTCCTGCCCTGCAGCAGTGGAAGCTCTACGAGTAACTGATGAGTTCTGCGACAAGTATCGAGTCTTGAGGAGGAAGGTAGATATGCTTCAAGAGGAGAATAACAGGCTTTGCAAGATACTATAAGATTTTCACGCCAATCAAGAGAACACCACCACCACCGAAGGAGTAATTCGTCATCAGGTTTTGGCATCCCCTTGGTTTGTTCCAAGCTTGGGGGAGTGTCGCGGTATCATATCACTACCTTCTATCTTTTTACCTTCTTAGTAGAGTCATATAATGAATAGAGAAGTTATCATGTAGGATGGCTTGCATTATGGAAGTGTCCCCCCTCTCGTTAGATATCTATGTATCCCTTGGTGTGACTTGTCATTATGGAATATTCATGAGAAGTTCTATCATTTACTATTTTGCATATCTTATATTAGTTTTCAACTTCTATAATATGATTGATCTTGTTGTTAGTATTGGTATCACTTTGGGATCATTCAATTAATTTAGTTGGTTTTGGCAAACCTGGCTCGGTCAGTAGCAACACTATTTTGAGAATTGAATGAAAAGATAAAAGTACTCTTAAAGAATATAATTTCATCATCTTTCTTCCTTGATTGGCTCATAAGCTTAGTATTCTCTAGTTAAGATCTTTTGTGCTTCCAAGGAAGATTGCATGTTTTTTTATCACTTGTATGTTTGTTTGTTTCCTTCAACTCTTATGCTTGCTACCCAGCCTTGCTAGCCAAAAACATGTACTAAGAGGGAATGCTTCTCGTGCATCCAATCCTTAAACCAAAACCTATGCCATTTGTGTCCACCATACCTACCTATTAGCATTATGGCTATTCCAAGTAAATTCATGTTTTTATCTACCTTCCGAATTAAACTTGGTGAAAATTAGTGATTAAAGCTCTCACAAACTTGATGGCACACTTTACTTTTCTTGCACTTAATAAACTTGAACCATTGTGCCCATCTATGCCGTGTATATGCTTGCGCTTTATAAGTTGAGAGTTAGAAGAACCACGTTACCATGGGGAACGCTTTCAACATTGCACTTATTTAGTTGATATCATGATTCTTTTGCTTATGGATCCCGGCGGTGTGAAATAAAAGGGGAACTTGTAAGATCATGGAGTTTGTATGTGTGTTAGAGAAATGCCTAGGCCGCTAGCCTAAGCCATGCCTAATCATGGTGGAAACTTGCAGCATAACCATAATGAGCACTCTATGAAGCATCCTCAATAAAAACCTATGCAAATAGCAAATAAAAAGATCACTGAGATGCTCATTGTCTGCTTGCCTTGTCATTTTGATTATGGGATAGCTCCTGTATCATGTGTAAGGGGTACCTCGTTGGCGGTTCTCTATGATTCATTTGTACTTACAATGACAAGAGCTTACTTGTAACTAAAGTTGAGTAGCATGAGGTCCGGTACTCGTAAGCACGGGGCATGAGATTTTCAACTTATAACTTGTCAAGCATATCCACATATTTGTTCACTTTAACCTTAACCACCTCAAGATGCTTATGATAGGGGCAATGAGAGCTGGAAACTAATAAGTATCATAATTTTTGGAAGATCTTTATGAAACATTGAAATCCCTGCTTCCCTCTACGAAGGGCCTATCTGTTACTTTTTAGTTGATTCAGTAAACCTATTTCCTTCTATCTCGGCAAGTATTTTGAGTTGTTGTGTTTCATTCATTCATATGATGATTTATTCAATCATGTTTCTTATGTTCCTTGTTTTTCACGTTGCTCTTATCTTAGAGTTTATTACTTTGAAAGCTATCATTAAAAACCCGTTATGTGTGAACTCCTGCAAATTGTCAACTATTCTTCGACCAAGAGCTAAGTTTGCCATTACCAACCGGTATTTACTTTATATGTCTTTATTGTGTTTCCTTTACTTATTGCAAGTTAAGTTATATAATAGTGAGTTGTCTTCTATTATGATTTGTGTATTGATGAATGTGATGCTTCGTGCCCGTATTCTTTTATCGACTCTTCACTCCATAAACCTGAGGTCATGTTTATTGAGCTCAGTTTTCTCTTGGGGACAAGTGAAGTCTAAGCTTGGGGGGAGTTGATACGTCCATTTTGCATCACTATTCTATATCATAATTTACTGTTATTCATTGATATATTTCATATTAAGAGATGATACTTATGTTATTTCATTTGTTTTTGCATGGTTGATGACTTTTGGAGCATGGACCGCTGCAGTCAGGCTTCTAATGGAAAAGGGGCTGTTTGGAGGCGAAATTCACGAAGATCAGAAAATCCAGAAAAATACATGGAAAATCCTATTTTTCTAGAAGGCGAAGGTTGCCAGAAGGGGGAGTGGAGATGGGCCACAGGGGGGCCACACCACCCCCTGGCACGGGCCACCTTAGGCCGGGCCACCAGGTGGTGTGGCCACCCTGGCCCACTCCTGGCTCTCCCCTTTGGCGTATATTATCCCCTCGAAACCCTAATACATGGGGAGCGACCACAGAAAGATTACGCCGCCTCTGTGGGGCGGAAAACTACAGAGAGAGAAAGATCTCTCCGGCAGACAGAATTCTGCCAGGGGAATTCCTTCCCGTAGAGGGGAGATCGTCGCCATCAACACCACCATCAAGCTGGACTTCATCGGGATCATCATCATCATCACCACCATCTCCATCACCACCATCATCTCCATCACCACCATCATCACCACTCCATACCGCTGTAGCAATTGGGTTGAATCTTGCATAGTTCTTAGGGGAAACTTTCCCGGTGTTGATTACTTGTTGTAGTTGATGCTATTGAGTGGAACCGTTGAATTATTATTATGTTTAGATTGTTAATTATCATTATATCATCTATGATCTTGATCCATATGATGTCTTGTGAGTAGTTCGTTTAGTTCTTGAGGACATGGGAGAAGTCATGTTGTTAGTAGTGGAGTTGTGTTGAGGAAGATTCAATGGTTTGATATTTAAGTTGTGGTGTTATACTTCTAGTGGTGTCATGTGAACGTCGACTACATGACACTTCACCTTTATGGGCCTAGGGGAATGCATTGTGTATTTGGCTACTAATCGTAGGGTTTTGAGTGATGTAAACCTGAACCCCTGTTAGGAAACCTTTGCACAAGGGACGTTAGGGTCTTAGAGTTTAAAGTTGTGGTTAGGTTTCTATCTTAATTACTTTCTTGTACTTGTGAATGCTTGCAAGGGGTATAATCACAACTATGTATTAGTCCTACGAAGGTCGATACATTAGCACAGGTTCACCCACACAACACTTGTCAAACTAAAGAAGATTAATCAACTATATGAAGCAAAAGCACTTGACGATATTCCTGTGTGTCCTTGAGAACGTTTGGTCATCTTAAGTAATACAACCGGCTTGTCCTTTTCTAAAGAAAGGATCAGGCCACTTTCTGCATTTATTATTATTGGCTTTTATTTACTCGCACTTTATTTATCTACATTATCAAAAAGCCCTAAAAATCCGTTTACTAAGTATTTACAGAGAATTCCTGCTGCAAGCCACTCGTCAACACCTTCTGCTCCTCGTTGGGTTCGACACTCTTAGTTATCAAAAATACCGCGATACACCCCCTATACTTGTGGGTCATCAGTGTCGCTCTTTGCTTCTACGGGTGCGTTTGTAGTACTCCAAGATTGTAGTTCTGGATAAATTTTTGCCATCCTTTCTTCAAAGTCGACGTTCTCACTGCCTTCTTCGGGTTCTGAGTGTGTTGGGTTTTCTCCATGTGGTGAGATTGATTGACCACCTTCTTTTCATGCTTCGATCTAAGTTGTGATGTCTATGGGGGGTCCAACGAGCGGTGTTGGTACTGTTATAGGCGTATCTTTTCCCACTGACGATTCTGATGCAATCAGGGCTGAAGGGAGTGATTCCTACATGTTGTCTCCTTTGAAGTGGATGTTTCTGATGATTAGATCGGATCCGCCATTGAAATCGGTGGGTACTACTACAAGGGTGGGTGGGTGTGGTTTTTCTTTCGTCGAGTTGATGCTTAGTGGAGAGTGTTCCGCCGAATCTGTGTTTCTAGCGTTCAAGTTTCCCACAGACGGCGCCAATTGATGAGGGGTAACCTCGGCAATGCCCATGATGATGGACTTGGGTTTTCGCGGAAAAGAGAACGCTAGGGGTTTCATCGGATGTCAGGGAAACAATGAAGACAAAGTCGCATGAATATTGGGGAAAACACTCTATTACAAGTTGTCTACTAGATTTCCGTACCCTCACTTGGGCTTCTCCCGCCCTATATATAATAGGCCGGGTCTCAAAGCTTTATGTAGATAGGTTTCATACACGCCTGATTACAATACCAACATAATGTCGGTTCATGATTTCTTTCCTAATACAATAAGAAGTTTCTGTCGGTTGCTTTCTTGGGCTTTTATCTGGAATCTCTATGGGTCGTAGGCCTTTTACCCAATGTAGGGTATCGAATAGTGAGAATTCGAGTAATCATACCCATGTTAGTTGCCCACTGCGTTTTCCGCTCGCGGGCTATCTCGTGATGGTTTCCGTCGATGCTACCGTCGCCTGAAACGGAGCCGTTAATGCTGCCGCGTAGAGCCTGGACCTCCACCGCTGTCGCACGTGTTGCTTCCAATGCTGCTACTACTTCTACCTCCGCTCTGGCTGCTGCCAGTTCCGCCGCTGCCAGCCTTGACGCCCTTGCTATCGCCACAATGGTTGTTCTCGCCACCCGCTCATGCTCCTCTACTGCGGTGATCTCAGCCTCCTACCGATGCCGCCGCTCGAGGTAGCCGAGTGCTAAGAGCGACCCGTAGACATGGCTCGCCGCTGGGTGCTGTTGCATGGAGGGGGAGCTGCTGCTCGACTGCGCGGAAGGAGAGAGGCAACCAGGGACAGCTTGAGCTGCTGTTCTTGCCCGCTGGGGCTGCTCCACACCCGGTGAAGGGGTTGAGCAGGAAACACTCAGCCTACAACACAATCTCGCTCTGATACCACTTAATAGGATCTCTAAATTTACTCTCATTGAAGAAGAGGATGACACTAGGAGTTGGGGAAATTTTCTGGGTTTTTTATTTCTCACACAAACTCACACAAATGCCATGCCAACCTAAGGGGTTGGGGATACATATTTATAGGCTGCTAACCAGCCAAGCATATGTTAGATGCTAGTCTAAGATGCTAGTCTAAAGTAGCAGTCAAGGATGCTATCCTAGCAACTAGTCCTTGATGCTCTATCCTAACCGTCAGTCCTTGACACAAGGACCATGTGTTCTACAACCCCACAAAGACCATAGTACATAGACTTCTCTATTAGCTTCGACCCGTGGAGAGGCTTGGATTCTCTTCCCTCCTCTTCGTCCCTGCATTAGAATTATTGCAGGAGGCTGAGGCATCGATATTGCCTTAGTGAGGGGGGAAGCTGAGGACTTGAATTCCTCTTTGTCAGCTGCTGTCGGTGCTCCCCGCCAACGAGCTCTTCTAAGGCAGGGATCTAGTGTTGCTCAGTGTCCCCATTGTACTTTCTAGGAACCCAACTGAGGGGATGTCACAACCTACTCTTGTGCTGGTAGCGATGGCCCAGTATGATACATTAACAGCGGAGAAGGCGACCGAGTATGTGGTAGAGATGGAACAGATGGCGGGGGAGGACCCATGGCCGCCTTGGTAAGAGCATCTCCACTCGCATTCCCAGGAGGGCATTCCCAGGGTGATTTTTACATCCGGGCGGCAAAATTTCGCCCAGTCGCATTCTCAGGACACCGAATTGGTCCAGATTTGGCCCAACTTTCATCCGGTGTTCCTAGGCTGAGCCCGAGGCGCTGGGAACCGCCTGGGAATGCCAGACACAGCGAAAAAACGGGTGGGCCAACCCTGTCGGTGACTCAAGGCCAAGTTCCCTCCTTTCTTATCCTCCTCCCGCCTTTCTTCTCCATACCCCGCCACATCTCCCGCCAGTTCCCTGAGCTCCTGCCCACCATGCCGCCCAAGGGTTTCATGAAACCCCGATCCGCCGCGGGCGGGCCAAAGGAGAAGAAGCCGAGGCAGTCGAGGAAGCCGGCACCGAGGCCGGACGGCTACACGGACGCCGAGTGGGTGCAGGAGTGCCGACGGAAGAAGATCGAAACAAAGAGCCGAAAGGATCGAACGACGAGTGCGGAGATGAGGGAAAAGTGGGAGGCATCGAAGCGCGCCGCGTGCCTGATGCCGATGTATGCTTCAAAGTACGCTGCTCACTGGGGGAGCCAGCCGAGTGTCGGGTCTCTGGCCGGGCTCTCGCCGATCTCGCCCGCCATGTTCCAGGAGAGCTAGGCGAACACGCGGCAGAGGTTCTCGTCCACCCCCGAGTTCGACCACGGGTTCAACAAGAACATGCTCTTCTCCTGTCCTGCACCTTGTCCTCCGACCTTCAACATCGACATCAACGTCTCCTATGCCAGATCTCCGACGCACGACTCATCGTCGGCCATGCGTCGAGGTCCTCTTCCGTTCACCGGCAGCAGCTCCTTGCCCAGCAACTTCAGCATCGGTGAAGGACAAGGGCAAGGGCAAGAAGAAGGCGAAGACGACGGAGCCCCGCATCAAGTGGACGACGCTCGAGGACCTTTGCTTCACCGAGGCATGGATATCGGTGAACATGGACCCCATCATAGGCGCAAAGCAAAATTCGAATAATTATTGGAAACATGTGAAGTTGGTGTTCGATGAGCGCAGCCTCATGGACCTGAAGTTCAATAAGATCCACATGGTGCATGGTGAGAAGGCCAGGACAAATCACTGGGGACTGGCTTGCAGCAAGTGGCACAGCATTATGGAAGAGATCGGGTGCACACCAATCAGCGGCGAAAGCATGGATAGCAAGGTAGGTCACCGACTTCAAGCTTAAATCTATGCCGACATGATGCCTGTCCTGACACATTTCGCGTTGTCTATGCAGCTCCTTCATGCGCTCGTCATGTACAGGGACGACACCGGCACGGAGTTCAAGTTCCACCACGTGTTCGACAAGATTCAGAACTGCCCGAAATCAGCGGACACTCGCGTGAGCCTAGCCAAGAAAAAGGAAGGCGTGTACAAGACGGAGTCTCCCCCCAGCTGTCGACGAATGGAGGCCAGAAATTGTCCAGAAGAAGGAGAAGATGCTAAAAGCTATAGAACCTCCCGCCGAACATCTCCATGCGTCGATCGAGAAGTGCATCGCCGACTCCAAGGCCCATGCCATGAAGAGGGAGGAGAAGACCGAGGAGAGGTGGATGCAGCTGCTGCAGAACCAAGACAGGAAGCTCGCCCTCCTCAAGGCGAACTTCGTCGCCAAGGAGAGGAACACAGACCTCCAGTTCCTCTTGGGTGGCGAAGACACCTCGGCGATGAGCCCCCAGGTCAAGGCCTGGTACATGACACGCTGCACCACCATCCTCGACGAGGATGTCCCTGCCATCACGTCGAGTCCTGCGCCTACCATTTCGGCTACCACTCCTTATCCGAGCTCTGCCTCTACCTCCCCCAACCCGTCGTCTGCCCTGCCTTGATCGAGGAGCCCATCCCTATCGCACCTGACACACCGGAGGAGGCCATCCCCATCGACGAATGATCGTCGGTCTTCATTCTGTTTTGTAATAAATTTTTCGCCGAAACCTTTTGGGTGTACTTCTATCGAACATCTTTGGGCGAGATTTCGCTGCGGAACAAAAAAAATTCAAACGTGTCGCCGATTTTGCATCGTCTGGTAACGCCGCTTGGGAACACGAGTGGGAAAACGGTTATTCCCAGGCCGAATGTTACGATAGCGCCGGATTTTGGCCTGGCAACGCCCAACGAATGGAGGTGGTCTAAGAGCATCTCCAGTCGGGTTCCCAGGATTTTTTTTTGTCCGGATGGCGATTTTTCGCCCAGTCGCGTTCCCGGGACACCGGTTTCGTCCGGATTTGGCCCAACTTTCTTCCGGAGTTTCCAGGCCGATCTCAAGGCGTAGGGAACGCCCTGGGAATGCCGGATGAAGAGAAAACGAGGGTGGGCCGGCCCTATCGGCGAGACATCCCATTTCCCACCACCAGTCGCCTCTCCCGTGCCGAAGGATCCCCCCAGCTGCTTTGTCGCCATACTTGCGCCGGCGAAGCTCCACTGATTTAAGCCGAAGTCGCACCAGTAGATACGTCCGCCGCTACCGCTGCACCTTCTCCTGTATCCTAGGCCACCTTTCGCCGCCCCCGCCGTAGCACCTATGGACACACAGGGGCAACACATAGATGCCTAGCATGAACTGGCCGAACTAGGCTGAAATATGTTGTATTTTCATTGTTCGTCAAACTATGTTTAATTTAATACCGAACTATGGTTAATTTTATGCAGAACTATGCCGAACATTGCTCTGTATTTATATTATGCCAAAATATGCTGAAAACTGGTCGAATCTGAGCCGAGTTTAGGCGAAAACACGCCGACCTGAGAACTTGGCCTGGGAACCCGAGTGGAAAACTGGGCGTTCCCATACCCAAAACTAGCTCCGTCCGGCGGTAAATAGGCCGGATTTCGGCCTGAGAACACTCAAGGAGTGGAGATGCTCTAAGTCTTCCCTCTAGAAATATATCGGTCTGATCCAGTCCAGGCTCGCCGAATCTTCTTTCTCTACAAAGTCACATTAATATGGTGCAGTCTAGGGTCTATTTTTTTGGTGTTGTAGATGAATCTATCATGTGTGGTTGATGGCTTAATGAATCCGACGAGAAGTTTGGCAATTGTAGTTTGAATAAATTAGGAGGCTGCCACTGTTTGTTTGATTGTCAAGCGATAGAACTGCAGGTTCTTCGCTCCAAAGAAAAACATTGGCTTGATTATGAAGAAATTGCATAGATTGTTTTCATCGTCATGGCGTATCGTTGGGCAAATACAATTTCGATATTCATTATGGTGAAAATCCGTTTCTAATGGAGGGATTCCATTAAGTATCTTGGAAGCTCTACCCGTACTGTAGGAAATGGGTATCTACTTTTCTGTCTTGATATTTGGGATGTACAAATTCTACAACAATTAACAGTGGGCTCATATCGTTCCTTCGTGAAAGATCAATTTATTTCCATGCAGGTCTGCAAACTGTGATAACTCATAGGAGTATGATATTTTTCATCTTTCCCTTTCAGACAAGGCCTGGGATGCCATTATTTTATTATCTTCAAGAAAGCCTAGCTCCCAGGATAAGAATGATACTTGATCATGGAAAACTCCAGGTTTTGGAAGGTATACATAGAGTTCACACTGGCCACTATATTGTCCATGTAAGTTTTCATTTGTTATGAAAATCATGCACTCAACTCATACACAATTACTCCCTCCGTTTTAAAATATAAGATGTTTTAGCTTTGTGAAAAGAATGTATCTAGACTCCTTTTACTGTCTAGATTCATGTAGGTTTTGAGTAAACCTACGCACTAAAAGAGGTCTAGATACACTTCTTTTATAAAGTTAAAACATCTTATATTTTGAAACAGAGGGAGTATTTTCAAGAGACCTGCGTAGGATTTTTTTGGAAGATACTCGATGTGTATTGTGCAACGAAATCAGAACTGAGACAGGAGATCACTCTTTCAATGTCAGTTTGCCCGGATATGTTTGGAAATTTTCTTTGTTCAGATTTCACAACTGCGGATTCACTTGATAGTAACATTCAAAATATATTGGCTGCCCCTTTTATATGGAAACGATCTAAAGATGTTATAGGTACCCTCATAGAGCTCCCAGCATCGTTAGACGATTTGGACCGTCCGATCGGGCCTCCGGAGGGCATCTGGGCCGTTGGTTGTTGGTAAGACCATCTTGCCCACCCCTGCAGTAAAAAACTGTGGCGCTGCGTGCCCCCTAATTTCCTACCCAGAGTACCGTTGTTCTCTGTCCACGCCCCTTTAGTTCCCACCGGGAAACGGATGGTCCCACGCGTCAACCTCGTTGCTGTCATTTTCGCTGGCCCGCGGGCGGGTGTCCCTTGCGTGGAGGGGGCAGCGCTCGGTCCCTCTTTTCGTGGGTGGGTTACGATTCAGCCCACCGCGTGGACTGGCTGACTCCTACCCGCCAGGTCTCTGCTCCGGTCGCTGCTCGTGGCCCCCCTTTTTCTTGCGCCCGGTCGTCAGCGACCTAGCACGGCAGGAGGCGTCGTTGCTCTTGCCGCTTCGACGGCACAAATATCTGCTCGCTTCGGGGCAGACTTGGGTTTTCTCCTTCTGCCGTTCCTACTCCTCCTTCCCAGCGGGTGGCTGGTTCTGGCCTTTGCAGTTCTCTCCCGCTTCCTCTCCCTCGCTCGCTCGTCCCGCTCTGCTGGTTCTTCGCGCCGGGCTGGTCGTCGGCTTCCTTCCCTTGTTTCACGGGCGTCGCCTTTCCCTCGCCATGGGGATTTTGGTTAGGGGCTCTACTCCTTTTTTTTGTTCACCGCGTTTCCGTCTTCCCTTTTCGCTAGGCCAGGCGGTCAGAAGTTTGTGCTCACTTTTTGGTTTCGCCGGTTTCGCCTCGGTGGGGAGCTAGGGTTTTAGCCATATGCTCTTTTCCCGATTTGTTTTTCTCCCTCTTATTCCTTCTGCTCGTCTTCTGATTTGGTCGCTTTCGGCTCAGTGGGGATCTGCGGTTTGGCCATACGCTGCTTTCCCGATTTGTTTTCTCCCGCTTATTCCTTCTGCTGCCTTTTGTGATGGTCGTTCTCAGTCTGGTCCGGATCTGGGGAGTCCCTTTTGGGTTGGTCGTTCCAGGCATTCCTCGTTTTCTGCTCGGTGGCGATCTGGGGACTCTTTTTGCGTTCGCATTCTTCCTGCCTTCTTATACATTGACGACGCCTTCCTGCTTTCCTGCTTCTCTTTTCGTTAATCGCTCTCACCGCTGCAGGGATCTAGAGTTTCGGCGTGCGTTTTCCCGTGCTGCGATGGCGGCTTGCTTACCATTTTTCCCTCTTCTATTTTGCAGGTGCTTCGCTCGCTGCCGGTTGCTCCCAGGAACGTTGCCTCTGCTCTCCCGGGGTCTACGGTGAGATCCGTTTTCCTGTTCCCCACGTCTATGGGTTTGGTTGTCCTTTCTTAAATTATGTATAGGAACAGGAAAGCTGGTAGGAGATGCAGCTTAATTGCCTTTTCCTTGTATTGGTGTGATATGTCAGATCTTCTCCTCTTTACCTATTACGGTGTTTGGTTCCTGCCCTTCTTACGAATACTTTCTTTCTATGCATAACACTACAGAGGTCCGTCAAAAGGATTAGAAGAAGCATATGCTTATTGTTTTATGTTTAGAGCATGTACCTGATTATGATGCATTGCACGAGAAGGGTCAGTTTTAGAAGAAACATATGCTTATTATTTTCTGCTTAAGAGCATGTGCCTGATTATGGAGTTTGTGCCAGTGTATTCCTTCTGACTGTTGCCAGGGAAATACAAAGTTGTTTGACTGTTGCTGCCAATAGCATTGGTTGTATTGATGTGCTTGCCTTGCCTTATTTGGTACATGGAAAACCCAATTAAGCAGTGCATGATTCTTGGTACTGTTGCCCTGCATATCAAACAAATGTTAGGGTGCCTAGGTTAATATAGCTTGTTGTGCCAATTTATTTGGTACAGGCTGTTCTACGTTAAACTGTACCTATGTGGTACAGGTCTTTTTTGTGTGTGCTGGCCTTACTAACTTATGTTTCTTCCAGGTTTGTTCGTGTTGTGGGTTTTGCTGGCGGGTTTTCTTAGACGGCTGGTAACCTCTTTCTCTATTCCAGGTTGGGCTTCCTATCTTAGAGGCTAGCCTCGCTTCTGGTTATGATCTTTCCGCATATGGTTTCTTTTTATGCATATCGCAGCAGGGGTCCATTGGCAGGACTAGAAGAAGGATCTTACTATTGTTTCCTGTTTAGACCATATACCTGATTATGTATAGGATACAAATCCTCCTCTCCAGTTTCATGGAAATATATGCCTTCTAATGGGGAAATACGGCTTGTCCGATAGATACTACCAGTCTCTTTGGCGGTATTGATGTGCTTGGCTCGGCTTATTTGGTTCATGGAAAACCCGATTAGCTATCACATGTTTCTTAGTGCTTCCGTTTAATATACCAAAAAGAGGTTAGGGTACCCAGGTTAATATAGCTTACTGTGTCATTTTATTGGTTACGGACATTATTGGTTAAACTATATGAGGCTTTAGTTTGTTGCTTTGCCTGCGTGGTGCAGGCCTTGTGTTGGTGCTGGTCTCGCTAACTTTTACTTTCCTTCAGGTTGGTCTGTGCTACGGATTTTGCTGCCGTTTTTTCTAAGACGGGTGGTTCTCTCTTTCTCTGTTCCAGGTTGGGTTTCCTATTTACTGCTATGGCGTATCTTTGTTTATTTATCTGTGGTTTCTTGGCTCCTGGTATATGTGTGCTACCTGTGCTATTTTTTGTGTGTGCGTTCCCCTTTCTCCACTTCTGTTCCATAGTTAGAGGTTTGTTGCGTAGGTCAGTAGGTACTGTCCTAGAAGTGATCGCTGTAAGGTTTGCCTTCAGCTTGCTGTTTCCATAGGCATCTCGTTCATGTTGTGAAATTGCCTTCTATTACGTCCTGTAGCTTCTTTCATATCAGGCAGACATGGTAGCAAATTTATTCGGTACACTGCCTTTGTTTTTGTTTCTATGTCCTGCAAACCCTACTGCTGATGTAGTCTTAGATACTATTGCTGTTCAGACTGGCAACACCTCTGTTTCCTGATGGAGTGCACTTGATTATCTGTTGAACGAATATCTGGATACCATGGATTGTTATTGTTCGATCCATGGCCACAATCCAGAATATCTGGTTGGAAATTCATAGGTTGTGGGGTAGCACCATTGTGTAGGTTTGCTGCAACGCTAGCTGAGAGATGCATTCAGTGGGATTAACGAGCTAGCACACTACTCCATCCTCTTGGTAAAAGAAGGAGCATAGCCAACGCATAGTTAGATTATTTTACAAAGAAAACTGTGTTCCATGATCTGATGATCCTGGCTACACTTGATGATATTTCCCCACCTTGCTGATTTAGACTGATTAAATACTAGCCATTTTCAAAGCTATATCTATGCTTTGACCACCTAAAAAACTGACTATTTAATCAAGGCTTCTACTGATTTCCTTCCTCTGCGACCTTTGAATATCCAAGCACGTCCATGCATCGATTTAATTCTCATCTTATGTCAATCAACTCCCACGGGGATTAATGCATTCAAGGATCTGTATTGTTTGAAAGCTAGAAACTGGACTCTATCTCATGCTAAGGATTAAAGCCAGGGGTAGTAAACAGATGTACAAGACGTACAAGACTCGGTGGATCATTTGTGCTTGTAGTATAACCTGTCTGCACAGTTCATAGTCTCTCTTTTTCCTAGCACCTCACAAGCATGGGTATTTCATTCTGGTTTTACTCTTCTAATTGCACCCGTTGCTCGTAGACGTTTCGCATGAAGATTATTGAGATTCCGACCACGGTCTTGCTTGAGGAGATGCTGAAGAAGCTGCAGCTGCCCATTCCCATGTACATCACTGTCAGGGCCGCAGAAGGAAAGATGGTGGCTTTGGTCGCATTCTATCCAGCGGTTCATAGATGGCCGCTGCCCTATGGATCATCGGTCTCTGTAGTTAGTTAAGCTATCAGCTTCCGCAAACATGCTTCATATGCTCGCTAAATAGTTTGCTAGGCATATGAGGTGCAAGAGACTTATCTGAAGTATGTATGACGTGCTTTTGTAATCTATGGTACCTATGCACAATCATCAGTTGTGTGTGTAGGCCGTGTGAACTAATGATCAGTCTGCTCTGCAGTAAGATATATTAATGGTCTTATGTCAGTTATATTTCTTAATGTTCTGCGTCTGGCTTTTTTTGCGCTATCGATGATGTCTTTTCTCTACAAGAGCTATGGGAACAATCTATATTGTGACTATTTGATTCCTGAGATCTTAGACACGGAAAGGAACTGTGTTAAATTCTTGAAACATTTACTCGGTTCAGTGGACTGAAGATCAACTACCACTAAGGTACCAGTTCCTATGCCTGCACAACAATCTAATAGGATTGTGTACCTGCGTAGTTGTCATGAGTAGGCTTTAGTACCTTGCCTGCCATACAAAAACATTTGCTCATCTTCTATAAACAGACAGGCCCAGCACTGCAAGTAACCAACCCAGAATGATAGATCACACTATGATTTAGGGCCAGCTAAATAATTCCTATAGTATTTAAAGCAATAGAAAAACGTGTGTCTGAATTGTCAGGTATAATAAAAAAATAATGAAACGGTAGGAGTTTCGATAAAATGAAACACAAATTCTTCTCTATTATATAGGAAATGTTGTTAGTAACCTGACACATGAATAAAGATGGTGATAACCATTAAACCATATGCATTGCAGATGTCACACATATGATAGCTTACAAACTGCTATAGCATATAAACTGAAGTTCACATATCTCTGCTGCGTCCGCTCTTTTTGACTTCGTGCACTATTTTGATTTTGTATCTCCACTGAGCAGGCAGGAAGGACTCCCAAGTACGTCTACACGTAGATCCCTCTTTTTAGACCGTGAAGGCCGCTACTCCGGCATTTTCTCCACATGGATTTCGGTTACGAAGTCATTTGCTTACATCAGCGCTTCTTGTACTGCCTGTGCTTTCTTTAAGAAAATTAGCTATGCTTTTGCTCTTTATATGTAATCATCTGATGCACCTACCCATGTTAGAACAGACGTATTATCCTGTTAAGTTCAACCTTTTGGATGCCCAGAAATGTTGCCATCAACTGTTGCCGATTTTCGTCGCATACACTGATCGAGAATACCGGGTCGGTGCGCCAAGGCGCACTCCTAAATCTAGTTACATCAATGGGTAGGCTATTGATCCCTGTTTTTTGCAGTTGATATAGACCCTTGGATGAGGAAAGTTTACTAGGAATAAACTGATTATGCTAACGGTATGTTTGTATTTCTTCTCTGTTGGAAGGCAAAATTTTACATGCATACCTATATTTTCTCGACAGCTTTGGAGAGAAGAAGAATAAGGCTGTTTTCACAACTCTTAGTTAACCGTAAACATCTATTCCTATGATTGTATTATTAATTTTTTTATCATAGATGAATAAATGAGCAAGTGACCATTTAGTTGATGTTTCAAGGGTTCCATTAGGTGATGTGTACTATTGCAAACTATACAAGTCCAAGTACTTCTGATTTCTTTTGGGTGCTACCAAGTTGTGCATGGATTAAGGGATGCCGATTATCATGGCTTCCTTTGTGGAATCGGAACTGATAATTAAGTTCAGAACTGTTTTTAGTTGGTCCTTCTGCAGCAGACAATATATTGTCGACCAAACTGATCGTAATGGGACACGTAGTCTATCTTAACCCAATATACTACTCCCTCCGATCCAAATTAATTGACTCGAAATTGTCTAGATTCGGATATATCTAGACATGTTTTAGTGTTAGATACATCCGAATCTAGACAAATCCAAGTCAATTAATTTGGATCAGAGGGAGTATTATTTTCGGGGGTTTAATTGTTGTTGTATTTTGTTATCATATTGGTCTAGGAAAATGATACTCCCTCCGTCCGGAAATAACTGACTTGGATTTGGTTAAATTCGGATATATCTAGACACATTTGTCTATTTTTGCTAGGGAGTTCTTCAAACCCTGTTACATGTTTTTTGGTGTTTAAGTACTCTGCTGTTTGTTTCTGGCTGTTTGTGTTTTTCTTGATTCTGTTTCCAGGTTTTTATGGCGATAATTCTGCGTGTCTGAGATTCTCACCTTCTGTCGACTGGCATGGTTCTTGTGCTGCTTGGCCTTTTATGGGAGAAGATTCGTCAGACTCTGTGTATGATTGGAACTCTTGGATTTGTCCTGCTCCAGAAGCTGACTTTCACCCGGTCCTTCGCCTTTGCTAGCGGGTACACAACGGTGACAGAGAAGTGTGACTTTTATGGCTTTGGGGTACTGGCTCTGGAGCTATTTATGGGACATCATCCACATGATTTTCTATTGTCGTCCATTACTTGAGGACCCTGAGATCACAAGTGAAATTTTTGAACTAGTCGTGATCGCTGTTCGGTGTATAGAACCTGCTCCTGCTCCGTCCACGGTCTGATGGTGCAACAGTCAATCAAGAAGCTCTCTACGACTGGACGACCTGATGATCAACTTGATTATCTGCAAGCTGACACTGACATCCCTGCCTGCTGGTCGTGAATGTTAATTTAGCATATTGTGTTGCTTCCTTTTGGTTAGAGACTATTTGTACACATCATTTGTATGGCAATTTGTTTTCTGCATTACCCTCATACCATGTACTAATACTTTATGCTTTTTTTGCGTGGAACTAATACTTTATGCTGATACTTTATGCTGACCAGCTGCTATTTCTTCAAATATTAATACATATTCCATTTGCATCTTATGTCAGATTAAGTGATAAATAACATTGGCATGACGTGTCCTTCTGGCTCATTATAGCCATTATTGGATGCTAGGCCTTTAGCTTTTCCCGTTACTTGGGTATGCAACAAGGTACACCGGTGGCTTTGCAACAAAAGTATGATGGGTACAATGAAGCATCAATTGATGTGGTTTCGGAAAGAACAAAATTGCAAATAATGCATATTTTCTCCCTCTGTGTGAAACATTAGATTTTTGAAGTTATATACTACGGTAGCATTCAGATTGTTTCTTTTACGGGCACAGTTGTGTCTGATTTCAAAAGCTGGATCAGATTCAAGAAAGAAGAACAAAGATGAGCTTCTCGACATTTTATTTTTGTTCTATTAACGCTTAGTGGTATGATATATATAAAACAAGAAAATAAGCTACTGATTTAACAAATAAAGGCCAAACATGGCGGACTGTCTATGTATTTTTCCTAGTTATTCATTAATTTGTCAAATCATTATATTACTGGAGGAGGGTTGTGCCGAATTTATTTGCAACAGTTGCAGTGGTTCATATGAAATGTATAATTGTATGTTGTTGACAGCTCTAGCCCAAGGTGGAAGAAGACTCACACACAGACACACACGGGAGAGAACACACAGGGAATTTTTCTGCACACGTACTTGTGCTTTTCTTCTCTTGTTCACTCTAAAGAAACTTAGCTGATTACAAGTCTTTAAGTAGACGGGGAAAACACACACACGCACTACTGACCTGATCCGCTAATTGCTCCACTAGCCGGTAAGCTGGCCTCACGATTTAGCCGGCGCCACACTTCTCTGCTGATTACTCGGTCCACATCTGAAGCCCCTAACAGCTATGCAACTCGGTCAGCAGAGGCACACGATTCGTGCATGCTACTTATCCCATCGATGCCTACACATGCATCATTCTACACCTGACTAGTTCAGCCAACTAAAGTACTAAACTGATTTAGCTTGCATGCACACGTGAACACTTCTCTGCATGTGCGCTGCCACGGCTACTACTACCTGAACTGACTCTGAAAATACAATAAAATAAAACATGCTAATTAACAAGGATAACAACCCTTGTTATCCTTTTATTTGAGGAATATCATGGTGGACTTCAAAGCAGCGCTGGATGCTCGTTGACGTCCGCGATGACAAGATGAGCCTGCTCCTTCCTCGGCTCCGTGCAATCCCGGCGCCGCTGCGGTCGCGAGCACGTCACTCCTGCTCCGTGAGGAGCAAGCGACCTCCACCGCCATGGTCATCGTTACCGGCGCCCTCGTCCGCATCGCTCTGATCTTCCGCCGTCTTGAGCCTTCCCACTGTTGGGCCAGGTCCCTCCACATGGAGGTGTGTTGGCAGCCCAACATCAGCCCGTGAAGTCCAATACGTTTCAACCGTTGATCGATGTTCGTATCCAACGACTGAGGTGCTCCTTGGGAGAGGAGTAGAAAAGAAAACCCTAGCCACCCTTGGTGACTGTGGGAGACACTCCGTGTGTGAAAGTGTGAGCTAAGCAAGTGTGAGAGGGTGAGAGAACACACAAGAACACCACAACCTAGTGAGAAGAGAGGAAGAAGGAGAGGTGATTTCTGTCCAGATTTCTGAGATCTGACCGGTCTGTCTTCAAGCTGGTGTTTGGAGGCTCAAGGGTGCTTGGATTGACTCCAAACTTGGTGAGCTTGTTCCTTGCTTTGAGTACTTCGATCTGGTTAGCTGGTTTGAGGTCTCGGTCAGTGTAGCTTCAGATTTAGAAGAGGTTTATTCAATTCGGACTGTTGCAGTTTCAGCACAGAGCAGTTTTGGTAGACGAACAGTTTGGGAAGGCAAACAGTGTCCGATTGACCTGAAATTTGCTGTCTATGTTGGGTACTCATATGTAAGCTTGTCTACCAAGTTTGGTGCTGATTGGATCTGCGGATTAAGAGCAGTTTTCTGATTACCGAAGGGGACAGAAACTGAGATACTCTGCTTTGATGTAATCTTTCTCTCATGGTTGTTGTTGTTGTCGGTTGGCAACGTGCTGAGTGTGTTGTATATCTCTAGATGTTCTAGAGAAGACTCTGTACCCAGGTTGCTCATAGTGAAGCTCGCGTAGACCGGTTGGTCCACACCCGTGGTTTTTTCCTCCTCACCTTGAGGAGGTTTTTCCACGTAAATCCTTGTGTCACCTGTGCATGTGCTCGTTGTTTTATTTCCGCTGCATATCTGTTGATTGAAACTATCCTCAAGGTTCACCGCAGGCAGGAGCGGGGAGGTTGTGTGTCTCCTCCTACCCCCAACAAAGTGGTATCAAAGCTGAGGTTCAGTTTTGTATTCAGTTTCAGAGCAAGGTTTGTTTTGGACTGATTGCATTTGCTTGTGGTGAAAGATGGAAGTAAATACCAACAGAATGATTTCTTTGAATGGTACAAATTATCAATCTTGGAAGTGCAAGATGAAAGACTTGTTATATGTGAAGGATTACTGGATGCCAGTTTTCTCCACTGAGATGCCCAGTGATATGAAAGAAGATTAGTGGGAGGTACTTAATCTCCAAGATTGTGGGTTCATCCGACAATGGGTGGATGATAATGTTTTGAACCATATCATTGAGGAGACACATGCACATACCTTATGGCAGAAATTGGAGTAGTTGTATGTCCGCAAAGAAGGTACCAACAAGATGTTCTTGATCAAGAAATTGATGCGCTTGAGGTACAAGGAGGGCGCTCCAATTGCAGATCATATAATGGAATTTCAGGGCATTATAAATCAGCTATCTTCAATGGGAATTACATTTGAAGATGAAGTGAGAGCCTTGCTGCTACTTGGCTCATTACCGGACACTTGGGTGACCTTTAAGGTCACCGTGTGCAATTCAACACCTAATGGAGTTGTCACTTGGAACCTTGTGAAGACCAAGATACTAAATGAAGAGTCCAGAAAAATTGCTGATAAGGACGGTTCTTCCTCACATTCTGAAATGTTAGTGACCGAGTCATGGGGGAGAAGCAAGAGCAAAGGTCCGAGTAAGGGAGGAGAAAGAAGTAGAAGCAAATCAAGAGGCAAAGACAAGTATGCTGGTGTTATATGCCATCACTGCCGTAAGAAGGGCCACATCAAGTGGCATTGTGAACAATGGAAGAAAGACAAAAAGAAAAAGAAGAAAGTTCAGAAAACAGACCGACGATGACAGTGATAGTGAGGGAGGCCGGATTGCTGCGGTAAAGGAGATCATGTTTCTCATGCATGAAGAACATGATGGCAGCAGTGTTTCCACCATTGAGGAGAGGATCACTGTAGTTTCTGATGATACCATCAGCCTTGCAGATGGTGATGAGATGACTTGGATTCCGGACAGCGGTGCTAGCATACATGCTACATCTCGTAGAGAGCTCTTCACCAACTACACAGCAGGTGATTTTGGTTTTGTGAAGATGAGGAACAATGATAGAGCAAAAATCATTGGAAGAGGAGATGTGCACTTGGAGACTGAAAATGGTACGACACTAGTCCTCAAGTCGGTGAGGCATGTTGAGGCCCTTCGGCTCAACATTATGTTGGTTGGATTGCTTGATAGAGATGGGTACTTGAGCAGATTTGGAAATACATAGTACAAGCTCACCAAAGGAAATCTGATTGTTGCTAAAGGTAACATGGTTTCAGTTTTGTATCATGTTCATGCTAAGCTTTCTTCTGCTTATGTCAATGCGTTGTAGAAAGAGGATGCGTGTGCCTTATGGCACAAGAGGCTTGGGCACATGAGTGAGAAGGGGATGGCGGTGCTAGTGAAGAAAAATCTGCTGAAAGGTGTGAAGGGTGTTCACATCAAGAAGTGTTTAGATTGTCTAGCAGGGAAGCAACACAGAGTTGCATTCAAGAGTCAACCTCCTCACAAGAAGCCCGAGGTGCTGGACTTGATACATTCTGACGTTTGCAAAATGTCGGTGAGGTCTGTCAACACCCGGATTTTTAATCCCAGATGTCTGTTATGCCGTACATCGTAATCCTAGGATTACCATTTTTGCGAGACATAACAGATTTGATATCTGATGACCCACAAGTATAGGGGGTGTATCGCAGCATTTTCGATAAGTAAGAGTGTCGAACCCAACGAGGAGTAGAAGGTGCTGGCTAGTGGTATGGATCAGAAATTCTCTGCAAATACTTAGCAAACGGAATTTTAGGGGTTTTTGATAAAGCAAGTAAACAAAGTACAAGTAAATAAAAGACAGTAGGAATAAATGCAGCAAGTGGCCCAATCCTTTATGCAGCAAAGGACAAGCCGGTTGTATTACTTAAGATGATCAAACGTTCTTGAGGACACATGGGAAGATCGTCAAGTGCTTTCGCTTCATATAGTTGATTAATCTTATTTAGCTTTCTAAGTGTTGTGTGGGTGAACCTGTGCTAATGTACCGACCTTCCTAGGACTAATACATACTTGTGATTATACCCCTTGCAAACATCCGTAAGTACAAGAAAGTAATTAAAGACCCTTATGTCCCTTGTGCAATGGTTTCCTAACGGGGATTCAGGTTTCTGTCACTCTGGCAACCCCTATGATTAGTAGCCAAATACACAATGCATTCCCCTAGGCCCATATAGGTGAAGTGTCATGTAGTCGACGTTCACATGACACCACTAGAAGAAGTACACCACAACTTAAATATCAAACTATTGAATCTTTCTCAACACAATTCCACTACTAACAACATGACTTCTCCCATGTCCTCAAGAACAAAACGAACTACTCACAAGACATCATATGGATCATGATCAGATATGGAATAATGATGTATAACAATCTGAACATAAACAATAATTCAATGGTTCACTCAACAGCATCAACTACAAAGAGTAATCAACACTGGGAAAGTTTCCCCTAAGAACTAATGCAAGATTCAACCCAATTGTTATAGCAATATGGAGATGGTGATGAGGGTGCTGATGGTGATGGTGGTGGTGATGATGATGATGATCTCGATGAAGTCCAGCTTGATGGTGGTGTTGATGGCGACGAGGAATCTTTCTATGGTCGCTCCCCGAGTCTTAGGGTTTCGGGAGGAATATATACACCAGAGGGGAGAGCCAGAGGTGGGCCAGGGCGGCCACACCACCTGGTGGCATGGCCTAGGGTGGCCGGCGCCAGGGGGTGGTGTGGGCCCCCTATGGCCCATCTCCACTCCCTCTTCTGGCAGCCTTCGTCTTCTGGAAAAATAGGATTTTCCGTATATTTTCCCGGATTTTCTGATCTTCGTGAATTTTGCCTCCAAACATCACCTTTTCCATCAGAGTCTTGACTGTAGCGGTCCATGCTCCAAAAGTCATCAACCATGCAAAAACAGATGAAATAACATAATTATCATCTCTTAATATGAAATATATCAATGAATAACAGTAAATTATGACATAGAATAGTGATGCAAAATGGACGTATCAACTCCCCCCAAGCTTAGACTTCGCTTGTCCCCAAGCGAAACTGAGCTCAATAAACATGACCTCAAGTTTATGGAGTGAAGAGTCGATAAAAGAATACGGACAAGAAGCATCACATTCATCAATACATAGATCATAATAGAAGACAACTCACTATTATATAACTTACTTGCAATAAGTAAAGGAAACACAATAAAGATACATAAAGTAAATCATAATTGGTAATGGCAAACTTAGCTCTTGGTTGAAGAATAGTTGATAATTTGCTGGAGTTCACAAATAACTGGTTTTCAATGATAGCTTTCAAAGTAGTAATCACCAAGATAAGAGCAATGTGCAAAACAAGGAACATAAGAAACATGGTTGAATAAATCATCATATGAATGAATGAAACACAACAACTCAAAATACTTGCTGAGATAGAAGGGAATAGGTTTACTGACTCAACTTAAAAGTAAAAGAAAGGCCCTTCGTAGAGGGAAGCAGGGATTGCAAGTCTCATAAAGAGCTCCCAAAAATTATGGTACTTATTAGCTTTCAGCTCTCATTGCCCCTATCATAGGCATCTTTAGGTGATTAAGGTTAAAGTGATCAAATATGAGGATATGCTTGACAAGTTGTAAATTGAGAATCTCATGTCCCTTGAATACGAGGGCCGCTCCTCATGCTACTCAAGTTTAGTCACCGGTAAGTTCTTGTCATCATAAGAATATGTGTATCATAGAGAACCACTAATGGGGTACCCCTTGCCCGATGATACGAAAGAATCCCCATATCAAAATGACAAGGCAAGCAGACAATAAACATCTCAGCAATCTTCTTATTTACCATGGGAATATGGTGCTTTTTTCTCTCTTTCCTCTTTTCATAATATCTCTTTTTTTCTTTTTCTCTTTTTCTCAATCTCTATCTCTTTTTTTATAAGAAGAATGCTTCATAGATGCTCGTTATGGTTACGCTGCAGGTTTCCACCATGTCAGCATGGATTAGACCAGCGGCCCAGGCGTTTGTCTAACACACATGCATAACTCCATGGACTTACAAGCTCCCCTTTCATTTCACACCGATGACATCCATAGACAAAAGAACATGATATCAACTAGGTACAAAGTACCAGTGCAATGTTGAAAGCGTTCCCCATGACAACATGGTTCTGCTAATTCACAACTCACAAAGCGCAAGCATATATGCAACATAGGTGAGCACAATGGTTCAGGTTTATATGCAACATAAGGTCTTACACAAATAAAGGATCTCATGATCCAGTCTTAGTACAATCAAGCGGTGGAATAAATAGCATAGCAGTGGGGTCCATCTTCAGTGTCACAGGCAATGATGACGATGGGAGATGATCCTAGTTGTCGTAGCCGTCCTGCTGTCCTCCTTCAGGGTAGTCCTCCTCATAGTCTGGCCATAGGAATAGCCAGGGACAAAAGCCATGAGTAGTCTTTAAGTACTCGCAAACTACCACTAACAAGTAAGATAGTTCTAGTAGGAATGCTAAGTTCTAGTTTATTTGTAAAGTTAAGTTTGAAACCTGAGCTGAGTTTAGAAACAAAGAAAGATAAAATAAAGTTTGAAATCACCTAAGTGGGAACTTATTTATCATAGTCACAACTCTGTTGTGCTCAAGTCAAGTCACAATTCATTTCATAAGTCATTTTGAAAACATCTGACAACAGAACAGTATGGCCACTCCAACTGTCCATAACTGCGGACGTGGCTATTCAAATAATTTGATACTCTGTAGAGGTGGTACACTTTCACCACAAAATTCGATACATTTGTCAGGGATAACCCTGAATCATCATACTTAGTATGCAGATAATCAAACATAACCTTTCCTTTACACACTCTAGTATAAGCACCTCTCATATGAGTATGGCCTCCCAGCCATGACCATCTGTCATCCTGGGCACTTCATAGGTGGACAACATTGAGAGGTAGCCTCAGCTCAAACCTCTCCTGCGAGGGAACTAATACTAATGCATATGAACTTCTGGCTAAGCCTTACCATATTCAGGTATTGTGGTTGTACGGTAAAATTGGAATGGTATCGCATCCGAACCCAACCATCAGTTTTTGTAAAAGGGTTAAGGCTCATGCCTCAACATTTTCATCATCATCATAAACCATTTGTGTTTCTCAACACATGTCAAAACATCTCAATAGAATGACTCATCATTCTAAGGTTTTCACAATTCATTTTCACCAAGTATTCCCATCTAAAGTGATCCAGTTTTGGTTTAGCTCTAAACTACTAAGTTAAGAGTGTTCACTAATGTGTGATGCTAAAATCAATCTCATGCCATAGAATGACATCTAATTCTAACTAGATAGATCAAGTTTTATACTCGTTATGCTACCTTTAAACAAAGTAAAGGACTTTAGTAAAGTAAGGAAAGTAAAGCTTGTAAGTAAAACTTGGGGTAGGTATAAGTCAAGGGGTATAACGAAAGCATGCCTAATGAATATTACTTAGGTTATCTAGCTTAATTCTAAATTGCCAACAATAGCTTTCCTTGATTTGTGCGGTGGTTGAAATTCTATTCCTCCTCCTCTTGGTAGAACTCCTCCTCCTCGTAGACTTGGTCGGTACTATCGTCTATAAATATATATGGAATACACAATCTGTTGGGTCCGCAGCATAGAAAACAAAAAAATTCCTACGGTGTGAACTACACGCCAAGATCTATCTACTAGGTAAAAAGCAACAGGTGGACATACATCCAACGAGAACTTACCCTCGTAGACAACGAGCTTTGTTAATGAGTAGGAACTCGTGGTTGATGTAGTCGTACACTTGCCGATCTCAAGATCGTGAGGAAGTCCGAGCGCCGCAACTCAGCAGCGCATCCGCACTCGCACACACGTTCAAGCCACCGGACAACCTCCACCTCCTCGCTCCAGCGATCCAAAGGAAGCAGCAACTCCTTCCGCATTTAAATGCCACTGGAACATGTATCTCGCTAATCCGAGACCATGGGGAATAATTCTAGAGGGGAGAGATCCTTCACAAGGAGGTGTGTGGATGAAGGAGGAATGGGTGGCCTTTATAGGAGGAGGGTGCCCCTCTCTCCATGGTCGCATGGGGGTGACCTCACCTCCCCATTCAGGTGGGGGTAACCCCTCCACATTAAAATGCCTCTTCACATTCCCTTTTAAAGTCTCCACTTTAAATGCATTAAATTTCTCCAAATTTAATGCTCTCTCATTTAATAAAACTCTTTTTATTAAATTTATTCAGAATTTTGTTAATTACATTAATTAACAAACATTCACATATAGCCCCTTGCAATATTTCAATATCACATGCAGAACCACCTTCGCAATTTCACAAACAATTTCTGGTTTCTATTGAAACAATTCCTGCGCTTTGCAATTCTTTTCGTCTAAACATATGTGCTCCAAAATGGTGTCCGTAACTCTTAAGTGTGCCACCCTACGGTTCACGAATAATGCAGACATGATCGAGACCCTTCTCGATCAATAATCAGCAGCGGACACGGAGATCCGATCGACTCCTACACATTCAACGATGACTCTGTGATCGTGAGAACCTTCAACGCTTGTAACTAAATCCTTTGTCTCGATATATTACATGTCCGAGATTCGATCATCGGTATCTCCATACCTAGTTTGATCTCGCTATCGACATGCACTCTTTTCTCGTTCCGTGATATAACATTCTAGTGATCACATCACTTGCTTGCAAGCTATCCTAATGTGATATCACCGAGAGGGCCCAGAGTATATCTATCCGTCATCTAGATTGACAAATTCCACTCTTGATCCATGAGCCTCAACATAACACCTTCGTAGTAATCTGAACCCATCTTTATAGTGACCTCATACGATTGTGATGTTTGATGTTATCAAGATACTCTTCCGGTTAGCAATTAACATGATCTCATGGTCTAAGGATAAAGATTACTTCGTATGATGTTATAGCAATATAAACATAATGACTTGATCATAATGCTATACTTCGGATGAATGTTCATCACATCATTCCACCAATGGTGTGACCTTGTTATTAACAACATCCAATGTCCATGATCGAGAAACCTTGATCATCCCGTTAATCAACAAGCTAGTCTATAAGAGAGGCATGACTAGGAACCCTTTTTGTTTATTAAACACACATGTATTGATGTTTACGAATCAATACATTTCTAGCATGTAAAATAAACATCTATCATATATAAGGAATATATAATAACAACTTTATTATTGCCTCTCAGGGCATATTTCCTTGATCTCCCACTTGCACTAGAGACAATAATCTAGTTCACATAGTGATAAATCTAACACCCATGGAGTTCTGGTGTTGATCATGTTTTGCCCTAGGGAGAACTTTAGTCAACGGATCTGCTACATTTAGGTCCGTGTGTACTTTACAAATCATTATATCTCCATCCTTGACATGCTCGCGGATGGAGTGAAACCGGCGCTAATATGTTTGGAATTCTTAGAGACCTTGTTCCTTTAGCTATTATGGCTCCATTGTTGTCACAATAGATCACCATCGGGTCCAACGCACTGGGAACCACACCCAGTTCTGTAATGAACTCTTTCATCCAAATCGCTTCGCTACCGCTTCAAGCAAAGCAACATATTCCGCCTCCGTTGTTGATCCAGCCACCACAGGTTGTTTGGAACTCCTCCAACTAACTGCTGCTCCGTTCAAGAGAAATACGTATCCGGATTGAGACTTAGAGTCATCCGGATCGGTGTCAAAGCTAGCATCGACATAACACTTAGCGACTAGCTCTTCTTCACCTCCGTATATGAGAAACATATCCTTAGTTCTTCTCAAGTACTTGAGGATGTTCTTTACCGCTATCCAGTGTTCCGAACCTGGATCAGATTGGTACCTACTAGTCAAACTAATAGCATGTGCCACATCCGGTCTTGTGCATAGCATGGCATACATAATAGAGCCTATGGCCGAGGCATAGGGGATCTTATCCATCATCTCTCTTTATTCCGCCGTAGCCGGACTTTGAGTCTTACTCAATGTCTTACCTTGCAACATAGGTAAGAACCCCTTCTTACTTTCGTCCATATTAAACTTCTTTAATATCTTATCAAGGTATGTACTCATGATAGCCCAATTAGGCGCCTGATCTATCTCTATAGATTTTAATGCCTAATATATATGACGCTTCACCAAGGTCTTTCATCGAAAATTTGCTGTTAGATAACTTTTAACATGCTTAAAAGATCTATATCATTTCCAATCAATAATATGTCATCCACATATAATATCAGAAATGCCACATTGCTCCCACTCACTTTCTTGTAAATACAAGCCTCTCCATAAGTTTGGACAAATCCAAACTCTTTGATCACCTCATCAAAGCGGAGATTCCAACTTCGTGATGCTTGCTTGAGTCCATAGATGGATCGCTGAAGTTTGCACACCTTATTAGCATCCTTAGGATCGACAAAACCCTTAGGTTGTATCATATACAACTCTTCTTCAATCTTACCATTGAGGAATGCAGTTTTGACATCCATCTGCCATATTTCATAATCGAAATATGCAGCAATTGCTAACATAATCCTAACCGATTTAAGCATCGCTACGGGAGAGAATGTCTCATCGTAGTCAACTCCTTGAATTTGTCAAAACCCCTTTGCGACAAGTCGAGCCTTATAGATGGTCACGTTACCATCAGCATCAGTTTTCCTTTTGAAAATCCATTTATTCTCAACGGCCTTTCGGTCGTGAGGTAAGTCCACCAAGTTCCAAACTTGGTTCTCGTACATGGATTCCATCTCGGATTTCATGGCTTCTAGCCATTTGTTGGAATCCGGGATCATCATCGCTTCTTCATACGTCGCAGGGTCATCCATTTCATCAACCATGAAATTCACAATAGGATTGTCGTATAGTTCAGGAGCTGCACCTGTCCTACTTGACCTGCGAGGTTCGGTAGTGTCCTCTTTTGGAGTTTCATGATCATTATCATTAGCTCTCTCTTCATCAGGTGAAGTCAACTCCGAAACAACTTCCGGTGCCGCGCCACTCGCCATTCCATGACGAGAAGGTTCAATAACCTCTTCAAGTTCTACCTTCCGACTACTCACACCTTTCGCGAGAAACTCCTTCTCAAGAAAGGATCCATTCTTGGCAACAAAAACCTTGCCCTCGGATCTATGATAGAAGGTATACCCAATTGTTTCCTTAGGGTATCCTATGAAGATGCATTTTTCTGCTTTGGGTTCGAGTTTATCCGGTTGAAGTTTCTTCACATAAACATCGCATCCCCAAACCTTAAGAAATGACAGCTTAGGTTTGTTTCCAAACCATAATTCATACGGTGTCGTTTCAACGGATTTAGATGGTGCCCGATTTAAAGTGAATGCAGCTGTTTACAGTGCATAACCCCAAAATGACAGAGGTAAGTCAGTCAGAGACATCATAGATTGAACCATATCCAATAAGGTACGATTACGACGTTCCGACACACCATTACGTTGTGGTGTTCCGGCAGGCGTGAGTTGTGAAACTATTCCACTCTTTCATGTGTGTGCTAAACTCGTAACTTAGATACTCTCCTCCATGGTCAGACCGTAGAAATTTGATCTTTCTATTACGATGATTTTCCACTTCATTCTGAAATTCCTTGAACTTTTCAAAAGTTTCAGACTTGTGTTTCATCCAATAGATATACCCGTATCTACTCAAATCATCCGTGAAAGTAACAAAATAACGATATCCACCTCGCGCCGACACACTCATTGGTCCACACACATCAGTATGTATGATCTCCAACAGATTTGTCGCCCGTTCCATTGAACCGGAAAACGGCGTTCTAGTCATCTTGCCCATAAGGCATGGCTCACATGTATCAAATGATTCAAAATCAAGTGATTCCAAAAGTCCATCAGAATGGAGTTTCTTCATGCGTTTAACGCCAATATGACCTAGACGGCAGTGCCACATATATGTAGACATATCATCATCAAGTTTAATCTTTTTAGCATTAACATTATGAATGTGCGTAATATTACTATCTAGATCCAATCGAAATAAACCATTCAACATAGGTGCATGACCATAAAAGATATCATTCTTATAAATCGAACAACCATTGTTCTCAGATTTAAAGGAATGACCACTTTGCATCAAACACGATCCAGATACAATGTTCATGCTCAGTGCAGGCACCAAATAACAATTATTTAGGTTTATAACAAATCCCGATGGCAAATGGAGAGGTAGCGTCCCGACGACGATCACATCAACTCTTGATCCATTGCCGACCCGCATCCTGACCTCATCCCTTGCTAGGTGTCGCTTGTTCCGTAGCCCCTGAACCGAGTTACATATATTAGCAACCGATCTGGTATCAAATACCTAGGTGCTACTGCGAGTACTAGTCAAGTACACATCAATAACATGTATATCACATATACCTTTGTTTGCCTTGCTGGACTTCTTGTCCGCCAAATACTTTGGGCAGTTGCGCTTCCAATGGCCAGTCCCTTGCAATAGTAGCACTCGATGTCAGACTTAGGGCCATCCGGTTTTTTTCAGCGTGCAACAGACTTGCCACCCTTCTTTCCCTTGTGCTTGCCTTTCTTGTACTTCTTGAAACCGGTGGTCCTATTGATCATCAATACTTGATGTTCTTTCCTAATCTACACTTCAGTCTTAAGCATTGATGTAAGCTCGGGAAGAGACTTCTTCATGCCTGCATATTATAGTTCATCACGAAGCTCTTGTAGCTAGGTGGCAGAGATTGGAGAACACGATGTATGCCTAAGTCAATGGGAATCGTTATTCCCAAGGACACAAGCTTATCGGCGTACCTAGACATTTTGAGTACGTGCTCATTAACGGGGCTGTTTTCCTCCATCATGCAGCTAAAGAACTTTTCTGTAGCATTATAACTCTCTACGGCAGCATGGGTATCGAAAATCATTTTCAATTCTCCCATGGTATCAAAGGCATTGCCATTTTCGAAACGCTTTCGAAGTTCTAGCTCTAGCCCATACAGTATGCCGCAATGAACTAAGTTAGGTCGTCCGACGAGTCACATAGACATTCTTTTCCTCGTCGGGGCATCAGAGCTGGTTGGGGCCTAGCGCACATCTAGCACATATTGCTTTTGTGCAAAGACCGAGGAGAATCCTAAAATTCATAGCCCGATTGGTGAAGTTGCTACCATTCGCAGAAAGTTTCTCTTTCTCCATGAACACATTGAACTTAAAAGAGGGAGGTGCCATCTACAACAGAATTTGTAAAGTTTATTTAGACTAAGTTTATGATAGATTGAGTTCAACTAATCCAAATTACTAATGAACTCCCACTTAAAAACGACATCCCTCGTGTCCTTTTGGTGATTACATGAACCAAATCCACTATACCAAGTCCGATCATCACGTGAGTTGATATAGCTTCAAAGGCGAGCATCTATATGGGCATCATATCAACCATATGACTCATGCTTAACCTTTCGGTCCGTGTTCCGAGGCCATGTCTGTACATGCTAGGCTCGCCAAGTAAGAACCTTAGTATTCGCGTGTGTAAAACTGTCTTACACCCGTTCCTATGAAAGCGTAGATTCGAGTACACCCGATCATCACGTGATGTCTCGAAACACGATCCATAGAACAGTGCATACTCAAGGAAGAACACATTTTTATCTTGATATCTAAAAGAGGGATCATCTTATAATGCTATCAAACGCGCCAAACTAGCAGTATAAGATGCTAACATCTAATGTGTAAAGTGAGATGATATGGTCCATGCATTTGATCTCTATCACTTGCATCATGGTATGATCTCTATCATTCCTTTGTGTGTAAGGCCAAGGTCTATGGAACTTACACGTTGAGTGTGTTGTAAGAGTATCCACCATACATCTACTAACAACAATACCATATCAATACACTAGCCCAGCAACGATCTAAACTAGACGCCTCTAATTTATCAATTGCAAGTTTTACGTGGCTTAGGGCTTTCGGAGATAGAACCATTCTTACCTACGAACATGAACCACAACGAGGATAACTAAGTTATTAGCAACTCGTTGTAAATCAGATATTGACTATAGTAGGAGAGATGACACCCGCCACCACTTATGCAAAACAAGTTGCATGTCAGTCGTGGAACCGGTCTCATGTACGATGACATGTAAGGTTGGTCCAGGCCGCTTCATCCCACTATGCCACCAATATCCAAAATACATAGAAGATGCAATAACATGATCATCATCGCCCACATATCAACCATATGTGTACTACCCGTGCTAAGCACCTACGCATAGATCAGGCTCTGATACCACTGTTGGGTCCGCAGCATAGAAAACAAAAAAATTCCTACGATGTGAACTACACGCCAAGATCTATCTACTAGGTACAAAGCAACGGGTGGACATACATCCAACGAGAACTTACCCTCGTAGACAACGAGCTTTGTTAACGAGTAGGAACTCGTGGTTGATGTAGTCGTACACTTGCCGATCTCAAGATCGTGAGGAAGTCCGAGCGCCGCAACTCAGCAGCGCATCCGCACTCGCACACACGTTCAAGCCACCGGACAACCTCCACCTCCTCGCTCCAGCGATCCAGCAGAAGCAGCAACTCCTTCCACACGAAATGCCACCAGGAACATGTATCTCGCTAATCCGAGACCATGGGGGAATAATTCTAGAGGGGGAGAGAGATCCTTCACAAGGAGGTGTGTGGATGAAGGAGGGAATGGGTGGCCTTTTATAGGAGGAGGGGTTCCCCCTCTCTCCATGGTCATGCATGGGGTGACCCTCACCTCCCCATTCATGTGGTGGTAACCCCTCCACATTAAAATGCCTCTTCACATTCCCTTTTAAAGTCTCCACTTTAAATGCATTAAATTTCTCCAAATTTAATGCTCTCTCATTTAATAAAACTCTTTTTATTAAATTTATTCAGAATTTTGTTAATCACTTTAATTAACAAACATTCACATATAGCCCCTTGCAATATTTCAATATCACATGCAGAACCACCTTCTGCAATTTCACCCGAAACAATTTCTGGTTTCTATTGAAACAATTCCTGCGCTTTGCAATTCTTTCATTCAAACATATGTGCTCCAAAATGGTGTCCGTAACTCTTATGTGCCACCCTACGGTTCGCGAATAATGCAGATGATCGAGACCCTTCTCCGATCAATAATCAGCAGGGACACGAGATCCGCATCGACTCCTACACATTCAATGATGACTCCTATGATCGTGAGAACCTTTAACGCTTGTAACTAAATCCCTTTGTCTCTCGATATATTACATGTCCGAGATTCGATCATCGGTATCTCCATACCTAGTTTGATCTAGATCGACATGCACTCTTTTCTCGCTCCTGATATAACATTATAGTGATCAAATCACTTGCTTTCAAGCTATCCTAATGTGATATCACAGAGAGGGACCAGAGTATATCTATCCGTCATCTGGATTGACAAATTCCACTCTTGATCCATGAGCCTCAACATAACACCTTCGTAGTACTGAACCCATCTTTATAGTCATCCTGTTACGGTGTGACGTTTGATGTTATCAAGATACTCTTCCGATGTTAGCAATTAACATGATCTCATGGTCTAAGGATAAAGATTACTTCGTATGATGTTATAGCAATATAAACATAATGACTTGATCGTAATGCTATACTTCGGACGAATGTTCATCACATCATTCCACCAATGGTGTGACCTTGTTATTAACAACATCCAATGTCCATGATCAGGAAACCTTGATCATCCTGTTAATCAACAAGCTAGTCTATAAGAGAGGCATGACTAGGAACCCTTTTTGTTTATTAAACACACATGTATTGATGTTTCCGAATCAATACATTTCTAGCATGTAAAATAAACATCTATCATATATACGGAATATATAATAACAACTTTATTATTGCCTCTCAGGGCATATTTGCTTCACAAGCACCAAACAATACTTAATTAGTCTAGTTAGCACACTAAAGCACACATTTGATGATCTATTATCATCACAAACATCACAAGGTTTGAAGAACTAGTTTCATTTATTTTATTTGAGAAAAGTAATTTCTATTCATTGAAATTAACTAAGATTTAATATTCTCCAATTAAAATATGGGATCATGTGGACCATGTAATCACCACATATTCTAATATATGGGAATGTTATTTAAGGGTTGGATCACATTTTAATAAGTTTAAGTTTAATAATTAATGATTTAAAGTGACTAGAAATGCCTATATAGCATTATTTTGGTACTAGTCCAAAGTCACTGCATGAAAACCTTAATATTATTACATATTCAGATAGGTATGGTTAAAGTGATTTTTGAGAGTTGGAATCAACTCAAAAACTATTATGGTTGATTTTAGAAAAATGTTTGAATGTGCAAAAGCTTCTGTCTTGTTATTTTATCTAGGAGAGATCTATAACTCTAAATGATTTAAATCCAACGGGCTTGGATAGAGATTTTCATTAGCTTTCCAACAAAGTTGGAATCACTCAATTTGGATTTGTAGAACTCTGAATTGATTTTCAAACTAAAGGACAGAACTAGGTTTCAGCTAAAAAGAAAAAATCTAAATTTGAATTAACTGGGTCGCGCGGGAACACTAACGGGCCGGCCCAAATTCACTCTGCGGCGCTGAGGACTGCTAACAGGGTGTCCCGCCTGTCAGTGGCTCATTACACGCGAAGCGGTATGGGGCGAGATGGATCGTAGGATTAGAACTAGATCAACAGCTCACAGTCGTCATCGACAACAAACACGTCGCCGGCGAGACTGAACCCTAGCGGCTCGGTGGGGGTGCGGTGAGGACATACGGAGTCTCCAGCGAGTGCGGCGAGGTGGGCAAACGAACGAGACGACGACAGCGGTTCTCCTGGTACCGGTGGCGTCCCGGGAGATGGCCTGGATCACTGGCACCCTTCTCCTCCTTCCGCGGTAGACTCCGACGAAATTCCGGTGCTACGGGCTGCGGCTTGCTCTGGTGGGGCTCTGGGAGTGCTCTGAGGTGGAGTGGATGAGAGTGGTGTGAGGAAACGGTGCTGGGGTGGCTTCCTTATATAGGCATGGCGAGGCGGTAGTGAGGCATGGGCGGTACTCGCCGGTGACGACGGCACAGCAGGCTAGAGGCTTGGGCGGTGGGCTAGGATGGTGGGCGGTTCCCTGGCGGTCGTCATGGCAGTGTGCGTGCAGTGAATTGCGGTCGGGAGACATGAGCGGTGCGGCGCGCACAATGTCTTTGTCAACGGTGAACTTTGCGGTGAACGGCAACTACGGGGCACGGTCGGGGAAAGAGGCATGTCTGTCAGCTCCCTGGGGCGGTGGTGATCATGTAGGTGGGCGACGAGAGCGAGGCGGCGTCTGGTTGAGCGAGGACCGTGCGCGCTCTACGGGCAGCGTTGGCATGGCAGACATGTTTGGGCGCGGCGGTTCTCGGCTTCTCCTCGCTATGTCCTCGAGTTGGGGCTAGCCTGGAGGGGGAGGTGGACCACGAGCGACGCGTTGGGCAAGGTGGGTGAGGCTAGCGGCGTCAGGGGCGCGCTGTCACCGGTGAGGTGCTCAAGTGGGCTCGGCATTGATGTCCATGACCATTTGCTCGTGGGCACAGTGCTTGGCCGGGCTAGAAAAGAGTAGGGGGTGTAGTGGAGAGATTTTGGTTGCAATGTGGGAGACAGGTTTGGCCAGAACACTGCTCACACTAGTGTTTTTGATTTTCATCTGATCCGTGCACTCCAAGTGTTTGACAAAATGGCCGAAAGAATTCAAGTTTGGAATTTTGAAATGAAATTTGGTGGAGTTGTTTGTCACATGTTTAAGCATCTGTGGTTGCTAGGATTTGTCAAATGGAATTCATTCGGATGGTTTTTGAAAAAGGGTGATCTATACATATGAACTAGATTCCATTTTCAAATGTCATTTAAAATTAGAGTTTGAATGTTTTTGGGAGATCACAAAGTGGGCCTTGGCACATCACTACTTTTACTAGCAAGGGGTGCAAAGATCTACAATTGTCTCTGTTGGAAATTGAGTGCTAGGAATACCCAAAGTGGGCTAGGTGATTAAAATGGCAAAAGTGACCATTTCCTTTATTTAATTCTTTTTATTTCTTTTTCTTTGTATTTTGCTTAGGAATGATCTAGATGATGTGACATTCATCATAGAACCATTTTACAACCATTAGCACACACAATCATGGCATTTCAAAACAACTCCTATTTAAATGCAACACTCATATGCATGCTTAAATATTTTAAAATGGAAAAAGTTTTGGTTAACCCTAAATTGGGTGATTTGGATCTTGATTAACCTTGATTAAAGATTTGGGATGTTACAAACCTTCCCCTCTTAAAAAAAATCTCATCCCAAGATTTAAGAAAGAAAACTAGGAACTAAAGAGATCTGGGAACTCAGTCCTAATGTAATCTTCTCGCTCCCAAGTGGCTTCTTCTTCGATATGGTTGCTACATTGAATCTTGAGAAATTTGATACTCCGGGTCCTGGTGGTTCTGTAGGCTTCCTCCAAGATACGGATGGGCACTTCACGACACGTCAGATCTTTATTGATATTAACATCTCGGTGATCAATGTTCTTGAAAACTTCGGTCTTCTCCGGCACTTCTAGGCATTTGCGAAGTAACGAGATATGGAACACATTGTGGATGGGAGACATCTCTTCTAGCAGTTCTAGTTGATAAGATACTTCTCCTCGGCGATTCAGAATCTTGAAGGGTCTGATATATCTAGGGGCTAACTTTCCTTTGAGACTAAAACGTTGGATTCCCTTCAATGGCGAAACCTTGAGATACACAAAATCTCCAACATTAAAAGTTAGGTCTCTCCTTCTCTTGTCAGCATAACTCTTCTGTCTAGATTGGGCTGTCTTGAGGTGCTCACGGACTTTGTGAACCTTCTCTTCAGCTTCTCGGAGAATGTCGGGTCCAAAAATCTGATTCTCTCCTACTTGCGACCAATTCAAAGGGGTACGGCACTTTCTTCCGTATAGGAACTCAAATGGTGCCATTGGCAAACTGGCTTGATAACTATTGTTTTATGAGAATTCTGCGAAAGGCAGATAGTCTTCCCATTTTGATCCATATTCTAACACACAAGCTCTCAACATATCTTCTAAGATTTGGTTGACTCTCTCAGTCTGTCCATCGGTTTGCGGGTGATAAGTTGTGCTGAAATTCAACTTGGTTCCTAATCCTTCTTGGACTTTCTGCCAAAATCTCAAGGTAAATTGGGTTCCTCGATCCGACACTATGGTCTTGGGGGTTACATGCAAACTAACAATTCTGGCAATGTGCAATTCTGCTAGCTTTGAACTCTGGTAGGTTGTCTTGACAGGTATAAAATGAGCTACCTTGGACAGTCTATCAATGATGACCCAAATTGAGTCATTTCCCCTACTAGAAGTAGGCAAAACGGTAATAAAGTCCATTTTGACGGAATCCCATTTCCATTCCGGAATATGCAATGGTTGCAATAGTCCTGCGAGCCTCTGATGTTCCACTTTGACTCTCTGACAGATATCACACTTGGTGATGTAGCTTCCGATTTCTCTCTTCATCTTGTGCCACCAAAATTGCTCCTTCAAATCTTGATACATCTTTGTTCCTCCGTGGTGGATAGAATAAAGAGTATCATGAGCTTCTTGCATGATAACTTGATTCAGCTCTGAATCTGCTGGCACACAGATACGTCCTTTGTACCATAGAACTCCTTCTTCGTCTTCGGTGAATCGAGGTACCTTTCCTGTACCAATACGACGCTTGATTCCATCGATACTTTCATTTCCCTTCTAGGCTTCCTTGATTTGGCTAATCAATGTGGGTTGAAGTTCAATGCTAGCTAGGAATCCTTTGCTAACTAGCTCAGTTCTAAACTGCTCCAACTCCTCATGCAAACTTGGTTGCTTCTCCTTGATCATAGTGTTTAATCAACACGGCAATCTGCTAAGAGCATCCGCTACCACATTGGCTTTGTCGGGGTGATAGTGAATGTTAAGGTCATAATCCTTGATTAACTCTATCCATCTCCTTTGCCTCATATTCAGCTCTTTATGAGTGAAAATATACTTCAAGCTCTTGTGATCTGAGTAAATCTCACAGCGATTACCCATAAGATAATGACACCATGTCTTCAATGCCAAAACTCCGGCGGCTAACTCAAGATCATGGGTAGGGTAGTTCTGCTCATGCTACTTCAGTTGTCGAGATAGATATGTGATGACTTTGCCTTCTTGCATCAATCCACATCCGAGACCAATCTTGGATGCATCACAATATACATCAAACGCCTTCTTGATATCTGGCATGATCAATATTGGGGCTGAAATCAATCTCTTCTTGAGCTCTTGGAAACTGGCTTCACATTTGTCGGTCCATTCAAACTTCTTGTCCTTCTTCAGCAATTGAGTCATGGGTCTTGCTATGCTCGAAAATCCTTCTATTAACTTGCGGTAATATCCCGCTAATCCGAGAAATGCACGGACTTGAGTTTGGGTGGTTGGGGCTTCCCATTCTTCGACATCTTTGATCTTGGCGGGATCAACAGCGACTCCTTCGGCAGACACAATATGTCCTATGAATCCAACTTCTTTCAGCCAAAACTCACATTTGCTGAACTTGGCATACAATCGATGCTCTCTAAGGGTTTCAAGGATGATTCTCAGATGTTGCTCATGCTCTTCCTCTGACTTGGAGTAGATAAGAATATCGTCGATAAACACAACGACAAACTTATCTAGAAAATTCATAAAGATCTTATTCATGAGATTCATGAAATAAGCAGGGGCATTGGTTAATCCAAAAGACATGACCGTATACTCGTATAATCCATAACGAGTAGTAAAGGCATTCTTCGGAATATCCATTGCACGAACCTTAAGTTGGTGATAACCAGTCCTAAGATCGATCTTAGAGAACACATTGGCACCAGTCAACTGATCAAATAGATCCTCTATCTTTGGCAATGGGTACTTGTTCTTGATTGTGACGTCATTCAGCTTCCTGTAATCTGTGCACAAACGGTTGCCTCCATCTTTCTTGTCGACGACTAACACGGGCGATCTCCATGGCGATGCGCTTGGTTGAATCAAGCATGTTGCCAACATAGCATCCAACTGCTTCTTCAATTCCACGAACTCTGAGGGGTTCATGCTATAGGGTCTCTAGGCTATGGGTCCGGTTCCGGGGATTAGTTCAATAATGAACTCAATATCCCTATCCGGGGGCATACTGATGACCCACAAGTATAGGGTGTGTATCGCAGTATTTTCAAGGGAAGTGAAACCCAATTTATTGATTCGACACAAGGGGAGCCAAAGAATATTTATCAGCCTTAACAACTGAGTTGTCAATTCAGCTGCACCTGGAAACAATCTTGCTCATAGCAGTTTATCAGTAGCAACAGTTTTGTAGTAGGAATAGCAAAGTAGCAGTAGTAGTGAAGCAAAGACAGTAGTAACAAAAGCAGTAAACAGTGGGATTCGAGTGCGGTAGGCATAGGGATGGATGGACGGGCGTTGCATGGACAAGACAATTCAAATAGCAATCAGAACATAGGGAAATTGCAGATAAATAAGATAAAGAATCTAGGTACTATATAATCATAGGCATGTGTTCCATATATATTCATACGTGCTCGCAATGAGAACTTGCACAACATCTTTTATCCTGCTAGCCTATTTACAGCGGGGCCTCTAGGGAACTACTGGCAATTAAGGTGCTCCTTTTAATAGAGCACCAGAGCAAAGCATTAACACTCTGTGAACACATGTGATCCTCACATCAAAGCCATTTCCTTCCGGTTATCCCGATTTCTGTCACTTCGGGGCCATAGGTTCCGGACAACAACGTGTGTATACAACTTGCAGATAAGACCAAAAACAATACTATCATAATGAATCAATAACATGTTCAGATCTGAAATCATGGCACTCGGGCCCTAGTGACAAGCATTAAGCACAACAAGTCGCAACAAAGTCATAAAGCACTAATAAAATATACTAGGCACCATGCCCTAACAATCTGATGCCATTACATGAACGATCTCATCCAATCCTTACCATCCCCATAGCCTACAGCGGGGGATTACTCACTCATAGATGGGGGAAACATGGATGGTCGATGGAGATGATGGTGGAGATCGATGGAGATGGCTCCGGGGGCACTTCCCCGTCCCGGCAAGGTGCCGGAACAGAGACTTTCTATCCCCCGAATCTCCCCTTCGGTGGTGGTGGCGCTGCGGAACTTCTTCTAGAAAAACGTCGAACCCCCCGAAGTTTTTAGGTCAGAAGGTTTCTTATAGGCAAAGAGGGAGACCCAGGGGGTGCCTGGGCTGGCCACACCACCTCGGCGCTGGCCAGGCTGTGGCATGGTGGTGTGTGCCGGCCCTTCTCTCGTCTCAGATTCGGCACTTGATCCCTTCCGGAAAAATAGGCACTTTGGCTTTTGTCCCGTCCAATTCTGAGAATATTCATTTTCTGACTTTCCTGGAACCAAAAATAGCAGAAAACAGGCAGCTGGCACTGTGGCTCTTGTTAATAGGTTAGTCCAAGAAATCATATGAAAATTACTCCAAAGTTGGAACAAAACACAAGAAAGTGGATAAAACCAAGCGTGGAACATCAAAAATTATAGATACATTTGCAATGTATCACATACCTGGCAATTCATCTGGGAATACATCGAGGTATTCACAGACTACTCTGACTTGGTCTATGGTGGGTAGGGCTAGACTCTTGTTGCACTTGAATTGGCGGGGCAAGGTTTCAGATATATGCTCTACTTAGACTCCGGAGCTACTGGTCATGGTGATGGCTTTCTTGGCACAGTCAATCAATCCATTATGATTTGACATCCAATCCATTCCTAGTACTACTTCCAAACCTTTGGTTCCAAGTACTATTAAGTTGGCATAAAAATCTATCCCATGTATTCTGATAGGCACAACTTTGCAAATTTTCTAGCTTTTGTAGTTGAACCGGGTATTTGAACTATCATGACATGCTTCAGGTTGGTTGGGTGAATCTTACTAGTGCATGCAAATTCTTCGGTGACAAATGAGTGCGATGCTCCAGAATCAAACAACACTCTTGCTAAAACTGAGTTGACAGAAAACATACTCAACACTACATCTGGTGCTTCTTGGGCTTCGTCGGCGTTCATGTGGAAGAGACGGCCATTGCGGTTGTGAGGGTTCCCTGAGGCGAATCTTCTTCCTGGTTGAACACGACGCTGCTGTTGAGCTGGGGCGTTCACATTGGCGGTGGTGGCAATCTTCTTGGGACACTCATTTGAGTAGTGACCCTTCACTCCACACTTGAAACAAGTGATCTGAGACTTGTCTTTTGCTGCCACGGGCACAACATTGCTTCCAGTTCTGGGTGCAGTGTTGTTGTTGTTGTGCTTGGGATGTGCACAGTTGAAATTGCTGGAGTTGCCGGGGTGATTGTTGTTTCCTCCGGACTTCACATTTCCTCCGATGCGATTGGGGTAACTGGGGCGACACATTGGGGGTCGATTGTTCCGCGGGGCATATCCTGCGGAAGGGTTGGGATGGTACTTCGGGTGACTGCTGGATCCAGCTTGGTGCATCATACGACGTTTGCAGTTGTCATTTGCTTGATTAATCTTCCCTTCCATCTGAATGGCAGAGTCGACTAGCTCTTCGAGATCCTCGAAATGGATGTTGACGAGGACAGTCTACATCTCATCATGAAGTCCGTTCAGGAATATCTCCTCCTTCTTGGCCTCTGTGTTGATCTCATCAGGTGCATACCTGGCGAGGCACAAGAATCTGTCACGGTACTCCACTATAGTCATTCTGCCTTGCTTCAATTCTCTGAATTCATCTCTCATTCGGGTGACTAGACCCTGCGACACGTGGGTGTGGCTAAACTTGATTTTGAAGGCTTCCCATGTCATCACTTGACCATGGTTCATGGTGCGGGTGCTGCTCCACCATGCTCTTGCATCTTCTGCCAAATAGTGGGTGGTAAAAAGAACCTTCTCGTTGGCATCCACTCCGGCTACTTCTAAGTTGTTCTCCATTGTCTGCAACCAGTCATCAGCATCCAGTGGGTTCTCCGAAGTGCTAAAGATTGGGGGATTGGTATTCTGGAAGTTTTTGAGTTTGGATCCATGATGATCCCGATTTCCATGATTCTGGTTGTTGTGAGCCATATGGGCAATCTGCTGCAGGGTTGCTAGATTAGCTTGGCACTCTGCCCTACTAGCTTCACGGTCTGCAATGAGAGTCTGCAGAATCTGCAGCATTGGGTCTTGCGATGAGCTTCTCCCTCCTTGGTTTCCACGAGTCATCTGAAGATTGAGGTAGATAAAGGGGTAAGAGGTAAAGTTCTAAGGTTCATAGTTTTGGTTTCAAAGCTTAAAACTTTGAGTTTGACTCAGGTTTTGCAACTAACTTCTTTTCATTCATTCAAGCAAAGCACACGATACAAACACACACACACCACAACATCAAAGGAAAACAGATGGTTTTAAGGACCATTCTATAAGCTACGATACAATGGGACCTATACTCATCACTCCTACGATAGTGCCCTAGTGCATCTATTCATCATCGATGAAGTCTGAGTCATCATCGTCGGTGTAGAAGTCCATAGCATCATCCTCCAGATAGTCATCATCATTGCTGAGGTAGGAGTCAATATCCCCTTAGATATCTTCACCTTCCTCTTCTTCTTCTTTTGCTGCAAGTTGAGCTTCTTGCTCCTTGATGGTCTTCTTGAGGTCGGCTACCTTCTTGCGAAGACGGTCTATGGTGCGATCCTTCTTTGCACGTTGGTGGCGAAGAGACTGACGGTCCTTCACTAGCAGTGAGAAAGTCTGGGCCTTCTGGGCGGCAATGGCGAGGTTGTGGTTGGCGAACTCTCTAGCATAGTCCAACTCCTTCTGTCGGTCGTACAGCAGGAAGTCGAGGTTCTCCACTTGACGCTTCAACACTGGGTGACTTGGCATCTCTAGCAGCATTCCCATAGAATCATGCCTTGCATAGTGAACAAAGCGGGTTCCTTGGATTAGGTTGACACTCTGGGCGCAAAGACGTGCGAGAGCTTCATGCATTGCCCTAGCTAATCCATCTAGCCAGTTGTTCTCTCTCACTAAGAACTGAATCCTCTCGGACATTGGTGCTTCTATCTTGCCTCGAAGATCAGCAGTTACTAGCCATTGTAAATCTCCTCCTTGGGGTCCAGGGAGTTGAGCTCCAAGGAATTCCGGATGAGGATGCTCCATGTACTCAGACAGTGAATCCAGATCCCTCTAGAAGATCAGTTGGCCTCCGTTGCCCAACTGGTAGAACTTGCTGTATTGAGCTTCCATCTATAAGAATTTAGGATGAGAAAGTTAGTGAAGTGATCAAGTGTGTCAAAGTTTTATGTAGTAATGTAAGAATTTGGAGGAACATGAATTTTTTTGAGAGAAAGAATTCCCAAGGGTAAGAGAGGAAATAGTTTTCATAAATACTCACTTTGGTTTTTTGAAACTAAGTTTTTGTTCGGACGTCCATTCTAACTAGGGTCTCCTATGGTCAGGATGGCTCTGATACCAACTTGTCAACACCCGGATTTTTAATCCCAGATGCATGTTATGCCGTACATCGCAATCCCATGATTGCCATTTTTGCGAGACATAACAGATTTGATATCACAGTACATCATCCATTGCAAACCATAATAAGGTCTTACACAAATAAAGGATCCCATGATCCAGTCTTAGTACAATCAAGCAGCAGAATAGATAGCATAGCGGTGGGGTCCATCCAGTGTCACAGGCAATGCTAACGATGGGAGATGATCCTAGTTGTCGTAGCCGTCCTGCTGTCCTCCTTCAGGGTAGTCCTCCTCATAGTCTGGCCATAGGAATAGCCAGGAACAAAAGCCATGAGTACTCTTTAAGTACTCACAAACTACCACTAACAAGTAAGATAGTTCTAGTAGGAATGCTAAGTTCTAAGTTTATTTGTAAAGTTAAGTTTGAAACCTAAGCTGAGTTTAGAAACAAAGAAAGATAAAATAAAGTTTGAAATCACCTAAGTGGGAACTTAGTTATCATAGTCAAAACTCTGTTGTGGTCAAGTCAAGTCACAATTCATTTCATAAGTCAATTTGAAAACATCTGACAACGGAACAGTATGGCACTCCAACTGTCCATAACCGCGGACGCGGCTATTCGAATAGTTTGACACTCTACAGAGGTGGTACACTTTCACCACAAAATTCGATACATCTGTCAGGGATAACCTTGAATCATCATACTTAGTATGCAGATAATCAAACATAACCTTTCCTTTACACACTCTAGTATAAGCACCTCTCCTATGAGTATGGCCTCCCAGCCATGACCATCATCATCCCGGCCTTTGCATAGGTGGACAACATTGAGAGGTAGCCTTAGCTCAAACCTCTCCCGCGAGGGAACTAATACTAATGCATATAAACTTCTGGCTAAGCCTTACCCAAATCAGGTATTGTGGTTGTATAGTAAAATGAGGGTGTTCTGAAGATTTGTCGAGATCTGTTCCTCATTACTCCTCGCTAGTTAAACAATCTATTGATCTGGGCCTTGATTTTTCACCGGGCATGGATTTCTCAAATTGGATTATGAGGAACTATAACTCCTATGTTCACCCTACTAAGGTCTCTGGTCACTTTATTATGGTTGTATCATTTGCTCGTGCCACTTTCCGATTAACAGAAGATTCTGTGGGTCTTGCCTTGGAAGTTGCACTCGGTGGTCATTGTGGAGATCTAAAAGTATCAATCTTGCGTGGCCGGCTTGGCAGAGAGATTGTGATAATGAATGGATCATTGTTAGCCCTGCAAAAAAGAGAGTTCAACTTGCTATGTCTGTTATGAACCAGTCTAATCCCAAGTATATTATTAGATCTAGCACTAAACCTCAGAAAAAGCTTGTCTTTGCTGAACATATTTGCTACTCTGCTCCCAAAGGATATGCTGAGATGCCATCTGTAGAACCCTTAACTGACAATGGCATTGAGGACCGTACTGTGATACCCTTTGGTACTTTCCCACAGCAGGCTGTCAACATGGTTTCTGCCAGTAATTCTGTAGCTTCATCTTCAACCTCCCCAAATTCTCTATCACATGATTCGATCTCAGGAGGATTCTCCACCTGAGCCTACAGGATTGGAAGAGGTTGTCAATGATATTGCTTTCAGGTTTTGGGAGTGTCGTAAGTGCTTGTCAATGGGCCATACTGCTGCTGTTTGTACTCGTCAGATTAGATGCAGGAAGTGCTTTCACTATGGACACATTGAAAAGGCCTGTCTTAACAGATTTTCTAAAAAAGCCCAACGATGGGTTCCAAAAAAGGCTACTCCTAGGGACAATGAGTTGGAATCAGTGACGGTTGTTCCGACTCCTCCTGTCGTTCCGGATTCCTCTAGATATACGGCGACCCCTGAAACCCCAACACAGAACACTACGCCTACATCGCCGATGAAGCCACCGGATAGATCAGAGGCCATGGCGAACTATGAAGTAGATCCTTTTGCTTGGCTCCCTTGGGGGCACCAGATCATTGATGGAGGGGGTACGAGGCTGCCGCGTACTTACTATTTTCCGACCCATGATCCCCCCCAACGTCACCAAGCTTATTGCGTGGCTATTGTTGAGCCTAGGCCGCCTGCTCCTACTACTGGTCTTTGGAGGAATCTGAGCCCTTGTATATGCTTCGTTCCCATCCCCTGTTCTGGTACCGTGCGATGTGGTTTTTGGTAGATTTGCAACGATGGGTGGAGCAAGAGAGCTTTGGTCTGCTGCGGTGTACATCCTGTCTGCAGATTTTGCTGATAACCTCCCTGCTGATGAGGATCAGATGCCACCTGATGGAAATCCTCACCCGATGCCTGGTCACCTCCTTGTTAATGATAACTTATTTGTGGGACCCCAATATCCAGAGATGGGTTGGGATGCTGCCCCAATGGAGGCTGGTGACATGGGAGCACAGAATGATCATGTCATGCAGCAAGGTAATGAGGAACAGATGGAGGATAATCAGGAATCTATGGTTGTGGATGATGATATTCATGTGGACTCTTCTGACAATAATCAGCATATGGATCTACAGCCTTTGGATATTAATCTTAACCTGGGACCTGTAGTGCAGGCTGGTGAAAATAACCCTCCTTTCTTTGATTTTCTGCATGTTGGTCATGTCAGACTTTGCTTTGGTCCGGTTTTGCCTCCTGAGATGATGTGGAGGCATTTATTTGAGAATATGATGCCTTTGATGCTATCAAAGAGTCTACCTTTATCGCTGCAGTTATCCCCTTTCCAGTGTTTGAATCTGAAAAGGTCTTGGTCTGCTGCATTAGACTGCCTGCCTAATACCTGGTCTCCCCCACAGTTCAAGCAAGATCACAGGAACTTAATCTCTTTAAAGCTCAGACCTGTGGCTAGAGTGCTCTCTTTTGACTCTGAGAATGACATCCTGGGGCCTCCACAGTTCTCTGCAACTCCTACTACTCAGGTGAAAAAACGTGCTCCCAGGAAAAAGAAACATGTGGTTCAGTCAGTGGAACGCAGATTTACTAGGAGCTGCTTGAATTCTGATGGGATGAGGCCAAGACCGGTCACTGATACTCCTTTACGTCCTAAGAAAAAGAACATGGATCGGCTGTTGATTGTGGCACAAGACAAGAATACAGGAGAAAATGATTATTGCACCCAGGAGACAAGTGGTGACACTGAAGATGATGGAACGGAGGACAACAGAGCAGCTCTAGTGACACCAATTGCTGTTATGCAGCATGTGGGTATTCAGTTGGGGATTGAGCCCTCTGAGCTGACTAAAGAAAGGCTTGAAGCCGACATTGATGCTGCTGAGATAGGCCAAGATCAAGATGAAGATGTTTAATCTTGCTTTGGTGGCCTCTAGATGTTTGCTGCTTTCTGTCTGTGGTTCTAGTGGTACTTGCAGTATAAAGTGTTGCAGTATTATGTGTTTATGTTATAAATTAAGTCAGACTCTATGGGAGGTTGCGTTTGTGTTTGAGATGACATTATGTGTTAGCTCATGGTCTTGTTGGTCTGAATTTTATACTGTCTCTTAAATGAATCGTATTTCCAGAAGAAAATGACGTGTTCTCTGTTGAAATGTGCGTGGGATTAATTCTAAGGTCAGACAAAGAGAAGTTTTTAACAAGATAAATGAAAGTGAATGTGATGTGATTTGTTTACAAGAAACAAAATGTGAGAATTTTTGCTGGACAATGATTAGAAAATTTTGCCCAAAACGCTTTGATAATTTTGTATTCTCTCCTTCAGTGGGAGCTTCTGGTGGCATCATTGTGCTATGGAAATCATCTGTTTTGACTAGGGTACTTGTGGAAAATATAAGATTTGGTATTGTCATCAATTTCACTTCTGTCCACAACAATGACACTTGGACTTTGGTCTGCGTTTATGGGCCATGTGCTGGGCCTGAGAGAGACCAATTCGTTGACTGGCTATATAACCTGCATATTCCTATTGTGGAAAACTGGCTCATTCTGGGTGATTTTAATTTCATTCGCTCTCAGTCCAACCGTAAGAGACCAGGTGGTAATGTCAACGATATGTTTTTGTTCAATGATATCATAGGACATCTGGGACTGCTGGAACTTCCTCTTAAGGGGAGATCTTTTACCTGGTTAAATATGCAATCCATTCCTCTTATGGAACAGCTAGACTGGTTTTTCACCAGTACTAATTGGATTTCTGTGTATCCCTCAACCATGGTGTTCTCCCATGCTAATACTGGTTCTGATCACGTGCCATGTGTGGTATCTATTGACACTGATATCCCTAAAACAAATTTGTTTCGTTTTGAGAATTATTGGGTTGATATGCCAGGCTTTATGGACTGTGTGATGAGTTCCTGGAACAGTCCATCTCGGAAATCGCACAGCTCTGCCATTCTTACAGATAAGTTGAAGAGTCTCCGTTATAGTCTAAAAAAATGGCATGTCAAGCTCTCTCGTCTTAAGAGGTTAATTCAAGATTGTAACATGGTTATCTTATTCATGGATACTCTTGAAGAGAGAAGGCCCCTGTTTAGGACTGAACTTAACTTCAGAAGAATTGTAAAGTCACATCTTGATGAGCTTCTGCTGGCTGAATGCAATTATTGGCGTAAAAGGTGCATTATTAGATGGATCAAGCAAGGTGAGGATAACACTAAGTTTTTCCATGCCATGGCAACAGAAAGATACCGTAGGAACAACATCTCTATTCTTAGAGATGAGCAGGACAATGAGGTCTCTGATCATGACTCTATGGCTGGCTTGTTATGGAACAGCTATAAACTAAAGATGGGACACTCTGAAGGAATTGATTTGCAATTTAATCTGGACAATTTGTTGGCAAAGGTAGATGGACTTGATGAGTTAACCAGACCTTTTGAGAAAAAGGAGATTGATGAGGTGGTGAAGGCAATGTCGGTAGATCATGCTCCTGGACCCGATGGATTCAATGGCCTGTTCATTAAAAAATGCTGGACAGTAGTACAAAAGGAGTTTTACCAGTTAGCTGCTGATTTTCATAACGGTTCTATTAGTTTGGAGAATATTAATGGTTCATATATCACTCTTGTTCCCAAAAAGCAAGCGCCTGTTGAGGTTAATGATTTTCGTCCTATTTCTCTCACCAATGTTTGCCTGAAGTTTCTCACCAAACTAGTTGCCAACCGTCTACAGAATAAAATTCTGGATTGTATTCATAAGAATCAGTATGGTTTTTTAAGAACTAGGACCATTCAAGACTGCATTGCCTGGGCTTTTGAGTACTTGTTCCTATGCCATATCTCCAAGAAACCTATTATTATTCTCAAGCTGGATTTTGCTAAGGCATTTGATACGGTGGAACATGAATCTATCCTTCTAATTATGAAACACAAGGGATTTTTGACGAGACCTGGATTGGATGGATAAGATAGATACTTTCCACAGATACTTCTGCTGTGCTCCTAAATGGGATCCCAGGAAAACAATTCCACTGTAAACAGGGTGTCCGTCAAGGTGATCCTTTGTCGCCTTTATTGTATACTTTTGGTTCAGATTTGTTGCAGTTGGCAGTCAATGAGATGGTGAGATTGGGAGAATTGCACCACCCAATTAATACTAATGAGAGTGACTTTCCTATCATCCAATATGCGGATGATACACTCTTAATTATGCCTGCAGACAGGGACCAGCTCAGAGCTCTTAAAGGAGTCTTGCATCAATTCTCCCTATCAACTGGATTGAAGTTAAACTTTCATAAGTCACAAATAATGCCTATTAATGTTCCAAATGACTTTATGATGATGTTGTCCGAAGATTTTGGGTGCCAGATTGGTCAGATGCCGTTCACATACCTGGGTCTGCCTTTAGGCACTACTAGACCGACAATTGCTGAGTTGATGCCAATTGTTTGTTAGCTTGAGAGGAAGCTTACGTCCAGTTCGAGTTTCCTATCTCAGGGGGATAGACTTCAATTAATCAACTCTGCTTTATCCTCCATGCCACTACACTTTCTCTGTACTCTGCAGCTGCCCAAAGGTCTGACAATTTAGCTTGACCGAATCCTTAGACAATGCCTTTGGAGAGACAAATTTGATGAACCTAAGCAATCACTGGCTGCTTGGGAGTTGGTTTGCTTGCCAAAAATTAAAGGTGGATTGGGGGTGATTGACTTTCAAAAGAAGAATGCGGCCTTGTTGATCAAATTTTTGGATAAATTTTATAATCACAAAGATATCCCTTGGGTGCAGTTAATCTGGAATGCTCATTATGTGAATAAGATCCCACATGCTGAAAATCTATGTGGGTCTTTTTGGTGGCGTGATGTCCTCAAGCAAGTTGATAATTTCCGTGCGGTAGCAACGGTGACTCATGGAAAAGGCGATACCTTCCTATTATGGACTGACAATTGGTCTATTCAAGGTAGCATACAACCTATTAAAAATAGATTTCCAAGATTGTTCTCTTATGCCCTTGATGACAAGGTTTCTGCAGCTCATGTATATGCTATGACAGATATAATTGATCTTTTTTATCTTCCACTATCCAATAGTGCATATCAGGAGTTGATGAGCCTGCAAACTATCATCTATGAAAACCCCCTATCGGATCAAAAATATTGCTGGACATATACTTGGGGGGATTCCTATACGCCTGTCAATTTTTATAGTTTGATACATGAACATATCAAAGTGCCCAAGGTATACTCCTGGATCTGGAAATCCTGCTGTATGATGAAAGTCAAAATGTTTGCTTGGTTATTGCTAAGAGATAGATTAAATACTCGGGATCTTTTACAAAGAAGACATTGGCATGTGACAGATGACACCCACTGTGAGCTCTGTCCTTTGCACGCATATGAGGACAGAATACACTTATTCTTTGAGTGTAATTTCAGTGTGAGGATTTGGAATTATTTACAAATCTATTGGCAACCAAACGATGATCTTTAGGTCATAATTGAGATGGCGAGGAAGGATTTTGGACATCCTTTTTTCATGGAAGTATTGATCTTGGCTTGCTGGAACATTTGGATCATACGAAATGGAAAGATCTTTAATCACGAAAGGCCAACATTTGCACGATGGAAATTCAAGTTTGTGAATGATGTTACTTTGTTGCAGTACAGGATCAAAAAGAAATATAGGCATTCTCTTCTAGATTGGGTAGCTGCTCTACCTTAAGTGGCTAGCTTCCCTTTAGACTCGGATAGTTCTCTGATCCCTTTGTATATATGCTCTGATAACACTTTTGTACTATTTGCTTTTCTTTTATAAATAAATTACTATGGGGCCTTTGCCTCACAGTCCCAGGTCAAAAAAAAAATTGGAATGGTATCGCATCCGAACCCAACCATCAGTTTTTGTAAAAGTGTTAAGGCTCATGCCTCAAAATTTTCATCATCATCATAAACCATTTGTGTTTTTCAACACATGTCAAAACATCTCAATAGAATGACTCATCATTCTAAGGTTTTCACAAGTCATTTTCACCAAGTATTCCCATCTAAAGTGATCCAGTTTTGGTTTAGCTCTAAACTACTAAGTTAAGAGTGTTCACTAATGTGGGATTCTAAAATCAATCTCATTCCATAGAATGACATCTAAGTCTAACTAGATAGGTCAAGTTTTATACTCTTTATGCTACCTTTAAACAAAGTAAAGGACTTTAGTAAAGTAAGGAAAGTAAAGCTTGTAAGTAAAACTTGGGGTAGGTATAAGTCAAAGGGTATAACTAAAGCATGCCTAATGCATCTTTCTTAGGTTATCTAGCTTAATTCTAACTTGCCAATAGTAGCTTGCCTTGATTGGTGCAGTGGTTGAAATTCTCTTCCTCCTCCTCTTGGTAGAACTCCTCCTCCCCGTAGACTTGGTCGATACTATCGTCTATAAATACATACGGAATACAAAATCACCAAACAATACTTAACTAGTCTACTTAGCACACTAAAGCACACATTTGATGATCTATTATCATCACAAACATCACAAGGTTTGAAGAACTAGTTTCATTTATTTTATTTGAGAAAAGTAATTTCTACTCATTGAAATTGACTAAGATTTAATATTCTCCAATTAAAATATGGGATCATGTGGACCATGTCATCACCACATATTCTAATATATGGGAATGTGATTTAAGGGTTGGATCACATTTTAATAAGTTTAAGTTTAATAATTAATGATTTAAAGTGACTAGAAATGCCTATATAGCATTAATTTGGTACTAGTCCAAAGTCACTGCATGCAAACCTTAATATTATTACATATTCAGATAGGTATGGTTAAATGTGATTTTTGAGAGTTGGAATCAACTCAAAAGCTATTATGGTTGATTTTAGAAAAATGTTTGAATGTGCAAAAGCTTCTGTCTTGTTATTTTATCTAGGAGAGATCTATAACACTAAATGATTTAAATCCAACGGACTTGGATAGAGATTTTCATTAGCTTTCCAACAAAGTTGGAATCACTCAATTTGGATTTGTATAACTCTCTGAATTGATTTTCAAAATAAAGGACAGAACTAGGTTTCAGCTAAAAAGGAAAAATCTAAATTTGAATTAACTGGGTCGCGCGGGAACACTAATGGGCCAGCCCAAATTCACTCTGTGGCGCTGAGGGCTGCTGACAGGGGGTCCCTCCTGTCAGTGGCTCATTACCCGCGAAGCGGTATGGGGCGAGATGGACCATAGGATTAGAACTAGATCAACGGCTCACGGTCGTCGTCGACGACGAACACATCGTCGGCGAGACTGAACCCTAGAAGCTCGATGGGGGTGCGGTGAGGACATACTAGGGCTCCAGCGAATGCGGCGAGGCGGGCAAACTAACGAGACGACAACGACGGTTCTCCTGGTACCGGCGGCGTCCCGGGAGATGGCATGGATCATTGGCGCCCTTCTCCTCCTTCCGCGGCAGACTCCGGCGAAATTCCAGTGCTACGGGTTGCGGCTTGCTCCGGTGGGGCTCTGGGAGTGCTCTGAGGTGGAGTGGATGAGAGTGGTGTGAGGAAACGGTGCTGGGGTGGCTTCCTTATATAGGCGTGGCGAGGCGGCAGTGAGGCATGGGCGGTGCTCGCCGGTGACGACGGCACAGCGGGCTAGAGGCTTGAGCAGTGGGCTAGGATGGTGGGCGGTTCCCTGGCGGTCGTCATGACGGTGTGCGTGCAGTGAATTGTGGTCGGGAGACGTGAGCGGCGCGACGCGCACGATGTCTCTATCGATGGCGAAATTTGCGGTGGCCGGTGACTACAGGGCACGGTCAGGGAAAGGGGCATGTCTGGCAGCTTCCTAGGGCGGTGGTGATCATGTAGGTGGGCAGCGAGAGCGAGGCGGGGTCTGGTTGAGCGGGGACCGTGCGCGCTCTGCGGGCGGCGTCGGCATGGCAGACACATTCCGGGTGTGGCGGTTCCCGGCTTCTCCTTGCTCTGTCCTCGAGTTGGGGTTGTCCTGGAGGGGAAGGTGGACCACGAGCGATGCGTTGGGAAAGGTGGGTGAGGCTGGCGGCATCAGGGGCACGCTGTCGCCGGTGAGGTGCTCAAGTGGGCTCGACATTGATGTTCATGACCATTTGGTCATGGGCACAGTGCTTGGCCAGGCTAGAAAAGAGTAGGGGGTGCAGTGGAGAGATTTTGGTTGCAATGTGGGAGACAGGTTTGGCCAGAACACTGCTCACACTAGTGTTTTTGATTTTCATCTGATCTGTGCACTCCAAGTGTTTGACAAAATGGCCGAAAGAATTCAAGTTTGGAATTTTGAAATGAAATTTGGTGGAGTTGTTTATCACATGCTTAAGCATCTGTGGTTTCTAGGATTTGTCAAATGGAATTCATTTGGATGGTTTTGGAAAAAGGGTGATCTATACATATGAACTAGATTCCATTTTCAAATGTCATTTAAAATTAGAGTTTGAATGTTTTTGGGAGATCACAAAGTAGGCCTTGGCACATCACTACTTGTACTAGCAAGGGGTGCAAAGATCCACAATTGTCTCTGTTGAAATTGAGTGCTAGGAATACCCAAAGTGGGCTAGGTGATTAAAATGCCAAAAGTGACCATTTCCTTTATTTAATTCTTTTTTATTTCTTTTTCTTTGGATTTTGCTTGGGAATGATCTATATGATGTGACATTCATCATAGAACCATTTTACAACCATTAGCACACACAATCATGGCATTTCAAAACAACTCCTATTTAAATGCAACACTCATATGCCTGCTTAAATATTTTAAAATGGAAAAGGTTTTGTTAACCCTAAATTGGGTGATTTGGATCTTGATTAACCTTGATTAAAGATTTGGGATGTTACAAATGGGTGGAGCAAAGTATTTTTTCACATTTATTGATGACTTTTCCAGAAAGGTTTGGGTCTATGTTTTGAAGAACAAACATCAAGTACTAAGTATGTTCAAGCAATTCCAAGTCTCAGTTGAGAAAGAAACTGAGAAGAAGATCAAGGACATTCGCACTAATAATGGGGGAGAGTATATTAGCCCATTTGATGCCTATTGCAAGTAACAGGGAATTAGGCACCAATTTACTCCTCCGAAGACACCACAGCTGAATGGTCTTGCTGAGAGGATGAATAGAACAACTGTTGAGAGAGTTAGATGCTTTCTATCGAGTGCAAAGCTACCTAAAAATTATTGGGGTGGGGCTTTGTCGACTGCATTTTATCTTACTAATCTCTCACCAAGTTATCCATTGCAGGGAGATGTTCCAAACAAAGTCTTTTATGACAAGGATGTCTCGTATGAGCACCTGAAGGTTTTTTGGTGTAAGGCATTTGTTCATATCCCTCAAGATGAAAGGTCAAAGTTTGATTCAAAGACACGACAGTGTATATTTCTTGGCTATGGAGGTGATCAGTTCGGCTATAAGTTGTATGATCCAATAGCAGGAAAGGTTGTGAGAAGCCGTGATGTTGTGTTTGTTGAAGACCAGAGGATATTGTGAAGACAAAGGTGCTGGCTCTGGTGCAAGTTCCGGTGCATGTTCCTCCTCGAAATCAGCAGCAAGACAGATCTGATTCTGACCCAGTTCCTATAGATTCAGCTGAAGAAGAAGCTGAAGATGATGATGCAGAAGATGTGCAAGGTGATGCACATAGTGGTACAGGTGAGGAAGCTCCCCAACAGCAAGAGTATGATGCTGAAGAAGATGATCATGATCAGCAAGCACCTGAACCAGATAGTCCACCAGCTGCTGCACTCAAACGGTCCAGCCGAGGCCGTGTTCCTTCCACCAGGTAGGATTCAGACCAATATGTGGTGTTATTGTCTGATTGTTTAGAACCTGAGTGCTTTCAAGATGCAATGAAAGATGAGAACAAGAAGGAGTGGAATAAGGCTATGCAAGAAGAGATGGATTCCTTGCATAAGAATCATACTTATGAGCTGGTGAAGTTGCCCAAGGGCAAGAAAGTTCTAAAGAACAAGTGGGTCTACAGAATCAAGGAAGAAGAGCACATGTCACATCCAAGGTACAAGGCCAGGCTAGTTGTAAAAGGATTCAGCCAAAGAAAAGGTATTGACTTTGATGAAATATTTTCTCCGGTGGTGAAGATGACATCAATCCGAATGATCCTTGGCATGGCAGCAAGTCTCAACTTGGAGGTTGAGCAAATGGATGTGAAGACATCTTTCCTTCATGGAGAGTTGGAGGAAGAAATCTACATGGAGCAACCTGAGGGGTTTCTTGTTAAAGGCAAAGAAGACTATGTGTGCAAATTGAAGAAAAGTCTATATGGCCTGAAACAAGCACCAAGACAATGGTACATAAAGTTTGAATCTGTCATGGGGGAGCAAGGCTACAAGAGGTGTAGCTCAGACCATTGTGTATTTATTCAGAGGTTCTCAGGTGATGATTTTATCATGTTATTGCTCTATGTGGATGATATCTTGATTGTTGGCAAGAATGTCTCAAGAATTGCTAGGATAAAGAAAGAGTTGAGCAAAAGTTTTGCCATGGAAGATTGGGTCCAGCAAAGTGTATTCTCGGCATGAGAATTGAGAGAGACAGAAAATCCAACAAGTTGTACTTGTCTCAAGAGAAATATATTGAGAAGGTACTTCGCAAGTTCAAGATGGACAAGGCAAAGGAAGTAAGTTGTCCACTCGTGGCTCATTTCAAGTTGAGTAAAAAGCAATGTCCCTCCACTGAAGAGATAGAAAAGGAAATACAAAAGGTTCCTTATGCTTCAGCTGTTGGGAGTTTGATGTATGCTATGGTGTGCACACGGCCTGACATTGCTCGAGCGGTTAGTACTATGAACAGATTTATGTCCAATCCAGGAAAACCACATTGGGAAGCTGTGAAGTGGATTTTGAGGTATCTCTGGGGCAGCACTAATATGAAGCTTTGCTTTGGTGGTAGTGAGCCCAAGCTGATTGCATATTCAGATTCAGACTTGGCTGGAGATGTCGATGGAAGGAAGTCTACTTCAGGTTATTTGATTACCCATTCAGGGGGAGCAGCGGCATGGCAAAGCAGGTTGCAAAAGTGTGTGGCACTGAACACAACTGAGGCCGAGTTCATCGCAGAACTGAGGCGAGCAAGGAGCTATTGTGGCTGAAACGATTAGCTTGTGAGCTTGGTTTTGAGCAAGACAAGTATGTGTTGTTTTGTGACAACCAAAGTGCCATTCACCTGAGTAAGAATGCAAGTTTTCATTCGAGGTCGAAGCATATTGATGTGCGCTATCATTGGATTCAAGATGTGTTGAATTCCAAGCAAATGCAAATTGAGAAGGTGCACACAGATGACGATGGGGCTGATATGTTGACCAAGGTGGTGACAAGGGGAAAGCTCGAGGTATGCCGTCGTCTCGCCGGCATGACTGCCGGTTGGAAGTGAGACCCTCCATGATGTCAGGAGGGGGAGTTTGTTGGGCCAGGTCCCTCCATATGGAGGTGTGTTGGCAGCCCAACATCAGCCCGTGAAGTCCAACACGTTTCAACCATTGATCGATGTTCGTATCCAATGGCTGAGGTGCTCCTTGGGAGAGGAATAGAAAAGAAAACCCTAGCCACCCTTGGTGGCTGTGGGAGACACTCCGTGTGTGAGAGTGTGAGCTGAGCAAGTGTGAGAGGGTGAGAGAATACACAAGAACAACACAACCTAGTGAGAAGAGAGGAAGAAGGAGAGGTGTTTGCTGTCCAGATTTCTGAGATCTGACCGATCTGTCTTCAAGCTGGTGTTTGGAGGCTCAAGGGTGCTTGGATTGACTTCAAACTTGGTGAGCTTGTTCCTTGCTTTGAGTACTTCGATCTGGTTAGCTGGTTTGAGGTCTGGGTCAGTGTAGCTTCCGATTTAGAAGAGGTTTATTCAGTTCGGACTGCTGCAGTTTCAGCACAGGGCAGTTTTGGTAGACGAATAGTTTGGGCAGGCAAACGGTGTCCGATTGACCTGAAATTTGGTGTGTATGTTGGGTACTTGTATGTCAGCTTGTCTACCAGGTTTGGTGCTGATTGGATCTGCAGTTTAAGATCAGTTTGCTGATTACCGAAGGGGACAAAAAATGAGATACTCTGATTTGCTGTAATCTTTTGCTCAAGTGGTTGGTGTTGTTGTTTCCGGTCGGCAACGTGCTGAGTGTGTTGTATATCTCTAGATGTTTTAGAGAAGACTCTGTACCCAGGTTGCTCATAGTGAAGCTCGCGTGGACCGGTTGGTCCACACCCGTGGTTTTTTTCTCCTCACGCTGAGGAGGTTTTTCCACGTAAATCCTTATGTCACCTGTGCATGTGCTCGTTGTTTTATTTCCGCTGCATATATGTTGATTGAAACTATCCTCAAGGTTCACCGCAGGTAGGAGCGGGGAGGTTGTGTATCTCCTCCTACCCCCAACACCCACAAGCTCCTCCATGGACATGGTTGTAAGATCAAGAAGTTGCTCAATTGCAATAGCTACCTGGGTATACTTGGACGACACGATGCGGAGAAGCTTCTTCACGACCTTTTCCTCCTTGAACTTCTTGCCGAGAGTACGTATCTTGTTGGCGAGCCTGTTCATGCGCATGGCGAGCTCGTCGATCGTCTCCCCGCTCCTCATGCGGACGACATCAAACTCCTTGAGGAGAGTTTGTGCCTTGGTCTCACGGACACATGCATCGCCCACACGCATGGACTTGATGGCTTCCCATGCCTCCTTTGTCGTCGCCTTCACGGCAAGCGTGGAGTGCATCTCCGGCGGCACAGCTCGCAGAATTGCCGCAAGCGCCGCTCGGTCCTCGCTGAAGCTCCCGGCTCCCTCGATGGCGTCCCACACACCTTGGGACTCCATGTTGACCTTCATGATCAGCGCCCACTCGAAGTAGTTCGTCGCCGTCAATGGTGGGTAGACGACGGTGCTGCTGGCCTGGTGGACGATGCGCTGCTGCACCACCACCTCGCGGCCACTACGCCGCGTTGGGCTCTGGCCACGGCGTACCGGCGAGGCTGAGCCACCACGGTGACCCGGCGGGCATGACGGAGTGCGTGAACCTTCTACGGCCATGGCTCTGATACCAAATGACAGCTCTAGCCCAAGGTGGAAGAAGACTCACACAGAGACACACACACGGGAGAGAACACACAGGGAATTTTTCTGCACACGCACTTGTGCTTTTCTTCTCTTGTTCACTCTAAAGAAACTTAGCTGATTACAGGTCTTTAAGTAGACGGGGAAAACACACACACGCACTACTGGCCTGATCCGCTAATTGCTCCACTAGCCGGTAAGCAGGCCACGAATAACCACGGCCTCACGATTCAGCCGGTGCCACACTTCTCTGCTGATTACTCGGTCCACATCTGAATCCCCTAACAGCTATGCAACTCGGTCAGCAGAGGCACACGTTCGTGCATGCTACTTATCCCATCGATGCCTACACATGCAACATTCTACACCTGGCTAGTTCAGCCAACTAAAGTACTAAACTGACTTAGGTTGTATGCACACGTGAACACTTCTCTGCGTGTGCGCTGCCACGGCTACTACTACCTGAACTAACTCTAAAAATACAATGAAATAAAACATGCTAATTAACAGGGATAACAAGGTTAACTCCAACAGTTGTTTAGTCAGTGTCTTCTGCACCGAAACATAAGAAACAATATAAGTCGTTGAATTTTATGTCCTCTATTGTTTAGCCCTGTCAGCTCTATCATCAGAAAAATTGTCACAAATTCGTTGAAATTTGCATTTCTCATTTCCTTCTATGTCCAGAACTTAGTTGAGTTTAATAATAGTAAAACACAAATGACTATTTCCTAAAGGTTATCAACCTATGTATGTACTATTGTATGTCTCTACAGGTTTGATGTATGCATTAACCAGTTGATCTGGCTGAGAAACGTAGAGTGGCTATTCCGGAGAAGAGGTAGAATGGCATGTCAATCCTAAAAATGCAGAGTTTGGACGGATGGCTTTTCTAAAGTAGGCAAGTTTGCAGATGCATCTACAACAGCCCTAAAGTCTAAATAGATATTCTTCTCATGCATGTCTTCTGTTCGAGGTCATGAAATAGTAGTTCAGTAATTTTGAGTATAATCTTTGGTATCATTTATCTTGTCGTAGAGTTCCACAAGGAGTGTCCACTTATTGTGTCCAAGAAATGCTAAATTTAGATCCCTTGTATTTCCATAAATTTTCAAGAACATACTTATGGCAATATTGTCCAGGATGAATGTTCTAACAACATTTGAAATTCAGCGGCCAGTTTAAATAATGTTGGTGCAGTTTAGAGTGTCGCCCCGCTTCCTAAGGCTGCGGGTTTGGTCCTTCCCGTGGGGTGCCGCTGGAGTCCGGTAGTCGTGGCTAGGGCGATGACCGGTGCTTGTAGCGAGCGGACGCCGGGGCGGCGGCCCCGGAGCAGGCTGGGGCAGCGAGGCTTGATCCTGGCGACGCGACGGTGCAACGACGCGGCCGTTGCGACTCGAGGCTTGATCCTGGCAACGCGACGGTGCAACGATGCAGCCGTTGCGACTCGAGGCGCGGCGGATCGGGGGATCCAGCTCCGCCTAGATCTGACGTTGGGGAGTGGTGCTTGAGGCGTTGCTCGAGAAGTCCACACTGCTGGCCACGTGCGCGTGTCTGGGCGGGCCTGGACATGTGGCAGGAGGTGCGTGGATGCGGTGTGACTGGTGGGTGGTGCTCTGGCCGTGATGGTCACGACAAGGATGCCGGGACGGCGGTCCTGGGTGCTCATGCGAGGAGGTATGGGTGTTGCCGAGGCTGCGGCTCTGAGGTCTTGCAGTGGTGTGGAGCTGATGAAGGCTGCAGGGGTGTGGCCAGATCCGGATGAGGGGGTGCAGGTGGTCTGGCCTCGGGCTCGGCGAAGGATGGCGAGTCAGATCCTGGCTAATGCCTTGTCCTTGGCGGTTGGCCGGCCAACAGCTGACCAAGGCCAGCGATAGCGACGGCTACGGGCGCCGCTTCCTTCTTGAAGGCATCGCCGAGGTGAGGTTTCGCCATCCTTGCCTGGGGAAGCTCCGGGGAAATCCCTAGATCATTCGTGATCGGTCGATGGTGGCGCTTTTGTGTCATCTTCCCTCTTGGGGGCATCGATTTGGAGCTCCTTAGGCCGGAGGGACTGGTGGATGTTGGTGGTGTTGGTGTTGCGAGTTGTGTGGCAACGATGACAATGGTGAGCGGATCTGGGTCGCGGCATGTCCTTCGTCACCGGTTGTCCTTGTCGTGATGGTGAAGTCAGAGCTGCAGTCGCTTGGCGTCTTGTGGCAATGATGCCACTTGATTGCGTGGATTTTGTCTGTGCAAGGTTTGCAACTTTCTCCTCTGATGGTCATTGCTAAAGTCGGAGCTGCCTACTCCTTGACGTGCTTGGGGTCGACTGTTTGACATGGGCCGACATGGGCCCCGACTTCCTTTGCGGTGAGGGTCTCGTTGGTGGGCGACGAAGGTGAAGTCGGAGTCGCTGACTCGTGGAGGAGTGATGACGATGACGCTCGATGATGTCCTCATTGATGGCGTCTCTTCTCGATGGTGTGTTGGCTTTGTATGGGTGGACAGGTTGGCCGGGGTGCACAATGTTGTCGTATTTTGGCGACACATTGGTACTTTGTAGTGGTTTTTGGCCGATCTTCTGTTAATGAACCGGCCAATTTTCTTCTACTTTTTTAATAAAATAAGACAAATTGCCCGTTTTATTCAATAGCTTGAACAAGTGCAACTTACCTTAACATGAATCTGTGATAAACTTTGATTATGTCTTATATACGACCATTTCTCCCTTAATCTAGCATGCTAGACGAGTGTGCAAAATATGTCACAGGCAAACTTCATGGTAAAGGAAAAGTGAAACAAGGAATTTAGACATACGACTAATAGACATGTCGCACAGACTTCCTTTTCTGAAAAAAAAAAGTAATATAAATTGTATAAACTTCTCATGAAAAATGATTTATTTCTCAGAAAAAACTACTATGTAGGTCTATGTGTTGACGGCGTTTACAAATCTGTCCGACTATGTGTTAATATCACGTGTGCAACTGATTTAACAAAAGCCGCTCCAAATTTCCCAGTTATTTAGTATTGCAAGAAGAAGAGGACAATTAGAATTTACTTAGGATTTTGCTACCCGGCAATCGGTTTTCAAATGGCAAATCCTGGCGGATAAACTAGACAGATTTGCATACAAATAAAACCAAAACCGCTGACGTCAGCGATATTTAATGCAAATATTCAAAATTTTCAAAATGTTTTATAGTTTAAATTGTTTATCCGATCGATGATCCGTTTTCACTGTTAGGCTAGTAGCGATAAGATCTTCGAAACTAGATCCCATATCGATATGTATTGAGAACTTTTTTCGGACCAACAGATTACCTACATGTGATACGTAAGTAATCCAGACTGTATTATGTAACTTACCAGCCAGTTAACACATAAGTTATCCACCTCAAGAACGGGTTATGTGTTTGAGTTTTTTTATGTGCGTGAAAAACAACAAATGTTAACTCCTCCGATTTGGGATCATCTTTTACTGAGTCGATATAATAAATGAGGTCTTATACCCCATCCAAACACCATCCTAAATCATAGTAAACAAACGTAACACGCAACAAGTACTCTAGCGGCTCGGCTTTATCTCCCGTCGCCGCTAACGCATCAACAGCAACGAAATCTCGTATCCTAACACCTAGACTACCACGTCTTAATTAAACTAGCTTATAGCTCATATTTAATTAGCTAAACTAAAATACACGGGGCAACCGAGATTTTATGAGGCGAAATAAATATAAAAGTTAACCATATGAGAAATGTGAAAACGTCTCCACCCAACATTTATATGATGGGTAATTTATATGTATCAGGATGGATAACTTAACTACTATGATATGGATAAGTCACGTGTTAGGGGTGGGTAACATGACTTTGTTTGTCTAAAAATTACCCACCAATAATACGAGAGTTATCCAGACTTCACTATGTAAGTTACCTACTAAATAACATGTTACTTATCCACCACTATAAAAATTACCCACGGATAGAATATAAAAAAATATTATAGCGGCTCAGCTTCATCGCTCGTTGCCGCCCTCGCGGCGTACGCACGACTCAACTTCGAAAGGCTACCGCGTTAAATATGAAGCATAATTTTTTTAAGAAATTAAATTTAAACTCCTTTTATATACGATGGGGTCTTATGCCCTACCACCAGTCTAGCGAGTCGGCTTCATCGTCCGTTGCCGCTACTGCGGCGTACGGGTGATGGAGCCTCTATGGGTGTTAGAGTACCGAGTCTTCATCGCTCGCTATGCTAACACATCGACGACGGTAAAGCCTCGGTACCCTAACATTTAGGCTACCGCGTTCCAATAAACTTGCTCAACACGTATGCGAGAACTCCTTTACCCAACATGTTTATATGGTGGGTAATTTACGTGTTACAGATTGAATAACTTACATATTATGATATGGATAACTCACATGTTAGGGGTGGATAACTATTTGGTCTGATTTTTTATCATAACATATCAACATGAGATCTAGTTTTGAAAATCTCGTTGTGACTAGTCCAACGGTAAAAACGGATCTTAAATCGGATAAACTGTTTGATCTACAAGACATTCCTAAGCTGACGCGTTCACACCTTCCGTCAGGTTTGGGCAACCACCAAACGGTCTGAGAATAGATTTCCCTTTACTTATTCTTAGTTGTGATAATGTCCCTTAAATAACTAGATTTTTTACACCTAAAACCAACACTATATATTAATTTGATGCTCTCTTCGATCCATATTAATGTCCTAAGATTTTTCTAGATTAGAATCTATCTAGTCATATTTTAGCGATAGATATATCAGAATCTAAATAAAAAAGGAGCAGTGAAATTCACATACAATATTATGGCACGCATATTGCCTCACCTCGGCCGCGAGTAGGGAGTCCTTTATGCCAACAAAGTTATGCAACACGCAATTGGGACACCAACCCAAGTTAAAGTTCGGCCCAAGTAGAAAGCACGGGGACATGTGAGGGATCGGTAGCTTTCCCTAAAAAGAGAGGGATCGAGTGCTCTTTGCCGCACTGTGGTCTGTGCGTTTCGAGTTTTGTTGTGTTCTATAGGTAAAATAGCCCATCAGTTCAATTTTTTTGGGTACATTTCGATTCACATTAATAGTCTCAACTTTATCTAGATTTTTATGGATCTAGTTAAGGATTTAGTCTAGACTAGCACATTTGACAGTGTGTTACAACAGAAAATAAAACTAAAAAAATTGTTCGTGGCAGATGGGTCATCTTCCAAGGCTGAAACACTGTAGGTTCGTGGCAGGACTTAGTAGAGGTATAACAACTACGGTAACAGAAATAAGAGCAAGGACGGCATATATCGTTCGAAGCCCAAGGAAAAAGAGAAGTTTTGTAGGTATTGTAAAAGATAAAGAAAGATATATTCTTTGGTTGAAAAAAAGACAATTGAATTGGTGTGCATATGGCAATTTAGGTGGGGTAATCAGCCTCGCGTCCGGGGTTGTCTCTCCGTTCACCCTCCGCTCGCCGTTCCTACCCACAGTCCCCTCCCAAAAAAAAGACCCGTTGCGTCGGTGCGTTCATGGTTGTCTCTCTGTTCACCCTCCGCTCGCCGTTCCTACCCACAATCCTCCTCCCTAGAAAAAGACCGTTGCGCCACTGGCGCAAAGGTCGTAAGAAAGATAGTATTGTGTCCATAAATTTTTAAAACATTTTGGGTTTGCTACTGAACCATTGAAATTGATGTTGGTTATTAATCTCATATGCAAAGTGCATACAAGTCATTATCTGTTACGCCACTGGCGCAAAATCCGAAAACGAGACAATATTGTAGCCACGGTAATTTGCCATATTGTTTCGAGGTCTCAGAAAAAGGGTGTTTAAAAAATCATTTAAAGTAGGTTTACATTGTTAGCAAGCCAGCATTAATTGACCCTGATACTCAGAAAGCGGATGTGTTTACAAACTGAAAAAAATCCATTTGAAGCAGGTTTATATTGTTTATACCCTGGTACTAGCGCAATTGGTGGAATCAACACTGTATTCACTTAAGGTTTATATTGTTTTGATATACATGTATGTCGGTATATGCGATTGAAATTCAATGACTTTAGGGTTGTTAACTGCAAGGACCTGTGAGTCATGAATATGTGGACTTCATGTATGGTGGCTCCACATGCATGTAAGTGGCTTTATTAGGGCATATCATCCGACACAAAACCAGCAATTGGCTCTAGTACCTCGTACTCCCAGAGAGATAATCAGATAACTTTATAAGACAATCCAATTTCTGCAAGTTCATGGGCTGATCTATTTAACTCACAATCAGATAACTTCATAAGACAATCCAATTTCTGCAAGTTCATGGGCTGATCTATTTAACTCACGCTTACATGCAAGCACCAAACAAGCAGTGGGAGGCATTTTGGGAAAATATCTGAGTAGGCCAAGAATTTATTAGCTTGGCAAGGTTTTCGTTTCATAGAATTAAGTAGTTTTTTGGAATATTTTTATATCATATCGTAATGTGGTAAAGCTTTTGTTATAGATGGCGCCACTATTTATGATAGTCGTTCTCTGGTGGGAGAATTAGAGGTTTCTACTGATTCTGATGATTGTGGTAAATCAAATTCGTGGCATATGCGTTTTGGGCATATGAGTGAACACGGCAGATTTGGTCAAGAGAGAGATGATTGATGGTTGCAATTTGAGTAAGTTTGAGTTTTGTGAGCACTGCGTTTTTTTAAGATTAAAAGAGTTAAATTCAATACTTTTGTTCATACCACCAAAGTCATTTTAGATTATGTGCATGTTGATGTATGGGGACCTTCATATAAGACATATATTGGTGGTGCTAATTACATGCTTACTATTATTGATGACTACTCAAGAAAAGTGTGGTCTTATTTTTTGAAGCATAAATCTGATGTTTTTTATACTTTTAAGAAGTGGAAAATTATGGGTGAAAAACAAACTAGAAAGAAGATAAAGGTACTACATACTGACAATGGTACGAAATTATTTTCTAATGAGTTTGAGGAGTTTTGTAATAACGATGGTATGATCAGGCACCACACCATCCCTTATACTCCCCAGGAAAATGCAGTGGCTGAGCGCATGAACAAAACCTTCATCTGGAAGGCTCATTGTATGATGTCCAATGCAGGTATGGACAGGAGTTTCTGGGTTGAAGCAACCAACATAGTGTGCTACCTCATCAACAAGTCACCTTCTATTCTACTTGAGAAGAAAACTCTCATTGAGGTATGGTCAGGTTCGCCTACCGATTATTCATAGTTGAGAGTTTTTGGTTGCACTACATATGCTCATATTGATAATGAAAAGTTAGAGCCTAGAGTTGTTAAGTACATATTTCTTGATTATGGTTCAGGAGTTAAACCATATAAACTATGGAATCCTGAAACTAAAAAGGTTTTGTTGAGTAGGAATGTTCTTTTCAGTGAATCTGTTATGTATCATGACAGCTTGCCATCATATCCCTCTCATGTTGTTATTGGAGAGGAGAGAGTTCGTGTGCAGGTGGATCACCTGCAGAAAACTGTTAAAAAACTATTAATAATGATGTCGTTGTCGAAGATACACATGAGTGAAACATTGATGATTATGTTGTTTAGCACTCACCTATTGTTTTGCAACAACCACATGATTCCATTGCTGCTAGTAGACCAAGGCGTAACAAAGGTCCTCCTTCTCGTTTAATTGAAGAGTGTGAAGAGAATATGCCCGAGAGGCAATAATAAAGTGGTTATTATCTTATTTCCTGTTTATGATAAATGTTTATTTTACATGCTATAATTGTATTAATTGGAAACATTAATACATGTGTGTTTAATAAACAAATAAAGAGTTCCTAGTTATGCCTCTCTTATAAACTAGCTCGTTGATTAATAAGATGATCAAGGTTTCCTGATCATGGACATTGGATGTTGTTAATAACGAGTACACGACATTGGTGAATGATGTGATAAATATTCATCTGAATTATAGCGTTACGATCAAATTCATTATGTTTAAATTGCTATAACATCATACGAAGTAATCTTAGTCCTTAGACCATGAGATCATGTCAATCGCTGACACTAGAAGAGTAACTTGATAACATCGAACGTCACACTGTAGTAGGGTGCTATAAAGGTGGGCTCAAAAAGGTGTTATGTTGAGGCTCATGGATCAAGAGTGTGATTTGTCCATCCCGATGACAGATAGATATACTATGGGCCCTCTCGGTGATATCACATTGAGATAGCTTGCAAGCAAGTGATGTGATCACTAGAATGTTATATCACGGGAACAAGAAAAGAGTGCATGTCGACAACGAGATCAAACTAGGTATTGAGATACCGATGATCGAATCTTACACATGTAATATATCGCGAGACAAAGGGATTTGGTTACAACGTTAAAGGTTTACACGATCACTAGAGTCACCGTTGAATGCGTGGGAGTCAGTATGGATATACAGGTCCCGCTGCTGATTATTGATTGGAGAGGGGTCTCTATCATGTCTGCATTATTCGCGAACCGTAGGGTGACACACTTAAGGGATACCGACACCATTTGAAACAAATATGTTTCAGGTAAAGATTTAAGAAAACGCTGGAATTATTTTAATGGACACCGAAATTGTTTCGGGTGAAATTGCTGAAATTGGTTCTGCATGTGATATTGAAATGTTGCAGGGGGTTTATGTGAATGTTTGTTAATTAAAGTAATTACCAAAATTCCAAATAAAATAAATAAAAGGAGTTTTATTAAATGAGAGTTGCATTAAATTTAGTGGAAATTTAATGGAGATGAGTGGACTTTTGAGTGGAATGGGAATTGATGTGAGTGGGAGCTCCACCACATGAATGAGGAAGAGGTGGGTGATACATTGCAAATGTATCTATAATTTTTGATGTTCCATCCTTGGTTTTATCCACTTTCTTGTGTTTTGTTCCAACTTTGGAGTACTTTTCATATGATTTCTTGGACTAACCTATTAACAAGAGCCATAGTGCCAAATTGCTTTTCCTGTTTTTGGTTCCAGAAAGTCAGAAATGAATATTCTCGAATTGACGGGACAAAAGCCAAAGTGCCTATTTTTGGATGTCATCAAGTGCCGAATCACGAGACGGAGAGGGCTAGGGCCACCACACCACCTGTCCATGGCTAGGCTGCCTGCGCCAGGGGTGGTGTGGCCACGGCACCCTCGGCCTCCCTTCCGACTATATATTGCTCTCGGATGAAAACCCTAAGTACCCGATCAAAATCCACGAAGAGTCTCAGAGTCGGCCATCTCCATCCCTAGATCGGGAGGGATCTAAGCTCTTCTAAGACCACGGAGAGGGAATTCACCGAGGCCTTCTTCATCACCATGCAAGCCTCCGTGATGCGTGAGTAGTTCATCCTGACTACGGATCCATGTAGTAGCTAGATGGGTGGTTCTCCTCCTTTGTGCTTTCATGTCTAGATCTTGTGAGCTCCGTTCATGATCAAGATCATCTATTTGTAATTCTGCATGTTGTGTTTACGGGGATCCGATGGATATTGAGATGCTATTTCACATTGATTATTGATTCTATCATGTCTTTGTTATTTGTGATCTTGCATGCTTTCCGTTGTTAGTAGCTATCTTGGCCAAGTAGATGCTAGCAACTCCAAGAGTTAGTATTTATGCTCGATAGTGGGTTCATGCCTCCGTAACTGGGAAGTGACGGAAATCTCTAAGGTACTAGATGTGCTGTTGCTACTAGGGAGAAAACAACAATCCTTTGTTCATAGAGCAATCGTATTGTTTACCTTACACGCAGTTCGTAAAGCAATAATATGTTGCTTGCAACTTAATACTGGAGGGGGTTCGGATGATAACCTGAAGGTGGATTATTAGTCATAGATGCAGTTGGATGGCGGTCTATGTATTATGTGGTATTGCCCAATCAAGTCTCAAAGGAGTCAAGATGACTAGTATATGCATGTATTGCTTTCTCGGTGTTTGTCAATTGCCCCGCTGTAATTTGTTCACCTAGCATGTTATCTATCTAAGGAGAGCCACCTCTAGTGAACTATGGATCCCAGTCCTTGTCTTTTACATTCAATCTACAAACTATTTACTTCTTTATGTTTACTTTCTGCAAACTATTACTTCTTTCCATTCGATATGTTTAATCCTTTGTTTTCAGCAAAACACGGTGAGATTGCCAACCTCATCGCAAGTTGGGGACAAAATTCTGTGGTTGTGTTGTGCAGGTCTCCACGTTGCTACTAGCACCGGTAGTGCGCCCTGCCAAGGCTCAGCTAGCAACACCTTTGGGGTGTTTCCTTGCTCCTACTGGTTCGATTAAACCTTGGTTTCTTAACTGAGGGAAACTTGCTGATGTGCTCACCATACCTTCCTCTCTTGGGGTTCCCAACGAGCTCTACATCAACACCGCACCAGCACTTTTCTGGGCGCCATACACAGAGCCATCAAGCATTTTTCCAAGCGCTGTCGGGAGTCAAAGACATCTTCACAAGGGGAGTCCCTCATAACCAATCTCTTTACTTTGTTAATTTTGTTTTGCTTAGTTTCTTTTTGCTTTGTTTGCTTGTTTCTTTATCAAAAACACAAAAAAAATAGTTTTACTAGTTTGCTTTCTTATTTCAAAAACACACAAAAATTAGTTCTACTAGTTTGTTTTCTTATTTCAAAAACACAAAAAAATTAGTTCATATCTTGAGTTGCCACTATGTCTAGCCTTGCTCCAATCACTATGCCACCCGAGGAAATGATTTTCACTTTTAAACAAGGAATTGAGGAAAGTTTTAAAGAAGCTTGGTCTAGAATCTCTGATCTACATGAAAAAACTGAGCCTAAAATGACTCAAAGCTTGTTCCTTAGCAGTTTTTACCTTGGGATTGCTCTTTGCTATAGATATGCTTTAGATGCTGTTGTGGGAGGATATTTCCTCCATTGTAATGAGGATGATGATATTAATGCTATAAAGAAATTGATCCTCACTTACAACATGCCTAGCCAAACTGATATTTCTTTCGCAAAAATATTTGCTAGGTTGAACACTCTTGAGGCTAGTACTACTAGCTTAGAAAATTGCTATAACACGCTTAGGGAGCATCACAATTATGTTCCAATAAACTCTGAACCATCAAAGTTGTTCCCTACAGTAAAGATTGAGATGAACACTGAAACTTTTCAAGCTCGCTTTGATATCATGTCTGAATTTTGTCTTATGCCCAAAGATATTTATAAATCTCTGAATACTTGGGGGCTCACTGAAGGAGGAAAAGAAATATCTCTTGCTAATAATACTACCATATTACCTCTTGGAATAGCTGAAGGAGTGGTTACAAAAATCCTTGGAAAAACGCTTTCTATTGATTATCTTGTTATTGAATGTGCAGGAAAAGGACAAATTACACTTGGAAGGTCCCTATTAGAACTCCTTGGAGCAATAATAGATGTGGGAAAGGGGACCATGCACCTTTCTTATCCACCAAAAAATCATATTTTCCCCAAGTTTAAGAATAAAAGTAAGAGAGGTAAGGGCAAGAAATTTGGTTTTAATGCTTCTTCATTTGAGAACACTTGATTCTTTTTCTTGCTTCTTATGCCTAACTTAAAGGCGTTAAAGAAAAGTACTTATTGGGAGATAACCCAAAAGTTTTAGATGAGTCTTGGAAGTTATTACTTCAGTAATAACCGCTCCTTATCCTTTTTATTTGCTTTTTGTGCCAAGAGTAACCTCTAATGAGAGAGAAGTAATGATTGGTAAAGTTGCTGTCCCGAAATAGATTTATGTGCTTCACCGTAAACATTCGTGTAAAATCTCTGAACGTCTTTTTGAGGCGTGAATTTTTGTTCTTCTGCCCCAGGTTGTTATCTAACTTTCGTTAGTTTAACACTTTTTGATTTGAGCAACAGAAGGTCTTCGAAAAAAATCGTCTTTACCTGCTGGTCTGTTTTGACAGATTTCTGCCATTTTCTGCATTTGCTTCTTGTTGGTTCCTTTTTGAGTTATTTTGGGGAATTGAGCTTTTTGAGGGAAGTGCTACAGTATCTAGTGTTCTAATGGAAGTTTATTTGGTGTTAGAACTGAACCTTAAGACTTATTTATCTTGAGTGCACTAATGTTGCTAATAAAGATTGTGTGAAGTTTTGTATGAAGGAAAATTTTCAGGTGTATGGAAGGAATGAGTAATGAGATGAAGGATGGACTAAAGCTCAAGCTTGGGGATGCCACGCATGTCACCCCAAGAAATATACAAGAAGTACAAGCGTCAAAGCTTGGGGATGCCCAAGGCATCCCCTTCTTCATCAATAAAAATCCCAGGTTTCTTCCAAACACTTCATTTTTATTGTTTCATGCACAGTTGTGTTGTTCTTGGAGCGTCTTCTTTTTTGTTTTTGTTTTGGTTTTTCGTTTGCTTGGTTTTCTTAGTTTTCTTAATAAATTGGTTGGACCCCCTATTTCATACATTCGTTTGCAAATAGTTTGGTTTGGTTTGGAAAAGAGTAGGAAAGTTCATGCTTATGTGGTAAAAAGAGCTCGTTTTTTACTGTGGCCTATGATCTGTCATGCCATGCTTGATATTGTTTTGGCTTTATGCTTAGTATTCTTTGTTGTAGCATGACTTGTTATAAACAATTGAGATTGCTTAATGTGCCTTGGATGAATCATGTGTTGTTTTAGCATACTAAAGCATAGTATAGTGATATTCTCCTTTGATGCTTTATTTGGGTTGACTTGGCACATGCTCACACCATGTTATGACTATATCAAGTAACCATAGACTTTATGATCCTTTAGTTTTCAACTTGTAGTATCACTTTATGCTTTGATCAATGATGTTTTGTCGCTTTGCATGATTATGGCCATTATTGCTCTCTTAGTTTGTCGTTCCCAATCTTTTGCTAGCCTCCACAACCAAGTATGAGTTCCACTCATGCATCCAACTCCCTAAACCAAGTTATTCCAAAGAGTCCACCATACCTACCTATTAGCTTATGCTATTCCAAGTATATTCATGCTTTTGTTTACCTTCCAAATTAAACTTGTTATGAGAAAACTAGTGATTAAAGCTCTCACAAACTTGATGGCACACTTTACTTTACTTGCCCTTAATAAACTTGAACCATTGTGTCTTCTATGTTGTATATGCTTGCACTTATTTGTTGGGAATTAGCAGAACCATGCTTTCATGGGGAACGCTTTCAACATTGCACTTGGTACTTGTACTTAGTTGATATCATGCTCTTTTGTCTATGGATGTCGTCGGTGTGAAATTAAAGGGGAGCTTGTAAGTCCATGGAATTATGTATATGTGTTAGAGAAATGCCTGGGCCGCTGGTCTAATCCATGCTGACATGGTGGAAACCTGCAGCGTATCCATAATGAGTTGTCTATGAAGCATTCTTCTTATAAAAAAATAGTCTTATATTGAGGAAAAAAAGATATTACGAAAAGAGGAAAGAGAGAAAAAAGCACCATATTCCCATGGTAAATAAGAAGAATGTTGAGATGCTCGTTGTCTGCTTGCCTTGTCATTTTGATATGGGGATTCTTCCGTATCATCGGGCAAGGGGTACTCCGTTGGCGGTTCTCTATGATACACATGTACTTACGATGACAAGAAATTACCGGTGACTAAACTTGAGTAGCATGAGGAGCGGACCTCGTATACAAGGGACATGAGATTCCTGACTTATACTTCGTCAAGCATGTACACCATAGTTTGTTCACTTTAACCTTAATCACTTCAAGATGCTTATGATAGGGGCAATGAGAGCTTAAAGCTATAAGTACCATAATTTTTGGAAGCTCTTTATGAGACTTGAATCCCTACTTCCATTTATAAAAAGGCCTTTCTTCCACCATTATATTGAGTCTCCACCTTCTATCTTTATGCACTTACTTTGAGAGCATAGTGGCCATTCTTAGTTCTATGTGCATTGTCCCAAGACTAGTTGATTGATGCATACTTTGATATTACTTGTTTTAAACTATTTGTATCTAGTCACTCTTATTGCTCTCGGCACCCCCTCGGCCTCCCCTTCCGACTATATATTGCTCTCGGGATGAAAACCCTAAGTACCCGATCAAAAATCCACGAAAGAGTCTGTAGCCGCCGTCATCTCCATCCCTAGATCAGGAGGGATCTGAAGCTCTTCCCGGCACCCTGCCGGAGAGGGGAATTCACCCTGGAGGACTTCTTCATTACCATGCAAGCCTCCGGTGTGATGCGTGATTAGTTCATCCTTGGACTACGGATCCATGTAGTAGCTAGATGGCTGGTTCTCCTCCTTTGTGCTTTCATGTCTAGATCTTGTGAGCTCCATGATCAAGATCCTCTATTTGTAATTCTGCATGTTGTGTTTGCGGGGATCCGATGGATATTGAGATGCTATTTCAGATTGATTATTGATTCTATCATGTCTTTGTTATTTGTGATCTTGCATGTTTTCCGTTGTTAGTAGTTATCTTGGCCAAGTAGATGCTAGCAACTCCAAGAGTTAGTATTTATGCTCGATAGTGGGTTCATGCCTCTGGTAATCTGAGGAAGTGACCGAAATCTCTAAGGTACTAGATGTGTTGTTGCTACTAGGGAGAAAACAACAATCCTTTGTTCATAGAACAATGATATTGTTTACTTTACACGCAGTTCGTAAAGAAATAATCTGTTGCTTGCAACTTAATACTGGAGGGGGTTCGGATGATAACCTGAAGGTGGATTATTAGTCATAGATGCAGTTGGATGGCGGTCTATGTATAATGTTGTAATGCCCAATCGAGTCTCAAAGGAGTCAAGATGATTAGTATATGCATGTATTGCTTTCTCGGTGTTTGTCAATTGCCCCGCTGTAATTTGTTCACCCAGCATGTTATCTATCTAAGGAGAGCCACCTCTAGTGAACTATGGATCCCAGTCCTTGTCTTTTACATTCAATCTACAAACTATTTACTTCTTTGTGTTTACTTTCTGTAAACTATTACTTCTTTCCATTCGATACGTTTAATCCTTTGTTTTCAGCAAAACACGGTGAGATTGACAACCTCATCGCAAGTTGGGGACAAAGTTCTGTGGTTGTGTTGTGCAAGTCTCCATGTTACTACTAGCACCGGTAGTGCGCCCTGCCAAGGCTCATCTAGCAACACCTTTGGGGTGTTTCCTTGCTCCTACTGGTTCGATTAAACCTTGGTTTCTTAATTGAGGGAAACTTGTTGTTGGGCTTATCATACCTTCCTCTTGGGGTTCCCAACGAGCTCTACATCAACACCGCACCAGCACTTTTCTGGGCGCCATACACAGAGCCATCAGTGGGGGCACCCACCTTGCACCATGGGCCTTGTCCCCCCTCTCCTCCCTCTCCCCCTCCCCCCTCCTCCCTCCTCCCTCCTCTCATCACACACCTCCCCGTGAAGGATGTCTCTCCCCCTCTAGAAATTATTCCCCATGATCTCAGATTAGCGAGATACATGTTCCCAGTGGCTTTATGTAGAAAGGAGTTGTTGCTTTTGCTGCATCGCTAGAGCGATGACGCGGAGGTTGTCGGGGTACCGGACGTGTGTGCGATCATGGATACACCGCTGCTTTGTGGTGCTGGACCTGCTAGAATTGTTGGTGCTAGATGATGACCCACAAGTATAGGGGGTGTATCGCAGTATTTTCGATAAGTAAGAGTGTCGAACCCAACGAGGAGCAGAAGGTGCTGGCTAGTGGTATGGATCAGGAATTCTCTACAAATACTTAGCAAACGGATTTTTAGGGGTTTTTGATAAAGCAAGTAAACAAAGTACAAGTAAATAAAAGACAGTAGGAATAAATGCAGCAAGTGGCCCAATCCTTTTTGCAGCAAAGGACAACCGGTTGTATTACTTAAGATGACCAAACGTTCTCGAGGACACATGGGAAGACTGTCAAGTGCTTTCGCTTCATATAGTTGATTAATCTTCTTTAGCTTGCTAAGTGTTGTGTGGGTGAACCTATGCTAATGTACCGACCTTCCTAGGACTAATACATACTTGTGATTATACCCCTTGCAAACACCCGTAAGTACAAGAAAGTAATTAAGGTATAAACCTAACCACAACTTTAAACTCTAAGACCCTTACGTCCCTTGTGCAATGGTTTCCTAACGGGGTTCAGGTTTCTGTCACTCTGGCAACCCCTACGATTAGTAGCCAAATACACAATGCATTCCCCTAGGCCCATATAGGTGAAGTGTCATGTAGTCGACGTTCACATGACACCACTAGAAGAAGTACACCACAACTTAAATATCAAACTATTGAATCTTTCTCAACACAACTCCACTACTAACAACATGACTTCTCCCATGTCCTCAAGAACAAAACGAACTACTCACAAGACATCATATGGATCATGATCAGAGATGGAATAATGATGTATAACAATCTGAACATAAACAATAATTCAATGGTTCACTCAATAGCATCAACTACAAAGAGTAATCAACAACGGGAAAGTTTCCCCTATGAACTATGCAAGATTCAACCCAATTATTACAGCAATATGGAGATGGTGATGAGGGTGCTGATGGTGATGATGGTGTTGGTGATGATGATGATCCCGATGAAGTTCAGCTTGATGGTGGTGTTGCTGGCGATGATCTCCCCTCTCCGGGAAGGAATTCCCCTGGCAGAAATCTGTCTGACGGAGAGATCTTTCTCTCTCGGTGTTTTCCGCCCCGCAGAGGCGGCGGAATCTTTCTGTGGTCCCTCCCCGAGTCTTAGGGTTTCGGGAGGATAATATACGCTAGAGGGGAGTTCCTGGAGTGGGCTAGGGCGGCCACGCCACCTGCTGGAGCGGCCTAGGGCTGCCCGCACCAGGGGTGGTGTGGGCCCCCTATGGCCCATCTCCAGCCCTCCTTCTGGCTTCCTTCGTCTTCTGGAAAAATAGGATTTTCCGTATATTTTCCCGGATTTTCTGATCTTCGTGAATTTTGCCTCCAAACAGCACCTTTTCCATCAGAATCCTGACTGCAGCGGTCCATGCTCCAAAAGTCATCAACCATGCAAAAACAGATGAAATAACATAAGTATCACCTCTCAATACGAAAAATATCAATGAATAGTAGTGAATTAAGACATAGAATAGTGATGCAAAATGGACGTATCACTGGACCTGCTCGACTTGCTGGACTTCATCACAATCTTGAGATCGGCAAGTGAACGACTACCTCATCCATGAGTTCAAACTCGTTAACAATGCGCTGTCGCTCTTCAATGGTATGTTCTCTATGGATGTATATCCACCCGTTGATTGTATCTAGGTAGATAGATCTTGGTGCTTAGTTGTTTGCTTCGTAGGAATTTTTTGTTTTCTATGTTGCAAACCCAACAGAGTGTAATCTTGTTCATTGTGCTTTGAGTTGTGCTTAATAGGTGGAGAACGATGCTCAAACTGCTACATATAATTGTAGGGGTTCCGCGCATAAAAACAATAAAATTTTACTCTACGCCCAACCCCAAGCTGCGGGGCGTATCTATTAATGTCTGAACAGGAGAGGCTTTTCGCGAACTTACCCTTGAAGACCGAAAAGCGTTGTCAACGCTCAGGAGAGCGTGGTCGATGTAGACGAGCCGAAGCCGACCTCAAGGTCGTGATGAAGTCCTTGCGCTCCTTCTGGCTCCAACGACTTGAGTGCCTCAAGTGTGACACCTCGTGGGAGTTACACACGTCCGGTGCCTGACGATGACTCCCGCTTCCCCGATCTAGCAGCAGTTGCGGAAGTAGAGCTCTCGGATCCGAATCCCTCAGCGCGACGGTGCTCCGGGGTGAAGATGTCTCTCGCTCGCGCAGTCTAGACTTGGGACCATGGTCACGAGAGAGAGGGGGAGAGAGAAAATATCAATTAGAGGTCCTCCCAAAAGTGGGGAGACCTTTATTGATTATTGGGTGTATTTTCTAGGCCAAATACCCCACCTTATATAGGGGGAAGGGGAGGTACTACCTCCCCTCAAGTCCTAGGGTGGGACTAAAGGAGAGGAAGGGGAGGGGGAGGTGCCGCCGGCCACCCCCTCATGGGCCCCACGTGGGGGGCTGGCCCAAATGGGCCACCGCACCACCCCCCCCCCCCCCCCTTGGCCCCTTCTCCCTCTTGCCTTTCCCTAATGGGCCCTCTCCCCTCCGGGAATTGGCCCATTAAGCCTTTTGACCTTTTAATTTATTTTCTCTTTATTAAATAATTATGAATAAATGATTAAATCAACATTTAACATTCATTCACATATTATTCAATCTCCGTGGCCATGGAACACCTTCCACCTCCACTCCGGACATCCTCTGGACTTACAGAAACCCTCCCGGTTTTCTCCTTTCTTTTCTTCGGTGATTCTACCAATCCCATAAACACTCTCTAAGCATCATGAAGCCCTTAATCGTGATACCCTACGGTTCGGGAACACTCCAGACATGGTCGGGACACTCTCGCACCAATGATCAACAGAGGGACCTGGATGGCCATGTGACCCATGTGCGTTCCACGAAGATCTTTTGTCGTTGGAACCGGGACAGTCGTGTCTTATTCCCTTTGTCATTTGATATTTGCATTGCCCGAGATCTGATCATTGACATCACCATGTCGGGTTCAATCTCGTTACTGAACAATGCTACTTAACTCGTCCTGACAAGTGATATCCCCGTGATCTAATCACACGCTGCGCAGCTATTGGATATAACTTCTCCGAGTGGGCCCTTGAGTATCTTCCCGTCACATGGACGGACAAATCCCGCTCTCGACATATATTGCCTCTACGGTTTCCTCCGAATACCTGAACACACCTTTATAACCACCGTTTTACCAGATGGCGTTTGATGATATCTAAGCACCCTCGGGAGATAGTGATTGATATAGCCTCACGGTCTAAGGAATAGTCTACGAGGATCCATTTCTAATCATCGTAACTTGAACTTCGTGACATGATCGGGTCACGATGTTTAGGTTGGGTATTGGTTCATCATCTCATTCTCTGAATGAGATGACCTTATTTCCAACTGGCATAAATGCCACATGATTAGGAAACATGATCATCTGTTGACCCATGAACCAGTGACTAGAGTTTCACTGGGAACCCCTGGTTGTTTGTATATCACACGTGTATTGATGTTTCCACTCAATACAGTTATAGCATGATATAAAACTTAATCATAAACTATATGAAATATGATAATAGTCCTTACCACTATTTGTCTCTAGGGCATATTTCCAACAGTCTCCCACTTGCACTAGAGTACAAATACACTAGCTGCATTTGTTCTCAATTATTGGCACTATGTATCCAGTACCCTGAACATGCTTGCTCATGGAAGTGGTTGAGTCTTGGGTCTGTACTTTACAGTCCCAAATCCTTTACAACTTACTAATGTCACCTTGATTGACATCAATACTCTATCATCACATGATAGCATCTGTGTGTATGCATCATCGCTATTGCAGCAGAATGATGCCTGATTCCAGGAGCCTACAGTGACGTTAGATCAACCTCGTGGGCTTTCTCATGGGCACTGTGCCCTGGGACACATCATTCTACTTTAAAAGCGAACTATCCCCTCCATAACATTATACAACACTATAGATGGTACCCTTATCTATTATTACAAATGTATTCATCTAAACACTAGTGCACTATGTGCAACTTTCGATGTTTTTGTTCACCTCGCTTCCTACTTGACTTTAATTGGTATCTACATGAGTTTCCAACATATTCCCTTATAACATAACTCTTTATGCTTTAAGATATGTTATCCTTTATGGTTTGGAAAATATATCCACAGTTCTCTACTAGACACTACGGACAAACTTAGATCAATGTTCTGTGATTCAAACTAAATCACTTTTAAACGTTCCTTATTTAGATCACATATTATGTTAAGTTATCATCATGGTTTACTAAGATAGAACCTATGTCTCAACATAGTGGATGACGATCATCCTTTTCTTTCTTTCAACCATTGGTGTTAAACTTAATGTTATTCCTAATTTGAGTTATTAAGGACCAGTTCCTTAATTAACTTCTATTATGAAACCCCTTTCAGAATCCCTTAAGAAATACTACATAATATCATAATACACCTATTATCAACTTCTACATCTTATAAATCATTATTTATAAGTATTTGCACTTTCATCCTTAACTTACTTTAAGAATTACTCCTATAAGCTCCCACTCAAACAATGTTGTTAACATATTTGGGTATGAGTCAGTACTCTTACTCAAACAATGTTCTTACATATTTGAATTTAAGTCTTATATTTCTCCCACTTAAAAATATGTCAATCACATATTGTTTTAGGAAGACTTTCATAGCTCCCACTCAATTTTATGCAAATTGCATATCTCCTTAACTATTTTGAACAATTTCAAAATCCTTCGATCAAATATCAAACTTGGAGATTTATTATGAGATACTAGTACTTTACTAGTTTTAAATCCACTAGACATTTAGCACACATGAATCAAATTCATTTGAATTCATCCAATTCTTGACAAATTGTGCTTTTGTCATTTACCCCCTTTTTCCTACTATGGCTTTGTAGTCATTTGGGAAAAATCCAAGTAACTCCTTTTACTTGTGAGATTCAGCAATGAATTGCTTTCTAATCTCAAGGGAATTTTACTATTAGGATTTCTCATAATTCTAGTTTACCATTATTTCCTTTGTAGTTCGTAGGTATGTCATATTCCAAAAATCATGACAAGTGATTCACAAATGTTTCCATACAAGATATGGATTTACATTTTGAATCCTACTTTATGTAGTGATAAAACAATAGTGGAGGGGAAAAACACAATGATCAGAATCATTGATTCTTTCCTTCCGTGAAGAGAATCGTTCAGGAACATTGTCCGGTGCGCTTCTCAACACTCTGATGCAGGGTTTTGAATCCTCATCATGTTTTACACTAATTTCCATTTGCTTCATAATTGAGAAACATCACCAGAAGTGAGCTTTCTAAAAAATGCATCAAAATCCAAGCAATACGAATCTTGCTTTCCTTTTGGTTTGAGCTATGGATTTCGTATTCAAAGTTTCCAATGAATACTCTACAAGGACTTATTCGCTATTGTTTTGGTTATATCGAATAACCCCAAAACTTTCATGAATTCAAATGGTTTACTACATTCTAATTGAGTGCTAACTATTTCTAAACTAATGGTCTCTACATATACACTACAACGATTTATTTGGTGCCTTCTATTCAACCCCTTTTGATATCTAATATCATATTCTGATGCTTTGTATTTTGACATTTCAAAACACTTTGCATTTCACAATTTCTTTCATGCCATTCTTATAAAGTCGAATTTCATTACTATTTATCAAATCATAGTAATTAGATTCTCTCTTATACTTATGCCCTTTTATTGATGAGACACTTTGATCAAATCAAAATAGTTTCATATTCATGTTCCCTTTGGTAAACTACTTTACACATTTAAACAATCACTTAATGATAATTACCATTTTCCGTTAAAACACAATACATCGAATATGTATTTACTTTTAACAATTCATTAAACACTTTGTATTCAAGTAATACACGGTGTTCAAGTTATTTTGCCGAACTTAGGCATGATTTATATGTGATAAGAAATCGAATGACTTTCACATATTATCACATAACTTTGAATTTAAACAATGGTTTCACTCATTAATGAAATATCATTAAGTTGGGTATTTCAAACAAGGCATTTTAATATTTTACAAATGTTCATACATTATCAATTAGCTTCAAACAACAAGGATAATTCACACATAATCAAACAAGATATGAACACGAATAGAAATCATTCATAAAAGCAGAACAACTGTTTGTTACAAACTCATATGAATAATTGTCTCATGAAGTGTGAGACAAACTAAAGAAGTTCACAACCTCTTGATTACATTAATCATCCTAAAACACAAACTAAGTGCTAAATGTCGAGGGAGAGTGTCGTCGGCCGTCATCATCATGCTCGCCATCAACACGCAATGTCACCTCCTCTCTAGCAAGCACCTCTATGCAGAAGGACCTGTTTTCATCAAAACAGAACAAGTATCAGATATACTTAACACTGCAATGTGTTTGCAAGATTATAACATTTGTAAAATTGTATATCAAATATATACCATTGTTGTTGACGACCTGAGCGACATCTGGTTCAACCAACACATTCCTGAGATGTGTCATGAACCGGTGGAACTCCATTGTTTCTGTGTCGCCCCTCATTACGCAAGTCCTGATTTGTGCTTGGTAGCTTGGTGGCAGCAAGACCTGACAGCATTTGCAAAAGAGCCTGTAATCCAGACGTCTAGGAAGTATGCTGGCCTCATGTACACATCATGCATGTGCTGTAAGTGGCAGTCCAGTGACAAGTTCTCCTCCATCTTAATGGAGAGGAAGTCTCCCATCAACTCATGCTCCCAAATGCGTGTCTGATCCACGAAATGTGTCCTAAGCTGTAGCATCACCGAACGAGGGTTGACATCACCCACGAAAGGCCACAGCTCGTCCACCATTCCGAAACGCATCACAACTGAAATATAGGAGGCCATCTCCTGACGGAGATAGCGGTCTTTCCGCTCCTCTGGGGTCTCAAGGTCTGTGGATGGATCCAGATCCATCCCGTCGAGTATGTAGTCAACCATGTCATTCTCGCTAAGGAGAACATGGAGACTGGCAACCCAGATGGAGAAGTTCGATCCATCTAATCTGAGCTTCTCTCCTTCTAACCATTTAGTTGTCAACACGAAAGAGCCCATCTACATTTATAATTGCAAAAGGAATTTAGACTAAGTTTATAATTAAATGAGTTAATAATAACTCCACTCAGAAACACCTATCCCTAAAGAGGGTTCCTAGTGATAACACGACCCCTATCGCCACATCTCCCCGATCATCACGGCCATCAATGTGGGTTCAAGGGTGGGCCTAACGTCGGTCACATCATTCATGCGACTCGTGCTCGATCTTTCGACCATCCGCGTTAGAGGCCACGCTTACGTGCTAGGCTCGCCAACTCAACCTTAGTGTATTAAGCTATGCAACATGGCTTGCACCTTTGTATGCGACGTAGATATGTCGACACCCGATCATCACGGCTGCCTCATCATAGAAGAACTTTCTTGGTGGTGCACACTAAGGGGGAACACAATCGTTGGTTATTTTAACAGGGATCATCTTATTAGGCTACCGTCGAGTATCTAATACTAGCACACAATAAGACATACAAACAATAACATTGAATGTAAATGCTATGTGATATGGTCCTTCACGTCGTGATCTCCATCCGTCGTCACCGGGTTCCAGCGCCAGGGTTCCGGTGCCGTAGACACTAGGGTACCAGTGTCATTCCGGCGTGGTAGTTTGTCACCTTCGTGACTATCTACTACTATGTAACAAAAGGTAATCACTTTACCTTTGCCACAACCATATCACAAAGCAACGCCCCCTGCAAAACAAAGTTAGACACCTCTACTTTATCTTTGCATGTTTTACGTGGCTGAATGGGCTTTCGCACAAGAACCGTTCTTACCTACGAACTTTTAGCATAATGCTGATAAGTAGTTGTCTCTACTACACCCCTTTCGGGGCCCTAGGTTGAAAATGGTATACCAACTAATGCGAGAGAGATAGACACCCCCCTAAGCCACTTTATACGGTACAAGCCGTATGTCAAGCGTGGACCAGTCTCGCGAATGAACGCGTAAAGTCAGTTGGGGGCCGCTTCATCAAGCATTACTGCGGTATACACAAGTACACGTGGGAGGGTAACAACTGAAAGATCAATGCCCACACGCTACATCTCGTGTGTTCTACCCGTACTAGCATTACTACGCATAGATCTAGCTCTGATACCACTGTAGGGGTTCTGCGCCTTATATAGGGGGAAGGGGAGGTACTACCTCCCCTCAAGTCCCGGGGTGGGACTAAAGGAGAGGAAGGGGAGGGGGGAGGCGCCGCCGGCCACCCCCTCATGGGCCCCATGTGGGGGGCTGGCCCAATAGGGCCACCCCCCCCCCTTGGCCCCTTCTCCCTCTTGCCTTTCCCTAATGGGCCTTCTCCCCTCCGGGAATTGGCCCATTAAGCCTTTTGACCTTTTAATTTATTTTCTCTTTATTAAATAATTATGAATAAATGATTAAATCAACATTTAACATTCATTCACATATTATTCAATCTCCGTGGCCATGGAACACCTTCCACCTCCACTCCAGACATCCTCTAGACTTACCGAAACCCTTCCGGTTTTCTCCTTTCTTTTCTTCGGTGATTCTACCAATCCCATAAACACTCTCTAAGCATCATCAAGCCCTTAAGCGTGATACCCTACGGTTCGGGAACACTCCAGACATGGTCAGGACACTCCCGCACCAATGATCAACAGAGGGACCTGGATGGCCATGTGACCCATGTGCGTTCCACGAAGATCTTTCGTCGTTTGAACCGGGACGGTCGTGTCTTATTCCCTTTGTCATTCGATACTTGCATTACCTGAGATCTGATCATTGACATCACCATGTCGGGTTCAATCTCGTTACTGAACAATGCTACTTAACTTGTCCCGACAAGTGATATCCCCGTGATCTAATCACACGCTACTCAGCTATTGGATATAACTTCTCCAAGTGGGCCCTTGAGTATCTTCCCGTCACATGGACGGACAAATCCTGCTCTCGACATATATTGCCTCTATGGTTTCCTCCGAATACCTGAACACACCTTTATAACCACCGTTTTACCAGATGGCGTTTGATGATATCTAAGCACCCTCAGGAGACAATGATTGATATAGCCTCAAAAATACTTTGATCAAGTTTATGATGGTGCATTTCACCTCAAATATTATTCTTTCTTTTTATCACTTACCTACTCGAGGACGAGCAGGAGTTAAGCTTGGGGATGTTGATACATTGCAAATGTATCTATAATTTTTGATGTTCCATGCTTGGTTTTATCTACTTTCTTATGTTTTGTCCACACTTTGGGGTACTTTTCATATTATTTCTTGGACTAACCTATTAACAAGAGCCACGGTCTTGCCCTTTTTCTCTGCTGTTTTGGTTCTAGGAAAGTCGGAAAATGAATATTCTCATAATTGGACGGGAGAAAAGCCAAAGTCAGTTTTTCACAGAGGGACACCTAGAGCCAGAATACGAGACGGAGAGGGGCTGGGGCCCGGCCACACCACCTGGCCCACGCCAGCGGGTGGTCTGGCCTCCCCAGGCACCCCCTCGGCCTCTCCTTCTGCCTATAAGTTGCCTCTAATACGGACACCCTAAGTACCCGATCAAAAATCCATGAAAGAGTCTGTAGCCGCCGTCATCTCCATTCCTAGATCGTGAGGGATATGAGGCTCTTCCTGGCACCCTGCCGGAGAGGGGAATTCACCCTAGAGGCCTTCTTCATCACCATGCAAGCCTCCGGTGTGATGCGTGAGTAGTTCATCTCTGGACTACGGGTCCATGTAGTAGCTAGATGGCTGGTTCTCCTCCTGTGTGCTTTCATGTTTAGATCTTGTGAGCTCTGTTCATGATCAAGATCATCTATTTGTAATTCTGCATGTTGTGTTTGCGAGGATCCGATGGATATTGAGATGCTATTTCAGATTGATTATTGATTCTATCATGTCTTTGTTATTTGTGATCTTGCATGCTTTCTGTTGTTAGTAGCTATCTTGGCCAAGTAGATGCTAGCAACTCCAAAAGTTAGTATTTATGCTCGATAGTGGGTTCATGCCTCTGGTAATCTTGGGAAGTGACAGAAATCTCTAAGGTACTAGATGTGTTGTTGCTACTAGGGAGAAAACAACAATCCTTTGTTCATAGAACAATCGTATTGTTTACATTACACTCAATTCATAATGCAATTATCTGTTGCTTGCGACTTAATACTGGAGGGGGTTCGGATGATAACCTGAAGGTGGATTATTAGTCATAGATGCAGTTGGATGGCGGTCTATGTATAATGTTGTAATGCCCAATCGAATCTCAAAGGAGTCAAGATGAGTAGTATATGCTTGTATGCTTTCTCGATGTTTGTCAATTCCCCGCTATAATTTGTTCACCCAACATGTTATCTATCTTAAGGAGAGCCACCTCTAGTGAATTATGGACCCCGATCCTTTCTTTTACTTTCATATACAATCAACTATTTACTTCTTTGTGTTTACTTTCTGCAAACTATTACTTTCTTCCACTCGATATGTTTAATCCTTTGTTTTCAGCAAAACCGGTGAGATTGACAACATCATCGTAAGTTGGGGACATAGTTCTGTGGTTGTGTTGTGCAGGTCTCCACGTTCTTTGGCACCGTAGTTACCGCCAACGTTTAGCTAGCTACACCTTTGGGGTGTTTCCTTGCTCCTACTGGATTGATAACCTTGGTTTCATAACTGAGGGAAAACTTACTGCTATGCTCATCATACCTTCCTCTTGGGGTTCCCCAACGAGCTCGTTAATACACGAGTCAGCAAGTACTTTTTCTGGCGTCGTTGTCGGGGAGTCAAGGACATCTTCACAAGGGGAGTCCCTCATAACCAATCTCTTTACTTTGTTATTTTTGTTTTTCTTAGTTTATTTCTACTTTGTTTGCTTGTTTGTTTATCAAAAACACACACAAAAATAGTTCCTACTATAGTTGGTATTTTCGATGGTATATTATTGTCTTGCTTTATCATGCTTACTATCAATGGTTGGTTTCTTTGAAACTGAATCTAATTGGCAAGGTGGGTTCACCGAAGAACAAAAATATTATTATAAGGAACACCGCTTGTCACAAAAAGGGAAACTCTTATGGGAACAAATTGATAAATTGAATACCATAGCTAGAAACGTGTGCTCTACTTATAATGTTACTTATTGCGTTGATAAATCTTGTTGTTGTAGGAGGTATAAACACCTCCCTTTTCAATGTGAGTATAATGATAATGTTACCATATCTTCTTATGTTAAAGGAAATTATGACTTTTATGATGTGGAACAAATTGAAGAATTTATGGCTTGGAAGGGTGCATTTGTACTTGCTAGTTTGCTTGAAAATACTGATGATGCACCTTATAAATATGAGGTTTATGATATACTTCAATTTTGCTTTGATAATTACAAGGAAGAAAATGGCTATATTCTTGAATATCTTAATAGATGCTCTCCACCAGCGGAAGAGACTAATGCCTTGCAGGAGCCTATGGAACAAGAAATTGCTGAAACTGGAAGCTCATTGGATGAAAAATAGGAGGAGAGTGATGATCAAGAGGAGGAAGAATGGATCTACCCATTCCTACCTTCTAATGAGAGTAACTCTTTACCCCTTACAATATTTGATTGTCCCCCATGCTTACTAAAGGAGGATGAATGTTATGTTCCTGAGGATTCTTTTGAAAATGTTTATAATAAAGCTCTAGTACTTATAGATCATGAAAAGCATGCTTTATGTGATAGTTATATTATTGAGTTTATTCATGAGGCTACTGAAAATTATTATGAGAGAGGAAAATATGGTTGTAGAAGTTTTCATGGTATTGAAACACCTCTCTATTTGCTGAAAGTTTTGAACTTACTCTTGTTTCATCTTCCTATGTCTGCCACTTTTTTCTTTGTGAATTTATTTGCATGCAAGATTCCTATGCATAGGAAGTGGGTTAGACTTAAATGTGTTTTGAATTAGCTTCTTGATGCTCTCTTTTACTTCAATTCATATTTCCTATGTGAGCATCTTCTCAAATTATCATGCCTAACTTAAAGGCGTTAAACAAAAGTACTTATTGGGAGATAACTCAAAAGTTTTAGATGAGTCTTGGAAGTTATTACTTCAGTAATAAATGCTCCTTATCCTTTTTATTTGCTTTTTGTGCCAAGAGTAACCTCTAATGAGAGAGAAGTAATGATTGGGAAAGTTGCTGTCCCGAAACAGATATCTGTGTTTCACCGTAAAAATTCGTGTAAATTTTTTGTACGTCCTTTTGAGCCGTGCATTTTTGTGCTTCTTCCCCAGGTTGTTATATAACTTTCTTTAGTTCAACACTTTTTGATTTGAGCAACAGAAGGTCTTCGAAAAAAATCGTCTTTACCTGCTGGTCTGTTTTGACAGATTTCTTCCATTTTGTGCATTTGCTTCTTGTTGGTTCCTTTTTGAGTTCTTTTGGGGAATTGAGCTTTTTGAGGGAAGTGCTACAGTAGCTAGTGTTTTAATGGAAGTTTTATTGGTGTTAGAACTGAACCTAAAGACCTATTATCTTGAGTGCACTAATGTTGCTAATAAAGATTGTGTGAAGTTTTGTATGATGGAAAAATTTCAGGTGTATGGAAGGAATGAGTAATGAGATGAAGGATGGACTAAAGCTCAAGCTTGGGGATGACATGCGTGTCACCCCAAGAAATATCCAAGAAGTACAAGCATCAAAGCTTGGGGATGCCCAAGGCATCCCCCTCTTCATCAATAAAAATCCCAGGTTTCTTCCAAACACTTCATTTTTATTGTTTCATGCACAATTGTGTTGTTCTTGGAGCGTCTTCTTTTTCGTTTTTGTTTTGTTTTTTTGTTTGTTTGGTTTGCTTAGTTTGCTGAATAAATTGGTTGGACCCCCTCTTTCATACATTGGTTTTCAAATAGTTTGGTTTGGATTGGAAAAAGAGTAGGAAAGTTCATGCTTAAGTGGTAAAGAGAGCTTGTTTTTTACTGTGGCCTATGCTTTGCCATGCCATGCTCAATATTGTTTTGGATTTATGCTTAGTATTCTTTGCTGTATCATGACTTGTTATAAACAATTGAGATTGCTTAATGTGCCTTGGAAGGATCATGCGTTGTTTTAGCATATTAAAGCATAGTATTGTGGTATTCTCCTTTGATGCTTTATTTGGGTTGACTTGGCGCATGCTCACACCATTATATGACTATACCAAGTCACCATAGCTTTTATGATCCTTTAGTTTTCAACTTGTAGTATCACTTTATGCTTTGATAAATGATCTTTTGTCGCTCTGCATGATTATGGCCATTATTGCTCTCTTAGTTTGTCGCTCCCAGTCTTTTGCTAGCCTCCGCAACCAAGTATGAGTTCCACTCATGCATCCAACTCCTTAAACTAAGTTATTCCAAAGAGTCCACCATACCTACCTACTAGCATATGCTATTCCAAGTATATTCATGTTTTTGTCTACCTTCCAAACTAAACTTGTTATGAGAAAAATAGTGTTTAAAGCTCTCACGAACTTGATGGCACACTTTACTTTTTTGCATTTAATAAACCTGAACCATTGCGTCCATCTTTGTTGCGTATATGCTTGCGCTTTATAAGTTGAAGTTAGCAGAACCATGTATCATGGGGAACGCTTTCAACATTGCACATGTACTTTATAGCCCGTTGATATCATGTTCTTTTGCTTATGGATCCTGACAGTGTAAAATAAAAGTGGAACTTGTAAGATCATGGAGTTTGTATGTGTGTTAGAGAAACGCCTGGGCCGCTAGCCTAAGCCATGCCAAATCATGGTGGAAACTTGCAGCATAACCATAATGAACACTCTATGAAGCATCATCAAATAAAACCTATGTAAATAGCAAATAAAAAGATCGCTGAGATGCTCACTGTCTGCTTGCCTTGTCATTTTGATTATGGGATAGCTCCTGTATCATGTGCAAGGGGTACCCCGTTGGCGGTTCTTTATGATACATATGTACTTACAATGACAAGAGCTTACTTATGACTAAAGTTGAGTAGCATGAGGTTCGGTCTTTGTAAGTAAGGGGCATGAGACTTCGGCTTATAACTTGTCGAGCATATCCTCTTAGTTGTGTCACTTTAACCTTAATCACCTTCAAGATGCTTATGATAGGGGCAATGAGAGCTGAAAGCTAATAAGTACCATAATTTTTGGAAGCTCTTTATGAGACTTGAATCCCTACTTCCTTCTAAGAAGGCCTTTCTTTTACTTTTATGTTGAGTCTCCACCTTCTACCGTTATGCACCTACTTTGAGAGCATAGTGGCCATTCTTAGTTCTATGTGCATTATTCCAAGACTTGTTGATTGATGCATACCTTCATATTTCTTGTTTTAAACTATTTGTATCTAGTCACTCTTATAAACTTTGAAGGTGTCCTATGCATTTATGTTTGCTACTCTATGAGGGACAAGCTGAATGCCACTATGCTATGTTTTCTTTATGTGAAACAAAAAAACGTCTTACAAAGCATTGTTATTCATGAATCTTTTGTTTATGCCTTTTCATGTTGCAACATAGTTTCTTTGTCTTATTGCTAGAACTTTGTCTTTCATGTTATGATTGAAGTACTATGATACCAGCTTTGAATGTTTTACAAATACTTTGATCAAGTTTATGATGGTGCATGTCACCTCAAAAATTATTCTTTCTTTTTATCACTTACCTACTCGAGGACGAGCAGGAGTTAAGCTTGGGTATGTTGATACATTGCAAATGTATCTATAATTTTTGATGTTCCATGCTTGGTTTTATCTACTTTATTATGTTTTGTCCACACTTTGGGGTACTTTTCATATGATTTCTTGGACTAACCTATTAACAAGAGCCATAGTGCCAGCTGCCTGTTTTCTACTGTTTTTGGTTCCGGGAAAGTCAGAAAATGAATATTCTCATAATTGGACGCGACAAAATCCAAAGTTAGTTTTTTACCGAGGGACACCTGGAGCCAGAATACGAGACGGAGAGGGGCTAGGGCCCGGCCACACCACCTAGTCGTGTGGCCAGGCCTAGCCCATGCCAGGGGGTGGTCTGGCCGCCCAGGCACCCCCTCGGCCTCTCCTTCCGCCTATAAGTTGCCTCTGATACGAAAACCCTAAGTACCCGATCAAAAATCCACAAAAGAGTCTGTAGCCGCCCTCCATCCCTAGATCGGAAGGGATCTAAAGCTCTTTTTGGCACCCTGCCGGAGAGGGGAATTCACCCTGGAGGCCTTCTTCATCACCATGCAAGCCTCCGGTGTGATGCGTGAGTAGTTCATCCTTGGACTACGGATCCATGTAGTAGCTAGATGGATGGTTTCTCCTCATTTGTGCTTTCATGTTTAGATCTTGTGAGCTCCGTTCATGATCAAGATCATCTATTTGTAATTCATACATGTTGTGTTTGCGGGGATCCGATGGATATTGAGATGCTATTTCAGATTGATTATTGATTCTATCATGTCTTTGTTATTTGAGATCTTGCATGCTTTCCGTTGTTAGTAGCTATCTTGGCCAAGTAGATGCTAGCAACTCCAAGAGTTAGTATTTATGCTCGATTGTGGATTCATGCCTCTGGTAATCTGGGGAAGTGACAGAAATCTCTAAGGTACTAGATGTGCTTTTGCTACTAGGGAGAAAACAACAATCCTTTGTTCATAGAGCAATCGTATTGTTTACCTTACACGCAGTTCGTAAAGCAATAATATGTTGCTTGCAACTTAATACTGGAGGGGGTTCGGATGATAACCTGAAGGTGGATTATTAGTCATAGATGCAGTTGGATGGCGGTCTATGTATTATGTGGTATTGCCCAATCAAGTCTCAAAGGAGTCAAGATGACTAGTATATGCATGTATTGCTTTCTCGGTGTTTGTCAATTGCCCCGCTGTAATTTGTTCACGCAACATGTTATCTATCTTAAGGAGAGCCACCTCTAGTGAACTATGGACCCCGGTCCTTTCTTTTACTTTCATCTACAGTCAATTGTTTACTGATTTGTGTTTACTTTCTGCAAACTATTACTTTCTTCCACTCGATATGTTTAATCCTTTGTTTTCAGCAAAACCGGTGAGATTGACAACCTTATCGCAAGTTGGGGACAGAATTCTGTGGTTGTGTTGTGCAGGTCTCCACGTTGCTGCTGGCACCGGTAGTGCTCCCTGCCAACGTTCAACTAGCTACACCTTTGGGGTGTTTCCTTGCTCCTACTGGATTGATAACCTTGGTTTCATAACTGAGGGAAAACTTACTTCTGTGCTCATAATACCTTCCTCTTGGGGTTCCCCAACGAGCTTGTTAATACACGAGTCAGCATAGCCCTCTGGCCTCTCTCCGTCTCATTCTGGCTTCGTGTCCCCCTCGGTGAAAAACTGACTTTGGCTTTTGTCCCGTCCAATTCCGAGAATATTTATTTTCTTACTTTCCTGGAACCAAAAACAGCAGAAAACAGGCAGCTGACACTGTGGCATCTTGTTAATAGGTTAGTCCAAGAAAGTGTATAAAAAGTACTCCAAAGTGTGGACAAAACATGAGAAAGTAGATAAAAACCAAGCATGGAACATCAAAAGTTATGGATACGCTAGCAACGTATCAACATCCCCAAGCTTAACTCCTGCTCGTCCTCGAGTAGGTAAGTGATAAAAAGAAAGAATAATTTTTAAGGTGACATGCACCATCATAAACTTGATCAAAGTATTTGTAAAACATTGATAACTGGGATCATAGTACTTCAACATAGCATGAAAGACAAAGTTTTAACAATAAGATATAGCAACTATGTTGTAACATGAAAAGGCACAAACAAAAGATTCATGAATAACAATGCTTTGCAAGACGTTTGTTTGTTTCACATAAAGAAAACATAGCATAGTGGCATTCATCTTGTCCCTCATAGAGTAGCAAACATAAATGCATAGGACACCTTAAAAGTTCATAAGAGTGACTAGATACAAATAGTTTAAGAACAAGCAATATCAAAATTATGCATCAATCAAACAAGTCTTGGGACAATGCACATAGAACTAAGAATGGCCACTATGCTCTCAAAATAGGTGCATAAAGATAGAAGGTGGAGACTCAACATAAAAGTGGAAGAAAGGCCTTCATAGAAGGAAGTAGGGATTCAAGTTTCATAAAGAGCTTCCAAAAATTATGGTACTTATTAGCTTTCAGCTCTCATTGCCCCTATCATAAGCATCTTGAAGTGATTAAGGTTAAAGTGAACAAACTATGGAGTATATGCTTGACAAAGTATAAGTTGGAAATCTCATGTCCCTTGAATACGAGGGCCGCTCCTCATGCTACTCAAGTTTAGTTACTGGTAAGTTCTTGTCATAGTAAGTACATGTGTATCATAGAGAACCGCCAACGGGGACCCCTTGCCCGATGATACGGAAGAATCCCCATATAAAAATGACAAGGCAAGCAGACAACGAGCATCTCAACAATCTTCTTATTTACCATGGGAAAATGGTGCTTTTTTCTCTCTTTCCTCTTTTCTCATTTTTTTTCTTTTTCTCTTTTTTCTCAATATCTGACTTTTTTTATAAGAAGAATGCTTCATAGACAACTCATTATGGTTACGATGCAGGTTTCCACCATGACGGCATGGATTAGACCGGTGGCCCAGGCGTTTCTCTAACACACATACATAACTCCATGAACTTACAAGGTCCCCTTTCATTTCACATCGACGACATCCATAGACAAAAGAGCATGATATCAACTAGGTACAAAGTACAAGTGCAGTGTTGAAAGCGTTCCCCATGACAGCATGGTTCTGCTAATCCCCAACATATAAGTGCAAGCATATACAACAAAGACGACACAATGGTTCAAGTTTATTAAGGGCAAGTAAAGTAAAGTGTGGCATCAAGTTCGTGAGAGCTTTAATCACTAGTTTTCTCATAACAAGTTTAATTCGGAAGGTAGATAAAAACATGAATATACTTGGAATAGCAAATGCTAATAGGTAGGTATGATGGACTCTTTGGAATAACTTGGTTTTAGGAGTTGGATGCATGAGTGGAACTCATACTTGGTTATGGAGGCTAGCAAAAGACTGGGAGCGACCAACTAAGAGAGCAATAATGGCCATAATCATACAGAGTGACAAAACATCATTAATCAAAGCATAAAATGACACTACAAGTCAAAAACTAAGGGATCATAAAGGATATGGTGACTTGGGATAGTCATAACATGGTGTGAGCATGCGCCAAGTCAACCCAAATAAAGCATCAAAGGAGAATACCACAATATCATGCTTTAATATGCTAAAACAACGCATGATTCTTCCAAGGCACATTAAGCAACCTCAATTGTTTATAACATGTCATGCTAGGGCAAAGATAACTAAGCATAAATCCAAAACAATATCAAGCATGCCATGACAAAGAATAGTCCATAGTCAAAAACAAGCTCTCTTTACCACTTAAGCATGAACTTTCCTACTCTTTTTCCAATCCAAACCAAACTATTTGAAAACCAATGCATGAAAGAGGGGGTCCAACCAATTTATTCAGCAAACTAAGAAAACCAAGCAAACGAAAACCAAAACAAAAAGAAAAAGAAGACGCTCCAAGGACAACACAACTATGCATGAAACACTAAAAATGAAGTGTTTGGAAGAAACCTTGGATTTTTATTAATGAAGAAGGGGATGCCTTGGGCATCCCCACGCTTTGACGCTTGTACCTCTTGAATATTTCTTGGGGTGGCATCCCCAAGCTTGAGTTTTAGTCCATTCTTCATCTCATTACATCATTCTCTCCATACACCTGAAATTTTTCTTTCATACAAAACTTCACACAACCTTCATTAGCAACATTAGTGCACTCAAGATAAAAAGTCTTTAGGTTCAGTTTCAACACCAATAAAACTTCCATTAAAACACAAGCTACTGTAGCACTTCCCTAAAAAAGCTCAGTTCCCCAAAAGAACTGAAAAAGGAACCAACAAGAAGCAAATGCAAATAATGGCAGAAATCTGTCAAAACAGACCAGCAGGTAAAAACCAATTTTTTCGAAGACCTTCTATTGCTCAAATCAAAAAGTGTTGAACTAACGAAAGTTAGATAACAACCTAGGGCAGAAGCACAAAATTCACGCCTCAAAACAATGTATAGAGATTTTACACGAATTTTTAAGTTGAAGCACAGAAATCTGTTTCGGGACAGCAACTTTCCCATCATTACTTCTCTCTCATTAGAGGTTACTCTTGGCACAAAAAGCATATAAAAAGGATAAGGAGAGGTTATTACTGAAGTAATAACTTCCAAGACTCATCTAAAACTTTTGGGTTATCTCCCAATAAGTACTTTTCTTTAACGCCTTTAAGTTAGGCATAAGAAGCAAGAAAAAGAATCAAGTGTTCTCAAATGAAGAAGCATTAAGAGCAAATTTTGTTTTCATAGGAGAGGCAAAAGAAATCTTCTCTCTCTTCTTAGGGAAGTGTTCTATACCTTTCTTGAGTGGGAGTTGATATTTAATGGTGCCTTCTTTCATATCAATAATGGCACCAACAGTTCTAAGAAAAGGTCTTCCCAAAGTAATAGGACAAGAAGCATTGCATTCAACATCCAAAACATAGAAATCAATGGGGACATAGGCATTGTTAACCATAATAAGGACATCATTAATACTCCCCATGAGTTTCTTTTTAGCATTATCATCATGTGGGACATTCAAATAACAATCTTCCAATGGTGGCAAATCAAGCATATCATAAATCCTTCTAGGCACAATAGAAACACTACTATCAAGATCACATAAAGCTTTGAAATCAAAATCATTCACTTTCATATTAATGATGGGTTCCCAACCATCTTCTTGTTTCATAGGAATAGAAGCTTTATGTTTCATCTTTTCTTCTTTAATTTTTATGAGAGCATCAGTAATGTGTTTTGTAAAGGCCATATTCATAGCACTAGCATTAGGACATTTAGCAAGCTTTTGTAGGGACTTAATAACTTCAGAGATATTGCAACCATCAAGATCAAAATCATAATTATCATCTAAAGTAGTAGAGCTATTACTAGCCTCAACACTAGTGGTAGTGATAGTAGAAACACCAATGTTTCTAGCAATTTCATCTTCTCTTTCCCACTTAGCATGCAATTCAGCTAATAGTCTAACATTTTCATCAATTCTAACTTGTATGGCATTAGTAGCAACAAAGGTATTATCAATATTTTCAGGTTTAGCAGCCATTTTATTCAAAGAAGATTGAGCTTCAGCCAATGATGCTATATTTCTTTCAGCATTAGAGAGTTTTTCCTCAATAGTTTTATTGAAAGCAGTTTCTTTACTAATAAAGTCTTTAAGCATAACTTCAAGTTCAGAGGGAGCACTCATATTATTGTTGTAGGAATTTCCATAAGCATTACCATTGTTGGGAGGATATGGCCTATAATTGTTGTTACCAAAATTATTCCTGTAGGCATTATTGCTAAAATTGTTATTTCTTATAAAGTTCACATCAACTTGCTCTTCTTGAGCAACCAAAGAGGCTAAGGGAACATGATTTGGATCAATATGAGCCTTCCCATTAACAAGCATAGACATAATACCATCAATTTTATCACTCAAGGAGGAGGTTTCTTCAACAGAATTTACCTTCTTACCTTGTGGAGCTCTTTCAGTGTGCCATTCATAATAGTTAACCATCATATTATCCAGAAGCTTTGTTGCAGCACCCAAAGTAATGGTCATAAAGGTACCTCCAGCAGCAGAATCCAATAGATTTCTTGAAGAATAGTTCAATCCTGCATAAAAGGTTTGGATAATCATCCAAGCAGTCACTCCATGAGTGGGACAATTCTTTACCAAAGATTTCATTCTTTCCCAAGCTTGAGCAACATGTTCATTATCAGATTGTTTAAACTTCATTATTTCACTTCTCATAGATATAATCTTAGCAGGAGGATAGTATTTGCCAATGAAAGCATCTTTGCATTTAGTCCAAGAATCAATACTATTCCTAGGTAGGGATTGCAACCATTCTTTAGCTTTTCCTCTCAAAGAGAAAGGAAACAATTTAAGCTTAATAATATCCCCATCTATATCCCTATGCTTTTGCATCTCACAAAGTTCAACAAAGTTATTCAGATGAGCAGCAACATCTTCATTACCAATACCAGAAAATTGTTCTCTCATAACAAGATTGAGTAAAACAGGTTTAATTTCAAAGAAAGTAGCTTCAGGAATAGGTGGAGCAATAGGTGTGCACATGAAATCATTGTTGTTAGTGCTAGTGAAGTCACACAACTTAGTGTTTTCAAAAGTAGCCATTTTTTGTGTTTTTAATAAAGAAAGCAAACTAGTAAAACTAATTTTTGTGTGTTTTTGATAAAGAAACAAGCAAACAAAGCAGAAATAAACTAAGCAAAACAAAAACAACAAAGTAAAGAGATTGGTTACGAGGGACTCCCATTGTGAAGATGTCCTTGACTCCCCGACAACGGCGCCAGAAAAGTACTTGTTGACTCGTGTAATAACGAGCTCGTTGGGGAACCCCAAGAGGAAGGTATGATGAGCACAACAGTAAGTTTCTCTCAGTTATGAAACCAAGGTTATCGAACCAGTAGGAGCAAGGAAACACCTCCAAGGTGTTACTAGCTGGCCTTTGGCAGGGCGCACTACCGGTGCTAGCAGCAACGTGGAAACCTGCATAACACAACCACATAACTTTGTCCCCAACTTACAGTGAGGTTGTCAATCTCACCGGTTTTGCTGAAAACAAAGGATTAAACGTATTGTGTGGAAGAAAGTAATAGTTTGCAGAAAGTAAACAGAAAGCACTAAACAGTTGTAGATTGATGGTAAAAGAAAGGACCGGGGTCCATAGTTCACTAGTGGTGGCTCTTGATACATTACAAATGCATCTATAATTTTTGATGTTCCATGCTTGGTTTTATCCACTCTACTGTGTTTTGTTCCAACTTTGGAGTACTTTTCATATGATTTCTTGGACTAACCTATTAACAAGAGCCATAGTGTCAGCTGCCTGTTTTTTGCTGTTTTTGGTTCCAGGAAAGTCAGAAAATGAATATTCTCGGAATTGGATGGGACAAAAGCCAAAGTGCCTATTTTTCCGGAAGTCATCAGATGCGAATCTGAGACGAGAGGGGCGAGGTCGGCCACACCACTGGCCACGCGGGGCTTGGCAGCGCCAGAGGTGGTCCAGCCGACCAGACCCTCGGCCCCTCCTTCCGCCTATAAGTTGCCCTCGGGATGAAAACCCTAAGTGCCCGATCAAAAATCCATGAAAGAGTCTGTAGCCGCCTTCATCTCCATCCCTAGATCAGGAGGGATCTGAAGCTCTTCCCGACACCCTGCCGGAGAGGGGAATTCACCCTGGAGGCCTTCTTCATCACCATGCAAGCCTCCGGTGTGATGCGTGAGTAGTTCATCCTTGGACTACGGATCCATGTAGTAGCTAGATGGCTGGTTCTCCACCTTTGTTCTTTCATTTTTAGATCTTGTGAGCTCCGTTCATGATCAACATCATCTATTTGTAATTCTGCATGTTGTGTTTGCGGGGATCCGATGGATATTGAGATGCTATTTCACATTGATTATTGATTCTAGCATGTATTTGTTATTTGTGATCTTGCATGATTTCCGTTGTTAGTAGCTATCTTGGCCAAGTAGATGCTAGCAACTCCAAGAGTTAGTATTTATGCTCGATAGTGGGTTCATGCCTCTGGTAATCTGGGGAAGTGACAGAAATCTCTAAGGTACTAGATGTGATGTTGCTACTAGGGAGAAAACAACAATCCTTTGTTCATAGAACAATCGTATTGTTTACTTTACACGCAGTTCGTAAAGCAATTATCTGTTGCTTGCAACTTAATACTGAAGGGGGTTCGGATGATAACCTGAAGGTGGATTATTAGTCATAGATGAAGTTGGATGGCGGTCTATGTATAATGTTGTAATGCCCAAACAAGTCTCAAAGGAGTCAAGATGATTAGTATATGCATGTATTGCTTTCTCAATGTTTGTCAATTTCTCCGCTGTAATTTGTTCACCCAACATGTTATCTATCTAAGGAGAGCCACCTCTAGTGAACTATGGATCCCGGTCCTTTTCTTTAATACAATCTATAAACTGTTTTCTGCTTTGTGTTTTACTTTCTACAAACTATTACTTCTTTCCATTTGATACGTTTAATCCTTTGTTTTCCGCAAAACACGGTGAGATTGACAACCTCATCGCAAGTTGGGGACAAAGTTCTGTGGTTGTGTTGTGCAACTCTCCACGTTGCTACTAGCACCGGTGAGTCATAAAGCTAGTAACACCTTTGGGGTGTTTCCTTGCTCCTACTAGTTCGATTAAACCTTGGTTTCATAACTGAGGGAAATTTGGTGCTGTGCTCATCATACCTTCCTCTTGGGGTTCCCAACGAGCTCTACATCAACACCGCACCAGCATTTTTCTGGCGCCAACACTGAGCCATCAAGCATTTTTAAAGGCCGTTCTTGGGAGAGTCAAGGACATCTTCACAAGGGGAGTCCCTCATAACCAATCTCTTTACTTCGTTATTTTTGTTTTGCTTAGTTTCTTTTTGCTTTGTTTGCTTGTTTTCTTATAAAAAACACACACCAAAATAGTTTTACTAGTTTGCTTTTTATTTGAAAACACACAAAAATTAAGTCTCCTCTAGTTGTCACCTCTTCCTTAGCTCACCATATTGATCCCTAAACTCACCTTGAAAGACCTTTCAATTGGTAGTGGTTCTATAATTGGGAAAGATAATATTGAAGAATTCTTTAATCATGTTAGCAAACATGAAGATGCCGAGGATAGATCCCTTGCAGAACTTGCTCCAAACTATGAGATTGCTGCAGCTTCTTTAATTCACATATTAGAAGCTAGGTTTGTTAACCTCAACCCCTGAATGCAAGTAATGATTCTTAAGCTTAAAGAAATTGAAGACCCTGAAAAGAGGGATTTTATTCTAGAAACTTTGTTTAAGGAGTTCTATGATGTTGCCAAGGAAGCTAGGAAAGTCTTTGAACGTTTCAATATGCTAAGCTCATGTGTAGATGTTGTTGGTACACGAGAAAAGATGAACAAAACCGAACCTAATGGGGAGGAACCTAAGATACCAATACCCTTTAAACTAGTAGCAATACATGATGCCATAGAAAAGAATCTTGATTGGATTGTTCCTGCAAACCCTTTTGATGAGAATAGTGAACCTAAGAGCATTGAGAGAGGATCCTCTAGTTCTTATTTGGATGATATACCTTGCCTTGTTGAAAATATTTCTGGTATTGATCTTAATGCTTATTCATTTGAGAACACTTGATCATTTTTCTTGCTTCTTATGCCTAACTTAAAGGCGTTAAAGAAAAGTACTTATTGGGAGATAACCCAAAAGTTTTAGATGAGTCTTGGAAGTTATTACTTCAGTAATAACCGCTCCTTATCCTTTTTATTTGCTTTTTGTGCCAAGAGTAACCTCTAATGAGAGAGAAGTAATGATTAGGAAAGTTGCTGTCCCGAAACAGATTTCTGTGCTTCACCGTAAAAATTCGTGTAAAATCTCTGAACGTCGTTTTGAGCGTGAATTTTTGTGCGTCTGACCCAGGTTGTTATCTAACTTTCGTTAGTTCAAAACTTTTTTATTTGAGCAACAGAAGGTCTTCGAAAAAATTCGTCTTTACCTGCTGGTCTGTTTTGACAGATTTCTGCCATTTTGTGCATTTGCTTCTTGTTGGTTCCTATTTGAGTTCTTTTGGGAAATTGAGCTTTTTGAGGGAAGTGCTACAGTATCTAGTGTTCTAATGGAAGTTTATTTGGTGTTAGAACTGAATCTTAAGACCTTTTATCTTGAGTGCACTAATGTTGCTAATAAAGATTGTGTGAAGTTTTGTATGAAGGAAAAATTTCAGGTGTATGGAAGCAATGAGTAATGAGATGAAGGATGGACTAAAGCTCAAGCTTCAGGATGCCACGCGTGTCACCCCAAGAAATATCCAACAAGTACAAGCGTCAAAGCTTGGGGATGCCCAAGGCATCCCCTCTTCATCAATAAAAATCACAGGTTTCTTCCAGACGCTTCATTTTTATTGTTTCATGCACAGTTGTGTTGTTCTTGGAGCGTCTTATATTTCGTTTCATTTTGGTTTTTCGTTTGCTTTTGTTTGCTTAGTTTGCTGAATAAATTGGTTGGACCCCCTCTTTCATACATTGGTTTGCAAATAGTTTGGTTTGGTTTGGAAAAGAGTAGGAAAGTTCATGCTTATGTGGTAAAAAGAGCTCGTTTTTTACTGTGGCCTATGCTTTGTCATGCCATGCTTGATATTGTTTTGGCTTTATGCTTAGTATTCTTTGTTGTAGCATGACTTGTTATAAACAATTGAGATTGCTTAATGTGCCTTGGATGAATCATGCGTTGTTTTAGCATATTAAAGCATAGTATAGTGGTATTCTCCTTTGATGCTTTATTTGGGTTGACTTGGCACAGGCTCACACCATGTTATGACTATCTCAAGTCACCATAGCCTTTATGGTCCTTTAGTTTTCAACTTGTAGTATCACTTTATGCTTTGATCAATTATGTTTTGTCGCTCTACATGATTATGGCCATTATTGCTCTCTTAGTTTGTCGCTCCCAGTCTTTTGCTAGCCTCCGCAACCAAGTATGAGTTCCAATCATGCATCCAACTCCCTAAACCAAGTTATTCCAAAGAGTCCATCATACCTACCTACTAGCTTAAGCTATTCCAAGTATATTCATGCTTTTGTTTACCTTCCAAATTAAACTTGTTATGAGAAAACTAGTGATTAAAGCTCTCACGAACTTGACGGCACACTTTACTTTTCTTTCCCTTAATAAACTTGAACCATTGTGTCGTCTATGTTGTATATGATTGCACTTATTTGTTGGGAATTAGCGGAACCATGCTTTATGGGGAACGCTTTCAACATTGCACTTGGTACTTGTACCTAGTTGATATCATGCTCTTTTGTATATGGATGTCGTCGGTGTGAAATGAAAGGGGAGCTTGTAAGTCCATGGAGTTATGTATATGTGTTAGAGAAAAGCCTGGGTCGCTGGTCTAATCCATGCTGACATGGTGGAAACCTGCAGCGTAACCATAATGAGTTGTCTATGAAGCATTCTTCTTATAAAAAAGAGTCCTATATTGAGAAAAAAGAGAAAAGAGAAAAGAAAAAAAGAGATATTATGAAAAGAGGAAAGAGAGAAAAAAGCACCATATTCCCATGGTAAATGAGAAGATTGCTGAGATGCTCGTTGTCTGCTTGCCTTGTCTTTTTTATATGGGGATTCTTCCGTATCATCGGGCAAGGGGTACCCCGTTGGCGGTTCTCTACGATACACATGTACTTACGATGACAAGAACTTACCGGTGACTAAACTTGAGTAGCATGAGGAGTGGCCCTCGTATACAAGGGACATGAGATTTCTAACTTATACTTCGTCAAGCATGTACATCATAGTTTGTTCACTTTAACCTTAATCACTTCAAGATGCTTATGATAGGGGCAATGAGAGCTGAAAGCTATAAGTACCATAATTTTTGGAAGCTCTTTATGAGACTTGAATCCCTACTTCCTTTAATAAAAAAGGCCTTTCTTCCACCATTATATTGAGTCTCCTTCTTCTACCTTTATGCACCTACTTTGAGAGCATAGTGGCCATTCTTAGTTCTATGTGCATTGTCCCAAGACTAGTTGATTGATGCATAACTTGATATTGCTTGTTTTAAACTATTTGTATCTAGTCACTCTTATGAACTTTGAAAGTGTCCTATGAATTTATATTTGCTACTCTATTGAGGGACAAGCTGAATACTATTATGCTATGTTTTCTTTATGTGAAACAAACAAACGTCTTGAAAAGCATTGTTATTTATGAATTTTTTGTTTGTGCCTTTTCATGTTGCATCATAGTTTCTTTATCTTATTGCTAGAACTTTGTCTTTCATGTTATGATTGAAGTACTATGATCCCAACTTTGAATGTTTTACAAATACTTTGATCAAGTCTTTGACGGTGCATGTCACCTCAAAAATTATTCTTTCTTTTTATCACTTACCTACTCGAGGACGAGCAGGAGTTAAGCTTGGGGATGTTGATACATTGCAAATGTATCTATAATTGTTGATGTTCCATGCTTGGTTTTATCCACTTTCCTATGTTTTGTTCCAACTTTGGAGTACTTTTCATATGATTTCTTGGACTAACCTATTAACAAGAGCCACAGTGGCAGCTGCCTGTTTTTTGTTGTTTTTGGTTCAAGGAAAGTTAGAAAATGAATATTCTCGAAATTGGACGGGACAAAAGCAAAAGTGCCTATTTTTCCGGAAGTCATCAGATGCCAGAATACAAGATGAGAGGGCCAAGGCAGCCATACCACCTGGCCAGGCTTGGCCCGCGCTAGGGGGTGGTGTGGTGGCCCCTGGCACCCCCTCGGCCTCTCCTTCTGCCTATGTATTGCCCTCGGGACGAAAACCCTAAGTGCCCGATCAAAAATCCACGAAAGAGTCTGTAGCCACCGTCATCTCCATCCCTAGATCGGGAGGGATCTGAAGCTCTTCGGCACCCTACGGAGAGAATTCACCCTAGAGGCCTTCTTCATCACCATGCAAGCCTCTGGTGTGATGCGTGAGTAGTTCATCCTTGGACTACGAATCCATGTAGTAGCTAGATGGCTGGTTCTCCTCCTTTGTGCTTTCATGGTTAGATCTTGTGAGCTCCGTTCATGATCAAGATCATCTATTTGTAATTCTGCATGTTGTGTTTGCGGGGATCCGATGGATATTGAGATGCTATTTCAGATTGATTATTGATTCTATCATGTCTTTGTTATTTGTGATCTTGCATGCTTTCCGTTGTTAGTAGATATCTTGGCCAAGTAGATGCTAGCTACTCCAAGAGTTAGTATTTATGCTCGATAGTGGGTTCATGCCTCTCATAATCTGGGAAGTGACAGAAATCTCTAAGGTACTAGATGTGTGATGGCTCAATGCACGGTGCCTAGAAAAATGCTTGATGGCGGTGTTGATGTAGAACTCGTTGGGAACCCCAAGAGGAAGGTATGATGAGCACAATGACAAGTTTCCTCGATTATGAAACCAAGGTTTAATCGAACCAGTAGGAGCAAGGAAACACCTCAAAGGTGTTACTAGCTGAGCTTTGGCAGGGCGCACTACCGGTGCTAGTAGCAACGTGGAGATCTGCACAACACAACCACAGAACTTTGTCCCCAACTTGCGATGAGGTTGTCAATCTTACCGTGTTTTGCGGAAAACAAAGGATTAAACGTATCGAATGGAAATAAGTAAAAGTTTGCAGAAAGTAAACACAAAAAGTAAACATTTTATAGATTGTATGCAAAGAAAAAGGACCGGGATCCATAGTTCACTAGAGGTGGCTCTCCTTAGATAGATAACATGCTGGGTGAACAAATTACAGCGGGGCAATTGACAAACACCGAGAAAGCAATACATGCATATACTAATCATCTTGACTCCTTTGAGACTTGATTGGGCAATACAACATAATACATAGACCTCCTTCCAACTGCATCTATGACTAATAATCCACCTTCAGGTTATCATCCGAACCCCTCCAAGATTAAGTTGCAAGCAGCAGTTATTGCTTTCTAACTGCGTGTAAGGTAAATAATCGATTGCTCTATGAACAAAGGATTGTTGTTTTCTCCTAGTAGCACAAAGACATCTAGTACCTTAGAGATTTCTATCACTTCCCCAGATTACTAGAGGCATGAACCCACTATCGAGCATAAATACTAACTCTTGGAGTTGCTAGCATCTACTTGGCCAAGATAGCTACTAACAACGGAAAGCATGCAAGATCTCAAATAACAAAGACATGATAGAATCAATAATCAATCTGAAATAGCATCTCAATATCCATCGGATCCCCGCAAACACAACATTTATGAATTACAAATAGATGATCTTGATCATGAACGGAGCTCACAAGATCTAAACATGAAATCACAAAGGAGGAGAAACCAGCCATCTAGCTACTACATGGATCCGTAGTCCAAGGATGAACTACTCACGCATCACACCGGAGGCTTGCATGGTGATGAAGAAGGCCTCCAGGGTGAATTCCCCTCTCCGGCAGGGTGCCGGGAAGTGTTGGAGATATGCCTAAGAGGCAATAATAAAAGTGGTTATTATTATATCTTTGTGTTTATGATGAATGTTTACATCCCATGCTATAATTGTATTATAAGGAAACACTAATACATGTGTGTTTAGTAAACGTAAAAGAGTCCCTAGTAAGCCTCTTGTTGAACTAGCTTGTTGATTAATAGATGATCATGGTTTCCTGATCATGGACATTGGATGTCATTAATAACAAGGTTGTATCATTAGGAGAATGATGTGATGGACACACACCCATAGTAAGTGTAGCATAAGATCAAGTCATTTAGTTCGTATTGCTACAAGCTTTCAAATGCATAGTAACCTAATCCTTCGACCATGAGGTTATGTTAATCACCATCACCGGATGGGTGCTTTGATGACATCAAACACCGCTTCGTAACTGGGTGGTTATAAAAGTGTCATTGGGTATTCTGAAAGTATGTGTTGAAGCGCATAGACCAAGATTGGGATTTGTCCATCCATATGACGGATAGATATGCTCTGGGCCCTCTCGGTGGAATGTCATCTAGTTAGCTTGCAAGCATGTGACTAGGTCACAAGGGATGACATAACATGGAACGAGTAAAGAGTACTTATCAGTAACGAGGTAGAACTAGGTATGGAGATACCAACGATCAAACCTCGGATAAGTAGAATATCGCGTGACAAAGGGAATTGGTTTCGTATGTTAATGGTTCTATCGATCACGAAGTCATCGTTGAGTATGTGGGAGCCGTTATGGATCTCCAGATCCCGCTGATGGTTATTGATCGGAGAGGTGTCTCCATCATGTCTGCATATTCACGAACCGTAGGGTGACACACTTAAGGTTCGATGTTGTTTAGGTAGATATGGAATGTGCGTTGGAGACCGAATGTTGTTCGGAGTCTCGGATTGGATCTGGGACATCACGAGGAGATCCGGAATTGTCCGGAGAATGAGATTCATATAATGGAGATCATTTTCTAGGTTCGGAAATGTTCCGGAGTGTTTATATGGGGGTTCGAGAAGGTTTCGGAATGTTCCGGAAAGTTCCAGAAGATTCCGTGGACTTTACTTGAAAACCAAGAAAGGAAAAGGGGAGACTTGGTGGGGAAGGAAACTCCCTCCCCCCTCTCCCTTGTGCGTCAGCCCTAGGAGGTGGGCCTAGGGGTGGGAACCCTAGGCACCCTCCTCTATATATAGAGGGTGGGCGCCACCCTGCCCTCCACTCTTGCCCTAGCCGCCTCTCTCCTCCTCCTTCGCTCTGCTCGGGCTTAGGCGAAGCCCTGCAGAATTCTCTACTCCACCACCACCACCACGCCGTCGTGCTGCTGGGATTCCATGGTGAGATCTACTACCTCCGCTTTCATTTGGAGCAGGAGAGGAAGGTCTGCATCGACTCCACACGTGTGACCGACTGCGGAAGCGCTGCCGGAACGCGGCGCCGGAAGGATCATCTACTCGATCTTGAGATCGGCAAGTGATCGTCTACATCAACCACGAGATCCGATCTTGCACAAGGCTTTCGGATCTACAAGGGTTAGTACAGATCTATGTCATTGCACATGTCTAATAGATTAGATCTTGGCTTTTATCTAGATTAGATCTGGGTTTTGTTCGTTCTTGTGGTAGAATTTTTTTGTTTTCCATGCTACGAACCCATCAATGGTATCAGAGCCGTGTCTATGCGTAGATCTATTGCACGAGTAGAACACAATGGTTTTGTGGGCGTTGGTGCTCGTGCCGTTTTTTGCTTTGTGTACTTTGCATCTTGCGGTATGGTGGGATGAAGCGGCTCGGGCTAACCTTACATGTCATCGCACATGAGACTTCCTCCACGCTTGACGTGTAACTTGATTTGCACAAGTGGCTTTGCGGGTGTCTGTCTCTCCCACCATAGTATAGATCCAATTTACACTTTGTACTTGATAGCACTTGTATCAACGTTGTGGTTCAGTTTCGTAGGTAAGATCCGTTCTTATTCTAAATACCCAAACCACGTAAACATGCAAAGAAAATTAGAGGCGTCTAACTTGTTTTTGCAGGGGTTTTGTGATGTGATATGGCCATCATGTGATTATGATTATATTTGATGTATGCAATGATCCTTGTTGTAATATGGCAACCGGCAGGAGCCTAATGGTTGTCTTTAATTCTGTTAAGACCTGCGTGTCTATTCATCTTGTAATAGCTTTATTCCAAGTAGTTGTAATAGTTGCTAGTGATGATGGACAACCATGAAGCGGCGCCACTGACCTTGACGCAATGCTGGTGATGATGGAGATCATGTCCGTGCTTTGGAGATGGAGATCAAAGGCATAAGAAGAAAAGGCCATATCATATCACACTAATTATGAATTACCTGTGATGTTAATCCTTTATGCATCTTGTATTGCTTAGATCACGACGGTAGCATTATAAGGTGATCCCTCTCACTAAATATCAAGTAATAAAGTGTGCGTCCTTAGTTGGCACCGTTGCTAAGACTCGTCGTTTCGAAGCATCTCGTGATGATCGGATGTGATAGATTCTACGTGTGCATACAACGGGTGCAAGCCAGATTTGCACATGCGGAAACTAAGGTTAATCTTGACGAGCCTAGCATGTACAGACATGGTCTCGGAACACGGAATACCAAAAGGTAGAGCATGAGTCATATAAATGATATGATGAACATGAAGATTGTTCGCCGATGAAACTACATCTTCTCTCGTGAAGATCGGACTTGGTGTAGTGGATTTGGTTCGTGTAATCACTAAGACAACGTGAGGGATGTTGTTTTGAGTGGGAGTTCACCTAGTTAATTTAAGAATTAAAATTAAACTCAATTTATCATGAACTTAGTCTAAAATACTTGCAAATTTGTTGTAGATTATGGCGAACCTCTCCATCAATTTCAATGCGTTCCTAGAGAAAGAAAAGCTTAAGAACAATGGAAGCAACTTCACGGACTAGCTCCGTGGACTGAAGATTGTCCTCAGGGCTGGTCAGTTGACCTATGTGCTCGAAGCACCGCTAGGTGACCCACCTGCAGAAGATGCCACCGATGATGTAAAGAATGTTTACGCCACTCGGAAAAATCATTACTCCACAGTTCAATGTGCCATCCTGTACGGTTTAGAAACGAAGCTTCAGAAGCGCTTTGAGCACCACGACCCGTTCGAGATCATTAAGGATCTCAAGCTCATTTTTGAGACTCACACGGCCGTGGAGAGCTATGAGGCCTCCGAAAAGTTCTTTAACTGTAAGATGGAAGAGGGTAGCTCCGTTAGCGAGCACGTGCTCACCATGTCTGGGCACGCAAACAAGCTCCAAGAGTTGGAGATAACGATTCCTAATGAGTTAGGGATTCACCGTGTCCTCCAATCACTGCCACCGAGTTATAAGAACTTTGTGATGAACTACAATATGCACTGCATGAACAAGACGTTGCCTGAACTATCGTCCATGCTGAAAACTGCTGAAGTGGAGATCAAAAAGGAGCACCAAGTGTTGATGGTCGATAAGACCACCAATTTCAAGAAACAGGGCAAGCCTAAGAACAAGGGCAACTTCAAGAAGGACGGCAAGAAAGCTGCCGCACCTGCTAAGAAGCCCAAGGCTGGTCCTAAGCCTGAAACTGAATGCTTCTACTTCAATGGTGCCGGTCACTGGAAGCGTAACTGCCCCAAGTACCTAGCGGATCTGAAGAACGGCAACATCAAGAAGAAAGGTATATTCGATATACATGTTATTGATGTGTATCTTACTAGTAATGGTAGTAGTGCCTGGGTATTTGATACTGGTTCGGTTGCTCATATTTGTAACTCGAAACAGGAGCTGCGAAATAAGCGAAGACTGGCGAGAGACGAGGTGACTATGCGCGTTGGAAATGGCTCCAAGGTTGATGTGATCGCCGTCAGCACGCTCCCTCTACATCTACCTTCAGGATTAGTTTTAAATTTGAATAATTGTTATTTGGTGCCTGTGTTAAGCATGAACATTATATCTGGATGTTGTTTATTGCGAGACGGTTACTCTTTTAAGTCCGAGAATAAAGGTTGTTCGATTTATATGAGTAATATCTTTTATGGTAATGCACCTGAGATGAATGGTTTATTCTTACTAAATCTCGATAGTAGTGATACACATGTTCACAACATAGATGCTAAACGAACAAAATTGAATGATAATTCTACATACATGTGGCACTGTCGTCTTGGTCACATTGGAGTGAAGCGTATGAAGAAACTCTATTCTGATGGACTTCTTGAATCACTTTATTTTGAATCACTTGAAAGATGCGAAGCATGTCTAATGGTAAAAATGACTAAGACTCCATTCTCTAGAATAATGGAGCGAGCTACAGACTTATTGGAAATAATACCGACGAGGTTTAATCTCATCAATGCCCATTGTTATGGACTTGGGTTTTGGAGAAGATGGGGATCTTTGGAGATCATTAGCACAGTTAATGCATAAGCAACCAGGGGACACGAGATTTACCTGTGTTCAGGCCCGGAGGAAAACCCTACTCACCGCTTGCGCTCTTTGATTCTGGGGCAAGAAGGTTCTGAGGTGCGCAGATTTGATCTGGCGTGGAGGTGTGTATGTCGTAATCTAGTAGTTGTCCTCCTCGTTGGACCCTCCTAGCCTTTATATATGGGGAGGCTAGGTCTCGGGTACCGATACGAGTAGGTTACAACTTGTATTCAAACTCTAGTCTTGTTCTCCAAGGATCCGAAGGCGTCATGGGCCTGGACCACCCGAAAATCTTCATGGGCCGGCGTATATTTGTCGTTGGCCTTCCTTGGGCTGGACTAGGTATGCTGAAGTTACGTACCCATAGGGTATAACCATGTCGAGCCAGTGTTCATCGAATCGCAGATTCGACTGAGACTCTTCAATCCTTGGTGCAACTCTGTCTTTCAAGAGAATGTGTAGGGATTGTTGATGCGTGTGCACGACTCACCCGACGGATCGGTCGATTAATCGTCTTAGGACAAAACAACACGATCTTCTTCAGTGAGTCCCTCGATTGAACCGGAACATATCTTGGCGTAATTGACTCGGGCGGAGGACTTACAGGAGTGGAATTCCAGTGATTTTAAATGATGTACCCAACGCGTCCGTCGGGATTTTTCATCGCACCTGCTGGCACGGATTTTGACTAGCAGAGCGCAGTCGTGTGTGTTGTCAGGACATCAGATGATATCTGTAGGTATTATCTTTGCGTCGTAGATGCAGCATCCGAAAGTTTATCACCGCGGAGGTGTTTCGGGTGGCCAAGGAGGTCGTTGCTCACTTAGCGTTAATTAGGGCAAAGTTGCCGAAAAAGTTTTGCATGCTGATCCGAAGGATCGCAGTCGAAGAGTTCATAGGGTGCGCGACCAGCGCTCCCTATGGGAGTAACCCCAAGTGTACATTGAGTCGTAGACTCAAACGGAGACTTTTAGTTCAGGCATTGTTTCAATCATTAAGTCCGCAGGACTCGAAAATTTTCGGATGCTTGAATCCATCCTCCCTATGGGAGTAGCCCCCGAGTCCGTAGTGGAGCCGTAGACTCGACGTAGGACTCGAAGATCTTTGTGTGTGAACGACCATTGCTCCAGTTTGGAGTAGCCCCCGAGTGTCTGGCGGAGTCGTAGACTCGGGCAGAGACTCGAGTCTTGTATCATGTAACTGTAGTAGTAAAATCTCGTGGGCGTACCGCTGACCCGGAAGTACATCGGGTGCGCGACCAGCGCTCCTGATAGGAGTAGCCCCCAAGTATTTAGTTGAATCATAGATTCGAGTGAGTACTTTTAGCTGTGGAGACGAAATTGGTGCTAGTATAGCTTTTGATGACGTCAGTGCTGATGATCGATGACCGCAAGCGTCTGCTACGCCAGAGATGACTTGATTGGACGAATCGTGGGTCCCATTTGCTGACTTTGAATTGACCGGTCACGCGCGTCGTGGAGATGATTACGGCGTCTCCTCGATTTCCGCGTGTAGTGGACGGCGTGGTAGAGACGGTTTGTTGCGATGCTGACACGTGTACGGCTAGATCTACCGTTGGCGTTAGGTCTTCTCAATGGACGGCCAGCATGCGTCGTCTTCGCTGTTATAATCCGTGGTGAAATCGTGGTTTGTTTTTCACCGCAGCAGTTCTTGTGTTCACTGCTTCCTTGTTCTTGAGCTTATTCTCGCTGCGTGCTGAGAGTTCCTTCCGCATTTCCTTTGTCTTCGTTGTTGGCAACACCACCACCGCCGTAGCGCCATGGGAAGAAGAAGTCCTTATCTGCAGATTGGGACCAGCGCCGGAGAAGCAAGAAGGGCGCCGCTGCTCGTGTCACCGATGGTGGTGGCGGCGATCGAGACGCTGGAGAAGCGATCTCGCACTTGGCCGTGAGCGATCCGCAAGACACGACGGCCGTGATACTCCCCAATGAGGTAATCCCGTCCCCATCTGGGTTTCGGGTTATGTTCATTGCCTTCGTGATTTGCGGGTTTTCTTTTCCTGTCCATGACTTCCTTCGTGGACTGCTCTTTTTCTATGGGGTTCAACTCCATCATCTGTCTCCCAACTCCCTTCTCCACATTGCGTGTTTTATCACGCTTTGCGAGTGTTGGCTTGGCATTGAGCCGCACTTTGGCCTCTTCCGGAAGCTTTATTCCGTGAAGAGGCGGTCTGGTCGGATGGTGTGTATCCCATTGGGGTTTCATCATCACTCGGTCCCAATGTGCAATTCTTTTCCTTCTCCATGTCCGAATCTGTCCAAGATCTTGGCGGAGGAAATGGTTTTACATCCGTGACTCCGTGCTGCCTGGGCAAGATTTTGGTCTCGTTCCTTTTGACCCCTCCCAGTTGATTGTGAAGAAAAGGTCCTAGAAAAACCAAATCTTGGATGGTGAGCTGGCAGAGATAGAGGCCTTGTACCGTCGGGTGGAGGAGCTCCAATTGATTCCTGAGAAGGAGGTGAACGGTGTCGACATCATCCGAACGTTTCTTGAGCGTCAGGTGCAGCCCCTTCAAGCGAGGGCGCATCCGATGTTTCTTTACTCTGGGCGTCGTGATCCGATGAGGGTTTCAAGTGAGAAAATCTTCGAGGTGGAACTTGACAAGGATCTTCGCGTCCTGTTGAAGTTCAAGGCCGACGAAAAAATCCCGGGGAAGTCGCTGACTCCTCCCTTTTCTTCGACGTTGGTCGTGCCGAAGGTGTAGATTTGCGCACGTAGTGCTTCCCTTTTGTTTTTGTCAGCTGTGTACTTTTTTCCTTTGTTTGCTAACAAAGTTTCTTCTCATTTTGTAGAGCTTCAAAGTGCCAGGCATGGCACCACCATTGCCCGAAAGGTATCCGAATGCCCCGGATAATGAAGTGGTGGATTCCGTGTCCGAGCCGAGGAGTACTTGATGGCGGAGCTGGGTCGGCTGTCCGAGCAGCTGCAATGTAAGTTGATCCGTCTTTCAGGCTGTTGCTCAGTCCTTCGGGTGAGCCTGCTGGCCTTACTCTTGTTTTGTGCTGTTGTCGCAGGTGCGAATCTTGCTCCGAGGGAAGAAAAGGAGCGCATTGCTGTTCGAGTCAATTGCTTGACTCAACAGGACATGGAAGCCGGCGGCTTCTTCTGGATGGATCGCGATCGCGCCATAGTTCTGGCGACGGTGAAGGATCGTGTCTACCAGGTTTCGCGGGTGCTCCGCCAGGTGCAGACATCGCTATCCTCGGTGCTGCACGTCATGTTTCCGTTGGATGGCGTGCCGACGACCCTTGCAGGTCTTCTGGCGAAGTTTTGGAGTACCAGCAATGTCAAGGAGCTGGTGCGGCAGCAGCTCGTCGCAGGGGTGAAGGCTGCCTTGTCTCTTGTGAGGTGCATATACGATGTAGATTTGGCTTGTGGCGATCGCCACCTCCTCGACCAGATGGTGGTGAGTGGAATATCGTCCGCATTCTGGCGCTGTAAGCGATATGCGACAGATTGTAGATTTGTTTGAGCAGTGTCCTCAGGTTATTCTTCAGAATAGGTAGTACCTGAAAATAAACAGATAGGTGTAAAATTTGTATATTGCGGCTGGGCGTGTATGTGCCCTTTGTTGTAAAGGTTTGCTTGTTAGCGAGCACACAGTGCTTTGATTTAGTACGTGTCCTTTTTGTTAGCCTGACGTGGTCAGCTACTCAGGTGTACACGTGTTGTCCTCAGTCGATGAAATCGTGAGGTGGGGGAGCCCTCGAGTGCTTTGATGTAGTACATGCCCTTTTCGTTTGCCTGACGTGGTCAGCTACTCAGGTGTACACGTTTTGTCCTCAGTCGATGAAATCGTGAGGTGGGGGAAGCCCCCGAGTGCATAGGTAGCATGTAATAAGGTTGCAGAGAAATAGTCAACCGAAGGTTGGGGGCGAGACACTTAGCTTTATTTGCAGCGTAATGGAGGAGGTACATGGTTCGGCTGAGTAGCCTTGGTTGTAAGCCTTATTGAGAGTAAAAAAGGGGTACATTTCTATGGGTAGAATCGTCGCAGGTGCGAGATGTTCCATGGGTTGGAGTATGCGACTCCAGACTCCGCATGCTTGAGGCGATAGGCGCCACCTGGGATGACCTCTGTGATGGCATAGGGTCCTTCCCATGGCGACTCGAGTTTATTCGGTCGCTTTTGCTTAAGTCGCAAGACGAGGTCTCCTTCGACGAAGGACCTTGGGCGCAGCCGGCGGCTGTGGTAGTTGCGGAGGCTTTGCTGATACACCGCTGATCTAGCTGCTGCTATATCTCGTGCTTCGTTGAGTGTGTCGATGGCATCTTCGAGTGCAGCCATGGATTCGGCTTCGCTGTAAGCGACGACTCGTGGAGCCTGGTGGCGTACTTCGGCTGGTAGCACGGCCTCAGCTCCGTGCACCATGAAGAACGGTGTGTAACCGGTGGAGCTGTTTGGCGTAGTCCGTAAGCTCCACAGGACAGACGGTAGCTCTTTCGTCCAGTTGCCAGCTTTGTGCTCGAGTGAGCTCATGAGGCGTTTCTTGATGCCAACGCCGATTAGGCCGTTGGCCTTTTCCACTTGCCCGTTTGTTTGCGGGTGCGCCACTGAGGCATACGTGATATTGATCCCGAGGCCTTCGCAGAAGTCCTGGAATTCTTCTGAGATGAAGTTCGATCCGTTGTCGGTGATGATCCGTGCGACGCCAAATCTATAGACAATGGATTGAAGAATTTGTGGCGGTTTGCCCTTACGGTTGGTGGCGGCATGGCTTCGATCCACTTGGTGAATTTGTCGACCGTGACCAGGAGGAAGACGTGTCCTCCCTTCGAGGATTTTGGCAGTTTGCCGATCATGTCGAGGCCCCATTGGGCAAAAGGCCAGGCTATGGGTATGGGTCGAAGTTCGGACCAGTGCGTGCGGTTTGTCGGCGAACCGTTGGCACCGTTGCATCTTCGGACGATGTCCTTGGCGTCGCTCATGGCGTTGGCGATAGAATCCTGCCGCAGAGCTTTGGCGACGAGGCGGCGCTGCGTGGTGGCCGCAGATGCCCTCGTGGATATCTTGAGTATGGCCTTGCCGTCATGGATGGTGACGCGCATCGTTGTAGTACGCCCGTAATGCTGCGTTTGTACAGCTTCGCCGTTGATGATGGTGAAGGCTTTTGACCGACGATATCTGGCGGGCATCTGTCGGGTTGTCCGGCAATTCTCCGTTTATCGAGGCTGGGCGTATGGGCGTGTCCAAGTTTCTTCGATCGCCATGACCTGCATCAGGTTGACCATGGCAACCGGTGTCCAACTTTTGGGTCCTTCATGACCTTGGTAGCGTAGCCCGAGTGTTCGCTTCTTGGGTGATCCTTGGGAATTTCAGCTTGATGGATGGCACGCAGATCTGTTCAAGAACACACACGGTGGTACCTTTGCACAAGTGGAGCCGATGTTGGCGAGTCTATCGGCCTCCTCGTTGCTCTCTCTTCCAACGTGCGAAGTTCGGTCGTCGAATTCTCCTTCGAGTGCGTTGTATAAGCGCGCGATGCGATCATGTTTCGGCGTGTGCGTCGCACTCATTCATCGCTGGTTTATGCGACAAGGTTGGAGTCACCGTAGATGACCGGAGCGTTCGCGCATATTTTGCCATCTTCATGCCATGGATGAGGGCTTCGTATTCGGCCCCGTTGTTGGAGGCTCGAATTTCATCCGAAGGACGTACTTCATCTTGTCACCTTGCGGGAGGTCGGTATGACTCACCTGCTCGGCTTCGGCGTTTGGAGCCGTCAAAATGCATTGTCCGGAGACTGCGACATATGCAGGGTGTCAGTATTTGCAGCTCCATCGGTGCACCGAAAGTCCGGAAGAACTTGAGATTTGATTGCGTGTTGCTTCTCGTAGATGATGTCCAAGGGTGATAGTTCAATGCCCCACGGGCCCGCGTCTGTGGCCACGGGTTATTTAGGATGCTTTTAGGGGTGCCTCATTGACGACCATCACCGATGCTCCACGGAAGTAGTGGCTCGGTCGTCGAGCCGTCATGAACACGCCGTAGGCCAGGCACAGTAGTCTGGTACCGCTGTTTTGTTGGAGTGAGAACCTCGCTGAGGTAGTAAATTGGGCGTTGTACCCCGTGGGTCTTGCCTTCTTCGGGTCGTTCGACCACGAGTACTGTGCTTACCACCTGGTGTGTGGCTGCTATGTACAGCAACAGGGGCTCGCGCTCTTTGGCGTGTGGAAAACTGGCGAGGTGGAAGGAGCCGCTTTAGGTTTTCGAATGCGTCGTTGGCTTCGGTGTCCACTCGAACTTGTCTCGCTGGCGACTTCGTAAAATGAAATGGTAGGGCCTTTTCGCCCATGCGGTGATGAACTGCTTAGTGCCGCTACTCGCCTGCGGCTGCTTTGAACGCCTTGAGGTTTTGGCTTCTCCATTGTCATGATAGCTTTGATTTTCTTGGGTTTGCTTCTATCCTCGTTGAGAGATGAAGTACCCGGCGGTGACGAGGGGCGCTTGGCGCATTTTTCTGGATTGAGCTTGATCCTGTAGCGATCGAGGTTGTCGAACGTCTCGCGGAGATCGTCGATAAGTGTTCTTGCCTCCTTGGTTTTGATGACTATGTCGTCGACATAGACTTGGACATTGTGACCGATCTGGTCCTTGAGGCAGCGCCGCATGCATCGCACGTGGCACCCGCGTTCTTTAGCCGAAGGGCATTATGTTGTAGTGATATACTCGAGCGGTGTGATGAGCGCCGTTTTCTCTTGATCTTGACCTTGAGTCGAATCTGGTTATTTGAGTAGGCGTCGAGGAAGGAGAGTTTCTCACAACCTGCGGTCGAATCGATGATCTGGTCGATCCGAGGAAGAGGGAAGTGGTCTTTAGGCAGTGTTTATTTAGTGGCGTGAAGTCCGCACATCCGTGGGATGTCCGTGTCCTTCTTCGGGACCATCACCGTGTTTGCCAGCCACTCGCTTTCCTTGATTTCCCGGATGAAGTCTGCTGAGTCTGTTGATCTCCTTGCCGATAGCTTGGCTCGTGGCTCACGGTCTTGGATGGACGCTTGGCGGCTTGGTGTCCGGAAGACATTGAGTGCGTGCTTTCGGCGAATTCCACAGGAACTCTGGCATGTCCGCAGGACACCAGGTAATTTCCAGCTCATGGAGGAATTCGACGGCGCGCTTTATCTTGATCTTGAGGTCGTTGGCGATCAGCGCCGTCTTGGAGGCATCCGTTGGATGGACCTGCACTTTTGGTGTTGATGGTGGAGTCGAAAGACATGTCGGTGCATTCTACTTGCCGAGGGTAGCCATTATGCATTACTTGCCAGCGGACTTTACAAGCTCGTCTTGCATGCCGAAAATCGGGAGATTTTGTTGAAATCTTCGCATTGGTCCGATCGGGTGAAGCTCCGTGGACTGTGATGGCGCCCTTGGTCCTGGCATCTTGAGTAGTAGGTATGCATAGTGTGGGATGGCGGGAACCTTGCGAATGCTACGCGTCCCGGATGGCGTGGTATTGCGACGGCGATCCACCACCAATTCTAGGCGCTCGCCGAAAGTTGTCCGGCTTCCGAAGATGACGTCGAGCCCTATTTTGCCCGGGGAAGATGCCCTTCCACAGGACAATGCCGTGGAGCGTTGTGTCGATTGTTCGGCTGCATTGCGGATCGCATAGCTGCTAGAGTGCTGCGAACATTAGGTTGATGCCGCCGTCCATGAAGACGCGACTCATCTCGAAGCCTCCGATCTGCGCCTCCGGCACCGAGGCAACATGACTGGCGAGGATCTGGCAAGGGTGATCCGCGAGTGAATGTGATGCAGACTCCGATCCGCCGAGGTACTCGAGGATTGCAGTGAGTGCCACGGCCATATTGATTTGTCGGGTGATTTTCTTCTGCACCCTGTTGGTTGGGCGTCCCTTCTGTATCATATTTAGTGCTCCCTTTGGTGGGGGGTATGCGGCCCCGACGTTGTTTTGCGTTGGTGCGACTGGTTGATGTGGGCCTCCAATAGGCGGTGGTGGAGGAGCTCCGTGTGCTATTTCACCTGGCGCAGGTGCGTTTCCGAACGCAGGAATTGGAGCCGGTTGCCTCATCTGCATCATGCCTTCGCTGAGTTTCTGGAACTCGCAGCAGTCCTTGAGCATGTGGCTAGCTTTCTTTTTGCCATCTTGTTTGTCGATGTAGAAGTGGATGGTGCATGGACCCGAAAGTTTGTCAAATGCTGAGGGTCCGTTATCGCGGTCGCGGCGTTGCCACGACTGCGTTGGTCGTCCGTTGTCGCGGAAGTTTCCGCTGCGGTATCCTCCGCTATTGCGGCTGTTGTCGTTACGGCGGTCGGCGTGGCAGCTGCGACCATGTCGGGTCGTCGCGGTCTTCGTGACGCGCGATCTCCTCTTCTTCGGCGTTCGCGTCTTGACCGTAGTCGTCCTCTTCATCGATTGTGCTTTCTGGATGCAATCTTCGCCGTCCTTAATTGGCGATTTCCATGAGCTGGTCGAGTGACTTGGGCTTTACGTCCAAGTTTTTCCTTGAAGTCTGGGCGTTTGACACCGTCCACGAAGCGTCGATGGCCCGCTCTTGGAGATGTGTGCTGCGGAGTTCTTGGTTGTAGACCAGCGTAGTATGTCTGGCGAATAGATTCACCCGTTCTCGAGTGCGGGCTCGCAACTCTTCGATTGAGGCGGGCCTCTTGCTGGTGCCTTTGAAGTTTCGGATGAAGCTATGCGAGCTCCTCCGGCCGGATGGATCGATGATAGGCTGCTAAGCGGACCCGTGCCGCCGTCACTGCGGTGAAGGCATTGCATGGCGGTTTCTTTGTTGCCTCCGTGAAGCTTAACGGATGAGATGGTCAGCGATCCAGGACTTTGGATCTTGCGTGCGTTGAATTTCGGAGTATCGAAGGAAGCTTGAAGTTGCGTGGCATCCGTGTTCGCCGGACGGATCTGCTGAAGCATCGAGCCCTGAGTTCTCGCCGTCTTCATCCATCTCAGATTCGGACGAGCATGCGCGTTTGGCGTGCTTTGTCGATCTTCTTGTGTAAGCTTGTCTCTGGCGTCGTAGTCGTGTTTATGGCGGTGCGAGCTCTTCTTCCTTGAGGAAGGTCGTGTTCTTCTTCATCTTCGGATGAGGGAGTGGGGCTCGATCGCGCTGGCGGAGCTTTCTTCTTCGGCTCCGTGGGGCGTCTTCGTGGGCGCAGCTCCGATTAGTCCTAGTCCGGTGAGTGTGGACCTATGCATGGCCCTTTTGGGTCCCCCTCCGGAGGTGGGTGAGCCGAGATCTGCGATGGCTGCCATGATCGCAGCTTGTGGCGTCTTGGAGTGATGTTGCCGTCGGCGTCCATATCCATGAGCGATGTGTGGAGGGTTGGTCACGTCACGCCGCTCCTTGGTCCATGTTTTCCACCGAGCGGTGCTTGTTTCCACAGTTTCCGTTTGTGCTAGAGCGGGTCCCATGGCGGAGCGCTTGCCGCCGGTATTTGGATCAGGCTGCTTTCTTTCGTTGATCAGCGTCTCCTGCATCTTGACTTGCTTCTTGTGCTCCTCGATGAGGAGGTAGTGGTATGCCATCAGCAGATCACGTGGGGAGTCGGTAGGACTATTTCGCTATGACGGTGGCGTGCTTCGGCCCATCCTTCTTTGCTAAGTTGGATGAGGTGGCCCCTGTTGTCCCCGTTTTCGCCGTTTGTGTCCTGCGGGTTGGGGTTGGGCGGTGGGTTAGGCGTTTCCTCGTAGGTTTGGATGATTGCGGCGCACAGATAGTGCCTGCAGATTGGTTGGCTGCTGCCGCAGCTTTCGGATCCGGAGCCGTAGGTCCCTTCCTCCGAAGGTGGATCGCCTGATCGGAGTTGCATTGCTGCTGATATAGAACTCATCTGTTGATGGTGACGTGCGTAGCAGGGTGTGGAGCCCACGGCGGGCCTGATTGGCGGCACGGGCATCCTTCGAGGCGCGGAGAGTGCGGTTGTCCCACACAGGCGAAGCTCGAGCGAATTTCGAGTCTATCGCCTACGGGCTCGAAATCCTTCATGGTATCCGGCGAGTGGGCGGTGAAGTCGAAAGTGCCGAAGAGGAGGTGATTCTCCGTCGCCGCGGAGTTGTAGATCGATCGGGTCGGAACCGTCACGACCGCTGATCAGCAGCCCGATTCCTGAGACGCGCCAATTGACGAGGTTTAATCTCGTCAATGCCCATTGTTATGGACTTGGGTTTTGGAGAAGATGGGGATCTGGAGATCGTTAGCACGGTTAACGGACAAGCAACCGGGGGACACGAGATTTACCAGTTCGGGCCCGGAGAAAACCCTACTCCGCTTATGCGCTCTTTGATTCTGGCGGAACCGAAGGTTCTGAGGTCTTGTGATTCGATCTGGCGTGGAGGTGTGTATGTCGTAATCTAGTAGTTGTCCTCCTCGTTGGACCCTCCTAGCCTTTATATATGGGGAGGCTAGGTCTCGGGTACCGATACGAGTAGGTTACAACTTGTATTCAAACTCTAGTCTTGTTCTCCAAGGATCCGAAGGCGTCATGGGCCTGGACCACCCGAAAATCTTCATGGGCCGGCGTATATTTGTCGTGGGCCTTCCTTGGGCTGGACTAGGTATGCTGAAGTTACGTACCCATAGGGTATAACCATGTCAAATACATACCGATGTGTGCGGTCCAATGAGTGTAGCATCGCGTGGTGGATATCGTTATGTTCTCACTTTCACGGATGACTTAAGTAGATATGGGTATGTCTACTTTATGAAACATAAGTTCGAAACTTTCGCGAAGTTTAAGGAATTTCAAAGTGAAGTGGAAAATCATCGTAACAAGAAGATTAAGTTCCTGTGTTCTGATCGCGGAGGTGAATATCTAAGTTATGAGTTTGGCATGCATTTAAAGAAATGTGGAATACTTTCGCAATTGACACCGTCGGGAACACCACAGCGTAATGGTGTGTCCGAACGTCGTAATCGAACTCTCTTAGATATGGTTCGGTCTATGATGTCTCTTACAGATTTACCGCTATCGTTTTGGGGCTATGCATTAGAGACAGCCGCATTCACTTTAAATAGAGCACCATCTAAATCCGTTGAAACGACACCATATGAATTGTGGTTTGGAAAGAAACCTAAGTTGTTGTTCCTTAAAGTTTGGGGTTGCGAAGCATATGTAAAGAAGTTACAACCTGATAAGCTTGAACCCAAAGCGGAGAAATGCGTCTTCATAGGATACCCTAAAGAAACAATTGGGTATACCTTCTATCATAGATCCGAAGGAAAAGTTTTCGTTGCCAAGAATGGATCCTTTCTTGAGAAGGAGTTTCTCTCGAAGGAAGTGACTGGAAGGAAAGTAGAACTCAACGAGGTTATTGAACCTTCTCTCGGAGTTGAGAGTAGCACAGCACCGGAAGATGTTTTTGTGCCGCCTGCACCAATTGGAGAGGAAGCTAATGATGGTGATCATGAAACTTCAAACGAAGTTTCCACTGAACCTCACAGGTCAACGAGGGTTCGTACCACTCCTGATTGGTATGACCCTGCCTTGAACGTCATGTTGGTGGACAACACTGATGACCCTGCGACGTATGAAGAAGCTATGGTGAGCCCAGATTCCGACAAATGGCTAGAAGCCATGAAATCCGAAATGGGATCCATGTACGAAAACCAAGTATGGACTTTGGTGGACTTACGGATAGCCGTAAAATCCGAGAACAAATGGATTTTCAAAAGAAAAACAGATGCTGATGGTAATGTTACCGTCTATAAAGCTTGACTTGTCACGAAAGGGTTCCGACAAATTCAAGGAGTTGACTACGATGAGACATTCTCACCAGTAGCAAAGTTAAAGTCTGTGAGGATTTTGTTAGCAATTGCTGCATATTTCGATTATGAGATTTGGCAGATGGATGTCAAAACGGCGTTCCTTAATGGTGACATTGAGGAAGAGTTGTATATGGTACAACCCAAGGGTTTTGTCAATCCTAAAGATGCTGACAAGGTATGCAAACTTCAGCGCTCCATTTATGGACTGAAGCAAGCATCCAGGAGTTGGAATCAACATTTTGATAAAGTAATCAAAAACTTTGGATTTATACAAACTTATGGAGAAGCTTGTATTTACAAGAAAGTGAGTGGGAGCTCTGTAGCATTCCTAGTACTATATGTAGATGACATATTGTTGATTGGGAATGATATAGAACTTCTTAATAGCGTCAAAGCCTATTTGAATAATAGTTTTTCAATGAAGGATCTTGGCGAAGCGGCATATATTCTAGGCATCAAGATTTATAGAGATAGATCAAGACGGCTAACAGCGCTTTCACAAAGTACATACTTGGACAAAGTTCTAAAGAAGTTTAGAATGGAAGAGAGCAAGAAAGGGTTCGTGCCCATGTTGTCAGGTAAGACCTTGAGTAAGACTCAAAGTCCAGCTACGGCAGAAGATAGAGAGAAGATGAATAATATTCTCTATGCCTCGGCCATAGGTTTTATCATGTATGCCATGTTGTGTACAAGACCGGATATAGCACATGCTGTTAGTTTAACTAGCAGATATCAAAGTGATCCTGGAATGGAGCCTTTGGACAGTGATCAAGAATATCCTAAAGTACTGAATAGGACTAAGGATATGGTTCTTTCTTATGGAGGTGATGAGCGACTTGTTGTAAGCAGTTACTGATGCTAGTTGGAACACCGATCTAGATGACTCAAGTCATAGCACGGATCGTATTTATTTTGAATGGTGCTGCGGTGAGCTGGAGGAGTGCCAAGCAAAGCGTTGTGGCGAAATCTTCAATCGAATCGGAATACATAGCTGCTTGAGGCTGCACAAGAAGCCATATGGATGAAGGAGTTCATTCTTGAACTTGGCGTGGTTCCTAGTCGTTGGACCCGATGGCCATCTACTGTGACAACACAGGTGCCATAGCTAATGCACAGGAGCCAAGGTCACATAGCAAGCTGAAGCACATCAAGCTACGTTTCCATGCTATTCGCGAGTATGTCCGAGATGGTGACATAAAGATTTGCAAAGTACACACTGATCTGAATGTGGCAGATCCGTTGACTAAACCTCTCCCTAGAGCAAAGCATGACCAACACCAAAACGCCATGGGTGTTAGGTATATTACCATGTAATCTAGATTATTGACTCTAGTGCAAGTGGGAGACTGTTGGAGATATGCCCAAGAGGCAATAATAAAAGTGGTTATTATTATATCTTTGTGTTTATGATGAATGTTTACATCCCATGCTATAATTGTATTATAAGGAAACACTAATACATGTGTGTTTAGTAAACGTAAAAGAGTCCCTAGTAAGCCTCTTGTTGAACTAGCTTGTTGATTAATAGATGATCATGGTTTCCTGATCATGGACATTGGATGTCATTAGTAACAAGGTTGTATCATTAGGAGAATGATGTGATGGACACACACCCATAGTAAGTGTAGCATAAAGATCAAGTCATTTAGTTCGTATTGCTACAAGCTTTCAAATGCATAGTAACCTAATCCTTCGACCATGAGGTTATGTTAATCACCATCACCGGATGGGTGCTTTGATGACATCAAACACCGCTTAGAATCGGGTGGTTATAAAAGTGTCATTCGGTATTCTGAAAGTATGTGTTGAAGCGCATAGACCAAGATTGGGATTTGTCCATCCATATGACGGATAGATATGCTCTGGGCCCTCTCGGTGGAATGTCATCTAGTTAGCTTGCAAGCATGTGACTAGGTCACAAGGGATGACATAACATGGAACGAGTAAAGAGTACTTATCAGTAACGAGGTAGAACTAGGTATGGAGATACCGACGATCAAACCTCGGATAAGTAGAATATTGCATGACAAAGAGAATTGGTTTCGTATGTTAATGGTTCTATCGATCACGAAGTCATCGTTGAGTATGTGGGAGTCGTTATGGATCTCTAGATCCCGCTGATGGTTATTGATCGGAGAGGTGTCTCCATCATGTCTGCATATTCATGAACCGTAGGGTGACACACTTAAGGTTCGATGCTATTTAGGTAGATATGGAATGTGCGTTGGAGACCGAATGTTGTTCGGAGTCTCGGATTGGATCTGGGACATCACGAGGAGATCCGGAATTGTCCGGAGAATGAGATTCATATAATGGAGATCATTTTCTAGGTTTAGAAATGTTCTGGAGTGTTTATATGGGGGTTCTAGAAGGTTTTGGAATGTTCCGGAAAGTTCCAGAAGATTTCGTGGACTTTACTTGAAAACCAAGAAAGGAAAAGGGGAGACTTGGGGGAAACTCCTCCCCTCCCTTGTCTTGCCCTAGGAGGTGGGCCTAGGGGTGGGAACCCTAGGCCGCACCCCTCCCTCTATATATAGAGGGGTGGAGGCGCCACCCCTCTTGCCCCTCCACTCTTGCCCTAGTCGCCTCTCTCCTCCTCCTTCGCTCTGCTCAGGCTTACGCGAAGCCCTGCAGATTTCTCTACTCCACCACCACCACCACCATGCCGTCGTGCTGTTGGGATTCCGTGGAGAGATCTACTACCTCTGCTGCTTGCTGGAACAGGGAGAGGAAGGTCTGCATCGACTCCGCACGTGTGACCGACTGCGGAAGCGCTGCCGGAACGCGGCGCCGGAAGGATCATCTACTCGATCTTGAGATCGGCAAGTGATCGTCTACATCAACCACGAGATCCGATCTCGCACAAGGCTTTCAGATCTACAAGGGTTAGTACAGATATATCTCGTTGCACATGTCTAATAGATTAGATCTTGGCTTTTATCTAGATTAGATCTGGGTTTTGTTCGTTCTTACGGTAGAAATTTTTTGTTTTCCATGCTACGAACCCATCAGGAAGAGCTTCAGATCCCTCCCGATCTAGGGATGGAGATGATGGCGGCTACAGACTCTTTCGTGGATTTTTGATCAGGTACTTAGGGTTTTCGTCTCGAGGGCAACTTATAGGCGGAAGGAGAGGCCGAGGGGTCTTGGGGTCGGCGGACCACCCCACACGGGCGCCTGGCAGCGTGGCAGTGGTGTGGCCGGCCCCCAACCCTTCTCCGTCTCGTATTCTGGCACTTGATCCCTTCCAGAAAAATAGGCACTTTGGCTTTTGTCCCGTCCAATTCCGAGAATATTCATTTTCTGACTTTTCTGAAACCAAAAACAACAGAAAACAGGCAGTTGGCACTGTGGCTCTTGTTAATAGGTTAGTCCAAGAAATCATAATAAAAGTACTCCAAAGTTGGAACAAAACACAAGAACGTGGATAAAACCAAGCATGGAACATCAAAAATTATAGATACATTTGCAATGTATCAACATCCCCAAGTTTAACTCCTGCTCGTCCTCGAGTAGGTAAGTGATAAAAAGAAATAATTTTTAAGGTGACATGCACCATCAAAGACTTGATCAAAGTATTTGCAAAACATTCAAGGCTGGGATCATAGTACTTCAATCATAACATGAAAGACAAAGTTCTAGCAATAAGCAAAGAAACTATGATGCAACATGAAAAGGCACAAACAAAAGATTCATGAATAACATGCTTTGCAAGACGTTTGTTTGTTTCACATAAATAAAACATAGCATAATAGTGTTCAGCTTGTCCCTCAATAGAGTAGCAAATATAAATGCATGGGACACCTTCAAAGTTCATAAGAGTGACTAGATACAATAGTTTAAAACAAGCAATAACAAGTTATGCATCAATCAACTAGTCTTGGGACAATGCACATAGAACTAAGAATGGCCACTATGCTCTCAAAGTAAGTGCATAAAGATAGAAGGTGGAGACTCAATATAATGGTGGAAGAAAGGCCTTCATAGAAGGAAGCAGAGATACAAGTTTCATAAAGAGCTTCCAAAAATTATGGTACTTGTAGCTTTCAGCTCTCATTGCCCCTATCATAAGCATCTTGAAGGTGATTAAAGTTAAAGTGACACAACTAAGAGGATATGCTTGACAAGTTATAAACCGAAATCTCATGCCCCTTACTTACGAAGACCGATCCTCATGCTACTCAACTTCAGTCACGAGTAAGCTCTTGTCATTGTAAGTATATGTGTACCATTAAGAACCATGCAGGTACCCCTTGCACATGATACGGGAGCTTTCCCATAATCAAAATGACAAGGCAAGCAGACAATGAGCATCTCAGCAATCTTTTTATTTGCTATTTGCATAGATTTTTATTGAGGATGCTTCATAGAGTGTTCATTATGGTGATGCTGCAAGTTTCCACCATGATTAGGCATGGCTTAGGCTAGCGGCCCAGGCGTTTCTCTAACACACATACAAACTCCATGTGTCGTGGTGGTGTCACGGCAGATGCCATGGATAGGCTAAAGGTGGGGACTAATACACGCTAGGGGAATCCAGGGAGGGATAGTGGAGTGATTCTCCACACAGAAGTTTGTATTGTTGTTCCTCCAAGATTACAAGTGCTCCTTGAGCTGTATTGGCGAGAGGAGGAAGAAGGAGCTCTCTTACTCTTGCCCACTATTTTTCCCTAGAACCTTAACCAAAACACTATGGCCTCAAAGAACTCAACTAGCGCTCAACCCACCCCTTCTACCAGAAACCTAGCCCCCCTTATATAGAGGAGGCTCGGTCCCTGCCTAGGGCATACGTGGAGGAGGAATATGCCTCCTCCCAAAGTGGTAACCCGACCAGGGTGCTTTTCCCCCGCGTCACACATGCTTTAGCTACGTAAGCCTCTGCGGCGCCCGCGTCAGCCGACATGGGCGTCGTCACCCTTGTCGGCCATGACCCGGTGGTCCTGCCCTTGCTTTCTTCGCTCATGCAGTGTGTACCGGACCTTTTTTTTGACCAGAGAGATTCCTTCCTTCTCCTAGAAGCTAAGCGGGGACCCGGATCATAGTAGATCCGGCCACACCTGTTCCTGCATAAAAGATAGACAAGCACCTCCGACTTACTCCTTAAGTCGGATGAGACAATGTTAGGCGCCCCTCCTGGTTCGGGTTACTCCGTGATCCAGCCTGCCTTGAGGTGACCTAGCCAGCATCCGCTTTGACCTTGCCGAACCTCGGCTAACTCGGCCCTTATACCCCGGAGTGACCCTACCCGGGGGTATCCCCCCAACATTAGTCCCCGAAGCTAGTGCGGTCTTAGCTGCCTTGGCCGCTAAGGCCACATCAGATTCCTTCATGTTCGAGCCTTGGACGTTATTTCCGAGTCAGCTTTTTATCTCGGATTATATGGATTTACGTTCCCTTCGCACGTTCCAAGTTTTCACTCGCCGGCCGGGTTACCACTTTGGCTCGGATCCCATGGTCACCATGGTTTGATCCGGGCCTTGTTACCTTCTCTCGTACGCCAGCCCACGTGGAGGCTAATCATTACCTCGTCTCATTTTAAGGGCATGCATAGTAACCGCCGCCGTAATTGTCAGTTATCACTGTGTGTGGGTCACGTCATGCCTGCCTCCTCATTTACCGCATCAGTGCATCACGTCACGGGATTGCTTCTACTCTGTGGCCCTCTGTGTGGCTCCTCTACGATTGGCGTATGCGATACACAGCCACACCATGTGGCTTGTTGGCGCAGCGCGATCCCACTCACCCATCTCAAGGGGTGGTTAAGTAGCGGAGGGGCACGCCCCTTAGCATTTTTCCCACTTCTACGCCCCTCTGCCCATTGCCCTTCTCCTTCGTCTTCCTAGCGACCAGCACCGCGGTCTTCTAGCGGCGTGCTGTCGCGTGCTTTCCCGTGCCTGCGTCGCAGCCCACTGCGTGACCTCCTAACCATGGGTCCTCGCCAATCCAGGCCTCAGATCCCGCCGCTGCTAAGCGCGCGGTAGTGAATATAAGATGACGGAGGAGGAGCTCGTCGTCCGCCGAAAGAAATGGAGGAGGACGCGCGGACCTCTCACGTGGGCAGGATCCTGGGTGCATCAACATGACCTTGGGCTCTCTACGGACCAGCGCATTCTGCCGGTGTCGCTCGTCTCTCCTCTGCCGAATTGGCCCTCTCACCCAATCCGGTGAGTTCGTGTTCATTCTGTCCACTTCAACGGGATTTGGTCTAGGTGGCGATTTCTTGGGGCTTAGCTTACCACTTGCAGCCGCACCATCTCCCAGCCAACGCCATCACCTCCCTCTTTGCCTTTGCCTCTACGATCGAAGGCTACACCGGACTATGGCCCACGAAGGAGCTGTGGATCCGGTTTTTTGGCCTTCGTCGCAACGTCATCCCCAACATCCAAGTAGAGTCGCAGGATAAGCAGCTCACCCAATTCGGAGTTGCCTCCATCTCACCCTGGAGACTTTCCGTTTTCCCCCGGGTCACCGGGCTTGACTCCTGCAAAGGATGGGCCTGGACCTTCTTCTATGTCCTAACTCGCACCGAAGATTTGATTGATTCTTGCCTACGCTCGGGTCCACGACACGGAATTCGAGGAGGTCCCAAGAAACCTCACTACGGCCAACCAAGTTAACAAGAGGTTTGCGGAGCTGAAGAAACTCGGATTAGCATAGCGAGGATGCTATGATCATGTTAAATGCGTGAATCTCTCTCCTCGAGCGCACCCACAAGTTGTGCCACATGAGTTTCGGCCGCGACCCCAACCGGACCTCCTCCTTCGAGTTGAGCAACACGGAGATTTTTTGTCGGGTTAAGGCTCTCTTCACTTGGCCCGGATCTTGTACACTTCGAATATGCACACACCTAGAGCCGGGTTAAGTTCCACTTGGCCCGGATCTTGTACACTTCGAATATGCACACACCTAGAGCCGGGTTAAGTTCCACTTGGCCTGGATCTTGTACACTTCGAATATGCACACACCTAGAGCCGAGTTAAGTTCCACTTGGCCCGGATCTTGTACACTTCGAATATGCACACACCTAGAGCCGGGTTAAGTTCCACTTGGCCCGGATCTTGTACACTTCGAATATGTACCAAGCTAATTTTACACTTCTGTACATTTTTCAGGTAACCACCAATCGCCGGAGCGCTGAATTCCAACGCCTGCTGGATACCCACAAGATGTTACGTGCAAAACATGTTGCACTTATCACAGAACATGAAAAGAGGGGTAATTTTTTCCCTCGGCACTTCTGCGTTTCTCTTCACCTTCTTCTGCCGAACTAATCTCCTCATTCAGTTTCTGCAGCTAGGGTGGAGGCTGAGAACAAGATCATGCGGAAGAACCTGGAGGAAATCCGGGGTATGTCTTCTTTTGTCCGACCTCGTAGTGTTCTCCATTTCCTCTTCCCCTTGGCTCGGCAAACATTCACTCCTCGGCTCTGTCGGGTCAACATACTATTTTAGCATCGCTTGAGGATAGTGTGCCCGTGCCTGATATGATGCTGCATTTTCTCGAACAAGCAGGACAGCATCAAGCCGAGCTGAAGAAGAAGGATGATGAGCTCGCTCTCCTCCGGACTAAGGACAACGAGATTGCCAAGATCAAGGCTGAGATGTAGAAGATGAAGGCCCAGCACCAAACCGAGCTCCAAAAGATCGTCCAGAACTTCACAGAAGAGCGTGAGCGCCTTACTCTCCAGATCTCCAAGGACCAGGATCTACTCAAAGAATCTGACATCCAGCTTGGGTCGGCGATTGCTGAGCTTGAACAACTTCGCAAGAGACGCGATGACTGCATCAAGGAGTTAACCCGGATCCATAGCCACATTTCTCGTAAGTTCATTTCCCTTATCCGACATAATTCTCCGGGTTACCTCATATGTCTTTTCTTTACCTTCTTCTTTTGCCTTGTTTCCAGACCACTTTCCAGAGGGTACTTCTATTGCAAGCGCTGCTGTTGCCAAATTTCGCCGAGAGAGGGGTACTCCCGTCGCTCTTGACGGTGAGGGCATTCCCTTAGATATGGAGGACCTATTGGTCAGCCTGTCATCTCGCGTGGAAATCATCAAGAACTACGGCAAAGATCTCCTCGATGTTTCAGTCCGGATTTTCAACATGTTCTGGCCTAGTGAGAGCGCTCCGAAGAGGATCACACTTCTTGCTGAAAAGCTGTCGGATATCGAGACCCAGCTCGACCTCTGGAGGGAGTCCGCTGGGCATGCCGCAGCTGATACTATCCTTCACCATATTCTCACATGGTACGAGAAGATCGACCTCAGCCTCCTTACACACCGGCGCACCGGATCCAAATGGACCGATGATCCGGAGTGGGTAGCTTCAGCGCCAAGGCTTGTGCCTGACCTCGTCGAATATTCTCCTATCCATGACTGGGTTGAAGGACCGAGCTTCCTGGAATCCGCTGGAGACGAGCACATTGAGAACGTTGAGGATGGGTCGGATGAGGGCGGAGAAGATGATGCCTCAGATATTGAAGACAGCGACGACGACGCCGAACTTCCTCCTCCTGCTGCTCCTTAGTTCAAAAACTTGAAAATTTATCAGATCCCCGGTATGCCGGGTGCAATTGTATGCTGGATATGTAATATTTTGCTACTACATTTCTATGTCGGATTAACTTGGGCGTAGTCCCCGAGTTTCATTTTCTTGTTCGTCCAATTCTCTGGCTCGGTCCGTGTCTACCTTGATTCGGTTTTACGACTTACGAATCCGAGCTTCAAAATTTGTTTTAACAATACTTAGAAACCTTTAGGCTTAGCTCAAAATAATTCAGCATAATAACTTGAAAATAAATACAGGGTTAGTCCGAAAAACAAACGTTAGCTCGAATAAATTCGTTTCCTTAGTCGTTTTTCATGTGCTACGCAATTCCAAACTTGTTCTCTTGCTTGCCATGAAGCTAATTCTTGTTGGACAGCAGCAAGTCGAAGAGTTGGGTTTTTGGTGCTCACACATTACTAATCTGGGTTAAGTAGAACGACTCATTCCAGCTAGCGCATAAGAAGTAACAACAAACATTATTAAGGCAGTCCCCGATTCTTTGCTTCCTATTTCATTGATAAGCTCATTGCCGACATACATACCGACATATGAGACAGATACATACACTTCTTAGCTAAGTGTAGAAGGGACGAAGTAGTGCTACATTCCACGGTCGCTTAGATTCCTCTCCGGACCTGTCCGCCTTGTTCTTTTCATGTGGCTTTGCATCTATAAGATAGTAAAAATCATTGTGCAATGCTTTGCTCACAATGAATGGCCCTTCCCATGGGGGGATAATTTATGCATGCCCGTAGTACGTTGTACCAACCGGAGCACCAGATCGCCTTCCCGAAAGACTCGGGGGCACACTTTCCGGCTATGATAGCGTCGGAGATTTTGCTGATATATGGCGGATCTAGACAGTGCCAGTTCTCTCACTTCTTCCAGCGGATCAACATCATTTTTCCGGGCTTCTTGCACTTCGGCTTTTGTGTATTGGGTGACCCTAGGCGAATCATGCTCTATGTCGGCTGGTAATATAGCGTCTGCCCCATATACCAGAAAGAATGGCGTATAGCCTGTTGATCGATTCGGAGTTGTTCTTAAACTCCATAGTACCGCTGGTAGTTCTTCTATCCAGCACCCCGCTGATCTTTGCAGCGGCTCAATGAGCCGAGGTTTTATCCCAGATAATACTAATCCGTTGGATCTTTCCACTTGTCCGTTCGATGCGGGGTGGGCTACCGAGGCGACATCGAGTCGGATCTTCTTGTCTCGGCAGAAGCGCGCAAATGCTCCTTTCGCAAAATTTGTTCCATTATCAGTTATAATACTGTGTGGATAACCGTATCTCAAGATGATGTCTTTGAGAAATGTCATGGCCGTAGCTCCATCACATTTTTTATAGGTTTCACTTCAATCCATTTTGTAAATTTGTCCACCATGACCAAAATGTGTGTCATGTTTCCTCTTGCTGGTTTGAACGGGCCAACCATATCCAAGCACCATACAGCAAATGGCCATGTAATCGGTATGGTCTTGAGTTCCGACATAGGCATATGTGTCTTGGTGGCGTACCTTTGACAACCATTGCATTTTCTCACCAGATCTTCTGCTTGTTCTAAGGCATTTGGCCAGTAGAATCCATGCCGGAACGCCTTTGCCACCAAGGCTCGGGATGAGGCATGATGCCCGCATTCTCCTTGGTGTATATCTCGGAGAATGTCAAGTCCTTCTTCCGGGTCAACGCGTCGCTAGAGGACGTTGGTTACACTCCGTTTGTACAGCTCGGAATTGATAATCATGTATGCTTTGCTCTCCTCTGAGTTTGCCTGGCTAACACCTCCTCAGCGGGTAACGTTCCGTCTTTCAGGAATTGGAATATAGGCAGTGCCCAAGCTGGTATCGCTCGTGGAGGGAACATCTCCTCATCAATTTCCATCTGATCCACCGGCATAACTTCAGCCGATCACGCTGAGCAGTCCTCGGGTCTAGCGAGGTAGTCCCCGGGTTTGCCGAGGTAGTCCCCGAGTCTGCTAATACAGTCCCCGGGTCTCGCGTACTACCTCCCGTGTCAATGTCCATGGGCTCAGCTCCGGATTCCGTATTTTCCGGGACATAGATCGAGTCGGTTCCTGGGGACGGCCTGATAGATGGTTTTCTGAGGTGTTCCAATGCTACACCCGGTGGAATTGCCTGCCGGGTTGATCCGAGCTTCGACAGCATGTCGGCAGCCTCGTTTTCCACTCGGGGTACATGGTGAAATTCGCACCCCTCGAGTAACGGATATCTTACGCGTGAAATTTGTATAGTGCCATGTTTGGATCTAGGCGTCCCACACTCGGACACTGCGCACCACCAAATCCGAGTCGCCAAAGCATATTATCCGACGTATGCTAATCTCTTTTGCCACTTTGAGCCCATGCACAAGAGCCTCGTACTCAGCGACATTGTTCGATGCCGCGAAATGGATCTGCAATACGTATTTTAGCTGGTCATTCTTTGGCGAGGTAAGCACAACCCCGACGTCTAATCCGGTTTTGGTTTTCAACCCGTCAAAGTGCATCCTCTAGTAGTTCAGATCTGGTGGCGGAGGTTCGTATTGTACCTCGGCCCAATCCACAAAAAAGTCCGCCACAGCCTGGGACTTGATCGCTTCTCTTCTGTCGTACTGGGGCGCATAAGGGGCTAGCTCAATTGCCCATTTTGCAATTCTGCCACTCGCATCCTTGTTACCCATTATCTCGGATATGGGAGCTTCACATATCACTTTGATGGGGTGCTCCTCAAAGTAATGCTTTAACTTCTTTGCTGCCATATAAACACCATATGCCACCTTTTGAAAGTGCGGGTAGTTCTATTTTGAGGCAGACAATACCTCGCTCAAGTAATATACTGGCCTCTGCATCGACTTACCCTCTTCATTGCGCTCCACTACAATCACTGCACTTACAACTTGGTTGGTTGCGGCTATATAGAGCAACATTGGCTCCTTTGATAGTGGAGAGGCTAACACTGGTGCAGTGGCCAACATCTTTTTTAAGTGGGCAAAGGCTTCATCGGCCTGTGGCGTCCAAACGAACTTATCCGACTTTTTCATGAGTTGGTAGAGAGGCGGCTTTTCTCCCAACTGACATACAAACCGACTCAACGATGCCAGGCACCCAGTGAACTTCTGGACATCGTTAAGACACTTCGGCAGCTCCATTCGTTCAATGGCCCGAATCTTAGTTGGATTAACCTCGATACCTCGGCTGGAGACGAGAAATCCGAGTAGTTTTCCAGCCGGGACACCGAAGGTACATTTTTCCAGGTTAAGCTTCATCCGAAACCTTCTCAAGTTCGCGATTGTCTGCCTGATGTCGTCAAGGAGCGTTTTGCTTTCCTTGGTCTTGATTACGACATCATCCACGTATACTTGTACGTTTTGACCTATTTGGTCGTGCAAACATTTTTGCATACATCTTTGGTACGTTGCACCTGTATTACGTAAACCAAACGGCATAGTGCGATAGCAATAAGCCCCGTACGGGGTAATAAATGTAGCCTTTATTTGATCGTCCGGGTTCAGAGGTATCTGGTGGAAGCCAGAATATGCATCAATGAATGACAACAGTTCACATCCCGCGGTCGAGTCTATGACCTGATCTATCCTCGGCAGTGGAAATGGATCTTTTGGACACGCCTTGTTCAGGTTCGTGTAATCGATACACATTCGCCAAACCACTGCCACGTTCGGATCGTCCTTCTTCTTTTCTACCAGCATCGGATTAGAGAGCCAATTCGGATACAGCACCTCCATGATAAATCCTGCTGCTAGTAACCGAGCTATCTCGTCTCCAATGACTTTTCTCCTATCCTCGTGGCGGCGGAGAGAGGTTGCTTCACCGCCTTGCTCGACCTTACGTTCAAAGAGTGCTCGCCAACTCCTCGAAACACCTTGCAAGTCTGTAGACCAAGCAAAAATATCCCGATTCTCACGGAGGAAGTTGATGAGCTCGCTTTCCTGTTTGTCGATTAACCCGCACCAATTGTTACGGTGCGCTCGAACATGTCATCAACTGGAACCTTCTTGGTGTCCTTTGCGGCTTGGAATGAAAGCGCTGCCATGCGGGTTACTCAACGCCGGCATATCTTGCTTGTGACGGTGAGCTAAAGCCGCCACCTCTTGGATTTTCTTTTCTCTTGCGAATCACGAGTGACTCAGCTAGGTTAGACCGGTGATGCATACTCAATGGAACGTCAGAAATCTCCAGCAATGGTAATCACTCCATTTGGCCCGGGCAACTTCATCTTCAGATAACTGATGTGGCAGCTCGCCATGAACTTGTTCAATGCTGGTCTTCCGAGTAACGCGTGATACGCACTTTCCAAGTTCACCACTTCAAACTCCAGATTTTTAGTTCGGCAGTTATCCCTTGTGCCGAATAACACGTCGACCCGGACTTTGCCTATGGGCTCACAAGAAATGCCTGGTACGATGCCATGGAAAGTTGTTCTCGTAGCCTGGAGCATGTTCTCCGAGATGCCCAACTTGCGCATCGTATCCGCATACATGATGTTAATGCTACTGCCATTGTCAATCATTACCTTGGAGAACCTCACATTGATGTTTGGTCCAATGAATGTCGGATCTAGCACTAGCGCATACGAACCTGGACTCGGCATAAGTTTAGGATGATCTTTGATGTTCCAGGTGATTTCTTGATCCGACCAAGGCATGTACCTCGTCACTGCTGGCATTACCGCATTGACCTCCATATGTCGGCACTGCAAGCTCTTCCTATTTGTTTCCTCAGTGGTGAACACACAATAACTCTGATGATGCTCCCTGTATTCATTCCTTCCCTCGTTTCCGGGGTACCTCTGATCCGGCTATTGCTGATTTTCCACCTGATGCACTACATCCCTTCTCTCATTGTTGTCATACCTCGGCGGAGGGGGAGGTAACATTAGTTGTTGCATGTTCGCCCCAGAGAGCAATTGCTGCCGAGGTAACTCCTGCCGAGGTTGATCATTCCGGGGTGCCTGAGCATTCCCCGAACCACCTTGTTCTATCTTACGCATCCACTCACATTGCCTCGTTGTGTGACCCGCCGGGCTATTCGGATTTGGCGTGTGAAACTTACACGGCTGGTCCAACATCGACTCATAGGTATACCTCGGACGGTCTTTCTTTTCTTGCCATTGTTTCTTTTGCTACGGAGTCCATGTTTTCTTGCCATCGTTTCTTGGAGTCCATTGCCCTCCCGTTCTCTGGCGTTGGTTGCTCCCTGTTCCGGGTTGATCTTGATTCACAGCTGCAACTTGTTGCGAACCGTAGCGATGATCCGGTCTATCATCTCTTCTTTTTCCTCTGTAATCGTTCCTCCGAGATGACCCGACTCCATCCCTCTGATAGTATTCCTCGTTTGACTCGCTTGACGTGAGCCTAGGTTGAGTCGGATCACCCAAAGCATACGAATCTGCAATCCGGATCATCTCTGCCAACGTAATTGGCATTTTCCTTTGCAACTTCATCCACAACTTGCTGCCATACCTGCACCCTTGTGCAAACCATGCTATGGCTTATGACTCTATGACTCCCTCACACGAGTTTCTCACGGTACACCACCGGGTCAAGAATTCACGGTCCGTCTCATTAGGTCTTTGCTTGCACATTGCTAGGGTCTGCGGCCTATTCGGCCTCTAATACATACTTGAGAAGTTGCTGATAAACATTTCTTCAAAATCTATCGATCAGTTGATGCTTCCGGGTGGTAAATTATTCAGCCATACTCTGGCCGGACCTTCCAACATCTGGGGTACGTATCGTACAGCCCATCTCAAGTTGCCAGTGGCAATTTTTACAGCCGTAGCATAGTTTATCAGCCAATCCTCCGGCTTGGTACTGCCGTCATACGTCTTCGTGCCTCTGGGCAGCTGGAAGTTGGGTACCGGTGGCTCCTTCATGATCCGGGGTCCAAAGCATGCTGGACCCGGAGGACCTTGACATTCGATCTGTTCCGACCTATCCGGCATTAAATCCCTGCTTCCCAATCTTGACCCTATCACATGATAGTCCGGTCTCGGGTACCCCGCGTTCACCATCTCCGAATCACCGTCATTGTATCGGTTTTGCTCTCGTTGCGCATCTTTCTATTGCATACCTCGGCCGGCGCTTTGCTCTTGCCTTGGTATATTCCGCTGCTGCGGTTGTCCTGCTCCTGCGGAGTTTCGCTGTCCGGCATTGCCGTTGGTAGCGTTCCCTTGACCGGCATTGCCTTGGTCGTGGTTACCTCGGCCAGCTTCACCTCGGCTCACACTTCGTCGATCATCATTTTTCTGTGTTTCTTTTTCTTTTCCCACACGCGTCGGATCGTACGGGATGATCTGTTTGTTCCGTCTGGCCAAGGTTACTACCTCTTCTTTCCTTGGACCACCATGAGGTGATGATGTGGCTCCAGCGGATTTCTCCAGGTTACCCATCACCGAATGGACGATTTTGGAAGCTCTAGCTCTCTCCGGATTAGCTCTCAGTAGCTCTTCATTCTGTCTGTTTGCGATCTGAACTAACTCGTTAACCCTATCTTGCTGTCTCTGACGGGCCTCACCTGTCAGACCCTCTAACTCGGATGCAGCCGCATCCGCTGCTCTGAGGTTCTTTGCCGGGGTACTATATTTCGGCAACCCCACAGACAGATAGTTTTCCGACCCTTCTGCTCCATCATCACCTTCTCTGTTCATCTCGCTCATGAGATTTCTCCCTTTTACTTTTACCGTATCAACTTTGTTTGCCATTGCATACTCACATGACGTCATGTTCAATGACGCTGAGCCGCGGCTATTTTCTTTGCGCCCTCTAGTATCTTTTGCCTAGTTTCCTCTAGCTCGGCCTGTGCCTGAGCCGGATCTACCACTGCTGCTACCGGGTTAGCCAAGCTATCCATAGCTTCTCCCAGTACGTTCTTAGGCCTCTCTAGTGGAGGTCCTCTACCTTTCCTCGGTGCCTTAGGTGTTACCTCCGAGTCCGGTGCTGGATCCTTGCTTGCGCCTGCACCTGGCGCGGTCATCATCACCTCTGCATGGTCCGGGAGCGGCGATCTGGCGCCCATGAGCCACGGTGAGGTGGCTCCCCGCATCAACGACGCGCGCGGATGAACGCATAATCGTCCACGACAACGTAGACCTTGTGCGCACCGAGCTTGGCGAAGAGGCGTTCTTGTGGAAGCGCGTCTTGGCGACCAGCGTTATGCATTTGCGGCGATGAGGTTTCTGTCCGGATCTTCACCTGCTAGCGCCCGCTAGCCCCAGTGGCGCCAATCGTGGTGGTGTCACGGCAGATGCCATGGATAGGCTAAAGGTGGGGACTAATACACGCTAGGGGAATCCAGGGAGGGATAGTGGAGTGATTCTCCACACAGAAGTTTGTATTGCTGTTCCTCCAAGATTACAAGTGCTCCTTGAGCTGTATTGGCGAGAGGAGGAAGAAGGAGCTCTCTTACTCTTGCCCACTATTTTTCCCTAGAACCTTAACCAAAACACTATGGCCTCAAAGAACTCAACTAGCGCTCAACCCACCCCTTCTACCAGAAACCTAACCCCCCTTATATAGAGGAGGCTCGGTCCCTGCCTAGGGTATACATGGAGGCATATTCCTAAGAATATGCCTCCTCCCAAAGTGGTAACCCGACCGGGGTGCTTTTCCCCCGCGTCACACATCCTTTAGCTACGTAAGCCTCTGCGGCGCCCGCGTCAGCCGACATGGGCGTCGTCACCCTTGTTGGCCATGACCCGGTGGTCCTACCCTTGCTTTCTTCGCTCATGCAGTGCGTACCGGACCTTCTTTTTTACCAGAGAGATTCCTTCCTTCTCCCAGAAGCTAAGCGGGGACCCGGATCATAGTAGATCCGGCCACACCTGTTCCTGCATAAAAGATAGACAAGCACCTCCGACTTACTCCTTAAGTCGGATGAGACAATGTTAGGCGACCCCCCTGGTCCGGGTTACTCCGTGATCCGGCCTGCCTTGAGGTGACCCGGCCAGCATCCGCTTTGACCTTGCCGAACCTCGGCTAACTCGGCCCTTATACCCCGGAGTGACCCTACCCGGGGGTATCCCCCCAACATTAGTCCCCGAAGCTGGTGCGGTCTTAGCTGCCTTGGCCGCCAAGGCAACATCAGGTTCCTTCATGTTCGAGCCTTGGACGTTATTTCCGAGTCAGCTTTTTATCTCGGATTATATGGATTTACTTTCCCTTCGCACGTTCCAAGTTTTCACTCGCCGGCCGGGTTACCACTTTGGCTCGGATCCCATGGTCACCATGGTTTGATCCGGGCCTTGTTACCTTCTCTCGTACGCCAGCCCACGTGGAGGCTAATCATTACCTCATCTCATTTTAAGGGCATGCATAGTAACCGCCGCAGTAATTGTCAGTTATCACTGTGTGTGGGTCACGTCACGCCTGCCTCCTCATTTACCGCATCAGTGCATCACGTCACGGGATTGCTTCTACTCTGTGGCCCTCTGTGTGGCTCCTCTACGATTGGCTGTGGTGCGCGATACACAGCCACACCATGTGGCTTGTTGGCGCAGCGCGATCCCACTCACCCATCTCAGGGGGTGGTTAAGTAGCGGAGGGGCACGCCCCTTAGCATTTTCCCCACTTCTACGCCCCTCTGTCCATTGCCCTTCTCCTTCGTCTTCCTAGCGACCGCTTGATGCTTCTAGCAAAGGCAGCCGCCATGCTTTTCCCCGTGCCTCTGCGTCACAGCCACCGCTGCGTGACCTCCTAGCCATGGGTCCTCGCCAATCCAGGCCTCAGATCCCCGCCGCCTCTAGCATCAGCGAGGGTAGTGAATACAAGATGACGGAGGAGGAGCTCGTCATCGCCGAGCAGGAAATGGAGGAGGACGCCACCGCGGCGGACCGCGGCGCGTGGGCCGGATCCTGGGTCTGTTGACATGACCTTGACTGGCTCTACCGGACCAGGTGCATTCCTGCCGGCATCGCCGCTCGTCTCTCCTCTGCCGAACTCGCCCCCTCACCCAATCCGGGTGAGTTCGTCGTGTTCCTGTCCCACTTCCAACGGGGATTTGGTCTGCCGGTGAGCGATTTCTTCCGGGACTGGCTTAGCACCTACCACTTGCAGCCGGAGTGAGGGAGTGACCTTACCCGGGGGTATCCCCCCAACACCATGATCATACAAGTTCCACATTTATTTCACACCGTCGGGATCCGTAAGCAAAAGAACATAATATCAACGGGGTACAAAGTACAAGTGCAATGTTGAAAGCGTTCCCCATGAAACATGGTTCTGCTAATTTCAACTTATAAAGCGCAAGCATAAACGCAACAAAGAAGGACCCAATGGTTCAAGTTTATTAGAGGCAATAAAGTAAAGTGTGCCATCAAGTTCGTGAGAGCTTTACTCACTAGTTTTCTCATAACAAGTGGAAGGTAAACAAAAGCATGAATATACTTGGAATAGCATAAGCTAGTAGGTAGGTATGGTGGACTCTTTGGAATAACTTGGTTAGGGAGTTGGATGCATGAGTGGAACACATACTTTGTGGTGGAGGCTAGCAAAAGACTGGGAGTGACAAACTAAGAGAGCAATAATGGCCATAAGCATGCAGAGCGACAAAACATCATTGATCAAAGCATAAAGTGATACTACAAGTTGAAGACTAAAGGATCATAAAGGCTATGGTGACTTGTGAAAGTCATAACATGGTGTGAGCATGCGCCAAGTCAACCCAAATAAAGCATCAAAGGAGAATACCACTATACTATGCTTTAATATGCTAAAACAACACATGATTCATCCAAGGCACATTAAGCAATCTCAATTGTTTATAACAAGTCATGCTACAACAAAGAATATTAAGCATAAAGCCAAAACAATATCAAGCATGGCATGACAAAGCATAGCCACAGTCAAAAACGAGCTATTTTTACCACAAAAGCATGAACTTTCCTACTCTTTTCCAAACCAAACCAAACCAAACTAATTGCAAAACAAAGTATGAAAGAGGGGGTCCAACCAACTTATTCAGAAAACTAAGCAAACCAAGCAAACTAAAAACCAAAACAAAAACAAAAAAGAAGACGCTCCAAGAAAAACACAACTGTGCACGAAACAATAAAAATAAAGCGTTTGGAAGAAACATGGAATTTTTATTGATGAAGAAGGGGATGCCTTGGGCATCCCCAAGATTTGACGCTTGTACTTCTTGGATATTTCTTGGGGTGACACGCGTGGCATCCCCAAGCTTAAGCTTTAGTCCATCCTTCATCTCATTACTCATTCCTTCCATACACCTGAAAATTTTCCTTCATACAAAACTTCACACAATCTCATTAGCAACATTAGTGCACTTAAGATAAATAAGTCTCAAGGTTCAGTTCTAACACCAAATAAACTTCCATTAGAACACTATCTACTGTAGCACTTCCCTCAAAAAGCTCAATTCCCCAAAAGAACTCAAGAAGGAACCAACAAGAAGCAAATGCAGAAAATGGCAGAAATCTGTCAAAACAGATCAGCAGGTAAAGACGAATTTTTTCTAAGACCTTGTGTTGCTCAAATCAAAAAGTATTGAACTAACGAAAGTTAGATAACAACCTGGGGCAGAAGCACAAAAACTTACAGCTCAATCCGACGTACAGAACTCTCTCAGGAATTTTTACGGTGAAACATAGAAATCTGTTTCGGGACAGCAACTTTCCCAATCATTACTTCACTCTCATTAGAGGTTACTCTTGGCACAAAAAGCAAATAAAAAGGATAAGGAGAGGTTATTACCGAGGTAATAACTTCCAAGACTCAACTAAAACTCTTGGGTTATCTCCCAACAAGTACTTTTCTTTAACGCCTTTAAGTTAGGCATAAGAAGCAAAGAAAGAATCAAGTGTTCTCAAATGAAGAAGCATTAAGATCAATACCAGAAATATTTTCAACAAGGCAAGGTATTTCATCCAAATAAGTTCTAGAGGATCCTCTCTCAATGCTCTTAGGTTCACTATTCTCATCAAAAGGGTTTGCAGGAACAATCCAATCAAGATTCTTTTCTATGGCATCATGTATTGCTACTAGTTTAAATGGTATTGGTATCCTAGGTTCCTCCCCATTAGGTTCGGTTTTGTTCATCTTTTCTCGTGTACCAACAACATATACACATGAGCCTATCATATTGAAACATTCAAAAACTTTTCTAGCTTCCTTAGCAACATCATAGAACTCCTTAAACAAAGTTTCTAGAATAAAATCCCTCTTTTCAGGATCCTCAATTTCTTTAAGCTTAAGAAACATTACCTGCATTAAGGGGTTGAGGTTAACAAACCTAGCTTCTAACATGTGAATTAAAGAAGCTGCAGCAATCTCATAATTTGAAGCAAGTTCTACAAGGGATCTATCCTCAGTATCTTCATGTTTGCTAACATGATTAAAGAATTCTTCAATGTTATCTTTCCCAATTATAGAACCACTACCAATTGGAAGATCTTTCAGGGTGAACTTGGGGATCAACATGGTGAGCTAAGGGAAAGGTGACAACTAAAGGAGACTTAATTTTTTTGTGTTTTTGAAAGAGAAGGCAAACAAGTAAAACTATTTTTTGTGTGTTTTTTAAAGAACAAAACAAGCAAACAAAGCAAAAGAAACAAAGCAAAACAAAAACAACAAAGTAAAGAGATTGGTTATGAGGGACTCCCCTTGTGAAGATGTCCTTGACTCCCTGGCAACGGCGCCAGAAAATGCTTGATGGCTCAATGCATGGCGCCCAGAAAAATGCTTGATGGGTGTTGATGTAGAACTCATTGGGAACCCCAAGAGGAAGGTATGATGAGCACAGCAGCAAGTTTCCCTCAGTTATGAAACCAAGGTTTAATCGAACCAGTAGGAGCAAGGAAACACCTCAAAGGTGTTACTAGCTGAGCTTTGGCGAGAGCACTACCGGTGCTAGTAGCAACGTGGAGACCTGCACAACACAACCACAGAACTTTGTCCCCAACTTGCGATGAGGTTGTCAATCTCACCGTGTTTTGCGGAAAACAAAGGATTAAACGTATCGAATAGAAAGAAGTAAAAGTTTGCAGAAAGTAAACACAAAAAGTAATCAGTTTATAGATTGTATGTAAAGAAAAAGGACCGGGATCCATAGTTCACTAGAGGTGGCTCTCCTTAGATAGATAACATGCTAGGTGAACAAATTACAGCGAGGCAATTGACAAACATCGAGAAAGCAATACATGCATATACTAGTCATCTTGACTCCTTTGAGACTTGATTGGGAAATACCACATAATACATAGACCGCCATCCAACTGCATCTATGACTAATAATCCACCTTCAGGTTATCATCCGAACCCCCTCCAGTATTAAGTTGCAAGCAACATATTATTGCTTTTACTAATCGTGTAAGGTAAACAATACGATTGCTCTATGAACAAAGGATTGTTGTTTTCTCCCTAGTAGCAACAACACATCTAGTACCTTAGAGATTTCTATCACTTCCCCAGATTACCAGAGGCATGAACCTACTATCGAGCATAAATACTAACTCTTGGAGTTGCTAGCATCTACTTGGCCAAGATAGCTACTAACAACGGAAAGCATGCAAGATCTCAAATAACAAAGACATGATAGAATCAATAATCAATCTGAAATAGCATCTCAATATCCATCGGATCCCATAAACACAACATGTATGAATTACAAATAGATGATCTTGATCATGAGCGGAGCTCACAAGATCTAAACATGAAAGCAAAATGAGGAGAAACCATCCATCTAGCTACTACATGGATCCGTAGTCCAGGATGAACTACTCACGCATCACCGGAGGCTTGCATGGTGATGAAGAAGGCCTCGGGGTGAATTCCCTCTCCGTGAGGTCGGAAGAGCTTCAGATCCCTCCCGATCTAGGGATGGAGATGGGGCTGACTCTGAGACTCTTCGTGGATTTTTGATCGGTACTTACGGTTTTTGTCCCGAGGGTAACTTATAGGCGGAAGGAGGGGGTCTTGGGGTGGCGGACCACCCAGCATGGGCCTGGCCATGGCGGCAGTGGTGTGGCCCCCAGCCCTTCTGTCTCGTGATTCGGCACTTGATCCCTTCGGAAAAATAGGCACTTTGGCTTTTGTCCGTCAATTCGAGAATATTCATTTCGACTTTTACGGAACCAAAAACAACAGAAAACAGGCAGCCTTGTGGCTCTTGTTAATAGGTTAGTCCAAGAAATCATAATAAAAGTACTCCAAAGTTGGAACAAAACACAAGAAAGTGGATAAAACCTAGCATGGAACATCAAAAATTATAGATACATTTGCAATGTATCAATGTGCTGTTGCTACTAGGGAGAAAACAACAATCCTTTGTTCATAGAACAATCGTATTGTTTACTTTACATGTAGTTCGTAAAGCAATAATATGTTGCTTGCAACTTATCTTGGAGGGGTTGGGATGATAACCTGAAGGTGGATTATTAGTCATAGATGTAGTTGGATGGCGGTCTATGTATAATGTTGTAATGCCCAATCAAGTCTCAAAGGAGTCAAGATGATTAGTATATGCATGTATTGCTTTCTCGATGTTTGTCAATTGCCCCGCTGTAATTTGTTCACCCAGCATGTTATCTATCTAAGGAGAGCCACCTCTAGTGAACTATGGATCCCAGTCCTTTTCTTTACATACAATCTATAAACTGTTTTCTGCTTTGTGTTTTAATTTCTGCAAACTATTACTTCTTTCCATTCGATACGTTTAATCCTTTGTTTTCCGCAAAACACGATGAGATTGACAACCTCATCGCAAGTTGGGGACAAAGTTCCGTGGTTGTGTTGTGCAGGTCTCCACGTTGCTACTATCACCGGTAGTGCGCCCTGCCAAAACTCAGCTAGTAACACCTTTGAGGTGTTTCCTTGCTCCTACTAATTTGATTAAACCTTGGTTTCATAACTGAGGGAAACTTGCTGCTATGATCATCATACCTTCCTCTCGGGGTTCCCAACGAGGTCTACATCAACACCGCACCAACATTTTTCTGGCACCGACACTGAGCCATCAACTCTCCTTAAGATAGATGACATGTTGGGTGAACAAATTACAGCGGGGCAATTGACAAACATCGAGAAAGCATACATGCATATACTAATCATCTTGACTCCTTTGGGATTTGATTGGGCATTACAACATTATACATAGACCGTAATCCAACTATATCTATGACTAATAATCCACCTTCAGGTTATCATCCGAACCCCCTCCAGTATTAAGTTGCAAGCAACATATAATTACATTACGCATTGCGTGTAAAGTAAACAATACAATTGTTCTATGAACAAAGGATTGTTGTTTTCTCCCTAGTAGCAACAACACATCTAGTACCTTAGAGATTTCTATCACTTCCCTAGATTACTAGAGGCATGAACCCACTATCGAGCATAAATACTTCCTCTTGGAGTTGCTAGCATCTGCTCGGCCAAGATAGTAACTAACAACAGAGAGCATGCAAGATCACAAATAACAAAGACATGATATAATTAATAATGAATCTGAAATAGCATCTCAATATCCATCGGATCCCCGCAAACACAACATGTAGATTACAAATAGATGATCTTGATCATGAACGGAGCTCACAAGATCTAAACATGGTAGCACAAAGGAGAAGAACCAACCATCTAGCTACTACATGGACCCGTAGTCCAAGGACGAACTACTCACGCATCACACCGGAGGCTTGCATGGTGATGAAGAAGGGCTCCAGGGTGAATTCTCTCCTCCGGCAGGGTGCCAGGAAGAGCTTCAGATCCCTCCCGATCTAGGGATGGAGATGACGGTGGCTACAGACTCTTTCGTGGAATTTTGATCCGGTTCTTAGGGTTTCTGTATCGGAGGCATCTTATAGGCGAGGCGAGGGTGCCCTAGGCGGCCACACCACCGGCGGCTGGCCAGGCCAGTGTGGTGTGGCCTCCGCCCCTTTCCGTCTCGTATTCTGGCTCCGTGTCCCCCTCGGTGAAAAACTGACTTTGGCTTTTGTCCCGTCCAATTTCGAGAATATTCATTTTCTGACTTTCCTGGAACCAAAAATAGCAGACAACATGCAACTGGCACTATGACATCTTGTTAATAGGTTAGTTCAAGAAAGTGTATAAAACGTACTCCAAAGTATGGACAAAACATAAGAAAGTAGATAAAAACCAAGCATGGAACATCAAAAATTATGGATACGTTAGCAACGTATCACACCTATATACTTGCTTTATATGTTGATGATATGTTAATTGCTGCCAAGATCATGAAAGAATTCACTACTTTGAAGGCACACCTAAGTAGTGAATTTGAGATGAAAGATCTTGGTGCTACTAAGAAAATTCTAGGTAAGTAAATTAAACGGGACAAAAAATCTAGGTTGCTATTTCTTAGTCAGTAGAGTTACGTTGAGAAAGTTAGTTCTCCAACATTTTAATATTCATGATGCGAAGTCTGTTAGTACTCATATTGCCCCTCACTTTAAATTGTCAGCATTGCAATGTCCTAGTTCTAATGAAGATTTTGAATACAAGTCATCAGTTTCTTTTTCTAGTGATGTTGGTTCCTTGATGTATGCCATGGTTTGTTCTCGTCCTGATTTATCATATGTTATGAGTTTGGTGAGTCATTACATGGCTAATCATGACAAAGAACATTGGAAAGTTGTTCAGTGTATTTTTAGGTACCCTTGTGGCACATCGAATGCTTGCTTGAAGTTTGGTAAGACTGGTGAGGGACTCGCAGGCTATGTTGATTTAGATTTTGCTGCCGACTTGGATAAGAGGAGATCCCTCACAGGTTATGTGTTCACGGTAGGTGGATGTGCTGTGAGTTGCAAGACAATGCTGTAATCAATCATTGCTCAATCTACAACTGAGGCAGAATATATGGCTATTGCTGAAGCTTACAAAGATTCTGTTTGGTTCAAATGTTTGTATGCTGAGATTTCTCAGAATGATTCTTGCATTAATCTGTTCTGTGACAGTTGAAGTGCCATATACCTTACTAAGGTTCAGATGTTTCATGAGAGAACTAAGCACATTGATGTCAAGTACCATTATATTCATGACATTGTTACACAAGGTAAACTAAAAGTATGCAAGATAAACACTCATGATAATCCTCCTGAGATGATAACAAAGCCTGTTCCTATTGCTAAGTTTGAGCTATGCTCAAGCTTAGTTAGTATAACTGTCTAGCCCAAGTGGTTGTTGGCACCAAAAGTGTTTTTTTATTTGTTTAGAGAGATGATTGTTGTTGATGCTACAAGAAGGAATTTTCCTCAAGGTGAAGTTTGTTGAAGTATGATCCAAATTCAATTAAGGAGGCTAACTTCTTACGAGCGTAAAGCGGCTCGTCGTCGGTAGGCTTGGGCCGAGTTGGGCACCATGTAGCCCCTCGCGGTACAGATCGTTGAAGATCTAGGATTCTACCGCTATATATACCTCTTATAAGCCGTCGGCTGGGATAAGTTGTATATGTGAAAATCCGTGGCATTGTGTAAACACTCCCTGTTATAGTGAAATTTAGCTAGTTGGCACCCGTGGTTTTTTACTCGCTTTGTTGGAGAGATTTTTCCATGTTAAATCTGTGTCCCTTGCTATGATTTATTTTTGTCTATTCGGTATTTGCTTGTCGCGTTTATAACACAAACTACCTATCATGTTATACCAAAATGCAGTGTAGGTGGCGCGGCTTTAACAGCAAGTTCAATAATACATGTTATTGTTGGCTATAAGAAAGCGTCATGTCATTTATAGCTAGCCTTATGGTCGATAAGTATAATAGTTAGTTATAAAACTCTATTACTTAATCAACACGTGGCCCATATTTTACCCTCACAAAGTGCCTAGGAGCACGTTCTAGAGCTGACTCTTAATTTACAGCCCGTTTATATTCTTTCTCATCTTCTCTCTTCTCCACCTCACCAAAACTATAATACCCTGTCTTTCATAATCAGCTAACTGTACCCTACTATTGTACTTGCTATAAGCCGTGCATGTCCAAGTAGTCCAACTAGTGTGCATTAGGGCATCTCCAACGGCCCGACCCATTTAAGACACAGGAGGTGTCCGAATCGATCCGTTTGGGTCAGCCCGCAGACCCACGAAATTAGGCCATTTTGGCCTCTCCCGTTTTGGGTTGGACGTGCCCCCAACGGGCATGATCCATCTTTTTTAATACGAACAATACAATTACAAACAGTTCAAAACCTAGCTACGACATGCCGGTGGTGTCGGAGGCAGCGACGACACCTAGTCATCGACCTTTGTCGTCCTCTAGTGGCACCTTGTCGTCGTCCTCCGTGAGGTCGATGACTCGTGTCATGCTAGGGGGAAGAGGCGGCGGTAGGAGACACAAGTAGTTCCCCACCACAACATAGTCTATGATGGAAGCCAGCGTGTGGCCCGACACGCTCCACCAGAACCTACGCCCTTCATTGTTGTTGTTCGTCGGCGAAGTCCAACCGCCATAGTATTAGATGAGTTTCCTCTCCCTGACGATGCTTGCGGAAGAACTCGATCCAGACGATTAGATTGTCGGGATCCAGTATGGGTATGACTATTGCGCCGCCATGAACCGCTTCGACCACTCGTGTCGGATGTCTGCATGCAGCTCCTCACCACGCGGAACCGGTGGAATCGGGATGCCGCCTCTACTCAGATCCCACCCGCTAGGGAAGACGCAGTCAGGAGGCGCCGAATAGTTCGCGTCGTACAAAACGCGCGCCTCCCACTCATGAAGCCAATGCCGCACAGAGTACATGATGGCTCTTGTGTGAGTGGTTGGGTGCAGGGAAAGGGGACGGATGCTGAGAGCAGAGGAGCGATGAGAAGATGGTCGTGAGGCGGTGTTGTAAAAGGCGAGGGCATTGGATGCCGACGGAGAACTTAGCTGTCAGCGACGCGACGGGTGCCGGGAGGAAGAGGGCAGCCATGCATGGCTATTTTTGGTGGCGCAGTACCCCGCCGCTACTCCACGGGGCTTGCCCCTTTTTATAGCGGAGCAACCGCTTTGGCGGGAAAACCCGCGAAAACGCTAGGAACTGCTGAAAATGGCAGGAACTAGCTAGAACAGGCGCGTCGAATGGGTCAGCCGGTGGAGATGCCCTTAGTCCCCAACATCGATGCATTTCCTCGTATACGTTTCACATTCACTACGGTTGTACAAGAGTACTCTCTCTGTTTCAAAGTATAAGATATTTTATTTTTTGTGAAATAAATGTATTTAAACGTCTTTTGGTGTATAGGTTTGGAGTGAATCTATACATAAATTTATTTAAAAAAAACTAAAAACATCTTATATTTTGGAATGGGAGTAGTAATTTTTATGTGACGTACACTGCTCAGTTGGAATTATGTCAATGTTACCGTTTGTCGAACTCTACCATCCAGCTGGCTACTTTTCAGAGCAGATTGCTACAGCTACATCGCCGTAAATGTACTCCACTATGATGATCATCAAGCCAGTCGCGACTTACTGCGAGAAAATAAGCGGCAGTCCGACCCTGTTCCGTAGGATGGAGATCCAACCCGTGTACTGCACTTGCAGGAGTACAGGCATCCAACCAGCTCACTACCGAAGGACCCACGGGCGACGCGCATCAACCCTCGTGTCCAATCCCAGCCCCGGCGACCCTATGGCCTGGCCGCCAAAAGACGGGACGAGCGCACCACACCAAACCCCCCGAAATCCAAACGCCGAACGAAGCAAAACTGAACCATTTTCTCCCCACCCACGAACTCGTCGCCGCCGCCGCCTCCACCCCTCCCAACCGCTGCCCCATCCCCTCTGTTTCCCCACCACACCAAAACCCTAGCCGCCCAGGGTCCAGGGTCCACTCCCCCCCTCCCCGCCGCCACGACGGCCGCATAGATCCCCTGGATCTCGCGCGCCCTAGGGTTCCGGCCTCCCCCGCACCCAAAGCCGCCGCACCAGACGCGGTGCGATTCGGGGCAGGGTTCTGGCTGGCCCCACCATGCCTCGGACCTCGCGCCACAGGTCGCACCGCTCGCACAGGCGCGGCGGGTCGGCTGAGCGGTCGGAGTCCGACGGCGAGGATGCGGGCGCGCGGGAGGAGGCCACGGCGGGGGCTAGGGTTCCGCGAGATCCCGAGCCGGAGAGGCGCAGGTCGTCATCGGGGAAGGATGTGGTGAGCTCCGGGAACGGCTACGCGGAGCATGGAAGGAAGAGGAAGGATAGGGTCGAGGAGACTGTGGTGGATGTGGTCAGCGACCGGTGGAACAGTGGCGTCTGCGAGGATCACTTGGTCGAGAAGAGGTCTAAGAATGAGGTGTTTGGGCCAGTAGACGTGGAGAAGCTGGGGGACAAGCCCAAGGTTTCAGGGGATGAGTCCAAGAGGCCAAGTAAGCGGACGGTGGGATTGGATGAGAGGGTTGAAGAGGCTGTGTCCAAGAGTGATTCCGGGAAGCGGCGGTCAGAGAAGGAGAAGGAGAAGGAGTTGGTGAGGAGGGAGAGTAGTGCGCAGTATAAGGATGACAGGGATAGGGAGAGAGATAGAGACAAAGAGAGGGAAAGGGAGAAAGAATGGGAGAGGCTCAAGGAGAGAGAGAGGGAAAGGGGTCGGGATAGAGATAAGGAGAAGGAAAGAGAACGCGAGAAGGAGAGGGAGAGAGAACGGGAGCGGGATAAAGAGCGTGACAGGGAACGAGAGCGGGAGCGTGACCGGGAACGGGAACGGGAGCGTGAGAGGCAAAAGGATCGGGAGAGGGACAAGAAAGACTATGATTCCAAGCATGAGAGGTATGAAGATGTCAGTGCCAGGAAGAATGGCTCGAAGTCTAGTAGAGTGGAGGAGGATGGCTACTCGTACAAGAAGCACATTGAGATCAATGGTAAGCTAACCCTTGGTTGAAGTGTTCCTGACAATGCTGATAATAATCCTGCTACCTGTGTGTTTAGTTATGCATGATATCTAATTTTCTTAACATTACTTGGTCTGGTACTTGGTTACATTTGGTCTTAGTGTTTTGCTGCACCCTCATTTTAAATGTGTATAATAGATAGCACTAACTCGTTACACATGAACTTGTTTGTCATCTTTCTAGTTGGTTGTGACGTGCAGTGTCTTTTCTTATGTCGAAGAGCCATTTGTTACTGTAGTTTTTGTATTTTCTTGAGCGTTGGTTCCGTCTTACCTGTTGGACTAAGCAAACTGCTGAAAATAACAACCTTCGAAATTATGTTAACCTTATTTTGCATATTTATTTAGCATTGCAGCTCTTATACCATCATCATACCAAACTTCCTCAGCAAACTGGTAGTCTCATTATATTCATATCATGTGGTTGAACTTGAATTCATATTTTTCTACGTCTGGTCCTGCATCATTGGAGCGGGTCAGCATATATTATAGTGTGTGAATTGTGAACAAATTACTCATCTACTTAATTAATTTACTAATTTGTTTGTTCATTCCTGTCTGTCTTAACATGTTCATTTGGTTCCTTATTATCCTTACTTTCTTCTGCGTGTTTCTAAAATTGATATTTTGGAAACAGAAACTCCAGCTAAAGAGAGACACAGTAATCCCGACAGGGAGACTGATAAGCACAGCCGAAGAAAAGACGACGCTGAAGACAAAGATAAGTGGCCAACTGACAATAGAGACAGTGATGACAGGAAGACTCTGTCCAGGTATGATCATGGTAAGGTTAGGAGCTCTAAGGAACAAAGGATTGATGATGACAAGTATAAACAAAAGTACAAGGATGATTATGAGAGGGATAAAAGACAGCAAGATGACAAGTGTCTGGATGAGCGCATGACCCGGGATCATGGAAGTGATAGGGCTGACTATAAGAGCACAAAAGATGGGCACAAAATTTCGGAGGGCCATTACAGGAAGGATATAGTTCAAGACGTTGATCGTTATGATGATTATGGCAGTCGGTATAATAAGGAAAACAGAGGGAGAAAAAGACCACCTGAGGAAAGTGATGACCAATATGATCTGAAAACTCCAAGCAGCCGTGAGCAACGTGGAAATTTGGAAAAATCTTCAGGCAGCGGGCGACTTGATTCTCTGATTGAAAGAGCAAGGTCTGAACATAGACATCCAGAAAATGTTGATTCTAGTCCGAGTAAGGTCCATGCAAGAACTTCACCTGGCTCAAATCCTCATCATGAAAAAGATCAAAGCTGGTAACTATCCTTCTTTATCGTTATGCATGTGAAAAGTCTTCAGTCGTCTTAGATTGTCGGTAGACTTTGAATTTTAGTTGTACTTTTCCTGGTTGTGGAAATATCATGTTCCACTTTAGCATCATACCTAACTTAAATAGTGAGGTGATGTGTTTTTGTCATGTGTAATTATAAATTATACGTATTAAAAGTTTACCCTGGAAACTCTTGGCATGTTTACTAATGTCAGACGTAGGTGTATAATAAGTCAGTGTGTATCACTGTAATATAACATACTGCATGCTGGCAGTAAGGTTTCTATATGGATTTGGTTGCTGAATAGCAGCATTAGTTGGTATCTTTCAGAGTGAAATTAAACCCTACAACTCTGAATAAAATAATATTGGTCATGAATTGGCTCGTAGGAGTACAACTAAAGGTTTTATTGCGGTTAGTAAGGGTGAGATATGTATATAGCTTATTTACAACGCAAATGGAAGAACTTTTGTTCGGTGGAATTTACCGTTTTATTTGTATTTAGCTTATCTTAAACGAAAATGGATATAGCTGTGTTTTAACTGTTTGTGTTTGTCCTGTCCATTTACCTTGCTGAAGGATGTAGACTAAGGAATACTTCGAGGAATGGTTGTGCTGTGACCACGGCTCTAGTTTTTGTCTTCGGTTAATAAATACTGCAGGAATTTGCTACTAATAAGAACATTCTGACGCAGTTCATGCTGTCTACATTTCTTTTTAATGATGGCTTCTTCTAGCATTGATTTGATCAATCAAATTTGTCTGCAGGCATGGATCTAAACAGACAGATCATACAAAGAGAGATATACCATATGATGAAAGAAGTATTCGGCCAAGAACATCTTCTGGCAGAGAACGGACACCTGCTTCTAGACTGCGTGACAGGGATACAGACAATTGGTCTTCAGAAAGGCTCAAACAAAAGGATGATCTCCAGTCACGTGACATGCCATTGGAGATTTCTACATCGTCACAATACGATCGAACACCAAGGAAGGATACACATCCTTCACCAAAACAGCTATCTGATAAATCCCCATCTTCAAATGACCAAAGGTTTTCAGGTAGGATTACTGGTGGCCGTAGTCTTGATAATAAAGGGGAAAGGAGCGCCCTGAATAAATACAGAGATCGGGATGGTGATTTATCCTTGGAAAGGTCACTTCATCAAGATCGAACACCAACTAAAATTCCATACAGAGAACCAACACCTTCTGCTTCATCCATAAGCAGAGGTGGCCATTTTCCAGGCACATCTCCAAATCATCCACTGATGGCATCTGCGAGGCACAGAAGTGATGATTCTTCCTTCTTGGGTTCACATGATGATGACCGTAGACCTCAAAGTGGAGATAGAAGGTTCCATGGCCATCAGAAGAGGAATGATATGAATTCTGGACGAGGCCATGGGCATGCCTGGAATAACGCACAGAGCTGGCCTTCTCAAGTTGCAAATGGTTTTGTCCCCATGCAGCATGGTGCTCCTGGATTTCACCCACCTGTACATCAGTTTCATCCCCCACCAATGTTCAACCTTAGGCCCCAAATGAAGTTGAACCAAACTGGAGTTTCATATCCTATGCATGACACAGTTGACAGGTTTTCGCCCCACATGCGCCCGTATGGGTGGCCTAATTCGCTGGATGATACATGCCCCCCTCACCTGCAAGTTTGGAATGGTGGCAGTGGTGTATTTGGGGGTGAACCCTATATGTATGGTAGGCAAGAGTGGGAACAGAACAAGATGCATGCTGGTAGCAGAGGTTGGGAGGCAACTGGTGATGCTTTGAAGGGACAAAGTGAGTTGACCGACACTGAATTTCCTGTTGCTAAAAAGGAACCTGACTGTTCAGCAACCCCTGTTTCACAGTCTTCTGGTGGTCAATACAATCTTAATCCTCATACTGAGCAGAAAGATATGGACCATTTGATTTCAGGAAAGCATGAAGCAAAGGGTGATACTAAAAGTGCTGTAAAAAATTTGGAAGCTGCCCAAGGAACAACACTCAGGGCTTCCATGTTATCAAGTAGTGGTACTGCAGTATTTTCTAAGAACTATTTATCTAGAATTATTGTTTCACATGATCTTGTCGAGTCAGAATTGTACAAAAGATGCACATCCCTGCTTGGAGATTTGGGCATAGCAAATGGTGTCCCTCAAGTGATTAGGAATGGACGTATTCAGGTATTAAGTGGTTATAATTTATTGTATACGTTTCCTCTAATAAGGTTTTCCTATTCTCTGATGATTATTATTGTATTTTTAACAGAATGATGGAAATGCTGGAAAGGTAACTAGAGAACATGGAAGCTCTGACATGTTGGGTTTATTTTATCTGAAAAACAACGATGCTATTTTTCAGGCAAGTTTTAACTAATCTACTACTCCCTCCGACCCATATTAGTTGACTTGAATTTGGCTAGATTCGGATGTATCTAGACATGTTTTAGTGCTAGATACATCCGAATCTAGACAAATCCAAGTCAACTAATATGGGTCGGAGGGAGTATTGAAGATCTTATTCCAAATTTGAAGGCACTAATTTATTTTATTCTGAAGAGTATTTTACGCTATAGTCTTGACTATAAATTAATCAATGTATCTCTTTTACCATAACAGAGAGCTATGGCCCTTCACAAGAACCAGGCAGAAAAGGCTGTGGTTCCTACCCAAGCATCTGAGCAAACTGATTTGAAAATGGATTTAGCAGAAGATAATCATGATGCAGAAATGCTTGACCGTACTCCACCGAAGGAATTGATGGTGAGTTACCCTGTTCTGCACCACCGTGCTGACATTAATGAAGGACCACTGTTAAAACCGGTGCCTGTTGATGGCTTGGGGATGACACCTCTAGCAAGTACAGTATGTGCGGATGTGGATTCACCTCGAGCGATAATAGAATCTGGAGATGTGGATGCACCTCCAGCAATCACAGAATCTTGTTATGTGGAAGCACCTCCAGCAATCTCACGACCTGAAGATGCCGAGATGGTGGCACATCCCGTAAACAAAGGACCTGATGAACATATGGAGGTGGTGGCCTCTCCAGCAATTACAGAACCTGACAAAAACACGGGGGACGTGGCACCTCCAGCAATTACAGCACTTGTTGATGGCCCAGCAGATGGTGCACCAGAATTAATCATGGAGCATAGTGATGTCTTGCAGGAGGCTCCTTCAGCCATTGAAGAATCGGGTGATATAATGGAGGTAGTGCCACCAGCCGGCACAGAACAATCTGCCCAAGGAGATCCTCCTGCTGTTGCTTGCCCTCCTAATGGTCAAGATACCGTCTCAACCATGCACGCAGAAGTTGCGAAAGATATGCAAGGAGGTATTGATGATAGCCCTGAGGATGCTGTGGTGAATGCATCTTGCTTTGTTTCGGAGTTGGATGTTGTTGCAAGTGGGTCTCAGGATTGTGAAGGTTTGTCGGTGGAGGGTAGGGTAAATTTAAGCCGGATACCTAATTCTCCAGAAAGTACACATTGAAACTCCTTTCATTTCATTTTTAATTCCTTTTTCTCAGAGGGTTTTGTGCCTTCTGCCTGAGTTATTTTGAGTCGCATCCGTTTTCATTTACCGTCCAGTGTTTTGCCCGTCTAGTGCAGTTTGCGGGGTGGGTTGGCTTGCTGGTGCGAGCTTAGCGTGTGCCTTATGGGATACGGGGACCTGCTGCCGTTGCTTGTCTTTCTGCATGCTCGTACTAGTAACCATTCGCAAGCGCTTTCCATTGCACTGTAGGTAGCACCATGTTATGGAGAAAATTTCCCATTACTAGTATGCATGCGTGTCGTTGTTTTGTTGGGGTAAGCTATTCCTGTGCTAAATATTGCAATTCTTAGCCCGAAAGATAGGTATAACAAAAATCTACTTATACCTTTTCGTTCAGAATTTAGTTTTCATTTTGTACCAGCCAAACAAATTTCAGCTCGACTGTTATATATAGAGAATTGCCAAAATACATTTTCGTAATATAATTTTTGTTGGTAGGAAACCTAGAAGTTTCTCAATTTTTTCTGACGTCTGAGTAAATTGTATTTGTCGACATGTTCTCACCAAGGAATATTTAGGAGATAAAATATTTTGAATTTTTAGATTTAGTAATAAATTCCACACCGTTCCAAGCATGAGGAATATTTTCATCAACGCGCACCTCTCATCTCAATAGGTCTATATCGTCTGTAGGAGCGGAGGACGTCATGGTAGACACCCGTAGCATGTCTGCAAATAGATTATCTTATACTCCCTCCGTTAAGAAATAACTGACTAGACATACCACAGAAATAACTGAGTTGAATTTGGCTAGATTCGAATGTATATATACACTAAAATACGATCTAAATACATTCGAATGTAGAATTTGTCTAGATTAGAATGTATGTATACACTAAAATACATTCTAGATTCGAATGTATATATACACTAAAATACGTCTAAATACATTTAAATCTAGACAATCTTAAGTTAGTTAATTCTAGACGGAGGGAAATCCTAAGTCAGTTATTTCTAGACGGAGGGAGTAACATTGAAATATACTCACGTCTGTCTCATATTATTTGGTGTAAAATTTGATTATTACTATTGCCATCATATTATTTGGTGTAAATTTTGATTATTACTATTGTCATAAAGCTGCAACAATCCACTCGAGCTCATAGGTTTTCCCCGTTTTACCTTCCATAGATATCAAAATTTAGATAAATCTAGACATTATTTATATATAATACATTCCAATTTAGACAATTGTTTGACTTTATTTTGAGACGATGGGAGTACATATCTTCTCTCGAATTATGTATCCAGTATTAAAAAGGAGAGCATTTTTTTTTTGCGAAAATTCCACCGATCCATTAATAATTATCAAGAGTAGTACAAGGAGGACTAAACATTACAAATAGGTCGATGGACCACCTAGCGAAGACTACAAACATTAGCACGAGTCGAAGGGGCGCCGCCGTCCTCGCCCCTCCATCACCGGAGCCGGGCAAAGCTTGTCGTAGTAGAGCTTGTTGTAGTAGATAGACGAAAAGTCGTCATATAAGGTCCTAAAGAACCAGCGCACTAAAGCAACAACCATCGCCAATGATGACATCAATAGATTGGGAGAGACTGACCTGAAATTAACACGAAAAACGACTAAATTCCAGGAGATCAGCCGGACACACGACTCCACACGCCCTCCGTCAGCGCTAGGCGCATCACCGGAGCGAAGATAGAGCGGGGAGGACTTTATTCTGACTTCAGGATGTAGCCGTCGCCTCAACATTCCGAAAAAGACATGAGAAAATAGCCTAAACGAAGAACAAAAACCTCCCGCCGGCGAGAGGTCGTGGTCTGCCACACCTCCAAGACCCTAAGGCCATCGGAGACGGAGCGGACCGATGGCGTCACCGGCAGAGGGAAGAAACTCTAGATGGTTTTTTTGCTCCAATAACTTACCCATTTTTGGCTAGTCAAAACACAACCGTGTTCATAAAATAATAAAAACTACATCCTCTGGCCTCTAAATCGAAAATGTGAAAAGCAATCGGGTCCTCAATCTTGCTCCCGTCGGGGGCTCCTGCCTCTGGCCGTGACGGGGCGCTGGTGAGCTGGTCGTGGACAAAGGAGAGAGGACAGCGAGGTCAGTGCGGCTGTGAGCTAACGTGGATGAGGGGGAGGGCGGGCAAGGTCAGGGACGCCGATGAGGTTTCCGTCGCTGTTGGCTAGGCTGGAGCGAGGTCGCATGTGGGGGAGCTGACGGGGTCGTGGAGGCCGCGGACGGGATCGTGGAGGTTGCAGGTGGGGTCACTAGAGGTACTCGCTTGACTAAGAGATCGCCTGCCACAGTGATTCGGCGACAGCGACGCCGATCAGGACGGCCACTGTGGCTTTCTTCCCATCGATTTGAGGGCTGCGTGAGGGTGGAGGAAGCAGCTGGGTGGCGGGAGGACGAGTGGTGCAGAGCGGGGGCACGCAGGGAGGTCGCCGATGGCCGGAGGGACGGCGGTGACCGGCGATGGCCTCGGCTGATTTTTCCGTTTCAGCAGTTGAGGCTCCCGTGTGTGTTTCCGCTGACGTGACAACGTATGGGTAGCGGGATACCTCTGACCCAAATTTTGTTTCCATGTACCCATATATGGGTAAGAAGTGATAAAAAATGGGTGATCACCCAATTTTTTTTTGTAGGGAACCACTTATGGTAGCAAGTTTTTTGCCCCACTAACCCAAGAAACGGTTATTGTCTCTCTTACCCATATATAGGTAAGTTGTTGGACTATTACCGTGCAAAAAAAAATGAACACTTCCGACTTTAGGATGTCGCCGTTGCCTCATCATCCCAAGAAGACAATGAGAAATTCTGAAAAAAGAAACGAGTCATAGCTTACGAAGAAGACAATGAGAAAACCTAAAACAAGAAACGAGTCATGAATTGTTATGCTTTTTATAAATAACCGTGAGCTCACGAAGAATAGACTAAGAAAACCTAAAAAGAATCATGAGCTATGTTATGTTTTCCCAAAAAAAAGTAGTGTGAGCTAGAGACGAGCGTGCTCTATGGTAGTCTTCTTGCGTTACTGGCATTTAAGCTCAGCAGGTACTGAGCTAGTACGGAATGAGCGCTTAACCCGAGGAGGAAGAATAATACTCTCTCCGTTTGGGTTTACAAGTCCTGCACGTAGTTCTATGTCGCCAAATTAAACAACTTAGTATGATGTATATATTACAAAAAATATATCACCGGAAACTTTAGACTTTGTATTTTCCAAGGATATAATTTTTATATTATATAATTCAAATTATATAGGTCAAATTGATAACCTAGATATACGCGTAGGCCTTGTAAACTGAAACGGAGGGAGTACATCACGGATGTCCCCTCAACTCAAGTACAATGCCTTGAGATTTGAACTTATCATTGTGCTAGTACAACCTACCGTACCTCCCAGCTCTCCCTCCCCAAATTGTGATTCTAGTCCACGGATCCGCATACATAGTCTCCCTCCCTAAATTGTGATTCTAGTCTCGTTGCACTCGTTGCTACTATCTAGTCTAACAAAATATCTTACTAGATCATGAATGAGCACTTTGTCACGCCTGTCCAACTTGAGAAATGGTAATAATAAGTCTGCATAGTATCAATATTGCCAAAAAAGAATGTTTTGACTTATAATTTAATATAGGTGCTTCCAGCGGCATGCATGTAATGATGAAAATCAAAATTGTTTGTACATGAAAATAAACATATAATTATGGAATACACTATTGTTAACCACCTCATAAGAACACACTCCTTTACCGAGGAATGAACCCAATTTAATTGTTCAAAATAACATCATAATCATCATGAGAAGTGCAATCATGTGCCGAGAAGTACAAAACTATGCGAGCCAACAAACTTCCTCATTATCTAGTTCCCTATCGACTGCCATGAAGACTTATAACACCACCATTCCAACATAACCTTCATTATTTTTAAACACATTGAATAATGTCCCAAACAAACTGACATATGTAAAAGCACTGGAACTGTCGCTTTCGCTTCATTAGTCATTACTGGGCAAGGCAACATAAGAAAAAAGGAAAAGCTTAGGTACTCACACTTCTAACACCATTCTTCACGCTTAACATATTTAAGGATAACCAGAAAATGTCAACTTTCATAGATCATCATGCTCTTGAAGACAAAGGCCATTACCATTACTTCTGTTTGCATATAAACCATCAAGGATCTTAGTTGTCCAAGCATCGAGTCCATAGTGAGATATTACGCTTTGAATAAGAACTAAGCATCTTGATAGTGATGGTCGTGAGTTAGTGACTTATAGTAGTGGGTAAACTTTTAGTTCTTAGAAGAAGTAGATAGTGAGCACCAAAGTGAATATATAGTTTTCCTACTACACTTAACTAATAGTTCTCTTCTAAAATCCAAATACTCGCAAGTTATATAAATAGTTTAATTTATAATAATTTTCCTATTGCGCACCAGTGCAGTTGGCTTTTGCCTTTACTGCATCATTCTTGCAAAATTACATCTAATAAAACTTCTATTGGTCCATATTTAGAGTAAGTCTCGGCATATGATAGAGCATCATTTGATAACACAAATAATGAGTCCAACCCTGTTCCATCAGCCAAAGCACAGATTCTCAATCTTTCAATGTAAAAAATAAATGAGATGCACATTGTGAGATCCCAGTGTAGGACTTAACATGATTGATAGGATACCCATATCAACAAGTTATAATTTCTTTTTCGGAAGCTCATATGAAAAGAACTCTGAGGTTAAGCATGTTTGGTCTGGTGTAATTTGAGAACGGGTGACCGACCAGGAGGTTATCCCCGAGTGCACACGGGTGAGGATAAAGTTTTTGCAAATATGCCCTAGAGACAAATAGTAATAAGGACTATTATCATATTTCATATAGTTTATGATTAAGTTTTATATCATGCTATAACTATATTAAGTGGAAACATCAATACACGTGTGATATAGAAACAACCAGGAGTTCCCAGTGAAACTCTAGTCACTGGTTCATTGGTCAACAAATGATCAAATTTCCTGATCATGTGGCATTTATGCCAGTTGGAAATGGAGTCAACTCATTCTGAGAATGAGATGATGAACCAATACCCAACCTAAACATCGTGACCCGATCATGTCATAAAGTTAAAGTTATGATGATTAGAAATGGATCCTCGTAGACTATTCTTTAGACCGTGAGGCTATATCAATCACTGTCTCCCGAGAGTGCTTAGATAGCATCAAGCGCCAGTTGGTAATACAGTGGTTATAAAGGTGTGTTCAGGTACTCGAAGGAAACCGTAGAGGCAATATATGTCAAGAGCGGATTTTGTCCGTCTACGTGACGGAAAGATACTCAAGGGCCCACTCGGAGAAGTTATATCCAATAGTTGCGCAGCGTGTGATTTGATCACAGGAATATCACTTGTCGGAACGAGTCAAGTAGCATTGTTCGGTAACGAGATTGAACACGACATGGTGATGTCATTGATCAGATCTCGGGCAATGCAAGTATCGAGAGACAAAGGGAATAAGACACGACTATCCCGGTTCAAACGACGAAAGATCTTTGTGGAACGCACAGGGGTCACATGGCCATCCAGGTCCCTCTGTCGATCATTGGTGCGGGAGTGTCCCGACCATGTCTGGAGTGTTCCCGAACCGTGGGGTATCACGCTTAAGGGCTTGATGATGCTTAGAGAGTGTTTATAGGATCGAAAGAATCGCCGAAGAATAGTAGAGAGAAAACCGGAAAGGTTTCTGTAAGTCCGGAGGATGTCCGGAGTGGAGGTGGAAGGTGTTCCATAGCCACGGAGGTTGAATAATATGTGAATGAATGTTAAATATTGATTTAATCATTTATTCATAATTATTTAATAAAAGAGAAAATCAATTAAAAGGTCAAAGGGCTTAATGGGCCAATTTCTGCAGGGGAGAGGGCCCATTAGGGAAAAGGCAAGAGGAGAAGGAAGGCCGGCCGCTAGTGGCCAGCCTCTGCAGGGGCCCATGGGATGGCCGGCGGCGCCACCCCCTCCCCCTCTCGTCTCCTTTAGTCCCACCCCGGAACTTTGAGGGAGGTAGTACCTCCCCTCCCCCTATATATAGTTGGGGTATTTGGTCAGATAAATACACACAATATTCAATAAAGGCCTTTTCACTTTTGGGAAGACCTACAATTGATATTCTCTCTCTCTCTCTCTCTCTCTCTCTCTCTCTCTCTCTCGTGATCGTGGTCCCAAGTTCGGACTACGCGAACGAGAGATATCTTCACCGCAGAGCGCCGTCGCGCTGTGGGATTCGGATCCAGGAGCTCTACTTCTGTAACTGCTGCTGGATCGGGGAAGCAGGAGTCATCGTCAAGCACCGGACGTGTGTAACCCCCCGCGAGGTGTCACACTTGAGGCACTCAAGTCGTTGGAGCCAAGGGAGCGCGAGGACTTCATCATGACCTTGAGGTCGGCTTCAGCTCATCTACATCAACCACGCTCTCTTGAGCGTTGACAACGCTTTTCGGTCTTCAAGGGTAAGTTCGAAAAAGCCCTCCTGCTATCAGACATTAATAGGTAGGTCCTGACAACATCAGGGGTTCAGGGGCGTAGGATAAAAATTTATTGTTTTCATGCGCGGAACCCCTACAAAAGTGTGTAGAAAAGACTAGTGTTAGCATGTGGGGCCAGTCTAGAGATCCTAGAGAGTTGCCAGGGTTGACAGCCGGCGGGCCCTGGGTGGCCGGATTGTTACAAGTTGTATCAGAGCCGATCCTCGCGATTACACGACCGTGTGCGTGTCAGTGGTACAAACATGTGGAGCATGACATGTGTGGGCCCAGAGTGGCACACGACATAGAACATGTGCCATCACTGGACGCACAGACGTGTGCCAAGAGTAAACATTTCTAGATTAGGGTTAATCTACGAGGACGTCGATCATCTAAGGATGGGTGTATGTGAGATCCCGGCGTAGGGTTTAATATGATTGTTCAGGTACTCATATCAACAAGTTGCATCTTGTTTTCTATAAGCTCATCTGAAAAGAACTATGAAGTTAAGCGTGTTTGTCCTGGAGTAATTTGAAGATGGGTGACCTACTTGGAAGTTATTCCTGGGTGCGCATAAGTGAGGACAAAGTGCGCAGAAAAAGTAGTGCTGGTCTATGGGGCCAGTCTAAAAATTCTAGAGAGTTGTCAGGGGTGACAGCCGCCGGGCCCTGGGTGGCCGGGGTGTTACACACATGAAATTAGACAATTAGTGATTAGTCAAACTACTTACCACCTGTACCTTTCGTGTAATTATATCAACCATTATTTCAGAAATCTATCAAAACAACGTGTAAGTAAGACAATAAACTTTGAACAAAAAAGTGGGCAAATAATGATGTGGGAGTGACTTTTATTGTGGGAAATCATGTCCCTTTTTGTTCTACTTAACTGATTTATTTTTCTGCCAATAGAAGTATTACCAACCAGAAAGGGATGACACAATAGAAAAGGCACCTCAGCTTTCAGCTTCTTCCACATACCATTTATTGTTACATTTGTGCTTCAACCAAACTTGAAACCTCTTGTCCGCTATTAGGAATATGCCTTTTTCTACTCAAGTAGCAATAACCTTACAAAAGATATTATGTTTCATTCTTTGTACTATAATGTAGGGATAAATGAGAAGAAATGAAATACAGTATATGTTTTCATGTTTTATCACTCTTGAAAATTGTAACAAAGAAGGTCCCTGGATTTTTATTACATACTTCGAAGATGCTCAGAAATAAGTGTATACATAGAAAAGCTTTTGTGCTTGGACATTGTGAACAGTTCCCTCATAGCCTACAAATTAACGGTCATATTCTCCTGATTCTGAAACACCTTCTATGGTGAAGGTTTACCCTGCTCCTTATACACGAAGATGCATATAGTGTATCAATCCACCACTAACCGCACGACCGACTATCTTTCAACATATATAGTCCTGGAAGAAAGCAGTCTTGTAAGGTGAACATCTCGAACGAAAACATAGAAGATAAAATACAGGAATGCTGAACACCATTATAACTCGTGAACTGGTGAAAAGCAGTATACCAAATTGAAAAAAATATGGACTCCAACTTGCTAGGCTGCTAAGGTGGTGCAAAGATTGTGTATGTTTCTTCCCCGTAGCATCTAGCTCCTTCACATTGCCATTCATCCTGAAAAACAACGAGTAGAAGGCGTATGGTACTTTTGTGTAGTAGTTATAGTTAGTACCCCTAACAGAAATATGATGCATATGTGCATGGAAATAATAACTATAAGAAATATAGTAATAAATGAGTAACAAAATCTAAAACTGCATAAACAGGAGTATATTCTAGCACACACCAGCAGTTCCTGAATAAAAACCCCAAACAAAGGAACAACCCTTGAAACAAACAATAATAGTAAGTCAGTTAGGTAGCTAATACATGCGTCCAAAAGAACAGAGAAGAAGCTGGATGGCAACAATTGAGGTCGAAGGAGAGATGAAGAAGATTGCTGACGATACTTATATATAAGAAGAAAATAATATAATGGATGGTAGCGCTAATGTTAATCACCATAATTATCGGAGGGAGATGGTTGGATTTTGTACTACCATGGTTATGACGCCGGCGGCAGTTTCAGTTTGCACGGTATGGAGATGCAACATGCAATAATATTGTAACAGGGAGGCATTGTTTGGATGTTGGGCCGGGTCCCACATGACTGGAAGAAGCCCATGCCCTCATGTACGAAGCCCATGACGTTGTTTGCACGTCATTCACATCGCACGGGTGTTGTCGCCGGAGAAGAAGAGAATGAAGTTGTCGAGCTTCTAAATCCCCGCAAAATTAAACAAATGGCAGCGTCGCCTTGCCGGTTTCTTTGCCATCTCCAATAGTGTGTGGAGCAAGGGCCGATCAGGTGTGTAGCAGGCGGATGGGGAGTGACAACGCGACAAGAGGAAATGGAAGAAACACGCTCGTTTTGTCTCATTTTTTCGACGATAGACTAATGATACAATCCTACACGCCTTGGTAGCCCTTCCCGCTTCTTCCATGGTGTGAATCGAATCACAACGGAACTTCATCCTTCGTCCCATGTCATTTCCGTTGACGGGACGGGCCTAAGAGCAACGACGACGCAACGATAAGAGAGAGGAATTAAGAGGAGGATTTCCCCCTTTTTACCCCATAGCTCCTACCGGTAACAAATTTTAGGAGGAAACACATCAAAAAGCCGAACCGGCAGGCCCATATGAGTTTTCCGTGGGCCGACAAACCAGGTGTGGTCTAACCCATTCTGCGGAGTAGCAGCCCAACAACGAAGGTTGGACTCCTGTAACGATCGACTGAAATAAGAAACGGCCCTGACGACAGTAAAAAAACGGCCCTCACGACGGTCCGGGAGGAGTGGAGCGGTGTAGACCATTAGATTAGCAGATCAGATAGCTCAGAAATTAAAATTGTTGTGGAGGCTCCTATCTAGGTGAGTTTTAATGTTTCTATATACTGTACGTTTATAATTTTTTTTAGGGTTAGTACTATTGATAACTGAGGCGTTACTTGTTTCGGAGTTCTGTACCCGATCAAGTTGATTTGGTGGCCTGGTAAAAAAAAAAGTTGATTTGGTGGCACTCATAACCTCTTGGGCCAAGGCATGGGCTTTCAGCTTTTTGGCTGGGCTTTTGAAAGACGCTCTGAACCTCCCCTTAAAAAAAAGTGCAGGACGCTCTAAACCCCCCTCCAAGCCTCCAAGGACAATAACAGAGCAGGAAATCCCTAACCCCCTCTCCACGGCGAAGACATCCCGGCGGCGATGGCGGCGGCCGCGGCAAGGTCCGGATCCCGGCGCCTGTTTTCCATCGCAGCCTTCGTGCCACGGAAGCTGCCGATCCCTCCCCCCAAGGCCGACGCCCTTCCCAACCTCTTCGTTCGCGGTACGATTCTCTCTTCCCCTTTCCCGTCGTCCTTTTCTTCCCTGTACTGTAGCCACTCTCAGGCGTCGCTTGCTTCTACAGAATTTGTTCCTAGTAGGCCAATAACATAGTATTAGTCTCGCATCTTTCCCAAATCGACTGAGTCAGGTAGCTCCCTAATTGGCTGGGGAGGTTCTTAAGCTAGGGCTTATTTATCAGTCCAAATATTCGATTATCTTGACTTGAGACCGATAATTTTGGTTCTTGCTTGCTCTAGTTGTACACTCGATAAACTTTATAACATTGAAGTAATGGAACCAAAAAACACTTTACTGTGTACGGATTTAAAAAGCTAGTCCAGTTATATCAACACCCTGGTAAGCAGCATTTAAAGTTATTGCAGTTATAGTGCTGTGAATCTTCAATTTACAGAAGTCATAGCTAAATTGTTGAATGCTCTGATCTTGTTCGATCAATGAAAAGAGAGCTTATAGTTCCCCTTCCAAGTTTCAAAAAAAAAAAGGTTCACCTTTCCCTATTTCCTGTCATCTGTTACAGTTAGAAGTTTATAGTTGTTGCCCCTTTTGGGTTGTTTCCTGTCATGTTAACCTTCTGGTGTACACATCATCTGGATTCTCATACATTTGCAATGATGTATAGGGTTAAGCAAGCAGACAACAATTGGTGGACTTAGGGAAGCTTTTATAAAGTCTGGTGAAGCTGCACATGGTATGTTTTTCTTATACATTGGAACATTGTTATTCTTCCCATGCTTGCACTCGTGCATTATTTCTTCTGATAGAATTGAAGACTAAAGTATAGTGAGAAGCACATACTTTAGCAGAACACAGTAATTTTTTCCTTAAGTTCATGAAATATACTACTCCCCCCTGTCCCAAATTAACTGACGCAGATTTGTCTAGATTTGAATGTATCTACACACTAAAACAGTAGATACATGCGTATCTAGACAAATCTGCGTCAATTAATTTGGGACGGAGGGAATATTCATTTCTGCCAGAAGAACTATTGAGCAGATATATCTTCTAGTTAAGATTTTGTTGTTTCATCATAGCTATAAATAATCTAGGATGTAATGGAATTATGGAACATTCATATATTACCATGTGTCCATGCATAATTTATGTCTTAAATGTGTGGAATCTTTTCATTTTTACCAGAAGAATCATTAGAAATAGCTTCTGTATACCTGTTTAGTGAATCTTTGTTGCAAATATTTGACTGTTGCAATACTAGCATAAGATAATCTTCCATCCATCAAACCTACAACAACAACAACAACAACTGAGCCTTTTGTCCCAAGCAAGTTGGGGTAGGCTAGATATGAAACCCAAGCAGAAACTCGAGAAAAAAGCAAGTCAAAGCAGAAACTAGTAGAAGCACAAGTAAATAAAAGAACAAAAAGAGTAAATCAAGGTTCCATCCATCAAACCTGCTAAAATGAAATGTTTAGAATTGACAATTTCTCAAAATGAGAACTCCAAATAAAAACCTGTTTGCCTTGTCCAGTAAACTAATGATAGATGGATACCAACATATGTTTATTCTGCCTGTTCTGTCCTTCAGTTAAGTTGGGTCAATCCATGTTACTTTGTTCTCTATTTTGATTCTAAAGATGTTAAAATAACGTAAGTTTTTGTTTACTCTGATGTAAATCGGGACTAACGGTTCTTTTCATTTTTGTGCATCCTATGGACCTTTTTTAATGCTGATGGGATTTTCTTTTGGCAAACATTCCAGCATCATCTTTAAAAAATTCAAGGTGGTATATGATCAAGTCAAATCGTTCAGATTCTCTGACAGTGCGTAAAGAGTGCCGCAAAGTACTTCCTTCTTCAATAAGGCCATCTGCATCTTACTCCACACAAGCTTCAGAAAACAAACCAACGCAGGTTTGTTAGTTCTGTTTTGCTGATTATTCAATACCAGTTCCTTCTATATTTTCTTGCTTGTGGTGACTCTTGGTATAATTTTGAGCAGTGACAGTGTGGTCCATTTTTTTGAATATGCTACTATGAATTGTCTTCGTACTGTGGAATATAGGAATTTATTAACCATGCCATGTTGTGACCATTTTCAGTAGTAACTAATGATCACTCTTGCATACATGCATGAGCTTTAATATGTTTCTTTTCGTTTTCGTAAGTTTGATTAATGTATATGCATTAGCCCCTGTAGTGCGGTTTTGAATTTATGTTTTTCTGAATAGATTGTTAGGGGTTATTCAACTGCTATTGAAATGCATATACTGAAAAGATTATCTTTGTCATATCAGTTTAGGTAATTTCTAGGTGCTTTAACGTCTTCTTGGTTCATTATCTCAATGTGGTGATATCCTCGACTAAGCTCTTCATTTTACCTGCACCAGATTTCTTAAGGCATGAATTATTGATCCGATAGGACAAACTAATTCGGTGACACACAGACTATAGTTTATCAGAAAGTCTCGAGTCTTGTCTGTTCTCTTCTTGCTATCCATTTTTAGAACATTTTGCTGTAGAAGAGCTGAGTATTGTTTATTTACTCTATCAATAGTAATAACCCAAGACCTTTTTTTCTGCCTTTGAGGCCCATTTTTCATGCATATCTCCACCAACACTGTAAATTATCAGTAAACTTTACTAGTTGTTTTCTGTTTCCTATTTCATGAATAAAAATTTCCTTCATGCCGGGTTATTCTTTTACTGCTTATAGAAGACTGCCCTCTTTATCCTCAGGAGAGAACAGACTTGCAAACAGTTGAAGATCCCTTTGATTCCCCTACCTATAATATACCTGAGAAGCCAGTGACATTTGCTGAGGGGGCCTCTTACAGTGTTGTAATACTCGCTGGGCTCGGAGTTGCTGCGATGGCGGGATATGCTGTTTTCAAAGAGCTTATATTTGAACCTAAAGAGTATGTTTTTTTTTTTTGCATTCTTTTAATTGAACTTCCGGATGCCAAATAGCACAATTTGCAAGAAACTTGGTAATAGATATGGACATGTTTAGTTCAAAGCCACACATTTGCCGAACTGCGCCACAAGTGTCGCAGCTGTTTGTTTCACTGCCACAGTTATGGCATGCCACACCTTCGTAGGAGCCTTCCCCACCTGTTATCGGCCTATACTTTCGCCAAATCTTGCCACAGTTGCGGTGGCCAATTTCTTGGCCACACTTTTTATGGATTGCCACAACTTAGTAGAGAAGACATACACTTGTTATTTAGAGAAGTCCTACAAGCTACTCAATCCGTTCACTAATACTCCCTCTGTTCCAAAATATAAGATGTTTTGGTCGTTTTTGAAACACATGTATCTAGATGCGTTTGAGTGTGTAGATTCACTTATTTTGCTCCGAACCTACTCGCTAAAAGTTGTCTAGATACATCTTTTTTAGAAAAAGACTAAAACATCTTCTATTTTGTAACGGGGGGAGTATCAGATGTTTTGGCAAACTAACTTTGTTCGTTGAAACATCTTATATTAATGAACAAAGGAAGTATCTTCCAATAGCATCTAATTGTTGGGAATATGTCCAAGCACTAAGAAATGCTACATCAGGCAGGCGCTAAATTTGCGTTGTCTCCATGTGGATTCTTGATTTTATTTGGCTCTGCTCCCCTATTTCACTTACAAGTAGAATCATGATTTTTTTGGCTCACTTCCCCAACCCTCCACTGTGAACTTGCTGGTACACCAATTTACCTTGTCCTCGGTATTGGCTTCGATGGCACAATGCACATTACCTTATGGCTAACAAATACTTAACGCTACATCTGTGAATTGTACAAATTTATGGCAGCTAAAGTTATGTGTTATCTGGGTTCCTCTTGGTCATTTTATTACCACATGTGTATGCTATTTCTTCCCTTGGTTTTGTGCTTTTGTTCCACGCCCCATCACTTGTTGATATACTAGATGCTCCAAACCTGCAGCAAACTATGCGCTCTTTCATAACCATGTTTGTTCTTGTTGCCTTATGGTTAGATATCCCTATGTGGTTTACGACATTCATTTTTCTGGAAAATGCCTGTGGTATCCCTGTGCAATCTGAATAGGACATTGCTTAATGTTGCTATTATCATACAGGTACAAGATTTTTGGGAAAGCTCTAGCAAGGGTTCAGAGTGATAGTCAGGTTTGTGGGTGTTAGTGTTATTTCTATCTTCCCCTGGCATGCTGTTGTTCCTCTCTTAGTATACTTTGTATATTCACATGATTTTTCAGGTTACGGCCAAAATTGGTTACCCCATTACTGGTTATGGTACGGAATCCAGAAACCGTGCAGCTCGGCAGCGCATTCAAAACAGGGTTTGGACAGATGAGGACGGCGTTGAACATGTGGAGGTAGCATAAATTCCTGTCTCTACTCTCTACTGCTGTCCGTTCTTTAATTATGCTGCTTACTTGTGCATCAAGATTAAGGTAGCTAAGTCGATGAAAACGGACAAGTTTGCAGTGAGGAGCTGCAACATTAGTGTGGCACTTCCTCTCTGACAGTTCATTAGCAGCATTGTGGCAGCGAGCCAATGCCTTGCTTGCGAAGGATAACATAGGGAGAGGAACAAAGATGAGAGCTAACAGGAATTTACCAAAATGAGTCCGACTCATGATTAACAGTAATACTTACAAGTAAAGAGATTTTTAATATGTAATGGACCTTGGCAAGTTTATATGCTTTCAGATGATGCTTTGCTAATTGGGAAAGGGGCACTCGGATGACATTTGATATGAATTTTTGCACTTAATATAGTTGTATTGCAGCTCTTTGAATTTGGTTGCTCAGTTGAAATTCACATGCATAATTTCAGGTAGGCTTCCATATCCGAGGGCCACATGGAGCTGGAAAGGTGTTTGCTGAGATGTTTAAAGATAGCTCTGACAGGACATGGAAGTTCACATTTCTTCTTGTCGAGATCACGTCACCGCGTCACGCACAGATGATGTTAGAATCTTACATCCCAGCATAAGGATGCAAGAGACAAAATCAGCTAGCAGCAATACTTTTGCTTACATCCTGTCTCCTGAATTTTGATTTTCCCAAAAGCATAAGTAGGAGGAAGATGAACTATCAAGCTGCTGATCATCTGTAGCATCTTAGATATGGTGTACCGTGAAAGGACCGTGATGTTTACTTTGGAAATTTAGCTGAAACCTCAGATGGTTTTAGTCTCATTTCCTTTGGAAATTTAGCTGAAACCTCAGATGGTTTTAGTCTCATTTCCTTTAGGTCAGATAGTTTAACGTAGTCTATGGGTTTTCATCCAAACCTCTGATGATATCCAAATAGCAATAATATGTACGTATTTTATTACATTTAAATTTTCTTTCAAGCCTGAAGTTCCATGGTATGCGCATGAAGTGATCACCCCCCATACAAGTAATATGCCAGCTGACTCTTTAGTTGATCTTGTGACCCAAGTAATGATTGATGTTTCGTTAGCATAGCTAACTCAGTGAACTGCAGTCCTTAACAGAATTTTATCTGAAAAAACAGCTTGGACTTTGGAAAATTTGGGAAGTCCTGTACACGTTTTCGCAACATGCAGGTGCGAATTTATCCTTGTTATCTCTTTTGTCAACTTGGGGTGACATGGAGTAAGTTTCTACCCAATATGATTTATAATTTTCCAAAACATAAATGTGTGTACCTGTCCCCTCTCACGGTCTTGTCCTCGCGCCAACGTGTATAAAAGGAACTTATACCATATAGAACAAATTGCTCGTGTCTTACGACTAATTTTTTCAATCAAATATATCGCTCCTTCGATACATATTAGTTGTCTTATTGTACTAAATCAGCAACAACTAATCTTCTTCCCGGCGTCAATGACAGTATTATAAAATTATAGTTCTATAAATACGGTTTTTCAGATCTGACTTCACCAAATCGATTTTTGAGTTTTCTTCATGGTTGCCGCGAGGATTACCCTCGCAATATTTGTCCTGGCTGCCACGTCCTCGACAATGGTGGTTCGCAGTGACGTCGACCAGGCTGTTCGGTTATTTTTGGCTGGAATACTAGCGTTGGTACTCTTGCCGATGTTGATTGATTACTCTAATGGTTGTGCGCGGACACATAGCCTTAGCTGCGGCTCAAATTAAAATTATGGGAGAACCTTCATTGGTATTTACTAGCTAAATATCCGTGCGTTGCCACGGTCTATTAATTTTCTTATTAAAAATTTATATTTTGTTTCGTATGATTTAGTTACGTGTTTTGGGCGTTAAATGGGATTACTTGAACTCATATTAATTTTCTTATTAAAAATTTATATTTTGTTTCGTATGATTTAGTTACGTGTTTTAGGCGTTAAATGGGATTACTTGAACCATGTAGAGCTTCTTTTATTACTCATATTACACATCTAACGCCGTTTCCGGTGTATGCATGTGCGTTACCGCATGGTCTCAAAGTTTTTTCATTGTTATCGTTCAAAAGTATATTATATGCCAGGGGTAATTTAACTAATCCTTGTGTATTAAGAAGGATGTCGCAAATTTATCAAAATATGGATGAATCTATATAGTCCTTGCATCCTAAAATAATTGATTTGGGTTTGTCGAGATTCATATGTATCTATATACAACAGGTTTAGATGCGTACGAATCTAGACAAATCCAAGTCGCTTATTTTGGGACGGAGGGAGTACTAAATAATGTCGATGTACATCTGGTATTAAAAATCAAGTTTTCTTTCTTTTGGGTAGGGAAAAAGTTTTTTTTTAATAATACAAATTATTTAATCAATATCACGAATAATACAAAAAATTAGGAATTTTGAAAAGTAGTGTGGTCTCGGTAGTTGAACCACCGATGGGTAATTCCTCATCGGTAGTTGAACTACCGACAGGTACTAATCGGTGTTTGAACCACCAATAGGCCGGCCGGCGACGCAGGGTGGTGCATTTGTCGAGTGCTTATCCGTGGTTCAAACACCGATTAGTACCTGTCGGTAGTTCAACCACCGACGAGTACTTGTCGGTGGTTCAAGTACCGAGATCGTGCTACTTTTTAAAATTTCTAATTTTTGTATTATTGGTGATATTATTTAAATATTTCGTATTATTTAAAAAAATTACCCGGAAAGAGAGGCATTCTATAAGGATATAGGTACCATAAATAATTATGATCGATTTAGGCACAATCATACCAAACCGGTACCAAAGAGAGCTCCCTCAAGGAGAGAAGGCGTCGGCTGCAACCCAACTAGGGTTTCTTCCCTCCACCGATGACGCCATCGGTTCGTCCCGTCTCCGGTGGACTTAGGGCCTTGGAGACGTGGCGGACCATGGCCTCTCGCCGGCGGAAGGTCTCAGTGTTTCGTCTAGACTGTTTTCAGTGTCTTTTTAGAATATTGAGGCGGCGGCTACGTCCTAAAGTCAGAATAAGGTCCTCCCCGTCCTATCCTCGCTCTGTTGGTGCATCTAGCATCGGTGGAGGACGTGTAGAGTCGTGTGTCCGATGGATCCCTTGGGATTCGGTCGTTTTTCGTATCCGTTGGTATGGTTTGAGGCCAATATCTTCTGATCTACGTTTGTCCGGCGATGGTTGCTGCTCTGGTATGCTGGTCCTTTGGGGCCTTAGCACGACGACTTCCCGTTCGTCTACTACAACAAGCTCTACTACGACAAGCTTTTCCCGGCTCCGGCGATAGAGGGGCGAGGACGACGGCGCGCCTTCGGCTCATGCCAGTGTTTGTAGTCGTCGCTAGGTGGTCCATTGACCTATTTGTAATTTTTATTACTTTTAGGACTCTTTGTACTGGTGTTGATGATTATTAATAGATCGGTGGAATTTCCCAAAAAATAAATAATTATGATCGGTTTAACTTACAATTTGATACAAACTTTGCACCCATCTGAACGCATCTGAACGTGCAAGCAAACATATCAAGTACTACTATAGCCAGACTACTCCCAGGTCCTAGCGAGCCCGCCGAACGAAATCCTTCTTCTGCGAAGCGGAAAAAAAATCCCCTTTTCCCACTCCCGGTGAGCAAGATGGAGCAAATTTGAGTGCCATGATTTGATCACCAAATCAAACTGCCGGCACCCACGAGTGATGCCCAATCTTCTTCCACGGTCATGTACGACCTCTTTGTCGGATCTCTCTCCACACATACCACAATATTTGCCGTCGTCGATCCGGACCTGCTAGTCGTGCGCTCATGGGAACCCACCTGCGGTGGACTGCAGGCTTCTCGTTGTTGGTTCCTCACCGTCCAGGCCAACTACCTCGGACATGTTTTCTAGGCGCAAACCACCTGACATGGCTAGCCATCTTCCAGATTTGATGAAGCATGAAACTCTGCCTGACAACCTCGCATCTGACAAAAATCAAACTGTAACCAAATATAGTCCCTGCCGGCAACGGAGCTCGTGGCCTGGCAACAGGGTGGGATTCCATCGTCAACCATCACGTCCTACGCGTCCCCGAGCTCTCTACCTCACCGGCTACCGCTCGACTCCCTCCTCTGTCCCCAACCCCGAGGGGAGCCCCCTGATCCGGGCGCGCCGGACAACTACCTCATCCCCTACGAAAGCGTTGGCCTTCGTCGACCTCGCCCCTCTGCCTCCACCAAGTCGCGCCGCCGCTCGACCCAGCAGCTCTGCCCCGCCGCTCGCCTCCCTGCTCTGTCCCCAACCCCTACGGGAGCCTGATGTCTATGTACTTCTATTCTTGTAGACAGTTGTTGGGCCTCCAAGTGCAGAGGTTTATAGAACAGCAGCAAGTTTCTCTTAGGTGGATTACCCAAGGTTTATCAAACTCAGGGAGGAAGTGGTCAAAGGTATCCCTCTCAAGCAACCCTACAATCAAGATATAAGAAGTCTCTTGTGTCCCCAACACACCCAATACACTTTTCAGGTGTATAGGTGCACTAGTTCGGCGAAGAGATAGTAAAATACAAGTGGTATGGATATAAGACAATGGTGCCAGAAAATAGCTTTGATAGCGTGGAAGAGACTAAAGGCAAACTGAAATAAAGATGGAAGCAAGCAAACATGTAACAGATCTAGTTGCAAACGGTGTTTCAATGCTTAGAAACAAGGCCTAGGGTTCATACTTTCACTAGTGAACACTCTCATATAAATATCTTCTCTTTATGATACTACTCTAAACTACTCTCTGGTTGGACACTCTAATCCATGGTAGGGATATAACAACACACCTCAAAGTTCACTTTCCCATCTAGATAACCACATACTGTCACCTTGAGCACTAGATGGTTCCAACAAACACCACAATTTCATAGAGACATCCAACTCCAAATATAACTCATAACAAATATTTGTAATCTCTAGCCTAAGTGCCACCATGGTGTGCACGCTGTCACTTTCACACACATGGGGAGAGCAGAGATCTATTAAAGCACTTGAGTAGCAAGGTAAATCTACTTGATTATAAAGCTCATGATCACAATATGATCATGCATAGAGAGAGAGATGAACACATAGCTACCGGTAGAACCCTTAGTCTCGAGGAAGAACTACTCCCTCATCATCCTGGGAATCAGCAACGGTGATGGAGATCGATGGAGATGACGGTGAAGATGGTGAAGAGGCGGCAACTGCGCGGAGGACTCCTTCCCTGCCGCCGGTATCACAGGGGAGCACCGCCCCTTAGCGCCCTTCCTTCATGGCTTCTTGGGAGCCCTTCCCATGGAGATGGGATCCATGGGGGAGGCAAAAACGTGGCTGCAAATTCGTGGGTGGAGGTGTCTCCCACGAATTAGGTTTCCTCCCTTTATATAGCTTCTCGGATTTCCGTCACCCCATCTTGGGCTGCAGTAAATCGGGCCTAGCAGGCCCATCCGGACTCGGAATCAGCTAAATTTTATGTCCAAGACGTTTGTCGCGAAATTTCCAACAACTTTGTAGTTTAAGAGTTTTCCGTTTAACGCCGTCTTTGACCCGAAACGTGACTATCTTCAAAAAGAGTTCTGATACAGATTTCTGGAAAATCCCAATTTGACTCCAACAAGGTTTCCACTTGTATTCTTGGTAATTCCTACACATCAAAGTGTAAAACAAGAACATTGTGCACTCTTGCAACTATTAGTAGGTTAGTCCAAATAAATCATAAACTTTATATAAAAAGGAGTATCAAAAGCATATTATTAGCATGAAACCATAAAAAAATTATAGATATGTTATGGACGTATCAACACCCCCAAGCTTAGTTCCTGCTCGTCTTCGAGTAGGTAAACGATAAAAACAATATAATTTTTGAGGTGACACGCAGGCCAACACAATCTTGATCATTATTGTAAAATCATTGATAGCTAGGATCAAGGTACTCTAAACATGAACATGAAAGATAGAGTTCTAACAATAAGACATATCAACTATGTTATAACATGAAATGATACAAACAAAGATCATAAATAACAATGCTTTGCAAGACGTTTGTTTGTTTCACATATAGAAAGCATAATGAGAATGGTATTCAGCTTGTCCCTCATAGTGTAGCAAAACATAAATGCATAGGTGTAACACCCTCAGAATCGGCCCTATGCAAGTTTCAGCGCTTCCCGCCAAACCCGCATAGGAACGATTCAAAGGTGCCCACCAGGCACTTTCGTGCGGGTGGAAACGAAGTAATAACATTACACAACAGTCCTTGATGGGACCCACAGAACAGATATATATACAACAGCGACTCAAGGAGTCAAGAATACAGATATACAGTACAAAGATCCAAATCACCTTGAAAATGATATAGCGTCCGACTACGGACAAGATGCAAATGGGGCTAAGAGCCCTGAAGAATAACCAATGGCGTCCATAACCCTGCCCAGGCCAAGCCAGAAGGGTAACCCTGCTAACGACGGCGATCTCAAACCTGCTAAACAAAAGGGGTGCCGACAAAGGGCAAAGGAAAAAGAGGAGCGTCAGTACTGAGGCCAGTACACGGCGAGACTAGAATTCGGCGGTCCTCGCCTACATAGGTATGGTGGTCTGCAGCGGCAGCGCGGCATGCACTAAACAACCTATAGAGACTCGAGATAACTGTCGGCTATCAAAGAGGGATAAGAAGGACCTATTCGAAACCAACCTGACACTACCACCAAACAAACCCATCCTGGTATTTCCCCTCGATACCAACCGAGAAGTCAACCGAGGAACTCACACAGTTGGCAGTTTTAGTTATTCCGTTATAGTTGCGGCAATTACTAGTCAAATGTAGATAGTCATCCTGATAAAATAAGCAGTGGGCAGTTTTAATTAACCATTCCGTTGTAGTTGCGTCACTTACTAGTCAAATACAATTAGCATGAGATATCCCAAAACCCAGCAGTTGTTGGTACTTTTATTTAGCCATTCCGTTGCAGTGAAGCTGATTACTAGTCATATCGGATACAAGTCAATTTATAACAGTAAACTTTAGTTATAGTTGTCTATGATCGAGACCTGTGCTCCAAGTCGTCCATAACCGCGGACACGGCTTCTCGAAAAGATTTAACCCTGCAGGGGTGCACCAAAGTATCCACACGCACTTCGACCCTTTTTGCCAGATCAGTTAACATACACCCATCGGTATGTCGGCGGGGCCTAAGTCATGACGTTTCCCAGACCCAAAGCAAGCACGGGGGGCCACCCCACTAAGTCTACCCGCAACGAAGTCGGCCGGTCTCCGAGACGGACTCAGGGTTTGCGTCAGTGGCTGTAAACGACGGGGAACCCAAAACTGGGATTGTCGATACCGCGAAAACACTCCGCTTTCCTAAACAGTACAGGTGCTATCCATCGCACAATTTAAATAAAGCAGTAAAGCATGGCATAAGTACATAATAGTAATAAAGCCCCAAACTACTTGTGGCCCCCAGTACAGTACTTTGAAATCAGGTACTAAATCGATGGGGTGCCCATACATCCCACATGTGGTTAGCGCGCTCGATCTCGGAACAGGTGTCAAGAACTCGGGGTCCTACGGGACACCAGTGAGCGGTCGGAAACCAAATATTGTCTATCACCCACCGGTGCCTCTGCATTTAGCTACTTCAATTTTAGTTGTTAAACAGTAATTAAAGTAAACGATAATTAAAGCCACAATCATCTCCAACACTAAACATGCGGCAAGACTCCAACAACTGTGGTAATCGACAAAGACTGAGCAAGCGACTACGACGCGCAGGTCCAACTATCTACCAAACAACAGGTAATAGGAGGTGTCCAAGGCAATATAAGGCTGCACGGGATATCACGGGTACGAAAACTAGAGCATCGCAACACAGATAGCAATAGATCAACAGGAGGGAGTAAATACTATAAAAGTAAGATAGGTAGAAAGGGGGAGGTGCTCGCCTGAAAACATTGCCGAAGATTCATCCGAAGATCGGGGCGAAGCTCACATCAACTCATCGATCTTATCCGCGAAGAAGCAAAGCACTAGAAGAAACACCGGATGCACTATTTAATACTACGGCAAAAGATCGGGCATGATGCATGTATGATGTATGACATGGCAAAGCTGCGATGCAATTAGGTCATATTAAGCGGAACCGGGGTCCCGACAATTAAATATATGGTTCAAGTTATTTAGATACCCCGCAATTTAAATGTTGCATTATTAAGACAAAAGATAGCACCGGTTCGCTACACAAATTTAAATGGAGCCAATATAAGACTAGATTTGCCCGCATATGGGCCCCATATTTAATTATAAGGTGAATCGGCATAATGCCCCCAAACCCACAACATGTATGCAAGTATGACAATAATATGCAACAAGTTTTATATAAAGCATTTATTAAAATAGGGCTCGGGAAAAGGTTCACACATTAGGGTTCGGCGAACTTGGGCTCCGAGGGGTTCGGGGTCGGTCTCAGGGTCTGGATCTGGGGTTCGGTCTCGGCAGGATCGTTCTCGGATAACGGAAAGTCGAACTTGTCGCATCCGAAAAGGAGGACTTGGTTGGCGTCGGGGCGCATCGGATTCGTCCTGGTCGGTGTCGATCTTATCGTCGCGAAGATCTTGTCGGGTCCGCGCCATCGAGTCGGTCTTGGCATCTGGCTGAAGTACTTGGCGTATCCGAGATGAAGCGCTTATCGTTCCATGTGGCGGTCTTGGCGTCCGAGCGACGATCTTGTCGCATCCGCGGTCGTAGGTCCCTGTCGTCGGTCTTGTCGTTACACCGTGGAGATCTGGTCGTCGGCGCACTCAGGGTTTCGGGGATCGGTCTTCGGGTCCATGAGGAAGATCGTGTCGTGCCAAGGGGTTTGGCAACACCGGATCCATGGATCAGGGTCTTCGGGTCCGGATCTTCGGTTTTGTCCCTCGGGTCCGTGTAGACGGCCATGGCGGACTTGAATGGATCGATGGTCTCCGGATGGTCTTGTCGACGACACCCGATGACCTAGTCCAGCTTCTCGTTCCCGCCCACCAACAGGTTGCGGCCGAGGTCGTGGTACCCATCAACATCAGCATCTGCACCACATCACATCCGGAGGCTAACACTGTGTACAAACGGGAGCAACAACCCCATGGCATCAATACCAAAAAGGCCACACAAGCACAAAGCCAAACACTTCGAGGATCCCGGCGTTGAACACCTGCAGGGTATGCTCGGGCTTGGTCTCGGAGAAGCTCGTGGCGCTGGTATGGCGCGCGAGGCATCGGACTCGTCGGGCTTGACTCGAGCTGGGTCGAGGCCGGCGCAGGGATGATTGACCAAGGTGGGAGGAAGAGGGGCCTGTGCGGGCGGAAAAAAGTCCACCAGCGGCATACCGAGGACGTGGTGAAGGTGGCCGGCGTCGAGGGACTCGCGCGGGCGGCCGCGGGGAGGCGCAGAGAGGCGAGGGGAACACCGGCGGCGGAGGCGCGCTCGCGGGGGAGGGTAGGGCCGCGGGCGAGGTCGGTGGGGACGACGGTGGGGCACGGACGAGGGAAGCCGAGGCAAGGAGGAGCGAGAGAGGAGGCACGGGCGCGACCGGCCGGCGAGGCGGTGGTTGGCGGTGGCGGAGGACGCGGTCGACGGAGGGGAGGGCATGGCCGGTCTCGAGGGAGGCGGCGGCCGGCGTGCGGAGGCAGCAGAGGGGAGGCGCGGGGTCGGCGCAGAGAGACACAAGGGCGGGCGACAGGCGACAGAGCAAAGGGCAAGCGGGCGGCCGACGGGGTGGAGATCGACGGGAGGGAGCGGGGCCTGCAGCGGAAGGAGGGAGACGCGGGGGAAGACGAGGTGGGGGAGGGAAGCAACGGGGAAGGCGTGCCTGGGGCGGTGGGCCACGCGGGGTGGGGTGGGGCTGGGGAGAGGACAGGTGGGGTGGGGCCAGAGGGAGAGAGAGACAGAGCTAGGAGGGGTAGGGCAGGCTGTGTGGCGTGCGGGTGTGATGTGTAGGGTGAGGTGGAGGGGAAAAGGGTGGGGGTGGTGAGGTGGCGGCAGGGGATTGGAGGGAGTGAGGTGGCTGAAGGGTGGGGTAGATTAGGTTGGGTGGAAAAAGGGTTTAGGGTAGACTGGTTTTGTACTGGGGGTGGCCGACTGGGTCGGAGCGGCCCGGTTTAGCTGCCCCCTAAAAAAAAAAAATTTAATATTTAAAACAGGGCTTTTGCAAACCGTGGTGACAAACAAAATAATCCGGAGACCCGGGTTTTACTTTAAATAAAGACGGGAGTATTCAGAAAACAAAACTAGGCGTTTCGAAAATAGTTTAGACAAAAACCATGCATGATGATGACGATGCTCAAATGCAATGTGGCATGATGACATGAGCATGCGGTCATGATGATGCAATGCACAAAAATAACGCGATTTTCTAGTAGTGGTTTTGGCGGGGCGCCACAATAGGACACCTTCAAAGTTCATAAGGGTGACTAGATACAAGTAGTTTAAGAACAAGCAATATCAAAGTTATGCATCGATCAACAAGTCTTGGGACAATGCACATTAAACTAAGAATGGCCACTATGCTCTCTCAATAGGTGCATAAATATAGAAGATGGAGACTCAACATAAAAGTAAAAGAAAGGCCTTCATAGAAGGGAAGCAGGGATTCAAGTCTCATAAAGAGCTTCCAAAAATTATGGTACTTATTAGCTTTCAGCTCTCATTGCCCCTATCATAAGCATCTTGAAGTGATTAAGGTTAAAGTGAACAAACCATGGAGTATATGCTTGACAAAGTATAAGTTGGAAATCTCATGTCCCTTGAATACGAGGGCCGCTCCTCATACTACTCAAGTTTAGTTACCAGTAAGTTCTTGTCATAGTAAGTACATGTGTATCATAGAGAACCGCCAACGCGGTACCCCTTGCCCGATGATACGGAAGAATCCCCATATCAAAATGACAAGGCAAGCAGACAACGAGCATCTCAACAATCTTCTTATTTACCATGGGAAAATGGTGCTTTTTTCTTTCTTTCCTCTTTTCTCATCTCTTTTTTTTCTTTTTTTTCTCCTTTTCTCTTTTTCTCAAATCTCTATCTCTTTTTTAAGAAGAATGCTTCATAGATTGCTCATTATGGTTACGCTGCAGGTTTCCACCATGATTAGGCATGGATTAGACCAGCGGCCCAGACGTTTCTCTAACACACATACATAACTCCATGGACTTACAAGATCCCCTTTCATTTCACACCGACGACATCCATAGACAAAAGAGCATGATATCAACTAGGTACAATGTACAAGTACAATGTTGAAAGCGTTCCCCATGACAACATGGTTCTGCTAATCCCTAACATATAAGTGCAAGCATATACAACATAGACGACACAATGGTTCAAGTTTATTAGGGGAAAGAAAAGTAAAGTGTGCCATCAAGTTCGTGAGAGCTTGAATCACTAGTTTTCTCATAACAAGTTTAATTCGGAAGGTAGACAAAAGCATGAATATACTTGGAATAGAAAATGCTAATAGGTAGGTATGGTGGACTCTTTGGAATAACTTGGTTTTATTTGGAGTTGGATGCATGAGTGGAACTCATACTTGGTTATGGAGGCTAGCAAAAGACTGGGAGCGACCAACTAAGAGAGCAATAATGGCCATAATCATGCAAAGCGACAAAACATCATTAATTAAAGCATAAAGTGATATCACAAGTCGAAAACTAAAGGATCATAAAGGCTATGGTGACTTGGGATAGTCATAACATGGTGTGAGCATGCGCCAAGTCAACCCAAATAAAGCATCAAAGGAGAATACCACAATACTATGCTTATATGCTAAAACAACGCATGATTCTTTCAAGGCATATTAAGCAATCTCAATTGTTTATAACATGTCATGCTACAACAAAGATCACTAAGTATAAATCCAAAACAATATCAAGCATGACATGACAAAGCATAGGCCACAGTCAAAAACAAGCTCCTTTTACCACTTAAGCCTGAACTTTTCCTACTCTTTTCCAACACCAATCGACTTATTTGAAACAACTCACAAAGATAATGATAAATAAAGATCAGTGAGCTTGTATCACAAATCCACAAAGAAGAACTAAAAAGTTCTAAGCTAAAAGCACAAGAAAACTAAGGCTAAACATAGTGCTAGCAAAAGTGAACACTCACAAAACAATAAGAATGAAAACTAGAGTGTTCTAAACAATGAAAGCAGAGTGTGTCTCTCTCCAAAAGAAGTGCTGGGATACAACCAACTTATTCAAGCAAACTAAGAAAACCAAGCAAACGAAAACCAAAAACAAAAATGAAGACGCTCCAAGAACACAACTGTGGATGAAACAATAAAAAATGAAGTGTTTGGAAGAAACCTGGGATTTTTATTGATGAAGAAGGGGATGCCTTGGGAATTCCCAAGCTTTGACTCTTATACTTCTTGGATATTTCTTGGGGCGACACGCATGGCATTCCCAAGCTCGAGCTTTAGTCCATTCTTCATCTCATTACATCATTCTCTCCATACACCTGAAATTTTTCCTTCATACAAAACTTCACACAATCTTTATTAGCAACATTAGTGTACTCAAGATAATAAGTCTTTGTGTTCAGTTTCAACACCAATAAAACTTCCATTAAAACACAAGATACTGTAGCACTTCCCTCAAAAAGCTCAATTCCCCAAAAAGAACCCAAAAAGGAATCAACAAGAAGCAAATGCAAATAATGGCAGAAATCTGTCAAAACAGACCAGCAGGTAAAATCAAATTTTTTCGAAGACCTTCTATTGCTCAAATCAAAAAGTGTTGAACTAACAAAAGTTAGATAATAACCTGGGTAAGAAGAACAAAAATTCCTGCCTCAAAAGGACGTACAGAGATTTTACACGAATTTTTACACTGAAGCACAAAAATCTGTTTCGGGACAACAACTTTCCCAAGCATTACTTCTCTCTCATTAGAGGTTACTCTTGGCACAAAAAGCAAATAAAAAGGATAAGGAGCGGTTATTACTAAAGTAATAACTTTCAAGACTCATCTAAAACTTTTAGGTTATCTCCCAATAAATACTTTTCTTTAACGCCTTTAAGTTAGACATGACAGTTTGAGAAGATGCTCACATAAGAAATATGAATTGAGAGTAAAAAAGAGCATCAAGAAGCAAATATAAAACACATTTAAGTCTAACCCACTTCCTATGCATATGAATCTTATAAAGAAACGAGTCATGAAAGCACAAAGCAACAAGCATAGTAAAGCAAAACAAGTGCAACTTCAAGACTTTCAACATAAAGAGGGGAAACTTAATATTATTGAGATGCATAAAACCATGTTTCCCTCTCTCCTAATAACTTTCAGTAGCATCATGAATAAAATTAACAATATAACTATCATATGAAACATTCTTATCATGAGCCACATGCATAAAAGAATTAATACTCCCCACATAAACATAGTCATTCTTATTAATTGTAGTGGGAGTAAATTCAACAAAATAGCTATCATTATTATTCTCATCACCATAATCATCAAATATATGAGGCATATTGTAATCATAATTAATTTTCTCCTCAATAGTAGGTGGACTGAAAATATCATATTTATCATTGCAATCATCATATATTGGAGGCATAGTATCATCATAAGCAATAGAATAGTTATCTTCCAAAGTGTGTTCATTTGTAAACATATCATCATTGGAAGGAACATGGATAGTACTAATAGTGCAGCAATTATTAACGTCATCATTTTCAAAATTGGTACCGAAGAGATTTTCAATATCAAAAGTAGTGTGCTTTTCCCAATCATGATCACTACTATAGGTAACAGGCATAGGAATATCATCGAGTTCAGACTCATCAAAAACTATAATAGGAGCAACATGCTTAGGGGAAAATACCGTTTCCTCCCTCCTTTTACTCCTCCTCTTCTTCTTTTTCTTCTTCTCTTTAGGAGGGAGAGGCTTGAAAGGAAGCTTCTCCATATACCCTGGTTCATTGTTAGAGACAATAGAAGAAACTTTGGAGGATTCCTCCTTTTCATTAATAAAACCAAAATACATATTAGCCCTGACATATTTTGGTAAAATCTCATCATTTATAATATTTTGTATGTAAGTATTTGTGTGATAATTGTTGGAATTATGCCCTAGAGGCAATAATAAAGATGTTATTATTATAATTCTTGTTCATGATAAAGTTTATATCCCATGCTAGAATTGTATTAAGCGGAAACATTAATACTTGTGTGGTTTATGAACAACACCGTGTCCCTAGTACGCCTCTATGGACTAGCTCATTGATCAATGATGGTTAAGGTTTCCTAACCATAGACATGAGTTGTCGATTGATAATGAGATCATATCATTGGGAGAATGATATGGTGGACAGACCCAAACTAAGCAAAGCTATTAGATCGTTTCATCGTGTTCGTCTTTGCGAAGCTTTTCTCATGTCAAATATTGTATTCCTTAGACCATGAGATAATACAACTCCCTGGTATCGGAAGAAAGCTTTGAGGTCATCAAACGTCATCCTATGAGAGGGTGTCATAAAGGTGTCTCTCAGGTGATCGGAAAGTATCTGTTGGGTTGTGTGTATCGAGATGGAATTTGTCCCTCCCAAGTCGGAGAGATATACTTCGGGCCCACTCGGTAATCGATATCAACACCGCTTGCAAGCATGTGGTTAAGGAGTTAATCACAAAGTGATATCGGATTACGGAACGAGTAAAGTACTTGCTGTGAACGAGATTGAACTAGGTATGACGATACCGACGATCGAATCTCGGGCAAGTAAAATATCGCGAGACGAAGGGAATATATATATGGGATTGATTGAATCCTGGCATCGTGGTTCATCCGATATGATCATCGATGAATGTGTGGGAGTCAATATGGGTGCCCAGACCCCGCTGTTGATTATTGATAGAAGATCATGTCTGCATATTCTCGAACCCGCAGGGTCACACACTTAACGTGTCTCGACGCTAGGATAGATTGGATACTTGGTTTATGAATTTTTTGTTCGGAGTCTCGGATGGGATCCGGGACATCACGAGAGGTTCCGGAGTGGTCCGGAGAATAAGATTCATATAAGGCAGTGCAGTTTTTGGAGTTCGGAATTGTTCCGGGTTAATCGGTATTGTACCGGAAGCTTCTAGAACCTTCCGGAAGGGGACCAACGTGGCCCCACCTACCGGGAGGGGGCATGGGCCTATGAGGGAGTGTCCTGGCCGCATTGGGCCAGGGGCACAAGGCCCCATAGGGCCCAGCCGATCCTAGATAAGTTTAAACTCGTTTAAACTAGAGATAGGGTTTCTAGATAAGGGATAAGTTTAAACTCGTTTAAACTAGAGATAGGGTTTCTAGATAAGGGAGAGTTTAAATCGTTTAAACTAGAGATAGGCTTGGAGGATGGGCAAGGGCTGGCCGCACCCCTCCCCTCTATATATAGAGGGCTGGTGCGCCCCCTCCCCACACCACACACACACCTTCCTCCAAACCCTAGTAGCCCTGCTGCCCTCCTCTCTCCCTCCCGACTGTTTGTAGGCGAAGCCCTGCGGCAGAAATTCTCCACCTTATACACCACGCCGTCGTGTTGTAGATCCAATCCATCTCTCCACCCTACTTGCTGGTCCGAGGAAGGAGGAGACGTCGAGGTGCTGCACGTGTGCATCTCACGGAGGCACCGCCACTTGTGGTGCTAGATCGGATCGGATCGCGAGGAGGAGAAGCGAGTACGACTACATCACCCACGCTCGATTTAACGTTCACTGTAATCTTCAAGGGTATGAAGATCTAATCCAATCTCTCTCGTTGTTTGCATCTCCTAGATTAGATCTTGGCTTTCCTCTATTCGCTCAGAGAAAATTTTGATTTACTATGCTAAAACCCTTCATGGTATCGAGCTAGACCTATGCGTAGATGTGTTTCACGAGTAGAACGCAACATGGTTGTTGCGGGCATTGATGTTTTCTGTTGCAAGCCTCTTGTTTGTGTTCTTCTTATGGCGCGGGATAGTGAGATTGAAGCGGTCCAGGCCAACCTTACGCGACGCCGTTTCGAGACCGGCTCCGCACTTGACGCGTGTGGCTTGTTCCACACATGCGGCTGGTGGATGTCGTTTCTCTCACTATAGTTGTCATGGGATTAACACCGAGTTTGGCAACCATAATATCACCGCTGTGGCTTTCCGTAGGTAAAATCGTTTAGCATCTACTCCCATGAGCCACGAAACATGCAACAACAAAGTAGAGGCGCCTAACTTGTTTTTGCAGGAGTGTTTTCTGTGATATGGTATGGCCCAAGATGTGATGTATATTGTATGCGATGATCATGTTTTGTAATGTTTCACGACTTGCATGTCGATGAGTACACAACCGCATGAGCCATATGGTTGTCTTTATAATTGTGTATGACTCGAGTCAACTTCTTATACGCCATGTAATAGCTTTACTTTATCGCTAAGTAGTTAGCAATAGTTGTAGTTGCTATTCGTGGTGGAGGCAATCATGGTGGAGTGATGGAGATCATGCCGGAACGCACAAGATGGAGATCATTGCACGAAGATTGGCTATACCATGTCACATAAAGTTATATGCATGTGATGTTTATCCTTTTATGTATCTTATTATGCTTAGATCATGACGTAGCATTATAAGATGATTCCTCACTTAAAGATCAAGATAAAAACTGTGTTCTCCCAAGTATGCACCGCTATGGAAGTTCGTCGTGTCCAAGCATCACGTGATGATCGGGTGCTATAGACTCTACGCCACATACAACGGGTGCAAGCCGCTTTTGCACACGCCGGAAATGCTTGGGTCTAACTTGACGAGCCTAGCATGTACATGGCCTCGGAACACAAGAACCAAAAGGTTAAGCATGAGTCATATGAATGATATGATCGACACTTCGTTGTCCACCATTGAAACCACATCTCTTCTCGTGATGATCGGATTAGGTGTGGTGAATTTGGATCGTGTTCACTAAACAACTTGAGGGATGTTGAATTTAGTGGGAGTTCATCTAGTAATTTGATTAAGTTGAACTATTTATCATGAACATAGTCTAAATTGTACTTGCAAACACTGTAGATCACATGGCCAAGTCCAACTTCAACTTCAACGTTTTTGCTGAGAAAGAAAAGCTTAGAAACAATGGGTCTAACTTCACCAACTGGTTCCGCAATCTAAGAATCATTCTGTCTGGCGGACAAAAGGACTATGTCCTTGAGAAAGCGTTAGGTAACCCCTCAAATCAAGGCCGATCGATGAGAAAACTGTCTATCGGCGCAAGAAAGATGATTATGGTGTGATTAAGAGCACCATGTTGTTTGCTATGGAACCGAACTTCAAAATCGTTTTGAAAACTATCCCGGCCCTTTGAGATTCTCGAGGAGCTGAAAACCATGTTTCAGACTCAGCCCGCTCGAGAGATATGAGATCTCGAGAAGTTCTTTAATCGCAAGATGGAGGAAGGGAGTTCCGTTAGTGAGCACGCCATTAAGATGTCGGGCTACACTCAACGCCTTTGAGCAATCGGATCAAGAAGATTCCAGAGGAGCTCAAGATTGATGTGGTTCTGCAATCACTCCTCCCAGCTACAAAAGTTTTGTAGTGACTCATAATCAGATTGGTTCCATCGATACGATCACCGAGCTCTTCGCAAAGTCAAGGCTGCGAGGTGGACATCAAGAAGGATAATCATGTGTTGATGGTCAACAAGCCTCCTTCAAGAAAGGTAAAGGTGCAAAGAAGCCCTTCAAGAAAGGCGGGCAAGCGCGTTGCCTCGCTGAGAAGAAGCTCAAGTCTGGTCCCAAGCCGACATCGAGTGCTTCTATTGCAAGGACAAGGGTCATCGAAGTTTAATCGTCAAAGTACTTAGCGGACAAGAAGGCTGGCACCATCAAAGGTATATTTGATATACATGTTATTGATGTTTTCCTTACTAGCCCTCGTTGTAGTGCCCGGGTATTTGATCTGGTTCGGTTGCTAATATTTGTAACTCAAACAGAGCTACGGAATAGACGACGGCTTACGAGGATGAGGTGACGGCGCGCTGCTGGCAACGGATCAAGAGTTGATGTGATGGCCGCCGGACGCTCTCCTTAGTTTTACCTTCGGGATTAGTTTTAAACCTTAATAAATGTTATTATGTGCCTGCGTTGAGCATGAACATTATTTCCGGATCGTGTTTATTGCAAGACGGTTATTCATTTAAATCGGAGAATAATGGTTGTTCTATTTATATGAGTAACATCTTTTATGGTCATGCACCCTTGTGAATGGTTTATTTCTTCTAAATCTGAAAGGGATGAAACACACATCCATAACATTGAGGCTAAGAGATGCAAAGTAGATAGTGATAATACTACTTATTTGTGGCAATCTGCTCAGGTCATATTGGTGTAAAGCGCATGAAGAAACTCCATTCTGATGGACTTTTGGAGTCTCTTGATTTTGAATCATTTGACACATGCGAACCATGCCTCATGGGCAAGATGATCAAAACCCCGTTCTCCGGTTTGATGGAGCGAGCAACGGACTTGTTGGAAATCATACATACCGATGTATGCGGACCGATGAGTGTTTCGACGCGCGGTGGATATCGCTATTTTCTCACTTTTACCGATGACTTGAGTGGATATGGGTATATCTATTTAATGAAACATAAATCTGAAACGTTTGAAAAGTTCAAAGAATTTCAGAATGAAGTGGAGAACCATCGTAACAGAAAGATTAAGTTTCTACGATCCGATCGTGGGGGTGAATATTTGAGTTATGATTTTCTCACGCATCTCAAAGCAAGTGGAATCGTTTCGCAACTCACGCCACCCGGAACACCACAGCGCAATGGTGTGTCTGAACGCCGGAATCGAACCCTATTAGATATGGTCCGATCGATGATTTCTCTTACTGATTTGCCGTTATCATTTTGGGGTTATGCATTAGAAACCGCTGCATTCACTTTAAATAGGGCTCCATCTAAATCCGTTGAGACGACACCGTATGAACTGTGGTTTGGTGCTAAACCTAAGTTGTCGCTTAAAGTTTGGGGATCTAAGCTTACGTCAAGAAGTTGATGCGGACAAGCTCGAACCCAAAGCGGAGAAATGCGTCTTAATAGGATACCCTAAGGAAACTATTGGGTATACCTTCTATCACGTAATGAAGGCAAAGTGTTTGTCGAAGAACGGTTCCTTTCTTGAGAAGGAGTTTCTCTCGAAAGAAGTGAGTGGGAGGAAAGTATAGCTAGATGAGGTTATTGAACCTTCTATTGAATTGGAGAGTAGCGCAAAGACCTGAAATTGTTCCAGGTTGCACTGCAACGATAGAGGAAGCTAATGACAAGGATCATGAAGCTTGGACGATGTCAGCATCGAACGTCGCAGGTCGACAAGGTCGCGTGCCCCTCCCGAGTGGTACGGAAACCTGTCTTGACTGTCTTGTTAGTAGAAGACGGTGAACCTACGAACTATGAGGAAGCGATGATGAGCCCGCATCGAGAAATGGCTAGAAGCCATGAAATCCGAATTGTGATACATTAGCTAAAAACAAGTATGTACTTTGTTTGACACTCCTAGCTACCGAAAGGCCGTTGAGTGCAAATGGATCTTCAAGAAGAAAACGGACGCGGATGGTAATGTTACCGTCTATAAAGCACGGCTTGTTGCGAAAGGTTTTCGACAAGTTCAAGGTGTTGACTACGATGAGACTTTCTCTCCCGTAGCGATGTTTAAGTCCATTCGGATTTTATTAGCAATTGCTGCGTTTCATGATTATGAAATATGGCAAATGGATGTCAAGACTGCTTTCCTCAATGGCAACATTGATGAAGAGTTGTATATGATGCAACCCGAAGGTTTTGTCGATCCTAAGGATGCTGATAAAGTATGCAAACTTCAGCATTCCATTTATGGACTGAAGCAAGCATCTCGGAGTTGGAACCTTCGTTTTGATCAAGTGATCAAGAGCTTTGGATTTGTTCCAAATTGCTACGAAGCTTGCATCTACAAGAAAGTGAGTGGGAGCTCGGTGACGTTTCTGGTACTATATGTGGATGACATATTGATTATTGGAAATGACATCAACATGCTTAACGATGTGAAGAGTTATTTGAACAAGTGTTTTTCAATGAAAGACCTAGGTGAAGGTTCTTATATATTGGGCATCAAAATCTATAGAGATAGACAAAGACGCCTGATAGCTTTAAGCCAAAGTACATACCTAGACAAAGTTCTGAAAAGGTTCAGAATGGATAAGGCATTGAAAGGTTCAATGCCTATGTTGCCAGGTAAGATATTGAGCAAGGCTTAGTGTCCAGCTACGGTAAATGATAGGGAAGCTATGAGCAAAGTGCCTTATGCCTCGGCCATAGGTTCCATCATGTATGCCATGCTGTGTACTAGACCGGATGTGTCCAATGCTCTTAGTTTGACGAAAGATATCAAAGTGATCCAGAGTGGAACATCGACAGCCGTGAAGAACATCCTAAGGTACCTAAATAGGACTAAAGAAATGTTCTTAGTCTATGGGGTGATGAACAGCTCGTCAGAAAAGGTTACGTCGATGCTAGTTTCGACACCGACAAGGATGATTCTAAATCTCGACAGGATACGTGTATATTTTGAATGGAGGAGCTGTGAGTCGGAGAAGCTGCAAGCAAAGCGTGATCGCGGGATCTATGAGAAGCGGAATACATGGCTGCTGCAGAAGCGTCAAGTGAAGGAGTTTGGATCAAACTTCATCATCGAAGCTTGGCGTGGTTCCAAGTGCATTGGACCCATCGGAGATATTGTGTGACAACACGGGCGCCATATCACTCGCTAAGGAACCAAGATATCATCCAAAGACCAAGCATATCAACCAAGTTTCATATAATCCGAGATTATATAGCAGATGGAGATCTGAAGATCAGCAAAGTACATACAGATCTGAATGTCGCAGATCCATTGACTAAACCTCTTCCACGTGTAAAACATGATCAGCACCTCAGTGCCATGGGTGTGAGATTGTTGCCAAATGTAAACTAGATTATTGACTCTAGTGCAAGTGGGAGACTGTTGGAATTATGCCCTAGAGGCAATAATAAAGATGTTATTATTATAATTCTTGTTCATGATAAAGTTTATATCCCATGCTAGAATTGTATTAAGCGGAAACATTAATACTTGTGTGGTTTGTGAACAACACCGTGTCCCTAGTACGCCTCTATGGACTAGCTCATTGATCAATGATGGTTAAGGTTTCCTAACCATAGACATGAGTTGTCGATTGATAATGAGATCATATCATTGGGAGAATGATATGGTGGACAGAACCAAACTAAGCAAAGCTATTAGATCGTTTCATCGTGTTCGTCTTTGCGAAGCTTTTCTCATGTCAAATATTGTATTCCTTAGACCATGAGATAATACAACTCCCTGGTATCGGAAGAAAGCTTTGAGGTCATCAAACGTCATCCTATGAGAGGGTGATCATAAAGGTGTCTCTCAGGTGATCGGAAAGTATCTGTTGGTTTGTGTGTATCGAGATGGAATGTGTCCCTCCCAAGTCGGAGAGATATACTTCGGGCCCACTCGGTAATCGATATCAACACCGCTTGCAAGCATGTGGTTAAGGAGTTAATCACAAAGTGATATCGGATTACGGAACGAGTAAAGTACTTGCTGTGAACGAGATTGAACTAGGTATGACGATACCGACGATCGAATCTCGGGCAAGTAAAATATCGCGAGACGAAGGGAATATATATATGGGATTGATTGAATCCTGGCATCGTGGTTCATCCGATATGATCATCGATGAATGTGTGGGAGTCAATATGGGTGCCCAGACCCCGCTGTTGATTATTGATAGAAGATCATGTCTGCATATTCTCGAACCCGCAGGGTCACACACTTAACGTGTCTCGACGCTAGGATAGATTGGATACTTGGTTTATGAATTTTTTTGTTCGGAGTCTAGGATGGGATCCGGGACATCACGAGAGGTTCCGGAGTGGTCCGGAGAATAAGATTCATATAAGGCAGTGCAGTTTTTGGAGTTCGCAATTGTTCCGGGTTAATCGGTATTGTACCGGAAGCTTCTAGAACCTTCCGGAAGGGGACCAACGTGGCCCCACCTACCGGGAGGGGGCATGGGCCTATGAGGGAGTCCTGGTCACAGGCTGGGGCACAAGGCCCCATAGGGCCCAGCCGATCCTAGATAAGTTTAAACTCGTTTAAACTAGAGATAGGGTTTCTAGATAAGGGATAAGTTTAAACTCGTTTAAACTAGAGATAGGGTTTCTAGATAAGGGAGAGTTTAAACTAGAGATAGGCTTGGAGGATGGGCAAGGGCTGGCCGCACCCCTCCCCTCTATATATAGAGGGCTGGTGCGCCCCCTCCCCACACCACACACACACCTTCCTCCAAACCCTAGTAGCCCTGCTGCCCTCCTCTCTCCCTCCCGACTGTTTGTAGGCGAAAACCTGCGGCAGAAATTCTCCACCATATACACCACGCCGTCGTGTTGTAGATCCAATCCATCTCTCCACCCTACTTGCTGGTCCGAGGAAGGAGGAGACGTCGAGGTGCTGCACGTGTGCATCTCACGGAGGCACCGCCACTTGTGGTGCTAGATCGGATCGGATCGCGAGGAGGAGAAGCGAGTATGACTACATCACCCACGTTCCGATTTAACGCTCCGCAGCGAATCTTCAAGGGTATGAAGATCTAATCCAATCTCTCTCGTTGTTTGCATCTCCTAGATTAGATCTTGGCTTTCCCTCTGTTCGCTTCCGTAGAAAATTTTGATTTACTATGCTGCGAAATCCTTCAATAATTATCAACACAATAAAGATGACAACCATGCAGGACGCTATTCATATCAAAAGCACTCATATCTACCAAAGAGGTTTTTCTTGATAACTCTTCACACCCCAAAAATAATGTAAGTTCATCATGCTGATTAGGAGTGATCATGTCATCACAATACAAACTTGCAGTACTCACTGGATTAGAAGGGCTATTATTATGGCCTGAGCATTGAAAATTGAAATGCCCCACTTCAAAGCAAAGTTCACAAATAAAAGGATAAAGGACACACACTTTTTTTACCAAGATCATTTAAAGCCCTATACCACATTCTAGTTTTTTCATTCCTGTGGGTGATACAATATTCTTCTTCAATTTGATTATTCTCACAAGGTCTATGTATTCCACAAAAATTAACATGCTTATAAGAAATAGTACTTTCAGAGGTTCGAGCATGTTTATTGCTATCATTAATAAGAATTTCATTTTCCATGCAAGTGTCTTTAAAAGGCTCATGATACATGTCCCATTTTTTAGGAGCATTAATATGAGAAGAAAAGGCTCTAAAACAATCAACAAGAATTTGAGGATTAAGACCATATTTAGCACTAAGCTCTTGAAAATCAGTAGTTTCAGCAAAAGACTTAATGCAGTCATACTCATAGTTTATACCTGGTTCTTTACCTTTGTCGTTATCCCAATCTTCGGTATTGATTTGAATTGTTTCAAGAAGATCCCACTTAGCTTTGACCTCCTTACTTGTGAAGATCCCTCTAAACAAGTATCTAGATAGTCCTTGTAATGTCCTGAAAGCCTTGCATAGAAATTATTAATAACAATATTACTGGGAGCTCATGAATGGGACATTTGAGCATTAGTGACTTCAGTCTCCCCCATGCTTGGGCAATACTTTCTCCATCATGTGGATGAAAATTATAAATGTAATTCCTATCTTTATGAATTTCATGAGGAGGATAAAATTTAGAGTAAAAGAGAGATTCAAGTTCCTTCCACTCCAAATGATGAGGATCATCTAGTAGCTCATACCACTCTCTTGCTTTGCCCTTGAGTGAAAAAGGGAATAGCTTTCTCTTAACTTGGTTCATTGAAATACCTGCACACTTGAACAACTCGCATAATTTGTGTATAAAGAGTAAATGATCACCAGGATGGACAGTTCCATCTCCCAAATAACAGTTGTTCAAACACGTTCAACAATTTTTATAGGTATTTTAAAAGAGATGCTTTCAGTATGTGGATTTAAAATATCACAAGTATCATTAGAATTACCACATATGGGAGATCAAGTATCATCAAAGCAAATTTGCTTCTTTAAAGCTGGGGAACTAAAAAGATCATTTTCATAAAAACTAACTTCCCCAAGCTTAGACGTTTCCATAGCATTAGTAACAAAGGTGTTCAAAAGATTCATACCAATAACATTTCTATTAGCATGCAAAGAAAGTTCCATGGGTTTTTTTAATTTTCTTTTTAGACAATTCATGTTCTACATTAGGAAAAATACTAAAAATCTCTCTAATTTTGTTGTTGTTTTCCATTAAGCCTAAATAGTGAAAACAAGAAACAAAAAGACAAAATTGCAGAATCTAAAGGAAATAACTTCGAGCACTCACACCGGAGGATGTGAGTACCTTTTACCTTACCTCCCCGGCAACAGCGTCAGAAAAAAGCTTGTTGTCTACGCACTTCTATTCTTGTAGACAGTTGTTGGGCCTCCAAGTGCAGAGGTTTGTAGAACAACAGCAAGTTTCCCTTAAGTGGATTACCCAAGGTTTATCGAACTCAGGGAGGAAGTGGTCAAAGGTATCCCTCTCAAGCAACCCTACAATCAAGATACAAGAAGTCTCTTGTGTCCCCAACACACCCAATACACTTTTCAGGTGTATAGGTGCACTAGTTCGGCGAAGAGATAGTAAAATACAAGTGGTATGGATATAAGACAAAGGTGCCAGAAAATAGCTTTGATGGCATGGAAGAGACTAAAGGCAAACTGAAATAAAGATGGAAGCAAGCAAACATGTAACATATCTAGTTGCAAACGGTGTTTCAATGCTTAGAAACAAGGCCTAGGGATCATACTTTCGCTAGTGAACACTCTCATATAAATATCTTCTCTTTATGATACTACTCTAAACTACTCTCCGGTTGGACACTCTAATCCATGGTAGGGCTATAACATCACACCTCAAAGTTCGCTTTTCCCATCTAGATAACCCCACACTATCACCTTGTGCATGCTGCCACTTTCACACACATGGGGAGAGCAGAGATCTATTAAAGCACTTGAGTAGCAAGGTAGATCTACTTGATTACAAAGCTCATGATCACAATATGATCATGCATAGAGAGAGATGAACACATAGCTACCGGTAGAACCCTCAGCCTCGAGGAAGAACTACTCCCTCATCATCCTGGGAATCAGCAACGGTGATGGAGATGGTGGTGGAGATTGATGGAGATGGTGGTGAAGATGGTGAAGAGGCGGCAACAACGCGAAGGACTCCTTCCCCGCTGCCGGTATCACAGGGGAGCACCGCCCCTTAGCGCCCTTCCGGGTGGAGGTGTCTCCCACGAATTAGGTTTCCTCTCTTTATATAGATTCTTGGATTCCTGTCACCCCATCTTGGGCTGCAGTAAATCGGGCCTAGAGGGCCCGTCCAGACTCGGAATGTAACATCCCAAAACTTTAATCAAGGCTAATCAAGTTCAAATCACCCAATTTAGGGTTAACAAAAACTTTTTATTAAAAACAATTATGAATGCATGTGTGTTTGCATTAATATAGAATTGTTTGAAAATGCCATGTTTGATTGCTCTAATGGTTGTGAAATGATTCAAAGGTGAATGCCACATCATCTAGATCATTCCCAAACAAAATCCAAAGAATAAGAAATCAAATAAGATTAATAAATGCAAATGGTCATTTGTGCCATTTTAATCTACTAAGCCACTTTAGGTGTTCCTAGAAGTCAATTCTTAACAGAAATAATTCTAACTCTTTTTACCCCTTGCTAGTACAAGTAAAGATCTACCAAGGCCCACTTTACAATTTTACAAAAACCCTTATCCACTAATTTTAAGTGGCATTTGAAATTTGAATCCAATTCATATGCATAGATCCCACTTTTTCAAAAACCACTCAAATGAACTCCACTTAACAATCCCAAGCAACCACAGACTACCAAGCATGAGATCAAGTCACACACCAAAAATCTTTTCAAAATTCAAAATTAAATTTCTTGCGGCCATTTTGTCGAACACTTGGCATGCGAAAATAATCTGGCCTAACTAACACTGTTCTTGATCAATGCATTGTCCACCCAATTGCCCCATTCCACTCCCCTTGTCTCCCTAGCATCTAACCCAGCCCAGATAGCACCCCCTTCACGACTAGCAGCAGTGCCGCACCGCCCAAAGGTGGTCGCCACCGGTCGACCATGCCCCAGTCACAACAGACCACCCCTCTCCCTCTCACCGTGTCTAGGAGGTAAGCCAGACCACACCGCCACCCCCTGTCCTTTCCCCAAGCCCAACCAGGCACTGGACCACCTAGGCACGACCACGCCCGCCGCCTCTATGCCATGCTGAGCACGCGCCAGTGCACGGCACCCGACAAGGCAGCACACGCCGCCCCTCGACCGCAGCCCGCGCTCACCGCTCCGCCATGACTCCAGCAACCGCCCGGACATGCCCATTTCCTGCCGCGTGACCAGCAGCCACCGTGCGCCGCATCGAACACTCACTGCCTCCACCCAGAGTGCGAACGCGCCCGACCAATTGCCACCGCCCCTAGCCACGCCATTATGCTGTAGATGGCCGCCAGCAGATAGCGCACCGTCCACCTAGCTCAGCCCCAACCATAGCTGCCTGTACCGTTGTCTCCGACGAGCCACACCCATACCGCACTGCCTCACCATCGAGCCTATAAAAGTAGGCCTCCTCCGTCCCATTTTTGCACACCACTCACCTCCCCTCTCACCACTGAGCCTTCCCCACTTCTCCCTGGAGCCACTCGAGCCCTCAGCCACCGGAATTTTGCCGGAGCTCGCCGTAGCAGAGGAGGAAGGGGGGCGTTGATTGCGACCACCCTAGGAGCCGCTGCGACCACGCCTGAGACCGCCATCATCCCCCAGTTCGATCGCCCCCATCGTGACACTTAGCTGGAGCCCTGGTAAGCCCCAATGCACCCTGACCGAGCCGCTAGGGTTCGTTCTTGCCGGCGACCTGTTCGTCGTCGATGATGAACCACGACCGTCGATTTCTACTCTAATCGCACGACCGATATCGCCTCGTACCGTTTTGGGTTTTAAGTGCCGCTGGCATGCGGGACCCATTTGTCAGTTGCCCTCTGCACCGTGGAGCGCCACTGGGCTGGCCCGTTTAGTTTCCCGCGCTGGCCCTAAAATTCAAATGAATGTTTTTCTAATTAAGTTTAAACTAGGTTCTGTCCACTAGTTTAAAAATTAATTTAGAGAGTTCTACTGAAACAAAATGAATGATTCCAATTTTGTTAGAAAGATAATTCAAATATCTATCCAAGCCCGTTGGATTTAAATCAATTAGAGTTAGATATCACATATAGCAAAAATAACAAAACAGAGGCTTTTCTACATTCAATCATTTTTCAAAAATCAACCATAATAGCTTTTGAGTTGATTCCAACTCTCAAAAATCAATTTGATAATACCTATCTGAATATGTAATAATATTTAGGTTTGCATGTAGTGACTTTGGACTAGTACCAAAACAATGCTATATAGGCATTTCTAGTCACTTTAAATCATTTAAATAATAAACTTAAACTTATTGAATATGATCCAACATTTAAATCACATTCCCATGCATTAGAATATGTGGTGATGAAATGTGTCCACATGATCCCATATTTTAATTGGAGAATATTAAATCTTAATTAATTTCAATGAGTAGAAATTACTTTTCTCAAATAAAATAAATGAAACTAGTTCATTAAATCTTGTGATGAGTGTGATGATGCTAGATCATCAAGTGTGTGCCTTAGTGTGCTAAATATACTAGTTAATTATTGTTTGGTGATTGTGTATCCCGTATTTATTTATAGACGATAGTACCGACCAAGTCTACGAGGAGGAGGAGTTCTACCCCGAAGAAGACGAGGAGAATTTCAACCACTGCACCAATCAAGGCAAGCTATTATTGGCAAGCTAATACTCGCAAGCCATCACTAGATGCAAGTTAACCTAAGCAATATGCATTAGGCATGATTTGGTTATACCTCTTCATTTATACCCATCCCAAGTTTTACTTACAAGCTTTACTTTTTTCTTTACCAAAGTTTCTTTACTTCTAGTAATGCTTTGTGAGATTTTAGAAAGTAGTATAGATAGCATAAATAGTATAAAAAATGGCCTATACTAGATGTCATTCTATGACATGAGACTGAGATTAGCATCCCACCTTAGTGAACACTCTTAACTTAGTGGTTAGAGCTAAACCAAAAACTTGATCACTCTAGATGGGAATATAAGGTGAAAATGCTTATGAAAACCTTGGAATGACGAGTCATTCTATTGAGATTTTTTGACATGTGTTGAGAAACACAAATGGTTTATGATGATGAAATGTTGAGGCATGAGCCTTAGCCCTTTATAAAAACTGATGGTTGGGTTCGGATGCGATACCATTCCAATTTTACCGGACAAACACAATACCTGAATTGGGTAAGGCTTAGCCGGAAGTTTATATGCATTAGTATTGGTTCCCTCGCGGGAGAGGTTTGAGCTGAGGCTACCTATTGATGTTTTCCACCTATGTAGTGCCCAGGATGGCAGATGGCCATGGATGGGAGGCCAAGCTCATAGGAGAGGTGCTTATAGTAGAGTGTGTAAAGGAAAGGTTATGTTTGATTATCTGCATACTAAGTATGATGATTCAGGGTTATCCCTGACGAATGTATCGAATTTTGTGGCGAAAGTGTACCACCTCTGTAGAGTGTCAAACTATTCGAATAGCCACATCCGCGGTCATGGACAGTTGGAGTGGCCATACTGTTCCGTCATCAGATGTTTTCAAAATGACTTATGAAATGATTTGTGACATGACCTGACCACAACATGGTCGTGACTATGAAAACTAAGTTCCCACTTAGGTGATTTAGAACTTTACTTTATCTTTCTTTGTTTCTGAACTCAGCTTAGGTTTCAAACTTAACCTTGCAAATAAACTTAGAACTTAGCATTCCTACTAGAACTACCTTACTTGTTAGTGATAGTTTGCGAGTACTTAAAGAGTACTCATGGCTTTGTCCCTGGCTATTCCCGTGTCCAGACTATGAGGAGGACTTTCCAGAAGAAGGATTGCAGGATGGCTACAACAACTAGGATCATCTCCCATCGTCAGCATTGCCTGTGACACTGAAGGTGGAGCCCACCGCTACGCTTATTATTCTGCTACTTGTTTGCACTAAGACTGGATCATGAGATCCTTTATTTGTGTAAGACCTTATTATGGTTTGTAATGGATGATGTACTGTGATATCCAATCTATTATGTCTCGCAAAAATGGTAATCCTGGGATTGTGATGTATGGCATAACAGGCATCTGGGATTAAAAATCCAGGTGTTGACAAGTTGGTATCAGAGCCATCCTGACCATAGGAGACCCTAGTTAGAATGGATGTCCAAACAAAAACTTAGTTTGAAAACAAAAGAAGTGAGTATTTATGAAAACCTATTCCCGTTCTTACCCTTGAGATTCTTTCAAAAAGATTCATGTTCCTCAAAAATTCTTACATTACTACATAAAATTTGACACACTTGATCACCTCACTAACTTACTCATCCTAAATTCTTATAGATAGAAGTTCAGTACTGCAAGTTCTACCAGTTGGGCAACGGGGGCCAACTGATCTTCGAGAGGGATCTTGATGCACTGTCTGAGTACCTTGAGCGTTAGCATCTGGAATTCTTCAGAGCCTAACTCAAGGATTTTCCAGGAGGAGATTTACAATGGCTGATAGTTGCTGATCTTTGAGGCAAGATGAAGGCACCTCTTTCCAAGAAGATTCAATTCACTGTGAGAGACAACAACTGGCTAGATGGATTAGCCAGGGCTATGCATGAAGCTTTCGCCCGTCTTTGTGGACAGAACGTCAACTTGATCCAGGAAACTCACTTTGCTCGCTATGCAAGGCGTGATTCTATGGGAATGGCACTAGAGATGCCAAGTCACCCGGAGTTGAAGCACCAAGTGGAGAACCTTGACTTCTTGTTGTATGATAGACAGAAGGAATTGGACAATGCTCGAGCCTACGCCAACCACAACCTTGCCATTGCCGCCCATAAGGCCCAAACTTTCGCCCTGCTTGTCAAGGATCGTCAATCACTTCGCCGGCAACACGAGAAGAAGGATCACACCATCTCTCGTCTTCACAAGAAGGTGGCCGACCTCGAGAAGACCATCCAGGAGCAAGAAGCTCATCTTGTAGCAAAAGAAGAAGAAGGTGAAGACATCCAGGGGAATATTCACTCATACCTTAGTGATGACAATGACTATCTAGAGGATGATGCCATGGACTTCTACACCAACGATAATGACTCCGACTTCATCGATGATGAGTAGAGGCACTAGAGCACTATCGTAGGAGTGAGAAGTATTTGTCCCATTGTATCTTAGCTTACATAATGGTTCTTAAAACCATCTTTTTTCCTTTCATGTTGTGGTGTGTGTGTTTGTATCGTGTGCTTTGATTGAATGAATGAATGAGATGAAGTTAGTTGCAAAACCTGAGTTCAAACTCAAAGTTTTAGCTTTGAAAACAAAACATGAACCTTAGAACTTTCCCTCTTACCCCATTATCTATCTCAATCTCCAGATGACTCGTGGAAACCAAGGAGGGAGCAGCTCATCGCAGGACCCGATGCTGTAGATTCTGTAGATGCTAGTTTCGGACCGCGAAGCTAGTAGAGCAGAGCGCCAAGCCAACCTAGCCACCCTGCAACAGATCGCCCAGATGGCCCACAATAATCAAGGCCATGGAAATCAGGATCATCATGGATCCAAACTCAAAAACTTCTAGAATACCAATCCCCCTATGTTTAGCAAGTCTGAAGACCCTCTGGATGCTGATGATTAGTTATAGACCATGGATAATAACTTAGAAGTCACAGGAGTGGATGCCAACGAGAAAGTTCTGTTTTCCACCCACTATCTGGCAGGAGATGCAAGAGCATGGTGGAACAGCACCCGCACGATGAACCACGGTCAAGTGATGACGTGGGAAGCTTTTAAGGTCAAGTTCAGCCGCACCCATGTGCCGCAGGGTTTAGTCACCAGAATGAGAGATGAATTCAGAGAACTAAAGCAAGGCAGAATGACTATAGTAGAGTACTATGACAGATTTTTGTTGCTCGCCAGGTATGCACCGGATGAAATCAACACTGAAGCCAAGAAAAAGGAGAGATTCCTGAACGGACTGCATGATGAGATGCAGACGGTGCTAGTCAACATCCGTTTTTTGATGATCTCGAAGAGCTAGTCGACTTTGCCATCCATATGGAAGGGAAGATCAACCAAGCGAATGACAACCACAAACGTCGGATGATGCACCAAGCTGGGTCCCACAATACCCAGAAGTATCGCCCCAACCCGTCTGCAGGATATGCCCCGCGGAACAATAGACCCCCAATGTCACGTCCAAGCTACCCAACCATAGCAGAGGAAATGTGAAGACCGGAGGGAACAACAACAACCACCCCGGCAACTTGATACGTCCATTTTGCATCACTATTCTATGTCTTAATTCACTATTATTCATTGATATATTTTGTATTGAGAGGTGATACTTATGTTATTTCATCTGTTTTTGCATGGTTGATGACTTTTGGAGCATGGACCACTGCAGTCATGATTCTGATGGAAAAGATGCTGTTTGGAGGCAAAATTCACGAAGATCAGAAAATCCGGGAAAATATACGGAAAATCATATTTTCCTAGAAGACTAAGGATGCCAGAAGACGGAGTGGAGATGGGCCACAGGGGGCCCACACCACCCCCTGGCACGGGCAGCCTAGGTCAAGGCCACAGTGGTGTGGCCACCTGCCCACCCACCTCTGGCTCTCCCCTCCGGCGTATATCATCCTCCCGAAACCCTAAGACTCGGGGGGCAACCACAGAAAGATTCCGCCTGCTGGGTGGAAAACACCGAGAGAAGATCTCTCCAGATGATTTCGCCGGGAATTCCTTCCCAGAGAGGGGAGATCGTTGCCATCAACACCACCATCAAGCTGGACTTCATCGGGATCATCATCATCACCACCACCATCAGCACCATCATCACCATCTCCATATTGCTGTAACAATTGAGTTGAATCTTGCATTAGTTCACAGGGAAACTTTCCCGGTGTTGATTACTCTGCGTAGTTGATGCTATTGAGTGAACCATTGAATTATTGTTTATGTTCAGATTGTTATACATCATTATTCCATCTATGATCATGATCCATATGATGTCTTGTGAGTAGTTCGTTTTGTTCTTGAGGACATGGGAGAAGTCTTGTTGTTAGTAGTGGAGTTGTGTTGAGAAAGATTCAATAGATTGATATTTAAGTTGTGGTGTACTTCTTCTAGTGGTGTCATGTGAACGTCGACTACATGACACTTCACCTATATGGGCCTAGGGGAATGCATTGTGTATTTGGCTACTAATCGTAGGGGTTGCCGGAGTGACAGAAACCTGGACCCCCCTTAGGAAACCATTGCACAAGGGACATAAGGGTCTTAGAGTTTAAAGTTGTGGTTAGGTTTCTACCTTAATTCCTTTCTTGTACTTACGGATGTCTGCAAGGGGTATAATCACAAGTATGTATTAGTCCTGGATGGGTCGGTACATTAGCACAAGTTCACCCACACAACACTTAGCAAGCTAAAGAAGATTAATCAACTATATTAAGCAAAAGCACTTGACAGTCTTCCCATGTGTCCTCAAGAATGTTTGGTCATCTTAAGTAATACAACCGGCTTGTCCTTTGCTGCATAAAGGATTGGGCCACTTGCTGCATTTATTCCTATTGTCTTTTATTTACTCGTACTTTGTTTACTTGCTTTATCAAAACCCCCTAAAATCCGTTTGCTAAGTATTTGTAGAGAATTCCTGATCCATACCACTAGCCAGCACCTTCTGCTCCTCGTTGGGTTCGATACTCTTACTTATCGAAAATACTGCAATACACCCCCTATACTTGTGGGTCATCAAGACTATTTTGTGGCGCCGTTGCCGGGGAGTGAAGCGCTATTGGAGAGTGGAACTGGTAAAGTAAACTTCTACTATGAGTATTGTTTACTTCTGTTAGTTGCTTTATTTTCGTTATGGATAATTCGCTGAGTTTCTTATTTGGTAATGCTACTACCACTGCTAAGGTAGTAGATAAGCCACCGCCTGCTGAGAAAGATGCTTTCAAAATACCTACAAGAATTATTGATCGTGTTATGGATAACTACTATGTTGGGGATGGAACTGTCCATCCCAGTGATCATTTACTCTTTATACACGAATTATGCGGGTTATTCAAGTGTGCAGGTATTACTACAGATCAAGTTAAGAAGAAGTTATTCTCATTATCACTGAAAGGAAGAGCTGATGAATGGTATAAGCTGCTAAAGAATGGTCAAGCTCTGGAATGGGAGGAAATAGTACCTCTCTTTTATTCAAAGTTTTATCCTCCTAGTGAGATTCATAAAGATCGGAATCAAATATACAACTTTTGGCCTCTTGATGGAGAGAATACAGCTCAAGCTTGGGGGAGATTGAAGTTACTAATGCTCAAATATCCCATCCATGATCTCCCCAACAATATTATTATCAATAACTTTTATGCGAGGCTCCCTCTACATGACAAGGATTTATTGGATGCTTCTTGTGCTGGATCATTCACTCGCATGTAAGAAGAAGCCAAATGGGATATTCTGGACCGTATTCAAGACAATGCTGAAGCTTGGGAGAATGACAAAGGTAGAAAGTCAGGTATAAATTATGATTATGAATGCATTGAATCTTTTATGGAAACTGATGACTTTCAAAATATTAAAAATGCTTATGGTCTAGACTCTCAAGCTATTGCTTCTTATTTTAAGGCTTTTGCTTCCTACATTGAAGTGCCTAAAAAGAAGTGGAATAATTATCATGAACCTTATAAAGATATTTCTAAGAGTGTTCCTTCAAGAAATACTGAAGTTTATACTGCTAATCATGTTTTACCTAAACCTTACATTGAGAAAATCCCTTTCCCAGTTAAGATAAAGGAACATTCTATGATAGCTAGTATGGTTAATAAAAGTACAAATAAAGCTGTTGAACTTGATAAAAAAATGGATGATGAACCTATAATAGCAAATGTGAAAGACTTTGTTACTAAATATGAAGAAGAGGGACACACTATCCTTTGTAAGGATACCTCTAATATTGTTTCACATAGTAGTATTATGAGAGCTAGTATTCCTGTGTTTTCTGTTAGAATAAGTGATTGTTGCTATGATGGTTCTTGTGATAGTTATATTGTTAAGTTTATGCATGATACTGAAAGTTACTATGAGAGAGGGAAAAGCGTTCTTATGCATCTCAATAATATCAAGTTTCCTTGTTTTATGCGGAAAGTTTTTATGTTGCACTTCTTTTGCCTTCTTATGCAAGTAGCCTCTAGGTTCAACAACTTGTTTGTTTACAAAAATCCCTTGCATAGGAAGTGGGTTAGACTTAAATGTGTGTGTGTTTTTGCTTCTTAATGATCTCTTTCACTTCAATTCATATTCCTATGTGAGCATCGTCAAAATTATCATGCCCATCTTAATGGCTATAAAGAAAGAGCTTTATGGGAGACAACCCAATTTGTTTTTGCTTTCAGTTTGTTTTTGTTTCTTTGAGTCTTGGAAGTTATTACTTCGGTAATAACCGCTCCTTATCCGTTCTGTTTGTTTTTTGTGTCAAGATCAACCTCTAATGAGAGAGTTGAAGATTCATCCCAAGGAGTTGTTGCTCGAAGGTGTGGAGGTCCGGATTAAAGAAGTTCAAGGCCCTAAAGGTGAAGGAAGTCTGGAGGACAGGATGGAAGAACTGGAGAAAGAAGTCTTTAGGTACAAGAAGATGGCGGAGCGCGAAGTGGATATCATCCATAAGATTTGTTCTGAACTCATCACCGAGCACCAAAAGGAGACTGCTGAACTCAAAGACGAGGTACTCTCACTCCACCAAACATACAACAAACTGCAAGCACAGTTCTATGACGTTCAAAATCAAAATTGTGAGTATGAGGCTAGATTTAAACACATAAGTGCTGCTGCAAGTTTCAGGATGTTGGAAGCCATGATGTCCTTTGTTGACGGGAAGCCCTTACCCTGGAAGACAAACGAAGATGAGAGGATACCACCACCACCAAAGGAGTAATTTGTCATCAGGTTTGGCATCCCCTTGGTTTGTTCCAAGCTTGGGGAGTGCCGCGGTATCATATCACTATCTTCTATCTTTTTTACCTTATTAGTAGAGTCATATCATGAATAGAGAAGTTATTATGTAAGATGGTTTGCATTATGGAAGTGTCCCCTCTCTCGTTAGATATGTATCCCTTGGTGTGAGTTTCCGTTATGGAATATTAATGAGAAGTTCTATCATTTAATCTTTTGCATAGCTTAGTTTTCAATTCGTGGTTATATGATTGATCTTGTTGTTAGTATTGGTATCACTTTGGGATCTTTGAGTTAATTTAGTTGGTTTTGGCAAACCTGGCTCGGTCAGTAGCAACACTATTTTTGGGAGTTGAATAAAAAGATAGAAGTACTCTAAAGAAAAATAATTTCATCATCTTTCTTTCTTGATTTGCTCATAAGTCTAGTATTCTCTAGTTAAGATCTTTTGTGCTTCCAAGGAAGATTGCATGTTTGTCTTTATCGCTTGTATGTTTGTTTGTTTCCTTCAACTCTTATACTTGCTACCCAGCCTTGCTAGCCAAAAACCTGTACTGAGAGGGAATTCTTCTCGTGCATCCACCTCCTTTAAACCAAAACCTCTGCCATTTGTGTCCACCATACCTACCTAGTAGCATTATTGCTATTCCAAGTAAATTCTTGTTTTATCTACCTCCCAAATTAAACTTGTTATGTGAAAATTAGTGATTAAAGCTCTCACGAACTTGATGGCACACTTTACTTTCTTGCATTTAATAAACTTGAACCATTGGGTCCTTCTTTGTTGTGTATATGCTTGCGCTTTATGAGTTGAAGTTAGCAGAACCATGCATCATGGGGACCGCTTTCAACACTTCATTGGTACTTGTACCTAGTTGATACCATGTTCTTTTGCTTATGGATCCCGACGGTGTGAAATAAAAGTGGAACTTGTAAGATCATGGAGTTTATATGTGTGTTGGAGAAACGCCTGGGCCGCTAGCCTAAGCCATGCCTAATCATGGTGGAAACTTGCAGCATAACTATAGTGAGCATTCTATGAAGCATCCTCAATAAAAACCTATGCAAATAGCAAATAAAAAGATCGCTGAGATGCTCACTGTCTGCTTGCCTTGTCATTTTGATTATGGGATAACTCCTGTGTCATGTGCAAGGGGTACCCTATTGGCGGTTCTTAATGATACACATGTATTTACAATGACAAGAGCTTTCTCGTGACTGAAGTTGAGTAGCATGAGGTTCGGTACTCATAAGTAAGGGGCATGAATTTATAACTTGTCAAGCATATCCTCTTAGTTGTGTCACTTTAACCTTAACCACCAAAAGATGCCTATGATAGGGGCAATGAGAGCTGAAAGCTAGTAAGTATCATAATTTTTGGGAGCTCTTTATGAGACTTGCAATCCCTGCTTCCCTCTTTGAAGGGCCTTTCTTTTACTTTGTAGTTGAGTCAGTAAACCTACTTCCTTCTATGTCAGCAAGTATTTTGAGTTGATGTGTTTCATTCATTCATATGATGATTTATTCAATCATGTCTTATGTTCCTTGTTTTGCACATTGCTCTTATCTTGATGTTTACTACTTTGAAAGCTATCATTGAAAACCAGCTATTTGAGAACTCCAGCAGATTATCAACTATTCTTCGACCAAGAGCTAAGTTTGCCATTACCAATTATGATTCACTTTATGTATCTTTATTGTGTTTCCTTTACTCATTGCAAGTTAAGTTATATAATAGTGAGTTGTCTTCTATTATGATCTATGTATTTTATGAATGTGATGCTTCTTGTCCGTATTCTTTTATCGACTCTTCACTCCATAAACCTGAGGCCATGTTTATTGACCTCAGTTTCGCTTGGGGACAAGCGAAGTCTAAGCTTGGGGGGAGTTGATACGTCCATTTTGCATCACTATTCTATGTCTTAATTCACTATTATTCATTAATGTATTTCGAATTGAGAGGTGATACTTATGTTATTTCATATGTTTTTGCATGGTTGATGACTTTTGGAGCATGGACCGCTGCAGTCAGGATTCTGATGGAAAAGGTGCTGTTTGGAGGCAAAATTCACGAAGATCAGAAAATCCGGGAAAAATATACGGAAAATCCTATTTTTCCAGAAGACTAAGGATGCCAGAAGACAGAGTGGAGATGGGCCACAGGGGGCCCCACCACCCCCTGGCGCGGGTAGCCCTAGGCCGCGCCAGCAGGTGGTGTGGCCGCCTTGGCCCACCTCTGGCTCTCCCCTCCGGCGTATATCATCCTCCCGAAATCCTAAGACTCAGGGGCGACCAAAAAAAGATTCCGCCGCCTCTGCGGGGCAGAAAACACCGAGAGAGAAAGATCTCTCGAGTAGACAGATTTCTGCCGAGGGAATTCCTTCCCAGAGAGGGGAGATCGTCGCCATCAACACCACCATCAAGCTGGACTTCATCGGGATCATCATCATCATCACCACCATCATCACCATCAGCACCATCATCACCATCTCCATATTGCTGTAACAATTGAGTTGAATCTTGCATTAGTTCATAGGGGAAACTTTCCCGGTGTTGATTACTCTTTGTAGTTGATGCTATTGAGTGAACCATTGAATTATTGTTTATGTTCAGATTGTTATACATCATTATTCCATCTCTGATCATGATCCATATGATGTCTTGTGAGTAGTTCGTTTTGTTCTTGAGGACATGGGAGAAGTCTTGTTGTTAGTAGTGGAGTTGTGTTGAGAAAGGTTCAATAGATTGTTATTTAAGTTGTGGTGTACTTCTTCTAGTGGTGTCATGTGAACGTCGACTACATGACACTTCACCTATATGGGCCTAGGGGAATGCATTGTGTATTTGACTACTAATCGTAGGGGTTGCGGAGTGATGTAAACCTGAACCCCCGTTAGGAAACCATTGCACAAGGGACATAAGGGTCTTAGAGTTTAAAGTTGTGGTTAGGTTTCTACCTTAATTACTTTCTTGTACTTACGGATGTTTGCAAGGGGTATAATCACAAGTATGTATTAGTCCTGGATGGGTCGGTACATTAGCACAGGTTAACCCACACAACACTTAGCAAGCTAAAGAAGATTAATCAACTATATGAAGCGAAAGCACTTGACAATCTTCCCAATTGTCCTCGAGAACGTTTGGTCATCTTAAGTAATACAACCGGTTTGTCCTTTGCTGCATAAAGGATTGGGCCACTTGCTGCATTTATTCCTATGTCTTTTATTTACTCGTACTTTGTTTACTTGCTTTATCAAAACCCCCTAAAAATCCGTTTGCTAAGTATTTGCAGAGAATTCCTGATCCATACCACTAGCCAGCACCTTCTGCTTCTCGTTGGGTTCGACACTCTTACTTATCGAAAATACTGCAATACACCCCCTATACTTGTGGGTCATCACAACTCCAACAACTTCAACCGTGCACCTCCCAAGTCCAACAACAACAACAATACTGCACCAAGGACTAGAAGCAATGACGTGCCTGTTGTAGCCAAAGACAAGTCTCAGATTACTTGTTTTGAGTGTGGAGTGAAGGGTCACTACTCCAATGAGTGTCCCAAGAAGATTGCCGCCACTGCCAATGTGAATGCCCTAGCTCAGCAGCAGCGCCGTGTTTAGCCCGGAAGAAGATTCGCCCCTGGGAATTCGCTCAACCGCAACGGCCATCTCTTCCACATGAACACCAAAGAAGCCCAAGAAGCGCCAGATGCCGTGCTAGGTATGTTTTCTGTTAACTTAGTATTAGCAAGAGTGTTGTTTGATTCTGGAGCATCACACTCGTTTGTTACCGAAGACTTTGCATGCACTAGTAAGATTCACCCAACCAACTTGAAGCATGTTATGTAGTTCAAATACCTGGTTCAACCACCAAAGCTAGAAAAATTTGCAAGGTTGTGCCTATCAGAATACATGGAATAGATTTTATGCCAATCTAATAGTACTTGGAACCAAAGGTTTGGAAGTAGTACTACAAATGGATTGGATGTCGAAGCATAAAGGATTGATCGACTGTGCCAAGAAATCCATCACCATGACCAGTATCTCTGGAGTATCAGTAGAGCATGTATCTGAAACCTTGCCCTGTCAATTCAAATGCAACAAGAGTCTAGCCCTACCCATGATAGACCAAGTCAGAGTAGTCTATGAATACCCCAACGTATTCCCAGATGAATTGCCTGGTATGCCCCCAGATCGGGATATTGAGTTCATTATTGAACTAATTCCTGGAACCGGACCCATAGCTCAGAGACCCTATAACATGAACCCCTCAGAGTTAGTGGAGTTGAAGAAGCAACTTCATGCTATGCTAGAGAAAGGCTTGATTCAACCAAGCGCATCGCCATGGAGATCGCCCGTGTTGTTTGTCGACAAGAAAGATGGAGGCAATCGTTTGTGCACGGATTACCTGAACCTGAATGATGTCACCATCAAGAACAAGTACCCACTACCCAAGATAGAAGATCTGTTTGATCAGTTGACTGGTGCTAGAGTGTTCTCTAAGATTGATTTCAGCCCCAATCTTGATTATGCCAGATATCAAGAAGCCTTTTGATGTGTATTGTGATGCATCCAAGATTGGTCTCGGATGTGTGTTGATGCAAAAAGGCAAAGTCATAGCGTATCTGTCTAGAAAACTGAAGCTGCATGAGCAAAACTACTCTACCCATGATCTTGAACTAGAAGCTGTAGTTTTAGCCTTGAAGACATGGCGTCATTACCTTATGGGTAATTGCTGTGAGATTTATTTAGATCACAAGAGCTTGAAGTATATTTTCACTCAAAAGGAGCTGAATATGAGGCAAAGGAGATGTATAGAGTTAATCAAGGATTATGACCTTGACATTCACTATCACCCCGGCAAAGCCAATGTGGTAGCGGATGCTCTTAGCAGATTGCCATGTAGGTTAAACACCATGATCAAAGAGAACCAACCAAGTTTGCATGAAGAGTTGGAGCAATTTAGAACTGAGCTAGTTAGCAAAGGATATTTAGCTAGCATTGAACTTCAACCCACTTTGATCAGTCAGATCAAGGAATCCTAGAAGGGAAATGCAAGTATGGACGGAATCAAGCGTTGTATTGGTACATGAAAGGTACCTGGATTCACCGAAGACGAAGAAGGAGTTCTGTGGTAAAAAGGATGTATCTGTGTGCTCGCAGATTCGAAACTGAAGCAAGTTATCATGCAAGAAGCTCATGATACCCTTTATTCTATCCACCCCGGAGGAACGAAGATGTATCAGGATTTGAAGGAGCAATTTTGGTGGCACAAGATGAAGAGAGAAATCGGAAGCTACATCGCCAAGTGTGATATCTGTCAGAGAGTCAAGGCAGAACATTAGAGACCCATAGGTCTATTGCAACCATTGCAGATTCTGGAATGGAAATGGGATTCTATCGGAATGGACTTTATCACCGGTTTGCCTACTTCTAGTAGGGGAAATGACTCAATCTGGGTCATAGTTGATAGACTATCCAAGGTAGCCCATTTTATACCTGTCAAGATAACCTACCAAAGTTCGAAGCTAGTAGAGCTGTATATTGCTAGAATTTTCAGTTTACATGGAACCCCCAAGACCATAGTGTTAGATCGAGGAACCAAATTTACCTCGAGATTTTGGCAGAAAGTCCAAGAAGGATTAGGGACCAAGTTGAATTTCAGCACAACTTATCACCTGCAGACTGATGGACAGACCGAAAGAGTCACCCAAATCTTAGAAGATATGTTGAGAGCTTGTGTGTTAGAGTATGGATCAAAATGGGAAGATTGCCTGCCTTTCGCAGAATTCTCATATAACAACAGTTACCAAGCCAGTTTGCAAATGACCCTATTTGAGTTCTTATATGGAAGAAAGTGCCGTACCCCTTTGAATTGGTCACAAGTAGGAGAGAGTTAGATTTTCAGATCCGACATCCTACGAGAAGCCGAAAAGAAGGTTCACAAAGTCTGTGAGCACCTCAAGACCGCCCAATCCAGACAGAAGAGTTATGCTGACAAGAGATGTAGAGACCTGACTTTCAATGTCGGAGATTTTGTGTATCTCAAGGTTTCACCGTTGAAGGGAACACAACGTTTTAGTCTGAAAGGAAAGTTCGCCCCCAGATAGAGTAAACTGAATGGGGGTCCTAATTCTTTTGCCCCACCTTCACTTTGGTCCCCGTTTTTTAAAATTGCACAACTAGATCCTAAATCTTTGATAAGTAATTCACGCGAGGTCCTATTTTTGTCTGACCGCTTTGACCAATCTATGTGGTGTTTTGACCGTGGCCACGTCAACTGTATATTTATGAAAAGGCCCCCTGGTTATTATTTTTCACGCCCGCTGTAGAGTATCAAGGCTCACCCGCATGAAGTCGCTCTGCCTCTCGGCGGTGATGGAATTCTTCTAGTAATCTTCGGCGAACTCAATGATCTGAAGAACTAGTTCATGGAATTGTCTCGAAAGCGAGACTAGCCTTGCGCTAGGATCAGCCCCACTGATTGATCCAGGAGGAATGCAATCTTCATCGGGGTCGTGGGAAACTTCCAGTCGAGCGCCCTGCTGCACTCGCTCTCAGCCACGCCATGCTCGCCCAAGAGGAACAGAAGCTTCGCGCAGAAGGTGGCGATCACGGCCGAGTTGGGGAAGGCCGCACGGTCCACGGAGGCAAGCGAACGTCACAGACAAGCCCTCTTGTTGCTGGCCGCGTCGAGGCCACGGACGAAGTGCTCGGCGATGCCCTTGGCATGCGGCCGTGCCGCGGGTGCCCCATCGCGCCTGAAGATGTCGAGGACACGATCGACTTCCGTAGGGACCGGCTTGTTCCTCAGAACATCGATGGCTCTCTGTGCCCTAAACCTAGCCTCTAGAACCCTGTGGTCCACGGTGGTGGTCTCGGGGCCGTGTAGGCCGTACGCCGTGTTATACCTCGTCGGGTCGATGGGGGCAGAGATGCCGAGCGTACGGTGGTACTCGGTCTCCACCTCCCGCTGGAGAGAGGGTTTGGCGAGGGCGTGCCCGAACATGGCGGGGATGTCGACGCAGTTAGGGACGAGCTCCTTGGCAGCGGGAGTGCGCACTGGCGAAGCTGAGGTGCGCATCGACCAGGTCCTCCTCTATGCTATGGGTGTGGATGGCGGCAGCATAGTGGAGGTGCCCCGCGAGGCGGAGCGCGAGTGCCGATCTCGGGTGGTCGACAGCTAGCGCATCGGCTCGCCACAACGCCAACGTGTTTGCCCTCGTGGTACTACAGTAGAACCTCCCTGGCCAGAGAGGGATGTGGAGAGAAACAATGGCCATGTTTTAGAAGAAATACAACCGTGGAGGTTCTATCCGTAAATATGTAGGCTAACTGTTATGTCTCCTGACCCTTACTACTGACATGGCAACGGTCAACGCGGGTCAAACCAATTTAGGACATCGCGTGAATCACTTATCAAATATTTAGGACTCAGACGTGCAATTTTAAAGAATTAGGACCAAAGTGAAGGTGAGGCGAAAGAATTAGGACCACCCATTCAGTTTACTCCCCCAGATATATCGGACCCTTCAAAATTCTGAATCATTGAGGAGAAGTATCGTATCAGCTGGAACTACCAGAAGAGATGTCAGGCATCCGTAATGTGTTCCATATCTCGTTACTTTGCAAATGCTTGGAATTGACGGAGAAGACAGAAGTTTTCAAGAACATCGATCACCGAGCCATTGATATCAACAAGGATCTGACGTATCGTGAAGTGCCCATCCATATCTTGAAAGAAGCCTTCAGAACCACCAGGACCCGGAGTATCAAATTTCTCAAGATCCAATGGAGCAACCACACAGAAGAAGCCACCTGGGAGAGAGAAGATTACATTAGGACCGAGTTTCCAGATCTCTTTAGTTCCTAGTTTTTCTTAAATCTCGGGACGAGATTTTGTTTAAGGGGGGAAGGTTTGTAACATCCCAAAACTTTAATCAAGGTTAATCAAGTTCAAATCACCCAATTTAGGGTTAACAAAAACTTTTATTATTAAAAACAATTATGAATGCATGTGTGTTTGCATTAGTTTAGAATTGTTTGAAAATGCCATGTTCGATTGCTCTAACAGTTGTGAAATGATTCAAAGGTGAATGCCACATCATCTAAGTCATTCCCAAACAAAATCCAAAGAAAAAGAAATCAAATAATATTAATAAAAGCAAATGGTCATTTGTGCCATTTTAATCTACTAGGCCACTTTAGGTGTTCCTAAAAGTTAATTCTTAATAGAAATAATTCTAACTCTTTTCACCCCTTGCTAGTACAAGTAAAGATCTACCAAGGCCCACTTTACAATTTTACAAAAACCCTTAGCCACTAATTTTAAGTGGCATTTGAAATTTGAATCCAATTTATATGCATAGATCCTACTTTTTCAAAAACCACTCAAATGAACTCCACTTGACAATCCCAAGCAACCACGGACTACCAAGCATGAGATCAAGTCACACACCAAAAATCTTTTCAAAATTCAAAATTAAATTTCTTGTGGCCATTTTGTCGAACACTTGGCAGGCAAAAATAATCTGGCCTAAATAACACTGTTCTTGATTAATGCATTGTCCACCCAATTGCCCCATTCCACTCTCTTTGTCTCCCTAGCATCTAACCCAGCCTAGAAAGTACCCCCTTCACCGCTAGCAGCAGTGCCGTGCCGCCCAAAGGTGGTCGCCGCCGGCCGACCATGCCCCAGTCACAGCAGACCGCCCCTCTCCCTTTCGCCGTGTCTAGGAGGTAGGCTAGACCACACCGCCGCCCCTGTCCTTTCCCCAAGCCTAGCCAGGCACTGCACCACCGAGGCACGACCGCACCCGCCGCCTCTGTGCCATGCCAAGCACGCACTAGTGCGTCGTGCCCGATAAGGCAGCACACGCCGCCCCTTGACCGCAGCCCGCGCTCACCGCTCCGCCATGACTCCCGCAACCGCCCGGACATGCCCATTTCCCGCCGCGCGACCAGCAGCCATCGTGCGCCGTATCGAACACTCACTGCCTCCGCCCAGAGCGCGGACGCGCCCGACCAATTGCCACCACCCCTAGCCATGACATTACGCCGTAGATGACCGCCAGCAGACATCGCACCGTCTGCCTAGCTCAGCCCCGACCATAGCTGCCTGTATTGTTGTCTCTGACGAGCCACGCCCATACCGCACTGCCTCACCGCCGAGCCTATAAAAATAGGCCTCCTCCGTCCCATTTGTGCACACCACTCACCTCCCCTCTCACCACTGAGCCTTCCCCACTTCTCCCCGGAGCCACTTGAGCCCTCAGCCGCCGGAATTTTGCCGGAGCTCGCCGCAGCAGAGGAGGAAGGGGGGCATTGATTGCGACCACCCTAGGAGCCGCCGCGACCATGCATGAGACCCCCGTCGTCCCCCAGTTCGATCGCGCCCATCGCCACGCTTAGCTGGAGCCCTGGTAAGTCCCAATGCACCCCCACTAAGCCGCTAGGGTTCGTTCTCGCCGGCGACCTGTTCTTCGTCGATGATGAACCATGGCCGTCGATTTCTATTCTAATCACATGGCTGATATCGCCCCGTACCGTTTTGAGTTTTAAGTGTCGCTGACATGCGGGCCCCCCTTGTCAGTTGCCCTCTGCACCGTGGAGCGCCACTGGGCTGGCCCGTTTAGTTTCCCGCGCTGTCCCTAAAATTCAAATGAATGTTTTTCTAATTAAGTTTAAACTAGGTTCTCTAGGTTCTATCCACTAGTTTAAAAATCAATTCAGAGAGTTCTACTAAACCAAAATGAATGATTTCAATTTTGTTAGAATGATAATTCAAATATCTATCCAAGATCGTTGGATTTAAATCAATTGGAGTTAGAGATCACATATAGCAAAAATAACAAAACAAAGGCTTTTCTACATTCAAACATTTTTCAAAAATCAACCATAATAGATTTTGAGTTGATTCCAACTCTCAAAAATCACATTTGATAATACCTATCTGAATATGTAATAATATTTAGGTTTGCATGTAGTGACTTTGGACTAGTACCAAAATAATGCTATATAGGCATTTCTAGTCACTTTAAATCATTTAAATAATAAACTTAAACTTATTGAAATATGATCCAACATTTAAATCACATTCCCATGCATTAGAATATGTGGTGATGAAATGTGTCCACATGATCCCATATTTTAATTGGAGAATATTAAATCTTAATTAATTTCAATGAGTAGAAATTACTTTTCTCAAATAAAATAAATGAAACTAGTCCATTAAATCTTGTGATGAGTGTGATGATGCTAGATCATCAAGTGTGTGCCTTAGTGTGCTAAATAGACTAGTTAAGTTTTGTTTGGTGATTGTGTATCCCGTATGTATTTTATAGATGATAGTACCGACCAAGTCTACGAGGAGGAGGAGTTCTACCCCGAAGAAGACGAGGAGAATTTCAACCACTGCACCAATCAAGGCAATCTATTATTTGCAAGCTAATACTTGCAAGCCATCACTAGATGCAAGTTAACCTAAGCAAGATGCATTAGGCATGCTTTGGTTATACCTCTTCATTTATACCCATCCCAAGTTTTACTTACAAGCTTTACTTTTTGCTTTACCAAAGTTTCTTTACTTCTAGTAATGCTTTGTGAGATTTTAGAAAGTAGTATAGATAACTGATGTCTATGCACTTCTATTCTTGTAGACAGTTGTTGGGCCTCCAAGTGCAGAGGTTTGTAGAACAACAGCAAGTTTTCCCTTAAGTGGATCACCCAAGGTTTATCGAACTCAGGGAGGAGGTGGTCAAAGGTATCCCCTCTCAAACAACCCTGCAATCAAGATACAAGAAGTCTCTTGTGTCCCCAACACACCCAATACACTTGTCAGGTGTATAGGTGCACTAGTTCGGCGAAGAGATAGTGGAATACAAGTGGTATAGATAATTATAAGTGGTAACGGTGATAGAAAATAGCTTGATGGCATGGAAAAGACTAAAGTAAAACTGAAATAAAGATGGAAGCAAGCAAACATGTAACAGATCTAAAAGAAAACGGTGTTTCAATGCTTAGAAACAAGGACTGGGGATCATACTTTCGCTAGTGAACACTCTCATATAAATATCTTCTCTTCATGATATTACTCTTAACTACTCTCCGGTTGGACACTCTAATCGATGGTAGGGCTATAACAGCACACCTCAAAGTTTGCTTTCCACATCTAGATAACCCCACACTATCACCTTGAGTACTAGATGGTTCAAACAAACACCACAATTTCATAAAGACATCAAACTCCAAATATAACTCATAACAAGTATTTGTAATCTCTAGCCTAAGTGCCACCATGGTGTGCACACTGTCAACTTCACACACATGGGGAGAGCAGAGATCTATTAAAGCACTTGAGTAGCAAGGTAGATCTATAGATTACAAGCTCATGATCTCAATAAGATCATGCATAGAGAGAGATGAACACATAGCTACCGGTAGAACCCTTAGCCTCGAGAGAGAACTACTCCCTCCTCATCATGGGAATCAGCAATGGTGATGGAGATGGTGGTGGAGATCGATGGAGATGGCTCCGGGGGCACTCCCCCTCCCGGCAGGGTGTCGAAACAGAGACTTTCTATCCCCCGAATCTCCTCTTTAGTGGCGGAGGCGCTGCGGAACTTTTCGTGGCTAGAGGCTGGATCATCTAGGGTTTATGCATCGGGAGGCTTTTATAGGCGAAGAGGCAAGGTCGGTGGGCGGCCAGGGGCCCACACCACCTGGTGGCACGACCAGGGCTAACCCGCGCCACCACATGGTGTGGCCACCCTGTGGCCCCTCTCTGTCTCGTCTTCTGGCTCCGTGAGTCTTCCGGTAAAATATCGACTTTGGCTTTTGTCCGAGAATATTCATTTTCTGACTTTTTTGGAACCAAAAACAGTAGAAAACACGTAGCTGCACTGTGGCTCTTGTTAATAGGTTAGTCCAAGAAATCATATGAAAAGTACTCCAAAGTGTGGACAAAACATAAGAAAGTAGATAAAACCAAGCATGGAACATAAAAAAATATGGATACGTTAGCAACGTGTGAACATCCCCAAGCTTAACTCCTGCTTGTCCTCGAGTAGGTAAATGATAAAAAGAAAGAATAATTTTTGAGGTGACATGCACCATCATAAACTTGATCAAAGTATTCGTAAAACATTGATAGCTGGGATCATAGTACTTCAACATAACATGAAAGACAAAGTTCTAACAATAAGGCATAGCAACTATGTTGCAACATGAAAAGGCACAAACAAAATATTCATGAATAGCAATGCTTTGCAAGATGTTTGTTTGTTTCACATAAAGAAAACATAGCATAGTGGCATTCAGCTTGTCCGTCATAGAGTAGCAAACATAAATGCATAGGACACCTTCAAAGTTCATAAGAGTGACTAGATACAAATAGTTTAAAACAAGCAATATCAAAGCTATGCATCAATCAACAAGTCTTGGGACAATGCACATAGAACTAAGAATGGCCACTATGCTCTCTCAATAGGTGCATAAAGATAGAAGGTGGATACCCAACATAAAAGTAAAAGAAAGGCCTTCATAGAAGGAAGTAGGGATTCAAGTTTCATAAAGAGCTTCCAAAAATTATGGTACTTATTAGCTTTCAGCTCTCATTGCCCATATCATAAGCATCTTGAAGTGATTAAGGTTAAAGTGAACAAACTATGGTGTATATGCTTGCCGAAGTATAAGTTGGAAATCTCATGTCCCTTGAATACGAGGGCCGCTCCTCATGCTACTAAAGTTTAGTCACTGGTAAGTTCTTGTCATCGTAAGTACATGTGTATTGATACGTCAATTTTGCATCACTATTCTATATCATAATTCACTGTTATTCATTGATATATTTCATATTAAGAGATGATACTTATGTTATTTCATCTATTTTTGCATGATTGATGACTTTTGGAGCATGGACCGCTGCAGTCAGGATTCTGATGGAAAAGGTGTTGTTTGGAGGCAAAATACGCGAAGATCAGAAAATCCGGGAAAATATACGGAAAATCCTATTTTTCCAGAAGACGAAGGAAGCCAGAAGGAGTGGAGATGGGCCACAGGGGGCCCACACCACCCCCTGGCACGGGCCAGCCTAAGCCGCGCTACCAGGTGGTGTGGCTGCCCTAGCCCACCTCTAGCTCTCCTTTCTGGCGTATATAATCCTCCTGAAACCCTAATACTCGGGGAGGAACGACAGAAAGATTCCGCCGCCTCTGCTGGGCAGAAAACACCGAGAGAGAAAGATCTCTCCGACAGATAGATTTCTACCGGGAAAATTCCTTCCTGGAGAGGGGAGATCGTCGCCATCAACACGACCATCAAGCTGGACTTCATCGGGATCATCATCATCATCACCACCATCATCACCATCAGCACCCTCATCACCATCTCCATATTGCTGTAACAATTGGGTTGAATCTTGCATAGTTCTTAGGGGAAACTTTCCCCATGTTGATTAATCTTTGTAGTTGATGCTATTGAGTGAACCATTGAATTATTGTTTATGTTCAGATTGTTATACATCATTATTCCATCTCTGATCATGATCCATATGATGTCTTGTGAGTAGTTCGTTTTGTTCTTGAGGACATGGGAGAAGTCATGTTGTTAGTAGTGGAGTTGTGTTGAGAAAGATTCAATAGTTTGATATTTAAGTTGTGGTGTACTTCTTCTAGTGGTGTCATGTGAACGTCGACTACATGACACTTCACCTATATGGGCCTAGGGGAATGCATTGTGTATTTGGCTACTAATCGTAGGGGTTGGAGTGATGTAAACCTGAACCCCGTTAGGAAACCATTGCACAAGGAACGGTGGTCTTAGAGTTTAAAGCTGTGGTTAGGTTTCTACCTTAATTACTTTCTTGTACTTACGGATGTTTGCAACGGGTATAATCACAAGTATGTATTAGTCCTAGGAAGGTTGGTACATTAGCACAGGTTCACCCACGCAACACTTAGCAAGCTAAAGAAGATTAATCAACTATATGAAGCGAAAGCACTTGAGCCTTCCGTGTCCTCGAGAACGTTTGGTCATCTTAAGTAATACAACCGGCTTGTCCTTTGCTGCATAAAGGATTGGGCCACTTGCTGCATTTATTCTTATTGTCTTTTATTTACTCGTACTTTATTTACTTGCTTTATTAAAAACCCCTAAAAATCTGTTTGCTAAGTATTTGCAGAGAATTCCTGATCCATACCACTAGCCAAAGACCTTCGTTGGGTTCGACACTCTTACTTATCGAAAATACTGCGATACACCCCCTATACTTGTGGGTCATCAAGACTATTTTCTGGCGCTGTTGCCGGGGAATGAAGCACTATTGGAGAGTGGAACTGGTAAAGGAAACTTCTACTGTGAGTATTGTTTATTTCTGTTAGTTGCTTTATTTTCGTTATGGATAATTCGTTGAGTTTCTTATTTGGTAAAGCTACTACCACTGCTAAGGTAGTAGATGAATCACCACCTGCTAAGAATGATGCTTTTAAAATACCTACAAGAATTATTGATCGTGTTATGGATAATTACTATGTTGGGGATGGAACTGTCCACCCCGGTGATCATTTGCTCTTTATACACGAATTATGCGGGCTGTTCAAGTGTGCAGGTATTACTACAAATCAAGTTAAGAAGAAGTTATTCTCATTTTCACTAAAAGGAAGAGCTAAGGAATGGTATAAGTTGCTGAATAATGGTCAAAGTCTTGAATGGGAGGAAATAGTGCCTCTCTTTTATCCTCCTAGTGAGATTCATAAAGATCGGAATCAAATATACAACTTTTGGCCTCTTGATGGAGAGAGTACAACTCAAGCTTGGGGGAGATTGAAGTTACTAATGCTCAAATGTCTCATTCATGAGCTCCCCAACAATATTATTATTAATAACTTTTATGCAAGGCTCCCTCTACATGACAAGGATTTATTCGATGCTTCTTGTGCTGGATCATTCACTCGCATGGAACAAGAAGCCAAATGGGATCTTCTGGATCGTATTCAAGATAATGCTGAAGCTTGAGAGAATGACAAAGGTAGAAAGTCATGTATAAATTATGATTATGAATGCATTGAATCTTTTATGGGAACTGATGACTTTCAAAATATAAAAAATGCTTATGGTCTATACTCTGAAGATATTGCTTCTTATTTTAAGGCTTTTGCTTCCTACATTGAAGTGCCTAAAAAGAAGTGGAATAAGTATCATGAACCTTATAAAGATATTGCTAAGAGTGTTCCTGCAAGAAATACTGAAGTTTATACTACTAATCATGTTTTACCTGAACCTTATATTGAGAAAATGCCTTTCCCAGTTAAGATAAAGGAACATTCTATGATAGCTAGTATGGTTAATGAAAGTAAAAATAAAGCTGTTGAACCTGATAAACAAATGGTTGATGAACCCATAATAGCAAATGTGAAAGACTTTGTTACCAAATATGAAGAAGAGGGACACATTATCCTTTGTAAGGATACCTCTAATATTGTCTCACAAAGTAGTGTTATGAGAACTAGTATTCTTGTGTTTTCTGTTAGAATAAGTGATGATTGTTACGATGGTCCTTGTGATAGTTATATTGTTAAGTTTATGCATGATACTGAAAGTTATTATGAGAGAGGGAAAAGTGTTCTTATGCATCTCAATAATCTCAAGTTTCCTCGTTTTATGCTGAAAGTTTTTATGTTGCACTTCTTTTGCCTTCTTATGCTAGTGGTTTCTGGTTTCAACAACTTGTTTGTTTACAAAATTCCCTTGCATAGGAAGTGGGTTAGACTTAAAAGTGTGTATTTTTGCTTCTTAATGCTCTCTTTCACTTCAATTTCATATTCCTAAGTGAGCATCATCAAAATTACCATGCCTATCTTAATGGCTATAAAGAAAGAGCTTTTTGGGAGACAACCCAATTTGTTTTTGCTTTCAGTTTGTTTTTGTTTCTTTGAGTCTTGGAAGTTATTACTTCGGTAATAACCTCTCCTTATCCTTTTTGTTTGGTTTTTGTGTCAAGATCAACCTCTAATGAGAGAGAAGTAAGATTTGGGGAAGATGTTGTCCCGAAACAGATTTTTGTGCTTCACCGTAAAAATTCGTGAGAGATCTCTGTATGTTGGATTGAGCTGTAATTCTTTGTGCTTCTGCCCCAGGTTGTTATTTAACTTTCGTTAGTTTTGCACTTTTTGATTTGATCAACAGAAGATTTTCGAAAAAAATTATCTTTACCTACTGGTCTGTTTTGACAGATTTTGCCACTCTTGCATTTGCTTCTTAATTCGATTTCCTTTTTGAATTCTTTTTGGGTTTTCAGAAGGATTTGCTACAGTAGATTATGTTTTGATGGTTTTCAGTTGAAGTTGAACTCAAAAGGTTTTATCACTTCACTTATACTAATGTTGCTAATAAGAACTGTGTGATGTTTTGTGTGAAAGAAATTTCCAGGTTAGTGGAGAAAATGGTGTAATGAGAAAGTGAAAGGTTTCATGACTCACAATAAGTGTATGCAGATGAAGATATTGATGTTATTCAAGTGGTGACTCCGGAAGAACCCACTAAATACCAAATTCAGAGACCTGCAGAGTCCGTTTTCAAATAGGTAATAGTTCTGGTAAGAAAAGTTCCATGAAAATACTATCCAACTATATTTTTGCAGTTTTTAGTCAATAAGGAAAGTTATGAAGCGAAAGAGGGACGGAAACGGAGCCAGGGTGGCTCACACCACCCCGTGGCACGGGCCCACCCCTGGCCACGCCACCAGGTGGTGTGGCCACTCCGGACTCTGGCTCCGACTCGTTTTCTCCCAGTACCTTCCTTTTGATGTGAAACTTCGTAATATATAACCCCCCTGGATCTCCCAAGGTTCGTATATCGTGTCTTTGTCATGTTTTCGTTTCGATCTGTTTCTGACAGGTGGAGTCCTAGATTTGGAGCCATAGTGTCTTCCTCTGGATCAGCCAAGGAAGATTCTTTAGAGGATATCATCAACCCATACATGAGAGAGTTGAAGATTCATCCCAAGGAGTTGTTGCTTGAAGATGGGGAGGTCCGGATAAAAGAGGTTCAAGGCCCTAAAGGTGAAGGAGGTCTGGAGGACAGAATGGAGGCACTGGAGCAAGAACTCTTTAGGTACAAGAAGATGGCGGAACGCGAAGTGGATATCATCCATAAGATTTGCTCCGAACTCATCGTGGAGCACCAAAAAGAGACTACTGAGCTCAAGGATGAAGTCCTCTCACTCCGCCAAACAACCAACAAACTACAAGCACAGTTCTATGACGTTCAAAATCAAAACTATGAGTATGAGGTTAGGTTTAAACGTATAGGTGCTACTGCAAGTTTTAGGATGCTGGAGACCACGATGTCCTTTGTTGATGGGGAGCCCTTGCCCTGGAAGTCGGACGATGATGAGAGAATACCACCACCACCGAAGGATTAATTCGTCATCAGGTTTGGCATCCCCTTGGTTTGTTCCAAGCTTGGGGGAGTGCCGCGGTATCACATCACTATCTTCTATCTTTTTACCTTTTTTAGTAGAGTCATATCATGAATAGAGAAGTTATCATGTAGGATGTTTCGCATTATGGAAGTGTCCCCTCTCTTGTTAGATATGTATCCCTTGGTGTGAGTTGCCGTTATGGAATATTAATGAGAAGTTCTATCATTCACTCTTTTGCATATCTTATATTAGTTTTCAATTCATGGTTATATGATTGATCTTGTTGTTAGTATTGGTATCACTTTGGGATCGTTGAGTTAATTTAGTTGGTGTTGGCAAACCTGGCTCGGTCAGTAGCAACACTATTTTTGAGAGTTGAATGAAAAGATAAAAGTACTCTAAAGAAAAATAATTTCATCATCTTTCTTTCTTGATTTGCTCATAAGTTTAGTATTCTCTAGTTAAGATCTTTTGTGCTTCCAAGGAGGATTGCATGTTTGTTTTTATCACTTGTATGTTTGTTTGTTTCCTTCAACTCTTATACTTGCTACCCAGCCTTGCTAGCCAAAAACATGTACTGAGGGGGAATTCTTCTCGTGCATCCACTTCCCTAAACAAAAACCCATGCCATTTGTGTCCACCATACCTACCTATTAGTATTATTGCTATTCCAAGTAAATTCTTGTTTTTATCTACCTACCAAATTAAACTTGTTATGTGAAAATTAGTGATTAAAGCTCTCACGAACTTGATGGCACACTTTACTTTCTTGCACTTAACAAACTTGAACCATTGGGTCCTTCTTTGTTGCGTATATGCTTGCGCTTTATAAGTTGAAGTTAGCAGAACCATGTATCATGGGGAATGCTTTCAACACTGCATGGGTACTTTGTACCTAATTGATATCATGATTCTTTTGCTTATGGATCCCGGCGGTGTGAAACAAAAGGGGAGCTTGTAAGATCATGGAGTTTATATATGTGTTATAGAAACGCCTGGGCTGCTAGCCTAAGCCATGCCTAATCATGGTGGAAACTTGCAGCATAACTATAGTGAGTATTCTATGAAGCATCTTCAATAAAAACCTATGCAAATAGCAAATAAAAGGATCGCTGAGATGCTCATTATCTGCTTGCCTTGTCATTTTGATTATGGAATAGGTCATGTATCTTGTGCAAGGGGTACCCCGTTGGCGCTTCTCGATGATACACATGTATTTACAATGACAAGAGCTTACTCGTGACAGAAGTTGAGTAGCATGAGGTTCGGTACTCGTAAGTAAGGGGCATGATATTTTAACTTATAACTTGTCAAGCATATCCTCTTAGTTGTGTCACTTTAACCTTAATCACCTAAAGATGCCTATGATAGGGGCAATGAGAGCTGAAAGCTAATAAGTACCATAATTTTGGGAGCTCTTTATGAAACTTGAAATCCCTGCTTCCCTCTGCGAAGGGCCTTTCTTTTACTTTTTAGCTGAGTCAGTAAACCTATTCCCTTTTATCTCAGCAAGCATTTTGAGTTGTTGTGTTTCATTCATTCATATGATGATTTATTCAATCATGTTTCTTATGTTCCTTGTTTTGCACATTGCTCTTATCTTGGTGTCTACTACTTTGAAAGCTATCATTAAAAATCAGTATTTGTGAAATCTAGCAAATTATCAACTATTCTTCAAACAAGAGCTAAGTTTTCCATTACCAATTATGATTTACTGTATGTATCTTTATTGTGTTTCCTTTACTCATTGCAAGTTGAGTTATATAATAGTGAGTTGTCTTCTATTATGATCTATGTATTGATGAATGTGATGCTTCTTGTCCGTATTCTTTTATTGACTCTTCACTCCATAAACCTGAGGTCATGTTTATTAAGCTCAGTTTCGCTTGGGGACAAGCAAAGTCTAAGCTTGGGGGGAGTTGATACGTCCATTTTGCATCACTATTCTATATCATAATTCATTGTTATTCATTGATATATTTTATATTAAGAGATGATACTTATGTTATTTCATCTATTTTTGCATGATTGATGACTTTTGGAGCATGGACCGCTGTAGTCAGGATTCTGATGGAAAAGGTGTTGTTTGGAGGCAAAATTCGCGAAGATCAGAAAATCCGGGAAAATATACGGAAAATCCTATTTTTCCAGAAGACGAAGGAAGCCAGGAGGATTGGAGATGGGCCACAGGGGGCCCACACCACCCCCTAGCGTGGGCCAGCCTAGGCCGCGCCACCAGGTGGTGTGGCCGCCCTGGCCCACCTCTAGCTCTCCCCTCTGGCGTATATAATCCTCCCGAAACCCTAATACTCGGGGAGCGACCATAGAAAGATTCCGCCGCCTCTGAGGGGCGGAAAACACCGAGAGAGAAAGATCTCTCTGGCAGACAGATTTCTGCCAGAGGAATTCCTTCCTGGAGAGGGGAGATCATCGCCATCAACACCACCATCAAGCTGGACTTCATCGGGATCATCATCATCACCACCATCATCACCATCTCCATATTGCTGTAACAATTGGGTTGAATCTTGCATAGTTCTTAGGGGAAACTTTCTCGGTGTTGATTACTCTTTGTAGTTGATGCTATTGAGTGAACCATTGAATTATTGTTTATGTTCAGATTGTTATACATCATTATTCTATCTCTGATCATGATCCATATGATGTCTTGTGAGTAGTTCGTTTTGTTCTTGAGGACATGGGATAAGTCATGTTGTTAGTAGTGGAGTTGTGTTGAGAAAGATTCAATAGTTTGATATTTAAGTTGTGGTGTACTTCTTCTAGTGGTGTCATGTGAACGTCGACTACATGACACTTCACCTATATGGGCCTAGGGGAATGCATTGTGTATTTGGCTACTAATCGTAGGGGTTGCCGGAGTGACAGAAACCTGAACCCCCGTTAGGAAACCATTGCACAAGGAACGTCAGGGTCTTAGAGTTTAAAGCTGTGGTTAGGTTTCTACCTTAATTACTTTCTTGTACTTACGGATGTTTGCAACGGGTATAATCACAAGTATGTATTAGTCCTAGGAAGGTTGGTACATTAGCACAGGTTCACCCACGCAACACTTAGCAAGCTAAAGAAGATTAATCAACTATATGAAGCGAAAGCACTTGACAGTCTTCCCGTGTGTCCTCGAGAACGTTTGGTCATCTTAAGTAATACAACCGGCTTGTCCTTTGCTGCATAAAGGATTGGGCCACTTGCTGCATTTATTCTTATTGTCTTTTATTTACTCGTACTTTATTTACTTGCTTTATTAAAAACCCCTAAAAATCTGTTTGCTAAGTATTTGCAGAGAATTCCTGATCCATACCACTAGCCAGCACCTTCTGCTCCTCGTTGGGTTTGACACTCTTACTTATCGAAAATACTATGATACACCCCCTATACTTGTGGGTCATCATGTATCATAGAGAACCCCCAACGAGGTACCCCTTTCCCGATGATACAGAAGAATCCCCATATCAAAATGACAAGGCAAGCAGACAACGAGCATCTCAGCAATCTTCTTATTTACCATAGGAATATGCTGCTTTTTCTCTCTTTCCTCTTTTCTCATATCTCTTTTTATCTTTTTCTCTTTTTTCTCAATATCTGACTCTTTTTATAAGAAGAATGCTTCATAGACAACTCATTATGGTTTTGCTGCAGGTTTCCACCATGACAGCATGGATTAGACCAGCGTCCCAGACGTTTCTCTAACACACATACATAACTCCATGGACTTACAAGTTCCCCTTTCATTTCACACCAACGACATCCATAGACAAAAGAGCATGATATCAACTAGGTACAAAGTACAAGTGCAATGTTGAAAGCGTTCCCCATGACAACATGGTTCTGCTAATCCCCAACATATAAGTGCAAGCATATACAACATAGACGACACAATGGTTCAAGTTTATTAAGGGCAAGAAAAGTTTAGTGTGCCATCAAGTTTGTGAGAGCTTTAATCACTAGTTTTCTCATAACAAGTTTAATTCGTAAGGTAGATAAAAACATGAATATACTTGGAATATCATATGCTAATAGGTAGGTATGGTGTACTCTTTGGAATAACTTGGTTTTAGGAGTTGGATGCATGAGTGGAACTCATACTTGGTTATGGAGGCTAGCAAAAGACTAGGAGCGACAAACTAAGAGAGCAATAATGGCCATAATCATGCAGAGTGACAAAACATCATTAATCCAAGCATAAAGTGATACTACAAGTTCAAAAATAAAGTATCATAAAGGCTATGGTGACTTGGGATAGTCATAACATGGTGTGAGCATGCGCCAAGTCAACCCAAACAAAGCATCAAAGGAGAATACCACAATACTATGCTTTAATATGCTAAAACAACGCATGATTCTTTCAAGGCACATTAATCAATCTCAATTGTTTATAACATGTCATGCTACAACAAAAATCTCTAAGCATAAAGCCAAAACAATATCAAGCATGGCATGACAAAGCATAGGCCACAGTCAAAAACAAGCTCCTTTTTACCACTTAAGCATGAACTTTTCCTACCCTTTTCCAATCCAAACCAACTTATTTGAAAACTAATGCATGAAAGAGGGGGTCCAACCAATTTATTCAGCAAACTAAGAAAACAAAGCAAACAAACAACCAAAACGAAAATGAAAAAGAAGACGCTCCAAGAACAACACAACTGTGCATGAAACAATAAAAATGAAGCGTTTGGAAGAAACCTGGGATTTTTATTGATGAAGAAGGGGATGCCTTGGGCATCCCCAAGCTTTGACGCTTGTACTTCTTGGATATTTCTTGGGGTGACACGCGTGGCATCCCCAAGCTTGAGCTTTAGTCCATCCTTCATCTCATTACTCATTCCTTCCATACACATGCAAATTTTCCTTCATACAAAACTTCACACAATCTTTATTAGCAACATTAGTGCACTCAAGATAATAAGTCTTTAGATTCAGTTTCAACACCAATAAAACTTCCATTAAAACACAAGCTATTGTAGCACTTCCCTCAAAAAGCTCAATTTCCCAAAAGAACTCAAAAAGGAACCAACAAGAAGCAAATGCAAATAATAGAAGAAATCTGTCAAAACAGACCAGCATGTAAAGAAGAATTTTTTTCGAAGACCTTATCTTGCTCAAATCAAGAAGTGTTGAACTAAAGAAAGTTAGATAACAACTTGGGGCAGAAGCACAAAAATTCACGCCTCAAAAGGACGTACAGAGATTTTACACGAATTTTTATGGTGAAGAACAGAAATCTGTTTTAGGACAGCAACTTTCCCAAGCATTACTTCTCTCCCATTAGAGGTTACTCTTGGCACAAAAAAGCAAATAAAAAGGATAAGGAGCGGTTATTACAGAAGTAATAACTTCCAAGACTCATCTAAAACTTTTGGGTTATCTCCCAATAAGTACTTTTCTGTAACGCGTTGAAGTTAGGCATGATAGTTTATAGAAGATGCTCACATAAGAAATATGAATTGAAGTAAAAGAGAGCATCAAGAAGCAAATTCAAAGCACATTTAAGTCTAACCCACTTCCTAGCATAGGAGTTTTGTAAAGAAATAAGTCATGAAAGCACAAAGCAACAAGCATAGTAAAGCAAAACAAGTGCAACGTCAAGACTTTCAACATAAAGAGGGGAAACTTAATATTATTGAGATGCATAAAACCATGCTCCCCTCTCTCATAATAACTTTCAGTAGCATCATGAATAAAATTAACAATGTAACTATCACATAAAACATTCTTATCATGAGCCACATTCATAAAAGAATTAATACTCCCCACATAAACATAGTCATTCTTATTAATTGTAGTGGAAGCAAATTCAACAAAATAGCTATCATTATTATTCTCATCACCATAATCATCAAATATAGGAGGCATATTGTAATCTTAATTAATTTTCTCCTCAATAGTAGGTGGACTGAAAATATCATATTCATCATTGTAATTATCATATATTGGAGGTATAATATCATCATAAGCAATAGAATAGTTATCTTCGAAAGTGTGTTCATTTGTAAACATATCATCATTGGAAGGATCATGGATAGCACTAATAGTATAGCAATTATTAATATCATCATTTTTAGAATTGGTACCGAAGAGATTTTCAATATCAAAATTAGTGTGCTTTTACCTATCATGATCACTACTATAGGGGCCTGTTCGTCTGCGGTACCAAAGTTCGCAGGCCAGCGCATGGCGGTACCTAAGTTACCTGAAATTGCCTCGTTTCGAAAAGTTGGGACGCCAACTACTGAGAGGGGCCATTTCGAGGCAAACTCATCTCACCCCTGCCAAATTCAAACATTCCGTTAAACCGCCCCGTGAAGTAGACGGTCAGGACCCACATGTCGGTCATCTGTCCGTGACGCGGGCGCCAACGCGGCAACCTCTTAGGAAAACCGAGAAGCTAAGTGGATCAGATGCGTTGACCAATTTCACAAATCCATTCCCAGCTGTCCCCTAGCACCGGCAGCGTCGGAATCCACCCTCCAGGCAGGACGATCCCTTCGGACATTTGACTTCTGGCGCCAAGTTATTGTGGCCAGTTGCTGCGTCCAGTCGCTGATCCCGAGCTCCAATGGCGCATGCCGTAGCCGCCGTTGCAAGGCTCTATCCCGCCTCCGCCGTCGACGAGCCGAGCAGCTCGGAGGATGGCAGATCCTACTATCAAGAAAGAAGAAGTTCTGTCTACAAGCGGTGAGCTACCCTTCTCTTTGCTATTCGCACTAATTACAACTGCTAGCTAGCTACTGAACCTCAAATTGTTTGTTAGCCCAACGCTGACAAAAATATTTTGTCCACAGTTTTTTGTCAAGTGGGATCTGCGCGGACCCCCCTTACCTGGTTACGGTAGTCCTCTATAGGTACGACTCTAAGGGCAAGAGGTATGGACACCATTGTTTCATGATGGAAGAAGCGCCTGCACAGATCTGCACTATATATGGTATGGTTGCTACTCTGCGTAATCATGTTGAATTATGGATGAAGCAGACTACAAAGTTCAGCTTCATGGAAGAACGTGGCATCATGGTTCCAATAACATGTGACCGTCAGCTAATTGGGTTGATGAAAAGGTATGCTTCGGCTGCCATGTTTGAGCTGAAATGTGATGTACTGGATGTGAAAGCTGCTGCAACTGGGAGTCGCCCTTCTATTCTTGGACAGGGTGGTTGCTCGAACCCAATTAGCTCCTAGTAAGCAAAGGTCTCTTGGGGTTCGCATGTTTGTGCTGAATTGTATTTTTTTTGTTTTATTTACTCTGTAGATATTGGGCAGTTATGCAACAGTCTTGTTTCTTTTGAAGGCGCTGAAGGTTAGAAACATGAGCCGGGTCGATCATTTGCTGCTGAAGAAATTAAAAGCAGTGGAAAGATGATCTTTGGACACGATTCTGGTGCCCATTGTCCCGGCGATCTGAGTGCGTGAAGCTAAGAAAATTGGCACCAAGGAAGAGGAAGAAGGAGGAAATGAAGAAGCCGTGGACGTGAAGGCTTGGCACCGGCTACGGAAGAAGGCTGGCAATGAAGATGCATAGTAATGTGTTGAACTTGAACCTATATATATTTCATTAATTCTGATCGCTCTGTGTGTGGCACGTTGCTGGGCGAAACAATCTACCCATATTCTCTGAGTAAAATGTACCGCGACTTAGGGTTTGGAAACGCCCGAGTCAGTAGTTGAATCCGAAATTGTGATTGTGCCACTGCTATCTGAAAACAAGGATCCATCGGTTCCACGATTGCTGAGGGGCAGGAGGTCTCCAAATACGACGGAATGTAAGTGGCACAGAAATAAATTATTTAAGCTGCCACACTCCACGAAGAAATAACTTATTTGAGATGCTACACAATGACGTGGCAACATAAACAACATTGTTCTCACCGATAATGCCTAGATGAGGTACCACTTTCTGGCCTAATCTTGAGCCTGTCTATCTCATCGCCTCTCTGCTCCTGCATCCCCTGCATCTGGCGAAGCTCCTGGATCTCCAGTAACCGGGTGTACGTGCTTCCACTTTATAAATTGTGGTTGTGCCATTTGCATGCGGCACAATCCACGTAGGTTAAGTTTAAACAAACCACCAATATCAGAATACACTAGTAGAAAAGGGGTCTTTGGTCCACGGTCACGTTCCCAATCCGGGACAGAGATCTAAATCGAGACAGAAATTGATCTAAATCACAAATTCTTCTACAAATTAATCGAGACAGAGATCTAAATCGAGGCATTTCATTAATTCAACCACAAATTCTTCTAAACAAAGGTGCGATTTCATATCCTACATTAATTCAACCACTAGTCAACAATTTCACTTCCGCTGTCGCTGTCCTCCGAGCCGCCGGCTTCCTCATCATCGTGGGATGGAACCTCCACGATTTTCGCATTGTTCGTGAGACGGAGCACCTCTTCGCGGCGAGCGGCAGCGATGACGGTGAACTTGGTCCATCCAGGGACGGACCAGAACCTCTCCCGCCCTTCTCGGTTGTGGAGATCCTGGTGCACCACGCACCCGTAAACGATGCGGTTGCCAATCTTGGCCTTTCGCTCCTTCTTGAACAACGCCGACCAGTATAGGCTGGCTACCGTGTACCAGGGCAGCGCCCTCTTCCCCGCGGGCATCTGGTGGCGGCGCGCCGCGATTTCGCTCTCCATCACGGCTCCACCGGGGACGAGGAGCGGAGCCACCGGCACCCCCGCATAGCTGTGTGCCATCCGTGGGGCACTGTCGCGACCAGCGGCGCGAGGATGTCGAAGTGCGCGAACATCACCGCCTCGTAGAAGTTCAACAAGGGCATCTCCATGGCGGCGCGGTGGATATTGGAGAGGGAGCGAGGGGGTGGACAACGAAGCGACGGCGCGGTGGAGATTGGAGAGGGCGAGGGGATGGGCGACAAAGCGACGCGCTGTGGCGCCTCCTATTTGTACACGAGGACGACGAAGCGACGGGCGGAATATCCAAGGGGCATTTTTTTGAAAAGGATGTAATGCAGGGTTAAGACAGATTAACAGGCGACCAATTTTTTTACTCCCAGGACTCCGGGGCCAATTGTTTCTCTGCATCTTTCCTCATGCACTTGTCAATACTCATAGTTGTGAACTGCTGGACTTTGGCCTGGTGAAGATCCTTCCTTGCTTGAGTCAGATCTTGCTCTGCTTTAGCCTTCAGGGCCAACGCCGTGTCCCTCTCCTTCTCGACTTTGCTAACCTTGTCTTCCACCCACCTGAGATCTCGCTTATGCTTGGTCGTGTCAACTAGTTCCCATAGCTTCATCTCAACACTGTCAAGAAGTGAGCTGAATGCGGATTCTTTCAACTCAACAGTCATTTCCCATAGTTTGTCCAGTGTTTTCTGCATCGATTTGGGCCACTCTGGATCTACCCATTTGACAACACCGCAACTTCCGCCTCGCATCATTGCACGATGTCCTTGACACCATAGAAACCTGCTGCATGCGTTTCGTCCTTCGAACGCTACAAATTTAGCAGGCACATATCCATGTTTACATAGCAGAGGACTGTCTTCATCCGCTAAACCGTGATAGTCGGCGTCATACATCGTCTGGTTAGCCTAACACATCATACACGCATGAGTAAACGGAGTAGATATGGCTCAAAAAATAGATAACTTGCCATGGATGATAGATATAGAGATGAGACGACTCACATCGAAATCACCATCCCTGTCGTCACGACGCGTTTCCTCGCTGTCTCCCCTTGAACCCATGGCGAGAGGGGAGGGGGGTGGCTGCCGGAGAGGGGATTGGGATGGAGGCGTCGTCGGCTTGCGGCTACGGCAGGATCGGAGTGAAGTGGGGAAAGTGGCTTCGAGGGGAAAAAGAGAAGTACGGGGAGGAAGAGAAATAATGGGGATGTGACACTAGGATATGGCCCACTCAACTCGTGAGTCGTGACACTCGCAACAGGGGATCCCCCGGTGCTGCCAGTTTGTCCAGAGCAAGCGTGGCCAATCATGCTGCAGAACAGACTACTCAGGATCGATCGCACGATAACCATCCCAATCGTCCAAGCGCCCCGCTCGAACGGTATGTAACAATCGTCAAGCAGAACAACTGTGTTAGGGCGTGCCTTCTAGAAGACTCGGTCTAACGCTAAGGTTAGGGCTCTCCTAAGGTTAATTAGGATCCATATGTGGTTTATGAAAAGAACATGCATCCAATGACACTAGTGGATCCATATGTGGTTTGTGAGAAGAACACACATGCAATGACACTGGTGGATCCATGTGTGGTTTATAAGAGGAACACACATGCAATAACACTAGGTGTCGTTCATGATATGGTTTGTGAGAAGAACACACATGCAATGACTCTAGCCGTGGTTCATGAGAAGAACACACATGCAATGACTCAAACTGTGGTTCATGAAAAGAACAGACATGCGATGACACCGGTGGATCCATGTGTGGTTTGTGAAAAGAACAGACATGCAATGACTCTAACTGTGGTTCATGAAAAGAGCAGACATGCAATGAAACTGGTGGATCCATGTGTGTTTAATGATAATAACACACATGCAATGACACTGGGTGTGGTTCATGATATGGTTTGTGAGAAGAACACACATGCAATGACTCTAGCTGTGGTTCATGAGAAAAACACACATGCAATGACTCTAACTGTGGTTCATGAAAAGAGCAGACATGCGATGACACCGGTGGATCCATGTGTGGTCTATGAGAGGAACACACATCCAATGACACCGGTGGATCCTTACATGGTCTGTGAGAAGAACACACATGCAATGATACTAGTGGATCCATATGTGGTTTGTGAGGACACACATGCAATGACACTGGTGGATCCATCTGTGGTTTATGGGTAGGACACACATGCAATGACACTGGTGGATCCATGTGTGGTCTATGGGAAGAACACACATGCAATGACACCGGTGATATGTGGTTTGTGAAAAGAGAAGACATGCAATGACTCTAACGGTGGTTCATGAAAAGAGCAGACATGCAATGACACTGGTAGATCCATGTGTGGTTAATGAGAAGAACACACATGCAATGACACTGGGTGTGGTTCATGATATGGTTTGTGAGAAGAACACACATGCAATGACTCTAACTGTGGTTCATGATAAGAACACACATGCAATGACTCTAACTGTGGTTCATCAAAAGAACAGACATGTGATGACACTGGTGGATCCATGTGTGGTCTATGGGAGGAACACACATCCAATGAAACCGGTGGATCCTTACGTGGTCTGTGGGAGGAACACACATCCAATGACACCGGTGGATCCTTACGTGGTCTATGGGAAGAACACACATGCAATGACACTGGTGGATCCATATGTGGTTTGTGAGAAGGACACACATGCAATGATACTGGTGGATCCATATGTGGTTCATGGGAAGAACACACATGCAATGACACTGGTGGATCCATGTGTGGTCTATGAGAAGAACACACATGCAATGACACTGGTGATATGTGGTTTGTGAAAGGAACAGACATGCTATGACTCTAACTGTGGTTCATGAAAAGAGCAGACATGCAATGACATTGGTGGATCCATGTGTGGTTAATGAGAAGAAGACACATGCAATGACACTGGGTGTGGTTCATGATATGGTTTGTGAGAAGAACACACATGCAATGACTCTAGCTGTGGTTCATGAGAATAACACACATGCAATGACTCCCACTGTGGTTCATGAAAAGAACAGACATGCGATGACACCGGTGGATCCATGTGGGGTCTATGAGAGGATCAGACATGCAATGACTCTAACTGTGGTTCATGAAAAGAGCAGACATGCAATGACACTGGTGGATTCATGTGTGGTTAATGATAATAACACACATGCAATGACACTGGGTGTGGTTCATGATATTGTTTGTGAGAAGAACACACATGCAATGACTCTAGCTGTGGTTCACGAGAAGAACACACATGCAATGACTCTAGCTGTGGTTCACGAGAAGAACACACATGCAATGACTCTAACTGTGGTTCATGAAAAGAGGAAACATGCGATGACACCGGTGGATCCATGTGTGGTTCATGGGAGGAACACACATGCAATGACACTGGTGGATCCATGTGTGGTCTGTGGGAAGAACACACATGCAATGACACTGGTGGATCCATGTGTGGTCTGTGACAAGAACACACATGCAATGACACTGGTGATATGTGGTTTGTGAAAGGAATAGACATGCAATGACTCTAACTTTGGTTCGTGAAAAGAGTAGACATGCAATGACACTGGTGGATCCATGTGTGGTTAATGAGAAGAACACACATGCAATGACACTGGGTGTGGTTCATGATATGGTTTGTGAGAAGAGCACACATGCAATGACTCTAGCTGTGGTTCATGAGAAGAACACACATGTAATGACTCTAACTGTGGTTCATGAAAAGAACAGACATGCGATGACACCGGTGGATCCATGTGTGGTCTATCAGAGGAGCAGAAATGCAATGACACCGGTGGATCCTTACGTGGTCTGTGGGAAGAACACACATGCAATGACACTGGTGGATCCATATGTGGTTTGTGAGAAGAACACACATGCACTGACACTGGTGGATCCATATGTGGTTCATGGGAAGAACACACATGCAATGACACTAGTGGATCCATGTTTGGTCTGTGAGAAGAACACACATGCAATGACACCGTGATATGTGGTTTGTGAAAGGAACAGACATGCAATGACTCTAACTGTGGTTCATAAAAAGAGCAGACATGCAATGACACTGGTGGATCCATGTGTGGTTAATGCGAAGAACACACATGCAAAGACACTGGGTGTGGTTCATGATATGGTTTGTGAGAAGAACACACATGCAATGACTCTAACTGTGGGTCATGAGAATAACACACATGCAATGACTCTAACTGTGGTTCATGAAAAGAACAGACATGTGATGACACCGGTGGATCCATGTGTGGTCTATGGGAGGAACACACATCCAATGACACCGGTGGATCCTTACGTGGTCTGTGGGAAGAACACACATGCAATGACACTGGTCGATCCATATGTGGTTTGTGAGAAGGACACACATGCAATGATACTGGTGGAACCATATGTGGTTCATGGGAATAACACACATGCAATGACACTAGTGGATCCATGTGTGGTCTATGAGAAGAACACACATGCAATGACACTGGTGATATGTGGTTTGTGAAAGGTACAGACATGCAATGACTCTAAATGTGGTTCAAGAAAAGAGCAGACATGCAATGACATTGGTGGATCCATGTGTGGTTAATGAGAAGAACACACATGCAATGACACTGGGTGTGGTTCATGATATTGTATGTGAGAAGAACAGACATGCAATGACTCTAGCTGTGGTTCATGAGAATAACACACATGCAATGAGTCTAACTGTGGTTCATGAAAAGAACAGACATGCGATGACACCGGTGGATCCATGTGGGGTCTATGAGAGGAGAAGACATGCAATGACTCTAACTGTGGTTCATGAAAAGAGCAGACATGCAATGACACTGGTGGATTCATGTGTGGTTAATAATAATAACACACATGCAATGACACTGGGTGTGGTTCATGATATGGTTTGTGAGAAGAACACACATGCAATGACTCTAGCTGTGGTTCACGAGAAGAACACACATGCAGTGACTCTAACTGTGGTTCATGAAAAGAGCAGACATGCGATGACACCGGTGGATCCATGTGTGGTTCATGGGAGGAACAGACATCCAATGACTCTAACTGTGGTTCATGAAAAGAGCAGACATGCAATGACACTGGTGGATCCATGTGAGGTTAATGATAATAACACACATGCAATGACACTGGGTGTGGTTCATGATATGGTTTGTGATAATAACACACATGCAATGACTCTAGCTGTGGTTCATGAAAAGAACACACATGCAATGACTCTAACTGTGGTTCATGAAAAGAACACACATGCGATGACACCGGTGGATCCATGTGTGGTTTGTGAGAAGGACACACATGCAATGACACTGGTGGATCCATCTGTGGTTCATGGGAAGAACACACATGCAATGACACTGGTGGATCCGTGTGTGGTCTGTGAGAAGAACACACATGCAATGACACTTGTGATATGTGGTTTGTGAAAGGAACAGGCATGCAATGACTCTAACTGTGGTTCATGAAAAGAGCAGACATGCAATGACACTGGTGGATCCATGTGTGGTTAATGAGAAGAACACACATGCAATGATACTAGGTGTGGTTCATGATATGGTTTGTGAGAAGAACACACATGCAATGACTCTAGCTGTGGTTCATGAGAAGAACACACATGCAATGACTCTAACTGTGGTTCATGAAAAGAACAGACATGCGATGACACCGGTGGATCGATGTGTCGTCTATGAGAGGAACAGACATCCAATGACTCTAACTGTGGTTCATTAAAAGATAAGACATGCAATGACACTGGTGGATCCATGTGTGGTTAATGAGAATAAGACACATGCAATGACACTGGGTGTGGTTCATGATATGGTTTGTAGAAGAACACACATGCAATGACTCTAGCTGTGGTTCATGAGAAGAACACACATGCAATGACTATAACTGTGGTTCATGAAAAGAACACACATGGGATGACACCGGTGGATCCATAAGTGGTTTGTGAGAAGTACACACATGCAATGACACTGGTGGATCCATATGTGGTTCATGGGAAGAACACACATGCAATGACACTGGTGGATCCATGTGTGGTCTGTGAGAAGAACACACGTGCAATGACACTGGTGATATGTGGTTTGTGAAAGGAACAGACATGCAATGACTCTAACTGTGGTTCATGAAAAGAGCAGACATGCAATGACACTGGTGGATCAATGTGTGGTTAATGAGAAGAACACACATGCAATGACACCGGGTGTGGTTCATGATATGGTTTGTGAGAAGAACACACATGCAATGACTCTAGCTGTGGTTCATGAGAAGAACACACATGCAATGACTCTAACTGTGGTTCATGAAAAGAAGAGACATGCGATGACACCGGTGGATCCATGTGTGGTCTATGAGAGGAATAGACATGCAATGACTCTAACTGTGGTTCATGAAAAGAGAAGACATGCAATGACACGGGTGGATCCATGTGTGGTTAATGATAAGAACACGCATGCAATGACACTGGGTGTGGTTCATGATATGGTTTGTAGAAGAACACACATGCAATAACTCTAGCTGTGGTTCATGAGAAGAACACACATGCAATGACTCTAACTGTGGTTCATGAAAAGAACACACATGCGATGACACAGGTGGATCCATAAGTGGTTTGTGAGAAGGTTACACATGCAATGACACTAGGTGTGGTTCATGATATGGTTTGTGAGAAGAACACACATGCAATGACTCTAGTTGTGGTTCATGAGAAGAACACACATGCAATGACACTGGTGATATGTGGTTTGTGAAAGGAACAGACATGCAATGACTCTAACTGTGGTTCATGAAAAGGGCAGACATGCAATGACACTGGTGGATCGATGTGTGGTTAATGAGAAGAACACACATGCAATGACACTAGGTGTGGTTCATGATATGGTTTGTGAGAAGAACACACATGGAATGACTCTAGCTGTTGTTCATGAGAAGAACACACATGCAATGACTCTAACTGTGGTTCATGAAAAGAATAGAAATGCGATGACACCGGTGGATCCAAGTCTGGTCTATGAGAGGAACAGACATGCAATGACTCTAACCGTGGTTCATGAAAAGAGCAGACATGCAATGACACTGGTGGATCCATGTGTGGTTAATGAGAATAACACACATGCAATGACACTGGATATGGTTCATGATATGGCTTGTGGGAAGAACACACATGCAATGACTCTAGCTGTGGTTCATGAGAAGAACACACATGCAATGACTCTAACTGTGGTTCATGAAAAGAGCAGACATGCGATGACACCGGTGGATCCATGTGTGGTTCATGGGAGGAACACACATGCAATGACACTGGTGGATCCATGTGTGGTCTGTGGGAAGAACACACATGCAATGACACTGGTGGATCCATGTGTGGTCTATGACAAGAACACACATGCAATGACACTAGTGATATGTGGTTTGTGAGCTAATGGACATGCAATGACTCTAACTGTGGTTCATGAAAAGAGCAGACATGCAATGACACTGGTGGATCCATGTCTGGTTAATGAGAAGAACACACATGAATGACACTATGTGTGGTTCATGATATGGTTTGTGGGAAGAACACACATGCAATGACTCTAGGCTGTGGTTCATGAGAAGAACACACATGCAATGACTCTAACTATGGTTCATGAGAAGAACAGACATGCGATGACACCGGTGGATCCATTTGTGGTCTATGAGAGGAGTAGACATGCAATGACACCGGTGGATCCTTGCGTGGTCTGTGGGAAGAACACACATGCAATGACACTGGTGGATCCATATGTGGTTTGTGAGAAGGACACACATGCAATGACAATGGTGGATCCATATGTGGTTCCTGGGAAGAACACACATGCAATGACACTGGTGGATCCATGTGTGGTCTGTGAGAAGAACACACATGCAATGACACTAGTGATATGTGGTTTGTGAAAGGAACAAACATGCAATGACTCTAACTGTGGTTCATGAAAAGAGAAGACATGCAATGACACTGGTGGATCCATGTGTGGTTAATGAGAAGAACACACATGCAATGACACTGGGTGCGGTTCATGATATGGTTTGTGAGAAGAACACACATGCAATGACTCTAGCTGTGGTTCATGAGAAGAACACACATGCAATGACTCTAACTGTGGTTCATGAAAAGAATAGATATGCGATGACACCGGTGGATCCATGTGTGGTCTATGAGAGGAACAGACATCCGATGACTCTAACTATGGTTCATGAAAAGAGAAGACATGCAATGACACTGGTGGATCCATGTGTGGTTAATGATAAGAACACGCATGCAATGACACTGGGTGTGGTTCATGATATGGTTTGTAGAAGAACACACATGCAATGACTCTAGCTGTGGTTCATGAGAAGAACACACATGCAATGACTCTAACTGTGGTTCATGAAAAGAACACACATGCGATGACACCGGTGGATCCATAAGTGGTTTGTGAGAAGGACACACATGCAATGAAACTAGGTGTGGTTTATGATATGGTTTGTGAGAAGAACACACATGCAATGACTCTAGTTGTGGTTCATGAGAAGAACACACATGCAATGACACTGGTGATATGTGGTTTGTGAAAGGAACAGACATGCAATGACTCTAACTGTGGTTCATGAAAAGGGCAGACATGCAATGACACTGGTGGATCGATGTGTGGTTAATGAGAAGAACACACATGCAATGACACTAGGTGTGGTTCATGATATGGTTTGTGAGAAGAACACACATGCAATGACTCTAGCTATTGTTCATGAGAAGAACACACATGCAATGACTCTAACTGTGGTTCATGAAAAGAATAGACATGCGATGACACGGGTGGATCCAAGTCTGGTCTATGAGAGGAACAGACATGCAATGACTCTAACCGTGGTTCATGAAAAGAGCAGACATGCAATGACACTGGTGGATCCATGTGTGGTTAATGAGAATAACACACATGCAATGACACTGGGTATGGTTCATGATATGGTTTGTGGGAAGAACACACATGCAATGACTCTAGCTGTGGTTCATGAGAAGAACACACATGCAATGACTCTAACTGTGGTTCATGAAAAGAGCAGACATGCGATGACACCGGTGGATCCATGTGTGGTTCATGGGAGGAACACACATGTAATGACACTAGTGGATCCATGTGTGGTCTGTGGGAAGAACACACATGCAATGACACTGGTGGATCCATGTGTGGTCTGTGACAAGAACACACATGCAATGACACTTGTGATATGTGGTTTGTGAACGGAACAGACATGCAATGACTCTAACTGTGGTTCATGAAAAGAGCAGACATGCAATGACTCTGGTGGATCCATGTCTGGTTAATGAGAAGAACACACATGAATGACACTGTGTGTGGTTCATGATATGGTTTGTGGGAAGAACACACATGCAATGACTCTAGGCTGTGGTTCATGAGAAGAACACACATGCAATGACTCTAACTGTGGTTCATGAGAAGAACAGACATGCGATGACACCGGTGGATCCATTTGTGGTCTATGAGAGGAGCAGACATGCAATGACACCGGTGGATCCTTGCGTGGTCTGTGGGAAGAACACACATGCAATGACACTGGTGGATCCATATGTGGTTTGTGAGAAGGACACACATGCAATGACAATGGTGAATCCATATGTGGTTCCTGAGAAGAACACACATGCAATGACACTAGTGATATGTGGTTTGTGAAAGGAACAAACATGCAATGACTCTAACTGTGGTTCATGAAAAGAGAAGACATGCAATGACACTGGTGGATCCATCTGTGGTTAATGAGAAGAACACACATGCAATGACACTGGGTGTGGTTCATGATATGGTTTGTGAGAAGAACACACATGCAATGACTCTAGCTGTGGTTCATGAGAAGAACACACATGCAATGACTCTAACTCTGGTTCATGAAAAGAACAGACATGCGATGACATCGGTGGATCCATGTGTGGTCTATGAGAGGAACATACATCCAATGACTCTAACTGTGGTTCATGAAAACAGAAGACATGCAATGACACTGGTGGATCCATGTGTGGTTAATGATAATAACACACATGCAATGACACTGGATGTGGTTCATGATATGGTTTGTGAGAAGAACACACATGCAATGACTCTAGCTGTGGTTCATGAGAAGAACACACATGCAATGACTCTAACTGTGGTTCATGAAAAGAACACACATGCGATGACACGGGTGGATCCATGTGTGGTTTGTGAGAAGGACACACATGCAATGACACTGGTGGATCCATATGTGGTTCATGGGAAGAACACACATGCAATGACACTGGTGGATCCATGTGTGGTCTGTGAGAAGAACACACATGCAATGACACTGGTGATATGTGGTTTGTGAAAGGAACAAACATGCAATGACTCTAACTATTGTTCATGAAAAGAGCAGATATGCAATGACACTGGTGGATCCATGTGTGGTTAATGAGAAGAACACACATCCAATGTGACTAGGTGTGGTTCATGATATGGTTTGTGAGAAGAACACACTTGCAATGACTCTAGCTATGGTTCATGAGAAGAACACACATGCAATGACTCTACCTCTGGTTCATGAAAAGAACAGACATGCGATGACACCGGTGGATCCATGTTTGGTCTATGAGAGGAACATGCATGCAATGACTAACCGTGGTTCATGAAAAGAGCAGAAATGCAATGACACTGGTGGATCCATGTGTGGTTAATGAGAATAACACACATGCAATGACAGTGGTGTGGTTCATGATATGGTTTGTGAGAAGAACACACATGCAGTGACTCTAGCTATGGTTCAAGAGAAGAACACACATGCCATGACTCTAACTGTGGTTCATGAAAAGAGCAGACATGCGATGACACCCGTGGATCCATGTGTGGTTCATGGGAGGAACACACATGCAATGACACTGGTGGATCCATGTGTGGTCTATGGGAAGAACACACATGCAATGACACTGGTGGATCCATGTGTGGTCTGGGACAAGAACACACATGCAATGACACTGGTGATATGTGGTTTGTGAAAGGAACAGACATGCAATGACTCTAACTATGGTTCATGAAAAGAGCAGACATGCAATGACACTGGTGGAGCCATGTGTGGTTAATGAGAAGAACACACATGCAATGACACTGGGTGTGGTTCATGATATGGTTTGTGAGAAGAACACACATGCACTGACTCTAGCTGTGGTTCATGAGAAGAACCCACATGCAATGACTCTAACTGTGGTTCATGAAAAGAGCAGACATGCGATGACACCGGTGGATCCATGTGTGGTTCATGGGAGGAACACACATGCAATGACACTGGTGGATCCATGTGTGGTCTATGATAAGAACACACATGCAATGACACTGGTGATATGTGGTTTGTGAAAGGAACAGACATGCAATGACTCTAACTGTGGTTCATGAAAAGGGCAGACATGCAATGACACTGGTGGATCCATGTGTGGTTAATGAGAAGAACACACATGCAATGACACTAGGTGTGGTTCTTGATAGGGTTTGTGAGAAGAACACACATGCAATGACTCTAGCTGTGGTTCATGAGAAGAACACACATGCAATGACTCTAATTGTGGTTCATGAAAAGAATAGACATGCGATGACATCGGTGGATCCAAGTCTGGTCTATGAGAGGAACAGACATGCAATGACTCTAACCGTGGTTCATGAAAAGAGCAGACATGCAATGACACTGGTGGATCCATGTGTGGTTAATGAGAATAACACACATACAATGACACTGGCTATGGTTCATGGTATGGTTTGTGAGAAGAACACACATGCAATGACTCTAGATGTTGTTCATGAGAAGAACACACATGCAATGACTCTAACTGTGGTTCATGAAAATAGCAGACATGCGATGACACCGGTGGATCCATGTGTGGTTCATGAAAAGAGCAGACATGCGATGACACCGGTGGATCCATGTGTGGTTCATGGGAGGAACACACATGCAATGACACAGGTGGATCCATGTGTGGTCTGTGACAAGAACACACATGCAATGACACTGGTGATATGTGGTTTGTGAAAGGAACAGACATGCAATGACTCTAACTGTGGTTCATGAAAAGAGCAGACATGCAATGACACTGGTGGATCCATGTGTGGTTAATGAGAAGAACACACATGCAATGACACTGGGTGTGGTTCATGATATGGTTTGTGAGAAGAACACACATGCAATGACTCTAGCTGTGGTTCATGAGAAGAACACACATGCAATGACTCTAATTGTGGTTCATGAAAAGAACAGACATGCGATGACACCGGTGGATCCATGTGTGGTCTATGAGAGGAGCAGACATGCAATGACACCGATGGATCCATACGTGGTCTGTGGGAAGAACACACATGCACTAACACTGGTGGATCCATATGTGGTTTGTGAGAAGAACACACATGTAATGACACTGGTGGATCTATATGTGGTTCATGGGAAGAACACACATGCAATGACACTGGTGGATCCATGTGTGGTATGTGAGAAGAACACACATGCAATGACACTAGTGATATGTGGTTTGTGAAAGGAACAAACATGCAATGACTCTAACTGTGGTTCATGAAAAGAGAAGACATGCAATGACACTGGTGGATCCATGTGTGGTTAATGAGAAGAACACACATGCAATGATACTGGGTGTGGTTCATGATATGGTTTGTGAGAAGAACACACATGCAATGACTCTAGCTGTGGTTCATGAGAAGAACACACATGCAATGACTCTAACTGTGGTTCATGAAAAGAACAGACATGCGATGACACCGGTGGATCCATGTGTGGTCTATGAGAGGAACATACATCCAATGACTCTAACTGTGGTTCATGAAAAGAGAAGACATGCAATGACACTGGTGGATCCCTGTGTGGTTAATGAGAATAACACACATGCAATTACACTGGGTGTGGTTCATGATATGGTTTGTGAGAAGAACACACATGCAATGACAATAGTTGTGGTTCATGAGAAGAACACACATGCAATGACTCTAACCGTGGTTCATGCAAAGAACACACATGCGATGACAACGGTGGATCCATGTGTGGTTTGTGAGAAGGACACAGATGCAATGAACTGGTGGATCCATATGTGGTTCATGGGAAGAACACACATGCAATGACACTGGTGGATCCATGTGTGGTTAATGAGAACAACACACATGCAATGACACTAGGTGTGGTTCATGATATGGTTCGTGAGAAGAACACACATGCAATGACTGTAGCTATGGTTCATGAGAAGAACACACATGCAATGACTCTAACTGTAGTTCATGAAAAGAACAAACATGCGATGACACCTGTGGATCCATGTCTGGTCTATGAGAGGAACAGACATGCAATGACTCTAACCGTGGTTCATGAAAAGAGCAGACATGCAATGACACTGGTGGATCCATGTGTGGTTAATGAGAATAACACACATACAATGACACTGGTGTGGTTCATGATATGGTTTGTGATAAGAACACACATGCAATGACTCTAGCTGTGGTTCAAGAGAAGAACACACATGTAATGACTCTAACTGTGGTTCATGAAAAGAGCAGACATGCGATGACACCGGTGGATCCATGTGTGGTTCATGGGAGGAACACACATGCAATGACACTGGTGATATGTGGTTTGTGAAAGGAACATACATGCAATGACTCTAACTGTGGTTCATGAAAAGAGCAGACATGCAATGACACTGGTGGATCCATGTGTGGTTAATGAGAAGAACACACATGCAATGACACTAGGTGTGGTTCATGATATGGTTTGTGAGAAGAACACACATGCACTGACTCTAGCTGTGGTTCATGAGAAGAACACACATGCAATGACTCTAACTGTGGTTCATGAAAAGAGCAGACATGCGATGACACCGGTGGATCCATGTGTGGTTCATGAAAAGAGCAGACATGCGATGACACCGGTGGATCCATGTGTGGTTCATGGGAGGAACACACATGTAATGACACAGGTGGATCCATGTGTGGTCTGTGACAAGAACACACATGCAATGACACTGGTGATATGTGGTTTGTGAAAGGAACAGACATGCAATGACTCTAACTGTGGTTCATGAAAAGAGCAGACATGCAATGACACTGGTGGATCCATGTGTGGTTAATGAGAAGAACACACATGCAATGACACTGGGTGTGGTTCATGATATGGTTTGTGAGAGGAACACACATGCAATGACTCTAGCTGTGGTTCATGAGAAGAACACACATGCAATGACTCTAACTTTGGTTCATGAAAAGAACAGACATGCGATGACACCGGTGGATCCATGTGTGGTCTATGAGAAGAGCAGACATGCAATGACACCGGTGGATCCTTACGTGGTCTGTGGGAAGAACACACATGCAATGACACTGGTGGATCCATATGTGGTTTGTGAGAAGAACACACATGCAATGACACTAGTGGATCCATATGTGGTTCACAGGAAGAACACACATGAAATGACACTGGTGGATCCATGTGTGGTCTGTGAGAAGAACAGACATGCAATGACTCTAACTATGGTTCATGAAAAGAGCAGACATGCAGTCACACTGGTGGATCCATGTGAGGTTAATGAGAAGAATACACATGCAATGACACTGGGTGTGGTTCATGATATGGTTTGTGAGAAGAACACACAGGCAATGACTCTAGTTGTGGTTCATGATAATAACACACATGCAATGACTCTAACTGTGGTTCATGAAAAGAACAGATATGCGATGACACCGGTGGATCCATGTGTGGTCCATGAGAGGAACAGACATCCGATGACTCTAACTATGGTTCATGAAAAGAGAAGACATGCAATGACACTGGTGGATCCATGTGTGGTTAATGATAATAACACACATGCAATGACACTGGGTGTGATTCATGATATGGTTTGTGGGAAGAACACACATGCAGTGACTCTAGCTGTGGTTCATGAGAAGAACACACATGCAATGACTCTAACTGTGGTTCATGAAAAGAACACACATGCGATGACACCGGTGGATCCATGTGTGGTTTGTGAGAAGGACACACATGCAATGACACTAGTGGATCCATGTGTGGTCTGTGAGAAGAACACACATGCAATGACACTGGTGATATGTGGTTTGTGAAAGGAACAGACATGCAATGACTCTAACTGTGGTTCATGAAAACAGCAGACATGCAATGACACTGGTGGATCCATGTGTGGCTAATGAGAAGAACACACATGCAATGACACTAGGTGTGGTTCATGATATGGTTTGTGAGAACAACACACATGCAATGACTCTTGCTGTGGTTCATGAGAAGAACACACATGCAATGACTCTAACTGTTGTTCATGAAAAGAACACACATGCGATGACACCGGTGGATCCATGTCTGGTCTATGAGAGGAACAGACATGCAATGACTCTAACCGTGGTTCATGAAAAGAGCAGAGATGCAACGACACTGGTGGATCCATGTGTGGTTAATGAGAATAACACACATGCAATGACACTGGGTGTGGTTCATGATATGGTTTGTGAGAAAAACACACATGCAATGACTCTAGTTGTGGTTCATGAGAAGAACACACATGCAATGACTCTAACTGTGGTTCATGAAAAGAGCAGAGGTGCGATGACACCTGTGGATCCATGTGTGGTTCATAGGAGGAACACACATGCAATGACACTGGTGGATCCATGTGTGGTCTCTGGGAAGAACACACATGCAATGACACTGGTGGATCCATGTGTGGTCTGTGAGACGAACACACATGCAATGACACTGGTGATATGTGGTTTGTGAAAGGAACACACATGCAATGACTCTAACTGTGGTTCATGAAAAGAGCAGACATGCAATGACACTGGTGGATCCATGTGTGGTTAATGAGAAGAACACACATGCAATGACACTGGGTGTGGTTCATGATATGATTTGTGAGAAGAACACGCATGCAATGACTCTGACTGTGGTTCATGAAAATAATAGACATGCGATGACACCGGTAGATCCATGTGTGGTTCATGGGAGGAACACACATGCAATGACACTGGTGGATCCATGTGTGGTCTATGATAAGAACACACATGCAATGACACTGGTGATATGTGGTTTGTGAAAGGAACAGACATGCAATGACTCTAACTGTGGTTCATGAAAAGAGCAGACCTGCAATGATACTGGTGGATCCATGTGTGGTTAATGAGAAGAACACACATGCAATGACACTAGGTGTGGTTCTTGATATGGTTTGTGAGAAGAACACACATGCAATGACTCTAGCTGTGGTTCATGAGAAGAACACACATGTAATAACTCTAACTGTGGTTCATGAAAAGAATAGACATGCGATGACATCGGTGGATCCAAGTCTGGTCTATGAGAGGAACACACATGCAATGACTCTAACCGTGGTTCATGAAAAGAGCAGACATGCAATGACACTGGTGGATCCATGTTTGGTTAATGAGAATAACACACATGCAATGACACTAGGTATGGTTCATGGTATGGTTTGTGAGAAGAACACAAATGCAATGACTCTAGCTGTGGTTCATGAGAAGAACACACATGCAATGACTCTAACTGTGGTTCATGAAAAGAGCAGACATGCGTTGACACCGGTGGATCCATGTGGTGTTCATGAAAAGAGCAGACATGCGATGACACCGGTGGATCCATGTGTGGTTCATGGGAGGAACACACATGCAATGACACAGGTGGATCCATGTGTGGTCTGTGACAAGAACACACATGCAATGACACTGGTGATATGTGGTTTGTGAAAGGAACAGACATGCAATGACTCTAACTGTGGTTCATGAAAAGAGCAGACATGCAATGACACTGGTGGATCCATGTGTGGTTAATGAGAAGAACACACATGCAATGACACTGGGTGTGGTTCATGATATGGTTTGTGAGAAGAACACACATGCAATGACTCTAGCTGTGGTTCATGAGAAGAACACACATGCAATGACTCTAACTGTGGTTCATGAAAAGAACAGACATGCGATGACACCGGTGGATCCATGTGTGGTCTATGAGAGGAGCAGACATGCAATGACACCGGTGGATCCATACGTGGTCTGTGGGAAGAACACACATGCACTAACACTGGTGGATCCATATGTGGTTTGTGAGAAGAACACACATGTAATGACACTGGTGGATCTATATGTGGTTCATGGGAAGAACACACATGCAATGACACTGGTGGATCCATGTGTGGTATGTGAGAAGAACACACATGCAATGACACTAGTGATATGTGGTTTGTGAAAGGAACAAACATGCAATGACTCTAACTGTGGTTCATGAAAAGAGAAGACATGCAATGACACTGGTGGAACCATGTGTGGTTAATGAGAAGAACACACATGCAATGACACTGGGTGTGGTTCATGATATGGTTTGTGAGAAGAACTCACATGCAATGACTCTAGCTGTGGTTCATGAGAAGAACACACATGCAATGACTCTAACTGTGGTTCATGAAAAGAACAGACATGCGATGACACCGGTGGATCCATGTGTGGTCTATGAGAGGAACAGACATCCAATGACTCTAACTGTGGTTCATGAAAAGAGAAGACATGCAAGGACACCGGTGGATCCATGTGTGGTTAATGAGAATAACACACATGCAATGACACTGGGTCTGGTTCATGATATGGTTTGTGAGAAGAACACACATGCAATGACTCTAGTTGTGGTTCATGAGAAGAACACACATGCAATGACTCTAACTGTGGTTCATACAAAGAACACACATGCGATGACAACGGTGGATCCATGTGTGGATTGTGAGAAGGACACACATGCAATGAACTGGTGGATCCATATGTGGTTCATGGGAAGAACACACATGCAATGACACTGGTGGATCCATGTGTGGTCTGTGAGAAGAACACACTTGCAATGACACTGGTGATACGTGGTTTGTAAAAGCAACAGACATGCAATGACTCTAACCGTGGTTCATGAAAAGAGCAGACATGCAATGACACTGGTGGATCCATGTGTGGTTAATGAGAAGAACACACATGCAATGACACTAGGTGTGGTTCATGATATGGTTTGTGAGAAGAACACACATGCAATGACTGTAGCTATGGTTCATGAGAAGAACACACATGCAATGACTCTAACTGTGGTTCATGAAAAGAACAAACATGCGATGACACCTGTGGATCCATGTCTGGTCTATGAGAGGAACAGACATGCAATGACTCTAACCGTGGTTCATGAAAAGAGCAGACATGCAATGACACTGGTGGATCCATGTGTGGTTAATGAGAATAACACACATGCAATGACACTGGTGTGGTTCATGATATGGTTTGTGATAAGAACATACATGCAATGACTCTAGCTGTGGTTCAAGAGAAGAACACACATGCAATGACTCTAACTGTGGTTCATGAAAAGAGCAGACATGCGATGACACCGGTGGATCTATGTGTGGTTCATGGGAGGAACACACATGCAATGACACTGGTGGATCCATGTGTGGTCTGTGAGAAGAACACACATGCAATGACACTGGTGGATCCATGTGTGGTCTATGACAAGAACACACATGCAATGACACTGGTGATATGTGGTTTGTGAAAGGAACATACATGCAATGACTCTAACTGTGGTTCATGAAAAGAGCAGACATGCAATGACACTGGTGGATCCATGTGTGGTTAATGAGAAGAACACACATGCAATGACACTAGGTGTGGTTCATGATATGGTTTGTGAGAAGAACACACATGCACTGACTCTAGCTGTGGTTCATGAGAAGAACACGCATGCAATGACTCTAACTGTGGTTCATGAAAAGAACAGATATGCGATGACACGGTGGATCCATGTGTGGTCTATGAGAGGAGTAGACATGAAATGACACCGGTGGATCCTTACGTGGTCTGTGGGAAGAACACACATGCAATGAGACTGGTGGATCCATATGTGGTTTGTGAGAAGAACACACATGCAATGACACTAGTGGATCCATATGTGGTTCACAGGAAGAACACACATGAAATGACACTGGTGGATCCATGTGTGGTCTGTGAGAAGAACACACATGCAACGACACTAGTGATATGTGGTTTGTGAAAGGAACAGACATGCAATGACTCTAACTATGGTTCATGAAAAGAGCAGACATGCAGTGACACTGGTGGATCCATGTGAGGTTAATGAGAAGAATACACATGCAATGACACTGGGTGTGGTTCATGATATGGTTTGTAAGAAGAACACACAGGCAATGACTCTAGTTGTGGTTCATGAGAATAACACACATGCAATGACTCTAACTGTGGTTCATGAAAAGAACAGATATGCGATGACACCGGTGGATCCATGTGTGGTCTATGAGAGGAACAGACATCCAATGACTCTAACTATGGTTCATGAAAAGAGAAGACATGCAATGACACTGGTGGATCCATGTGTGGTTAATGAGAATAACACACATGCAATGACACTGGGTGTTGTTCATGATATGGTTTGTGGGAAGAACACACATGCAATGACTCTAGCTGTGGTTCATGAGAAGAACACACATGCAATGACTCTAACTGTGGTTCATGAAAAGAACACACATGCGATGACACCGGTGGATCCATGTGTGGTTTGTGAGAAGGACACACATGCAATGACACTAGTGGATCCATGTGTGGTCTGTGAGAAGAACACACATGCAATGACACTGGTGATATGTGGTTTGTGAAAGGAACAGACATGCAATGACTCTAACTGTGGTTCATGAAAACAGCATACATGCAATGACACTGGTGGATCCATGTGTGGCTAATGAGAAGAACACACATGCAATGACACTAGGTGTGGTTCATGATATGGTTTGTGAGGACAACACACATGCAATGACTCTAGCTGTGGTTCATGAGAAGAACACACATGCAATGACTCTAACTGTTGTTCATGAAAATAACACACATGCGATGACACCGGTGGATCCATGTCTGGTCTATGAGAGGAACAGACATGCAATGACTCTAACCGTGGTTCATGAAAAGAGCAGAGATGCAATGACACTGGTGGATCCATGTGTGGTTAATGAGAATAACACACATGCAATGACACTGGGTGTGGTTCCTGATATGGTTTGTGAGAAAAACAAACATGCAATGACTCTAGCTGTGGTTCATGAGAAGAACACACATGCAACGACTCTAACTGTGGTTCATGAAAAGAGCAGACGTGCGATGACACCAGTGGATCCATGTGTGGTTCATAGGAGGAACACACATGCAATGACACTGTTGGATCCATGTGTGGTCTGTGGGAAGAACACACATGCAATGACACTGGTGGATCCATGTGTGGTCTGTGAGACGAACACACATGCAATGACACTGGTGATATGTGGTTTGTGAAAGGAACACACATGCAATGACTCTAACTGTGGTTCATGAAAAGAGCAGACATGCAATGACACTGGTGGATCCATGTGTGGTTAATGAGAAGAACACACATGCAATGACACTGGGTGTGGTTCATGATATGGTTTGTGAGAAGAACACACATGCAATGACTCTGACTGTGGTTCATGAAAATAACAGACATGCGATGACACCGATGGATCCGAGTGTGCTCTATGAGAGGAATAGACATGCAATGACTCTAACTGTGGTTGCATGAAAAGAGCAGACATGCAATGACACTGGTGGATTCATGTGTTGTTAATGATAATAACACACATGCATTGACACTGGGTGTGGTTCATGATATGGTTTGTAAGATGAACACACATGCAATGACTCTAGCTGTGGTTCATGAGAAGAACCCACATGCAATGACTCTAACTGTGGTTCATGAAAAGAGCAGACATGCGATGACACCGGTGGATCCATGTGTGGTTCATGGGAGGAACACACATGCAATGCCACTAGTGGATCAATGTGTCGTCTGTGGGAAGAACACACATGCAATGACACTGGTGGATCCATGTGTGGTCTGTGAAAAGAACACACATGCAATGACACTGGTGATATGTGGTTTGTGAAAGGAACAGACATTCAATGACTATAACTGTGGTTCATGAAAAGTGTAGACATGCAATGACACTGGTGGATCCATGTGTGGTTAATGACAAGAACACACATGCAATGACACTGGATGTGGTTCATGATATGGTTTGTGAGAAGAACACACATGCAATGACTCTAGCTGTGGTTCATGAGAAGAACATACATGCAATGACTCTAACTGGGGTTCATGAAAAGAACAGACATGCGATGACACCGGTGGATCCATGTGTGGTCTATGAGAGGAGAAGACATGCAATGACACTGGTGGATCTTACGTGGTCTGTGGGAAGAACACACATGCAATGACACTGGTGGATACATATGTGGTTCATGGGAAGAACACACACGCAATGACACTGGTGGATCCATGTGTGGTCTGTGAGAAGAACACACATGCAATGACACTGGTGATATGTAGTTTGTGAAAGGAACAGACATGCAATGACTCTAACTGTGGTTCATGAAAAGAGCAGACATGCAATGACACTCGTGGATCCATGTGTGGTTAATGAGAAGAGCACACATGCAATGACACTGGGTGTGGTTCATGATATGGTTACCGAGAAAACACACATGCAATGACTCTAGTGTGGTTCATGAGAAGAACACACATGCAATGACTCTAACTGTGGTTCATGAAAAGAATAGACATGCGATGACACCGGTGGATCCATGTGTGGTCTATGAGAGGAACAGACATGCAATGACTCTAACCATGGTTCATGATAAGAGCAGACATGCAATGACACTAGTGGATCCATGTGTGGTTAATGAGAATAACACAGATGCAATGACACTGGGTGTGGTTCATGATATGGTTTGTGAGAAGAACACACATGCAATAACTCTAGTTGTGGTTCATGAGAAGAACACACATGCAATTACTCTAACTGTGGTTCATGAAAAGAACACACATGCGATGAAACCGGTGGATCCATGTGTGGTTTGTGGGAAGGTCACACATGCAATGACACTAGTGGATCCATATGTGGTTCATGGGAAGAACACACATGCATGACTCTGGTGGATCCATGTGTGGTCTATAAGAAGAAGACACATGCAATGACACTGGTGATATGTCGTTTGTGAAAGGAACAGACATGCAATGACTCTAACTATGGTTCATGAAAAGAGTAGACATGCAATGACACTGCTGGATCCATGTGTGGTTAATGATAGGAACACACATGCAATGACACTGGGTGTGGTTCATGATATGGTTTGTGAGAAGAACACACATGCAATGACTCTAGCTGTGGTTCATGAGAAGAACACACATGCAATGATTCTAACTGTGGTTCATCAAAATAACAGACATGCGATGACACCGATGGATCCATGTGTGGTATATGAGAGGAACAGACATGCAATGACTCTAACTGTGGTTCATGAAAAGAGCAAACATGCAATGACACTGGTGGATCCATGTGTGGTTAATGAGAATAACACACATGCAATGACACTAGGTGTGGTTCATGATATGGTTTGTGAGAACAACACACATGCAATAACACTGGTGGATCCATATGTGGTTTGTGAGAAGAACACACATGCAATGACACTGGTGGATCTATATGTGGTTCATGGAAAGAACACACATGCAATGACACTGGTGGATCCATGTGTGGTATGTGAGAAGAACACACATAGAATGACACTGGTGATATGTGGTTTGTGAAAGGAACAAACATGCAATGACTCTAACTGTGGTTCATGAAAAGAGAAGACATGCAATGACACTGGTGGATCCATGTGTGGTTAATGAGAAGAACACACATGCAATGACACTGGGTGTGGTTCATGATATGGTTTGTGAGAATAACACACATGCAATGACTCTAGCTGTGGTTCATGAGAAGAACAAACATGCGATGACACCGGTGGATCCATGTGTGGTCTACGAGAGGAATAGACATGCACTGACTCTAACTGTGGTTCATGAAAAGAGCAGACATGCAATGATACTGGTGGATCCATGTGTGGTTAATGATAATAACACACATGCAATGACACTGAGTGTGGTTCATGATATGGTTTGTGAGAAGAACACACATGTAATGACTCTAGCTGTGGTTCATAAGAAGAACACACATGCAATGACTCTAACTGTGGTTCGTGAATAGATCAGACATGCGATGACACCGGTGGATCCATGTGTGGTTCATGAAAAGGATAGACATGCGATGACACTGGTGGATCCATGTGTGGTCTATGAGAAGAACACACATGCAATGACACTGGTGATATGTGGTTTGTGAAAGGACCAGACATGCAATGAATCTAACTGTGGTTCATGAAAAGAGCAGACATGCAATGACACTGGTGGATCCATGTGTGGTTAATGAGAAGAACACACATGCAATGACACTCGGTGTGGTTTATGATATGGTTTGTGAGAAGAACACATATGCAATGACTCTAGCTGTGGTTCATGAGAAGAACACACATGCAATGACTCTAACTGTGGTTCATGAAAAGAACAGACATGCGATGGCACCGGTGGATCCATGTGTGGTCTATGAGAGGAACATAGATGCAATGACTCTAACTGTGGTTCATGAAAAGAGCAGACATGCAATGACACTGGTGGATCCATGTGTGGTTAATGAGAATAACACACATGCAATGACACTAGGTGTGGTTCATGATATGGTTTGTGAGAAGAACACACATGCAATGACTCTAGTTGTGTTTCATGAGAAGAACACACATGCAATGACTCTGACTGTGGTTCATGAAAAGAGCAGACATGCGATGACACTGGTGGGTCCATGTGTGGTTCATGGGAGGAACACACATGCAATGACACTGGTGGATCCATGTGTGGTCTGTGGGAAGAACACACATGCAATGACACTGGTGGATCCATGTGTGGTCTATGAGAAGAACACACATAGAATGACACTGGTGATATGTGGTTTGTGAAAGGAACAGACATGCAATGACTCTAACTGTGGTTCATGAAAAGAGTAGACGTGCAATGACACTGGTGGATCCATGTGTGGCTAATGAGAAGAACACACATGCAATGACACTGGGTGTGGTTCATGATATGGTTTGTGAGAAGAACACACATGCAATGACTCTAGCTGTGGTTCATGAAAAGAACAAACATGCGATGACACCGGTGGATCCATGTGTGGTCTATGAGAGGAATAGACATGCAATGACTCTAACCGTGGTTCATGAAAAGAGCAGACATGCAATGATACTGGTGGATCCATGTGTGGTTAATGATAATAACACACATGAAATGACACTAGGTGTGGTTCATGATATGGTTTGTGAGAAGAACACACATGCAATGACTCTAGCTGTGGTTCATGAGAAGAACACACATGCAATGACTCTAACTGTGGTTCGTGAAAAGAGCAGACATGCGATGACACCAGTGGATCCATGTGTGGTTCATGAAAAGAACACACATGCGATGACAGTGGTGGATCCATGTGTGGTCTATGAGAGGAACAAACATGCAATGACTCTAACTGTGGTTCATGAAAAGAGCAGACATGCAATGACACTGGTGGATCCATGTGTGGTTAATGAGAATAACACACATGCAATGAGACTGGGTGTGCTTCATGATATGGTTTGTGAGAAGAACACACATGCAATGACTCTAGCTGTGGTTCATGAGAAGAACACACATGCAATGACTCTAATTGTGGTTCATGAAAAGAGCAGACGTGCGATGACACTCGTGGATCCATGTGTGGTTCATAGGAGGAACACACATGCAATGACACCGGTGGATCCATGTGTGGTTAATGAGAATAACACACATGCAATGACACTGGTGGATCCATGTGTGGTCTGTGAGACGAACACACATGTAATGACACTGGTGATATGCGGTTTGTGAAAGGAACAGACATGCAATGACTCTAACTGTGGTTCATGAAAAGAGCAGACATGCAATGACACTGGTGGATCCGTGTGTGGTTAATGAGAAGAACACACATGCAATGACAACGGGTGTGGTTCATGATATGGTTTGTGAGAAGAACACACATGCAATGACTCTAGCTGTGGTTCATGAGAAGAACACACATGCAATGACTCTAACTGTGGTTCATGAAAAGAACAGACATGCCATGGCACCGGTGGATCCATGTGTGTTCTATGAGAGGAATAGACATGCAATGACTCTAACTATGGTTCATGAAAAGAGCAGACATGCAATGACACTGGTGGATCCATGTGTGGTTAATGATAATAACACAATGCAATGACACTGGGTGTGGTTCATGATGTGGTTTGTGAGAAGAACACACATGCAATGACTCTAGCTGTGGTTCATGAGAAGAATACACATGCAATGACTCTAACTATGGTTCATGAAAAGAACAGGCATGCGATGACATTGATGGATCCATGTGTGGTCTATGGGAGGAACAGACATGCAATGACTCTAACTGTAGTTCATGAAAAGAGCAGACATGCAATGACACTGGTGGATCCATGTGTGGTTAATGAGAATAACACACATGCAATGACATTGGATGTGGTTCATGATATGGTTTGTGAGAAGAACACACATGCAATGAGTCTAGCTGTGGTTCATGAGAAGAACACACATGCAATGACTCTAACCGTGGTTCATGAAAAGAACACACATGCGATGACACCGGTGGATCCATGTGTGGTTTGTGACAAGGACACACATGCAATGACACTGGTGGATCCATATGTGGTTCATGGGAAGAACACACATGCAATGGCACTGGTGGATCCATGTGTGGTATGTGAGAAGAACACACAAGCAATGACACTGGTGATATGTGGTTTGTGAAAGGACCAGACATGCAATGACTCTAACTGAGGTTCATGAAAAGAGCAGACATGCAATGACACTGGTGGATCCATGTGTGGTTAATGAGAAGAACACACATGCAATGACACTCGGTGTGGTTTATGATATGGTTTGTGAGAAGAACACATATGCAATGACTCTAGCTGTGGTTCATGAGAAGAACACACATGCAATGACTCTAACTGTGGTCCATGAAAAGAACAGACATGCGATGACACCGGTGGATCCATGTGTGGTCTATGAGAGGAACATAGATGCAATGACTCTAACTGTGGTTCATGAAAAGAGCAGACATGCAATGACACTGGTGGATCCATGTGTGGTTAATGAGAATAACACACATGCCATGACCCATGGTGTGGTTCATGATACGGTTTGTGAGAAGAACACACATGCAATGACTCTAGTTGTGGTTCATGAGAAGAACACACATGCAATGACTCTAACTGTGGTTCATGAAAAGAGGAGACATGCGATGACACTGGTGGGTCCATATGTGGTTCATGGGAGGAACACACATGCAATGACACTGGTGGATCCATGTGTGGTCTGTGGGAAGAAGACACATGCAATAACACTGGTGGATCCATGTGTGGTCTGTGAGAAGAACACACATAGAATGACACTGGTGATATGTGGTTTGTGAAAGGAACAGACATGCAATGACTCTAACTGTGGTTCATGAAAAGAGCAGACGTGCAATGACACTGGTGGATCCATGTGTGGTTAATTAGAAGAACACACATGCAATGACACTGGGTGTGGATCATGATATGGTTTGTGAGAAGAACACACATGCAATGACTCTAGCTGTGGTTCATGAGAAGAACACACATGCAATGACTCTAACTGTGGTTCATGAAAAGAACAAACATGCGATGACACCGGTGGATCCATGTGTGGTCTATGAGAGGAATAGACATGCAATGACTCTAACTGTGGTTCATGAAAAGAGCAAACATGCAATGATACTGGTGGATCCATGTGTGGTTAATGATAATAACACACATGCAATGACACTGGGTGTGGTTCATGATATGGTTTGTGAGAAGAACACACATGTAATGACTCTAGCTGTGGTTCATGAGAAGAACACACATGCAATGACTCTAACTATGGTTCGTGAAAAGAGCAGACATGCGATGACACCGGTGGATCCATGTGTGGTTCATGAAAAGGATAGACATGCGATGACACTGGTGGATCCATGTGTGGTCTGTGAGAAGAACACACATGCAATGACACTGGTGATATGTGGTTTGTGAAAGGACCAGACATGCAATGAATCTATTTGTGGTTCATGAAAAGAGCAGACATGCAATGACACTGGTGGATCCATGTGTGGTTAATGAGAAGAACACACATGCAATGACACTCGGTGTGGTTTATGATATGGTTTGTGAGAAGAACACATATGCAATGACTCTAGCTGTGGTTCATGAGAAGAACACACATGCAATGACTCTAACTGTGGTTCATGAAAAGAACAGACATGCGATGGCACCGGTGGATCCATGTGTGGTCTATGAGAGGAACAGACATGCAATGACTCTAACTGTGGTTCATGAAAAGAGCAGACATGCAATGACACTGGTGGATCCATGTGTGGTTAATGAGAATAACACACATGCAATGACACTAGGTGTGGTTCATGATATGGTTTGTGAGAAGAACACACATGCAATGACTCTAGTTGTGGTTCATGAGAAGAACACACATGCAATGACTCTAACTGTAGTTCATGAAAAGAGCAGACATGCGATGACACTGGTGGGTCCATGTGTGGTTCATGGGAGGAACACACATGCAATGACACTGGTGGATCCATGTGTGGTCTGTGGGAAGAACACACATGCAATGACACTGGTGGATCCATGTGTGGTCTATGAGAAGAACACACATAGAATGACACTGGTGATATGTGGTTTGTGAAAGGAACAAACATGCAATGACTCTAACTATGGTTCATGAAAAGAGTAGACGTGCAATGACACTGGTGGATCCATGTGTGGCTAATGAGAAGAACACACATGCAATGACACTGGGTGTGGTTCATGATATGGTTTTGAGAAGAACACACATGCAATGACTCTAGCTGTGGTTCATGAAAAGAACAAACATGCGATGACACCGGTGGATCCATGTGTGGTCTATGAGAGGAATAGACATGCAATGACTCTAACTGTGGTTCATGAAAAGAGCAGACATGCAATGATACTGGTGGATCCATGTGTGGTTAATGATAATAACACACATGCAATGACACTAGGTGTGGTTCATGATATGGTTTGTGAGAAGAACATACATGCAATGACTCTAGCTGTGGTTCATGAGAAGAACACACATGCAATGACTCTAACTATGGTTCGTGAAAAGAGCAGACATGCGATGACACCAGTGGATCCATGTGTGGTTCATGAAAAGAACACACATGCGATGACACTGGTGGATCCATGTGTGGTCTATGAGAGGAACAAACATGCAATGACTCTAACTGTGGTTCATGAAAAGAGCAGACATGCAATGACACTGGTGGATCCATGTGTGGTTAATGAGAATAACACACATGCAATGAGACTGGGTGTGGTTCATGATATGATTTGTGAGAAGAACACACATGCAATGACTCTAGCTGTGGTTCATGAGAAGAATACACATGCAATGACTCTAACTGTGGTTCATGAAAAGAGCAGACATGCGATGACACTGGTGGATCCATGTGTGGTTCAAGGAAGGAAAACACATGCAATGACACTGGTGGATCCATGTGTGGTCTGTGGGAAGAACACACATGCAATGACACTGGTGGATCCATGTGTGGTCTGTGAGAAGAACACACATAGAATGACACTGGTGATATGTGGTTAGTGAAAGGAACAGACATCCAATGACTCTAACTGTGGTTCATGAAAAGAGAAGACGTGCAATGACACTGGTGGATCCATGTGTGGTTAATGAGAAGAACCCACATGCAATGACACTGGGTGTGGCTCATGATATGGTTTGTGAGAAGAACACACATGCAATGACTCTAGCTGTGGTTCATGAGAAGAACACACATGCAATGACTCTAACTGTGGTTCATGAAAAGAACAAACATGCGATGACACCGGTGGATCCATGTGTGGTCTATGAGAGGAATAGACATGCAATGACTCTAACTGTGGTTCATGAAAAGAGCAGACATGCAATGACACTAGTGGATCCATGTGTGGTTAATGATAATAACACACATGCAATAACACTAGGTGTGGTTCATGATATGGTTTGTGAGAAGAACACACATGCAATGACTCTAGCTGTGGTTCATGAGAAGAACAGACATGCAATGACTCTAATTGTGGTTCCTGAAAAGAGAAGACATGTGATGACACCGGTGGATCCATGTGTGGTTCATGGGAGGAACACACATGCGATGACACTGGTGGATCCATGTGTGGTCTGTGAGAAGAACACACATGCAATGGCACTGGTGGATCCATGTGTGGTCTGTGAGAAGAACACACATGCAAACACACTCGTGATATGTGGTTTGTGAAAGGAAAAGACATGCAATGACTCTAACTGTGGTTCATGAAAAGAGCAGACATGCAATGACACTGGTGGATCCATGTATGGTTAATGAGAAGAACACACATGCAATGACACTGGGTGTGGTTCATGATATGGTTTGTGAGAAGAACACACATGCAATGACTCTAGCTGTGGTTCATGAGAAGAATACACATGCAATGACTCTAATTGTGGTTCATGAAAAGAGCAGACATGCGATGACACTGGTGGATCCATGTGTGGTTCATGGGAGGAACACACATGCAATGACACTAGTGGATCCATGTGTGGTCTGTGGGAAGAACACACATGCAATGACACTGGTGGATCCATGTGTGGTCTGTGAGAAGAACACACATGCAATGACACTGATGATATGTGGTTTGTGAAAGGAACAGACATGCAATGACTCTAACTGTGGTTCATGAAAAGAGCAGACATGCAATGACACTAGTGGATCCATGTGTGGTTAATGAGAAGAACACAGATGCAATGACACCGGGTGTGGTTCATGATATGGTTTGTGAGAAGAACACACATGCAATGACTCTAGCTGTGGTTCATGAGAAGAACACACATGCAATGACTCTAACTGTGGTTCATGAAAAGAATAGACATGCGATAATACCGGTGGATCCATGTGTGGTCTATGAGAGGAATAGACATGCAATGACTCTAACTGTGGTTCATGAAAAGAGAAGACATGCAATGACACTGGTGGATCCATGTGTGGTTAATGATAAGAACACACAAGCAATGACACTGGCTGTGGTTCATGATATGGTTTGTGAGAAGAACACACATGCAATGACTCTAACTGTGGTTCATGAAAGGAGCAGACATGCGATGACACCGGTGGATCCATGTGTGGTTCATGGGAGGAACACACATGCAATGACACTGGTGGATCCATGTGTGGTCTGTGGGAAGAACACACATGCAATGATACTGGTGGATCCATGTGTGGTCTGTGAGAAGATCACACATGCAATGACTCTTGTGATATGTGGTTTGTGAAGGGAACAGACATGCAATGACTCTAACTGTGGTTCATGAAAAGAGCAGACATGCAATGACACTGGTGGAGCCATGTGTGGTTAATGAGAAGACCACACATGCAATGACACTGAGTGTGGTTCATGATATGGTTTGTGAGAAGAACACACATGCAATGACCCTAGCTGTGGTTCATGAGAAGAACACACATGCAATGACTCTAACTGTGGTTCATGAAAAGAACAGACATGCGATGACACCAGTGGATCCATGTGTGGTCTATGAGAGGAGCAGACATGCAATGACTCTAATTGTGGTTCATGAAAAGAGCAGACATGCAATGACACTGGTGGATCCATGTGTGGTTAATGAGAAGAACACACATGCAATGACACTGGGTGTGGTTCATGATATGGTTTGTGAGAAGAACACACATGCAATGACTCTAGCTGTGGTCTGTGAGAAGGACACACATGCAAAGACTCTAACTGTGGTTCATGAAAAGAACAGACATGCGATGACACCGGTGGATGCATGTGTGGTCTATGAGAGGAATAGACTTGCAATGACTCTAACTGTGGTTCATGAAAAGAGTAGACATGCAATGACACTGGTGGATCCATGTGTGGTTAATGAGAATAACACACATGCAATGACACTGGGTGTGGTTCATGATATGGTTTGTGAGAAGAACACACATGCAATGACTCTAGCTGTGGTTCATGAGAAGAACACACATGCAATGACTCTAACTGTGGTTCATGAAAAGAGAAGACATGCAATGACACCGGTGGATCCATGTGTGGTTCATGGGAGGAACACACATGCAATGACACTAGTGTATCCATGTGTGGTCTGTGGGAAGAACACACATGCAATGACACTGGTAGATCCATGTGTGGTTTGTGAGAAGAAGACACATGCAATGACACTGGTGATATGTGGTTTGTGAAAGGAATAGACATGCAATGACTCTAACAGTGGTTCATGAAAAGAGCAGACATGCAATGACACTGGTGGATCCATGTGTGGTTAATGAGAAGAACACACATGCAATGACACTGGGTGCGGTTCATGATATGGTTTTTGAGAAGAACACACATGCAATGACTCTAGCTGTGGTTCATGAGAAGAACACACATGCAATGACTCTAACTGTGGTTCATGAAAAGAACAGACATGCACTAACACTGGTGGATCCATATGTGGTTTGTGAGAAGAACACACATGTAATGACACTGGTGGATCTATATGTGGTTCATGGGAAGAACACACATGCAATGACACTGGTGGATCCATGTGTGGTATGTGAGAAGAACACACATGCAATGACACTAGTGATATGTGGTTTGTGAAAGGAACAAACATGCAATGACTCTAACTATGGTTCATGAAAAGATAAGACATGCAATGACACTGGTGGATCCATGTGTGGTTAATGAGAAGAACACACATGCAATGACACTGGGTGTGGTTCATGATATGGTTTGTGAGAATAACACACATGCAATGACTCTAGCTGTGTTTCATGAGAAGAACACACATGCAATGACTCTAACTGTGGTTCATGAAAAGAACAGACATGCGATGACACCGGTGGATCCATGTGTGGTCTATGAGAGGAACAGACATCCAATGACTCTAACTGTGGTTCATGAAAAGAGAAGACATGCAATGACACTGGTGGATCCATGTGTGGTTAATGAGAATAACACACATGCAATGACACTGGGTGTGGTTCATGATATGGTTTGTGAGAAGAACACACATGCAATGACTCTAGTTGTGGTTCATGAGAAGAACACACATGCAATGACTCTAACTGTGGTTCATGCAAAGAACACACATGCGATGACAACGGTGGATCCATGTGTGGTTTGTGAGAAGGACACACATGCAATGAACTGGTGGATCCATATGTGGTTCATGGGAAGAACACACATGCAATGACACTGGTGGATCCATGTGTGGTCTGTGAGAAGAACACACATGCAATGACACTGTTGATACGTGGTTTGTAAAAGCAACAGACATGCAATGACTCTAACCGTGGTTCATGAAAAGAGCAGACATGCAATGACACTAGGTGTGGTTCATGATATGGTTTGTGAGAAGAACACACATGCAATGACTGTAGCTATGGTTCATGAGAAGAACACACATGCAATGACTCTAACTGTGGTTCATGAAAAGAACAGACATGCGATGACACCGGTGGATCCATGTATGGTCTATGAGGGGAACAGACAGGCAATAACTCTAACTGTGGTTCATGAAAAGAGCAGACATGCAATGACACTGGTGGATCCATGTGTGGTTAATGAGAATAACACACATGCAATGACACTGGGTGTGGTTCATGATATGGTTTGTGAGAAGAACACACATGCAATGACTCTAGCTGTGGTTCATGAGAATAACACACATGCAATGACTCTAACTGTGGTTGATGAAAAGAGCAGACTGATACATCCATTTTGCATCACTATTCTATGTCATAATTCACTGTTATTCATTGATATATTTCGTATTGAGATGTGATACTTATGTTATTTCATCTGTTTTTGCATGGTTCATGACTTTTTGAGCATGGACCACTGCAGTCAGGATTGTGATGGAAAAGGTGTTGTTTAAAGGCAAAATTTGCGAAGATCAGAAAATCCAGGAAAATATATAGAAAATCCTATTTTTCCAGAAGACAAAGGAAGCCAGAAGGAGGGCTAGAGATGGGACACAGGGGGCCCACACCACCCCCTCTGGCGTATATTATCCTCCCGAAACCCTAAGACTCGGGGAGCAACCACAAAAAGATTCCGCCGCCTCTGCGGGACGGAAAACACCGAGAGAGAAAGATCTCTCCGGCAGAGAGATTTCTGCCGAGGGAATTCCTTCCCGGAGAGGGGAGGTCCTCGCCATCAACACCACCATCAAGCTGGACTTCATCGGGATCATCATCATCACCACCATCATCACCATCAGCACCCTCATCACCATCTCCATATTGCTGTAACAATTGGGTTGACTCTTGCATAGTTCTTAGGGGAAACTTTCCCGGTGTTGATTACTCTTTATAGTTGATGCTATTGAGTGAACCATTGAATTATTGTTTATGTTCAGATTGTTATACATCATTATTCCATATCTGATCATGATCCATATGATGTCTTGTGAGTAGTTCGTTTTATTCTTGAGGACATGGGAGAAGTCATGTTGTTAGTAGTGGAATTGTGTTGAGAAAGATTCAGTAGTTTGATATTTAAGTTGTGGTGTACTTCTTCTAGTGGTGTCATGTGAACGTCGACTACATGACACTTCACCTATATGGGCCTAGGGGAATGCATTGTGTATTTGGCTACTAATCATAGGGGTTGCCGAGTGTGAAACCTGAACCCCCGTTAGGAAACCATTGCACAAGGGACATAAGGGTCTTAGAGTTTAAAGTTGTGGTTAGGTTTCTACCTTAATTACTTTCTTGTACTTGCGGATGTTTGCAAGGGGTATAATCACAAGTATGTATTAGTCCTAGGAAGGTCGGTACATTAGCATAAGTTCACCCACACAACACTTAGCAAGCTAAAGAAGATTAATCAACTATATGAAGCGAAAGCACTTGACAGTCTTCTCATGTGTCGACGAGAACGTCTGGTCATCTTAAGTAATACAACCGGCTTGTCCTTTGCTGCATAAAGGATTGGGCCACTTGCTGCATTTATTCCTACTGTCTTTTATTTACTCGTACTTTGTTTACTTGCTTTATCAAAAAACCCTAAAAATCCATTTGTTAAGTATTTGCAGAATTCTGATCCATACCACTAGCCAAACCTTCGCCTCGTTGGGTTCGACACTCTTACTTATCAAAAATGCGATACACCCCTATACTTGTTGGTCATCAAGACTATTTTTGGCGCCGTTCGAGTGAAGCGCTATTGGAGAGTGGAACTGGTAAAGGAAACTTCTCTTGTGAGTATTGTTTATACATTAGTTGCTTTATTTTCGTTATGGATAATTTGCTGAGTTTCTTATTTGGTAATGCTACTACCACTGCTAAGGTAGTAGATAAGCCACCACCTGCTGAGAATGATGTTTTTAAAATACCTACAAGAATTATTGACCGTGTTATGGATAACTACTATGTTGGGAATGGAACTGTCCATCTCGGTGATAATTTACCCTTTATACACAAATTATGCGGGTTGTTCAAGTGTGCAGGTATTACTACAGATCAAGTTAAGAAGAAGTTATTCTCTTTATCGCTGAAAGGAAGAGCTGAGGAATGGTATAAGCTGCTGAAGAATGGTCAAGCTCTGGAATGGGAGGAAATAGTGCCTCTCTTTTATTCAAAGTTTTATCCTCCTAGTGAGATTCATAAAGATCGGAATCAAATATACAACTTTTGGCCTCTTGATGGAGAGAGTACAACTCAAGCTTGGGGGAGATTGAAGTTACTAATGCTCAAATGTCCCATTCATGACCTCCCCAACAATATTATTATCAATAACTTTTATGCAAGGCTCCCTCTACATGACAAGTATTTATTGGATGCTTCTTGTGTTGGATCATTCACTCGCATGGAAGAAGAAGCTAAATGGGATCTCCTGGACTGTATTCAAGATAATGCTGAAGCATGGGAGAATGACAAAGGTAGAAAGTTGGGTATAAATTATGATTATGAATGCATTGAATCTTTTATGGGAACTGATGACTTTCAAAATATTAGTAATGCGTGTGGTCTTGATTTGCAAGTTATTACGAATTGCTTTAGAGCTTTTGCTTCTTATATTGAAATTCCAAAAAGGGGATGGAATAAATACCATGCACCTTACAAAGATATTGTTGACTGTGTTCCTATTGGGAGTGCTGAGTATTGCATTATTGATCCCATCTTACCTGAACCTTATATCGAGAAGATTCCCTTCCCAGAAAATGTAAAGGATCATCCTATGATAACTAATGTAATCACCAAAAGTGAAAAGAGAACTGTAAAACCCGATGAACAAATAAACGTTGAACCTGTGGTAGCAATTGTGAAAGACCTTGTCACTAAAAGCATAGAAGATGGACACATAGTATTTTGTGAGGATGCTTCTAATATTGTTTCACATCCTAATAGAACTAAAAAGGCTAGTGTTCCTGTGCTTTCTATTAGAATTGGTGATCATTGCTATTATGGTTTATGTGATATTGGTGCAAGTTCCAGTGCTATTCCTTATGAGCTTTACAGAGAAATTATGCATGAAATCAGTCCCTGCAAATTGGAAGAGATTGATGTGGTTATTCACCTTGCTAATAGAGAGACCATCTCTCCAATTGGCATTGTACGAGATATGGAAGTTCTTTGTGGTAAGATTAAGTATCCTGCTGATTTTCTAGTACTTGGTTCAGCTGCTAGTAAAACTTATCCTATCATTTTTGGTAGACCTTTCTTGAGTACTTGTGGAGCTATTATAGATTGCAAGAGGGAGAAAATCTTGACTAAGTTTGATGGGGAATCTTATGAGTTTAATTTCTCGAAATTTGCTAAAGAACCTTGTGAAGAGGAAACCCATAATGAGGATTTTAGAGTTGAACAACTTGCTTCTATTTCTCTTGCTCCTCACAATGCTTTGCAGCAATTTATGGAAGATCATGAAAGTGAAATCTTCATGGAAGAAAGGAATGAGATTGACAAGATTCTCCGTGATCATCCTAAGATGCTTAAGCATAACTTGCCTGTAGAAGAATTGGGTACCACGTTGCCACCTAAAAAGGATCTGGTCTTCGATCTAAAACCTCTCCCTGATGATCTTAAATACGCTTATATTGATGATAAAAAGATATATCCTATTATTATTAGCGCTAAACTTTTAGGAAAAGAAGAAGAAAGGTTATTGGAGGTTTTGAGGAAACACCGAGGAGCTATGGGATATACTCTGGATGATTTAAAAGGGATTTCACCTACTATATGTCAGCATTCTATCAACATAGAACCAGATGCAAAGCCAGTAGTAGAGCACCAACGATGTTTAAATCCTAGGATGAAGGAAGTGGTAAGGAATAAGGTATTGAAACTCCTTGATGCTGGTATTATTTACCCTATTGCTGATAGTGAATGGGTTAGTCCTGTTCATTGTGTTCCTAAAAAAGGAGGTATTACCGTTGTTCCTAATGATAATGATGAGCTCATTCCTCAAAGAATAGTAGTAGGCTATAGGATGTGCATTGATTTTAGAAAAGTCAATAAAGTTACTAAGAAAGATCACTACCCGCTTCCTTTTATTGATCAAATGTTGGAAAGGTTGTCTAAAAAGACCCATTTTTGTTTTTTTGATGGTTATTCTGGTTTCTCTCAAATTGTTGTTAAACAACAAGATCAAGAAAAAACTACTTTTACTTGCCCTTACAGAACTTATGCTTGTAGACGTATGCCTTTTGGTTTATGTAATGCTCCTGCTACTTTTCAAAGGTGCATGTCTGCTATCTTTCATGGTTTTTGTGAGGAAATTGTAGAAGTGTTCATGGATGACTTTTCTGTCTATGGAACTTCTTTTGATAATTGTCTGCACAACCTTGATAAAGTTTTGTAGAGATGTGAAGAAACTAATCTTGTTCTTAATTGGGAGAAATGCCACTTCATGGTTAATGAAGGGATTGTCCTTGGGCATAAAGTTTCTGAAAGAGGTATAGAAGTTGATAGAGCTAAGGTTGAGGCAATTGAGAAGATGCCATGCCCAAGAGACATCAAAGGTATTCGTAGTATCCTTGGTCATGCTGGTTTCTATAGAAGGTTTATTAAAGACTTTTCTAGGATATCAAAACCCCTCACTAATCTTCTTCAAAAAGATGTACCCTTTGTTTTTGATGATGATTGTAAGGGAGCTTTTGAAACTCTTAAGAAGGCTTTAACTACAGCCCCTATTGTTCAACCACCTGATTGGAGTTTACCCTTTGAAATAATGTGTGATGCTAGTGATTTTGCTGCAGGTGCTGTCCTTGGGCAACAAATTGATAAAAAGTTAAACGTTATTCATTATGCTAGTAAGACTTTAGACGCTGCTCAAAGGAATTATGCTACCACTGAAAAAGAATTTCTAGCTGTCGTTTTTGCTTGTGATAAGTTTAGACCCTATATTGTAGACTCAAAAGTCACCATTCATACTGATCATGCTGCTATTAAATACCTTATGACGAAGAAGGATGCTAAGCCTAGGCTTATTAGATGTGTGCTGCTTTTACAAGAGTTTGATCTACATATAGTAGATAGGAAAGGTGTTGAAAACCCTGTAGCTGATAATTTATCTCGACTGGAAAACATCTCTTTTGACCCTATGCCTATTAATGATAGTTTCCCAAATGAGCAGTTAGCCGTAGTAGGGGTAAGCTCGCGAGGGAGCCCTTGGTATGCTGATTATGCTAACTTTATTGTCTCCAAGTATTTGCCTCCAACTTTTACAGCTCAGCAAAGGAGGAAGTTCTTCTATGATTTGAGGCATTATTTTTGGGATGGCCCACACTTATACAAAGAAGGAGTGGATAGTATTATGCGAAGATGTGTTCCAGAATATGAACAAAAGGAGATATTGCGTAAATGTCATGGTAGTGCTTATGGAGGACATCATGTAGGAGATAGAACTGCACAAAAGGTGCTACAATCAGGTTTCTATTGGCCTACCCTTTTTAAAGATGCAAGGAAGTTTGTTTTATCTTGTGATGAATGTCAACGTGTTGGTAATATTTCTAGATGCAATGAAATGCCTATGAACTACTCTCTAGTTATTGAACCCTTTGATTGCTGGGGATTTGACTTTATGGGTCCTTTCCCTCCCTCCAAAGGTTATACTCATGTTCTTGTTGCTGTTGATTATGTTACTAAGTGGGTAGAAGCCATTCCTACGAAGAGTGCTGACGGGGAAACTTCTCTAAAAATGCTTAAGGATGTTATCTTCCCTGGGTTTGGAGTGCCTGGGTATCTCATGACTGATGGGGGTTCTCATTTCATTCATGGTGGTTTTAGAAAGACCCTTGCTAAATATGATGTTAATCATAGAATTGCTTTAGCCTATCACCCCCAAACTAGTGGGCAAGTAGAGTTATCAAATAGAGAAATTAAATCCATCTTGCAAAAGACTGTTAATAGATCAGAAAAAACTGGGCTAAAAAGTTGAATGATGCTTTATGAGCTTATAGAACTGCCTACAAAAATCCCATGGGGATGTCTCCTTATAAAATGGTTTATGGGAAAGCTTATCACCTACCTTTATAATTAGAACACAAAGCTTACTAGGCAGTTAAAGAACTAAATATAGATTGTAAGCTCGCTGGTGAGAAAAGATTATTTGACTTAAGTTCTTTAGATGAATGGAGGAGTGAAGCCTATGAAAATGCTAGGCTCTTTAAGGAAAAAGTTAAAAGATGGCATGACAAGCGAATACTTAAGAGAGAATTCCATGTTGGTGAGAAAGTTCTATTGTATAGGTCTCGTCTCAAATTTTTTGCAGGAAAGCTACTGTCAAAATGGGAAGGACCTTTCATTATTGAAGAAGTATACCATTCAGGAGCAATAAAAATTTCTTCTTTAAAAGATAATACCACACAAGTAATGAATGGGCAACGACTCAAACACTATATTGTTGGGGATTCTTATAATGAAGATGTTGATGCCTTTCAAGTTATAACTCCAGAAAAATTTATCAAGGACCAAATTCAGAGACCTGCAGAGTCCGCTTTCAAATAGGTAACAGTTCTGGTAAGAAAAGTTCCGCGAAAATACTATCCAACTATATTTTTGCAGTTTTCAGTCAATAAGGGAAGCTATGAAGCGAAAAAGGGACATAAATGGAGCCAGGGTGGCTCACACCACCCTATGGCGCGGGCCCACCCCTGGTCGCGCCACCAGGTGGTGCGGCCACCCCAGACTCCGTCTCTGACCCGTTTTCTCCCAGTACCTTCCTTTCGTCATGAAACTTCGTAATATATAATCCCCCGGATCTCCCGAGGTTCGTATATCGTGTTTTCGTCGTGTTTTCATTTCGATCTATTTCTGACAGGTAGAGTCATAGATTTGGAGCTACAATGTCTTCCTCTGGATCATCTAAGGAAGATTCTTTAGAGGATATCATCAACCCATACATGAGAGAGTTGAAGATTCATCCCAAGGAGTTGTTGCTTGAAGATGGGGAACTCCGGATAAAAGAGGTTCGATGCCCTAAAGGTGAAGGAAGTCTGGAGGACAGGATGGAAGCACTGGAGCAAGAAGTCTTTAGGTACAAGAAGATGGCGGAGCACGAAGTGGATATCATCTATAAGATTTGTTCCGAACTCATAACCGAGCACCAAAAGGAGACTGCTGAACTCAAGGATGAAGTCCTCTCACTCTGCCAAACAACCAACAAACTGCAAGCACAACTCTACGATGTTCAAAATAAAAACTGTGAGTATGAGGTTAGGCTTAAACGCATAAGTGCTGCTGCAAATTTCAGGATGTTGGAAACCACGATGTCCTTTGTTGATGGGAAGCCCTTACCTTGGAAGTCGGACGAAGATGAGAGGGTACCACCACCACCGAAGGAGTAATTCGTCATCAGGTTTGGCATCCCCTTGGTTTGTTCCAAGCTTGGGGGAGTGCCGCGGTATCACATCACTATATTCTATCTTTTTACCTTATTAGTAGAGTCATATCATGAATAGAGAAGTTATTATGTAGGATGGTTTGCATTATGGAAGTGTCCCCTCTATCGTTAGATATGTATCCCTTGGTGTGAGTTGCCTTTACGGAATATTAATGAGAAGTTCTATCATTTACTCTTTTGCATAGCTTACATTAGTTTTCAATTCGTGGTTATATGATTGATCTTGTTGTTAGTATTGGTATCACTTTGGGATCATTGAGTTAATTTAGTTGGTTTTTGCAAACCTGGCTCGGTCAGTAGCAACACTATTTTTGAGAGTTGAATGAAAAAGATAAAAGTACTCTAAAGAAATATAATTTCATCATCTTTCTTTCTTGATTTGCTCATGAGTCTAGTATTCTCTAGTTAAGATCTTTTGTGCTTCCAAGGAAGATTGCATGTTTGTTTTTATCACTTATATGTTTGTTTGTTGCCTTCAACTCTTGTACTTGCTACCCAGGCTTGCTAGCCAAAAACCTGTACTGAGAGGGAATTCTTCTCGTGCATCCACTCCTTTAAACCAAAACCCACGCCATTTGTGTCCACCATACCTACCTATTAGCATTATTGCTATTCCAAGTAAATTCTTGTTTTATCTACCTCCCAAATTAAACTTGTTATGTGAAAATTAGTGATTAAAGCTCTCACGAACTTGATGGCACACTTTACTTTCTTGCACTTAATAAACTTGAACCATTGTGCTCACCTATGTTGCGTATATGCTTGCGCTTTGTAAGTTGTGAATTAGCAGAACCATGCTATCATGGGGAACGCTTTCAACATTACACTTGTACTTTGTACCTAGTTGATATCATGTTCTTTTGTCTATGGATGTCGTCGGTGTGAAATGAAAGGGGAGCTTGTAAGTCCATGAAGTTATGCATGTGTGTTAGAGAAACGTCTGGGCTGCTGGTCTAATCCATGCTGACATGGTGGAAACCTGCAGCATAACCATAACGAGCATCTATGAAGCATTCTTCTTATAAAAAAGAGATAGATATTGAGAAAAAGAGAAAAATAAAAAAAGAGATTATGAAAAGAGGAAAGAGAGAAAAAAGCACCATATTCCCATGGTAAATAAGAATATTGCTGAGATGTTTGTTGTCTGCTTGCCTTGTCATTTTGATATGGGGATTCTTCCATATCATCGGGAAGGGGTACCCCGTTGGCGGTTCTCTATGATACACATATGCTTACGATGACAAGAACTTACCGGTGACTAAACTTGAGTAGCATGAGGAGCGGCCCTCGTATTCAAGGGACATGAGATTCTCAATTTACAACTTGTCAATGCATATCCTCATATTTGATCACTTTAACCTTAATCACCTAAAGATGCCTATGATAGGGGCAATGAGAGCTAAAAGCTAGTAAGTATCATAATTTTTGGGAGCTCTTTTTGAAACTTGAAATCCCTGCTTCCCTCTGCGAAGGGCCTTTCTTTTTTACTTTTTAGTTGAGTCAGTAAACCTACTCCCTTCTATCTCAGCAAGTATTTTGAGTTGTTCTGTTTCATTCATTCATATGATGATTTATTCAATCATGTTTCTTATGTTCCTTGTTTTGCACATTGCTCTAATCTTGATGTTTACTACTTTGAAAGCTATCATTGAAAACCAGTTATTTATGAACTCCAGCAAATTATCAACTATTCTTCGACCAAGAGCTAAGTTTGCCATTACCAATTATGATTTACTTTATGTATCTTTATTGTGTTTCCTTTACCCATTGCAAGTTAAGTTATATAATAGTGAGTTGTCTTCTATTATGATCTATGTATTTGATGAATGTGATGCTTCTTGTCCATATTCTTTTATCGACTCTTTACTCCATAAACCTGAGGTCATGTTTATTGAGCTCAGTTTTGCTTAGGGACAAGCGAAGTCTAAGCTTGGGGGGAGTTGATACGTCCATTTTGCATCACTATTCTATGTCATAATTCACTGTTATTCATTGATATATTTCGTATTGAGAGGTGATACTTATGTTATTTCATCTCTTTTTGCATGGTTGATGACTTTTGGAGCATGGACCGCTGCAGTCAGGATTCTGATGGAAAAGGTGTTGTTTGAAGGCAAAATTCGCGAAGATCAGAAAATCCGGGAAAATATACAGAAAATCCTATTTTTCCAGAAGACGAAGGAAGCCATAAGGAGGGCTGGAGATGGGCCACAGGGGGCCCACACCACCCCCTAGCGCGGGCCAGCCTAGGCCGTGCCACCAGGTGGTGTGGCCACCCTGGTCCACCCCTAGCACTCCCCTCTGGTGTATATTATCCTCCCGAAACCCTAAGACTCGGGGAGCGACCACAGAAAGATTCCGTCGCCTCTGTGGGGCAGAAAACACCAAGAGAGAAAGATCTCTCCGGCAGACAGATTTCTGCTGGGGGAATTCCTTCCCGGAGAGGGCAGATCATCGCCATCAACACCACCATCAAGCTGGATTTCATCGGGATCATCATCATCACCACCACCATCATCCCCATCAGCACCCTCATCACCATCTCCATATTGCTGTAACAATTGGGTTGAACCTTGCATAGTTCTTAGGGGAAACTTTCCTGGTGTTGATTACTCTTTGTAGTTGATGCTATTGAGTGAACCATTGAATTATTGTTTATGTTCAGATTGTTATACATCATTATTCCATCTCTGATCATGATCCATATGATGTCTTGTGAGTAGTTTGTTTTGTTCTTGAGGACATGGGAGAAGTCATGTTGTTAGTAGTGGAATTGTGTTGAGAAAGATTCAATAGTTTGATATTTAAGTTGTGGTGTACTTCTTCTAGTGGTGTCATGTGAACATCAACTACATGACACTTCACCTATATGGGCCTAGGGGAATGCATTGTGTATTTGGCTACTAATCGTAGGGGTTGCCGGAGTGACAGAAACCTGAGCCCCCGTTAGGAAACCATTGCACAAGGGACCTAAGGGTCTTAGAGTTTAAAGTTGTGGTTAGGTTTCTACCTTAATTACTTTCTTGTACTTACGGATGTTTGCAAGGGGTATAATCATAGGTATGTATTAGTCCTAGGAAGGTCGGTACATTAGCACAGGTTCACCCACACAACACTTAGCAAAGTAAAGAAGATTAATCAACTATATGAAGCGAAAGCACTTGACAGTCTTCCCATGTGTCCTCGAGAACGTTTGGTCATCTTAAGTAATACAACCGGCTTGTCCTTTGCTGCATAAAGGATTGGGCCACTTGTTGCATTTATTCCTACTATCTTTTATTTACTCGTACTTTGTTTACTTGCTTTATCAAAAAACCCTAAAAATCTGTTTGCTAAGTATTTGCAGAGAATTCCTGATCCATACCACTAGCCACCACCTTCTGCTCCTCGTTGGGTTCAACACTCTTACTTATCGAAAATACTGTGATACACCCCCTATACTTGTCGGTCATCACAGACATGCGATGACACCGGTGGATCCATGTGTGGTCTATGAGAGGAACACACATCCAATGACACTGGTGGATCCATGTGTGGTCTGTGGGAAGAACACACATGCAATGACACCGGTGGATCCATGTGTGGTCTATGAAAAGCACACACATGCAATGACACTGGTGGATCCATTTGTGGTTCATGGGAAGAACACACATGCAATGACACTGGTGGATCCATGTGTGGTTCATGGGAAGGACACACATGCAATGACACTGGTGATATGTGTTTTGTGAAAGGAACAGACATGCAATGACTAACTATGGTTCATGAAAAGAGCAGATATGCAATGACACTGGTGGATCCATGTGTGGTTAATAAGAAGAACACACATGCAATGACACCGGGTGTGGTTCATGATATGGTTTGTGAGAAGAACACACATGCAATGACTCTAGCTGTGGTTCATGAGAAGAACGCACATGCAATGACTCTAACTGTGGTTCATGAAAAGAGCAGACATGCGATGACACCGGTGGATCCATGTGTGGTCTATGAGAGGAACACACATGCAATGACACCGGTGGATCCATGTGTGGTCTGTGGAAAGAACACACATGCAATGACATGGGTGGATCCATATGTGGTCTGTGAAAAGGACACACATGCAATAACACTGGTGGATCCATATGTGGTTCATGGGAAGAACACACATGCAATGATACTGGTGGATCCATGTGTGGTTAATGAGAAGAACACACATGCAATGACACTGGGTGTGGGTCCATGTGGTTTATGAGAAGAACACACATCCAATGAACTCTAGTGGATCTATCTTGGCATAATTTGATGTATGCCATGATGTATTTCATTGTACAAGACACTCACTTTCCATTTTTATACTACTCAGTTTTGCCCTTGGTTTTATGTGGTACTACTCAGTTTTGCCCCCCTCTCTCTATCTTTCGTAGAAGCACAAACCTGGGCTCACCCTTTCTGCTACTCCCTGATTGGTTGTCACAGTTGTCATGCGGATCGTGCGCACCAACCGTTGATTCTGTGCGATCCAATGATGATCGTTGCACACATCGTGCCCTTCATAGTTCAGCGTGAGATAGCACGGACGTCTCCCTCAGTGAGACTTCTACAAGAAGGAACACGATGCCGTCCATGGAAAAAGTCGTCGAGCGGTCATGTCATGTTTAATCAAGTCTGAAAAGCCTACTACTGCTACTACTACGCCACAACGCATGCGTCATCGAGTGCACGGTCGTCGATGGACAGCTGCAATTTATTGCCACTTGATTTTAATAAGACATATCCCATTTTTTACGCAGCGGCTCTCAATCGCCAATTTTAGGGCCGTGTCAAACTTCGTACATAGAAATTGTGTATGCGCCCTTTGCATGCGGCTCAATACAGAACTGCCATGCATGGCCCGGGAAAAAAACGTGACGTACCGTGCGCGTGTCGCGGTGCACGGTGCAGTAGACTGCGCGGCGCGTTGCACGGTGGTGCAACGAAACGTGCCTTGCTTCCATCCACCTTAACTATAGAGCCCCTCTCCGCACGGGCTCTCTCTCCGCACACCCACTCCCACTCTCGCTCACTGTCCCCACGCAACCCTCTCCACTGTCCCACCAGCATCCGCAAACTCCCGAGAATACCCCGTCCACGCCGGTGATGGCCGAGGAGGATAAGGTGGCCATCGTCGCCTCTGTGGCCACCGGCGAGGCGGCCCCCATCTCCTCACCGGTCCTCCTCGACACGTTGAAAGCAGCCGCCGTCCCTGTCCAGGCCCCAGTCGAGGCATCGATGGCAGCCGTCGTTCCCGTCCAGGCCCTCGTCCCCACTACCGACGGAGCCACCGAAGAGGAGCCCCTCGCTGGCGAGGAGGCCCCCGCCGGTCATAAGCAGATCAAGCACTTCTTGGGCACCTACGATCCAGATAAGTACATCGCTCCACTGAACCCCTACGACACCGGCATCGACGACCCATGGTCGGAGGTAACTAGGGTTTGCTCCCCTCCCCTGGTTATTCTACCGTTCCCATTGTTGGATGCTAGATCTTGGTTTATTAGGATTCGCTTGTTTGCATTTTGATTGCTCGATCTTCTTACATCATCTACTCCCCCATTTCCTTTTCTTCCAATAGGTTTCCGGCATCGACGTCTGCAGTGATGACGAGTCCATACACACCAAGACTCGTCAGGTGCTGAGGAGGCTACGGGCCGGCCAGTATGACGCCTTCTTCAGGGGTGGCCCCTGGTGCTGCCCCTTCCGCAAGGGGATCAACTTTTGTTGTGTGACTCTCGCCGGCGGCACCGACTTCATCTCCTTAATGAAGCATGTAGAGGCCGCGGGCTCCGGCATCAACAAAGGCGGCTAGCGCGAGACCGTGAAAATCAACACCTACATCGCTGAACACTGGGCCCACCACAATTTATTACGCGAGACGTTATTAGGCGAGGAGGCCCCCGTCTCCTCGCTGGTCCCCCTCGACACGTTGAAAACAGCCGCCGTCCCTGTCCAGGCCCTAGTCGAGGCATCGATGGCATCCCGTCCAGGCCCCCGTCCCCGCTACTATCAGAGTCGCCGAAGAGGAGCCCCCTGCCAGCGAGGAGGCCCCCGCCAGTCACAAGCAGATCAAGCACTTCTTGGGCACCTACGATCCAGATAAGTACATCGCTCCGCTGAACCCCTACGACACCGGCATCGACGACCCATGGTCGGAGGTAACTAGGATTTGCTCCCTTCCCCTGGTTCTTCTACCGTTCCCATCGTTGGATGCTAGATCTTGGTTTATTAGGATTCGCTTGTTCGCATTTCGATTGCTCGATCTTCTTACATCATCTACCCCCCCCCCCCCCCATTTTCCTTTTATTCCAATAGGTTTCTGGCAGCGACGTCTACAGCGATGAAGAGTCCATTCACACCAAGGCTCGTCAGGTGCTGAGGAGGCTACGGTCCGGCCAGTACGATGCCTTCCTCAGGCGCATCGACTATAGCTGCCCCTTCCGCAAGGGGATCACCTACTGCTTGACGAGTCACGCTGGCGGCACCGACTTGAACACCTTACTGAAGCATGCAGAGACCGCGGGCTCCGACATCCACAAAGGCGGCAAGCGCGAGACCGTGAATATCAACGCCTACATTGCTGAACACCGGGCTCTCTGCATTCACCTCCGAAACCTCCAGCGGGTGGCCATCAAAGAGGGCCGCATGCCTCCAATCAGGCCCAAGGCCCCCAAGAGCAAGCGACTGGGCAGGAAGAAGTGGAGGAAGCACCGGAGGGAGGAGGTGGTGGCACGGGCGCTTGCAGGATGTGCCTGCAGCTACGGCGGCTGCTGCTGCTAAGCAGCTTCTTTCTAGCTATATCCTATTTCTGGCTAAATGCGTCGAACCTCGTTACTTTCTATCGCTATATCCTATTTAGCTGCACACAGCTATATCTACATTTATTTTGTTTTCTGAATGAATGTATTCTGACTGGTGTGATTTGCTGCTCTAGATTTAATACCTAATCGGAGGCAATAAGAGGTCCAAAAGGGAACGAAATATCGAAGTGAGAATCTTCTCTAGATTTGCTACCAATTTGGGCAAAATGAAACATATATGTTTAGCGAGAGAGGAAAAGTAAACATAACACAAGGAGGGTTAAATTTATTTTACTAGTATCACTTGAGGCGCTAGACATCTTGGCAAGCTAACTGAGTTCCACAAAATAGAAACATAACACTGACAAGTAAAATTTAATTCACTCCTCATCAGACCACTTGAGGTGCTTGCCATCATTCCTAGGCGACGAACTACGACCATTCCAGGTACTCCACAGCTCACGAACTGCTTCGTCCCACCTGGCATCTGACTTGGCTTCCCTATCTTCAGGGTCCCGCGGCACAATATTAGCGGTGCATCATAGGCCTGATTGTTGCCGCTAGAAGATGCTGCCTCTCTGTTTGCCGCTTCAGCTGCAGCCTCTTTGTCAGCTGTTTCTTCAGCTGCAAGCTCTCTTTCAGCTGCTTCTGCAGCCTCTCTGTCAGCTGCTTTAGATGCAGTCAATTTCTTTGCATATGCAGCTTCAAACTCAGCTATTCTGCATTTTCTACAAAGGGCTCCCCTAAGCTCGTCTTCCCTCTTGCAAATAGGGCAAAACACGAGGTAACGTAGAAAAAAATGGATCTTCTTATACAGCTGGTAGGTCACGTAAGCATCTATGGCTGCGTACTTCAGGTTTATATCAGACAACGGCCACTCGTCCCAGAAATCGTGCCTATCCATAGGAAAATATTCCTTCATTTTGTCGTACGACTCATCGACGATTCTAGTTGCAAGTGATGTCATTCCATCCTTCCTCGAGCCCCCCTGGATCTTGACAAGACGCTGAATATCGATCCAGTTGTACGCAGGAATTATAATTTCCTGTTGATAAAATTTCAAAAAATCAGTTATTGTGTCGACAGTGCAGAAAACAATTCCCTTTTCTACAAGGAATGGCGCGGCCTTGAACATTTCTGTCGATCACGAAAGTATGTAGTTTGTCATCACCAAAATTTGTAACTACAAATATTTTGTCAATGCAAGATCATCATCTCAATATAATTTTGAAAAGTTTAATAAATGCAAGATCAAGACTCTCAACATTGTCTTGTCATAATTTATTCGGTTTTGCTATTTCTCAGTCGACTGGACGAGATGCACATTTCTTTTAACTACAGTTGCATTTTTCTTAGGTGATTGAGACTAAAGAAAATCTCAGTCGATTGAGACATAGGCAAACCCTAATTTATTTGGTCCTAAATAAAATCCAGTAGTTTCAAGATGAGCAAGTGGATAAAGAACAAGAGGAGAAAACCCTAAAAGCGGTTAGCTACAGAGAGCAGTTCTACAAAACGGGAGAGGTGGTAGACGAGGACGTGTTTCCGCATGGCTAGTTGAACGACGGCGACTTCACTCCCTTCATATGGGTGCTCCGGGGTGTAATCGAGGTCCAATCCCACAAAGTTATCCTCTTCTATCCCAAGCCAACCCTCGTACATCCTCAGGACACGCACCACTGTCTCCTCCTTGTTGGTGTAGACAACATCTATCTTCTTATTGTCATGGGTAGTGAAGCTTGTCTCTAGAGTGCATAGATCTTCCATGGCGGCAAGGAGAAGACGGGAAGAAGATAGATGACATGAAGAAGAAGAGTGGTTTCTACGAGGCAGGGGAATGGTAGAACCGTCAATGCGCTTTTAAGGTAGTGGTTAACGATTGGGACAGAAGTCCAAGGAGAGACGCGTGGCGGTGGCCGTTCCAGCTTCTGAGTAAATAAAAAATAATTATAACGCCGATACATGTGCCCTATTTTGTCACGTCAATACACTAGGTAGGGGGTGGGCAGGGGGTGTTGTCCTATCCACTGTGCCAACGCTGCAAGCCTACGTGACAGCCACCCCGCCTAAGCAACGACATAACGACAAGAACTGACAGGGGGGGCCCAACTTGACGGCCGTTAGCCTGATTTTTTGTATTGAAATGTAAAGTTGAATTCGTGCCGAAAAAGACCCTCTGAGTATTTAGCACACCAACTGTAGTCATCCCGACTGATTTCATGGAACTTGGGTACCGTGTTGCCTGTAGACCCCAACTTTTGGGCCGCAAAATGATATTCTCCTACTATAGGTAATAGGCATAGGAACATCATCGAGTTTAGACTCATCAAAAACTATAATACGAGCAACATGCTTGGGAAAATACTGTTTCCTCTCTTCTTTTACTCCTCCTCTTCTTCTTTTTCTTCTTCTCTTTAGGAGGGAGAGGCTTGAAAGGAAGCTTCTCCATATACCCTGGTTTATTGTTAGAGACAATAGAAGAAACTTTGGAGGATTCCTTCTTTTCATTAATAAGATCAAAACACATATTAGTCCTGTCATATTTTGGTAAAATCTCATCTTCTATAATATTTTGTATGTAAGTATTTGTGTGACAATTATCAACACAATCAAGACGACAACCATGCATGACGCTATTCATATCAAAAGCACTCATATCTACCAAAGAAGTTTTTCTTGATAATTCTTCACACCCCAAAAATAATGTAAGTTCATCATGCTGATTAGGAGTGATCATGTCATCACAATACAAACTTGCAGTACTCATTGGATTAGAAGGGCTATTATTATGGCCTGAGCATTGAAAATTGAAATGACCCACTTCAAAGCAAAGTTCACAAATAAAAGGATAGAGGGCACACACTTTTTTACCAAGATCATTTAGATCCCTATACCACATTCTAGTTTTTTCATTCCTGTGGGTGATACAATATTCTTCTTCAATTTGATTCTTCTCACAAGGTCTATGTATTCCACAAAAATTAACATGATTATAAGAAATAGTACTTTCAGAGGTTTGAGCATGTTTATTGCTATCATTAATAACAATTTCATTTTCCATGCAAGTGTCTTTAAAAGGCTCATGATACATGTCCCATTTTTCTTTAGGAGCATTAATATGAGAAGCAAAGGATCTAAAACAATCAATAAGAATTTGAGGATCAAGACCATATTTATCACTAAGCTCTTGAAAATCAGCAGTTTCAGCGAAAGACTTAATGCAATCATACTCATAGTTTATACCTGGTTCTTTACCTTTATTGTTATCCCAATCTTTGGTATTGCTTTGAATTGTTTCAAGAAGATCCCACTTAGCTTTGACATCCTTACTTGTGAAGGATCCCTCTGAACAAGTATCTAGATAGTCCTTGTAATGTCCTGAAAGCCTTGCATAAAAATTATTAATAACAATATTACTGGAGAGCTCATGAATGAGACATTTGAGCATTAGTGACTTCAATCTCCCCCATGCTTGGGAAATACTTTCTCCATCATGTGGGTGAAAATTATAAATGTAATTCCTATCTTTATGAATTTCATGAGGAGGATAAAATTTAGAGTAAAAGAGAGTTTCAAGTTCCTTCCACTCCAAATGATGAGGATAATCTAGTAGATCATACCACTCTCTTGCTTTGCCCTTGTGTGAAAAAGCGAATAGCTTCCTCTTAACTTGGTTCATTGAAATACATGCACACTTGAACAACTCGCATAATTCGTGTATAAAGAGTAAATGATCACCAGGATGGACAGTTCCATCTCCCAAATAACAGTTGTTCATAACACGTTCAACAATTTTTATAGGTATTTTAAAAGAGTTGCTTTTAGTATGTGGATTTAAAATATCACAAGTATCATTAGAATTACCACATATGGGAGATAAAGTATCATCAGAGAAAAATTTCTTCTTTAAAGCTAGGGAACTAAAAAGAACATTTTCATAAAAACTAACTTCCCCAAGCTTAGACGTTTCCATAGCATTAGTAACAAAGGTGTTCAAAAGATTCATACTAATAACATTGCTATTAGCATGCAAAGAAAGTTCCATGATTTTTTTAATTTTCTTTTCAGACAATTCATGTTCTAACTTAGGAAAAATACTAAAAAGCTCTCTAATTTTGTTGTTATTTTCCATTAAGCCTAACTAGTGAAAACAAGAAACAAAAAGACAAAATTGCAGAATCTAAAGGAAATAACTTCGAGCACTCACACCGGAGGATGTGAGTACCTTTTACCTTACCTCCCCGGCAATAGCACTAGAAAATAGCTTGATGTCTACGCACTTCTATTCTTGTAGACAATTGTTGGGCCTCCAAGTGTAGAGGTTTGTAGAACAGCAGCAAGTTTTCCCTTAAGTGGATCACCCAAGGTTTATCGAACTCAGGAAGGAGGTGGTCAAACGTATCCCCTCTCAAGCAACCCTGCAATCAAGATACAAGAAGTCTCTTGTGTCCCCAACACACCCAATACACTTGTCAAGTGTATAGGTGTACTAGTTCGGCGAAGAGATAGTGAAATACAAGTGGTATAGATAATTATAAGTGGTAACGGTGATAGAAAATAGCTTGATGGCGTGGAAAAGACTAAAGTAAAACTGAAATAAAGATGGAAGCAAGCAAACATGTAACAGATCTAAAAGCAAACGGTGTTTCAATGCTTAGAAACAAGGCCTAGGGATCATACTTTCGCTAGTGAACACTCTCATATAAATATCTTCTCTTCATGATACTACTCTTAACTACTCTCTGGTTGGACACTCTAATCGATGGTAGGGCTATAACAACACACCTCAAAGTTTGCTTTCGACATCTAGATAACCCCACACTGTCACCTTGAGTACTAGATGGTTCAAACAAACACCACAATTTCATAAAGACATCCAACTCCAAATATAACTCATAACAAGTATTTATAATCTCTAGCCTAAGTGCCACCATGGTGTGCACACTGTCAACTTCACACACATGGGGAGAGCAAAGATCTATTAAAGCACTTGAGTAGCAAGGTAGATCTATAGATTACAAGCTCATGATATCAATAAGATCATGCATAAAGAGAGAGAGATGAACACATAGCTACCGGCAGAACCCTTAGCCTCGAGAGAGAACTACTCCCTCCTCATCATGGGAATCAGCAATGGTGATGGAGATGGTGGTGGAGATTGATGGAGATGGCTCCGGGGGCACTTCCCCGTCTCAGCAGGGTGCCGGAATAGAGACTTTCTGTCCACCGAATCTCCTCTTCGGTGGTGGTGGCACTGCGGAACTTTTCGTGGCTGGAGGCTGGATCATCTAGGGTTTATGCATCATAAGGCTTCTTATAGGCGAAGAGGCAAGGTCGGTGGGCGGCCAGGGGGCCCACACCACCTGGTGGCGCGACCAGGGCTAGCCTGTTCCACCACATGGTGTGGACACCCTGTGGCCCTCTCCGTCTCGTCTTCTGGCTCCGTGAGTCTTCCGGTAAAATATCGACTTTGGCTTTTGTCCGGTCCAATTCTGAGAATATTCCTTTTCTGACTTTTCTGGAACCAAAAACAGCAGAAAACAGGCGGCTGGCACTATGGCTCTTGTTAATAGGTTAGTCCAAGAAATCATATGAAAAGTACTCCAAAGTGTGGACAAAACATAAGAAAGTAGATAAAACCAAGCATGAAACATCAAAAATTATGGATACGTTAGCAACGTATCAATAGCATAAAGAGTATAAAACTTGGCCTATACTAGATGTCATTCTATGGCATGAGATTGAGATTAGCATCCCACCTTAGTGAACACTCTTAACTTAGTGGTTAGAGCTAAACCAAAAACTTGATCGCTCTAGATGGGAATATAAGGTGAAAATGCTTATGAAAACCTTGGAATGATGAGTCATTCTATTGAGATGTTTTGACATGTGTTGAGAAACACAAATGGTTTATGATGATGAAAATGTTGAGGCATGAGCCTTATCCCTTTATAAAAACTGATGGTTAGGTTCGGATGCGATACCATTCCAATTTTACCGTACAACCACAATACTTGAATTGGGCAAGGCTTAGCTGGAAGTTTATATGCATTAGTATTGGTTCCCTCGCGGGAGAGGTTTGAGCTGAGGCTACCTCTTGATGTTGTCCACCTATGTAGTGCCCAGGATGGCAGATGGTCATGGATGGGAGGCCAAGCTCATAGGGGAGGTGCTTATAATAGAGTGTGTAAAGGAAAGGTTATGATTGATTATCCGCATACTAAGTATGATGATTCAGGGTTATCCCTGACGGATGTATCGAATTTTGTGGTGAAAGTGTACCACCTCTGCAGAGTGTCAAACTATTCGAATAGCCACGTCCGTGGTCATGGACAGTTGGAGTGGCCATACTGTTCCGTCATCAGATGTTTTCAAAATGACTTATGAAATGATTTGTGACATGACTTGACCACAACATGGTTGTGACTATGAAAACTAAGTCCCCACTTAGGTGATTTAGAACTTTACTTTATCTTTCTTTGTTTCTAAACTCAGCTTAGGTTTCAAACTTAACCTTGCGAATAAACTTAGAACTTAGCATTCCTACTAGAACTACCTTACTTGTTAGTGATAGTTTGCGAGTACTTAAAGAGTACTCATGGCTTTGTTCCTGGCTATTCCCGTGGCCAGACTACGAGGAAGACTATCCAGAAGAAGGACAGCAAGACGGCTACGACAACTAGGATCATCTCCCATCGTCAGCATTGCCTATGACACTGAAGATGAAGCCCACCGCTACGCTTATTATTCCTCTACTTGTTTGTACTAAGACTAGATCATGAGATCATTTATTTATGTAAGACCTTATTATGGTTTGTAATGGATGATGTACTGTGATATCTAATCTGTTATGTCTCGCAAAAATGGTAATCTTGTGATTGCGATGTACGGCATAACAGTCATCTGGGATTAAATATCCGGGTGTTGACACAGAATCAGCTAAATTTTATATCCAAGACGTTTCTCGCGAAATTTCTAACAACTTTGTAGTTTAAGAGTTTTCCGTTTGACGTCGTCTTCGACCCGAAACGTGACTATCTTCAAAAAGAGTTCTGAGACAGATTTCTGGAAAATCCCAATATGACTCCAACAAGGTTTCCACTTGTATTCTTGGTAATTCCTGCACATCAAAGTGTAAAACAAGAATATTGTGCACTTTTGAAACTATTATTAGGTTAGTCTTAAATAAACCATAAACTTTATATAAAAAGGAGTATCAAAAGCATATTATTAGCATAAAACCATAAAAAATTATAGATACGTTATGGACGTATCAGAGCCCCCTGCTCCGGACCTGGGAGCAGCGCCGTGCGAATCTAGCAGCGGTAGCGGTAGCTGTAGGAAGCCGAACAATGCCGGACTTGGCAGGTAGCCCGGGCCGGCGCCGCGTGAGTCGATCCGTTGGGAAGCATGGTCCTCTGGCGGGTTGAGTCTTTGACTGAGGCGCACGGGGCGACACAGGCAGACAAGCGCAAAAGGTTCGGTCGAGTTTTACTAATCGGTGGCAGGGGCTGTAATAACGCCGAACGTTTAGGGGCAAAATCGTCTTTTAGTGGCAGACGGAAAAGATTGAGGGGTGACGAACGTACCATAACGTAAATTAGTAGATAGATAGATAGGTTGCGGTTTGTTATCTGTCAGTTCTTGGCTGCCTTCAGAAAAGTTCAAGATGGTGTCTTGGAAGAAGAAAAAGTTTGAAGACCTCGATGTTTTACTAGTTTCTTTTACACTTTATTTTATAATCGTCGAAGACAGGCTATGTATGTCTACCATGTACTATATGCTACTATGAATATATCATGATATTGATTGTAAAAAAAAACCAGAAGGAGTACCATATATTGTCATTTGTTACAAAAATAAATTTCTAGTTATACCGGCTCAGGCCTTAGCACAACTCTAAATGTATTAAGAGTAAATAGAGTAAAAATATATTCCGCAATAAATAAAAAATGAACTATGCTAATAAGAGTATGTCCTAGATTAGCTTTTTAGTGCACACAGCCAAAATATGATAACTCCGCCGTGCATGCAGCCATGCATGCGCGTATCCTCCTGAGTGGATTCCTTTTATTTTTCAAAAGTCAAAATGTATCTCCTAAATCGTAAGTCAAACTGCAGATCCGTTTTCACGGATGATTTTATCACGGCGAGATTTTTAAAACTAAATTTAATATTAATATAATTTGATAACTTTTTTCAATCCTAATTGCCAGATTATAGTGACTTGGTCACTAGGTAGAGTGAAATTGGCTATCAGAATCAAATGGTTACCATTTTTCTAAACTTTGCTGCTCACGGTAATATCATCATATTTTATGTGTAAGAATCAAAAGTTATTATCGGTGTAAGCCTTGCATGATGGTAATATCATCGTATTTTATATGTTTAGAGTGGATTGAATACTCACTTTTCGAACACGTAGATCATTGCTATGACAAAAAAAATATGCAAAATTTGACTTTGTTTTATTTGAATGAGAACTTTTAACTACTAACAAGGTAGTTGCAGTGCAAAATTCAAATTTTATCAAAAATCAAACTATGCAAAGTACGACTGAGTTTTCAGGATGTAGCACCCCGATAAACCACTACGGAGTACAAAATCGCTTGTTGTTTTTATTTTTGTGCATCATCATGATGCTCATGTCATCATGACACATTACATTTGAGCATAATCATGACATCATGCATATTTGTGCCTAAAACTATTTTCTCTAAAAGCGTATCTTTGTTTCTAATTATTCTGCCTTTATTTTAAATTATAAAACCTTGGGTCTTCTAGATATTTTTATTTTCCTAAAAACTATTTACAAAAGTCTATTTAAAATAAATTAACTAACTAAATAAAAATAAAACTATTTTGCACCGGGGGAGGCAGCCTAGCACATAGGTCAGGCCACCTACTACCTCGGTAGGCCCAGCCCAAACCTAACCCCAAACCCTAGCTAAACACTAACCCCACCTGCCGCCCCCACACACGCAGCACACAACGCGCGCGCACACCACACACACTAAGGACAGGTACAATGGTTATATCATAGCAATGCCACGTAGGATGATAGGTGACATGGAAAAGAGAGAACTAAAAAAAAGTGGCTTGTCTTATCTTAACTAAGAGATCATCTCTTAGCAACAATTTCTCTCACCATAAATTTAGAATGCCTACTTACTAAAAATCTATACCTAATAATAAAGGAAGAAGTGTTTCTTACGGGTTCCGTTTTTTTCGACGGTTCTACCCTTGCCTGTTTGAGGTTATTACCCACCACTACCATCCATGAGTTATACCGCTCGTAATAACGCAGCGTTAAAAAATACTAATTCCCTCTGTTATGTCCGTAGCTTATGTACCATACTAGGTTGGGTCTCCAACATGCACGATATGCCATCGAACTCCACCTCGCTTGTGGTCTAGGCAGGCTCGGTCCCTTGGACAAACCAAGGATCGGGAAAACAATACTATTGGAATGCATCTAGCAGTCATAGCTGGCTCCATCTTTACTTTCACTACGCGAGTTTGCCAACCTCATCGGGATTGGCAGTCTTGCAAATTTTGACCGCCGATGGCTTGGCCGGACATACAAAGAAGAACACATGCTGCCCCATGGAAAGCCGCGCATCCCAGATCAAAATCACTACAGCTATCCTATCCCCACAAGTTGATGTTCCCGGCCATCCGCAGCCTGAGCGCTTCGGTGCAGCCGACCACTGCGATGGTCCGGCCGACGATCCTCGGCCATCCGCAACCTAGGTACCTCGATGCATGGGGCCACTACAATGTCTTTAGGGCGTTCCCAAAGCCACCTAACCTGCAGTGCCGCGGAGGCTGGCATTGTGACGCCCCTGTTCTCGTCCGTGAGGCAGACAACGGTGCACCCTGTCGATGGACGTTAGCGACGCGGCCAGGTCCCAAGTTGCCCCTGCCCATCCTCGACCTCTGTTTCAAACAACACACAACAAGGTCACCGGCCGCCTGTCCTGCATGCTAGACGAGCTAAAGATCGGCTGAACTCTCCCCTCCTATTAGCTTCACATGTTTCCTATGGGTATTACTGTCGCTAATTCCTCTATTTAAGTATGTAATGATAGATGGAGCAACTAGATGGTTTGATCTCGCTAGACTAAATCTGATCGCATGCATGCCTCAGTTCTAACTTTGCATGGTCCCCTTCATTGCGTCTGTTCTGAAGTTTCTAGCTACAGGTGCTTTATGATTTGTTACCTACTACTCCTTGAGAACCAAGCGCTGGCAGTCCACCCGGGTTCGAGTCCCCATGGGTACAAAATTAGCTTTGTAAATGCTTTGTCGTGAGGCCTCGTTGCGTTTTATTTGGTTTTTCCGAGGTTGATCATGCGTGTGTTGCTATTTGTGCACCCCTTGTAGGGTAAATCTTTTCGAAAAGCCGTGTCCGCAGTTATGGATTACTTGGAGCATAGTGTCTCGACCATAGACAATTATAACTAAAGTAGTGGTATAAATTTTACTTTGGCACGACTAGTAATCATCTCCACTACAATGGAATGAATAAATAAAAGTGCCTACAACAGATGGAATTGGGGTGTCTCATACTATCTATATCTGACTAGTAAATAAGGCAACTACAACGGAATGGTTAATTAAAAGTACCAACAACTTGTGATATTGGAATATCTTATACCATCTGTATCTGACTAGTAAGTGTTGCAACTTCAATGAAATGATTAATAAAACTGTCAACTGCGTGAGTTCCTCGGATTGACTTCCTCGTTTGGTCTTGAGGGGGAAATATCAGGATGGGTATGTTTGGTGTTAGTATCAGGTTGGTTCCGAATAGGTATTTCTTATCCCTCTCTAATAGCCGACGGTTGTATCGAGTCTCTATAGGTTGTTTAGTGCATGCTTCGCTGCCGCTTTAGTCCACCATATCTATGTAGGCAAGGGTTGCCGAATTCTAAGACTCGCCGTGTACTGGTCTCAGTACCGACCGCTCTCTTTTTCTTTTGCTCTTTACCAGTACCCCTTTTGTTTTGACAGGTATAAGTTCGACGACGTTAGCAAGGTTACCGTTCCGGCTTGGCCTAGGCAGGGTTATGGACGCCATTGGTTATCCTTCAGTGCTCTTAACCTAATTTGCATCTTATTCGTACTCGGATGTTATATCGTTTTCAAGGTGATTTGAATCTTTGTACTGCATATCTGTATTCTTGACTCATTGAGTCGTTGTTGTATATATATATATATATATGTTCTTGTGGGCTCTATCGTGAACTATTGTGTAATGGTATTACTTCGTTTTCCACCTGCACGCAAGTGCTTGGTGGGCATTATCGAATCGTTTCTATGCGGTTTTAGCGGAAATCGCTTAAATCTGCAAGGTCCGATTCGAGAGTGTTACACAGGAAAAACTATAAATCTAGTAAATATCAAATTAGTCTTATTAGATACGTCATAAAATATATGTTCATACCATGGTCATATAGTACCATAGTCGTTGACAATTTTTTCTATAAAGTTGGTCAGACTTGGCATCATTTGACTTTTGGAAAAAAATTATACACCTTGTTTCATGGAAACGAAGCTAGCATAGTATAATAGCCTGGCAACTGGTGGTGATTTTTCATCAAAACATATTAAGATGAGATATTGTTTTAAAATTTGGGTGAGACAAAGCCAACGGTAAAGACGGATCGGTCAAGTGGATTAATGGTTCAAGGGATGATTTAATTTAAATGTTAAGATTGTGAAAAGGTACATGGCGCCTCTGGACTGGAAGCTAACACTCAATTGCCGGATGAATTATACATGAGATTAATAGGATAATTTACTACTCCCTCCGTTCTGAAAAAACGTGTATAGATACATAAGAATCTAGACAAATTAAGTCACTTATCTCTAGACGGAGGGAGTAAGAAATACTTATTCTCGGTAGCACGTGATAGCAGAGTTTGATCAAAATAGTTCTCGGACAAGTACCCGCTAGGTTTTTTACTCCCGTCCCTCCGGCGGCGAGTCTGAGGCGATCTTGTTTTCCTACTCGATCTATTGGTTTTCTGATTCCGTCTTCCCCTCTCTACACTCCACCTAAGGTCTCTTTCCGATTTATGGGTTGATCTTGATCTTCCCATCCGGTCTGTATTCTCTTTTCTCGAAGAGAGTTAGGGTTTTTGGTGTGCAATCGTGCTGGATTTGAGCAGTGGGGACGATCAACCAACGACTTCTAGGAAGTTAGAAACGCTGGGCAAGGATGCAAAGGAGGATCTGGCGGGTGAGGGATCTGGTATTCATGGCTCCCGCTACGATGATGGAATTGATGGTATGTTTGATAACCTTGAGATTGGGGATGATGAATTCGGTGATCTGGTTCTCGAGGAGGCGGAGGTAAACCTGGAGGAGAGTACTAGGTGGCTGGCGGTTGCTAGGGTTCATTGCACTATAACTTTCATCCATGAAGCCCTTTTCAGTACGATGTAGCACACATGAAACTCGGCGAAAGAAATTAAGATGAGGGCTATGGGAGAAAATAGGCTCGTGATTCAGTGCAACTACCTAGGTGATTGGGAGAAGGTAATGGATCGGGGACCATGGCTCTTTCGTGAGTGGCCGCTGATTACCGCCCCTTACGATGGTGTCTCCGACCCTACTGCGGTTAAGCTTAAGTTCATGCCAATTTGGATCCAGGTACATAAACTACCCGAGGTATTATCGTAAAGTGGATGTAATTAAGAATCTCATTGAGAGAACAGCTGGGGAAGTTATCATCACCGAGATGAACCCATCTAGTGCCTTTTGTGGAGATTTTATCGCATTTCGTGTGAGGCATGATGTACGAAAGTCACTTACCAGGTTTGTTTCTCTTTCTATGAGTGGGAAGAGGTTTTTATATGCAGTAAAATATGAGAAACTTGGTCAACTATGCTATGTTTGTGGTTTGATTGGTCATGAGCTGAAGGAGTGTGGTGATGGCATGCATGATGAAAAGAATGTCAAATTTAGTGACTGGATTTACGCCAATGGCTGTGGGCGCGGGACTTCCTCAAATCGTGGAGGTTTTAATCCTGGCCGTGGCTCAGGTTTTGGTGGTACGGGCTCCCGTGATAAGGAGCGAGGCCGTGGAAGGGAGGGTATCCGGTTTGTCATCAACACCCGGAAAGGGAGAATCCACTTACAATTGAGTATGTGGAGAAGGAACTAGCGAATACTGCCACCAACCCAACAAAATTTGGGGACGCAGTGATGACTGAGGCTGAGCTAGCGGCAAAGAGGAGCTCTCGGGCGTGACTGTTGATAGTGTCTTAGAGCAAGGTGTTGACACTACAAATAATGGAGGGATCACGTCACATAAGTGGCAGAAGAACTCGGAAGGCAAATCAGCTTCTACGGATTTAGGATCGGCGGTGCCCCTCAAGGGTGACCGCCGGTAAAAATGAGTTGCTTATTTTGGAGCTATCGGGGCTCAGGGAACAACCCGATAGTTCGTGAGCTCGAAAGCTTGGTTAGGAATAATCAAGCGAGCATTGTGTTCCTCTGTGAGACTAGACAAAAAGTGATAGAGTTTTGAGATTACGGAGTAGACTTGGGCTGAAAGGTTTTGCACGACATGATAGTGATGGTCCCAGTGGGGGCCTAGCATTATTTTAGGATGATCATATACATGCTGATGTTCAGGAGGTGACTGATAGATTCATTGATGTACATGTGCATATTCGTCTATCTGCGGCCGATCCTATTTGGCGACTGACTTGTTTATGGGGAGCCACGTGTGGAGAACTGTCATCACATGTGGAGGAAGATGGAAGAGCTGAAACTGAAATCGGATCGACCATGATGCGTGGCCGGAGATTTTAACGAGGCGATGTGGCAATTTGAACATCTATCGTTGAGTGCACGTGCTGACCAGCAAATGATCTCGTTTCATGATACACTGAAGTTTGTGAACTGAATGATTTGGGTTTCTTGGGTGTTCCCTATACATAACTACATATATGAAAGCTGAACGTTTCAGCCCTCGAAAACTGCCTCCACGTCAGCCCTTTCTACTGTAGAAGGCGCAAAATTAGGCCATCTATAGTGGCGCTGCCCGTCGGTTTTTTCCCTTCCTTCCTTTGCATGCGTGCTGCCACGTTTCTTTTTTTTCTGCCCCATACGTGTCCTCTCCTCTTTCTTTTCTTTCTTCCGACGCTTTCGACGCAGGCAGTTACCTGGTACCGCCACCGCTTAAGCAGGGATTGGATAGGCACTGCCTTATCTCGAAGAGTACCCGTCCTCCTTCCCAGTCAATCTCATCCGATTTTCTCTCCTTCCAATGAACCGGCCGTTCTAGCTCCTTCCGGCGCGCTCTTGATCTCTCTCTGAATGCCATTTATACTTGCATGCTTGGCTACGCCAGTTGCTGCAGGAGGCAGTAGCATCGAGGCGTCGATGCGCTAGGCGGCGACGGTTTATCCCAGAGGGATGCTGGCAAGGGGAACGACGATCAGAGTCTGGGCTGTGGAGGACCATGACGACCACGGCCGCGCGACACCGACTGCTCTGAAGGTACGCGACATAACCCTCTCTCTATGCCACATCCTCTTTGACTCTCTCCCATACTCTCTGTTTCTTCCTCTCAGCAAGCGGCCGCGACAATCGAAGGCGGGCTCACACTGGATCTTGACCTATGCCGACGCGTCTTTTGTTCCATGGCGAGCGGCGGCCGCCGAATCTGCTGCCAACCCCGACCGCGACGGCGTAGAGCCAGGCGCACGTGAGGAGCTTGACCTCCACAAGCGTCTCTTCGACGGGTGATGATCCTCAGTTCTGCATCCCAAGCTGCAACTGCTCTTCCTCTTTTTATCTTGATCGCAAAGTCAAAACCAGCAAAGAGGCAACCAATCCTTGATCCTTCGAGAAGTTTACGAGTCCTGCTCGCGCTGTTGAAAGAAGCTTCTTATTAACCTTGCCTTATTAAACGACACGGATATGTGCGTAATTTGTAGTGTAACTGCATGCCGCAGTAGTCCAAGTGTCCTCGGATGCTAGGATTCATAGGTTTTGGTTAACTAATACTCTCACACAATTTTATTTGTTCTGATTTTGATTTCAGTCCATAGACATTAGTTTTTAAATAGGAATACTGAGATAAGAGGCAGCATTTTTGTTCATTACGAAAAGAGTATACTGATCGTTGAAATATCAACGATGTGATGTTTGTTGATTGAATGATTTGATATTCTAGGAATTGCCCCGATCTAACAGATTTTGAATTTTTTTGTGTTGTGGTTACATTTACATTGACTGGGTGAGCCATTCCTCGATGTTAAGATTGTTGGTTGCTTTTAATGTAGGTTGGATGAATTACTAGCTTTCTCCTGGTCCTGGATTTTCCTAGGTATATGGCCTGACTAGAAAGGTGAACGACTGAGTGGACTACCTACTACATGCTTGAGCAAGGTAAGGCTTATTTTCTACACCTAGACAAGAGGCTGTTGGCATCAGGATCAAGACTTCTGATTTAATGAATCTTCTCATGGTGAATTAGGCATCACTCTGGACACAAACCTGTATCACTGTCACCTTCCACTGACACTTCGTAAGAAGTATCTAGGCTGGCAAAAAACTGAAGATTGTGTAAGCATTTTAGACATTGATTTCCTCGCATTTCAAAATTGAATTTAAGCATGCATGTGATGCAATTTTTCTCTGAAGGGGGCTTTTGCGGACTATACAGATTTCTGCTTCAAGATGTTAGGAGACAGGGTGAAGAACTGGTCTATCTTCAACGAGCCGACGTGTGTTTCCACTCTGTAGTGCGGCAATGGCATTTGTGCACGAGATGTTCTAAGTGCATTGAAGGAGGCGACTTCAGGACAGAGACATACATAATTGTGCGCCATCTCATGCATTCTCATGCTATGGCGGTGCATCATTACCGCGAGAAGTATAAGTATCAGGTAAATACTGAAGCGTCAACTCATTTTACACTTGAAGAATCACATATTCGATGGCAGTGCCAATAGTGAATGTAACATGTGTTCATTCCATTCAACAACATCACCAAAAGGGGAGGATTAGAATTGGATTTTGTATGGTACCAACCTTTCAGCAACAACACTGCGGATCGAGCTGCAGCAAGGAGGGTAATGGATTTCCATCTTGGATGGTAAAACTCTTAACTGATTCCATCCAGGATAAAATGTTATGTTAGAAATTCAGATTGCAATCATGTTTTCCAACAAACTATAAATGTACAACTATTTTGTTTGGAGGAAAGCAAACCGACTCTATAGTAATTATCCTTGCAGGTTTCTTGAGTCCATTATCCATGGTCGCTACCCATACTCAAGATGGTCTATTCTTCAAAGAAGTTATATGCCTATTCTAGGGTTTCTTTTTTCTTTATCTAGTCAGCAAATTATATATGACTTCTTAAAAGAAGTATATGCCACGTTGCTTCTTAATCCTTTTACAAGTGCTATTTAATTTACTCCATTTAGAGCCAACTAGCTTTGGTTTATAAAATACCTCTGACTAGATGATGGATATGCTCTTTTCCCTAGGTATAAGTCAGTCTCCAATATTCATCTCTGGTACTGGTGTTGGCAAATTAATTTGCTGTTCTGGGTCACCTTACCGCAGAGGTACGGCATTTTTTACACATGTGTTTCAGTGTAGTTGAAATAAACAATTGCCTCTTGCAGAGTTCAGATCTATTCGGTTTTAGTTGAAATCGGAAAATAAGAAAGGTTGCTTTTTATGGTGATGTAGTGATCAAGCTAAACGAATTGATACTGATATGTAGGTCAGATTAAATAGTTGGGTTTTGGTTATATTTGTAGATCATGATTTATTTTGCAACGGTTGAACATCAAAGAGCAAATATTCATTTGTTTGCTTCTTCTAAAGTAGAAGGATGCATCCAACTTTGGAATTTATGGCCAGATCCGCAACTCATTTTCATGCTACAAGCTTTGGAAGAGGAATGCAGAGCCTAAGTGCAAATTGTTGACCTCGATCCTCTCGGACATGAAGACGTCCACGACTGATAGGCTGACTGTCAGAAGGGACTATGCCAGCCACCTTATCAACATGGAGTTTCTGCCTTTACGGTGAAAGGGAAATTACTAAAAATGATAATTTCTTCACTGTAAGTGCGTACAGTACATTCCTAGCACACCATTCTCTTCAAATTTTATGTTGGGAAGAACCAACTTCGCCGGTTATACTTTTCTTTGGTTCCAGATATTAGATAGTGATTTTCCATTTAATCAGCCCATGACCATGGGATTTTTTTTATAGAGAAGGGTGACATTTATTTCATTCTTTTTCTGGGACAAGCCTCAAATTTTTTATCTTCATGATAAAAATAAATGAGAACAAGAATATTCAATTTTTTCTGCTTCCAGTTATCGTACATGTTCATGTTACGACTTTGTTATGCTAATTGCTCGAAAGCTAATTAGCAGAGGGGTACTGTTAAATAAAACTGCTTCGGGATGGCTACTACATGTAATTTGGTAGTGCCTTCTACGAGTTACTATATACTAATCAGTTCTGTTTTTGTTCACGGTAGTGTACGAATATTCTGTACTCTACCTACTCGAACAGGTACTGAACCTAGAGTTATCTGAATGAACTCTTAAAACAAGCCCTACTACTTGCTTTGTTCTCTAAACACCTGCACCTTCACCGTTTGGCTCAGTCCAGTGTAAATACGGATAGACACTATCTAACACAATATTGTCAAATATGTTGTTAATCACCTTTGCAAACAAACATGATACCATCTCCTCACTCTAACCAACAAAACTAGGAGCTAACTTTGAGTCGAACATCCACCAAAAATAGTGACACGGGCGTCGCCGCGCCATATTTTCTAGTATGATAATAAGAGGAGAGGAAGACGGAATGTGAAAGTGAGGCTGAATAGGGTTGTCGCGTGTAATGGTTGGCGTGACATATTTTCGGATACATTGGTGACACACCTAGTGTCCCTGTGTTCTGACCATTTACCAATCTTGTTACATTTCTCGAGAGAAGTGGCACAGCACCATAGGTCATGTCAAAATTACTATGATATTATGTGGGAAAAAGATGCGAGCCTACCGGAACGGATCGCGACGGCATGGACTGCTGCTGGCCGAAACATGACCTTGGTGACATCAAGGTAGGACCGGGCAAGGTAATGGGTGCTCTGAAAAGTTGGAGTAAGGTGGCGTTTGGTTCAGTTGCAAAGGAAGTGGAGAAGTCCAGGAGGCGTCTTGAGAAACTAATGTCGATGAATGCCGATCAATAGGAAATTCATTTCTTTCAAAAAAACAGGAAATTCATGATGTGACTGACAAAATGAATGAACAAATTTATCAGGAGGAGATGATGCGGTTTCAACGTTCTCTGATCAACTGGTTAAGGGAGCGCGATTGGAATACTAAGTTTTTTCACCGGCGTGCTGTTTACAGAGCACGAAAAAATAAAATAAAAGGCCTTAAAGATTGTGACGAGAACTGGATTACTGATTCTGCTGATATGAAGCGGATGGCAACAAACTACTTTCGGGGTATTTTCTCTAGGGATCCTAACCTAGACCCTACGGCTATTACTGATCTTTTTGAGGAGAGAGTGTCACCAAATATAAATGTAAAGCTATGTGCTGAATTCTCTGCTAAGGAAATCAGAGATGCTTTATTTCAAATTGGTTCGCTTAAGGCGCAGGTCTTGATGGTTTCCATGCAAGGTTTTTTCAGCGGAATTGGGGAGTTTTGGAGGAGGAGGTTATATCAGCGGGGATGCTCTTTTTCGATATTGGGATTATACCAGAGTAGGGTTAATCACACTGCTTTGGTTCTTATCCCAAAGATAGAAAATCCAAAAAGATGGCAGATTTCAGGCCAAATAGCCTGTGTAATGTCATCTACAAGGTGGTATCGAAGTGTCTAGTGAATAGGCTACCGACCTATTCTGGGTGATATTATTTCTGAGGAGCAAAGTGCCTTTGTGTCGGGACGCTTAATCACGGACAACACTTTGCTAGCTTTCGAGTGTTTTCATTATATCCACACGGAGAGGAATTTAGATAATAAATTGTGTGCCTATATTGGATCACTCAAAGGCGTACGATAGAGTGGACTGGGGTTTCTTGAGGCAAATGATAGAAAAGTTAGGCTTTGATCGCCGTTGCGTGGACTGGATAATGATTTGTGTCACCACGGTGAGGTACTCTGTAAAATTCAATGGAGCTCTATTGGATTCGTTTGCACCATCATGTGGGCTACGGCAAGGTGATCCCTTTTCTCCTTTTTGTTTCTCTTTGTTACTGATGGTTTGTCGGCCCTTCTTAAACGTGGTGTTCAAACACAAGGGTGGTTGTTGTGAAAGTTTGTCCTAGAGCACCGGGGGTTTCGCACTTGTTATTTGCGGATGATACTCTCTTTTTCTTTCAAGCAAAACAAGAGCAATCTACCCATATTTCTGAAATTATTAATACATACTCTGCTATAACGAGTTAGTCAATTAAGAAAGAGAAGTGTTCTATCACTTTTGGAGAGCGATGTCCGATGGTTGTACAGGAGCAAGTCAAGGCAATTTTGCAACTGCGAGCGGATGGTTCACATGAAAAATATCTTGGACTCACTATTCCGGATGGGCGTATCCACAAAGGAAGATTCTCAAATCTACAACAACAATTGATGAATCGTATCCTGTCATGGGACCATCCTTCTCAAGGTGGCAAGGAAGTTTTAATTAAGGATGTCGCCCAATCAATACCCACATATTTGATGGGTGTTTTCAAACTACCCATATCAGTATGCGATGACTTAATAAGGATGGTACAGAATTTCTAGTGGGGATCAAAGGAAGGGAAGAGGAAAACTCAAATCTTGGGACTTTTTGTTACGTCCTAAAGCTTGTGGTGGGATTGGCTTCCGAGATTTCAGGTTTTTTAATCAAGCCCTTTTGGCACGACAAGCATGGAGGTTGATTGCGCAACCGGAGATTTTATGTGCTAGGGTCCTTAAAACTAAATATTATCCTCATGGCCAACTTCAAGATATGGTTTTCAACGGCAATGCATCGTTAACTTGGCAAGCAATTCAGTATGGCCTGGAGCTATTGAAAAAATGACTCATATGGAGAATTGGCAATGGTCGTCATGTTAGAATTTGGCTTGATCCTTGGATCCCGAGGTCCTACTCTTATAGACCTATATCAACTCAAAGGGGATGTTGAATAAGGAGAGTATCAAAGCTGCTGGATGCACATGGCGGATGGGACATGGACCTTCTTCGCTGTTATTTTATGCAGGTGGATATTCAGGAGATTCTGAAGATCCTTTTATAGGCTCCACGAGCATGGCACCGGATGGTCATCGATCCATCTGGACGACATTATGGGGGTGCCCTGCCCCCCAAAGGTATACATCTTCGCGTGGAAGCTCGCCTCAAATGCCCTAGCTACTTGGGAAAATAAATGCAAACGTAACCTGGAGATAACTAACATATGTGTAATATGTGGTGTCGAACGTCCTCACGCACTGTAGGCTCCCTTTGGCAACAAATTTATGGAGGATGATGGCAGATACCTGGACCCTCCCAGAACTCTCGGTGATCGACAACACTACCTCGAAGTGGGTACTACACCTTCTGGATGGGAAGTCGGAGCTGGAACGAACGGAGATACTAATGGTGCTATTGGGGACCTGGCATGTCCGAAATGAAGTGGTGTACTCCAAGCCGGCGCCACCTGTGGAGGCATCAAGATGGTTCTTGTGCAGCTACGTTGATTCAATATTCACTATCAAGTATTCCCCTCAAGATGACTGTATTAAAGAAAAAGCTTTGACTGATCATATTGTTATGTCGGAGGCTACAAAGGTGATGGCAAGAGCTCGAGTGCCTATGTCCTAGCTTTGTTGGATGCCACCACCTCCTGGATGGATGAAGCTCAATGTGGACCGATCGTTTTGCAATGAGACATGCTCGAGCGAAGCGGGAATGATTCTTAGATACAACATTGGTGATATTGTTTATCCTTGTGCCGGTTTTTACCCGATTGCTCATCACCTCTTATGGTGGAGCTCGCGGCATGTAGGGAAGGATGTGCCCTTGCCCTAGAATGGAGTACACTTCCTTTTATTATGGAGGTTGATAGCACAGAGACAATTTCTATGATCAAGTCTGCAAACGATAGATCGGAGGTCACATTTCTGCTAGCTACTTGTTATCAGAGAGAGTAGGGTCTAAGGTAGAGAGTACTAGGCGAGAGTAGAATTCTGTGAGTGATGCTCTAGCTAAGATGGGTCGAACTGAAATCAGAACTGTTGTTTGGTTGGGTTCGACTCCACATGATATACCTAGACTATGTAAGGAGGATTGTAATTTGGGTGATTAAGTACTTCCTCCGTCCTAAAACAAGTGACTTGAGTTTGTCTAGATTCGAATGCACCTAGACACATTTTAGTGTGTAGGTACATACGAATCTATATAAATTCAATTTATTTATTTTAGAACGGAGAGAGTAATATAAATTACCGTTTCCAAAAAAAGAGTTTGATCAAAATTCGTTTTCTGTTTTTGTTAGGTTGGACAAAAATCATTTGAAAGCTGTACCCCGAAGAAGGCCTGTTCTATGGAGGGCCCAACAGGCCTAGCACAACCGCTCGCCAGTCCGCTTACACTAATAAATGCACGCCCCCATCCTTGCGATCTGGCCATCTTTCTCTGCTCCTTGTTATTCCACTCTCGCTGCTTCCGGCGCGAGCGAGCGTGCACGCGGGAAAAGTTGTGGGAGATGGAGGCGAGGCGGGAGGTCACCAAGCGGATGCGCGCCGCCGCCACGGTGAGAGCTCTACGAGCCATGCCCTCCCCTTCCCTATCTCGCTGTTCGATTCGTGTTCCCGAGCCCTGTGCGGATTTGGGTGCCGGTGTCTCGTCACGAACACTTTTGGAGTTAGGGTTTGGGGCCGCGCGTGAGGTGTGGTTGTTCCCCTCTGTTTATTTTTCCTGCGTAGGTTTAATTGAGAGGTTCGACTTGCTTCGCTGATTTGCCCTGCTTGCGGCAGCGTCGGCCACGCGATCCGGTTCTGAGTTGTTCGTTGATTCCCTGGTTGGTGAGGGTTTTCGATTTGGTTTGGGCCTTTGGGTGATTTCGAATTCGATTCCAGCCTCTCTATTTTGGGTGGATGTGATGGAGGGCGCTCGAGTCGAACTGGTGCTTTCAGTTCGTGTTCGAAATTTCACAATTCACACTGATCGAGTTGGTGAAATGAGGTGCATTGATTTGGGTTTGGGGTTAGTAATGGAAGCTGGCACTTCAAGTTTTTGTCCCGTATACTAGGAATTACTCGTGGCATGTGGAATTTAATTCAGATTTTCAACTAACTCCATTTAGTTTGCGAGTAAAAAGCTTTCCACACGCGTCTGTGCAGAGCAACGATGACGACACCACGAGCCAGGGGAGCGCAGGAGGGGGAGCGGCGGCGTCCTCGGGGGTCGGTTTGAGCACGGCCCCGACGGAGATGGACGGGGAGGAGATGGCCCTGGTGGCGGCGTCGGAGGCCGAGGTGGTGGGTTCGGCGGAGACGGAGGAGAACGTCCAGCGCATCCTCCTCGCCATCGACAACTTCACCCGCAAGGTCCGCCTCTTCACACCGATCCCATCTTAGCCAGTCTGTGATGTGAATGTGATGGCCGGAGAAGTGAGGTGACATGAATGAATGGCCGCTGGCATGGCAGGTGTCGGAGATGCTGGACTCCGGGCGCGCCATGTTCAAGGACCTCGCCGCCGATTTCGAGGACCGCCTCTGCACGTAAGAAACAAAATAATCCTCGCCTCAGCATCATACTATATCATCCGCACCTGTTGGCTGCTCACTCATCTCCTGTTGGTGCGCGAAAACTGCAGGATTCACAAGGAGAGGGTGGAGAAGTGGGAGGAGGAGATCAGGGAGCTGCGCGCCCGTGACGCCGCCAACGAGCAGACCCGCGCCGTCCTCCACAACGCCCAGCTCCAGCTCTTCCACATCCGCCAGTAGTGGAGTTGGTTCCTCTCGTCTCATCTGCTTCAGCTAGCCGTTCCACAACATCTTCAGTTCAGTTCAGGCAAGGCAAACAACCCGTCGATCTGCACGCAGCACAACTCCCAGTTTCTTCTGCTTTCTATGCCTTTCCGAACATACCAGCACAGTAGCATTAACAAGTCCAGTTTGATGTACTAGTACTGTATGCCCGCATGAATCTGCCAGCGACAGTGAGGTGCCACTACTGAATCAGAACATGAATGCTTTTACACTTATTCTCAATGTTAAATGCCTTGCACTTCTCATCGCACGCATTACCTACATGCTGATGATCATCAGAAAAAGGGCTTTACAGATCCTAGACGTCACAGTGCTTATACATCATATACTACTGCAAAAAGTAGGGTTATGCGTCGGGCTGAGTATCAGCCCCTCTTCTAGCAGCACGGTACATCGTGCAGCGGGTGTCCCCTGAGGGTCCTCTCCATCACGCTCCTGGCTAGGGGCACCTGCTTGCCTGGGAACACGAAAGCCTTGCCGTCACCCGACGTTGCTGCAGGCTGTCCTGCCAACCCTGCGAACATACTCGCTCGGATTGCGGGGGTAGTCGAAGAGCATCATGTGGTTCACATTTGTAAACTCGATCCCTCGTGGTGCACTTCTTCAAGACGTGCACTTGTCCGGTGTACACTAGCCCCCATGATTACTTCATAGTTAGGAATTGTTTCAACAACCTTGTCATCTACTCCCTCCGTGCGCAAACAAGTGTACTTCTAGCCTTGTTCTAAGTCAAACTTTAGTTTGACTAACTTTTTGGGGATATGTAGCAATACTTATGACATTAAATTGGTACCATTAGATCTGTTTTCAAATTTAGTTTTATAATATATCAACTTGATATAATTTATGTTGTTATATTTATCCATAAAGCTAGAAGTACACTTATTTGTGGACGGAGAAAGCATATCAAGAGGAAGAATAGCAGTGACAAAAAGTTATTGTGTGGTCACTGTTGCAATAATCAGTTGATGAAGCACTTGTTCAAAACCTTCACCAAATAAAAAAATCCATTTCATCAAAAACGAGCACTGCAATTAGAGAGAGGTATCTAGCTTGTCGACTTATTTTTATTCTAAGTTTAACTTCAAAATTACTGAAAACAGGAACATCCATACCATCTGATGACCCGAGGTTATTTAATTGCACAAAATCTTCCTGGAGCAGATACAAGAAATGGTCGGCCAGGTGTTTCTATAAGTACATCAAGCTCTTGCTCATGGCTTTCTAGCTGTGTCTTCTGCCAAAATCCACCGGTTGCGACCATAGACCTGAAGGCTGAAGCCTGAAAGGATCTCCGTATTCTGATATTCAATGGCAATTTCTGAAGGACCTGTAGAAATGACTCAAACAGACTACTCCCTATTTAACATCAACATCACATTCAGCAATTAGTGTTACCTGACAAGAAAGTTCAGCAATAGGTGTCAATATGATGAACAAGTTCTTGAATGCTATGCTAACAATTCAAGGGTTATTTCTTATTTGGCCGCTGCAAAAGAAACGAGATGGTTGAGGGAATCCAGAGTTACTTAAGGCACCTAGAATGTCATTGCCGCAGCCAATCTGCTTAAAGATCTGCAACTGAAAAATACTGTCTAAAGGCAACTTTTGCTTCATATCATCTCATCTCTAAGACGTAGCATCGGCGACTTTTCCCCAAACTTTGGGACCGGCGTAGTAACCTCTTCACCGGGAAAATCTGGATTATCGTCACCTTTGAATTGACCCAGAACAGGAGTACTATTCGGTCCTGCACTGTGCGCTGGGTCTGAAACAAACTTTCTTCTTCCGTAGTTACTTTCCTCTTCATCAGAATCACTGAAAGACGATTCAGACAAGCACTTTCTGTTGAGTTGGGCTGATGATCTCCTGGACAAAGACTGCTCTTGCTGTGCCTTCAAAGCATCTCTAATGGCAGCCCTATATTTACTTGCTGCTCAGAAAACTGCCATATAGGACACATAAAGCTAAAAACATGTTTCCAGTCGTAGCCCTAAACAGCAAGTGCCCTAAATATTTTTTGGTCAAGCCCAAAAAAAAATGACCCATCACGACACCGTGCGCGTCCCACCAACCGCTCGGCTGAAGTTTCACACGCGTAACCCGCCACCGCGGTTTGGCCGCCGCCCGAAATGAAAGCTCGCTGCCAGCAACCAGCCACGTGCAAGCTCATCCCTCCCCACCCCCTAGAACTCACGTGCAAGCTCACCAGCCATGATAGCAATGCCTTCAAGATTTATAAGGATCAGGGGGAATATATTCTGAATTAGGAAGAACTTGTTCAACATTATATTGCACTATTTTTCCCTTTATGAGTTTATTACTCCTAAGGTTTTCATCAAAGTTTTTAAGGCATAATATCGACACAAGATTATATTTTCCGCCCTAGGGTTTTGGAAGTAAAACTTGCTTATGTTTTATTTCATTTTGAGGCTTTTTTCTTATACATTACAAAGGTGACGATAATCATCATATATTGTACAATTTTCCTAGTATTTATATTCCTGCAGGGTTCGAAGGAGTTCTAACAATACTTCAGGTACTACTCTCATATTATTCTCACAAAGTTTCAGGAGGAGTTATTCAAGAATCAGGATGATGCGTTTGTAAACTAGGACTTCTCACGATCTGTAATGCTTTTATTCAGAATACGATGTTGTACCAGAGGAAGTGTTAGAATTAGATTAAAACCAACATCTGGAAGTGCTAGAATTAGATTAAAATCAACATCGGTCGCCAATTAGAGCGCTGACATCGGCTGTTAAGTGTCCAAACACCATACAGACACAATTGTATAAACACTCGATTCATCAATGGAATGTATGGATGATTCTTTGCATCCCTTCCATTCATCAGTGTTTTGCGTTGCCATTTTCCACCCTTGGAAACATGACAAGTACTATGCGGTATGTAATCAAAATAGAATCAAAACTGGGACTACCAACAAACTGATTGTAGTCGACACATTAGTAGCATTTACAGGGATGGAAGCTCACACTTTCGAGCTGACTAGACTTATTTCTAAAAACTAGAGCAAAAAATAGCAGGGAGGCAGGGGGAAACAGGTAATATATACCACTTATCACCAATGAACCAAGAAAACGGTAAAGGAAAAAAAAAACTATGGCAATGGCCCATTGACATCTACTCTAACCTAATTCATGTATTTGCGACAGTCAGCAGTCTGGCATAAGCAAGGAACTTTGCAATCATCCGCCTCATCAGGGTCAAACAGGTAATCATACCTAAAAAAATACAGATGAAGATAAAACATGATTAGTCTCCTTGCAGAAAACAAAGATTAATAATGGTGGAATTATCATAATTTGCTGAGACCATCTGCAAAGATAAGAAAAGAAAGAATCCTATATGACATACGTTAGCTCTTCGCCGGCACAAACATTTCTCTTCGCAATTAGAACAATGCGGCTCTGATCATGCCCCACGCTCATAATCCTCGCATAAAAGTTTGGCGTGCACTGTAATGAAAATGAAAATATATCACATACACATTCTATTCAAAATCTTAAGTAGATTTAAAGTTAAATATATGATCCTTACAGAATGATTAATCAGGCGTGCCACGTTTCCTTTGTCTGTGGCATCAACAACCACTTCCTCGCTGATTTTGAAAAGCTGTGAAGTAAAAAGGACAGCATAGTTGTAGTTATGTTGGATGAAATGTCAGATGATATAAAACAAGTCATCACAAATGCATAGTAATGTATATGGCGCATGTTTCTAATGCCATGCTTATGTTTGATATGCATATAAATCTGAAGAATGGAGAATTAGACATGGAACCTTCTGTAGAGTTATTCCATAGTCCACATAGTCTATATTGGCTTGTATAGTAATCAATCAATAAAATAAGCTAGCCAGGAAATATATCTAGCATTTGGCATGGCCAAATAGCATATGTTTTATAGATATAATATTATTTCATAGAAAAAATATTTGCATTCGTAAAATAGCTCACACCATAGATCTGGTGAACTGATGTGGAAAACAACTCACATAACAATCTTTTCCTTGTCTACGATACTGTGCTTCCCGTAAATCAGCAACACTTCGTCTGACCTGCTCACCGCGGTACTCAAGAACCTGATAAAAAGCTAACCATGAGCAATTTGTTGAATGAGGGAAGCAGCGCATTAACGAGGACCCGCACGTACTATTGTGGAATGCAGATATGAGAATTGGGGCATACTCTACTATGTTCCTTCTTATTAAAATAGTTGCACAGAAACCACGTATCAGAGAGTACAGATGGACCTTTAAAAATAATGTAAACTGAAGCTAACATATAAAGTAGAAACTAAACCATGTAATACAATCAAGCACATCCATATTTCAAGTGCACCCTACTTCTGAAAAGTATTTCCATGGCACATAATAGTGTTTGTGGGAGTACCATTTCTCCTTCTTGAATGTTCCTACGAGCAAAAAGTCCCCACCTATGAATTCCTGAATGACCAAAGCATACTCTACTATGTTCCGTTTTCTGAAATAAGAAGGAATTGGTTAGATCTATACTACAAATATAAAGGGTATAAAGGAAAGCCAAGGATGGGCATATACTAACCTGAAGATAACGTAGACGCTCCTTGAAAGTAGAAAAGGATTCTGGATCCCTCTCTTCCTGCAGAGTACAAAGTTTCCTTCATAAGAAATTTGACTAAACGACTGGAACAGCTGACGAGTAAGCATGCATAGATTAAGCACAAATCATAAAATTACCCTAGGTGGATTCAGACTGTCAATTTCATCCCAGCGGTGCTGACAAGATCCCCTTACATGGTGTGCCATTGCTGCCTCCCGAGATCTCTGCATCCCAACAAAACTCCAATCAGGCGTACAACAAAAGGTTATCAAACACAAGAACTCAACCAGCAACAGCATTTATAATTTTGAGCACTACATATTAAGCAACACCATATGAGAAAATCCTAAAGACCATTAAAATTAATTAAAATATATAGGGATCCTCAATGAATTGAATGGGAAGTGACAAGGTTATCCGCAAGTGGTGAATTAAGGTGTAAGCGCATTAACCGGCAGCCGGAACCTGCATTAAAGTTATACTAGGTAGGTAGTGCTGTGGACTCCTTTTGGGGTCACACATATCAGTTTCACTGTGGCCTTAGTCCTGCATTTCCAGTTTGTGAAACATAGTGGAAATGCAGCGAGTGCAGCAGAAGCACCAGGCAGGGAAATAGTAGGAGCTCCATGCAGAGTAGCAGCAGGGGCATGACCACATGGGCTAGGAGTCCTAAACCGAGTCGAGTCCGGCCAGTCTGGCGAGTGGGACGCGTTGGGATTAGAAAAGTAATCAGCATAAAAAGCTGGGTACCATATAGTTGCTCCATATGGGTGTAACTATGAAAAGAAGATGAACTGGGGTCGGACAGCTAGAAGTTGATTGAAAGATTTTTGTTATCAGAGGTAACCGTTGGTTGGAAATATTAAAATTCATTCAGCTGACTAGATTCGACAGTGCAGCGCAACAGAGAACAGCAACCACAAAATTTCTGGTAGAAACACAGAAAAGCTCGCTACTATTGTCATCTTCTAGTGAACCTAGTCACTCATTCTTGAGTAGCACTAGCATTAGAATGAAATGATAATGGCCATATCCACAGAATAAACAAGTACTGTTCTGAACTTTATCGCCAAGAGTTTCTAATGTTACCATCCTACTTGTAAGTATCGTGGCTAATCTTGTAGCTAGCTTAAAGTTGCATCAACTGTAAAGTAAGGCATTCTGTTAGAAAATGGTCAGAACATATAATCTAATATACAGGCATACCTTTAACTCTTTCTTAACATAAACCCGACATCTTGCAGAACACAAATTCTCTGTAGTTTCAACTTTGATCGCTGAATCCTTGGGAAGATCTTTCCTAATCAGTCTTGAAGCAGCTACAGTAACACTACTCTGAACAAGCCTTTTCGAAGAGAAAGTTCCAGCAGGAGTTTGAATTATCAAAACATTATCAGGGTTAGGTCTCCTGCACATAAATAATCACCGAAGACACCAACTTTTAGTAAGACAGAGAAACAGAAAAAAAACGAATTATTTACATTGAAAGACTTCTCAGCTGGTAAAGACAATATGGTGCACAAAATGATGCGAGCAAATTATAACTGCGTGGTTGCTTCCACTTATTTAAACTTACCGATGGTGAGCGCAATACGAAATCTTCCTTGTTGTCTGTTTGCCATTTTTTTCGAAGCAGTGCAGCTGTACACATCGAATACATAATAAAGTTCAGCTGCTTTAGAAAAACATGAGATGCAAGCAAAAGAAACGAAGTTGCAAACTTTTCATCAATAAATAGCATAAGTAATATCTGCTAGCAGCAATCAGTATTAGTTGTACCTCCATTCGATAGCCTGCCCTCGATGCACAGGTGGCATGGTAATAAGTCGAGCACCTGTAGCATTGTGTACAAGAACCATGTATTTGCCTACAAATGACGCACATCTGGAGCAATGGACGAGGATGGAGCTTAATAAGACCAGTGTAGTTAAATATATGAGATATGTAGTATTTACTGAAGATCAATCATCTTATAAGCCACTTAAAAGCGATAGCATCAATGTATATAACCTTCATAAATGGCAAAGGTGCGATGCTCAATATTCCAATAGCAGGTTCCATGAGCTCATCACTAGCAAATGCCACCTGTGGTTGAAACCATGCGCATGACACATGTACCCACAAGTTATCAACATTTGTTGGCTTCAACGCACCACCTAAAAGAAGTGTTTGAAGTCAGTAAGGAACAGGTTAATGATTACCAAAATTCTCAATCAAACAGAATATTACAACTAGATTTTCAGGTATCAGATTTGACAAACTCATTTTACTCAGCATGGTGCTGTCACTACTGTTATTTAGAAAGAGACCTAGGTTCAATATTAATACCAGTACCAATGAATTATCCTGTTACATATCTACTTCATCTACAATATTAAAAGGAAGAACTAAGAGTTCACAAATATAAGAGGATGTAACAGGTACATACCTTTTACAGGGCAAAGGCAACACTCCCTCTTTTGTTCAGGTGTTTCACAAGCCCTACAAACCCATGAGGTGAAGTCTTCATCACCACTCACGCCATAGCACTCCTGGTGAACAGCTATCTGGCATCTGAACATGAATGTTAATTGCAGAATTTAGTACATAATCTCAAAATGATTCACTTCGAAGATAAACATTGAGAGCAACACAAGCTTAATTACCTGTTACAAATCACAATCTTATTGTAATCCCAGTCTTCAACCCATCTACACACTGCACACCTTTCGGTTGTCCATTTTGCATGTACAGGATCATAAGGTTCTGTAAAATGTCAAATTCAAAGCCCATCACTTCAAATCCCTTGGAGACAGATCTTCTAATACTAGAGTAACCAAGTAAATGTCTGTTTACCATTTAACAAATCAAGTAACTGCTGTTTCTTCAGTTTCTGAGAGGAGCGTTTTGAAGGATTCGTGGAACCCACACTTGGTTGATGTTGATCTATCTGTAAAGTCAGGCAAACAGAAGCACAAAGCATAAACTATAACAGTAAATACCATAGGACATGAACTAACAGCATCTATAGGTGCGGTGGAAAATATTGAAACGAAAATATGCTGTGGTTATTGTACGGACCCATTTTCCAAATGGCATCAGAGTATCCTTCATTTTGATACTAGATTTCCAATTTTTACTTCTGCAGCCAGCATGTCTCTCCCATTCGTTGAACAAGAACTTTTGTCCCTTACAAGGGGCACAATGGCAAGAAATCCTGCATAAGGAAAAATTCTAGAAGTCATAAGTAGGTTCAAATATATATGAAAAAACATCAGAGTTAGATGCAGACAAATGAAAATAACCTAAACAATGAACAAGAGCAAGCAGAAATATAGGTTCAAGCCAAAAAAAAAACAGGAATCAACAATCTAACTGAATAATAATAACTGTGAGAAAAACTAAAAATAACTAGGGTGGTGCAGGCATGCAATGCCAATCACAGGTAGGAATAACTTTAATATGCAATTCAGAAAAGTGATGCTTACAGTTCGAGATTTGGTACATAAGTTCCTTGCATATCAAAACAAACAACCACAACACTGTCAGGCTTCCTTCCTTTCTGTGTAGAATTATCTTTTCTGTTTCAAAAACGAATTAAACATGTTACTCTTGAGTCATAATTAGAACTTTGAGTTGTGGTATGAACAAGTGGTTATAGCCTTCTAACTCACCTGTCATCCGGAGAGTTTGTCTTCTTGCCAGACAGATCTGAGTTAGATTTAACCCTACAGTAAAGGCAGAAATAACTTTTGTCTCGTAGATCCTATACAGCATTAAATTGGGAATGTTAGCAATGGTAAGTTACTAAAGCACCCAGGACAATTATGAGAAAAGGAAAACCTTTAGGTTGCTGCACTTTTTGTCACATTCTGCATGAATCCAACTTTCACAACCATGACAGCAAACCTGGTAAATCACCTCCCCTCTTTAGAATTTGCAGGGTTAGAAACATAAAAATAATTTATTGCTCTATGTCTTACCCATCTTCGGCCAAATTTATGTTGCCAACTTTTCATGCATATCCCACAGTACGCTTTTGATCTCAAGATCTGCAGATACAGGAACTAGGGTAAGGTGCAAGGACGAGACACTCCAAACGAAGTAGGTTTGCTGGTACATACCCTAGCACAATGTTGGCAAGCAAGTTGCTCCATAACATACACCAACTTGTTTGACTCTTTGTCTGGAAAGCAATTTCCACAACTTTCACACTGCAATTCTCTTTTATAGCGCTGTGTACAACGAATAGGCAAACACAGTTAGTCTTTTATAGCGCTGTGTACAACGAATAGCTGCAGTAGCTTCAGTTCTGTTTTGCTTATTTTATCATAGTACGTGAACAACACTGGAGTGTTATGGCGGTATTAACAGTAGTCAGTCATCAACTGACCTAGAAGTTAAGCCATCTAGGGCTAATATGTTGAATAACGTTGGTAATCCGTAATAGATAGACATGCTAAATATTATCATTTTGCTTATATGCATACAGTATTATATATATTTTGTTCTTTAGAAGATTATGCAGATAGACACCTAAACCATACACCTCGGATTAATGCGTAGATAGAACAAGTAACAACAGAACTTTCTCAAGGAAACCAGCATATAGAAAAGAGAAGAGTGAACCTAAAATATTGTAAATTTCTGAAATTTCTTGTGCATACAAGTCTCCTTAGTTATGCATCAGACGTAAAAAACATCAACTTGCCTTAATTTGTCCCTGGCACTCCAGCTCATTTGAGCCAGTCACTTCTTCTAATTCGTCTGGAAAAGATTGACACACGACAGGCTGCCCAGCTGAGCTGTCATCCATCGGCACTTCTGAGAACCCCTGATCAGCTAAAAATGCCTCTTCTAGTGCCCTCTGGAAATCACCAGGTTTGCAACTGCTTAGATCAGTCTGCCCTTGAAATCTGAAGTGGAAAGACAGGGTATTTCTTAGCACATGTGTGGGCGCTATTCTACTTCTTACCGATGAAAAGTCTTTCGAGATATGCTTTTGCAGCATATTAAATGAAATATTAAGTTAACTTTAGTGAATTACTAGTACTTACTGGTCAATATAGTCGACAAAAGGAAATATCCCTCCTTGCCGCGCCCAGACGTACTTCTGCAACCCACCGCATCATCAAAATTAATCATTCAGCAATATAGCTCAAAATAGAAAGTTGCTTCAATTCAAGTCGGTCAGTCCTAACAAAGCAGTAATTAAAACATACCTTCTCATCGTCGAACTCTGCGCACCAGCCGAACAGCATCACACAAAGCACTGCACCCCCACGAGGCTGGGGCGGCATTGCCTCCGCATCAGCCTGCCGAGCTGGGTCGACGACAACTCCTGGCCACACTGGCTGCCGCTTACCGAGCCGTGCCCACACAATGTCGCCGTACAAAAACTCTTTGCTCCAATGGAGGACCTTCTTCTGTTCCTCTTCTTGTTCTTCTTCATCTTCCTCCTCGTCTTCCTCATATCGCATTAGCTCCTTTGTATGATAGCCGTTGTTGCGCGGCTCGTTGTGCAAGGAGGTGAGTGTGCTCAGGGACATGGAGTACTTCCTGGAGGCAACAAAATTCTGGCATACTCGGTAACGTTCTGTGTCGTCATCCTCATCCACCTCTGACAATGCGAGACTCCTATCCAAGATTGCAGCTTTAGCCTTGGTTTTGGGAATGAGCTTGGGTGGTGCAGGCGGCTTGACCGGCTTCTCCTTCCTACCGGGGTCTATGAGCACCGAGTCGCTGTACCGCGAAGGCATGACCAGGGCACGCCCCCGCGACGTGCGAACAACAGGCGGGCGCGTGGCGGCGGCGGCGGGCGGCAGCTCAGCAGCGGCCGGCGAGGCAACCTCCGGCTCCTTGCACCAGCGGAAGCCGGCGGCGGCATAGGGGATACCGGAGTCCGGCACGTGGCCGAGCAGCTCAACGGGGAAGAAGTCGTCACCCTTGTGCTTCTTCCGCGGGCGGTCGGCGGCGTCGTCCCCGCCCCCGGCATTGCAGCGCTTGAGGGAGAGGATCTCCGAGCGCTGGCTCCGCTTGAATATCATCCCACGCGAACCCTATCGAACTGACCGGCCCGGCGGCGAGATCACGGCGAATTCGGCGGAGGCCGCAAACCCTAACCCTGGCCTCGCCGCGGCGAATTGGAGGGGTGGGGAATTCCTCTCCCTCCCCACGAGCCGTCGGGGAGACGGCGGAAGGGAAGGGAAGGGAGCACGGAAAGAAATCTTGAACGGAGATGCGCGCAGCTAGGGGAGAAAGAGGAAGAACCGGATTGGGGATTTTTTTTTTTTTTTTGCGGGCGAGGCGCTTGTTCTTTGTGTGTTCTAATGGGCTTCAAGTCCTAGGAGAAAGGAGTAGGAGTAGGAGGAGGGCGACTCCGACTCGGTTGTAAAACTAAAAACGCGATCCTGATTTTTCTCGTGGGATTCGGTAGTTTCGTGCGGAAGGAGGAGGAGGTGGTGGTGGATAGGGGTTACATGGAGATGGAACAAGTCGTCGTCGTCGTCGTCTTCGTCGTGTGTGCAGGTGGAGCTGCTGCCGTCTGGATTCGTCGTTGGATTTTGCGTCCATGGAGACGGAGGAGCGATGGCCGGTGTGGTGGTGGGTGTTACGAGTTTGGAGTTGGCTTTTCGTCATCGTGGTAGGAAACGATGATGGTGATGATGGTGCCTGCTACGAATTTGTTTAGGATTTGTGTGATTTCTGAGCTCGAATCCGAAATTTTGTTCGGGTTTTTTCTGGGCAATGGGACGTAGCAGTATACTTGGGATTTTGGCAGTCGTATTTTTGGAGATGGTTTGGGCATGGACGGGAGGGGAGATGATCGAGGTGGCCACCCATGAACGAGTTTTGTGCAGTGTGTAGGTAGGAAGGGAGAGCTCCTTCCAGGGAGGTCGATGTCACGACGAGTAGGTACTGGTACGGGTTGATCCCAGCCGCCGCTGTGTCGAGGTCGAGAGGGAAAGATCGATGGATGATTTAGCCTACCCTTGTCGGATGTCGAGGATGAATTTTGATTCTTCGGATTTTTATTACCTACACTAATTCTTGATTCGAGCTCGTGCAGCTTGGTGCCGGTGGCAGTGTTTGATCGAGGAGGGAGCAAAGGGCCTTGGATTTCTCAGAGTTTACATGCCGGTCTCGTAGGGCGAATCTGGAGGAGAAAAAAAATTCGTGCACGCACGGGGGCAGCGGAGTCGTGGTCGATCCTGGGGACGGCGAGTGTGAATCCAAGCAAGACGAAAGGATTAGTCGGTGTTTTACGAGGCGTCTTCTAAGTAAGAATCGTGGTCGCGGTCCTCGAATCCACGGGGCGGCCGGAAAAGCGTACAGGTTTGGCCGGATGCGAGTAGGGGGGCGACGACGGGAACTTCCGCCGTACATTCGTGTCCCTGCTTCGGCCACGGTTCGCCGGAGCAGCGAGGGTAGGCAAAGAAGGGGAGGCTCCAAAACGCACGGGTACGGGCACGGACTTGTCTTTGTTGAATTCATTCTCGGCTGGTTTAGTGTACTAATTTTGGTGATGATTGGTCAGCCAGGTTCCTATGTCGGAGATGGAGCTTCCATGGCCATCGGAGCAAGAGCACGGGGGCGCGTTGTGTGTGCGTCACTGTGTTGTCGTGTGTACGGAATTGGCCATGGCCATGGTGAGCTAGGGAGGGAGCTGCTCGAGACGATGGGTTCGGCACAGGAATTTATTAGGGGTAGATAGATGTGAAGGTATGTCTGTGCGTGCAGCTTTTCTCATAATTATATTCTTTTTTCTTTTGAGAAGGAATTGTCGTCCTTAAGATCCAGAGCCAGATTCGGCGAAATGAAAAAGATCCGGCGAGGCTAGGGTTGCGCCTGCACAGAGTTGCTATAGTTGAAACACATGATCGGTCTTACTCGTCGGATTTATTCGCATTCCAATCCGGCGAGGGAGTCAGATCTCTCATTTTTACTGCTAGAAGAGCGATGGTCTTTCTTCCTTTTTTTTTTGATCATCAGGCACTTTATTTTGCTCGTCTTGTAGCTCGGAACGACCAGGGGAGCGCCGAGCGAGAGACACGTACGGTAGGCAGAGCCCAGAGATAGGTCTCTGTCCATGGAGACGTCCGCTGGTCGGGGGGCTACAGCCTACACAGGCGAGGTGCCAAAGTGGCAAAGTGTCCGTGGAAGCCGTCAGCCATGTGCGTACGCGTCCACACCTTCTTCCCTCCAGTGGTGGCCCGTTGTCTCTTTCCACAACACACTCTGCGGCGGCGGCACGGCGCTCGGGCTCGTCGGCGACGGTGAGGGCGCTGATCCGGCCATTTGTGGTACGCGCACGACCGAACCTGACGCGGCGCCACCGAGAGGAGACGATCGATGTCGGTCGCATGCGGAGATGCCCCCCGTCCCCGTGTGAGCTGTGGATACCAAGAGATGTTACGTGTGATTTTCCCCAATAATAATCAAGCAATTTCGATGTGCCTGATATTCGCCGCATTCGTTGTCTAGTGCTAGACCTTGACTCGAGCACATGCCTGATATTCAGCTTGAACTGATTTCTCAAGTGATTGATTCCCCCGACGGGACGGTGAGTTGGGGCGACATTGATCTGCAGTTCCGTTCCAGGACCCTCCTCCAGTTCACGGCTGATTCAGCTTTAGACACGGCTAAAAGAACACATGGCATCTTTGTTCTTATATTTACTTATATATACTGCTGCTTTTTGTTCTCATGTAGACATGTAGTAATTCAGGCGGGCGCCGGTCGCCGGGGTCGTTGGATGCCATCCGGCGCGGGTCGCCGGAGCACCCTCGTCGGCATGCACCTCGTACTCTGATTTGTCTTGCATCTTCATCTTACTTGTAGTGCTAGCCGTTTATTTTCCTCTCTTCTTCTGCTGTTTTTCGTATTCTGATGGGGTCGTCAAATGAAGAGCTGCCGGCGACAACCTTATCAGCATGCATCGCTCCAACAACGGCCGCCGCCTGGCCTTGGGCCCTTCATCTTCCACGACCCAGACATTGGGCGAGGTTGTGTACAAGACTGGAGATCGTGTTGCGCCCGTGTGGCGTGTCGTCTCACTTCAGAGTTCAGACCGAGAAGCAATCCAATCATGCAGTACCGCTGCGTCCGATCTAGACTTTGGCAGGTGTGCTTGGAGCAAAGATGCCACGAGGATTTATTTGCCAGGGCACACTCACTTAGCTATCGGCAAGAACCAACGCTGCAGAACCTTTGATTCAGTCGCAAGGCACCGCATATTTCTGCGGAGGATTCGGTTGGCCTTCTTGTGAAAAACAGAGGTCACCACGCCGTAATGGGCAAACATAGGTCCCATGAACATCGCACTTATGCTCAGATGGACCCGGAAGCTCTGTCACCAAGTGTCCCTTAGAGGGAGCGGGTATCGGGCGCGATGGACATGAAATCACGCCCAGCCGCGTTCCCAAAGACGCGATTTGTCCGGCGTGTTCAAGTAGTTTGTCTCGCACGCTCGTCCCACCACCGCACTATCGGGAGTCTTCTGGGTACGTCGGACAATTGCCACGCGTCACGTGGGTCAGCCATGGCAGTGCCACATAGGCGCCGGTGAAAGGGCATTTCCCTTCTTATTGCGTTTTGCTGTTTGTTAACAACATAAGTGAGTTTTAATAGTGTGCTAAGTATTTTTCGGATAGTAAGCACAGGACTATGTTCAGCCTCTCAAAAGTGAAAAGATCGAAGAAGTTTCAAGAGGAGTTGCTCTTTGTAAAGATTGGAGGAGACCTCTAATTGGAAAGTGGCTAAAGGTGTCCTGAGTCCGGATACACCGGAGACTCCGGCCAGGTCTTCGTCCTTGTCTCTGACTAGGGTCCAGAAGCTCCAAGTACACTCCCCCGGAGACTTTGGTCGCCAACCCTGGAGACTCCGGTGTTCCTGTCCGGAGACTGCGGCCAAGTCTCCGGAGTTTTTCCTGGAGACTTGGTTGCACCCCCGGAGACTCCGGTGGTCAAGACCGGACAACAGGTTATCTCCTTGGGACGTGTAGCATCGCTCTTTTTTCTCTTTTCGGTGTCTCAACGCCAAAGGGAGAGAAGTTGCTCTATTAGGATGTCTATGGGGATTTGCATGGGTTGCACAAGCTTCATATTTTCTTGATTTGCCTCTTCTCAAGCTTGTGCTCTTTTCTTATTCATGTGAGAACTATGTGTTTATGATTGTGTGTGGTAAGACATGTGTGCCTGGTTTTTATGTTAAAGACTATGTTATGGTTAAGTTTATCTTGTGCTAGTCTTTATCCTTTTATCTTGTCTTACCATTTGTGGAAGTTTATGCATTGTTGCGGTGTGCTTATTGTTTATTTTTTGTAAATCCTTGTGTTGTCATCAAACACCAAAAATAGGGAGATTGAAAGGGTATTTTCCTTCTAATTGTGTTTTGGTGTTTGTTAACAACATAAGTGAGTTTTAACCATGTGCTAAGTATTTTTCAGATAGTAAGCACAAGACCATGTTCATCCCCTCAAAAGTGAAAAGATCGAAGAAGTTTCAAGAGAAGATTTAGGAGACCTCTAATGGAAAAGTGGTTGAAGGTGTCCTAAGTCCGGAGACTCCGGGATCCCACCCTAGAGACTCCGGTGTCGTTGACCAGAGAGTCCGGCCAGGTCTCTGACTTTATCTTCGGCTAGGGTCTAGAAGCTCCCAGTACACCCCACCCCAGAGACTTTGGTCGCCAGCCTCGGAAACTCCGACCATGTCTCTGGCCAAGTATCGTCCTGGTTCCGAATTCTCCTAGTACACCCCCTCCCTCCCCCCTCCCCCCCGGAGTCCTTCCCGGAGACTTGGATCGCGCCCATGGAGACTCCGATGTTAGTGAGATGCAACGGCTCTTTCCGAGGAGCGGCTATAAAAGGAGCCTTCTTCCCCAAGAACCAGTTGCGGCTTCCACTCTCTTTCCTCCATTTTTGCTAAGATCAAAACTCCAAGATATCCACCCCTAGCCCACTACTAGGGAAAACGCTACCGTTGGCGCACCAAAAACCACTACCGTCGACGACCATCACGTCGGTGGTAGTGGCTTACCGCAGGCACATAAGCATGTGCACCGGTGGTAGAGTTAAGTATCACCGGCGCACCACACCTGGTACGCCAACGGTATCTCTAAGCTACCGCTAGTGCATAAGCCTATGCTCCGGCGGTAGAGTTAAGTATCCTGGCGCACCACACCTGGTACGCCAACGGTATCTCTAAGATACCCCGGGGCATAGGACAAGTGTGTCGGTGCTATGGTTTTAGGATTTTAAAAAAGAACAATAGACGTCACCCGTCTACCCCGTCCATATATTTATTGTTAGCTTTGACATTTTACATCGAGACGCATGTGAATACATCCTGCTAGCTCTCCGTCCAGCGGCTAGCTAGCTAGCTTATCGTTGTTCGCTAGCCAGCCTTCTCGTTGCTCCGCTGCCAACCGGGCAGCTCGCTGAATCACCACCAGTCTCGCTAAATCGTCGCTGGCCAGCTCCTCCTCCTCCATTCTTGGACTCCAAAGCCGAGCTCCCTACACATGAAAGTATCATGTATACTTGTTTAGTTCAACCGAAGAAAAAAATCACACGAAATAATGCCATGATCTAGAACTAGTGTTAATGAGAAAAACATGAGTAGTATGAAATGGACAATTTCATTTCAATTTTCAATGATTGACATAATGTAAAAAATGATAAAATTGGTACTCTAAGATTCAGTGAACATCTCTTAAAACAGAAAAGGATAAAATTGGTACTTCATTAATCAGCTAGTAACATATAAGTCACACTACTAGACATTCATGCTCCTCCCTACAAAGACATTCAAATAAATCGTAATTTGCTGGGAGCATGTGAGCCTAAATACTAAAGAAGAAGCATCAAGCATGTCATAAAATATAGGTTGGACAGCCATTCACATATGCCACATCCAAGAAATTTAAGTCCTCAACATCTACCATTGCATTAAACTTGAGAAATGCATTTGTTTAAGAACTAATCAAATGAAAATAGTACACAGCGTCTAAACTCCTGGAAGAAATACAGAACCATAATGGAACAATTTGAACTATTATGTATCGCAAGCAATAATCAAGAGAACAATGCCACACAACCAACTAGGCATAGTTACCTCTTCAAAATGGAAATGCAATTTTTATAATATTGAGGATGTCTCGTCCATCATAATGCCATGGAGGAGATCGAAGTGGGTGAAATTATAACGGTAGATCTATGAAATTTAGAAGGAACATAATGGAGGAGGAGTTCACCAGGGGCAGTAGGTTGAGGAGGTGGTCGGCGACAACAAGACGGAGTCGTGGCCGGTAGCAGGAGGTTAGGGATGTCGCTTGCGGCCGCATCTCGGGGAAGTGGTCACAGAGGTCACCAGTAGAAGCGGCTCTCGGGAGGCGACCACCACTTCCTTATTGACTCCCCGCGGCAATCTCCACAGTGGTGGCACGCGTTTTTTGTGGGAGGTCCTCCCTCTCCAGCGTCGGGTCGTGCATTGAGACAAGGAGGCGGGAGGAGGGGCACATGGAACCCTGGTCAACAGGAGGTGCCATGGCAGCGGGTGAGGCGTGACCTACGCGCGGTGGTATACGGGCGCCCAGATCCAGCCGTTCCTTGCTCCGAATGAGGAGTACTAGCAGATATCCTCGACGTCGGCCTCTAGGGCATGGCGGGTGAGAGGGGGTAGAGGGGCTTGCATCAGTGGGGGTGTTCGGCAATGAGGGAATTAGGTGGGTGGGGAGTGGGAGGGGCATGTGTGTTGAAGGAGATGTGCCCTAGAGGCCAATATAAAGTTGTTTATTATTATATATCTCTAATATTCATAATAGTTTTGTATCATGCTATAATTTTATTAAGCGGAAACATTAATACATGTATGGTATATAAATAACCAGGTCCCTAGTATCCTCTAGTACTAGTTTGTTGGGCAGCCGATGATCGAGGTTTACTGATCTTGGACCGACACAAACGTCAACTGCCAACAAGGTCACTTCATTAATGAATGAAGTGATGGACACACGTGACCATAGAATTGCAATGTGATCTAGCCACAAAGTTCAGGCATTGCAATGCATAGTGATTCAGTGCTTTAACCGTGAGACCATATTAATCAATATCTCCTACGGATGCTTTGATCACATCAACCGTCATGTCTGTAACTGGGTGGCCATAAAGGTGTGTATTGGGTACTCCAAGGGAATAGGTTGAGGCTTGTGTGTTAAGAGCGGGATTTGCCTATCCGAGTGACGGATAAATACCCTGGGCCCACTTAGTGAGATTACATCAAATGAACTTGCAAGCTTGTGACTAGGTCACAAGGACGTAATATCACGGGAACAAGTAAAACGTGTTCGTCAATAACAAGATCAAACTAGGTATAGCGATACCGGTGATTGGGTCTTGCACAAACCAGGTATCGTAGTGCAAAGGAATCGAGCCTCCATGTCTAAAAGGTTCGAGCGATAAATCAGATTCGTGGAATGTGAAAGGATCATCATGTGTTTCCAGATACCGATGTTGGCCATTGATCTGAGAGCTGTCTCGATCATGTATGGTCATTCCGGAATTGTAAGGGTGTCACGCTTAAGGGTAGAGACGATGCGGGAAGTTCTGCGACCGTAAGACAAATAGGAAGAAAGAACAGGAAATGTTCAATAGAGATACCGAAGTGTTCGGAGAGCATTCAAAGGAGAGGGCCCAAGAGGGGAGCCGGCTAGGCCCAAGTTGGCCAAGGCGCCTAGGTGGGGGGATCCCACCCCGCTGGCCACCTAGGTGAGCTATGGCACGCGGGTGGGGCTCAGCTGGCGGCCAGCCCTCCTCCCCGCCTCTCCTTTGCTTAGTCCCACCCCGAGACTTGGAGAGGTGGGGTGTCGATTTTACGCTATATAAAAGGGTGGAGGGGTGCCTTCCAATCTCATCCCAAGTTGGCCATTTGCCTTATCTCTCTCCTACTCTCCCTCTTGTGTGTGGCCCCTCGTTAGGAACATGCACAATGAGGTAGAGCTTTCTCCACTGATGGGGATATGCTAATTGGGGTATGCCTAGAAGGGAGATACGGCATGAGGTGGAGCTTTCTCCGCATCTCATCCACGACTGCTTTTTGGCCCTTGGGGAGCTTGTGTACTGACAACCATCGTGGATTGCTTCGCTCTGCGGTGTACGTTGGGATCGCCACCTTCCCGGCCGAGTGGTTTCCTTGACATAGAACCACCATTTCTTCCATTCACTAGCCCCCTTCTTCGGCAGCAGCAACTTCAAGAAGCTGGCGCCGGGCTTCACCTGGAAAGTGACGCTACCAGCGGCCAGCAGAGGACTGCCCTTCCCCTCACGGCTGGCTTGGACATGGAACATATCAAGCCAGAGCGGGAAGTAGGGGCGGCAGCTGAGGTAACTCTCGTAGAAGGCGACAAAGACCGCCAACTGCTCAATACTGTGTGGCCGTAGATCTGAGGGCTTTGTTTGGTAAAAGTGAAGAAATCGTCTGAAAAAGACGGAAGTGGGGAATCCTAGCCCACACTCTAGATGGCTTACAAAGGAAATAAATTCCCTGGCTCACGGTTTGGGCTCGCTCTCACCCATGGGCGGGACTCACCACTGTCCCTTCACGAGGATTCTTGCGTCCTAGAAGGACTGCAGGAGGACCATGGAACAGTTGGACTTGAACCAAGCGGGCGCCATCGACACGGATTCGCGTGAGACTAGGATCTGGGTCGGGTGCTCGCGAGAAGAAGAAGAAGAAGGAGAATGGGGAACACGGAGAGAAGATCCGTACTTCCCTCTACCGCTCGCTTTTATAGCAGCGTCGCCCACTGATCGTGGACTAGCCATTACCTCGCATATAATTCCGCCGATGTTACCGTTGGAAATTACCCAACGACTAGTTTGACCAAGGCTAATGGTCCTACTTCTGCCAAAGCAGTCACTCGACTTGTCCACTCCACTCACTCGTCCATTCTAATCGACTGAGTGAGGCGACTCGGGAACCAATCGACTCACCAAAGCTGCGATTGAAGACATAAGTAAAAGCTTCTCCCTTCATTGGAGGAGTTCGCCACCGATTCGACTGAGAATCCACTTGTACTCTCCTACTCCGACTACCAAGTCAACGCCTTCACCGAACCCCTAGCGCACTCGGGGACTACTGATGGGGATATGCCAATCGGGGTATGCCTAGACTGGAGATACGACTGGCCTAGGACCACAACGAGTGGGACTATTAGCACGGCGACTAGAATAGGGCTTCAGATGAAGCCCAACGACTAAAGATGAAGGCCCAAGACTCTAGCTAGGCCCGGTCGGATTAGGTCAAAGCCTCTGAAACCTAAACTGATTCGGTTGTAATCTTGTAAACCCTAGTGAGGTGACTCTATATAAACCTACCTAGGGCTCTCATTGTATTTACATCCTATTAGCTACCCCATCCAAGCAACTCGCTGCCTAGACGCCGAGCTCGCCGATCTTGTAATCCACTCACCGATATTACAATCTAGCAGGAAGTAGGTCTTTAACCTATGGGGGGCGAACCTAGGTAAACCCTTGTGTCTGCTCCCAATCTCGTTCCGCGGATGGTGACTTGCTCTTGCCCCCAATCGTATCAACCACTACCCCTGGTAGCGACTGTCGTGGCCATTCCCACGATATCTAGCCAATGCACGCCGTCGTGCTATCAGAGTCAGTCCAGTTCTTCTTCTTATGCTACCTTGCTGGACTAGGAACCAGCGGACGTTCTTTACATCAGACATGTGTAAAACTTCGGAGGCACTTCCATTAGTGGTGATCGACGCTTGAAGCCTTCTAGATCTTGAGGTCTACTACGCTCGGCTTCATCGGCAATGTTTCTGCAGGAACGTAATCCTGCTTTCGGTCTTCAAAGGTATGAACACTGATCCCTTCTTGGTATTGTACTTCTCCATAGATAGATCTTGGCTGGTGCGTTCTCGTAGTAGGAATTTTTTTGTTTTCTGCCCCGGAACCCCTTCAGTGGTATGAGAGCGATCTACGCGTAGATGTACCGGTACGAGTAAAACACATAGAAATATGTGGGCATAGATTCTCTACTTTCTACCCTCCCACGTGTACTTGCACATATCACGGCAATGTCGGATGAAGCGGCCTGGACCGACCTTACATATAATCCTACACGAGACTAGTTCCATGACTAACATACGACTTGTACCATATAAGTGTCTGGTGGGTGCCTGTCTGTCCGACATTAGTTGATATGACATTTACAAAGGACGAGCCTAAAAGGGGATTCAAAGTGGCAACTAGTTAATCCATGTTTTGGTTGTATTGGTAGGTAAGAAACGGTTCGTATACGTAAGCCCATACAACCACGTAAAAATGCAAAGATAAAGTAGAGGTGTTTAACTTTATTTTGTAAGGGATAGTGATATGTGTGGTCTAGGTAAGTTTATGAGATGGAGATGAACTCCTTGCCTTTGGCCTCGATCCCTCTCGCGGAGATGAGATACCCGAGTAGTTGCCCAAATGGTATGCCGAAGGTCATAAGTTCACTAGAGGTGGCTCTCCTTAAGATAGATAACATGTTGGGTGAACAAATTACAGCGGGGCAATTGACAAACATCGATAAAGCATACAAGCATATACTACTCATCTTGACTCCTTTGAGATTCGATTGGGCATTACAACATTATACATAGACTGTAATCCAACTGCATCTATGACTAATAATCCACCTTCAGGTTATCATTCAAACCCCCTCTAGTATTAAGTTGCAAGCAACGGATAATTGCATTACGAATTGCGTGTAAAGTAAACAATACGATTGTTCTATGAACAAACGTTTGTTGTTTTCTCCCTAGTAGCAACAACACATCTAGTACCTTAGATATTTGTCACTTCCCCAGATTACCAGAGGCATGAACCCACTATCGAGCATAAATACTAACTCTTGGAGTTGCTAGCATCTACTTGGACAAGATAGCTACTAACAACGGAAAGCATGCAAGATCACAAATAACAAAGACATGATAGAATCAATAATCAATCTGAAATAACATCTCAATATCCATCGGATCCCCGCAAACACAACATGCAGAATTACAAATAGATGATCTAGATCATGAACGAAGCTCACAAGATCTAAACATGATAACACAAAGGAGGAGAACCAGCGATCTAGCTACTACATGGACCCGTAGTCCAGAGATGAACTACTCACGCATCACACCGGAGGCTTGCATGATGATGAAGAAGGCCTCCAGGGTGAATTCCCCTCTCTGGTAGGGTGCCGGGAAGAGCTTCAGATCCCTCTTGATCTAGGGATGGAGATGACGGCGGCTACAGACTCTTTCGTGGATTTTTGATCGGGTGGTTAGGGTTTCCGTATCAGAGGCAATATATAGGCGGAAGGAGAGGCCGAGGGGGTGCCTGGGCAGCAGGACCACCCTGGCAAGCAAGCTGGTCGATGCGGCCAGTGTGGTGGTGTGGCCCCAGCCCCCTCTCCGTCTCGTATTCTAGCTCAGTGTCCCTCGGTGAAATCTGACTTTGGCTTTTGTCCGTCAATTCGAGAATATTCATTTTCGACTTTCTGGAACCAAAACAACAGAAAAGCAGGTAGCCTTTGTGGCTCTTGTTAATAGGTTAGTCCAAGAAATCATATGAAAAGTACTCCAAAGTGTGGACAAAACACAAGAAAGTAGATAAAACCAAGCATGGAACATAAAAAATTATGGATACGTTTGCAACGTATCAACATCCCTAAGCTTAACTCCTGCTCGTCCTCGAGTAGGTAAGTGATAAAAAGAAAGAATAATTTTTGAGGTGACATGCACCATCATAAACTTGATCAAAGTATTTGTAAAACATTCAGAGATGGGATCATAGTACTTCAATCATAACATGAAAGACAAAGTTCTAGCAATAAGACAAAGAAACTATGTTGCAACATGAAAAGGCACAAACAAAAGATTAATGAATAACAATGCTTTGCAAGACGTTTCTTTGTTTCACATAAAGAAAACATAGCATAGTAGTATTCAGCTTGTCCCTCATAGAGTAGCAAACATAAATGCATAGGACACATTCAAAGTTCATAAGAGTGACTAGATACAAATAGTTTAAAACAAGCAATATCAAAGCTATGCATCAATCAACAAGTCTTGGGACAATGCACATAGAACTAAGAATGGCCACTATGGTCTCAAAGTAGGTGCATAAAGGTAGAAGGTGGAGACTCAACATAAAAGTAAAAGGAAGGCCTTCATAGAAGGAAGTAGGGATTCAAGTCTCATAAGGAGCTTCCAAAAATTATGGTACTTAATAGCTTTCAGCTCTCATTGACCTATCATAAGCATCTTGAAGGTGATTAAGGTTAAAGTGACACAACTAAGAGGATATGCTTGACAAGTTATAAACCGAAATCTCATGCCCCTTACTTACAAAGACCGAACCTCATGCTACTCAACTTTAGTCACAAGTAAGCTCTTGTCATTGTAAGTACATATGTATCATAGAGAACCGCCAACGGGGTACCCCTTGCACATTATACAGGAGCTATCCCATAATCAAAATGACAAGGCAAGCAGACAGTAAGCATCTCAGCGATCTTTTTATTTGCTATTTGCATAGGTTTTTATTGAGGATGCTTCATAGAGTGCTCATTATGGTTATGCTGCAAGTTTCCACCATGATTAGGCATGGCTTAGGCTAGCGGTCCAGGCGTTTCTCTAACACAAATACAAACTCCATGATGTTACAAGTTCCCCTTTTATTTCACACTGTCAGGATCCATAAGCAAAAGAACATGATATCAACGGGGTACAAAGTATAGGTGCAATGTTGAAAGCGTTCCCCATGATACATGGTTCTGCTAACTTCAACTTATAAAGCGCAAGCATATACGCAACAAAGATGGACGCAATGGTTCAGGTTTATTAAATGCAAAAAAGTAAAGTGTGCCATCAAGTTCGTGAGAGCTTTAATCACTAGTTTTCTCATAACAAGTTTAATTCGGAAGGTAGATAAAAACATGAATATACTTAGAATAGCATATGCTAATAGGTAGGTATGGTGGACTCTTTGGAATAACTTGGTTTAGGAGTTGGATGAATGAGTGGAACTCGTACTTGGTTATGGAGCCTAGCAAAAGACTGGGAGCGACCAACTAAGAGAGCAATAATGGCCATAATCATGCAGAGCGACAAAACATCATTTATCAAAGCATAAAGTCGTACTACAAGTTCAAAACTAAAGGATCATAAAGGCTATGGTGACTTGGGATAGTCATAACATGGTGTGAGCATGTGCCAAGTCAACCCAAATAAAGCATCAAAGGAGAATACCACAATACTATGCTTTAATATGCTAAAACAACGCACGATTCTTCAAAGGCACATTAAGCAATCTCAATTGTTTATAACAAGTCATGCTACAGCAAAGAATACTAAGCATAAAGCCAAAACAATATCAAGCATGGCATGACAAAGCATAGGCCACAGTCAAAGACAAACTCTCTTTACCACTTAAGCATGACCTTTCCTACTCTTTTCCAATCCAAACCAAACTATTTGAAAACCAATGTATGAAAGAGGGGGTCCAACCAATTTATTCAGCAAACTAAGCAAACAAAGCAAACGAAAAACCAAAACAAAAACGAAAAAGAAGACGCTCCAAGAACAACACAACTGTGCGTGAAACAATAAAAGTGAAGCGTTTGGAAGAAACCTGGGATTTTTATTGATGAAGAGGGGGATGCCTTGGGCATCCCCAAGCTTTGACGCTTGTACTTCTTGGATATTTCTTGGGGTGACACACGTGGCATCCCCAAGCTTGAGCTTTAGTCTATTCTTCATCTCATTACTCATTCCTTCCATACACCTGAAATTTTTTCCTTCATACAAAACTTCACACAATCTTTATTAGCAACATTAGTGCACTGAAGATAATAAGTCTTTAGGTTCAGTTCTAACACCAATAAAAGTTCCATTAGAACACAATCTACTGTAGCACTTCCCTCAAAAATCTCAATTCTCCAAAAGAACTAAAAAAGGAACCAACAAGAAGCAAATGCAGAAAATGGCAGAAATCTGTCAAAACAGACCAGCAGGTAAAGACGATTTTTTCGAAGACCTTCTGTTGCTCAAATCAAAAAGTGTTGAACTAAATAAAGTTAGATAATAACATGGGGAAGAAGTACAAAAATCCACGCCTCAAAAGGACGTACAGAGATTTTACACGAATTTTACGGTGAAGCGTAGAAATCTGTTTCGGGACAGCAACTTTCCCAATCATTACTTCTCTCTCATTAGAGGTTACTCTTGGCACAAAAAGCAAATAAAAAGGATAAGGAGCGGTTATTACTGAAGTAATAACTTCCAAGACTCATCTAAAACTTTTGGGTTATCTTCCAATAAGTATGTTTCTTTAACGCCTTTAAGTTAGGATGATAGTTTGAGAAGATGCTCACATAAGAAATATGAATTGAAGTAAAAGAGAGCATCAAGAAGCAAATTCAAAACACATTTAAGTCTAACCCACTTCCTATGCATAGGAATCTTGTATGCAAATAAATTCACAAAGAACAAAGTGACAGACATAGGAATATAAAACAAGAGTAACTTCAAAACTTTCAGCACATAGAGAGGTGTTTCAATACCATGAAAACTTCTACCACCATATTTTCCTCTCTCATATTAATTTTCAGTAGCCTCATGAATAAACTCAACAATATAACTATCACATAAAGCATTCTTTTCATGATCTACAAGAACTAGAGCTTTATTATAAACATTTTCAAAATAATCCTCAGGAACATAACATTCATCCTCCTTTAGTAAGTATAGGGGATAATCAAATATTGTAAGGGATAAAGAGTTAATCTCATTAGAAGGTAGGAATGGGTAGATCCATTCTTCCTCCTCTTGATCATCACTCTCCTCCTCTTTTTCATCCAATTAGCTTCCGGTTTCAGCAATTTCTTCTTCCATAGGCTCCTGCAAGGCATTAGTCTCTTCCATTGGTGGAGAGCATCTATTAAGATATTCAAGAATATAGCCATTTTCTACCTTGTAATTATCAAAGCAAAATTTAAGTATATCATAAACCTCATATTTATAAGGTGAATCATCAGTATTTTCAATCAAACTAGCAAGTTCAAATGCACCCTTCCAAGCAATAAATTCTTCAATTTGTTCCACATCATAAAAGTCATAATTCCCTTTAACATAAGAAGATATGGTAATATTATCATTATACTCACAATGAAAAGGGAGGTGTTTATACCTCCTACAGCAACAAGATTTATCAAACCAATAAGTAACATTATAAGTAGAGCACACGTTTATAGCAATGGTATACAATTTATCAATTTGTTCCCATAAGTGTTTCCCTTTTTGTGACAAGCGGTGTTCCTTATAATAATATTTTTGTTCTTCCGTGAACCCACCTTGCCAATAAGATTCAGTTTCAAAGAAACCAACCATTGATAGAAAGCATGATAAAGCAAGACAATAACAGACCAATGAAAATAAAACCTATAGTAGGAACTATTTTTTTGTTTTTTATAAAGAAACAAGCAAACAAAGCAAAAAGTAAACTAAGAAAACAAAAATAACAAAGTAAAGAGATTGGTTATGAGGGACTCCCCTAGTGAAGATGTCCTTGGCTCCCTGGCAACAGCGCCAGAAAAATACTTTGATGGCGCGTGGTTGACGTGGGAGCTTCTTCTTCTTCAGTCCCCGACAACAGCGCTAGAAAAATACTTGCTGACTCATGTAATAACGAGCTCGTTGGGGAACCCCTAGAGGAAGGTATGATGAGCACAGCAGTAAGTTTCCCTCAGTTATGAAACCAAGGTTATCAATCCAGTAGGAGCAAGGAAATACCCCAAAGGTGTAGCTAGCTGAACTTTGGCAGGGCGCACTACCGGTGCCAGCAGCAACGTGGAGACCTGCACAACACAATCACAGAACTCTGTTCCCAACTTGTGGTGAGGTTGTCAATCTCACCGGTTTTGCTGAAAACAAAGGATTAAACGTATCGAGTGGAAGAAAGTAATAGTTTGTAGAAAGTAAACACAAAACAGTAAACAGTTGATTGTAGATTGATAGTAAAAGAAAGGACCGGGGTCCATAGTTCACTAGAGGTGGCTCTCCTTAAGATAGATAACATGTTGGGTGAACAAATTACAGTGGGGCAATTGACAAACATCGAGAAAGCATACAAGCATATACTACTCATCTTGACTCCTTTGAGATTCGATTGGGCATTACAACATTATACATAGGCCGTAATCCAACTACATCTATGACTAATAATTCACCTTCAAGTTATCATCTGAACCCCCTCCAGTATTAAGTTGCAAGCAACGAATAATTGCATTACGAATTGCGTGTAAAGTAAACAATACGATTGTTCTATGAATAAAGGATTGTTGTTTTCTCCCTAGTAGCAACAACACATCTAGTACCTTAGGGATTTGTGTCACTTCCCCAGATTACCAGAGGCATGAACCCACTATCGAGCATAAATACTAACTCTTGGAGTTTCTAGCATCTACTTGGCCAAGATAGCTACTAACAACGGAAAGCATGCAAGATCACAAATAACAAAGACATGATAGAATCAATAATCAATCTGAAATAGCATGTCAATATCCATCGGATCCCCGCAAACACAACATGCAGAATTACAAATAGATGATCTTGATCATGAACGGAGCTCACAAGATCTAAACATGATAGAACAAAGGAGGAGAACCAGCCATCTAGCTACTACATGGACCCGTAGTCCAGAGATGAACTACTCACGCATCACACCGGAGGCTTGCATGATGATGAAGAAGGCCTCCAGGATGAATTCCCCTCTCCGGCAGGGTGCTAGGAAGAGCTTCAGATCCCTCCCGATCTAGGGATGGAGATGACGGTGGCTACAGACTCTTTCGTGGATTTTTGATCGGGTGGTTAGGGTTTCCATATCAGAGGCAATATATAGGCGGAAGGAGAGGCCGAGGGGTGCTGGCGGCGGACCACCTGGCGCGGCCAGAGGCGGCCAGGTGGTGTGGCTGGGCCCCAACCCCTCTCCGTCTCGTATTCTGGCTCTAGGTGTCCCTCGGTGAAATACTCACTTTGGCTTTTGTCCCATCCAATTCTGAGAATATTCATTTTCTGACTTTCCTGGAACCAAAAACAGCAGAAAATAGGCAGCTGACACTGTGGCTATTGTTAATAGGTTAGTCCAAGAAATCATATGAAAAGTACTCCAAAGTGTGGACAAAACACAAGAAAGTAGATAAAACCAAGCATGGAACATCAAAAATTATGGATACGTTTGCAACGTATCAACATCCCCAAGCTTAACTCCTGCTCGTCCTCGAGTAGGTAAGTGATAAAAAGAAAGAATAATTTTTGAGGTGACATGCACCATCATAAACTTGATCAAAGTATTTGTAAAACATTCAGAGCTGGGATCATAGTACTTCAATCATAACATGAAAGACAAAGTTCTAGCAATAAGACAAAAAAAACTATGTTGCAACATGAAAAGGCACAAACAAAAGATTAATGAATAACAATGCTTTGCAAGATATTTGTTTGTTTCACATAAAGAACACATAGCATAGTAGTATTCAACTTGTACCTCATAGAGTAGCAAACATAAATGCATAGGACACCTTCAAAGTTCATAAGAGTGACTAGATACAAATAGTTTAAAACAAGCAATATCAAAGCTATGCATCAATCAACAAGTATTGGGACAATGCACATAGAACTAAGAATGGCTACTATGCTCTAAAAGTAGGTGCATAAAGGTAGAAGGTGGAGACTCAACATAAAAGTAAAAGAATGGCCTTCATAGAAGGAAGTAGGGATTCAAGTCTCATAAAGAGCTTCCAAAAATTATGGTACTTAATAGCTTTCAGCTCTCATTTCCCCTATCATAGAAGGAAGGGGGAATTCAACAGCTAAGAGCTACGACACATAGGTCGCGAGAGCAACGAGGAGGCGGACATACTCGCCAACATCGGCTCCACCTGCGCCCAAGTGCCACCCGGAGTATTTCTAGAGCGCATATGTGAGCGCTCTATCAAACCAAAGGCTCCAGAGCATAAAACCAGCATGTCAAAGGACTCGGGGGCTATGCCACCCAATGAGCTAATGGCACTCGACAACATGAAGCCAGACATAGGACTCGAAGGCCCCATGGATGTGATGATGATCGAGCCATCCTAGACGCAACCATACGTCATATATTTGCTCAGTAAAAGGTTGCTAGATGACCTGACAGATGCGCGTCATATAACTCGATGATCCAAGGCATTCGCCCTCATCAATGGCGAACTGTAGAAGCGCAACATCACAGGAGTCCTTCAGCGGTGCATCTCCAACAGGTACGGAAGAGCCATCCTCCTCGACATACACGAAGGCACTTGAGGGCACCATGCAAGCAGTCACACCCTCATCGCCAAAGCTCTACGAGCTAGATTCTACTGGCCAACAGCAATGCGCGACGCCAAGGGCATTGTCCAATGTTGCAACGCCTGCCAACAATTCGTGGACAAGCAACATCCACCTGGCGCGGAGCTTAGGCCAATACCTGTGGCTTGGCCCTTCACGCAATGGGGACTCGACATGGTTGGCAAGCTCCAGAAGTCTTCACCTGGAGGATACGTCTACCTCCTCGTCGCAGTCGACAAATTCACCAAGTGGATTGAGGCCATGCTGGTGACAAACCAATCAGGAGCCAACGCCATTAAATTCTTCGAGTCCATCATCTTCCGGTTCAGGGTGCCACACAGTATCATCACCGACAACTGAACAAACTTCACCTCAAATGAATTCCAGGGCTTCTGCGAAAAACTGGGAATCAACATCAACTACGCCTCAGTGGCGCACCCCCAGACCAACGGTCAAGTCAAAAAGGCCAACGGCCTCGTCTGCAGCGGGATCAAGAAAAGGCTCCTTCGACCACTCGAAAGAGCTGCCGGGTGCTGGCCCAACGAGCTGCAATCAGTACTATAGAGCCCACACACAACTCCAAACAGCACCACCGGCTACACTCAGATCTTCATGGTACACGGTGCCGAGGTGGTACTGTTGGAAATCTTCCCTAGAGACAAATAGTAATAAGGACTATTATCATATTTCATAAAGTTTATGATTTAGTTTTATATCATCCTATAATTGTATTTACATGTGTGATATATAAACAACCAGGGGTTCCCAGTGAAACTCTAGTCACTGGTTCATTGGTCAACAGATGATCAAGTTTCCTGATCATGTGGCATTTATGCCAGTTGGAAATGGAGTAAACTCATTCTGAGAATGAGATGATGAACCAATACCCAACCTAAACATCGTGACCCGATTATGTCACGAAGTTCAAGTTACAATGATTAGAAATGGATCCTCGTAGACTATTCCTTAGACCGTGAGGCTATATCAATCACTGTCTCCCGAGAGTGCTTAGATAGCATCAAGCGCCACTTGGTATCTGATGGTTATAAAGGTGTGTTCAGGTACTCGGAGGAAACCGTAGAGGCAATATATGTCAAGAGCGGGATTTGTCCGTCCACGTGACGGAAAGATACTCAAGGGCCCACTCAGAGAAGTTATATCCAATAGCTACGCAGCGTGTGATTTGATCACATGGATATCACTTGTCGGAACGAGTCAAGTAGCATTGTTCGGTAACGAGATTGAACATGACATGGTGATGTCATTGATCAGATCTCATGCAATGCAAGTATTGAGAGACAAAGGGAATAAGACACGACCGTCCCGGTTTAAACGACGAAAGATCTTCGTGGAACGCATAGGGGTCACATGGCCATCCAGGTCCCTCAGTCGATCATTGGTCCGGGAGTGTCCCGACCATGTCTGGAGTGTTCCTGAACCATAGGGTATCACGCTTAAGGGTTTGATGATTCTTAGAGAGTGTTTATAGGATCGGAAGAATCGTCGAAGAATAGTAGAGAAAAAATCGGAAGGGTTTCGGTAAGTCCGGAGGATGTTCGGAGTGGAGATGTTCCATAACCACGAAGATTGAATAATATATGAATGAATGTTAAAATATTGATTTATCATTTAGTCATAATTATTTAATAAAAGATAAAATCAATTTAAAGGTCAAAACGCTTAATGGGCCAATTCCGGAGGAAGAGGGCCCATTAGGGAAAGGTAAGAGGGAGAAGGGCCAGAAGGGGTGGCCGGCGCCCTAGTGGGCCAGCCCCCCCCCCCGCGTGGGGCCCATGGGGGTGGCCGGCGGCACCACCCCTCCCCATCTCCTCTCCTTTAGTCCCACCCTGGGACTTTGAGGGAGGTAGTACCTCCCATCCCCTATATAAAGTGGGGGTATTTGGCCAGATAAATACACACAATATCCAATAAAGGTCTTCTCACTTTTGGGAAGACCTCCAATTTATACTCTCTCTCTCGCGATCGTGGTCCCAAGTTTGGACTGCGTGAACGAGAGACATCTTCACCGCGGAGCACCGTCGTCCTGCGGGATTCAGATCCAGGAGCTCTACTTCTGCAACTGCTGCTGGATCGGGGAAGCAGGAGTCATCTTCAGGCACCGGATGTGTGTAACTCCCCATGAGGTGTCACACTTGAGGCACTCAAGTCGTTGGGGCCACATGAGCGCAAGGACTTCATCACGACCTTGAGGTCGGCTTTGGCTCGTCTACATCAACCACGCTCTCCTAAGCATTGACAACGTTTTTCGGTCTTCAAGGGTAAGTTCGCGAAAAGCCCCTCCCATTACTGCATTACTAATAGATAGGTCCTGGCAGCATTAGGGGTTTAGGGGCGTAGGGTAAAAAATATTGTTTTCATACGCGGAACCCCTTCACTGCCATCAGAGCTAGATCTATGCGTAGTAATGCTAGTACAGGTAGAACACACGAGATGTAGCGTGTGGGCGTTGATCTTTTAGTTGTTACTATCGTCGGATTGATGACAAGTACGCCATGAGGGGGTCCTCGGGGCATGTGGAAGAGAGGGGTGTGAGACGTACGGTGTTTCGGGACGATGATCACACAAGTTTACCCAGTTGAATCCATGGCTTTGGGCGGATCCTACTCCTGCTAGCAATCGATGTCTGGCAAAGCCAGAATATGGGTTACAAGGGTTTTGCCTGTGCGAGTTGAGATTGTAGACTATTGTGATGGTGCCCTAAAGGCTCTCCCTAGGACGGCTTATATAGATATCCGACCTAGGGTTTACAGGAGAGATCTATCCGGCTATGACTAAGAGTCGGTTACAGAGTATATCTTGAACTACAAGTAACACTACGTGCCTATGTCGGTAAGTCTTCTGGGCCTTCCCATAGCCGGACTGGACTCCGTCTCTTCTCCCTGACTGGGCCGCCCGTGAAGCATAGCTCTAACCCGAAGTGGGGCACCCTGGTCAGCGAGGCACAGTGAGGATACCCAGAAAGTATATCCCCAATAGCAGCCCCTGGAAGCCTTCATGATCCAAAGTCGGATTTCATCATCGTCTAGCTTGATCTTCGGCTTGCAGAATCATGAAGGGTTCCTGAAACTTCGAAAAAGAAAGGATAGGATCCAAGTCTCAAATGAGCCGAACCTATGAATATGTTATTCGGGTTTCCAGCTCGAAATTAAAACTAAGCCGGAACTTGGTCTCTAACATAACCTGACACTAGTCATGGTCAAGTCACGTCACTGACAGACATTTCCTATCAGCACGACCGTTGGTGGGTCCGCCTTTTGCGGAACCGAGGCACCGTTTTAATGTGTGTGTGGAGATCGAGGCGGCGTAATCATTGCGGGGGTTACCCAGTTATTTCCACGACACGTGGCATGTTCACTATTGCGTTTGCACGAATCTTCACGTGGTCGGGGGATATAAGTGGTGAGGATCCTTTTCCCCATCTTCTTCACCAGCACTTGCATCGTTTCCTTCTCCCCAACATCTTCCCATGAACCTAGAGCTCCTCTACTCCCCAGAAACCTCCAGCGCCGCCCATCCAAGGTCACCGACACACAGGAGAAATGGCTTCAGCATCAGCTTTCGGTACGGCGGCGACGGCAACAACGGCGGCGAAAGAGAGCAACCACGGGGTTTGGATCCCCTGTGTCCTTGACGATGCCAAGCTCCGCGTCATGGAGGACGAAGGGTTCCTCCGCGCCGGCGACTGGCGGAGCGGCTTCAGCAAAACCGTCCCCACCCCCCACGACGGCGAGCGAGTGCACTTCGGTACCCACCTCGATAGAGGTTTGAGCTTCCCTCCCTCAGATTTCTTTTCTGAGGTTATAGATCAATACGGAGTTCAACTCCATCATCTTCCCCCGAACTCTCTCTTAGAGATGAGCACGTATGCATCTTTGTGCAAGGGGTATCTCGGCATTAGGCTGAGCCTTACTCTTTTCCGGTTCTATTTTCATGTCCGGAGAAATTCCATCAATGCCGGTAATCCTTATATTACCGGTACTATTAGTTTTTCTATTAGAAGAGAGCGCGTCCATCCTCGGATTATGGCTAGTGAATCGGTCAAGCAATGGTCGTCCACTTTCTTCTATCACAAGGATATTCCTGCTCCCGACAAAGCTACTGCTTTGCCGGCTTTTGTCGATGGTGCCGCCATGCCCCAAGAGTCCTTGGACGTAGATGCACCGACTCTCAGTGACGATCTGCTTCTTGCCAAGAGGCGGATCGTGTATTTGATGAAGCACAAGGGCCTGAAAAAAGGGTCTGACTTAGTTCATTGCTGGGTGGCACGCCGGATCCAGCCTCTTCAACATCATGGATACCGGCTGATGCACTCCATCACGTCATCCAAGAAAGATTCCCTCCGAATCAGCCCCAAGGCCTACTCGACAAAAGATTACGTATGTCAAATCAAGTGGCTGATAAGGGAGCGGATTGAGAGGAAGATTCCAGAGCTGTCCTTGGACATGCATACGACGGAAGATCCCGTGGTGCCGGTAAGCTTCCAGCAGCAACTCGTATTATGTGCTCATCTTTATATTATTTTGCAATACTGAGATGCCTCTTCTTTTCAGCTTGCCGACCTCCCTGAGTCGGAGCTTGCTCCTATCGAGGGATATCCTCCTGAGTTTTCTCAGGATGACGGAGAGTTGGTTCCACTACCGGACATTGTTCCTCGAAAGCGTAAAGCTCTGACAGTGGATATTGGCACAAAGGAGGTGCCTGTTGTGAAGAGGTAATCTTTCCTCACAAGGTCTTTGTACTATACGACTTAATTCTTTCCGAGATGTAATATTTTTTGTTCTATTACCTTCTTAGAGCTAAACAGCTCACCAAGGGTAAAGGGAAGGGAGTTGCCTCGAAGCCCCTACGCCAGTCGAAGCCGAACTTAGCTTCTCCTGCCGTAGCTCCTCCTACTCCTACCCCTCAGCCTTTTGCAGCGCCGGAGATTACTCCATCTCTGACTGTTGTAGAAGATCCGGCTCATTCATCAGAGCCAGTGATCCTTGGGTCGCAAACTGATGTCACCATGGGTGACTCAGGTCTTGATAAGTGTGAACCCTCTTTGGGTAATGATCCCTCGGCAGATGTCTTTACTGACAATCTCCTCAGCAATCCGGGTCTTGCCAAACTTGGCCTTTCTCGAAAATCTACGGAGGAGATCCAACGGCTGGCCCGGTAATGCCTAGAAAGCCAGACTATCTCTGCCGAAGAAGAATCACAAGAAGTAGAGGACGTCAAGTACTCTGAACTTCTTGAACAAGTGAATCGCGATGATGAGAGGCTGAGAACCCGAGCTTGACACCTTGATGATCCCGCTCACTCTTGCCGAGAAGGTTACCATAGAAGTAAACATGAGTTTGAGCAAACTCACTCATGAACAGCATGTAAGTCAGAATTCCAACTCACGTTTTACTTTATTTCATATCATATCCTCTAGCCCCCAAGCATGAAGCTGGATAGACAATCCGGATTTATGCTTTCTTAGGATGCCAAAGAATGAACTAGTGTAGCCCCCAAGGCTCATGCTGATATTAGTAAAAAATATTAGCCCGAGTCTTTAGTAGACTTTTGACTCTGGGTATTCTAACTTACAAAAAGTTAATTCATATAACCAGGAATTATTGAAGAATATCTATAACAAGCGGAGAGAAATCAGAGCTCTCCGGCTTGAAAATGCTCAACTGAAAGTATCCAGGGATGAGGCTAAAGGTAAACATTTCAATACTCAAACCTTGCCTTTTATTTCATAGTCAAATTTTTGTTCAACTGTTGTTCTTTTGACTACAGCACTGGTAAAACAATCTTGTGCTATGATTGAGGAGGCTGAGAATCTGAGAACCCTGGAGGTGGAAAACAAGGACCTCCGCCAAGAGCTGAATAAGCTTAATGCGGATCATGAGAAGAGCATTGCTCAAGTTCTTGAATCCTCCTCCATGGCCACCGAGGAGCGTGATCGTAAGATTACGCTCCAGGATAAGAAAATCTTGGATATCAACAATGTATATTTCAGAGAGAAGGATATTGCTGAGGCACTCCGGGCTGAACTCCAGAGTCTTTGGGAGGAGAAGACCAAAGTCAACGATGTCATCTTCAGTATGTTTCCTTCTTTCTGACTTTTGTGCATCTTTCGACTCTTTGGAGTTCGGATTTATTTTATTAACCTTTTTGCAAAACATGCGCAGGTCCTCTGAACTTACTGGACTTAGCCTCTGCTGAATCTCGCGCTAGCCGGCTTACACAAGTCGGCAATTTGCTTAATGACTTCTGCAATCCATTGAAGATATTGGCGAGGTTCTCAAGGTTCCGGACATGCATAGCATGTCCAGCTTTGTAGTGTGAGAAAAAGCCAAGGAGATGCCCCATCTTATCCAAGACTGGAACATGTCCTACACGCACACCGCAGCGTAGAACGCTCTCACCATGGTTATGAGCCACCATGGAAACATGGAAATCTGGCAATTAACCAGAGGGTACTGTAAAGTGGATGAAGATGGTCAGGAGCAGGACATCAAAACCATTATAGACTCCTGTGCCGGATATGGGTGCCACGTGGCTGACTTGACCAGCTACGATACCCCCTTCTTCACTCGCGTAGAGACGCCGCCTCCACCCGCCAAAGAAACTGGTGAAGCTTCTGACGACGAGCAAACCATCTCGGATTTGAACGTCTCAGAACTATATCGAGGCGAGGCTGATGTCTCTAGTGAGCCGATAGCTTCTTCTTCTTCCCCTGCATCGTAGAGGATCAGAACAAACAATGTATTATTCTGAAAACAATTCGGGTTGTAAATTATTAGTATGATACTTTTGCTAGTGCTAAGTTTTATTTTATCTATTCAGCACTTTTTTCTTTACAATTTTCGTGCCTGAAATGTTTACATAAGCACTTATGCTTTTTTGTCTATACTTATTGTTTATCTGGCTTTCCACCTCGTTCCTTTCGTGAGCCGGCCAACCTTTAGCACGGAAACTTTGCCGAGCAACGAAGCTCAATTGCTAAACCAGTTTAAACTCAGAAACAAAGCCGGCTTCCAGTACCAACAATTCACTACTTGGAAAATGCCCACATCCGGCAATCAGACAAATAACCAAAGTATAGACTATAAAATTGAGATTTATACCCGAAGGTAGCAGTTTTAGAATCGAAAATCTAAACCAGAACAAAACATGAACATAAAGTACTTTCAAGTATTCTGAGATTTTTGACTATGACATGATCATTCGGAAATAAGATGGTAAAAAACTTCTCAGAAATAATTTTGAGGCAACCAATACTTTATTTCTCATTTGAACATGTACACATATATGATTACAAAGAAAGATAAACAAAGAATAAAAGGGACATAGCTGAGCAATATTCCATGGTTTGTCTAATTCTTCCGAGTCTGTACTGCCTCCAGCTCTCTTTCTTTTCTTAGTAGCGGGTCTTTCTTTGACTGGCCGCATATCAGTTAGATAGTAAGAACCATTGTGCAATACTCGACTAACTAAAAAAGGCCCTTCCCATATTGGGGAAAGTTTGTGCTTTCTTTTCTGCACAAGCCGAAGAACCAAATCGCCCTTATTGAAAGACCGGTTTCTGACTCTCTGGCTATGATACTTGCGTAACTTCTGCTGATAGGCTATTGATCTCATCTCAGCAACAACTCTAACTTCTTCGACTAGGTCGAGATCATTTTGTCGAGAATTTTCGGCATCCTCTTCAATATACGCGGTAACCCTAGGAGAAGTGTGAATTAAATCACTAGGAAGAACTGCTTCTGCGCCATAGACCAAGAAGAAAGGTGTGTATCCGGTTGACCTGTTCGGAGTTGTTCGTAAGCTCCATATTATAGAAGGTAATTCCTCTACCCAAGCCCCCGCAGCACGTCCTAGTGGTGCTTTGAGTCTTGGTTTTAGGCCTTGTAAGATTAAACCATTTGCTCTTTCGACTTGTCCATTAGCTTGTGGATGTGCGACTGACGCAATGTCAAGCCGGATATTTTGTTCGTTGCAGAATTCGGCAAGCTCTCCCATGGAGAAATTACTCCCGTTGTCCATGATAATGCTATGCGGATAACCGTATCGGATTATGACATCTTCGACAAATCTTCTGGCTGTTGCTCCATCACAACTAGTGACGGGTTTAGCCTTAATCCATTTTGTGAATTTATCCACCATCACTAAGAGATGAGTAAATCCACTTGGAGCCCGTTTAAATGGTCCTACCATGTCAAGCCCCTAGACCGCGAAAGGCCATGTTATAGGTTTTGTTCGCAGCTGATCAGCTGGAACGTGAGCTTGTTTGGCGTATTTTTGGCAGCCCTTGCATGTCTTGACCAGCCGTTTGGCATCTGCCTTGGCTGTAAGCCAGATAAAACCATGTCGGAAATCTTTTGCCGCTAGATATTTGGTTGCAGCATGGTGACCACACTCGCCTTCGTGGATTTCCCATAAGATTTCCACTCCTTCTTCTGGAGATACACAACGCTAAAAGACCCCAAATGCACTCCGCTTATAGAGCTCACCAATAATTATAGTATAGGCTTTTGCTCGTCGTACGATCTGTCGACTCAGAACTTCGTCTTCGGGTAATTTTCCATCTACCAAGTAATCGAGGTAGGGTTGAGTCCAGCTGGGAATCATAGCTAGAACTGCTACTAAAGGTGAGTCGGATTTGGTCAGATATTCCTCGTCCACTCCCTTTATAGAGGGAACTTTGAGGTGCTCCAAAAAAGCGCCATCCGGGACCTTTTTCCGTGCTGAGCCTATTCGAGATAGTGCATCTGCCTCCTCATTTTCTATTCAAGGGATGTGTTGAACTTCAAACCCTTCGAATGATTTAGATAGTTAGTCCACGACAGCCCTATATGTTGCCATGTGTTTGTTCGCATTACAGATATCCGACACTTGTTGGGCAACAAGATCCGAATCTCCATAACACATTAAACGTCGAATGCCGATATCCTTAGCAATTCGGATTCCATGCAGTAGTGCTTCATATTCGGCAATGTTATTCGTCGCTGTGAAGTGAATCTGCAGTACATAGAAAAGTTTTTCTCCTTGGGGTGATTTGAGTACCACGCCAGCCCCCGAGCGCCTTAGACCCGTCAAAATGTAAGGTCCAGTACTCTGACTCTGGTAGGGTCATATTCTCCGTTGTCTCTGTCCAATAAATGACAAAGTCAGTGAGGATTTGGGATTTGATTGTTGTACGAGGTTTGTACTCAATGTCGAAAGCTGAAAGCTCTATGCCCCATTTGGCAACGCGTCCTGTGGTGTTACTATTGTTGATTATGTCTCTCATGGGGGCTGTGCTCACCACGGTAATTGGATGTTCCTGAAAATAATGCCGTAACTTACGAGATGCTAAGAACACACCATAAGCCAGGTTTTGATAGTGCGGATACCGCTGTTTTGATTCAGTTAAGACCTCGCTGAGATAGTAAGTCGGACGCTGCACCAGGTGTTCCTGATTTTCCTCTGGTCTCTCCACCACCATGACGATACTGACGACCCTATTTGTCGCAGCGAGATAGAGCAACATCGGTTCCTGTGGTTCCGGTGCTGCAAGGATGGGAGCAGATGAGAGTACTGCTTTCTGGTCTTGTAGTGCAGCTTCAGCTTCGTCGGTCCAAACGAACTTTTTTGTCTTTTTCAGGAGCTTGTATAGTGGTGCGGCACTTTCACCAAGCCGGCTTACAAACCGACTGATTGCAGCAATGCAACCAGTTAGTCTTTGAACGTCCTTCATGCGAGTTGGCCTGGAAATATTGAGTATAGCCTTAATCTTGTCCCGGTTTACCTCTATGCCTCTTTGAGACACGATAAAACCTAACAATTTTCCGGCTGGTATTCCAAAGAAGCATTTCCTCGGGTTAAGCATTATGTTGTATTTTCGTAGATTGGCGAATGTTTCCTCCAAGTCAGAAATCAAGGTTTCCTTCTTTTTGGACATCACCGCAATGTCTTCCACATATGCATGTACATTGCGTCCGATTTGGTCGTGGAGGCAACGCTGCATAGTGCGCTGATATGTAGCTCCTGCATTCTTGAGCCCAAAGGGCATCGTAAAGAAATAGTAGGTTCCGAAGGGGGTTATGAATGAAGTTTTGACTTTGCCAGATTCCTTCATCTGAATTTGGTGATAACCGGAATATGCGTCGAGAAAACATAGGAATTCCAAGCTTGCCGTAGAATCGATAACTTGATCAATCCTAGGCAGAGCGAACGGATCTTTGGGACAAGCCTTGTTTAAGGTAGTATAATCAACACACATCCTTAAATCAGTGGTGTCCTTCTTAGGGACCATTACAGGATTGGCCGACCACTCAGTGTGGATAACCTCTTCTATGAATTCGGCTAACTCGAGTCAAGCTAGTTCCTTAGCTATTGCCTTACGCTCTTCCTCGCCGAAACGTTGTAGGGACTATTTGACGGATTTAGCATTCAGGTGTACATTTAGAGAGTGCTCGGCAAGTTCCCTAGGTACTTCGGTCATGTTAGATGGCTGCCATGCGAAGATATCTTGATTTGCTTGGAGGAACTTGACGAGCGCGCTTTCCTATGCGCTATCTAGGCCTACGCCTATCTGGGTCACCTTGGAGGGGTCATCATCCTTCAACGGTGTCTTCTTCGTCTCTTCCGATGCCTTGAACTCCGGATTCGGCTTTGTCACCTCCTTCTTCGTTGCGGGCATCTCAGACGGATCGATGGTCTTCTTGATCTCCTGGTACTCCTGGGCATGCAGCACGGATTTAGCAAAGGCGGCATTTCCATCCTCGCACTCTCGCGCCTTCTTCGAGTCTTCCCTAATGGTGATCACGCCGTTGGGACATGGAATTTTCATCATATTGTAAATGTAACATGGATGAGCCATAAAAGCCCAGTAAGCCGGACGTCCGAATATAGCATGGTACGCGCTCTTGAACATGACCACTTCGAAGGAAAGTGCTTCCGTCCGATAGTTCTTTGGAGTTCCAAAGGTAACATCCAAAGTGATTTCTCCTAGGGAATTTGCTGATCTTCCTAGGACAACTCCGTGAAAGATCACAAAGTTGTAATTCAGCTGGGTCTCCGAGATTCGCATTCGGCGTAGCGTTTCGACATACATGATGTTAATGTTGCTGCCGCCGTCCATGAGAGTCTTGGAGAAACCATAGCCATCAATAAGTGGATTCACGACTAAGGCGTATTTTCCTTGCCTATGCAACTTAGGCGGATGATCAGCATGGTCAAAGGTGATTGCCACTTCCGACCAGTCCAGGAATTGAGGGGCAGCCAGAACTGTTGCGTTGAGCTCATGTAGAACCGCTTTCTTGACCTTAGCTGGTTGAGATCCGAGGAAGGTGACGTAAGTGTCTTTGTTTGTTGGGAAGTTTTTCTTCCCCTCCGACTTGGGATTTGAAGGATCAGCTTCCTCCATGTCGGAATCTTCTTTGGTCTCTTTATCTTTTTTGGGATTCTTCTTTCCCTTCTTCTGCTTAGCCCTGTAGCCAGTAGTATCGTCTTTCTTGATGTCGTCATTAAAACGACACTCGGCATTTGCGTGAGACGAGCCCCCCATTGGCATCTAAGTGATGCACACATGGGTTATTGACAATTTTGGCCTAGGAGTAGGTTTTGTCAGGTTGCTGGTCTCCTCTACCCTGGACTCTTGATGTCCCACGATCGCGTCCGCGGCCACCGCTGCGCCCTCCTCATCCTCCAGACCCGAAAGTAGCAGTGACCACTGCCGTTTCCGCGTTGGGTTTTTCTTCCGAGGTATTCTTGCGCTTCTGAGCTTGATGCTTTGGTTGTTTTGCCAACTGTGGCACATCTAGGGCGTTCAGTAATCCCTCTACGTTGTTGTCAGCATCTGCATACTTGCTCGCTATTTCTATAATCTCTCCCAAATTGGTGACCTTGTCACACTTCAAGCGATGACGTAGTAAACCAATTGGGAGTCCTGCAATGAAAGCTTCAATCGCAGTTTGATCATTTACTCCCTCACAAGAGTTCTTAGTGTCGACCCATCGTCCGAGATAATCTCGGAAAGTTTTTCTAGCTTTCTGGGTGCAACGTTGTAGGTCTCCTACCGTACAGGGCCTCCGGTATGTGCCTTCGAAATTCTGAAAGAACACACTTTGCATGTCATACCAGTTGTGGATGTTGTTCTCCAGAAGTTCGTTCAGCCATGACCGTGCCGTCTTCCGCAACATAAGTGGGAGATATCGGGTTGCGAACAGGCTGTTTCTGCCTTTGGCGACGCAACAAGCTTGGAAGAAATCTTGGAGCCAAGAATCTGGCCGAGCTACACCGTCGTAGGGCTGGGTATGTCTTGAGATAGCAAATCCTTTCGGGAATCTTGTCGCTCTTATACATGGTCCGAAGCATTTTGGGCCCATGTATATATCATCATTTTCGTAGCGCCGCGACTCTATGTTGGAGTTAATCCAATGTCTCACGTCACATGGGGACAGAGATCGCCGTCCTGATTGACGGCTGTGGCTGCGGTGCCTTGGAGCCAGACTTCGGCTTCTGCCACCACCTCCTCTGCCACGACGCCCTCCTTGGACTCCTTGAGAGCCGTTGTGATGGCTACTTGGTGGAGTGGGTGGAGCAGTTGGATTGTTTCCGGCTGATCGCCTGTCTCCGTCCGGAGCGTCATTATTCCGGTTCAAGGGTCTTCATTACGACAAGCCCCTGCCGGCTTGACTCGACACGGTGTCCGTCGTTCCTTCGTCCATCATTCCTAGCATGGTGGGAATCAACCGGACGGCTTGTGTGTCTAGGAGGTGGCATTGTTTGTCGGTCCTCCTGCCGACGCTTCTCTTTGTCTTCTTCCCTACGATCGTTCGACTCTCGTCGGGGAGGATTTATCGGATACAGCGCAGCAATCGCCTCTTGCTCGACGGCTGGAGCAACATTGCGCCAGTCACGTGCACCTCTGTGGTGCTATCCTAAAGATCCGGTTCTTGAGTGATTGTCTTCCTGACGGTCAAAATGGTGATGTTGTTCCGGAACCCGTTGGGGTCTTATGTCGTTCTAGGCCCGGATCCGTGCAACATTGGTCAGATTGGGAGACCAGTTTTCCACTTCCGGATTTTGCGACCTTCTGTTGCTCCAAACCCTTGGTGAGTAGCTTAATGCTCAATCGAACCTGTTCTGGGCCTGGGTTATTCGCCAGGATATCTTGGGCTGCAGCAGTGTTTTGCACTGGTGTTGGATACACCAGATCTCTGTTGCTGTCAAGCCGAGGCATCCCCGGATCTCCCTCAAAGAGAACCTTGCATACTTTTGGAAATTGATTGTCACGTGTGTGTCGTTTCCGGTTCTTCTGATGTTACAGAGAGATGAGCTTCTCTGTCTTGGCCATGTGCTTCTTCTCTTCCTCGATTTTCTTGGCTTCATCCAGGAGTACTTGGCAGCACGCTTCTAGGGCTTGGGCCCTTTCGTATAATTCTGCAGCAGTAAGTTCTTCCGTAGTAGGGATAGGTGTGGTTAATGCAGCGTCGATGAGTTTACGGGCACCTGCGGTGACCATGTGTCCATCCACCGACTCTTCTTTAGGCTCGTCTGGGATAAGTGCTCCATCCGAGTCTTCCTCATATTCCTCGGCAATCACCTCCTCTGCTAGAAGTTCTTTTGCCGGGGTCTTGTTCTTCTTGTTCCTCTTCTTTTCCTTCTTGGAAGCGCCGGTAGCAAAGACAGCTTTAGGTACGTTTCCCAGAGTCAAGCTCTGATCGGTACTTTCGGACATCTGGACCTCGGGATTATCTCCAATATCCATGTCATCCTGTGCTTTAGCAGAGTCTTCTCCGGATCCTTCATCCATGGCTTCTCCTTCTTCTACAGCTTTGGAGTTGTACTCCTCTTCATATTCCATGGAGAACTTTTGGAAATCCGCCAACATCATCGAGTCATCCGAGGATGCGGGTAAGTCGGTGTTTGTTCCGATCGCTTGCAGCATTGAGTCAGTGTTGTCTCCAGCATCAGCAGAGCCGGATCTGGATCCAACATATCCGAGGAAGTGCGATGTGTGGGTCCTAAGGTAGTTGCGGCTCTCCTGGTGGGATTTCTTGAAGATCTTGATGGTGTCGAGAACCTCATCCACGTTTGCGCCTTGCAGCATCATGCGCCTCAACATATGCCTCAGGAAAGGTTGGTCTGTTCCGGCATTGGTAGAGCCGGAACCAATGTTGTTGTTGTGCTCCTCCTGGATTTCGACCTCGGCGGGTGGATCGATCTGGGATTCGGCCTCGCTATGGAGATCCACTCCAGATTCGACTTGCACTGCAAGATCTACTTCAAGTTCAGCCTTCTCCACTGTCTCCGCAATAGGTGCGGGTTGGGTGGGATTAGGGTTTTCTGGGATCCGGAACTCTGCCACCTCCGCGGACAAAGGGGACCCAGAAATTTCTGCTGCCTCTATCATCACCACTGGGGTGAGTGGGGTAGGTTTAGCTAATCCAATGTACACATCGATCTCGCTGAAAGACATGATGGTGTAGGTGGTCATGGCTTCACTAGACGGAATCCAGGTCTCGTCGAGAACGATGAGAGGGATGTCACTGGCGTAGAGGATGCGACCGACGGGGATAGTCTTGCTGATTCCAATTCTTGCAGATTCCGCTTGGAACGCAGATCCGAAGCTCACTTGCCCCACGGTGGGCGCCAACTATCGTCGGATTGATGACAAGTACACCATGAGGGGGTCCTTGGGGCATGTGGAAGAGAGGGGTGTGAGACGTACGGTGTTCCGGGAGGTGAGCACACAAGTTTACCCAGGTTCAAATCCGCCGGCTTTGGACGGATCCTACTCCTGCTAGCAATCTAGTAATACGGTAGAGCCGAAATATGGGTTACAAGGGTTTCGCCTGTGCAAGTTGAGATTGTAGACTATTGTGAGGGTACCCTAAAGGCTCTCCCTTGGACGGCTTATATAGATATCCGGCCTAGGGTTTACAGGAGAGATCTATCCGGCTACGACTAAGAGTCGGTTACAGAGTATATCTTGAACTACAAGTAACACTATGTGCCTATGTCGGTAAGTCTTCTGGGCCTTCCCGTAGCCAGACTGGATTCCGTCTCTTCTCCCTGACTGGGCCGCCCGTGAAGCAAAGCTCTAACCTGAAGTGGGCCACCCTGGTCAGCGAGGCATAGTGAGGATACCCGAAAAGTATATCCCCAACAGCTACCCTCCCACGTGTACTTGTGCATACCGCAGTAATGCTTGATGAAGTGGCCCCCAACTGACTTTACGCATTCATTCGCGAGACTGGTCCACGCTTGACATATGGCTTGTACCGTATAAAGTGGCTTAGGAGGTGTCTGTCTCTCTCGCATTAGTTGGTATGCCATTTGCAATGGAGGGCCCCGAAAGGGGCGTAGCAGAGATAACTACTTGATCAGCGTTGTGCTGAAAGTTTGTAGGTAAGAACGGTTCTTGTGCGAAAGCCCATTCAGCCACGTAAAACATGCAAAGATAAAGTAGAGTCGTCTAGCTTTGTTTTGCAGGAGGTGTTGCTTTGTGATATGGTTGTGGCAAAGGTAAAGCGATTACCTTATGTTACGTAGTAGTAGATAGTCACGGAGATGACGGACTACACGGAATGACACCGTACCTCGGTGTCTCTGGCCAAACCTCAAGCGTCGAATTCGTTGACGACGGATGGAGATCACGACATGAAGGACCATATCACATCGCATTTACATTCAATGTTATTGTTTGTATATCTTATTGTGTGCTAGTATTAGATACTCGACAGTAGCCTAATAAGTTGATCCCTGTTAAAATTACCAATGATTGTGTTCCCCCTTAGTGTGCACCACCAAGAAAGTTCTTTGGTATGAGGCGACCCACGGTGAGTGGGTGTCAGACATATCTATGTTTGCATACAGTGGGTGTAAGCCATGTTGCATAGCGAATACAGTACGGTTGAGTTGGCGAGCCTAGCACGTTACAAAGACGTGGCCTCGAAATGCGGATGGTCGAAAGATCGAGCACGAGTCGCATGAATGATGTGACCTATGTTTAGTGTCCACCTTGAACCCACATTGATGGCCATGATGATCGGGGGAGATGTGGGGAAAAGGGGTCGTGTTATCACTAGGAACCCTTCATGGGATAGGTGTTTCTGAGTGGAGTTATTATTAAATCATTTAATTATAAACTTAGTCTAAATTCCTCTTTGCAATTATAAATGTAGAATAGGGTTCTCCCCGAGATTACCTTCCCTATTGACAATTGGTTAAAAGAAGAAAAGCTCAAGTTAGATGGATCCAACTTTTCTGCATGGGTCATGCGTCTTCATGATCTCCTTAGCGAGAACAAAGTGGATGACTACATGATCTACGAGATGTACTTGGAGCCACCCTATTTTCATGAGACCAGGCGGCGGATCTCCATTGCCGTAAGATGTGATGGCCACATTCATATCAGTAACGATGCGCGTCAGGATGGAAGATGGGCTATGGCCAATTGTGGGAAGTCTTAATCCCCGAACGGTTATGGCACATCTGAGATCACTTTTCATGGAACAAGTGCGCATATGGGAGTATGAGCTGATGGGGGATTTCCTCTCCATAAAGATGGAGGAGGGATCCTCACTAGACTATCACTTGTTGAGCATATATGATGCATACATGAGTCTGGCATACTTCCTGGACAACTGGTTCACAAGCTCTTTTGCAATAGGCGTTTTGCTTCGGTCGCTGCCACCAAGCTACCAAGCACAAGTCAGGACTTGCACTATGAGAGGCGATGTGGAAACACATGATTTCCACAAGTTCATATCACATTTCAGGAATGTGATGGTTGAACCGATTGTCGCTGAGGTCATCAATGACAAAGGTATATATTTGATATACAATTTTATAAATGTTATAATCTTGCAAACACATTTGGAGTGTTAAGTATATTTGATACTCGTTCTGTTTTGCTGAAAACAGGTCCTTATGCATAGAGGTGCTTGCTGGAGAGGAGGTGACGTTGCGTGTTGATGGCGAGCATGATGATGATGGCCAACGACACTCTCCCTCAACATTTATCATTTAGTTTATGTTTAGGATGATTATTGTAATCAAATGATTGTGAACTTCTTTAGTGTGTCTCACATTTGGTGAGACGGTTATTCATATGAGCTTGTAACAAACAGTTGTTCTACTTTTATGAATGATTTCTATTTGTGTTCATGTCTTGTTTGATTATATGTGAATTATCCTGGTTGTTTGAAACTAATTGATAATACATGAACATTTGTAAAATATTGAAATGCCTTTAAAAATACCCAACTTAATGATATGTTCATTAGTGAATGAAACCACTGTTTAAATTCAAAGTTATGTGATAATATGTGAAAGTCATTCGATTTCTTATCACATATAAATCATGCCTAAGTTCGGCAAAATAACTTAAACATCGGGTATTACTCGAATACAAAGTGTTTAATGAATTGTTGAAAGTAAATACATATTCGATGTATTGTGTTTTAACAAAATGGTGATTATCATTATATAAACGTGTAAAGAAGTTTACCAAAGGAAATATGAGTATGAAACTATTTGATATGATCAAGCTGTTTCATCAAACAAAGGGTATAATATAAAAGAGAATCTAATTACTATGATTTGATCAATAGTAATGAAATTCAACATTATAAGATTGGCATAGAAGAAACTGTGGAATGCAAAGCATTTTGAAATGTCAAAATGCAAAGCATCACAATGTGATATTAGATATCAAAATGGGTGAATAGATGGCGCCAAATAAATCGTTGTAGTATAGATGTAGAGACCATTAGTTAGAAAAATAGTTAGCACTCAATTAGAATATATAGTGAACCATTTGAATTCGTGAAAGCGACTCCATATCTAGTATGGATCATCGTAAATGTTTTGGGGGTTATTAGATATAACCAAAACAATAGCGAATAAGTCCTTGTAAAGTATTCATTGGAAACTTTGAATACGAAATCCATAGCTAAAACCAAAAGAGAAGCAAAACTTGTATTGCTTGGATTTTGGTACATTTTCGAGAAAGTTCGCATTTAGTGATATTTCTCGATTATGGAGCAAATGGAAGATAGTGAAAACATGATGAGGATTCAAATCCCTGCATCAGAGTGTTGAGAAGCGCAACGGAAAACATTCCTAAATGATTCTCTTCACGAAGGAAAGAATCAATGATAATGATCATTGTGTTTTCCCCACTGATGTTTTCACTACATGAAGTAGGATTCAAAATGTAACCCATATCTTGTATGGAGACTTTTTTGAATCATTTTTCATGATTACCAGAATATGACGTACCTACGAACTACTAAGGAAATAATGGTAAGCTAAAGATATGAGAAATCCCAAAGCAGAATTCCCTTGAGATTAGAAAGCGATTCGTTACTGAATCTCACAAGTAGAAGGGGTTACTTGGAATTTTCCCAAATGACTGCAAAGCCATAGTGGAGAAGGGGATGAATGACAAAATCACGATTTGTCTAGTATTGGATGAATTTAAATGAATTTGATTCAAGTGTGCTAAATGTCTAGTGGATTTAAAACTAGTAAAAGTACTAGTATCTCATAGTAAAACTCCAAGTTTGATATTTGATCAAAGGATTTTGAAGTTGTTCAAAATAGTGAGTAGATATGCAATTTGCATGAAATTGAGTGGGAGCTATAAAAGTCTTCCTAAAACAATATGTGAATGACATATTTTTGAGTGGGAGCAATATAAGTCTCAAATTCAAATATGTAGGAACATAGTTTGAGTAAGAGTAGTGACTCATACCCAAATATGTTAGGAACATATTTTGAGTGGGAGCTTATAGAGTGATTCTTAAGTGTGTTAAGAATAAAAGCACAAGTACCAATAAATAATGATTATAAGGTGTAGAAGTTAATAATAAGTGTATTATGATATTATGTAGTATTCCTTAAGGGATTCTGAAAAGGGTTTCAGAATAGAAGTTAATTAAGGAACTGGTCCTTAATAACTCAAGTTAGTAATAGTATTAAGTTTAACATCAATGGTTGAAAGAAAGAAAAGGATGATCATCAACCACTATATTGAGACATAGGTTCTATCTTTGAAAACCATGATGGTAACTTAACATAATATATGATCCAATAAGGAACATTTTAAAAGTGATTAAGTTTGAATCACGAAACGTTGAGCTAGGTTTGCCCATAGTGTCTAATAGAAAACTGTAGACATGTTTTTCAAATCGATAAAAGATGACATATCTTAAAGCATAAAGGGTTATGTTATAAGGGAATATGTTGCAAACTCCCGTAATACCGATTAAAGTCAAGTAGGAAGCGAGGTGAACAAAAACATCGAAAGTTGCACAGAGTGTACTAGTGTTTCGATGAATACATTTATAATAATAGATAAGTGTACCATCTAAAGTGTTGTATAATGTTATGGCGGGGCTCGTTCACTTTTAACATAGAATGATGTGTCCCAAGGCACAGTGCCCATGAGAAAGCCCTCGAGGTTGATCTAAAGTCACTGTAGGCTCCTGGAATCAGGCCTCGTTCTGCTGCCATAGCGGCAATGCATACACATAGATGTTATCATGTGATGATAAAGTATTAATGTCAATCAAGGTGACATTAGTAAGTTGCAAATGATTTGGGACTGTAAAGTACAAACCCAAGACTAAACCTCTTCCATGAGCAAGCATGTTCAGGGTACCGGATATATGGTGCCAACGATTAAGAACAAATGCAACTAGTTAATTTGTACTCTAGTGCAAGTGGGAGACTGTTGGAAATATGCCCTAGAGACAAATAGTAATAAGGACTATTATCATATTTCATAAAGTTTATGATTAAGTTTTATATCATGCTATAACTGTATTGAGTGGAAACATCAATACACGTGTGATATATAAACAACCAAGGGTTCCTAGTGAAACTCTAGTCACTGGTTCATTGGTTAACAGATGATCAAGTTTCCTAATCATGTCGCATTTATGCCAGTTGGAAATGGAGTCAACTCATTCTGAGAATGAGATGATGAACCAATACCCAACCTAAACATTGTGACCCGATTATGTCACGAAGTTCAAGTTACAATGATTAGAAATGGATCCTCGTAGACTATTCCTTAGACCGTGAGGCTATATCAATCACTGTCTCCTGAGAGTGCTTAGATAGCATCAAGCGCCACTTGGTAATACAGTGGTTATAAAGGTGTGTTCAGGTACTCGGAGGAAACTGTAGAGGCAATATATGTCAAGAGCGGGATTTGTCCGTCCACGTGACGGAAAGATACTCAAGGGCCCACTCAGAGAAGTTATATCCAATAGCTGCGCAGCGTGTGATTTGATCACATGGATATCACTTGTCGGAACGAGTCAAGTAACATTGTTCGGTAACGAGATTGAACACGACATGGTGATGTCATTGATCAGATCTCGGGCAATGCAAGTATCGAGAGGCAAAGGGAATAAGACACGACCGTCCCGGTTCAAACAACGAAAGATCTTCGTGGAACGCATAGGGGTCACATGGCCATCCAGGTCCCTCTGTTGATCATTGGTCCGGGAGTGTCCCGACCATGTATGGAGTGTTCCCGAACCATAGGGTATCACGTTTAAGGGTTTGATGATGCTTAGAGAGTGTTTATAGGATCAGAAGAATCGCCGAAGAATAGTAGAGAGAAAACCGGAATGGTTTCGGTAAGTCCGGAGGATGTCCGGAGTGGGGATGGAAGGTGTTCCATAACCACAGAGATTGAATAATATATGAATGAATGTTAAATATTGATTTAATCATTTATTCATAATTATTTAATAAAAGAGAAAATCAATTTAAAGGTCAAAAGGCTTAATGGGCCAATTCTGGAGGGAAGAGGGCCCATTAGGGAAAGGTAAGAGGGAGAAGGGCCAGAAGGGGTGGCCGGCGCCCTAGTGGGCCAGCCCCCCGCGCGGGGCCCATGGGGGTGGTCGGCAGCGCCACCCCTCCCCCTCTCCTCTCCTTTAGTCCCACCCCGGGAGTTTGAGGGAGGTAGTACCTTCCCTCCCCCTAAATAAAGTGGGGGTATTTGGCTAGATAAATACACACAATATTCAATAAAGGTCTTCTCACTTTTGGGAAGACCTCCAATTGATACTCTCTCTCTCTCTCTCTCTCTCTCTCTCTCTCTCTCTCTCTCTCTCTCTCTCTCTCTCTCTCTCTCTCTCTCGTGACCGTGGTCCCAAGTTCGGGCATGGGATGAGACATCTTCACCATGAGCCACGTCACTTGAGGATTCGGATCCAGGAGCTCTACTTCCACAACTGCTACTGGATCAGGGAAGCGGGAATCATCATCAGGCACCAGACGTGTGTAACTCCCCACGAGGTGTCACACTTGAGGCACTCAAGTCGTTGGAGCCACAGGAGCGCAAGGACTTTATCACGACCTTGAGGTCGGCTTCGGCTCGTCTACATCAACCACGCTCTCCTTAGCATTGACAACGCTTTTCGGTCTTCAAGGTTAAGTTCGCGAAAAGCCCCTCCCGTTACTGCATTACTAATAGATAGGTCCTGGCAGCATTAGGGGTTCAGGGGCGTAGGGTAAAAACTATTGTTTTCATACGCGGAACCCCTACAGGTACTACCGTAGAAGTGCGCTACAAAGCCCCGCGGGTAGTAGCATACAGCAAGACATAATGAACTCTCGCACTCGAAGACTCAGTCTATCTCCCCGATGAAGCACACGAAATTGTAGTGGAGACATCCATGATCTACCAGCAGAACCTCCGCAACTACCACAGCAGAAGGCTACACCCCAGATCCTTCGCTGAAGGAGATCTGGTCTTGCAACTGAAGCAACAAGGGCACCTCAAGCTCGAGTCCCCTTGGGAAGGACCTTATGTGATTACCGAAGTAATCCCAGGTGGCGCCTACCGCCTTAAAGATTTAGAGAGCGGAGTCGCATACTCCAATCCCTGGAACATCACGCAGCTGTGCCGTTTCTACCCTTATATGTTTTTACTTTACAAATAAGGCAGTTCAGCCAGGCTACTTAGCCATACATTGTACCTCATGATATTTTGTGAATAAATAAAGCTAAGTGCCCCAAACTTTGTGTTTTTCTATTTTCCTTGCAATTATTTCACTTGGGGGCTGCGCCACCCTTTACACCTCGTTCCACGAACAACGCAGTATCCTGAGTAGCTGACCCACTATCAATCAAACCCTTGGTAAAACCAACCCAGCTGCAGCACACCTGACATGTTGGCAAGGTGTTGAGATGAATATACATCAAGCTAACAAAAAGGAACTACAGATTACAATACACTCGAAAAACATACAAGCTAGCAAGTTGTTTACATAATAACGGGTATCAAAAACACCCGACACAATTATATGAACTTTACAACACCTATACATCCATATGCAGGTCCATACTACATTACTGCTGCAAAAGAAGGACATTTGTTTGCTCTTCGAAGAAATCAACAATATCTTCGGCTGGCCGATCAACCGCCTGGTAATGTGGCACCATGTTCTAGGTCATCCCTTCTGGCGGAGGAGGTGGTCCAGCGGCAAGAGTTGCGACATACGCATCTGGCCGATGCAGGCGAACAAATGCCAATGCTGCCTTGGCACCTGCGACCAACTGTTGGTGCACGCACTCGCGGACCGCGCTGATATCTTGAAACTTCGACAGCAAGGCTAGCAAGCTCGAAGGCACTACATCCAGGGGAACCATCACCTTAAAAATATGCTTAAGGCACGACTACGCCTTCTTCAAGCACTGCAGCACTCGTGATGCACGATCCTACAGCATCGCCAACGCGACTGCACGATCGTGGTCCACCTAGAAATATCCGCTAGCTTGCAGCTGCTCCTGGGTCAGGTTGTTCAGGCGAATGGCAACTCGATCCCTCTCATCCTGTGGGTGACGAGCGCTAACAACTACAAGAAGAAGAGCAAAGCATAAGGACAGAGTGTCGCCATGAATGACTAAAGAGAAGTATAAGAAGCTAGAGAGCTAACACTTAAATTCCTCATTCAATTGAGCAACTTCACCCAAGAGGTACTTCTCACACGCACTGGCCTTCTCAGCCTTCGACTTCCACACGTCCGCGTTACCATGGATCATGGGCAACTCTCGCTCCAACTGCTTTACACGATCATGCAGTCGCGCAAGCAGCGACAACTCCTCCACTTTTGAACGCGGTCGTGCCACAGTTTCATTGGTGGCAGGAGAGTCAGGAGGACCACTCGAAGGACCCTATTACAACCAAAGCAAGAGGCATATAAGAACAACTATCCATCAATAAAAGAGAAGAGTGCATTCAAAGTCAACAAGTATCAAAAGGGGCACCCCCACAGAATACAGTTCAACACGGACAGCTAAAACTATTACAAAAGGCAGTAGGGAAATGCTCTACTGCTTCACTTTTGACTTCGGGGACTTCCTCGAATCTGTGGCGATGTTGGCCACTGATTTCCACTCTGACCCTAAACGCATGAGCCTTTGCATTCTTCAACCTTCGCAGCTCCACCGAGTAATTGGCGACTATTTTAATGAGCCGAGGCCCATATTTATTGCAACTACTAGCGAAAGGAGCGAACACTACCTGCTGGCCATCCGCGGTGACCGGCATCGCCTTGGAGATTTCACTAGGGTCTAGCTCCACATCGTGGGCTTGCGCCATTGCAAGTGCCATGGTCGCTCCAACTGACCGCTGTGCATTCTTGAAGTCCATCAGCACGCCCTCCGCAAAGGATTCCACCAGGCCATCAAGATTTTTTATCAACTTAGCCTTGGGGACCATCTCCTCTCGAAGGCGGCTCAATACACCCTTGGATTTTCCTAGTGTGTCTTGGATAGAGACGCTACAGTCCTCGACTGTGGCCACGGTGCCAGCTAAGGCATCCGTGCGAGCCAAAGCCTGTGCATCAAAGCTCACGCCGGTAGCATCTGAAGAATACACATATCAGCACAACAACATGCAGGAAAAACGCATTGGAAAATGCAAGTGAGGCAGTATCATACCTGAGAGCGCTTTTGCGACAGAGAAGAGCTGTTCTACGAACAACTTTTCCCTCTCGACGATGGAGAAACGTAACTCTTCCTCGCGCTTTTGTGACTCCTCAAGATCCTCAACTGCCTCCTCACATTTCTTCTCTGCCACGGCAAGTCCCTTCTCGAGGGAAGTGACGTGACGAAGAAGCTCATTATGCTCACATACAAGGGACAAAAATGGCAAAATCTAAGCTCGCCAACCTCTACACAAGAAGAGTGGAATGCAAAGTATAAGGCTAACCTTTCTAAAGCATGATGGCGGTTATCTAGCATAGCATGCTGTCGACCTAAGGAAACGATCTGCTTAGTGAGGCGAGCAAAATTCTTCAAGATAGCCTACACCAAAGAAAAAGAAGCGTGAGCATTAACAAAAATTCGACTGTCAGCGACAAGAGAAAAACTCACGTGTTCCTCCAGGGACTCCGAAGATTCTTTTAGAGTCGATGTCCGAGCAACAATCTGGTGCCCCCTAGTGTTGGGGGGGACTCGAAGAATTGGCACTAGAGTGGGCCGCCACCGGAGGAGAAGGATATTATGCCGCCACCTCCTTGTTCTTGGAGTCTGCGACTCCGAACTCCTTGACAAATTGGCAGTCATTGGAGGACGACGACGCCGTTTGACTGCCAAATATCCAACACTACTTCAGAAGGAAAAGATTTTGAGAAGACAAGTTGAACTCGCAAACATATAAAAGCATACCCGTCAAAATTTTCGAGGTCAAAGGAATCTCCAGATGACTCCTTCGGCAACCTCATCTTCTTCCGCAAAGAAGGAGCCATGGCGCGCACATGCACATCAGGGATTGGCTCCTCTACTGTAGTAGGAGGACCCTCCGGCATCGTCGATGACGAGGCATCCAAATCCTTGCTATGGGAGCGCTTGCGAGTCCTGTGCCCACTGGACTTGGGGGCTTCCTGCTCCTCCCCAACAGGGACGGTGGAGCCCGACATGTCCTCTTCTTCCGCTTCGTGCGGAATTATTCCTTCGGGGTGAGGAGGAAAGTTGGCGGCCACCTTCTTGTCCTAAAATCAGAAGCAAGCATCAGTATAAGCTACAATGAGCAAGTAATCGAAAATATGAAGAACATTCAAAAGGAAGTCCACCTTAGGCGGAGGATGACTTGCGCAGAATGGAGGCACGACTGAGTCACCCGGGAGATCCTCCTTGGTGGTGTACTTGGTCAGCGGTCGAAACATCCTGTCTACTTCACCAGAAGAAATGCCCTTTGCAGAGATGCGAGTGACATCACCAGTACCAATCCAGCGGCACATCGGATGCACCTTGGCCTGCAGAGGCTATACTCGGCGACGCATCCAAGTGCGAATGAGATCAGAGCCGCCTACTTCTTTGCCTATGCGGTGTTCGAGGTCGCAGACATGCTGATACAGAGTCTATGTTTCCTCGACTTCACCTGGCATCACAACGTTCTTCCGCGACCTCCTCCTCTTGCGGGCCGCCATCGGATCAAATGGCGCGAGTCCATAGTGCTCTCCATCGACCTTCTGGTCGCAAATGTAGAACCACTTCTCCCTCCATCCTTGGATAGACGCAGTGAGATTGATGGAGAAATAGGTGACATTGGAGTCGACGTGGATCCCGCAGCCTCCTATATCATAGACTACTGAACCTGAACCCGTCTAACGTTTGAGCTTGAAGAATTTTTTGAAGAGGCCAAAGTGTGGCCTGATTCCGAGCCAACACTTGCAAAGGGTAATAAAGTAGGCGATGTGGAGGATAGAGTTTGGGGTCAGCTGATGCAGCTGGAGCCCGTAGAAACAAAGTAAACCCCTAACAAACGGATGAAGGGGGAGAGAAAGACCGCGAATGATGAACGCGAGGAACATCACTAGAAACCCGCCAGTAGGACTGGGGATTACCTCATCGCCGGGAACACGGGAGTCATCCTCCGCGGCGGAGAGCGCTCCATCCTGGCACTGGGTGAAAAGCTCTGAAGGCTTGATGATGGATGGGCACCACGACCCATTGGTGACATGAGTCCCTGGGCCCTTCTTCTTCATAGCCGCGGCGATAGCACTGGTACCCATGGTGGCGGTGCTTTTCTTCTTGGCCGCAACAGCGGTAGCCATAGATCTAGTGGTGGAGGATCCCTTCTTCTTGCCCATCTGGCGCTGGCGGTGCGAGCGCAGGAAGTAGCTCGGGAAAATGCGAAGTTGGTCCAACACCACAAAGAAGGTGAGAGCAATGGTGTAGCAAGAAGTAGCGGTGGAGGCTGTGCGCGAGGAGGAAGATGAGAAGTGGAGAAATTACAGCACAAAGGATCTCTATTTAACCTCATCGGTGATGCCATCCAACGGCCAGAAGAAAATCAACTCGACGCGTGGCACAAATAAGTGTCGACACGTGGCAAGGGTAAACCACGAACCATCGCTCCACTCCTCCCATTATGCGCGAGAATTGAGGAGACACAGTTAAACCAGAAGATTACGCATGCCTAGTCAGGTCCAAGTCAGTAAATGGGACCCACTACTCGTCACATCCCATCAAAACCGCTCACGCAGGCAATTGAGGTCATCTCATCGTCAGCAATGACGTCATTAACTCCAGCAGGAGCACATTTTGACTACACTAGTCCTTACTCGAGTCTTCGACTCGACTAAGCACTCGGGGCTGCTCCTAACAGGAGCGCTGGCCGTGCACCCGAAGAACTTTGTAAAGATATCCAACCATTATGAAAACCCTTCCCTCGAATCAACGATTCGATTGTGGACTTTGGGTTACTCCCATAGGGAGCGCAGAAAGCACATTCAACTGAAACAAGCAAAAGACGACAGCAGTCGCAAAATAATTATAGTCCCCACTCGAGTCTACGACTCGAATAGGCACTCGGGGGGCTACTCCCATAGGGAGCGCTGGCCACGCACCCTATGATTTTTCTCATACGTAACTGTGTGCTGACTACGTCCACACTGAAAGCTTCGGTGACACCGCCTCATATTTTCCCTACAAAGAGAATATGTCTCCTGGGTCACCCGAATCATCTCCACGATGACAAAATTCGGATGTCGCGCTTACAGCATGAAGATAAGACCTGAAAAAGGCCTGGCAACGCACCTGCTGCGCTCTACCAGAAACAATCCGTGCCTATAGGTACGATGAATAAGCCTCGACAGACGCGTCGAGTGCTGACACTTATACACTAGGATTCGACTCTATAAGACCTCCGCGGCCTGAGTCGAATTACGCCAGCACTTTTCCGAATTCGAGTCCGGGGACTCGAGTTTGAGTAGATTGCGTTGTTTTGCCCTAAGGCAATTAACTGATCTCGATACATCGGATAAATCAGGCACGTATATCAACAAATCCCTATGATACAAATCAGAACGCTCAAAAATATGCTCAGTTATGCACTCGAAAGACTTCATAAGTCTCCGCTCGAATCTGCGATTCAACCGGACACTCGGGGGCTACTAACATGGGCATACCTTACAAGTACTCGAGCTTGGCATATATGGTCCAATCTGGCAGAAGCCCACAACGTTACCAGGGCCCTATCAAAGATTCGGGTGACCTAAGGAGACTCCGACTGCTTGCGGCACAAGGCGAGCTTAAGATAGAGAGTTTAAAAGGAACAAACCCTAACTTGTAACTGACTTGGCCTGCTACCCGAGACCTAGCTTATCTATATAAAGGCTAGGAGGGGGCAGCGAGGAGGACAATCACAACCCTAGTTTCCACAACCTCGCCAGATCGCATCTGCGCACCCCCTGTAACTTTCGACTCCCTCGATAATTCCAAGAGAAAACAAGCAGGAGTAGGGTCCTCTATGAGGCCTGAACCTGGGTATACCTTGCGTTCCTATGTGCTTGTTTGCTAGCCGATTGATGCCTCCAGCGCTCCCTCCTTCTCCAAAACCCAAGTCCATAACAATGGGCATTTATGAGTTTAACCCTCATCACTCAGTGATTTCATTGACGACGTCATCTCCAACCTTGCTAAAGCCGCTGCACCGCCGACTCTCCCTCGAACCTCTCCAAATTTTTGTACAAACAATACGCCATCGCATCCGGGAGGATTGTGGGCGACGGCGAATCTATATAGAACCGTTGGGGGTTGGAGGAGAGGGGTGGTGGTCTAGAAGGAGTGATCTAGTGGGCGAGATGGCGAGGAAAATGTGTGAACCACGCGGTGGAGAGGATCCCAAATGCGGCCAGGTGGCATCAGTGAGTGGGGATAAACTAAACGAATATGGGGAAGATGGGATGGCTCTTTAAAAGTGGTTTTTTATATTCTTCTATTGTAGGAAGTAGCTACATCAAGGACGCCAGCTAGCGTGATATACTAGCACGCCGATGTGCACTAAATTAACCATGTCACCTCCTAGCGCAGTATAGTCTCATCACGTTAGTTTGACTACACACATTATTTATTTACAGCTTATATTTGCATAGTATTACTCTACCTCCATCCCAAGGAATAAGGCATCCTCATTTTGCATTTTTTTCTTGACCAAGATTTACTCTAAATATATAAAGAATGTTGGTATAAAATTAGCATTATTGGAAAGTGTGTTTCAATATGAATCCAACGATACTAAATTTACACAATGTTATCAAGTTTAGTTACTCTATTTATTCGGTCAAATTTTACACAATGTAATCAAATATGTATCTTCTCGGCACCCCCGTGCACACATGCTAGTTGATCTCTCCGTCGCTCGCAGTGTGGCGCTCAGTACTTTTTCCATGGTTAGGGTTCTGAGCAGGATCACGTGAAAGTCTAGCTTCTAGTTCATTTTGAGGTTCTATAGGAGTACTTCAAAATGAACTAGAAGCAGGACTTTCGTAGGATACCACTTTCAACTCTAGCCATGGTACAACGGCTCTGTGTCTATCTATCGTGTGTTTTCCAACTACGTCGCGTTGGTGTGCATAGGAAGAAACCACTTTGGGCCTTGGGTTGGGGCGACGGAAAAAGAAGTAGCGAATCAAACTTTTTGGGTTTTGATTTTTTTACTTGCTTCCGAAACATCGACATGGAAAGTTATTTCAAAGATCGACACTCGCAATACTGAAGAAGGGATAGTGTACTTGATATATATATATATATATATATATATATATATATACGTCTCATCGCATTCGATGCACTTCATCAGCAAGATTTGGAAAAAGTAAGCACCATGCTTGCACAAAGATTGAGAAGCAATGATTTTGCATGCTTGCCTTGCTCTTACTCACACTCTTGCTTAGAAGCTTTGGACTCTCTTTTGCATTGGTATCTTTCCCTTTTTCTTTTGCTTAAAAGCTTTTATCTCTTTTTGATGTATCTCTTTTCTTTCTATGCTACAAAGTCAACTTTTGCTATTGCCTCTACACCATGACTATGCAAGAGCATGCCAACAATGCTTCGGCAGACACAAGATGAGCTAATCTTGATAGGTTAGGTAAACCACAAAGTAAGAAAGGGGGTTAACAAAGGTGGTGCAAGTTATACCTTGTGGTGATGACGAACTTGCAACCGTTGGTGGAGGGATGGTTTGGGTTCCGCGGTGTCGATGTCGAGCACGAGGGATTGTTGTGGAAGCTTTGTTAGATGACAGACATGCAAAACACAAACACACAAAGGAAATCAGTCAAAAAGGAAAAGAGGCAAAAAAATTGTTAGGGCCGGAGATTCCAGTGTAAGGGGGCATAGACTTCAGGGTGGGCCAGAGACTCCTGTCTCGCTGCAGCGGAGATTCTGGTGTCAGAGCAGAACGATAAACTGCCCTTGTTCTTGAGCGAAAATTGGGCCCTTCAAACCTTAAATCTAGAAATTTTTGACCAAATTGGGTTGGGAAACACAGGAAATGGTAGAACAAGTCCAAAGTCAAGTTTCTTATGGATCAAAACCACAATAAACTCACCAAAATGAGAGATCGAACCAAAAGCAATTTGGGGCAATATGTTTGGTATTTTTAAATTTATGGTGGAAGTCAATGAGTGAAGTCAAATCTGTGGCAACCAAAAGCTCTTGATACCAGTTTGTTAGGGTTGACCCCTTAGGGTGGCCCGATCTTCAGGGATTTGAGGCGGGGAGTGGGGAAAACACGATGAACACAACTCTAATGCAAGGTAAAGATACAAACACATGCCAAAACACACACTACTCTATTTAATCCCATTGGTTCGGACAACCAATCCAATGGAATCCTCGGCGAGAGACCTTGCGGTAGAATCACCAAAGGAGAGATCAACAAGTAGATGATAGAATCCAAATCAAGGAGAGAGTAGCAACCAATTAGAATCCCAAAGGGGAGATACCAAGCACTACTAGAATCCTTGACAAGGAGAGACCAAACACTTGAGCAGGGTCTTGACAACTTGGAGAAGGGCACTAACTCCAAGGCCTTGTACAACTCATAGATAAACTATTGAGAGGGTGTTCCCATCTAGGGATAGGCACATGCCATAATTCATCATCATCTCTAGGGTTTCAAGGAGGGAGTGGGGGCATATATATAAGCCAACCATGAGCTAGGGACAAAATAGGCATAAATAGGAAGTCCTGGGCGTTACATGGGATAGTCCCAACTTCAAGGCGTGCAGGCCTGCTCACTTATGGCGGAGACTCCGCTGTCGGGCGGGCGGAGACTCTAGTTCTGGCGGCGAAGACTCCGGTGTCGTCGGGAAGACTCGGACAGGCGAGACTCGATTATGGCGTGGCTGGGCAGGCTCCAGATGCTTGCAGGGGTAGGTGGGTCTAGGCATGGGTGGAGACTCCGGGTCGGGTCGGAGACTCCGGTTCAGGGTCGGAGAGTCCGCACCGACACCAGAACCTTGCAGACGTAGGTCGGTCACTGTAACATCCCAGCATTAGATCTTAGAAATAAGATGAGATGAGATGTGTGCATTGCATTCATGCATAGAAAATTTGGATAATTTTCGCGCTTTTAAATAAAACTTGTCAAAGTGATTGAAACTTCTCTTAACTTGGTGGAACTGAAGTAGATCATCAAGTTGATTGCGATAAGTTTCAATATGACCTTTGCTAAAACCTTATCTTTGGGTAATATAATTTGATCTAAGGGTAGATCAAATGTGATAAACCTAAACCACAACACATTACTTAAGCATGAATACTTAATATTGTAAGGATTGTATCAAGGTATTATCTACAACAAACCCTGAATACCAAGTTAAGTATATAACTCCAAGAAAAGAAACTCAATAACTAAACCTTGATACACTGGCTTGCTATAGATGTTCCTACCATGGGTTCATGGTAGTTCTTAAACATTAACTCTTATCACAAATAGAGTAGAAAAGGAAGTCAAGCCAAGACCATCCAGCACATACCCTTAATATCATATTAAGAGATGACATTCCTATTTAACCAAGTCCTAGTGTCAATTGATCATCAATGTTGAGTAATAAATTCTTGACCTAGCACTTATTGACTCTTAGCTTTGACCTATTATATTGACCTTCCAAAGACCTTAAGTAAATTAATAAGAAGGAGGAGCTAGTTATGGTAAAGAGTGACACCATCAATGGAATGTGATTGTTAGTGGAGATCAAACCATTTGATGTTGGAGGGGTTAACTCATTCATGATTTAACTAGAAGGAGTATCTAAACCTAAGAATTAACTAATACTTGAGAAGTTATAAGAAATCTAGTAGTGTTTGGAGTATCAAGTAATAATCTTGTTAAGCTAAGTAGGCATAAACCAAAGTAAGTTTCCTTAACAAGATAGACCCTATAAAGAGACTAATACAAGTCTACTACTTAGTGATAATAGACCTTGATCAGGCAGTTAGAATCCTAAGCTTAGTGTGATCAAAGGATGGTGGTCATTATTCTCAAGTAACTTGAGAATGGAATACTAGTTGTTGAAGAAGAGTGGTCAGAATACCAAATCAGGCAAACCCTAGTAAGCTGTCTAATCTAGCTTGAGCTTGAGTAGTCAAGCTAGTGTGTGATGAATTGGAATAGGAGTTGTATGGAGTAGTTTTAGGCATAGTATTTTGACCAAGCTAATATAAGAACAACCTTGTATTATGGGAGTAACACCCTACCCATTTCAGAGGATTGATATCACATGTGATATAGAGAGAATTGTAATCTTGCAAGCCTTGGAAGTAGTTGCAAGATGGATATAAAGGAGGTAATGGAGGGAATTAGAAATAGCTACATGTATAGATTCATTAGTAGTAGCTAAGAATTGGAAGTTTTATGCTAGAGAAGAATGAAGGAGGAATATTGTTGAAGTGGAATGACCATGTCATCATATGATGATGGATATGGTGAAGCCAGATGATAAGTTCATCTAGGCAGAGGAGATCTTAGTGAATCAGATGAGATATTTAAATAGAGTATATTTAGGAAAGGAATTCCTTAACTATGACCAAATTTAGTGAAGAATTGAGATTAGGAGTTCTTGAGAAACCTTTAATAAGTCAAGCCATGAACATAACCATGTTTACTTCAATGTTCATAACCCTAGAATAAAGTTGGAAGTGGAACCCTTTCCTATTTCTAGACAGCCATTGGAAAGGTATCCCTTAGTCAAATAAAACGTCCAAGAGATAATTAGAATACAAGCTAAGGGTGTACTGATGAGAGCCTTGTCCACCTTATTATCTTAAACCCTAATAGAAACCCAGTCTCATGGAATCATCAAGACCACATTAAGAAGTAATCTTCATAGCTCACTCTAAGTTGAGATATCATTCAGGGTTATAGTTTTAGGATCAATCCTTAAATCTTGATCCCTAGCAACATTCACTAATAAACTTGAGGGTAGTGTATCCTCTAGGGTCCATAGTGAGTGCGATATTAGAAACCCTAAATAAATGTTGCTGGGCATTGAGATCACTTGTGACACCTCAAGGATAATGGTTGTTCACCATTATATAATAAACTTCTATCAAAACATTAACCACACTTAAGAAAGTAGTGAACAACTAGTTCTAGAAGTGATCCATGCTTACTTTGAGAATAAGTAGAATGGCTATGAAGAAATTGTAATGGAATTTGAATAAAGAAAATTCCAAGCTTTAAGAACCCTAGGATTTAAACCAACTTATAATATGGTTGTTAAAAGAGGTTAAGTATGCATATGTTCCATGTCTACCATTCACCATCTTAAATCATTACCATAATAATTATCATGGTGTAAACAAAATTATTTTTATATAAAAAATAAAGCCCTAAAACCTTAATTCCTATTAATATTTTCTAATGAAAATTACCCTTCATATAGTTATGAATATTTTTATACACAATAAGAAATGAAGAGGATATGGTTATAATTTCTTTATACAATAATATTCTCCAGGACATACAAATATTCTAGATATTTTAAACCTTAAGAAATAGAGATTTAAAATGGTTTTGTAAAAAACAGAAATTAGAAACAGAATAAAGAAAAGGAAAAGAACCGCGAGTAGCCTCGACCCACGACCCGAAACCATTTGCTAACCATCGCCCGCGTGCGAACCCCGTAAAGTTCCGCTCACTTTGCTGCAGCCCACAAGGCCCATTAGAAGCCCAAGCACCAAGTTATTAGAGGCTCACAGGTGGGACCAAAGTAGGATCACAGGTTGAGACAGAAGTTTTGCGAGGGGGTTTTCTGCAAAAACTGTGTTGTCTTCTACCTCCCGACTTCACAAGAAGCTCACTAGAGGACTCGCCGCCACCCGATGCCGTCGTTAGCAGAGCGCCGTGATGCCTGCTACCATCACCTGGGAAGGATAAGAATGCCATGGAGATCTCTATCTCATATCTCATCCTCATCCATTCAACCCCTACCTCACTCTCTCTGAAGCTCTCTCTCACCCTGTACATGAACCGAGACCCTAGCCCTGTCGGAGCCGCTCGTCATTGATGACTGCAAGTTCGCAGATCGTTTGTAGCTAGTTTTGAAATAAAGATATCGATCCCACAGGAGAATATCATTTTGCGGCCCGAAAGTTGGGGTGCCCAGGCAACGCGGTACCCAAGTTGCCTGTAATCAGTTGCGATGACTATAGTTGGTGTGCCAAATACTCAGAGGGTCTTTTCAGCACGAATTCAACTTTATGTTTCAATACAAAATATCAGGCTAATGGCCATCAAGTTGGACCCCCTGTCAGTTCTCGCCGTTATGTCGCTCCCATTGCTTAGGTGTCAATTAGGCTTGCAGCATTGGCGCCTACATCCATTATGCGTATTCTTCTTCTTCCTCGGAGCGGCAATCTATGGGGCGTCGCAGCCATGGCGCAGAGCTGGGACGTGGACGAACCTGCTCGGCCCCGCTCTCCTCCCTGTAGGCTTGCAACATTGGCGCCTGCATCCATTACGCGTCTTCTTCTTTCCCGGAGCGGCAATCTGTGGTCTCGGCCATGGCGCAGAGCTGGGACGTGATGAACCTGCTCGGCCCTGCTCTCCTTCCCATCCCGAGTCGGACCTCGCCCTCACCATGGACGCACCCATGGCACAGTGCAGGGACAAGAATTGGTTCACGGTGAGATCTGTCACCATGTCGACCATGCTCGGTTCTGTTTTCCTCCTCCAGAATCTGAGCTCGCCGTCACCATGGTTGCACCCGCAGCAATTCTGCCACCTCTATTGAGGTCTCTATGGTAGCTCAAGTTCTGCCATGTTGGACCTGTAAGCGAATTCGGAGCTGGGCGGCGGCAACCTGTTGTTGAACCTGTAAGGAATTTACTAAAGACTGCGTGCCGCTCCAAGGTCTTCGGCTGATGCCTTCGGCTTCTGCCAATGTCCATCGCCGATGTGAGATCATTTAGTTACTTCAACACAAAATTTTGACCAATTTAACTTGTTGATGTATTCCTTGACAATTATAATATAATCGAGCACTAGAAATATTTTGTAGTGTGCATGAGCATCATCAGTAATATAATTGAACACTAGAAATTTTAAGGCACTCCATATAAAGGAGTAGATTAATATAGAAGGTTCACTAGAGACACCACATATATATTGTCTTACATGCCACACACAGGTAATAATTAACTAAAACAAAATAAAAGCAGGGCAGCAATAGGAGGCCGGGACACAAAGACGCCTAGCAGGGCAGGGGCATTAGCAGGAGCTAGAGACAACCTAGTCGATGGGATACATGCCCGTCCTGACATAATCCCGGAGAAATTTGCCGAAGGCTGCATGCCACGCCAAGGTAATCGGCCTATGGCTACTGCCTTCGCCTCTAGCAACGCCCACTGTATGCTGGATGATGTTGTCGAGGTCCACATTGATTGCTCTGCCACAAAATGGGCAAAACAGTCTCCCCCTACGGTAGAAACAGATTAGCCCACACCATAACCGCCTCAGCACATAGCGGCTCTTGTTGTCCCTGGATTCCTTGCTATCGTCCACTTCATCATCATCCTCCTATGGATTTTTAAGAACATAACTTAGAACTCATACATATGATTGAATTGTATTACGACTCAAGAATTAACAACATGTACATGTAAGACAATATATACATGGATATCAAAGAGAAAGCATCTCAGCAATAGTTTGATCAGTTCATATATCATTTCATCTCAACACAATGACAATTAATTGCATCAGAGTGTATGTAGAATAAATCTATGGGCCTCATAAGTTTCTTCAGGGATGGAGTGGCAACCCAAGTAACAATTGTACAACCTATAATGTTCTTGTACATCGCCCTAGGTTCGCTAACTCATCCCTGAAAAAATTTGACACCAATGTGTCTGCCTTTCTTTGGGGCCAAATTTGAATCATTGGCCACAATAATAAATTGAAATGTAATCATACAAAACAATATTCAGGGATATACATAGTCAGGTACAAAAAAAGCCTAAATATTGAAATTATAAATAAAAAACCAAACAATTAATCTTCAGGTACATGTTAAAAATACTTATGATCAAAACCATTCATATACATATGCATCATACGAATCATTCAAAGATTAGAAACAATTCAAGGATCATATATGTAGTTCCATATGAGAATAAATCAAGGGCCTCATAATTTGTTTCAGAGATGGAGTTGGAGAACCAAAGTACCAACAACACAACCTATATTGTTTGTGTGCATTATTGCCTCAGGTTCACCAACCCATCCCTAAAACACGACACCATCATACGTGTCTCCCCTTGAACACTTTTGGGGCAAATTTCAATCATCGGCCTCGGTGACAAACTGAAATGTAATTCTTATACACTATGAATGCATGGGATAGATAATTCAAATATCATAGTTCTATGAATGTAGAATAAAGATTATAGCCTCATAAGTTTCTTCAGGGATGGCATAAGCGAACCAAGTAACAATTACACAACTTATATTGATCTTGTACATGGCCCCAGGTTTGCTAACTCATCCCTGAAAAAATCTGACACCAATGTGTCTGCCTCTCTTTGGGGCAAATTTGAATCAATGGCCACAATAAGAAATTGAAATGTAATCATACAAAACAATATTCAGGGATATACATATGCATCACACGACGCATTCATAGATCAGAAACAATACAAAGATTATATATATAGGTTCCATATGAGAAAAAAATTAGGGCCTCATTTTTTCAGATATGGAGTCGGAGAACCAAAATACCAATAGCACAACCTATATTGTTTATGTGCATTGCTGCCTCAGGTTCACTAACCATCCCTAAGAAAATGACACCATCAGATGCCCTTGCACTATTTTGGGGCAAAATTGAATCATTGGGCTCAGTAAGGAATAGAAATGTAATGTTATAGGCATGTTGTGTATTGAAATCAACACTCAACTAGCAAACTCAACTAGATGGAAGATGAGCAGATTGGGGTTTTGTGACTAGACGGATTGGGGTTTTGTGACTAGATGGCAGATGCATCAATCGACCGATCGAACCATATATATACTACCCTACTTCAAGAGCAAAAGAATCTGTACACGATTGAGCAAATCCTATGTATGAACAGTGAAATTTGTGGCTGCGACTAGAGAAGCGAGCAATGTAGTACCTCAGACTCCTCATCAGGGACCTCCTCGAACTCGTCATTCTCCGCGATTGCGTCGAAGATTTCTTGGACGGTGATGGGGTCGTTGATGTAGAGCACTGGATTGCCTCCTCCTGCCGCCTGCCCCCATCCAGATCTACCGCTGGCACCACAACATTGTTGGCCACGATGTTGTCGGCCACCTGCTGCTCGGCGGCAATGGCTACTGGTTGGACGGATGAGCTCGAACCCACGACAGCGGCGGCGGTGACGGCGTTAGCCGGAGAAGACGCCTCACCGCTTGGCGGCCGATCCATCCATTGCGCCTTCAACTGGCTTCACCTCCGGCTCGTCTCCATGCATACGCTTCATGGCGCACCTAGGGAAGGTGGTAGTGCAAGCGAGGGAGCTTCAGCGCACGCGGTAGGTGCAGATTGGGGTTTTGGGACTAGACAGATTGGGGGGAAATGACACAAGCACATGGAAGAAGAAGGTCGAGCGGGTTTATAAACACCAGACCGTTCGTAGTCCTTGAGCGGACACGTGTGGTGGGCAGGGGCTACCACGATCTTCACCTTTTTTTGGGTTCCCTTTTTTTTGAAACAACCACGATCTCCATTTTAGAGCTGCATTGAAAACATGCTCATAGCAAACCTCGATTCCACTGCATGCAAGTGGCGCGGAACCAATTTCTAGCAATATTAGATCTACTCGAGGGGGGCCCTTGACTCATGGAAGTTACTTGCGGTAGGGCCCAGTTGGAAGTGAGATTGAGAGCGCTGTGTAAAAATGGGATATGTCTTATTAAAATCAAGTGGCAATAAATTGCAGCGTCCCGTCGACAACCGTGCACTCGATGACCCCGTCGCCCTGTGCATGTGTTGTAGTAGCAGTAGTAGCCTTTGCAGACTAGATTAAACGTGACATGACCACTCGACGATTTTTTCCATGGACGACATTGTGTTCCTTCTTGTAGAGGGAGACATCCATGCCATCTCACGCTGAGGGAGACGTCCGTGCTGTCTCACGCTGTACTATGAAGGGCACGACGAGTGCAACGATCATCGTTGGATCACACAGGATCAACGGTTGGTGCGCACGATCCGCGTGACAACTGTGACAACCAATCAGGCCGTAGTAGATAGAGTGAGCACAGGTTTAGGCTTCTACGAGAGAGAGAGAGAGAGGGAGAGAGAGAGAGAGAGAGAGGAAGGGCAAAACTGAGTAGTATCAAAAAACCAAGGGCAAAACTGAGTAGTATAAAAGTCGAAAGTGAGTGTATTGTACAATGAAATACATCATGGCATACATCAAATTATTCCAAGATAGATCCACTAGAGTTTATTACATGTGTGTTCTTCTCATGAACCACATATGGATCAGCCAGAGTCATTGCATGTGTGTTCTTCTCATGAACCACACATGGATCCACCAGTGTCATTGCATGTCTATTCTTTTCATGAACCACAGCTAGCGTCATTGCATGTCTGTTCTTTCCACAAACCACATATAGATCCACCAGTGTCATTGGATGTGTGTTCTTTTCATGAACCACACCCAGTGTCATTGCATGTGTTTTCTTTTCATGAACCACATCAAGAGTCATTGCAAGCCTGTTCTTCTCACAAACCACACATGGATCCACTAGTGTCATTGCATGTCTGTTCTTTTCATGAACCACAGCTAGAGTCATTGCATGTGTGTTCTTTTCACAAACCACATAAGGATCCACTAGTATCATTGGATGTGTGTTCTTTTCATAAACCACAGCTAGAGTCATTGCATGCCTGTTCTTCCCACAAACCACACATGGATCCACCAGTGTCATTGCATGTCTGTTCTTTTCATGAACCACGGCTAGTCATTGCATGTCTATTCTTTCCACAAACCACATAAGGATCTACCAGTGTCATTGGATGTGTGTTCTTTTCATGAACCACACCCAGTGTCATTACATGTGTGTTCATCTCACAAACCACACATGGATCCACCAGTGTCATTGCATGTCTGCTCTTCTCATGAACCACACCAGTGTCATTGCATGTTTGTTCTTTCCACAAACCACACATGGATCCACCAGGGTGATTGCATGTGTGTTCTTTTCATGATCCACAACTAGAGTCATTGCATGTCTGTTCTTTCCACAAACCACATAAGGATACAACATTGTCATTGGATGTGTTTTCTTTTCATGAACCACAACCAGAGTCATTGCATGTGTGTTTTTCTCACAAACCACACATGGATCCACCAGTGTCATTGCATGTCTGTTCTTTTCATGAACCATAGCTAGAGTCATTGCATGTCTGTTCTTTCCACAAACCACATAAGGATCCACCATTGTCATGGGATGTGTGTTCTTTTCATGAACCACACCTAGTGTCATTGCATGTGTGTTCTTATCACAAACCACACATGGATCCACTAGTGTCATTACATGTCTGCTCTTTTCATGAACCACACCAGTGTCATTGCATGTCTGATCTTTCCACAAAGCACACATGGATCCACCAGGGTGATTGCATGTGTGTTCATTTTCATGAACCACAACTAGACACATTGCATGTCTGTTCTTTCCAAAAACCACATAAGGATACACCATTGCCATTGGATGTGTTTTCTTTTCAAGAACCACAGCCAGAGTCATTGCATGTGTGTTTTCTCACAAACTACACATCGATCCACCAGTGTCATTGCATGTCTGTTCTTTTCATGACCCACAACTAGAGTCATTGCATGTCTGTTCTTCTCACAAACCACATATGGATCCACCAATGTCACTGGATGTGTGTTCTTTTCACGAACCACAACCAATGTCATTGCATGTGTGTTCTTTTCACAAATCACACATGGATCCACCAGTGTCATTAAATGTCTATTCTTTTCATTAACCACACCCAGTGTCATTGCATGTCTGTTCTTTCCACAAACCACATAATGATCCACCAGTGTCATTGGATGTGTGTTCTTTACATGAATCACACCTAGTGTCATTGCATGTCTGTTCTTTCCACAAACCACATATGGATCCACCAGTGTCATTGGATGTGTGTTCTTTTCATGAACCACACCCAGAGTCATTGCAAGTGTGTTCTTTTCACAAACCACATAAGGATCCACCAGTGTCATTGGATGTGTGTTCTTTTCATTAAACACACCTAGTGTCATTGCTTGTGTGTTATTCTTTTCACAAACCACAGCTAGAATCAGTGCATGTATGTTCTTTCCACAAACCACATATGGATCCACCAGTGTCACTGGATGTGTGTTCTTTTCACAAACCACAGCTAGAGTCATTGCATGTCTGGTCTTTTCACAAACCACAACTAGAGTTATTGCATGTCTGTTCTTTCCACAAACCACATATGGATCCACCAGTGTCTTTGGATGTGTGTTCTTTTCATTAACCACGTCTAGAGTCATTGCATGTGTGTTCTTTCCACAAACCAAATAAGGATCCACCAGTGTCATTTGATGTTTGTTCTTTTCATGAACCACACCCAATGTCATTACATGTGTGCTCTTCTCACAAACCACACATGGATCCACCAGTGTCATTGCATTACGCTCTTTTTATGAACCACTAGTCATTGCATGTTTGTTCTTTCCACAAACCACACATGGATCCACCAGTGTCATTGCATGTGTGTTCTTTTCATGAACCACACCCAGTGTCATTGCATGTGTTTTCTTTTCATGAACCACTGCCAGAGTCATTGCATGTCTGTTCTTCCCACAAACCACACATGGATCCACCAGTGTCATTGCATGTCTGTTCTTCTCATGAACCACAGCAAGTCGTTGCATGTCTGTTCTTTCCACAAACCACACATGGATCCACCAGTGTCATTGCATGTGTGTTCTTTTCATGAACCACACCGAGTGTCATTGCATGTATTTTCTTTTCATGAACCACAGCTAGAGTCATTGGATGTACATTCTTCCAAGAAACCACACATGGATCCACCAGTGTCATTTCATGTCTATTCTTTCCATGAACCACTGCTAGAGTGATTGCATGTCTGTTCTTTCCACAAACCACACATGGATCCACTAGTATCATTGGATGTGTGTTCTTTTCATGAACCACGGCCAGAGTCATCGCATGTATGTTCTTTGCACAAACCAAACATGGATCCACCAGTGTCATTGCATGTGTGTTCTTTTCATGAACCCCACCCAGTGTCATTGCATTTGCTTTCTTTTCATGAACCACAACCAGAGTCATTGCATGCCTGTTCTTTTCATGAACCACAGCTAGAGTCATTGCATGTCTGTTCTTTCCACAAACCACATATGGATCCACCAGTGTCATTGGATGTGTGTTCTTTTCATGAACCACAGCCAGAGTCATTGCATGTGTTCTTCTCACAAACCACACATGGATCCACCAATGTCATTGCATGTCTGTTCTTATCATGAACCACAGCTAGAGTCATTGCATGTTTGTTCTTCTCGCAAACCACATAAGGATACACCAGTGTCACTGGATGTGTGTTCTTTTCATGAACCACACCTAGTGTCGTTGCATGTGTGTTCTTCTCACAAACCACACATGGATCCACCAGTGTCATTGCATGTCTGTTTTTTCACAAACCACAGCTAGAGTCATTGCATGTGCGTTCTTTTCACAAACCACATAAGGATACACTAGTGTCATTGGATGTGTGTTCTTTTCATGAACCACACCCAGTGTCATTGCATGTGTGTTCATCTCACAAACCACACATGGATCCACCAGTGTCATTGCATGTCTGCTCTTTTCATGAACCACACCAGTGTCATTGCATGTTTGTTCTTTCCACAAACCACACATGGATCCACCAGGGTGATTGCATGTGTGTTCTTTTCATGAACCACAACTAGAGTCATTGCATGTCTGTTCTTTCCACAAACCACATAAGGATACAACATTGTCATTGGATGTGTTTTCTTTTCATGAACCACAACCAGAGTCATTGCATGTGTGTTTTTCTCACAAACCACACATGGATCCACCAGTGTCATTCCATGTCTGTTCTTTTCATGAACCATAGCTAGAGTCATTGCATGTTTGTTCTTCACCCAAACCACATAAGGATCCACCAGTGTCATGGGATGTGTGTTCTTTTCATGAACCACACCTAGTGTCATTGCATGTGTGTTCTTATCACAAACCACACATGGACCCACTAGTGTCATTACATGTCTGCTCTTTTCATGAACCACACCAGTGTCATTGCATGTATGATCTTTCCACAAAGCACACATGGATCCACTAGGGTGATTGCTTGTGTGTTCATTTTCATGAACCACAACTAGACACATTGCATGTCTGTTCTTTCCACAAACCACATAAGGATACACCATTGTCATTGGATGTGTTTTCTTTTCAAGAACCACAGCCAGAGTCATTGCATGTGTGTTTTCTCACAAACCACACATCGATCCACCAGTGCCATTGCATGTTTGTTCTTTTCATGAACCACAACTAGAGTCATTGCATGTCTGTTCTTCTCACAAACCACATATGGATCCACCAATGTCACTGGATGTGTGTTCTTTTCATGAACCACAACCAATGTCATTGCATGTGTGTTCTTTTCATGAACCACACCCAGTGTCATTGCATGTGCTTTCTTTTCATGAACCACAACCAGAGTCATTGCATGCCTGTTCATTTCATGAACCACAGCTAGAGTCATTGCATGTCTGTTCTTTCCACAAACCACCTATGGATCCACCAGTGTCATTGGATGTGTTATCTTTTCATGAACCACAACCAGAGTCATTGCATGTGTTCTTCTCACAAACCACACATGGATCCACCAATGTCATTGCATGTCTGTTATTATCATGAACCACAGCTAGAGTCATTGCATGTTTGTTCTTCTCGCAAACCACATAAGGATACACCGGTGTCACTGGATGTGTGTTCTTTTCATGAACCACACCTAGTGTCATTGCATGTGTGTTCTTCTCACAAACCACACATGGATCCACCAGTGTCATTGCATGTCTGTTTTTTCACAAACCACAGCTAGAATCATTGCATGTCTATTCTTTCCACAAACCACATATGGATCCACCAGGGCCACTAGATGTGTGTTCTTTTCACAAACCACAGCTAGAGTCATTGCATGTCTGTTCTTTTCACAAACCACAGCTAGAGTCATTGCATGTCTGTTCTTTCCACAAACCACATATGGATCCACCAGGGTCATTGGATGTGTGTTCTTTTCATGAACCATAGCTAGAGTCATTGCATGTGTGTTCTTTTCACAAACCAAATAAGGATCCACCAGTGTCATTTGATGTGTGTTCTTTTCATGAACCACACCCAGTGTCATTGCATGTGTGTTCTTATCACAAACTTGGATCCACCAGTGTCATTGCATGTCTGCTCTTTTCATTAACCATAGCTAGAGTCATTGCATGTCTGTTCTTTCCACAAACCACACATGGATCCACCAGTGTCATTGCATGTGTGTTCTTTTCATTAACCACACCCAGTGTCATTGCATGTGTTTTGTTTTCATGAACCAAAGCTAGAGTCATTGCATGTCTGTTCTTCCCACAAACTACACATGGATCCACCAGTGTCATTGCATGTCTGTTCTTTTCATGAACCACTGCTAGAGACATTACATGTATGTTCTTTCCACAAACCACACATGGATCCTCTAGTGTCATTGGATGTGTGTTCTTTTCATGAACCACACCCAGTGTCATTGCATCTGTGTTCTTTTCATGAACCACAGCCAGAGTCATTGCATGCCTATTCATCCCACAAACCACACATGGATCCACCAGTGTCATTGCATGTCTGTTCTTTTCATGAACCACAGCTAGAGTCATTGCATGTGTGTTCTTTTCACAAACCACATAAGGAACCACCAGTGTCATTGGATGTGTGCTATTTTCATGAACCACACCTAGTGTCATTGCATGTGTGTTCTTCTCACAAACCACACATGGATCCACCAGTGTCATTGCATGTCTGCTCTTTTCATGAACCACACCAGTGTCATTGCATGTCTGTTGTTTCCACAAACCACACATGGATCCATCATGGTGATTGCGTGTGTGTTCTTTTCATGAACCCCAACTAGAGTCATTGCATGTCTATTCTTTCCACAAACCACATAAGGATACACCATTGTCATTGGATGTGTTTTCTTTCCATGAACCACAGCTAGAGTCATTGCATGTGTGTTTTTCTCACAAACCACACAAGGATCCACCAGTGTCATTGCATGTCTGTTCTTTTCATGAACCACAGCTAGAGTCATTGCATGTCTGTTCTTCTGACAAACCACATATGGATGCACCAAAGTCACTGGATCTGTGTTCTTTTCCTGAACCACAACCAATGTCATTGCATGTGTGTTCTTCTCACACACCACACATGGATCCACCAATGTCATTGCATGTCTATTCTTTTCATTACCCACACCCAGTGTCATTGCATGCCTATTCTTTCCACAAACCACATAAGGATCCACCAGTGTCATTGGATGTGTATTCTTTTCATGAAACACCCAGTGTCATTGCATGTCTGTTCTTTCCACAAACCACATATGGATCCACCAGTTTCATTGGATGTGTTTTCTTTTCATGAACCACACCCAGAGTCATTGCATGTGTGTTCTTTTCACAAACCACATAAGGATCCACTAGTGTCATTGGATGTGTGTTCTTTTCATGAAACACACCTAGTGTCATTGCATGTGTGTTCTTCTCACAAACCACACATGGTTCCACCAGTGTCATTGCATGTCTGGTCTTTTCACAAACCACAGCTAGAGTCAGTGCATGTCTGTTCTTTCCACAAACCACATATGGATCCACCAGTGTCACTGGATGTGTGTTCTTTTCACAAACCACAGCTAGAGTCATTGCATGTGTGTTCTTTTCACAAATCACACATGGATCCACCAGTGTCATTAAATGTCTATTCTTTTCATTAACCACACCCAGTGTCATTGCATGTCTGTTCTTTCCACAAACCACATAATGATCCACCAGTGTCATTGGATGTGTGTTCTTTACATGAATCACACCTAGTGTCATTGCATGTCTGTTCTTTCCACAAACCACATATGGATCCACCAGTGTCATTGGATGTGTGTTCTTTTCATGAACCACACCCAGAGTCATTGCAAGTGTGTTCTTTTCACAAACCACATAAGGATCCACCAGTGTCATTGGATGTGTGTTCTTTTCATTAAACACACCTAGTGTCATTGCTTGTGTGTTATTCTTTTCACAAACCACAGCTAGAATCAGTGCATGTATGTTCTTTCCACAAACCACATATGGATCCACCAGTGTCACTGGATGTGTGTTCTTTTCACAAACCACAGCTAGAGTCATTGCATGTCTGGTCTTTTCACAAACCACAACTAGAGTTATTGCATGTCTGTTCTTTCCACAAACCACATATGGATCCACCAGTGTCTTTGGATGTGTGTTCTTTTCATTAACCACGTCTAGAGTCATTGCATGTGTGTTCTTTCCACAAACCAAATAAGGATCCACCAGTGTCATTTGATGTTTGTTCTTTTCATGAACCACACCCAATGTCATTACATGTGTGCTCTTCTCACAAACCACACATGGATCCACCAGTGTCATTGCATGTCTGCTCTTTTTATGAACCACAGCTAGTCATTGCATGTTTGTTCTTTCCACAAACCACACATGGATCCACCAGTGTCATTGCATGTGTGTTCTTTTCATGAACCACACCCAGTGTCATTGCATGTGTTTTCTTTTCATGAACCACTGCCAGAGTCATTGCATGTCTGTTCTTCCCACAAACCACACATGGATCCACCAGTGTCATTGCATGTCTGTTCTTCTCATGAACCACAGCAAGTCGTTGCATGTCTGTTCTTTCCACAAACCACACATGGATCCACCAGTGTCATTGCATGTGTGTTCTTTTCATGAACCACACCGAGTGTCATTGCATGTATTTTCTTTTCATGAACCACTGCTAGAGTCATTGGATGTCTGTTCTTCCCAGAAACCACACATGGATCCACCAGTGTCATTTCATGTCTATTCTTTCCATGAACCACTGCTAGAGTGATTGCATGTCTGTTCTTTCCACAAACCACACATGGATCCACTAGTATCATTGGATGTGTGTTCTTTTCATGAACCACGGCCAGAGTCATCGCATGTATGTTCTTTGCACAAACCAAACATGGATCCACCAGTGTCATTGCATGTGTGTTCTTTTCATGAACCCCACCCAGTGTCATTGCATTTGCTTTCTTTTCATGAACCACAACCAGAGTCATTGCATGCCTGTTCTTTTCATGAACCACAGCTAGAGTCATTGCATGTCTGTTCTTTCCACAAACCACATATGGATCCACCAGTGTCATTGGATGTGTGTTCTTTTCATGAACCACAGCCAGAGTCATTGCATGTGTTCTTCTCACAAACCACACATGGATCCACCAATGTCATTGCATGTCTGTTCTTATCATGAACCACAGCTAGAGTCATTGCATGTTTGTTCTTCTCGCAAACCACATAAGGATACACCAGTGTCACTGGATGTGTGTTCTTTTCATGAACCACACCTAGTGTCGTTGCATGTGTGTTCTTCTCACAAACCACACATGGATCCACCAGTGTCATTGCATGTCTGTTTTTTCACAAACCACAGCTAGAGTCATTGCATGTGCGTTCTTTTCACAAACCACATAAGGATACACTAGTGTCATTGGATGTGTGTTCTTTTCATGAACCACACCCAGTGTCATTGCATGTGTGTTCATCTCACAAACCACACATGGATCCACCAGTGTCATTGCATGTCTGCTCTTTTCATGAACCACACCAGTGTCATTGCATGTTTGTTCTTTCCACAAACCACACATGGATCCACCAGGGTGATTGCATGTGTGTTCTTTTCATGAACCACAACTAGAGTCATTGCATGTCTGTTCTTTCCACAAACCACATAAGGATACAACATTGTCATTGGATGTGTTTTCTTTTCATGAACCACAACCAGAGTCATTGCATGTGTGTTTTTCTCACAAACCACACATGGATCCACCAGTGTCATTCCATGTCTGTTCTTTTCATGAACCATAGCTAGAGTCATTGCATGTCTGTTCTTTCCACAAACCACATAAGGATCCACCAGTGTCATGGGATGTGTGTTCTTTTCATGAACCACACCTAGTGTCATTGCATGTGTGTTCTTATCACAAACCACACATGGACCCACTAGTGTCATTACATGTCTGCTCTTTTCATGAACCACACCAGTGTCATTGCATGTATGATCTTTCCACAAAGCACACATGGATCCACTAGGGTGATTGCTTGTGTGTTCATTTTCATGAACCACAACTAGACACATTGCATGTCTGTTCTTTCCACAAACCACATAAGGATACACCATTGTCATTGGATGTGTTTTCTTTTCAAGAACCACAGCCAGAGTCATTGCATGTGTGTTTTCTCACAAACCACACATCGATCCACCAGTGCCATTGCATGTTTGTTCTTTTCATGAACCACAACTAGAGTCATTGCATGTCTGTTCTTCTCACAAACCACATATGGATCCACCAATGTCACTGGATGTGTGTTCTTTTCATGAACCACAACCAATGTCATTGCATGTGTGTTCTTTTCATGAACCACACCCAGTGTCATTGCATGTGCTTTCTTTTCATGAACCACAACCAGAGTCATTGCATGCCTGTTCATTTCATGAACCACAGCTAGAGTCATTGCATGTGCATTCTTTCCACAAACCACCTATGGATCCACCGGTGTCATTGGATGTGTTATCTTTTCATGAACCACAACCAGTCATTGCATGTGTTCTTCTCACAAACCACACATGGATCCACCAATGTCATTGCATGTCTGTTATTATCATGAACCACAGCTAGAGTCATTGCATGTTTGTTCTTCTCGCAAACCACATAAGGATACACCGGTGTCACTGGATGTGTGTTCTTTTCATGAACCACACCTAGTGTCATTGCATGTGTGTTCTTCTCACAAACCACACATGGATCCACCAGTGTCATTGCATGTCTGTTTTTTCACAAACCACAGCTAGAATCATTGCATGTCTATTCTTTCCACAAACCACATATGGATCCACCAGGGCCACTAGATGTGTGTTCTTTTCACAAACCACAGCTAGAGTCATTGCATGTCTGTTCTTTTCACAAACCACAGCTAGAGTCATTGCATGTCTGTTCTTTCCACAAACCACATATGGATCCACCAGGGTCATTGGATGTGTGTTCTTTTCATGAACCATAGCTAGAGTCATTGCATGTGTGTTCTTTTCACAAACCAAATAAGGATCCACCAGTGTCATTTGATGTGTGTTCTTTTCATGAACCACACCCAGTGTCATTGCATGTGTGTTCTTATCACAAACTTGGATCCACCAGTGTCATTGCATGTCTGCTCTTTTCATTAACCATAGCTAGAGTCATTGCATGTCTGTTCTTTCCACAAACCACACATGGATCCACCAGTGTCATTGCATGTGTGTTCTTTTCATTAACCACACCCAGTGTCATTGCATGTGTTTTGTTTTCATGAACCAAAGCTAGAGTCATTGCATGTCTGTTCTTCCCACAAACTACACATGGATCCACCAGTGTCATTGCATGTCTGTTCTTTTCATGAACCACTAGAGACATTTCATGTATGTTCTTTCCACAAACCACACATGGATCCTCTAGTGTCATTGGATGTGTGTTCTTTTCATGAACCACACCCAGTGTCATTGCATCTGTGTTCTTTTCATGAACCACAGCCAGAGTCATTGCATGCCTATTCATCCCACAAACCACACATGGATCCACCAGTGTCATTGCATGTCTGTTCTTTTCATGAACCACAGCTAGAGTCATTGCATGTCTGTTCTTCTGACAAACCACATAAGGAACCACCAGTGTCATTGGATGTGTGCTATTTTCATGAACCACACCTAGTGTCATTGCATGTGTTCTTCTCACAAACCACACATGGATCCACGGTGTCATTGCATGTCCGCTCTTTTCATGAACCACACCAGTGTCATTGCATGTCATTGTTTCACAAACCACATGGATCCATCATGGTGATTGCGTGTGTTCTTTTCATGAACCCCAACTAGAGTCATTGCATGTCTATTCTTTCCACAAACCACATAAGGATACACCATTGTCATTGGATGTGTTTTCTTTCCATGAACCACAGCTAGAGTCATTGCATGTGTGTTTTTCTCACAAACCACACAAGGATCCACCAGTGTCATTGCATGTCTGTTCTTTTCATGAACCACAGCTAGAGTCATTGCATGTCTGTTCTTCTGACAAACCACATATGGATCCACCATAGTCAGTGGATCTGTGTTCTTTTCATGAACCACAACAAATGTCATTGCATGTGTGGTATTCTCACACACCACATGGATCCACCAATGTCATTGCATGTCTATTCTTTTCATTACCCACACCCAGTGTCATTGCATGCCTATTCTTTCCACAAACCACATAAGGATCCACCAGTGTCATTGGATGTGTATTCTTTTCATGAAACACCCAGTGTCATTGCATGTCTGTTCTTTCCACAAACCACATATGGATCCACCAGTTTCATTGGATGTGTTTTCTTTTCATGAACCACACCCAGAGTCATTGCATGTGTGTTCTTTTCACAAACCACATAAGGATCCACTAGTGTCATTGGATGTGTGTTCTTTTCATGAAACACACCTAGTGTCATTGCATGTGTGTTCTTCTCACAAACCACACATGGTTCCACCAGTGTCATTGCATGTCTGGTCTTTTCACAAACCACAGCTAGAGTCAGTGCATGTCTGTTCTTTCCACAAACCACATATGGATCCACCAGTGTCACTGGATGTGTGTTCTTTTCACAAACCACAGCTAGAGTCATTGCATGTGTGTTCTTTTCACAAACCACAGCTAGAGTCATTGCATGTGTGTTCTTTTCACAAACCACAGCTAGAGTCATTGCATGTCTGTTCTTTCCATAAAACCACATATGGATCCACAAGTGTCATTGGATGTGTGTTCTTTTCATGAACCACAGCTCGAGTCATTGCATGTGTGTTCTTTCCACAAACCACATAAGGATCCACCAGTGTCATTTGATGTGTGTTCTTTTCATGAACCACACCTAGTGTCATTGCATGTGTGTTCTTCTCACAAACCACACATGGATCCACCAGTGTCATTGCATGTCTGCTCTTTTCATGAACCACAGCTAGAGTCATTGCATGTCTGTTCTTTCCATAAACCACACATGGATCCACAGTGTCATTGCATGTGTGTTCTTTTCATGAACCACACCCAGTGTCATTGCATGTGTTTTCATTTCATGAACCACAGCCAGAGTCATTGCATGTCTGTTCTTCCCACAAACCACACATGGATCCACCAGTGTGATTGCATGTCTTTTCTTTTCATGAACCACTTCTAGAGTCATTGCATGTCTGTTCTTTCCACAAACCACACATGGATCCACTAGTGTCATTGGATGTGTGTTCTTTTCATGAACCACGGCCAGAGTCATCGCATGTCTGTTCCTTCCACAAACCACACATGGATCCACTAGTGTCTTTGCATGTGTGTTCTTTTCATGAACCACACCCAGTGTCATTGCATGTGTTTTCTTTTCATGAACCACAACCATAGTCATTGCATGTCTGTTCTTCCCACAAACCACACATGGATCCACCAGTGTCATTGCATGTCTCTTCTTTTCATGAACCACAGCTAGTCATTTAATGTCTGTTCTTTCCACGAACCACACATGGATCCACCAGTGTCATTGCATGTGTGTTCTTTTCATGAACCACACCCAGTGTCATTGCATGTGTTTTCATTTCACGAACCACAGCCAGAGTCATTGCATGTCTGTTCTTCCCACAAACCACACATGGATCCACAAGTGTCATTGCATGCCTATTCTTGGATCCACCAGTGTCATTGCATGCCTATTCTTTTCATGAACCAGTGCTAGAGTCATTGCATGTTTGTTCTTTCCACAAACCACACATGGATCCACTAGTGTCATTGGATGTGTGTTCTTTTCATAAACCATGGCTAGAGTCATCGCATGTTTGTTCTTTCCGCAAACCACACATGGATCCACCAGTGTCGTTACATGTGTGTTCTTTTCATGAACCACACCTAGTGTCATTGCATGTGCTTTCTTTACATGAACCACAACCGGAGTCATTGCATGCCTATTCTTCCCACAAACCACACATGGATCCACCAGTGTCATTGCATGTATATTCTTTTCATGAACCACAGCTAGAGTCATTGCATGTCTGTTCTTTCCACAAACCACATATGGATCCACCAGTGTCATTGGATGTGTGTTCTTTTCATGAACCATAGCCAGAGTCATTGCATGTGTTCTTCTCACAAACCACACATGGATCCACCAATGTAATTGAATGTATGTTCTTTTCATGAACCACAGCTAGAGTCATTGCATGTCTGTTCTTCTCATAAACCACATAAGGATACACCAGTGTCACTGGATGTGTGTTCTTTTCATGTACCACACCTAGTGTCATTGCATGTGTGTTCTTCTCACAAACCACACATGGATCCACCAGTGTCATTGCATGTCTGTTTTTTCACAAACCACAGCTAGAGTCATTGCATGTCTGTTCTTTCCACAAACCACATATGGATCCAACAGTGTCACTAGATGTGTGTTCTTTTCACAAACCACAGCTAGAGTCATTGCATGTCTGTTCTTTTCACAAACCACAGCTAGAGTCATTGCATGTCTGTTCTTTCCACAAACCACATATGGATCCACCAGTGTCATTGAATGTGTGTCCTTTTCATGAACCATAGCTAGAGTCATTGCATGTGTGTTCTTTTCACAAACCACATAAGGATCCACCAATGTCATTTGATGTGTGTTCTTTTCATGAACCACACCCAGTGTCATTTCATGTGTGTTCTTACCACAAACCACACATGGATCCACCAGTGTCAAAGCATGTGTGTTCTTTTCATGAACCACACCCAGTGTCATTGCATGCGTTTTCTTTTCATGAACCATAGCTAGAGTTATTGCATGTATGTTCTTCCCACAAACCACACATGGATCCATCAGTGTCATTACATGTCTGTTCTTTTCATGAACCACTGCTAGAGACATTGCATGTATGTTCTTTCCACAAACCACACATGGATCCACCAGTGTCATTGGATGTGCGTTATTTTCATGAACCACAGCCAGAGCCATTGCATGTCTGTTCTTTCCACAAACCACACATGGATCCACCAGTGTCATTGCATGTGTGTTCTTTTCCTGAACCACACCTAGTGTCATTGTATGCGTTTTCTTTTCATGAACCATAGCTAGAGTTATTGCATGTCTGTTCTTCCCACAAACCACACATGGATCCACCAGTGTCATTGCATGTCTGTTCTTTTCATGAACCACAGCTAGAGTCATTGCATGTGTGTTCTTTTCACAAACCACATAAGGATCCACCAGTGTCATTGGATGTGTGTTATTTTCATGAACCACACCTAGTGTCAAAGCATGTGTGTTCTTCTCACAAACCACACATGGATCCACCAGTGTCATTGCATGTCTACTCTTTTCAAGAACCACACCAGTGTCATTGCATGTCTGTTCTTTCCACAAACCACACATGGATCCATCACGGTGATTGCGTGTGTGTTCTTTTCATGAACCACAACTAGAGTCATTGCATGTCTGTTCTTTCCACAAACCACATAAGGATACACCATTGTCATTGGATGTGTTTTCTTTTCATGAACCACAGCTAGAGTCATTGCATGTGTGTTGTTCTCACAAACCACACATGGATCCACAAGTGTCATTGCATGTCTGCTCTTTTCATTAACCACTGCTAGAGTCATTGCATGTTTGTTCTTTCCACAAACCACACACGGATCCACCAGTGTCATTGCATGTGTGTTCTTTTCATGAACCACACCCAGTGTCATTGCATGCGTTTTATTTTCATGAACACAAGCTAGAGTTATTGCATGTCTGTTCTTCCCACAAACCACACATGGATCCACCAGTGTCATTGCATGTCTGTTCTTTTCATGAACCACTGCTAGAGACATTGCATGTATGTTCTTTCCACAAACCACACATGGATCCACCAGTGTCATTGGATGTGTGTTCTTTTCATGAACCACGGCCAGAGCGATTGCATGTCTGTTCTTTCCACAAACCACACATGGATCCACCAGTGTCATTGCATGTGTGTTCTTTTCCTGAACCACACCCAGTGTCATTGCATGTGTTTTCTTTTCATGAACCATAGCAAGAGTCATTGCATGCCTGATCTTTCCACAAACCACAAATGGATCCATCAGGGTGATTGCATGTGTGTTCTTTTCATGAACCACATAAGGATACACCATTGTCATTGGATGTGTTTTCTTTTCATGAACCATAGCTAGAGTTATTGCATGTGTGTTTTTCTCACAAACCACACATGGATCCACATGTGTCATTGCAAGTGTGTTCTTTTCATGAACCACAGCTAGAGTCATTGCATGCCTGTTCTTCTCACAAACCACATATGGATGCACCAATGTCACCGGATGTGTGTTCTTTTCATGAACCACAACCAATGTCATTGCATGTGTGTTCTTCTCACAAACCACACATGGATCCACCAGTGTCATTGCATGTCTATTCTTTTCATTAACCACACCCAGTGTCATTGCATGTCTATTCTTTCCACAAACCACATAAGGATCCACCAGAGTCATTGGATGTGTATTCTTTTCATGAATCACACCCAGTGTCTATGCATGTCTGTTCTTTCCAGAAACCACATATGGATCCACCAGTGTCATTGGATGTGTGTTCTTTTCATGAACCTCACCCAGAGTCATTGCATGTGTGTTCTTTTCACAAACCACATAAGGATCCACTAGTGTCATTGGATGTGTGTTCTTTTCATGAAACACACCTAGTATCATTGCATGTGTGTTCTTCTCACAAACCACACATGGATCCACCAGTGTCATTGCATGTCTGGTATTTTCATGAACCACGGCCAGAGTCATCGCATGTCTGTTCCTTCCACAAACCACACATGGATCCACTAGTGTCATTGCATGTGTGTTCTTTTCATGAACCACACCCAGTGTCATTGCATGTGTTTTCTTTTCATGAACCACAACCATAGTCATTGCATGTCTATTCTTCCCACAAACCACACATGGATCCACCAGTGTCATTGCATGTCTCTTCTTTTCATGAACCACAGCTAGTCATTTAATGTCTGTTCTTTCCACGAACCACACATGGATCCACCAGTGTCATTGCATGTGTGTTCTTTTCATGAACCACACCCAGTGTCATTGCATGTGTTTTCATTTCATGAACCACAGCCAGAGTCATTGCATGTCTGTTCTTCCCACAAACCACACATGGATCCACAAGTGTCATTGCATGCCTATTCTTGGATCCACCAGTGTCATTGCATGCCTATTCTTTTCATGAACCAGTGCTAGAGTCATTGCATGTTTGTTCTTTCTACAAACCACACATGGATCCACTAGTGTCATTGGATGTGTGTTATTTTCATGAACCATGGCTAGAGTCATCGAATGTTTGTTCTTTCCGCAAACCACACATGGATCCACCAGTGTCGTTACATGTGTGTTCTTTTCATGAACCACACCTAGTGTCATTGCATGTGCTTTCTTTACATGAACCACAACCGGAGTCATTGCATGCCTATTCTTCCCACAAACCACACATGGATCCACCAGTGTCATTGCATGTATATTCTTTTCATGAACCACAGCTAGAGTCATTGCATGTCTGTTCTTTCCACAAACCACATATGGATCCACCAGTGTCATTGGATGTGTGTTCTTTTCATGAACCATAGCCAGAGTCATTGCATGTGTTCTTCTCACAAACCACACATGGATCCACCAATGTCATTGAATGTCTGTTCTTTTCATGAACCACAGCTAGAGTCATTGCATGTCTGTTCTTCTCATAAACCACATAAGGATACACCAGTGTCACTGGATGTGTGTTTTTTTCATGTACCACACCTAGTGTCATTGCATGTGTGTTCTTCTCACAAACCACACATGGATCCACCAGTGTCATTGCATGTCTGTTTTTTCACAAACCACAGCTAGAGTCATTGCATGTCTGTTCTTTCCACAAACCACATATGGATCCAACAGTGTCACTAGATGTGTGTTCTTTTCACAAACCACAGCTAGAGTCATTGCATGTCTGTTCTTTTCACAAACCACAGCTAGAGTCATTGCATGTCTGTTCTTTCCACAAACCACATATGGATCCACCAGTGTCATTGAATGTGTGTCCTTTTCATGAACCATAGCTAGAGTCATTGCATGTTTGTTCTTTTCACAAACCACATAAGGATCCACCAATGTCATTTGATGTGTGTTCTTTTCATGAACCACACCCAGTGTCATTTCATGTGTGTTCTTATCACAAACCACACATGGATCCACCAGTGTCATTGCATGTTTGCTCTTTTCATTGACCACTGCTAGAGTCATTGCATGTCTGTTCTTTCCACAAACCACACATGGATCCACCAGTGTCAAAGCATGTGTGTTCTTTTCATGAACCACACCCAGTGTCATTGCATGCGTTTTCTTTTCATGAACCATAGCTAGAGTTATTGCATGTATGTTCTTCCCATAAACCACACATGGATCCATCAGTGTCATTGCATGTCTGTTCTTTTCATGAACCACTGCTAGAGACATTGCATGTATGTTCTTTCCACAAACCACACATGGATCCACCAGTGTCATTGGATGTGCGTTATTTTCATGAACCACAGCCAGAGCCATTGCATGTCTGTTCTTTCCACAAACCACACATGGATCCACCAGTGTCATTGCATGTGTGTTCTTTTCCTGAACCACACCTAGTGTCATTGTATGCGTTTTCTTTTCATGAACCATAGCTAGAGTTATTGCATGTCTGTTCTTCCCACAAACCACACATGGATCCACCAGTGTCATTGCATGTCTGTTCTTTTCATGAACCACAGCTAGAGTCATTGCATGTGTGTTCTTTTCACAAACCACATAAGGATCCACCAGTGTCATTGGATGTGTGTTATTTTCATGAACCACACCTAGTGTCATTGCATGTGTGTTCTTCTCACAAACCACACATGGATCCACCAGTGTCATTGCATGTCTGCTCTTTTCATGAACCACACCAGTGTCATTGCATGTCTGTTCTTTCCACAAACGACACATGGATCCATCACGGTGATTGCGTGTGTGTTCTTTTCATGAACCACAACTAGAGTCATTGCATGTCTGTTCTTTCCACAAACCACATAAGGATACACCATTGTCATTGGATGTGTTTTCTTTTCATGAACCACAGCTAGAGTCATTGCATGTGTGTTGTTCTCACAAACCACACATGGATCCACAAGTGTCATTGCATGTCTGCTCTTTTCATTAACCACTGCTAGAGTCATTGCATGTCTGTTCTTTCCACAAACCACACACGGATCCACCAGTGTCATTGCATGTGTGTTCTTTTCATGAACCACACCCAGTGTCATTGCATGCGTTTTATTTTCATGAACCATAGCTAGAGTTATTGCATGTCTGTTCTTCCCACAAACCACACATGGATCCACCAGTGTCATTGCATGTCTGTTCTTTTCATGAACCACTGCTAGAGACATTGCATGTATGTTCTTTCGACAAACCACACATGGATCCACCAGTGTCATTGGATGTGTGTTCTTTTCATGAACCACGGCCAGAGCGATTGCATGTCTGTTCTTTCCACAAACCACACATGGATCCACCAGTGTCATTGCATGTGTGTTCTTTTCCTGAACCACACCCAGTGTCATTGCATGTGTTTTCTTTTCATGAACCATAGCAAGAGTCATTGCATGCCTGATCTTTCCACAAACCACAAATGGATCCATCAGGGTGATTGCATGTGTGTTCTTTTCATGAACCACATAAGGATACACCATTGTCATTGGATGTGTTTTCTTTTCATGAACCATAGCTAGAGTTATTGCATGTGTGTTTTTCTCAGAAACCACACATGGATCCACATGTGTCATTGCAAGTGTGTTCTTTTCATGAACCACAGCTAGAGTCATTGCATGCCTGTTCTTCTCACAAACCACATATGGATGCACCAATGTCACTGGATGTGTGTTCTTTTCATGAACCACAACCAATGTCATTGCATGTGTGTTCTTCTCACAAACCACACATGGATCCACCAGTGTCATTGCATGTCTATTCTTTTCATTAACCACACCCAGTGTCATTGCATGTCTGTTCTTTCCACAAACCACATAAGGATCCACCAGTGTCATTGGATGTGTATTCTTTTCATGAATCACACCCAGTGTCTATGCATGTCTGTTCTTTCCACAAACCACATATGGATCCACCAGTGTCATTGGATGTGTGTTCTTTTCATGAACCACACCCAGAGTCATTGCATGTGTGTTCTTTTCACAAACCACATAAGGATCCACTAGTGTCATTGGATGTGTGTTCTTTTCATGAAACACACCTAGTATCATTGCATGTGTGTTCTTCTCACAAACCACACATGGATCCACCAGTGTCATTGCATGTTTCGTCTTTTCACAAACCACAACTAGAGTCAGTGCATGTCTGTTCTTTCCACAAACCACATATGGATCCACCAGTGTCACTGGATGTGTGTTCTTTTCACAAATCACAGATAGAGTCATTGCATGTCTGTTCTTTTCACAAACCACAGCTAGAGTCATTGCATGCCTGTTCTTTCCATAAAACCACATATGGATCCACTAGTGTCATTGGATGTGTGTTCTTTTCATGAACCACAGCTAGAGTCATTGCATGTCTGTTCTTCTCACAAACCACATATGGATGCACCAATGTCACTGGATGTGTGTTCTTTTCATGAACCACAACCAATGTCATTGCATGTGTCTTCTTCTCACAAACCACACATGGATCCACCCGTGTCATTGCATGTCTATTCTTTTCATTAACCACACCCAGTATCATGGCATGTCTGTTCTTTCCACAAACCACATAAGGATCCATCAGTGTCATTGGATGTGTATTCTTTTCATGAATCACACCCAGTGTCATTGCAAGTCTGTTCTTTCCATAAACCGCATATGGATCCACCAGTGTCATTGGATGTGTGTTCTTTTCATGAACCACACCCAGAGTCATTGCATGTGTCTTCTTTTCACAAACCACATAAGGATCCACTAGTGTCATTGGATGTGTGTTCTTTTCATGAAACACACCTAGTGTCATTGCATGTGTGTTCTTCTCACAAACCACACATGGATCCACCAGTGTCATTGCATGTCTGGTCTTTTCACAAACCACAGCTAGAGTTAGTGCATGTCTGTTCTTTCCACAAACCACATATGGATCCACCAGTGTCACTGGATGTGGGTTCTTTTCACAAACCACAGCTAGAGTCATTGCATGTCTGTTCTTTTCACAAACCACAGCTAGAGTCATTGCATGTTTGTTCTTTCCATAAAACCACATATGGATCCACCAGTGTCATTGGATGTGTGCTCTTTTCATGAACCATAGCTCGAGTCATTGCATGTGTGTTCTTTCCACAAACCACATAAGGATCCACCAGTGTCATTTGATGTGTGTTTGATGACCCACAAGTATAGGGGGTGTATCGCAGTATTTTCGATAAGTAAGACTGTCGAACCCAACGAGGAGCAGAAGGTGCTGGCTAGTGGTATGGATCAAGAATTCTCTGCAAATACTTAGCAAACGGATTTTTAGGGGTTTTCGATAAAGCAAGTAAACAAAGTACGAGTAAATGAAAGACAGTAGGAATAAATGCAGCAAGTGGCCCAATCCTTTATGCAGCAAAGGACAAGCCGGTTGTATTTCTTAAGATGACCAAACGTTCTCAGGACACATGGGAAGACTGTCAAGTGCTTTCGCTTCATATAGCTGATTAATCTTCTCTAGCTTGCTAAGTGTTGTGTGGGTGAACCTGTGCTAATGTACCGTCCCATCCAAGACTAATACATACTTGTGATTAAACCCCTTGCAAACATCCGTAAGTACAAGAAAGTATTTAAGGTAGAAACCTAACCATAACTTTAAACTCTAAGACCCTTACGTCCCTTGTGCAATGGTTTCCTAACGGGGGTTCAGGTTTCTGTCACTCTGGCAACCCCTACGATTAGTATCCAAATACACAATGCATTCCCCTAGGCCCATATAGGTGAAGTGTCATTTAGTCGACGTTCACATGACACCACTAGAAGAAGTACACCACAACTTAAATAACAATCTATTGAATCTTTCTCAACACAACTCCACTACTAACAACAAGACTTCTCCCATGTCCTCAAGAACAAAACGAACAACTCACAAGATATCATATGGATCATGATCAGAGATGGAATAATGATGTATAACAATCTGAACATAAATAATAATTCAACGGTTCACTCAATAGCATCAACTACAAAGAGTAATCAACACCGGGAAAGTTTCTCCTATGAACTATGCAAGATTCAACGCAATTGTTACAGCAGAGGGGAGAGTCTTAGGGTTTCGGGAGGTTGATATACGCCAGAGAGGAGAGGCTGGAGTGGGCCAGGGTGGCCACACCACCTCCTGGCGCGACCTAGGCTTGCCCGCGCCATGGGGTGGTGTGGGCCCCCTGCGGCCCATCTCCACTCCAGCTTCCGGCATCCTTAGTCTTCTGGAAAATAGGATTTTCCGTATATTTTCCCGGATTTTCTGATCTTCGCGAATTTTGCCTCCAAACAGCACCTTTTCCATCGAATCTTGGCTGCGGTCCATGCTCCAAAAGTCATCAACCATGCAAAAATATATGAAATAACATAAGTATCACCTCTCAATATGAAATATATCAATGAATAATAGTGAATTAAGACATAGAATAGTGATGCAAAATGGACGTATCAACTCCCCCCAAGCTTAGACTTCGCTTGTCCCCAAGCGAAACTGAGCTCAATAAACATGGCCTCGGGTTTATGGAGTGAAGAGTCGATAAAAGAATATGGACAAGAAGCATCACATTCATCAAATACATAGATCATAATATAAGACAACTCACTATTATATAACTCAACTTGTAATAAGTAAAGGAAACACAATAAAGATACATAAAGTAAATCATAATTGGTAATGGCAAACTTAGCTCTTGGTCGAAGAATAGTTGATAATTTTCTGGAGTTCACAAATAACTGGTTTTTCAATGATAGCTTTCAAAGTAGTAAACATCAGGATAAGAGCAATATGCAAAACAAGGAACATAAGAAACATGATTGAATAAATCATCATATGAATGAATGAAACACATCAACTCAAAATACTTGCTGAGATAGAAGGGAATAGTTTACTGACTCAACTACAAAGTAAAATAAAGGCCCTTCGCAGAGGAAAGCAGGGATTGCAAGTCTCATAAAGATCTCCCAAAAATTATGATACTTACTAGCTTTCAGCTCTCATTGCCCCTATCATGGGCATCTTTAGGTGATTAAGGTTATAGTGATAAACAATGAGGATATGCATTGACAAGTTATAAGTTGAGAATCTCATGTCCCTTGAATATGAGGGCCGCTCCTCATGGTACTCAAGTTTAGTCACCGGTAAGTTCTTGTCATCGTAAGCATATGTGTATCATTGAGAACTGCCAACGGGGTACCCCTTGCCCGATGATACGGAAGAATCCCCATATCAAAATGACAAGGCAAGTAGACAACAAGTATCTCAGCAATCTTCTTATTTACCATGGGAATATGGTGCTTTTTTCTCTCTTTCCTCTTTTCATAATATCTCCATTTTCCTTTTTTCTCAATCTCTATCTCTCTTTTTTTATAAGAAGAATACTTCATAGATACTCGTTATGGTTATGTTGCAGGTTTCCACCATGTCAGTATGGATTAGACCAGCGGACCAGGCGTTTCTCTAACACATATGCATAACTCCATGGACTTACAAGCTCCCCTTTCATTTCACACCGACGACATCCATAGACAAAAGAACATGATATCAACTTAGTACAAAGTACCAGTGCAATGTTGAAAGCGTTCCCCATGACAACATGGTTCTGCTAATTCACAACTTACAAAGCGCAAGCATATACACAACATAGGTGGGCACAATGGTTCAAGTTTATTAAATGCAAGAAAGTAAAGTGTGCCATCAAGTTCGTGAGAGCTTTAATCACTAATTTTCACATAACAATTTTAATTTGGGAGGTAGATAAAACAAGAATTTACTTGGAATAGCAATAATGCTACTAGGTAGGTATGGTGGACACAAATGGCAAAGGTTTTGGTTTAAAGCAGGTGGATGCACGAGAAGAATTCCCTCTTGGTACAGGTTTTTGGCTAGCAAGGCTAGGTAGCAAGTACAAGAGTTGAAGGAAACAACCAAGCATACAAATGATGAAGACAAACATGCAATCTTCCTTAGAAGCACAAAGATCTTAACTAGAGAATACTAGACTTATGAGCAAATCAAGAAAGAAAGATGATGAAATTATTTTTCTTTAGAGTACTTCTATCTTTTTCTTTTCAACTCTCAAAAAGGTGTTGCTACTGATCGAGCCAGGTTTGCCAAAACCAACTAAATTAACTCAATGATCCCAAAGTGATACCAGTACTAACAACAAGATCAATCATATAACCACGAATTGAAAACTAATATAAGCTAAGCAAAAGAGTGAATGCTAGAACTTCTCATTAATATTCCATAACGGAAACTCACACCAAGGGATACATATCTAACGAGAGAGGGGACATTTCCATAATGCAAACCATACTACATAATAACTCCTCTATTCATGATATGACTCAACTAAAAAGGTAAAAAGATAGAAGATAGTGATGTGATACCGCGGCACTCCCCCAAGCTTGGAACAAACCAAGTGGATGCCAAACCTGATGACGAGTTACTCCTTTGATGGTGGTGGTGTCTTCTCATCTTCGTCCATCTTCCAGGGTAAAGGCTTCCCATCAACAAAGGACATCGTGGTTTCCAACATCCTGAAACTTGCAGCAGCACTTATGCGTTTAAATCTAGCCTCATACTCACAGTTTTGATTTTGAACGTCACAGAACTGTGCTTGCAGTTCGTTGGTTGTTTGGCGGAGTGAGAGGACTTCGTTTTTGAGTTCAGCAGTCTCCTTCTGGTGCTCAGTGATGAGTTCGGAACAAATCTTATGGATGATATCCACTTCGCGCTCCGCCATCTTCTCGTACCTAAAGACTTCTTGTTCCAATGATTCCATCCTGTCCTCCAGACTTCCTTCACCTTTAGGGCCTTGAACCTCTTTAATCCGGAGTTCCCCACCTTCGAGCAACAACTCCTTGGGATGAATCTTCAATTCTCTCATGTATGGGTTGATGATATCTTCTAAGTAATCTCCCTTGGATGATCTAGAGGAAGACATTCTGGCTCCAAATATGGGATTCTACCTGGCAGAAATAGATCAAAACAAAAGCACGACGAAAACACAATATAGGAACCTCGGAAGATCCGAGGGGTTATATATTACGAAGTTTTACATCAAAAGGAAGGTACTAGGAGAAAACGAGTCGGAGGCGGAGTCCTGGGTGGCCTCACCACCTGGTGGTGCAGCCAGGGGTGGGCCCGCGCCATGGGGTGGTGTGGGCCACCCCGGCTCGATTCAAATCCCTTTTCGCGAAACTTTCCTTATTGACTGAAAACTGCAAAAATATAGTTGGATTGTATTTTCGCAGAACTTTTCTTACCAGAACCGTTACCTATTTGAACACGGACTCTGCAGGCCTCTGAATTTGGTATCTAGTAGATTCTTCCGGAGTCACAACTTGAATCATCAATATCTTCATCTTCATACACTTATTACTTGAGTCATAAAACCCTTATTTTCCTTATTACACCATTATCTCCACTTCTTGGAAATTTCTTTCACACAAAACTTCACATAGTTCTTATTAGCAACATTAGTATAAGTGAAGTGATAGAACCTTTTGAGTCCAACTTCAACTGAAAACCATCAAAACATAGGCTACTGTAGCAACTCCTTCCAAAAACCCAAAAAGAATTCAAAAAGGAAATCGAATAAAGAAGCAAATGCAAGAGTGGCTAAATCTGTCAAAACAGACCAGCAGGTAAAGATCAATTTTTTCGAAAATCTTCTATTGCTCAAATCAAAAAGTGCAAAACTAACGAAATTTAAATAACAACCTGTGGCAGAAGCACAAAAAATTATAGCTCAATCCGACATACAGAGATCTCTCATGAATTTTTACGGTGAAGCACAAAAATCTGTTTCGGGACAGCAACTTCCCCAAATCTTACTTCTCTCTCATTAGAGGTTGATCTTGACACAAAAACAAAACAAAACAGATAAGTAGCGGTTATTACCAAAGTAATAACTTCCAAGACTCAACAAAATAAAAACAAACTAAAAGCAAAAACAAATTGGGTTGTCTCCCATAAAGCTCTTTCTTTATAGCCATTAAGATGGGCACGATAGTTTTGAAGAAGCTCTCATAGGGATATAAATTGAAGCGAAAGAGAGCATTAAGAAGCAAAAACACCCACACATTTAAGTCTAACCCACTTCCTATGCAAGGGGATTTTGTAAACAAACAAGTCATTGAAACCAAAGGCAACTTGCATAAGAAGGCAAAAGAAACGCAACATAAAAACTTTCAGCATAAAACGAGGAAACTTGATATTATTAAGATGCATAAGAACACTTTTACCTCATAATAACTTTCACTATCATGCATAAACTTAACAATATAGCTGTCACAAGGACTATCATAGCAATGATCACTTATTCTAACAGAAAACACGGGAATACTAGCTCTCGTAACACTACTATGTGAGACAATATTAGAGGTATCCTTGCAAAGGATAGTGTGTCCCTCTTTTTCATATTTAGTGACAAAGTCTTTCACACTTGCTATTATAGGTTCATCAACAATTTGTTTATCAGGTTCAACAGCCTTATTCATACTTTCATAAACCATACTAGCTATCATAGAATGCTCCTTTACCTTAACTAGAAAAGGCATTTTCTCAATATAAGGTTTAGGTAAAACATGATTAGCAGTATAAACTTCAGTATTCCTTGCAGGAACACTTTTAGCAACATCTTTATAAGGTTCATGATACTTATTCCACTTGCTTTTAGGCACTTCAATGTAGGAAGCAAAAGCCTTAAAATAAGAAGAAATAGCTTGTGAGTCTAGACCATAAGCATTTTTAATATTTTGAAAGTCATCAGTTCCCATAAAAGATTCAATGCATTCATAATCATAATTTATACCTGACTTTCTACCTTTGTCATTCTCCCAAGCTTCAGCATTGTCTTGAATACGGTCTAGAAGGTCCCATTTAGCTTCTTATTCCATGCGAGTGAATGATCCAGCGCAAGAAGCATCCAATAAATCTTTATCATGTAGAGGGAGCCTTGCATAAAAGTTATTGATAATAATATTGTTGGGGAGCTCATGAATAGGACATTTGAGCATTAGTATCTTCAATCTCCCCCAACCTTGAGCTGTACTCTCTCCATCAAGAGGCCAAAAGTTGTATATTTGATTCCGATCTTTATGAATCTCACTAGGAGGATAAAACTTTGAAAAAAGAGAGGCACTATTTCCTCCCATTCCAGAGCTTGACCATTCTTCAGCAGATTATACCATTCCTCAACTCTTCCTTTCAGTGATAATGAGAATAACTTCTTCTTAACTTGATCTGTAGTAATACCTGCACACTTGAACAACCCGCATAATTCGTGTATAAAGAGTAAATAATCACCGGGATGGACAGTTCCATCCCCAACATAGTAGTTATCCATAACACGATCAATAATTCTTGTAGGTATTTTGAAAACATCATTCTCAGCAGGTGGTGGCTTATCTACTACCTTAGCAGTGGTAGTAGCATTACCAAATAAGAAACTCAGCGAATTATCCATAACGAAAATAAAGCAACTAACAAAAGTAAACAATACTCACAGTAGAAGTTTCCTTTACCAGTTCCACTCTCCAATAGCGGTTCACTCCCCAGCAACGGCGCCAGAAAATAGTCTTGATGGCCCACAAGTATAGGGGGTGTATCACAGTATTTTCGATAAGTAAGAGTGTCGAACCCAACGAGGAGCAGAAGGTACTGGCTAGTGGTATGGATCAGTAATTCTCTGCAAATACTTAGCAAACGGATTTTTAGGGGTTTTCGATAAAGCAAGTAAACAAAGTACGAGTAAATGAAAGACAGTAGGAATAAATGCAGCAAGTGGCCCAATCCTTTATGCAGCAAAGGACAAGCCAGTTGTATTTCTTAAGATGACCAAACATTCTCGAGGACACATGGGAAGACTGTCAAGTGCTTTCGCTTCATATAGCTGATTAATCTTCTCTAGCTTGCTAAGTGTTGTGTGGGTGAACCTGTGCTAATGTACCGCCCCATCCAAGACTAATACATACTTGTGATTAAACCCCTTGCAAACATCCGTAAGTACAAGAAAGTATTTAAGGTAGAAACCTAACCACAGCTTTAAACTCTAAGACCCTTACGTCCCTTGTGCAATGGTTTCCTAACGGGAGTTCAGGTTTCTGTCACTCCGGCAACCCCTACGATTAGTAGCCAAATACACAATGCATTCCCCTAGGCCCATATAGGTGAAGTGTCATGTAGTCGATGTTCACATGACACCACTAGAAGAAGTACACGACAACTTAAATAACAATCTATTGAATCTTTCTCAACACAACTCCACTACTAACAACAAGACTTCTCCCATGTCCTCAATAACAAAACGAACTACTCAGAAGACATCATATGGATCATGATCAGAGATTGAATAATGATGTATAACAATCTGAACATAAACAATAATTCAACGGTTCACTCAATAGCATCAACTACAAAGAGTAATCAACACCGGGAAAGTTTCTCCTATGAACTATGCAAGATTCAACGCAATTGTTACAACAATAAGGAGATGGTGATGAGGGTGCTAATGGTGATGATGGTGGTGGTGATGATGATGATGATCCCGATGAAGTCCAGCTTGATGGTGGTGTTGATCGCGACGATCTCCCCTTTCCGGGAAGGAATTCCCCCGGCAGAAATCTGACCGCCGGAGAGATCTTTCTCTCTCGGTGTTTTCCGCCCTGCAGAGGCGGCGGAATCTTACTGTGGTCACTCCCCGAGTGTTAGGGTTTTGGGAGGTTGATATACGCCAGAGGGGAGAGGCTGGAGTGGGCCAGGGTGGCCACACCACCTCCTGGCGCGGCCTAGGCCTGCCCGCGTCATGGGGTGGTGTGGGCCCCCTGCGGCCCATCTCCACTCCATCTTCTGGCATCCTTAGTCTTCTGGAAAAATAGGATTTTCCGTATATTTTCTCGTATTTCTGATCTTCACGAATTTTGCCTCCAAACAGCACCTTTTCCATCAGAATCCTGACTGCAGCGGTCCATGCTCCAAAAGTCATCAACCATGCAAAAATAGATGAAATAACATAAGTATCACCTCTCAATATGAAATATATCAATGAATAATAGTGAATTAAGACATAGAATAGTGATGCAAAATGGACGTATCAGTGTTCTTTTCATGAACCACACCCAGTGTCATTGCATGTGTGTTCTTCTCACAAACCACACATGGATCCACCAGTGTCATTGCATGTCTGCTCTTTTCACGAACCACAGCTAGAGTCATTGCACGTCTGTTCTTTCCACAAACCACACATGGATCAACCAGTGTCATTGCATGTGTGTTCTTTTCATGAACCACACCCAGTGTCATTGCATGTGTTTTCTTTTCATGATCCATAGCCAGAGTCATTGCATGTCTGTTCTTCCCACAAAACACACATGGATCCACCAGTGTCATTGCATGTATGTTCTTTTCATGAACCACTTCTAGAGTCATTGCATGTCTGTTCTTTCCACAAACCACACATGGATCCACTAGTGTCATTAGATGTCTGTTCTTTTCATGAACCACAGCCAGACTCATCGCATGCCTGTTCTTTCCACAAACCACACATGGATCCACCAATGTCATTGCATGTGTGTTCTTTTCATGAACCACACCCAGTGTCATTGCATGTGTTTTCTTTTCATGAACCATAGCTAGAGTCATTGAATGTCTGTTCTTCCCACAAACCACACATGGATCCACCAGTGTCATTTTATGTCTGTTATTTTCATGAACCACAGCTAGTCATTGCATGTATGTTCTTTCCACAAACCACACATGGATCCACCAGTGTCATTGCATGTGTGTTCTTTTCATGAACCACACCCAGTGTCATTGCATGTGTTTTCTTTTCATGAACCACTACTAGAGTCATTGCATGTCTGTTCTTCCCACAAACCACACATGGATCCACTAGTGTCATTGCATGTCTATTCTTTTCATGAACCACTGCTAGAGTCATTGCATGTCTGTTCTTTCCACAAACCACACATGGATCCACTAGTGTCATTGGATGTATGTTCTTTTCATGTACCATGGCCAGACTCATCGCACGTATGTTCTTTCCACAAACCACACATGGATCCACCAGTGTCATTGCATGTGTATTCTTTTCATGAACCACACCCAGTGTCATTGCATGTGCTTTCTTTTCATGAACCACACCCAGAGTCATTGCATGCCTGTTCTTCGCACAAACCACACATGGATCCACCAGTGTCATTGCATGTCTGTTCTTTTCATGAACCACAGCTAGAGTCATTGCATGTCTGTTCTTTCCACAAACCACATATGGATCCACCAGTGTCATTGGATGTGTGTTCTTTTCATGAACCACAGCCAGAGTCATTACATGTGTTCTTCTCACAAACCACACATGGATCCACCAATGTGATTGCAAGTCTGTTCTTTTCATGAACCACAGCTAGAGTCATTGCATGTCTGTTCTTCTCACAAACCACATAAGGATACACCAGTGTCACTAGATGTGTGTTCTTTTCATGAACCACACCTAGTGTCATTGCATGTGTGTTCTTCTCACAAGCCACACATGGATCCACCCGTGTCATTGCATGTCTGGTCTTTTCACAAACCACAGCTAGAGTCAGTGCATGTCTATTCTTTCCACAAACCACATATGGATCCACCAGTGTCACTAGATGTGTTTTTTTTTCACAAACCATAGCTAGAGTCATTGCATGCCTGTTCTTTTCACAAACCACAGCTAGAGTCATTGCATGTCTGTTCTTTCCATAAAACCACATATGGATCCACCAGTGTCATTGGATGTGTGTTCTTTTCATGAACCATAGCTAGAGTCATTGCATGTGTGTTCTTTCCACAAACCACATAAGGATCCACCAGTGTCATTTGATGTGTGTTCTTTTCATGAACCACACCCAGTGTCATTGCATGTGTGTTCTTATCACAAACCACACATGGAATCACCAGTGGCATTGCATGTCTGCTCTTTTCATGAACCATAGCTAGAGTCATTGCATGTCTGTTCTTTCCACAAACCACACATGGATCCACCAGTGTCATTGCATGTGTGTTCTTTTCATGAACCACACCTAGTGTCATTGCATGTGGTTTCTTTTCATGAACCACAGCCAGAGTCATTGCATGTCTGTTCTTCCCACAAACCACACATGGATCCACCAGTGTCATTACATGTCTGTTCTTTTCATGAACCACTTCTAGAGTCATTGTATGTCTGTTCTTTCCACAAACCACACATGGATCCACTAGTGTCATTGGATGTGTGTTCTTTTCATGAACCACGATGAGAGTCATCGCATGTCTGTTCTTTCCACAAACCACACATGGATCCACCAGTGTCATTGCATGTGTGTTCTTTTCATGAACCACACCCAGTGTCATTGCATGTGCTTTATTTTCATGAACGACAGCCAGAGTCATTGCATGCCTGTTCTTCCCACAAACCACACATGGATCCACCAGTGTCATTGCATGTCTGTTCTTTTCATGAACCACAACTAGAGTCATGGCATGTCTGTTCTTTCCAAAACCACATATGGATCCACCAGTGTCATTGGATGTGTTTTTTTTCATGAACCACAGCCAGAGTCATTGCATGTGTGTTCTTGTCACAAACCACACATGGATCCTCCAGTGTCATTGCATGTATATTCTTTGGATGAACCACAGCTAGAGTCATTGCATGTCTGTTCTTCTCACAAACCACATAAGGATACACCAGTGTCACTGGATGTGTGTTCTTTTCATGACCCACACCCAGTGTCATTGCATGTTTGTTCTTCTCACAAACCACACATGGATCCACCCATGTCATTGCATGTCTATTCTTTTCATTAACCACATCTAGAGTCATTGCATGTCTCTTCTTTCGACAAACCATATAAGGATCCACAAGTGTCACTGGATGTGTGTTCTTTTCATGAACCACAGCTAGAGTCATTGCATGTCTGTTCTTTTCATTAACCACCCCCAGTGTCATTGCATGTCTGTTCTTTCCACAAACCATATAAGGATCCACCATTGCATTGGATGTGTGTTATTTTCATGAACCATACCCAGTGTCCTTGCATGTCTACTCATTCCACAAATCACATATGGATCCACCAATGTCATTGGATGTGTCTTCTTTTCATGAACCATACCCAGAGTCATTGCATGTGTGTTCTTTTCACAAACCACATAAGGATCCACTAGTGTCATTGGATGTGTGTTCTTTTCATGAACCACACCCAGTGTCATTGCATGTGTTTTCTTCTCACAAACCACACATGGATCCACTAGTGTCATTGCATGTTTGTTCTTTTCACAAACCACAGCTAGAGTCATTGCATGTCTGTTCTTTCCACAAACCACATATGGATCCACCAGTGTCACTAGATGTGTGTTCTTTTCACAAACCACAGTTGGAGTCATTGCATGTATGGTCTTTTCACAAACCACAGCTAGAGTCATTGCATGTCTGTTCTTTCCACAAACCACATATGGATCCACCAGTGTCATTGGATGTGTGTTCTTTTCATGAACCATAGCTAGAGTCATTGCATGTGTGCTCTTTTCACAAACCACATAAGGATCCACCAGCGTCATTTGATGTGTGTTCTTTTCATGAACCACACCCAGTGTCATTGCATGTGTGTTATTCTCACGAACCACACATGGATCCACCAGAGTCATTGCATGTCTGCTCTTTTCATTAACCAGAGCTAGAGTAATTGCATGTCTGTTCTTTCCACAAACCACACATGGATCCACCACTGTCATCGCATGTGTGTTCTTTTCATGAACCACACCTAGTGTCATTGCATGTGTTTTCTTTTCATGAACCACACCCAGCGTCATTGCATGTCTGTTCTTTCCACAAACCACATATGGATCCACCAGTGTCATTGGATATGTGTTCTTTTCATGAACCACACCAGTGTCATTGGTGAAGGAAATATGCCCTGAGAGGCAATAATAAAGTTGTTATTATGTATTCCTTGTATATGATAGATGTTTATTTTGCATGCTATAATTGTATTGATAGGAAACATCAATACTTGTGTGTTTAATAAACAAAAAGGGTTCCTAGTCATGCCTCTCTTATAGACTAGCTTGTTGATTAACAAGATGATCAAGGTTTCCTGATCGGACATTGGATCTTGTTAATAACAAGGTCACACCATTGGTGTAATTATTTGATGAACATTCATCCGAAGTATAGCATTACAATCAAGTCATTATGTTTATATTGCTATAACATCATACAAAGTAATCTTTATCCTTAGACCATGAGATCATGTTAATTGCTAACACTGGAAGAGTATCTTGATAACATCAAACGTCACACCGTAACATGGTGACTATAAAGATGGGTTCGATTACTCTGAAGGTGTTATGTTGAGGCTCATGGATCAAGAGTGGAATTTGTCAATCCAGATGACGGATAAATATACTCTGGGTCCTCTCGGTGATATCACATTAGGATAGCTTGCAAGCAAGTGATGTGATCACTAGAATGTTATATCACGGGAACAAGAAAAGAGTGCATGTCGGTAACGAGATCAAACTAGGTATGGAGATACCGATGATCGAATCTCGGACATGTAATATATCGAGAGACAAAAGGATTTAGTTACAAGCATTAAAGGTTCTCACGATCACAGGAGTCATCGTTGAATGTGTAGGAGTCAGTACGGATCTCTAGGTCCCGCTGTTGATTATTGATCGGAGAAGGGTCTCGATCATGTCTGCATTATTCATGAACCGTAGGGTGGCACACTTAAGAGTTACCGGACACCATTTTGGAGCATATATGTTTCAGATGAAAGAATTGCAAAGCGCAGGAATTGTTTCAATAGAAACCGGAAATTGTTTTGGGTGAAATTGCAGAAGGTGTTTCTGCATGTGAAATTGAAATATTACAAGGGGCTATGTGTGAATGTTTGTTAATTAAAGTAATTAACGAAATTCTGAATAAATTTAATATAAAGAGTTTTATTAAATGAGAGAGCATTAAATTTGGAGAAATTTAATGCATTTAAAGTGGAGACTTTAAAAGGGAATGTGAAGAGGCATTTTAATGTGGAGGAGTTACCACCACATGAATGGGGGAGGTGAGGGTCACCCCCATGCGCCGGCCCATGGAGAGAGGCACCCTCCTCCTATAAAGGCCACCCATTCCCTCCTTCATCCTCACACCTCCTTGTGAAGGATCACTCTCCCCTCTAGAATTATTCCCCATGGTCTCGGATTAGCGAGATACATGTTCCCGGTGGCATTTAAATCTGGAAGGAGTTCTGCTTCCGGATCGCTGGAGCGAGGAGGTGGAGGTTGTCCGGTGGCTTGAACGTGTGTGCAGTGCGGATGCTGCTGAGTTCGGCGCTCGGACTTCCTCACGATCTTGAGATCGGCAAGTGTACGACTACATCAACCACGAGTTCCTACTCGTTAACAAAGCTCGTTGTCTTCGAGGGTAAGTTCTCCATGGATGTATGTCCACCAGTTGCTCTATACCTAGTAGATAGATCTTGGCATGTAGTTCTCATCGTAGGAATTTTTTTGTTTTCTATGCTGCGGACCCAACAGTGGTATCAGAGCCTGATCTAGCGTAGGTGCTTTGCACGGGTAGTACACATATGTTTATATGTGGGCGATGATGATCATGTTATTGCATCTTCTATGTACTTTGGATATTGGTGGCATAGTGGGATGAAGCGGCCCGGACCAACCTTACATGTCATCGTACATGAGACCGGTTCCACGACTGACATGCAACTTGTTTTGCATAAGTGGCTGGCGGGTGTCTGTCTCTCCTACTATAGTCAATATCTGATTTACAACGAGTTTCTAATAACTTAGTTATCCTCGTTGTGGTTCATGTTCGTAGGTTAGGCAGGTTCTATCTCCGAAAGCCCTAAGCCACGTAAAACTTGCAATTGATAAATTAGAGGCGTCTAGTTTAGATCGTTGCTAGGCTAGTGTTTTGATATGGTATTGTTGTAAGTAGATTTATAATAGATACTCTTACAACTCACTTAACGTGTAAGTTCCATAGACCTTGGCCTTACACACAAAGGAATGATAGAGATCATACCACGATGCAAATGATAGAGATCAAATGCATGGACCATATCACCTCACTTCACACATTAGATGTTAGCATCTTATATTGCTAGTTTGGCGCGTTTGGTAGCATTACAAGATGATCCCTCATTTAGATATCAAGATAAAATGTGTTCTTCCTTAAGTATGCACCGTTTTGTGGATCGTGTTTTGAGGCATCACGTGATGATCGGGTGTTCTCAACTCTACGCTTTCATACAACGGGTGTAAGACAGTTTTACACACGCAAATACTAAGGTTCTTACTTGACGAGCCTAGCATGTAAAGACATGGCCTCGGAACACGGACTGAAAGGTTAAGCATGAGTCATATAGTTGATATGATGCCCATATAGATGCTCGCCTTTGAAGCTACATCGACTCACGGGATGATCGGACTTGGTGTAGTGGATTTGGTTCATGTAATCACCAAAAGGACACGAGGGATGTCATTTTTGAGTGGGAGTTAATTAGTAATTTGGATTAGTTGAACTCAATCTATCATAAACTTAGTCTAAATATACTTTACAAATTCTGTTGTAGATGGCACCACCTGCTTTTAATTTCAATGTGTTCATGGAGAAAGAGAAACTTGCTGCGAATGGTAGCAACTTCACCAACTGGGCTATGAATTTGAGGATTCTCCTCACTGCTGCACAAAAGCAATATGTGCTAGATGCGCCACTAGGCCCCCCACCAGCTCCTGATGCCCCTGACGAGGAAAAGAACGTATATATAACTCGTCAGGAGGACCACAACTTAGTTCATTGCGGCATACTGTATGGGCTAGAGCCAGAACTTCGAAAGCGTTTCAAAAATGGCAATGCCTTTGATACCATGGGAGAATTGAAAATGATTTTCGATACCCATGTTGCCGTAGAGAGTTATAATGCTACAGAAAAGTTCTTTAGCTGCATGATGGAGGAAAACAGCTCCGTTAGTGAGCACGTACTCAAAATGTCTGGGTACACCGATAAGCTTGTGTCCTTGGGAATAACGATTCCCATTGACTTAGGCATACATCGTGTTCTCCAATCTCTGCCACCTAGCTACAAGAGCTTCGTGATGAACTATAATATGCAGGGCATGAAGAAGTCTCTTCCCGAGCCTCTGTCAATGCTTAAGACTGCAGAAGTGGAGATTAGGAAAGAACATCAAGTGTTGATGATCAATAGGACCACCGGTTTCAAGAAGGATAAGAAAGGCAAGCACAAGGGAAAGAAGGGTGGCAAGTCTGTTGCCGCGCCTGAAAAGAAACCCCGAGCTGGCCCTAAGTCTGACACCGAGTGCTACTATTGCAAGGGGGTAGCCATTGGGCGAATCGCCCCAAGTATTTGGCGGACAAGAAGTCCGACAAGGCAAACAAAGGTATATGTGATATACATGTTATTAATGTGTACTTGACTAGTACTCGCAGTAGCACCTGGGTATTTGATACGGGATCAGTTGCTAATATATGTAACTCGGTTCAGGGGCTGCGGAACAAGCGACAACTAGCAAGGGATGAGGTCACGATGCGGGTCGGCAATGGATCAAGAGTTGATGTGATCGTTGTCGGAACGCTGCCTCTCCATATGCCATCGGGATTAGTTATAAACCTAAATAATTGTTATTTGGTGCCTGCACTGAGCATGAACATTGTATCCGGATCGTGTTTGATGCAAAGTGGTTATTCATTTAAGTTTGAAAACAATGGTTGTTCGATTTATATGAATAATATCTTTTATGGTCATGCACCTGTGTTGAATGGTTTATTTCTGTTGGATCTCGATAGTAGTATTACGCATATTCATAATGTTGATGCTAAAAGAATTAAACTTGATAACTATATATCTACATATATGTGGCACTGCCGTCTAGGTCATATTGGCGTTAAACGCATGAAGAAACTCCATTCTGATGGACTTTTGGAATCACTTGATTTTGAATCATTTGATACATGTGAGCCATGCCTTATGGGCAAGATGACTAGAACGCCGCTTTCTGGTTCAATGGAACGGGCGAAAAATTTATTGGAAACCATACATACTGATGTGTGTGGACCAATGAGTGTGTCGACGTGAGGTGGATATCGTTATTTTGTTACTTTCACGGATGATTTGAGTAGATATGGGTATATCTATTTGATGAAACACAAGTCTGAAACTTTTGAAAAGTTCAAAGAATTTCAGAATGAAGTGGAAAGTCATCATAACAGAAAGATCAAATTTCTACGGTCCGACCGTGGAGGAGAGTATCTTAGTTACGAGTTTAGCACACATATGAAAGACTGTGGAATAGTTTCACAACTCACGCCTGCCGGAACACCACAACGTAATGGTGTGTCGAGCGTCGTGTCGTACTTTATTGGATATGGTTCGATCTATGATGTCTCTGACTGACTTGCCACTATCATTTTGGGGTTATGCACTGGAAACCGCTGCATTCACTTTAAATAGGGCACCATCTAAATCCGTTGAAAAGACACCATATGAATTATGGTTTGGAAACAAACCTAAGCTGTCATTTCTTAAAGTTTGGGGATGCGATGTTTATGTGAAGAAAGTTCAACCGGATAAACTCGAACCCAAAGCGGAAAAATGCGTCTTCATAGGATACCCTAAGGAAACAATTGGGTATACCTTCTATCACAGATCCGAGGGCAAGGTCATTGTTGCCAAGAATGGATCCTTTCTTGAGAAGGAGTTTCTCGCAAAAGGTGTGAGTAGTCGGAAGGTAGAACTCGAAGAGGTTATTGAACCTTCTCTTCATGAAATGGCGAGTAGCGCAGCTCCAGAAGTTGTTTCGGAGTTGACTTCACCTAATGAAGAGAGAGCTAATGATATTGATCATGAAACTCCGAAAGAGGACACTATCGAACCTCGCAGGTCAAGCAGGACACGTGCAGCTCCTGAACTGTACGGCAATCCTGTTATGAATTTCATGATTGATGAAATAGATGACCCTGCGACGTATGAAGAAGCGATGATGAGCCCTAATTCCAACAAATGGCTAGAAGCCATGAAATCCGAGATGGAATCCATGTACGAAAACCAGGTTTAGAACTTGGTGGACTTACCTCACGACCGAAAGGCCGTTGATAATAAATGGATTTTCAAAAGAAAAACTGATGCTGATGGTAATGTGACCATCTATAAGTCTCGACTTGTCGCAAAGGGGTTTCGACAAATTCAAGGAGTTGACTACAATGAGACATTCTCTCCCGTAGCGATGCTTAAGTCGGTTAGGATTATGTTAGCAATTGCTGCATATTTCGACTATGAAATATGGCAGATGGATATCAAAACTGCGTTCCTCAATGGTAATATTGAAGAAGAGTTGTATATGATACAACCTAAGGGTTTTGTTGATCCTAAGGATGCTGATAAGGTGTGCAAACTTCAGCGATCCATCTATGGACTGAAGCAAGCATCCCGGAGTTGGAATCTCCGCTTTGATGAGGTGATCAAAGAGTTTGGATTTGTCCAAACTTATGGAGAGGCTTGTATTTACAAGAAAGTGAGTGGGAGCAATGTGGCATTTCTGATATTATATGTGGATGACATATTATTGATTGGAAATGATTTAGATCTTTTAAACAGTGTTAAAAGTTATCTAAACAACAAATTTTCGATGAAGGACCTTGGTGAAGCTTCATATATATTAGGCATTAAAATCTATAGAGATAGATCAAGACGCCTAACTGGGCTATCGCAGAGTACATACCTTGATAAGATATTAAAGAAGTTTAATATGGACGTAAGTAAGAAGGGGTTCTTACCTAAGTTGCAAGGCAAGACATTGAGTAAGACTCAAAGTCCATTTCTACGCGGAAGAAAGAGATGATGGATAAGATCCCTATGCCTCAGCCATAGGCTCTATAATGTATGCCATGCTATGTACAAGACGGATGTGGCACATGCTATTAGTTTGACTAGTAGGTACCAATCTGATCCGAGTTGAACATTTGGATAGCGGTCAAGAATATCCTTAAGTACTTGAGAAGAACTAAGGATATGTTTCTTGTATACGGAGGTGAAGAAGGGCTAGTCGCTAAGTGTTATGTCGATGCTAGCTTTGACACTGATCCGGATGACTCTAAGTCTCAATCCGGATACGTATTTCTCTTGAACGGAGCAGCAGTTAGTTGGAGGAGCTCCAAACAACCTGTGGTGGCTGGATCAACAACGGAGGCGAAATATGTTGCTGCTTCAGAAGTAGCGCAGGAAGCGGTTTGGATGAAGGAGTTCATAACGGAACTAGGTGTGGTTCCCAGTGCATTGGACCCGATGGTGATCTATTGTGACAACAATGGATCCATAGCCAACGCAAAGGAACCAAGGTCTCACAAGAATTCCAAGCATATTAAGCGCCGGTTTCACTCCATCCGCGAGCATGTCAAGGATGGAGATATAAAGATTTGTAAAGTGCACACGGACCTGAATGTAGCAGATCCGTTGACTAAATTACTCCCTAGGGCAAAACATGATCAACACCAGAACTCCATGGGTGTTAGATTTATCACTATGTGAACTAGATTATTGTCTCTAGTGCAAGTGGGAGGCTGAAGGAAATATGCCCTGAGAGGAAATAATAAAGTTGTTATTATGTATTACTTGTATATGATAGATGTTTATTTTGCATGCTATAATTGTATTGATAGGAAACATCAATACATGTTTGTTTAATAAACAAAAAGGGTTCCTAGGCATGCCTCTCTTATAGACTAGCTTGTTGATTAACAAGATGATCAAGGTTTCCTGATCATGGACATTGGATGTTGTTAATAACAAGGTCACACCATTGGTGGAATGATGTGATGAACATTCATCCGAAGTATAGCATTACGATCAAGTCATTATGTTTATATTGCTATAACATCATACGAAGTAATCTTTATCCTTAGACCATGAGATCATGTTAGTTGCTAACACCGGAAGAGTATCTTGATAACATCAAACGTCACACCGTAACAGGGTGACTATAAAGATGGGTTCAGTGCTACGAAGGTGTTATGTTGAGGCTCCTGGATCAAGAGTGGAATTTTTCAATCCAGATGACGGATGGATGTACTCTAGGCCCTCTCGGTGATATCACATTAGGATAGCTTGCAAGCAAGTGATGTGATCACTAGAATGTTATATCACGGGAACAAGAAAAGAGTGCATGTCGGTAACGAGATCAAACTAGGTATGGAGATACCGATGATCGAATCTCGGACATGTAATATATCGAGAGACAAAAGGATTTAGTTACAAGCGTTAAAGGTTCTCACGATCACAGGAGTCATCGTTGAATGTGTAGGAGTCAGTACGGATCTCCATGTCCAGCTGCTGATTATTGATCGGAGAAGGGTCTCGATCATGTCTGCATTATTCTCGAACCGTAGGGTGGCACACTTAAGAGTTACCGGACACCATTTTGGAGCACATATGTTTCAGACGAAAGAATTGCAAAGCGCAGGAATTGTTTCAATAGAAACCGGAAATTATTTCAGGTGAAATTGCAGAAGGTGTTTCTGCATGTGATATTGAAATATTGCAAGGGGCTATATGTGAATGTTTGTTAATTAAAGTAATTAACAAAATTCTGAATAAATTTAATATAAAGAGTTTTATTAAATGAGAGAGCATTAAATTTGGAGAAATTTAATGCATTTAAAGTGGAGACTTTAAAAGGGAATGTGAAGAGGCATTTTAATGTGGAGGAGTTACCACCACATGAATGGGGGAGGTGAGGTCACCCGCCATGCATGACCATGGAGAGAGGGGGCACCCCCCTCCTCCTATAAAAGGCCACCCATTCCCTCCCTCATCCTCACACCTCCTTGTGAAGGATCTCTCTCCCCCTCTAAAATTATTCCCCCATGGTCTCGGATTAGCGAGATACATGTTCCCGGTGGCATTTCGTCTAGAAGGAGTTCTTTGCTTCATTTGGATCGCTGGAGCGAGGAGGTGGAGGTTGTCCGGTGGCTTGAACGTGTGTGCGAGTGCGGATGCGCTACTGAGTTGCGGCGCTCGGACTTCCTCACGATCTTGAGATCGACAAGTGTACGACAACATCAACCACGAGTTCCTACTCGTTAACAAAGCTCGTTGTCTTCGAGGGTAAGTTCTCCATGCATGTATGTCCACCCGTTGCTCTGTACCTAGTAGATAGATCTTGGCGTGTAGTTCTCATCGTAGGAAATTTTTTGTTTTCTATGCTGCGGACCCAACAATTGAATGTCTGTTATTTCCACAAAACCACACATGGATCCACCAGTGTCATTGGATGTGTGTTATTTTCATGAACCGCAGCCAGAGTCATTGCATCTATGTTCTTTCCACAAACCACACATGGATCCACCAGTGTCATTGCATTTGTTTTCTTCTCACAAACCACACATGGATCCACCAATGTCATTGCATGTCTGTTATTTTCACAAACCACAACTAGAGTCAGTGCATGTCTGTTCTTTCCACAAACCACATATGGATCCACCAGTGTCACTGGATGTGTGTTCTTTTCACAAACCACAGCTAGAGTCATTGCATGTGTGTTCTTTTCACAAACCATAGCTAGAGTCTTTGCATGTCTGTTCTTTCCACAAACCACATATGGATCCACCAGTGTCATTGGCCGTGTGTCCTTTTCATGAACCACAGCTAGAGTCATTGCATGTGTGTTCTTTCCACAAACCAAATAAGGATCCACCAGTGTCATTTGATGTGTGTTCTTTTCTTGAACCAGACCCAGTGTCATTGCATGTGTGTTCTTCTCACAAACCACACATGGATCCACCAGTGTCGTTGCATGTCTGCTGTTTTCATGAACCATAACTTGAGTCATTGCATGTATGTTCTTTCCACAAACCACACATGGATCCACCAGTATTATTGCATGTGTGTTCTTTTCATGAACCACACCCGCCAGAGTCATTGCATGTCTGTTCTTCCCATAAACCACACATGGATCCACCAGTGTCATTGCATGTTTGTTCTTTTCATGAACCACTGCTAGAGTTATTGCATGTCTGTTCTTTCCACAAACCACACATGGATCCACTAGTGTCATTGGATGTGTGTTCTTTTCATGAACCGCGGCCATAGTCATTGCATGTCTGTTCTTTCCACAAAACACACATGGATCCACCAGTGTCATTGGATGTGTGTTCTTTTCATAAACCACACCCAGTGTCATTGCATGTGTTTTATTTTCATGAACCACAACCAGAGTCATTGCATGCATGTTATTCCCACAAACCACACATGGATCCACTAGTGGCATTGCATGTTAGTTCTTTTCATAAACCACAACTAGAGTCAATGCATGTTTGTTCTTTCCACAAACCACATATGGATCCACAAGTGTCATTGGATGTGTGTTCTTTTCATGAACCACAGCCAGAGTCATTGCATGTGTGTTCTTCTCACAAACCACACATGGATACAAGAGTGTCATTGCATGTCTGTTCTTTTCATGAACCACATCTAGAGTCATTGCATGCCTGTTCTTCTCACAAACCACATAAGGATACACCAGTGTCACTGGATGTGTGTTCTTTTCATGAACCACACCTAGTGTCATTGCATGTGTGTTCTTCTCACAAACCACACATGGATCCACAAGTGTCATTGCATGTCTGTTTTTTCACAAACCACAGCTAGATTCATTGTATGTCTCTTCTTTCCACCTACCACATATGGATCCACCAGTGTCACTGGATATGCGTTCTTTTCATGAACCATAGCTAGAGCCATTGCATGTCTGTTCTTTTCATTAACCACCCCCAGTGTCATTGCATGTCTGTTCTTTCCACAAACCACATAAGGATCCACCGGTGTCATTGGATGTGTGTTCTTTTCATGAACCACACCTAGTGTCATTGCATGTCTGCTCGTTCCACAAATCACATATGGATCCACCAGTGTCATTGGATGTGTGTTGTTTTCATGAACCACACCCAGAGTCATTGCATGTGTGTTCTTTTCACAAAGCACATAAGGATCCACTAGTGTCATTGGTTGTGTGTTCTTTTCATGAACCACACCCAGTGTCATTGCATGTGTTTTCTTCTCACAAACCACACATGGATCCACTAGTGTCATTGCATGTCTGTTTTTTTCAGAAACCACAACTAGAGTCATTGCATGTCTGTTCTTTCCACAAACCACATATGGATCCACCAGTGTCACTGGATGTGTGTTCTTTTCACAAACCACAGTTGGAGTCATTGCATGTCTGGTCTTTTCACAAACCACAACTAGAGTCATTGCATCTCTGTTCTTTCCACAAACCACATATGGATCCACCAGTGTCATTGGATGTGTGTTCTTTTCATGAACCACATCTAGAGTCATTGCATGTGTGTTCTTTTCACAAACCACATAAGGATCCACCAGTGTCATTTGATGTGTGTTCTTTTAATGAACCACACCCAGTGTCATTGCATGTGTGTTCTTCTCACAAACCACACATAGATCCACCAGAGTCATTGCATGTCTGCTCTTTTCATTAACCACAGCTAGAGTCATTGCATGTGTTTTATTTTCATGAACCACAATCAGAGTCATTGCATGTGTGTTCTTTTCACAAACCACATAAGGATCCACAAGTGTCATTTGATGTGTGTTCTTTTCATGAACCACACCTAGTGTCATTGCATGTCTGTTCTTATCACAAACCACACATGGATCCACCAGTGTCATTGCATGTCTGCTATTTTCATTAACCACAGCTAGAGTCATTGCATGTCTGTTCTTTCCATAAACCACACATGGATCCACCACTGTCATCGCATGTGTGTTCTTTTCATGAACCACACCTAGTATTATTGCATGTGTTTTCTTTTCATGAACCACACCCAGTGTCATTGCATGTCTGTTCTTTCCACAAACCACATATGGATCCACCAGTGTCATTGGATATGTGTTCTTTTCATGATCCACACCAGTGTCATTGCATCTCTGTTATTTCCACAAAACCACACATGGATCCACCAATGTCATTGGGTGTGTGTTCTTTTCATGAACCACATCCAGAGTTATTGCATGTATGTTCTTTCCACAAACCACACATGGATCCACCAGTGTCATTGCATGTGTGTTCTTTTCATGAACCACACCCAGTGTTATTGCATGCGTTTTCTTTTCATGAACCACAGCCAGAGTCATTGCATGTCTATTTTTCCCACAAACCACACATGGATCCACCAGTGTCATTGCATGTCTGTTCTTTTCATGAACAACAACCAGATTCATTACATGTCTGTTCTTTCCACAAACCACATATGGGTCCACCGGTGTCATTGCATGTCTGTTCTTTTTATGAACCACAGCTAAAGTCATTGCATGTCTGTTCTTTCCATAAACCACATATGGATCCACCAGTGTCATTGGATGTGGTTTCTTTTCATGAACCACAGCTAGAGTCATTGCATGTGTGTTCTTTTCACAAAACACATAAGGATCCACTAGTGTCATTTGATGTGTGTTCTTTTCATGAACCACACCCAGTGTCCTTACATTTGTGTTCTTCTCACAAACCACACATGGATCCACCAGTGTCATTGCATGTCTGCTCTTTTCATTAACCACAGCTAGAGTCATTGCATGTCTGTTATTTCCACAAACCACACATGGATCCACCACTGTCATTGCATGTGTGTTCTTTTCATGAACCACACCCAGTGTCATTGCATGTTTTTTCTTTTCATGAACCACCGCTAGAGTCATTGCATGTCTGTTCTTCCCACAAACCACACATGGATCCACCAGTGTCATTGCATGTCTATTCTTTTCATGAACCACTGCTAGAGTCATTGCATGTCTGTTCTTTCCACAAACCACACATGGATCCACCAGTGTCATTGGATGTGTGTTCTTTTCATGAACCACGGCCAGAGTCATTGCATGTCTGTTCTTTCCACAAACCACACATGGATCCACCAGTGTCATTGCATGTGTGTTCTTTTCATGAACCACACCCAGTGTCATTGCATGTGTTTTCTTTTCATGAACCACAGCCAGAGTCATTGCATGCTTGTTCTTCCCACAAACCACACATGGATCCACTAGTGTCATTGCATGTCTGTTCTTTTCATGAACCACAGCCTGAGTCATTGCATGTCTGTTCTTCCCACAAACCACACATGGATCCACCAGTGTCATTGCATGTCTGTTGTTTTCATGAACCACTGCTAGAGTCATTTCATGTCTGTTCTTTCCACAAACCACACATGGATCCACTAGTGTCATTGGATGTGTGTTCTTTTTATGAACCACGGCCAGAGTCATTGCATGTCTATTCTTTCCACAAACCACACATGGATCCACCAGTGTCATTGGATATGTGTTCTTTTCATGAACCACACCTAGTGTCATTGCATGTGTTTTATTTTCATGAACCACAACCAGAGTCATTGCATGCCTGTTCTTCCCACAAACCACACATGGATCCACCAGTGTCATTGCATGTCTGTTCTTTTCATGAACCACAGCTAGAGTCATTGCATGTCTTATCTTTCCACAAAGCAGATATGGATCCACCAATGTCATTGGATGTGTGTTCTTTTCGTGAAGCACAACCAGAGTCATTGCATGTGTGTTCTTCTCACAAACCACACATGGATACACCAGTGTCATTGCATGTCTGTTCTTTTCATGAACCACATCTAGAGTCATTGCATGTCTGTTCTTGTCACAAACCACATAAGGATACACAAGTATCACTAGATGTGAGTTATTTTCATGAACCACACCCAGTGTCATTGCATGTGTGTTCTTCTCACAAACCACACATGGATCCACAAGTGTCATTGTATGTCTGTTTTTTTCACAAACCACACTAGAGTCATTGCATATCTCTTCTTTCCACAAACCACATATGGATCCACCAGTGTCACTGGATGTGTGTTCTTTTTATGAACCACAACTAGACTCATTGCATGTCTGTTCTTTTCATTAACCACACCCAGTGTCATTGCATGTCTGTTCTTTCCACAAACCACATAAGGATCCACCAGTGTCATTGGATGTGTGTTCTTTTCATGAACCACACCCAGTGTCATTGCATGTCTGTTCGTTCCACAAATCACATATGGATCCACCAGTGTCATTGGATGTTTGTTCTTTTCATGAACCACACCCAGTGTCATTGCATGTGTGTTCTTTTCACAAACAACATAAGGATCCACCAGTGTCATTGGATGTGTGTTCTTTTCATGAGCCACACCTAGTGTCATTGCATGTGTTTTCTTCTCACAAACCACACATGGATCCACCAGTGTCATTGCATGTCTGTTCTTTTCACAAACCACAGCTAGAGTCATTGCATGTCTGTTCTTTCCACAAACCACATATGGATCCACCAGTGTCACTGGATGTGTGTTCTTTTCACAAACCACAGCTGGAGTCATTGCATGTCTGGTGTTTTCACAAACCATAGCTAGAGTCATTGTATGTCTGTTCTTTTCACAAACCACATATGGATCCACCAGTGTCATTGGATGTGTTTTTTTCATGAACCACAGCTAGAGTCATTGCATGTGTGTTCTTTTCACAAACCACATTAGGATCCACTAGTGTCATTTGATGTGTGTTCTTTTCATGAACCACACCTAGTGTCATTGCATGTGTGTTCTTCTCACAAACCACACATGGATACACCAGTGTCATTGGATACGTGTTCTTTTCATGAACCACACACGTGTCATTGCATGTCTTTTATTTCCACAAAACCACACATGGATCCACCAGTGTCATTGGATGTGTGTTCTTTTCATGAACCACAGCCAGAGTCATTGCATGTCTGTTCTTTCCACAAACCACACATGGATCCACCAGTGTCATCGCATGTGTGTTCTTTTCATGAACCACACCTAGTGTCATTGCATGTGTTTTCTTTTCATGAACCACACCCAGTGTCATTGCATGTCTGTTCTTCCCACAAACCACACATGGCTCCACCAGTGTCATTGGATATGTGTTCTTTTCATGAACCACACCAGTGTCATTGCATGTCTGTTATTTCCACAAAACCACACATGGATCCACCAGTGTCATTGGATGTGTGTTCTTTTCATGAACCACAGCCAGAGTCATTGCATGTCTGTTCTTTCCACAAACCACACATGGATCCACCAGTGTCATCGCATCTGTGTTGTTTTCATGAACCACACCTAGTGTCATTGCATGTGTTTTCTTTTCGTGGACCACACCCAGTGTCATTGCATGTCTGTTCTTCCCACAAACCACACATGGATCCACCAGTGTAATTGCATGTCTGTTCTTTTCATGAACCACAGCTAGAGTCATTGCATGTCTGTTCTTTCCACAAACAAAATAAGGATCCACAAGTGTCATTAGATGTGTGTTCTTTTCATGAACCACACCCAGAGTCATTGTATGTATGTTCTTCTCACAAACCACACATGGATCCACCAGTGTCATTGCATGTCTTTTCTTTTCATGAACCACAGCCAGAGTCATTGCATGTCCATTTTTCTCACAAACCACATAAGGATCCACTAGTGTCATTGGATGTGTGTTCTTTTCATGAATGACACCCAGTGTCATTGCATGTGTGTTCTTCTCACAAACCACACATGGATCCACCAGTGTCATTGCATGTCTGTTCTTTTCACAAACCACCGCTAGAGTCATTGCATGTCTGTTGTTTCCACAAACCACATATGGATCCACCAGTGTCACTGGATGTGTGTTCTTTTCATGAACCACAACTAGAGTCATTGCATGTGTGTTCTTTTCACAAACCACAGCTAGAGTCATTGCATGTCTATTCGTTCCACAAACCACATATGGATCCACCAGTGTCATTAGATGTGTGTTCTTTTCATGAACCATAGCTAGAGTCATTGCATGTGTGTTCTTTTCACAAACCACATAAGGATCCACCAGTGTCATTGGATGTGTGTTCTTTTCCTGAACCACACCAAGTGTCATTGCATGTGTGTTTTTCTCACAAACCACACATGGATCCACTAGTGTCATTGCATGTCTGCTCTTTTAATGAACCACACCAGTGTCATTGCATGTCTGTTCTTTCCACAAACCACACATGGATCCACCAGTGTGATTGCATGTGTGTTCTTTTCATGAACCACAACTAGAGTCATTACATGTCTGTTCTTTCCACAAACCACACATGGATCCACCAGTGTCATCGCATGTGTGTTCTTTTCATGAACCACACCTAGTGTCATTGCATGTGTTTTCTTTTCATGAACCACACCCAGTGTCATTGCATGTCTGTTCTTCCCACAAACCACACATGGCTCCACCAGTGTCATTGGATATGTGTTCTTTTCATGAACCACACCAGTGTCATTGCATGTCTGTTATTTCCACAAAAACCACACATGGATCCACCAGTGTCATTGGATGTGTGTTCTTTTCATGAACCACAGCCAGAGTCATTGCATGTCTGTTCTTTCCACAAACCACACATGGATCCACCAGTGTCATCGCATCTGTGTTGTTTTCATGAACCACACCTAGTGTCATTGCATGTGTTTTCATTTCATGGACCACACCCAGTGTCATTTCATGTTTTTTCTTTTCATGAACCACCGCTAGAGTCATTGCATGTCTGTTCTTCCCACAAACCACACATGGATCCACCAGTGTCATTGCATGTCTATTCTTTTCATGAACCACTGCTAGAGTCATTGCATGTCTGTTCTTTCCACAAACCACACATGGATCCACTAGTGTCATTGGATGTGTGTTCTTTTCATGAACCACGGCCAGAGTCATTGCATGTCTGTTCTTTCCACAAACCACACATGGATCCACCAGTGTCATTGCATGTGTGTTCTTTTCATGAACCACACCCAGTGTCATTGCATGTGTTTTCTTTTCATGAACAACAGCCAGAGTCATTGCATGCTTGTTCTTCCCACAAACCACACATGGATCCACTAGTGTCATTGCATGTCTGTTCTTTTCATGAACCACAGCCTGAGTCATTGCATGTCTGTTCTTCCCACAAACCACACATGGATCCACCAGTGTTATTGCATGTCTGTTGTTTTCATGAACCACTGCTAGAGTCATTGCATGTCTGTTCTTTCCACAAACCACACATGGATCCACTAGTGTCATTGGATGTGTGTTCTTTTTATGAACCACGGCCAGAGTCATTGCATGTCTATTCTTTCCACAAACCACACATGGATCCACCAGTGTCATTGGATATGTGTTCTTTTCGTGAACCACACCTAGTGTCATTGCATGTGTTTTATTTTCATGAACCACAACCAGAGTCATTGCATGCCTGTTCTTCCCACAAACCACACATGGATCCACCAGTGTCATTGCATGTCTGTTCTTTTCATGAACCACAGCTGGAGTCATTGCATGTCTTATCTTTCCACAAAGCAGATATGGATCCACCAATGTCATTGGATGTGTGTTCTTTTCGTGAAGCACAACCAGAGTCATTGCATGTGTGTTCTTCTCACAAACCACACATGGATACACCAGTGTCATTTCATGTCTGTTCTTTTCATGAACCACATCTAGAGTCATTGCATGTCTGTTCTTGTCACAAACCACATAAGGATACACAAGTATCACTGGATGTGTGTTATTTTCATGAACCACACCTAGTGTCATTGCATGTGTGTTCTTCTCACAAACCACACATGGATCCACAAGTGTCATTGTATGTCTGTTTTTTTCACAAACCACACTAGAGTCATTGCATATCTCTTCTTTCCACAAACCACATATGGATCCACCAGTGTCACTGGATGTGTGTTCTTTTTATGAACCACAACTAGACTCATTGCATGTCTGTTCTTTTCATTAACCACACCCAGTGTCATTGCATGTCTGTTCTTTCCACAAACCACATAAGGATCCACCAGTGTCATTGGATGTGTGTTCTTTTCATGAACCACACCCAGTGTCATTGCATGTCTGTTCGTTCCACAAATCACATATGGATCCACCAGTGTCATTGGATGTTTGTTCTTTTCATGAACCACACCCAGTGTCATTGCATGTGTGTTCTTTTCACAAACAACATAAGGATCCACCAGTGTCATTGGATGCGTGTTCTTTTCATGAACCACACCTAGTGTCATTGCATGTGTTTTCTTCTCACAAACCACACATGGATCCACCAGTGTCATTGCATGTCTGTTCTTTTCACAAACCACAGCTAGAGTCATTGCATGTCTGTTCTTTCCACAAACCACATATGGATCCACCAGTGTCACTGGATGTGTGTTCTTTTCACAAACCACAGCTGGAGTCATTGCATGTCTGGTGTTTTCACAAACCATAGCTAGAGTCATTGTATGTCTGTTCTTTCCACAAACCACATATGGATCCACCAGTGTCATTGGATGTGTTTTTTTCATGAACCACAGCTAGAGTCATTGCATGTGTGTTCTTTTCACAAACCACATTAGGATCCACTAGTGTCATTTGATGTGTGTTCTTTTCATGAACCACACCTAGTGTCATTGCATGTGTGTTCTTCTCACAAACCACACATGGATACACCAGTGTCATTGGATACGTGTTCTTTTCATGAACCACACACGTGTCATTGCATGTCTTTTATTTCCACAAAACCACAAATGGATCCACCAGTGTCATTGGATGTGTGTTCTTTTCATGAACCACAGCCAGAGTCATTGCATGTCTGTTCTTTCCACAAACCACACATGGATCCACCAGTGTCATCGCATGTGTGTTCTTTTCATGAACCACACCTAGTGTCATTGCATGTGTTTTCTTTTCATGAACCACACCCAGTGTCATTGCATGTACATTCTTCCCACAAACCACACATGGCTCCACCGGTGTCATTGGATATGTGTTCTTTTCATGAACCACACGGTGTCATTGCATGTCATTATTTCCACAAAACCACATGGATCCACAGGTGTCATTGGATGTGTGTTCTTTTCATGAACCACGCCGAGTCATTGCATGTCATTCTTTCCACAAACCACACATGGATCCACGGTGTCATCATCATGTTGTTTTCATGAACCACACCTAGTGTCATTGCATGTGTTTTCTTTTTCATGGACCACACCCAGTGTCATTGCATGTCTGTTCTTCCCACAAACCACACATGGATCCACCAGTGTAATTGCATGTCTGTTCTTTTCATGAACCACAGCTAGAGTCATTGCATGTCTGTTCTTTCCACAAACCACATAAGGATCCACCAGTGTCATTAGATGTGTGTTCTTTTCATGAACCACACCCAGAGTCATTGCATGTATGTTCTTCTCACAAACCACACATGGATCCACCAGTGTCATTGCATGTCTTTTCTTTTCATGAACCACAGCCAGAGTCATTGCATGTCCATTTTTCTCACAAACCACATAAGGATCCACTAGTGTCATTGGATGTGTGTTCTTTTCATGAACGACACCCAGTGTCATTGCATGTGTGTTCTTCTCACAAACCACACATGGATCCACCAGTGTCATTGCATGTCTGTTCTTTTCACAAACCACCGCTAGAGTCATTGCATGTCTGTTGTTTCCACAAACCACATATGGATCCACCAGTGTCACTGGATGTGTGTTCTTTTCATGAACCACAACTAGAGTCATTGCATGTGTGTTCTTTTCACAAACCACAGCTAGAGTCATTGCATGTCTATTCTTTCCACAAACCACATATGGATCCACCAGTGTCATTAGATGTGTGTTCTTTTCATGAACCATAGCTAGAGTCATTGCATGTGTGTTCTTTTCACAAACCACATAAGGATCCACCAGTGTCATTGGATGTGTGTTCTTTTCCTGAACCACACCAAGTGTCATTGCATGTGTGTTTTTCTCACAAACCACACATGGATCCACTAGTGTCATTGCATGTCTGCTCTTTTAATGAACCACACCAGTGTCATTGCATGTCTGTTCTTTCCACAAACCACACATGGATCCACCAGTGTGATTGCATGTGTGTTCTTTTCATGAACCACAACTAGAGTCATTACATGTCTGTTCTTTCCACAAACCACATAAGGATGCACCATTGTCATTGGATGTGTTTTATTTTCATGAACCACAGCTAGAGTCATTGCATGTGTGTTCTTCTCACAAACCACACATGGATCCACCAGTGTCATTGCATGTCTATTCTTTTCATGAACCACAGCTATAGTCATTATATGTCTGTTCTTCTCACAAACCACATATGGATCCACCTGTGTCACTAGATGTGCATTCTTTTCATGAACCACAACTAGTGTCATTGCATGTGTGTTCTCCTCACAAACCACACATCGATCCACCAGTGTCATTGCATGTGTGTTCTTTTCATTAACCACACCCAGTTTCATTGCATGTTTGTTCTTTCCACAACTACATAAGGATCCACCAGTGTCATTGCACGTCTGTTCTTTTCATGAAGCACTGCTAGAGTCATTGCATGTCTGTTATTTCCACAAACCACACATGGATCCACTAGTGTCATTGGATGTGTGTTCTTTTCATGAACCACAGCCAGAGTCATTGTATGTCTGTTCTTTCCACAAACCACACATGGATCCACCAGTGTCATTGCATGTGTGTTCTTTTCATGAACCACACCCACTGTCATTGCATGCGTTTTCTTTTCATGAACCACACATGGATCCACCAGTGTTATTGCATGTATGTTCTTTTCACAAACCACAGCTAGAGTCATTGCATGTCTGTTCTTTCCCTAAACCACATATGGATCCACCAGGGTCACTAGATGTGTGCTGTTTTCACAAACCACAGCTAGAGTCATTGCATGTCTGTTCTTTTCACAAACCACAGCTAGAGTCATTGCATGTATGTTCTTTCCACAAACCACATATGGATCCACCAGTGTCATTGGATGTGTGTTCTTTTCATGAACCATATCTAGAGTCATTGCATGTGTGTTCTTTTCACAAACCACATAAGGATCCACTAGTGTCATTTCATGTGTGTTCTTTTCATGAACCACACCCTGTGTCATTGCATGCGTGTTCTTCTCACAAACCACACATGGATCCATTAGTGTCATTGCATGTCTGTTCTTTTCATTAACCACAACTAGAGTCATTGCATGTTTGTTCTTTCCACAAACCACACATGGATCCACCAGTGTCATCGCATGTGTGTTCTTTTCATGAACCACACCTAGTGTCATTGCATGTGTTTTCTTTTCATGAACCACACCCAGTGTCATTGCATGTCTGTTCTTCCCACAAACCACACATGGCTCCACCAGTGTCATTGGATATGTGTTCTTTTCATGAACCACACCAGTGTCATTGCATGTCTGTTATTTCCACAAAACCACACATGGATCCACCAGTGTCATTGGATGTGTGTTCTTTTCATGAACCACAGCCAGAGTCATTGCATGTCTGTTCTTTCCACAAACCACACATGGATCCACCAGTGTCATCGCATCTGTGTTGTTTTCATGAACCACACCTAGTGTCATTGCATGTGTTTTCATTTCATGGACCACACCCAGTGTCATTGCATGTCTGTTCTTCCCACAAACCACACATGGATCCACCAGTGTAATTGCATGTCTGTTCTTTTCATGAACCACAGCTAGAGTCATTGCATGTCTGTTCTTTCCACAAACCACATAAGGATCCACCAGTATCATTAGATGTGTGTTCTTTTCATGAACCACACCCAGAGTAATTGCATGTATGTTCTTCTCACAAACCACACATGGATCCACCAGTGTCATTGCATGTCTTTTCTTTTCATGAACCACAGCCAGAGTCATTGCATGTCCATTTTTCTCACAAACCACATAAGGATCCACTAGTGTCATTGGATGTGTGTTCTTTTTATGAACGACACCCATTGTCATTGCATGTGTGTTCTTCTCACAAACCACACATGGATCCACCAGTGTGATTGCATGTCTGTTCTTTCCACAAACCACCGCTAGAGTCATTGCATGTCTGTTGTTTCCACAAACCACATATGGATCCACCAGTGTCACTGGATGTGTGTTCTTTTCATGAACCACAGCTAGAGTCATTGCATGTGTGTTCTTTTCACAAACCACAGCTAGAGTCATTGCATGTCTATTCTTTCCACAAACCACATATGGATCCACCAGTGTCATTAGATGTGTGTTCTTTTCATGAACCATAGCTAGAGTCATTGCATGTGTGTTCTTTTCACAAACCACATAAGGATCCACCAGTGTCATTGGATGTGTGTTCTTTTCCTGAACCACACCAAGTGTCATTGCATGTGTGTTTTTCACACAAACCACACATGGATCCACTAGTGTCATTGCATGTCTGCTCTTTTAATGAACCACACCAGTGTCATTGCATGTCTGTTCTTTAAACAAACCACACATGGATCCACCAGTGTGATTGCATGTGTGTTCTTTTCATGAACCACAACTAGAGTCATTACATGTCTGTTCTTTCCACAAACCACATAAGGATGCACCATTGTCATTGGATGTGTTTTCTTTTCATGAACCACAGCTAGAGTCATTGCATGTGTGTTCTTCTCACAAACCACACATGGATCCACCAGTGTCATTGCATGTCTATTCTTTTCATGAACCACAGCTATAGTCATTATATGTCTGTTCTTCTCACAAACCACATATGGATCCACCTGTGTCACTAGATGTGCATTCTTTTCAAGAACCACAACTAGTGTCATTGCATGTGTGTTCTCCTCACAAACCACACATTGATCCACCAGTGTCATTGCATGTGTGTTCTTTTCATTAACCACACCCAGTTTCATTGCATGTTTGTTCTTTCCACAACTACATAAGGATCCACCAGTGTCATTGCACGTCTGTTCTTTTCATGAACCACTGCTAGAGTCATTGCATGTCTGTTCTTTCCACAAACCACACATGGATCCACTAGTGTCATTGGATGTGTGTTCTTTTCAAGAACCACGGCCAGAGTCATTGTATGTCTGTTCTTTCCACAAACCACACATGGATCCACCAGTGTCATTGCATGTGTGTTCTTTTCATGAACCACACCCACTGTCATTGCATGCGTTTTCTTTTCATGAACCACACATGGATCCACCAGTGTTATTGCATGTATGTTCTTTTCACAAACCACAGCTAGAGTCATTGCATGTCTGTTCTTTCCACAAACCACATATGGATCCACCAGGGTCACTAGATGTGTGCTGTTTTCACAAACCACAGCTAGAGTCATTGCATGTCTGTTCTTTTCACAAACCACAGCTAGAGTCATTGCATGTATGTTCTTTCCACAAACCACATATGGATCCACCAGTGTCATTGGATGTGTGTTCTTTTCATGAACCATATCTAGAGTCATTGCATGTGTGTTCTTTTCACAAACCACATAAGGATCCACTAGTGTCATTTGATGTGTGTTCTTTTCATGAACCACACCCAGTGTCATTGCATGCGTGTTCTTCTCACAAACCACACATGGATCCATTAGTGTCATTGCATGTCTGTTCTTTTCATTAACCACAACTAGAGTCATTGCATGTTTGTTCTTTCCACAAACCACACATGGATTCACCAGTGTCATTACATGTGTGTTATTTTCATTAACCACAGCTAGAGTCATTGCATGTCTGTACTTTCCACAAACCACATGTGGATCCACCAGTGTCATTGGATGTGTGTTCTTTTCATGAACCACACCCAGTGTCATTGCATGTCTATTCTTTCCAGAAACCACATATGGATCCACCAGTGTCATTGGATGTGTGTTCTTTTCATGAACCACATCTAGAGTCATTGCATGTGTGTTCTTTTCACAAACCACATAATGATCCACCAGTGTCATTGGATGTGTGTTCTTTTCATGATCCATACCCAGTGTCATTGCATGTCTGTTCTTTCCACAAACCACATATGGATCCACCAGTGTCATTGGATGTGTGTACTTTTCATGAACCACACCAGTGTCATTGCATGTCTGTTATTTCCACAAACCACACATGGATCCACCAGTGTCATTGGATGTGTGTTGTTTTCATGAACCACACCTAGAGTCATTGCATGTGTGTTCTTCTGACAAACCACATAAGGATACACTTGTGTCATTGGATGTGTTTTTTTCATGAACCACATGCAGAGTCATCGCATGTGTGTTCTTCTCACAAACCACACATGGATCCACCAGTGTCATTGCATGTCTGTTCTTTTCACAAACCACAGTTAGAGTCATTGCATGTCTGTTCTGTCCACAAACCACATATGGATCCACCAGTGTCATTGGATGTGTGTTCTTTTCATGAACCACACCCAGTGTCATTGCATGTCTGTTCTTTCCAGAAACCACATATGGATCCACCAGTGTCATTGGATGTGTGTTCTTTTCATGAACCACAGCTAGAGTCATTGCATGTGTGTTCTTTTCACAAACCACATAATGATCCACCAGTGTCATTGGATGTGTGTTCTTTTCATGATCCATACCCAGTGTCATTGCATGTCTGTTCTTTCCACAAACCACATATGGATCCACCAGTGTCATTGGATGTGTGTACTTTTCATGAACCACACCAGTGTCATTGCATGTCTGTTATTTCCACAAACCACACATGGATCCACCAGTGTCATTGGATGTGTGTTCTTTTCATGAACCACACCTAGAGTCATTGCATGTGTGTTCTTCTGACAAACCACATAAGGATACACTTGTGTCATTGGATGTGTTTTTTTCATGAACCACATGCAGAGTCATCGCATGTGTGTTCTTCTCACAAACCACACATGGATCCACCAGTGTCATTGCATGTCTGTTCTTTTCACAAACCACAGTTAGAGGCATTGCATGTCTGTTCTGTCCACAAACCACATATGGATCCACCAGTGTCACTGGATGTGTGTTCTTTTCACAAACCACAACTAGAGTCATTGCATGTCTATTCTTTTCACAAACCACGGCTAGAGTCATTGCATGTCTGTTCTTTCCACAAACCACATATGGATCCACCAGTGTCATTTGATGTGTGTTCTTTTCATGAACTACACCCAGTGTCATTGCATGTGTGTTCTTCTCACAAAACACACATGGATCCACCAGTGTCATTGCATGTCTATTCTTTTCATTAAACACACCCAGTGTCATTGCATGTGTGTTCTTTTCATGAACCACAACTAGAGTCATTGCATGTATGTTCTTCTCACAAACCACACATGGATCCACTAGTGTCATTGCATGTCTTTTCTTTTCATGAACCACAGCCAGAGTCATTGCATGTCCATTTTTCTCACAAACCACATAAGGATCCACTAGTGTCATTGGATGTGTGTTCTTTTCATGAATGACACCCAGTGTCATTGCATGTGTGTTCTTCTCACAAACCACACATGGATCCACCAGTGTCATTGCATGTCTGTTTTTTTCACAAACCACCGCTAGAGTCATTGCATGTCTGTTGTTTCCACAAACCACATATGGATCCACCAGTGTCATTGGATGTGTGTTCTTTTCATGAACCACAACTAGAGTCATTGCATGTGTGTTCTTTTCACAAACCACAGCTAGAGTCATTGCATATATGTTCTATCCACAAACCACATATGGATCCACCAGTGTCATTAGATGTGTGTTCTTTTCATGAAACATAGCTAGAGTCATTGCATGTGTGTTCTTTTCACAAACCACATAAGGATCCACCAGTCTCATTGGATGTGTGTTCTTTTCCTGAACCACACCAAGTGTCATTGCATGTGTGTTCTTCTCACAAATCACACATGGATCCACCAGTGTCATTGCATGTCTACTCTTTTCATGAACCACACCAGTGTCATTGCATGTCTGTTCTTTCCACAAACCACACATGGATCCACCAGTGTGATTGCATGTGTGTTCTTTTCATGAACCACAACTAGAGTCATTGCATGTCTGTTCTTTCCACAAACCACATAAGGATGCACCATTGTGATTGGATGTGTTTTCTTTTCATGAACCACAGCCAGACTCATTGCATGTGTATTCTTCTCACAAACCACACATGGATCCACCAGTGTCATTGCATGTCTATTCTTTTCATGAACCACAACTCTAGTCATTATATGTCTGTTCTTCTCACAAACCACATATGGATCCACCTGTGTCACTAGATGTGCATTCTTTTCATGAACCACAACTAGTGTCATTGCATGTGTGTTCTCCTCACAAACCACACATGGATCCACCAGTGTGATTGCATGTGTGTTCTTTTCATTAACCACACCCAGTTTCATTGCATGTTTGTTCTTTCCACAACCACATAAGGATCCACCAGTGTCATTGCACGTCTATTCTTTTCATGAACCACTGCTAGAGTCATTGCATGTCTGTTCTTTCCACAAACCACACATGGATCCACTAGTGTCATTGGATGTGTGTTCTTTTCATGAACCACGGCCAGAGTCATTGCATGTCTGTTCTTTCCACAAACCACACATGGATCCACCAGTGTCATTGCATGTGTGTTCTTTTCATGAACCACACCCAGTGTCATTGCATGCGTTTTCTTTTCATGAACCACACATGGATCCACCAGTGTTATTGCATGTATGTTCTTTTCACAAACCACAGCTAGAGTCATTGCATGTCTGTTCTTTCCACAAACCACATATGGATCCACCAGTGTCACTAGATGTGTGCTGTTTTCACAAACCACAGCTAGAGTTATTGCATGTCTGTTCTTTTCACAAACCACAGCTAGAGTCATTGCATGTATGTTCTTTCCACAAACCACATATGGATCCACTAGTGTCATTGGATGTGTGTTCTTTTCATGAACCATATCTAGAGTCATTGCATGTGTGTTCTTTTCACAAACCACATAAGGATCCACTAGTGTCATTTGATGTGTGTTCTTTTCATGAACCACACCCAGTGTCATTGCATGCGTGTTCTTCTCACAAACCACACATGGATCTATTAGTGTCATTGCATGTCTGTTCTTTTCATTAACCACAACTAGAGTCATTGCATGTCTGTTCTTTCCACAAACCACACATGGATTCACCAGTGTCATTACATGTGTGTTCTTTTCATTAACCACAGCTAGAGTCATTGCATGTCTGTACTTTCCACAAACCACATGTGGATCCACCAGTGTCATTGGATGTGTGTTCTTTTCATGAACCACAGCTAGAGTCATTGCATGTGTGTTCTTTTCACAAACCACATAATGATCCACCAGTGTCATTGGATGTGTGTTCATTTCATGAACCACACCTAGTGTCATTGCATGTCTGTTCTTTCTAGAAACCACATATGGATCCACCAGTGTCATTGGATGTGTGTTGTTTTCATGAACCACAGCTAGAGTCATTGCATGTGTGTTCTTTTCACAAACCACATAATGATCCACCAGTGTCATTGGATGTGTGTTCTTTTCATGATCCACACCCAGTGCCATTGCATGTCTGTTCTTTCCACAAACCACATATGGATCCACCAGTGTCATTGGATGTGTGTACTTTTCATGAACCACACCAGTGTCATTGCATGTCTGTTATTTCCACAAACCACACATGGATCCACCAGTGTCATTGGATGTGTGTTCTTTTCATGAACCACACCTAGAGTCATTGCATGTGTGTTCTTTTGACAAACCACATAAGGATACACTTGTATCATTGGATGTGTTTTCTTTTCATGAACCACATGCAGAGTCATCGCATGTGTGTTCTTCTCACAAACCACACATGGATCCACCAGTGTCATTGCATGTCTGTTATTTTCACAAACCACAGCTAGAGTCATTGCATGTCTGTTCTTTCCACAAACCACATATGGATCCACCAGTGTCACTGGATGTGTGTTCTTTTCACAAACCACAACTAGAGTCATTGCATGTCTGTTCTTTTCACAAACCACGGCTAGAGTCATTGCATGTCTGTTCTTTCCACAAACCACATATGGATCCACCAGTGTCATTTGATGTGTGTTCTTTTCATGAACTACACCCAGTGTCATTTCATGTGTGTTCTTCTCACAAACCACACATGGATCCACCTGTGTCATTGCATGTCCATTCTTTTCATTAAACACACCCAGTGTCATTGCATGTGTGTTCATTTCATGAACCACACCTAGTGTCATTGGATGTGTGTTCTTTTCATGAACCACACCCCGAGACATTGCATGTCTGTTCTTTTCACAAACCACATAAGGATCCACCAGTGTCATTGGATGTGTGTTCTTTTCATGAACCACAACTAGTGTCATTGCATGTCTGTTCTTTCCACAAACCACATATGGATCCACCAGTGTCATTGGATGTGTGTTCTTTTCATGAACCACACCAGTGTCATTGCATGTCTGTTATTTCCACAAAACCACACATGGATCCACCAGTGTCATTGGATGTGTGTTCTTTTCACGAACCACACCCAGAGTCATTGCATGTGTGTTCTTTTCACAAACCACATAAGGATACACCAGTGTCATTGGATGTATTTTCTTTTCATGAACCACAGCCAGAGTCATTGCATGTGTGTTCTTCTCACAAACCACACATGGATCCACCAGTGTCATTGCATGTCTGTTCTTTTCGCAAACCACAACTAGAGTTATTGCATGTCTGTTCTTTCCACAAACCACATATGGATCCATCAGTGTCACTGGATGAGTGTTCTTTTCACAAACCATAGCTAGAGTCATTACATGTCTGTTCTTTTCACAAATCACAGCTAGAGTCATTGCTTGTCTGTTCTTTCCACAAACCACATATGGATCCACCAGTGTCATTGGATGTGTGTTCTTTTCATGAACCATAGTTAGAGTTATTGCATGTGTGTTGTTTTCACAAACCACATAAGGATCCACCAGTGTCATTTGATGTGTGTTATTTTCATGAACCACACCCACTGTCAGTGCATGTGTGTTCTTCTCAGAAACCACACATGGATCCACTAGTGTCATTGCATGTCTGCTCTTTTCATTAACCACAACTAGAGTCATTGCATGTCTGTTCTTTCCACAAACCACACATGGATCCACTAGTGTGATTGCATGTGTGTTATTTTCATGAACCACAGCCAGAGTCATTGCATGCGTGTTCTTCCCATGAACCACATCTAGAGTCATTGCACGTGTGTTCTTTTCATGAACCACAACTAGAGTCAGTGAATGTCTGTTCTTTCACAAACCACACATGGATCCACGAGTGTAATTGTATTGCATGTTCTTGTCACAATCGATTGTTAGAGTCATTGCATGTGTGTTCTTTTCACAAACCACATATCACCAGTGTCATTGCATGTGTGTATTTCTCATAAACCACATATGGATCCTAACCTTAGGAGAGCCCTAACCTATACCCCCCAATGGTGGCCGTTAGACCGAGTCTTCTAGAAGGCATGCCCTAACACAGTTGTTCTGCATGACGATTGTTAGATACCATTCGATCAGGGCGCTTGGATGATTGGGATGGTCTTTGTGAGATCGATCCGTGATACGTCCATTTTACATCACTATTCTATGTCTTAATTCACTATTATTCATTGATATATTTCGTATTGAGAGGTGATACTTATGTTATTTCATCTCTTTTTACATGGTTGATGACTTTTGGAGCATGGACCGCTGCAGTCAGGATTCTGATGGAAAAGGTGCTGTTTGGAGGCAAAATTCACGAAGATCAGAAAATCCAGGAAAATATACGGAAAATCCTATTTTTCCAGAAGACTCGGGATGCCAGAAGATGGAGTGGAGGTGGGTCATAGGGGGCCCACACCACCCCATGGCGCTGGAAGGCCTAGGCCGCGCCTGGGAGTGGTGTGGCCGCCCTGGCACACTCCAGCCTCTCCCCTCTGGCGTATATCAACCTCCCGAAACCCTAAGAGTCGAGGAGCAACCACAGAAAGATTCCGCCGCCTCTGTGGGGCGGAAAACACCGAGAGAGAAAGATCTCTCCGGCAGACAGATTTCTGCCGGGGGAATTCCTTCCTGGAGAGGGGAGATTGTCGCCATCAACACCACCATCAAGATGTACTTCATCGGGATCATCATCATCATCACCACCATCATCACCATCAGCACCCCCATCACCATCTCCATATTGCTGTAACAATTGCGTTGAATCTTGCATAGTTCATAGGGGAAACTTTCCCGGTGTTGATTACTCTTTGTAGTTGATGCTATTGAGTGAACCATTGAATTATTGTTTATGTTCAGATTGTTATACATCATTATTTCATCTCTGATCATGATCCATATGATGTCTTGTGACTAGTTTGTTCTGTTCTTGAGGACATGGGAGAAGTCTTGTTGTTAGTAGTGGAGTTGCGTTGAGAAAGATTCAATAGATTGTTATTTAAGTTGTGGTGTACTTCTTCTAGTGGTGTCATGTGAACGTCGACTACATGACACTTCACCTATATGGGCCTAGGGGAATGCATTGTGTATTTGGCTACTAATCGTAGGGGTTGCCGGAGTGACAGAAACCTGAACCCCCGTTAGGAAACCATTGCACAAGGGACGTAAGGGTCTTAGAGTTTAAAGCTGTGGTTAGGTTTCTTCCTTAAATAGTCTTGGATGGGGCGGTACATTAGCACAGGTTCACCCACACAACACTTAGCAAGCTAGAGAAGATTAATCGACTATATGAAGCGAAAGCAATTGACTGTCTTCCCATGTGTCCTCGAGAACGTTTGGTCATCTCAAGTAATACAACCGGCTTGTCCTTTGCTACATAAAGGATTGGGCCACTTGTTGCATTTATTCCTACTGTCTTTAGTTTACTCATACTTTGTTTACTTGCTTTATCGAAAACCCCTAAAAATCCGTTTGCTAAGTATTTGCAGAGAATTCCTGATCCATACCACTAGCCAACACCTTCTGCTCCTCGTTGGGTTCGACACTCTTACTTATCGAAAATATTGCGATGCACCCCCTATACTTGTGGGTCATCAAGACTATTTTCTGGCGCCGTTGCCGAGGAGTGAAGCGCTATTGGAGAGTGGAACTGGTAAAGGAAATTTCTACTGTGAGTATTGTTTACTTCTGTTAGTTGCTTTATTTTCGTTATGGATAATTCACTGAGTTTCTTATTTGGTAATGCTACTACCACTGCTAAGGTAGTAGATAAGCCACCACCTGCTGAGAAAGATGTTTTCAAAATACCTACAAGAATTATTGATCGTGTTATGGATAACTACTATGTTGGGGATGGAACTGTCCATCCCGGTGATCATTTACTCTTTATACACGAATTATGCGGGTTGTTCAAGTGTGCAGGTATTACTACAGATCAAGTGAAGAAGAAGTTATTCTCATTATCACTGAAAGGAAGAGCTAAGGAATGGTATAAGCTACTGAAGAATGGTCAAGCTCTGGAATGGGAGGAAATAATGCCTCTCTTTTATTCAAAGTTTTATCCTCCTAGTGAGATTCATAAAGATCGGAATCAAATATACAAATTTTGGCCTCTTGATGGAGAGAGTACAACTCAAGCTTGGGGGAGATTGAAGTTACTAATGATCAAATGTCCCATTCATGAGCTCCCCAACAATATTATTATCAATAACTTTTATGCAAGGCTCCCTCTACATGACAAAGATTTATTGGATGCTTCTTGTGCTAGATCATTCACTCGTATGGAAGAAGAAGCTAAATGGGACCTTCTAGACCGTATTCAAGACAATACTGAAGCTTGGGAGAATGACAAAGGTAGAAAGTTAGGTATAAATTATGATTATGAATGCATTGAATCTTTTATGGGAACTGACGACTTTCAAAATATCAAAAATGCTTACGGTCTAGACTCTCAAGCTATTGCTTCTTATTTTAAGGCTTTTGCTTCTTATATTGAAGTGCCTAAAAAGAAGTGGAATAAGTATCATGAACCTTATAAAGATATTGCTAAGAGTGTTCCTGCAAGAAATACCGAAGTTTATACTGCTAATCATGTTTTACCTGAACCTTATATTGAGAAAATGCCTTTTCAAGTTAAGGTAAAGGAACATTCTATGATAGCTAGTATGGTTAATGAAAGTATGAATAAAGCTGTTGAACCTGATAAACAAATGGTTGATGAACCTATAGTAGCAAATGTGAAAGACTTTGTCACTAAGTATGAAAAAGAGGGACACACTATCCTTTGTAAGGATACCTCTAATATTGTTTCGCATAGTAGTGTTATGAGAGCTAGTATTCCTGTGTTTTCTGTTAGAATAAGTGATCATTGCTATGATAGTCCTTGTGACAGCTATATTGTTAAGTTTATGCATGATACTGAAAGTTATTATGAGAGAGGGAAAAGTGTTCTTATGCATCTTAATAATATCAAGTTTCCTCATTTTATGCTGAAAGTTTTTATGTTGCGTTTCTTTTGCCTTCTTATGCAAGTTGCCTTTGGTTTCAATGACTTTTTTGTTTACAAAATTCCCTTGCATAGGAAGTGGGTTAGACTTAAATGTGTGGGTGTTTTTGCTTCTTAATGCTCTCTTTCGCTTCAATTTATATCCCTATGAGAGCTTCTTCAAAACTATCCTGCCCATCTTAATGGCTATAAAGAAAGAGCTTTATGGGAGACAACCCAATTTGTTTTTGCTTTTAGTTTGTTTTTGTTTCTTTGAGTCTTGGAAGTTATTACTTCGGTAATAACCGCTCCTTATCTGTTTTGTTTGGTTTTTGTGTCAAGATCAACCTCTAATGAGAGAGAAGTAAGATTTGGGGAAGTTGCTGTCCCAAAACAGATTTTTGTGCTTCACCGTAAAAATTCGTGAGAGATCTCTGTATGTCGGATTGAGCTGTAATTGTTTGTGCTTCTGCCCTAGGTTGTTATTTAACTTTCGTTAGTTTTGCACTTTTTGATTTGAGCAACATAAGATTTTCAAAAAAAAATTGATCTTTACCTGCTGGTCTATTTTGACAGATTTTGCCACTCTTGCATTTGCTTCTTTATTCGATTTCATTTTTGAATTATTTTTGGGTTTTCGGAAGGAGTTGCTACAATAGCCTATGTTTTGATGGTTTTCAGTTGAAGTTAGACTCAAAAGGTTTTATCACTTCACTTATACTAATGTTGCTAATGAGAACTGTGTGAAGTTTTGTGTGAAAGAAATTTCCAGGAAGTGGAGACAATGGTGTAATAAGGAAGAGAAGGGTTTTATGACTCAAGTAATAAGTATATGAAGATGAAGATATCGATGATATTTAAGAGATGACCCCGAAAGAATCTACTAGATACCAAATTCAGAGGCCTGCAGAGTCCGTGTTCAAATAGGTAATAGTTCTAGTAAGAAAAGTTCCGTGAAAATACAATCCAACTATATTTTTTCAGTTTTCAGTCAATAAGGAAAGTTTCGAAGCGAAAAAGGGACGGAACCGGAGCCGGGGTGGCCCACACCACCCCATGGTGCGGGCCCACCCTGGCCGCGCCACCAGGTGGTGAGGCCACCCAGGACTCCGTCTCCGACCCGTTTTCTCCCAGTACCTTCCTTTTGACATGAAACTTCATAATATATAACCCCCCGGATCTCCCGAGGTCCGAATATCCTGTTTTCGTCGTGTTTTGTTTCGATCTGTTTTTTGTCAGTACATACTCTTTGAAAGCTTAGAAGCACAATGGTTTCCGCCAAGGATAAAGGGAAGGAGCCTATGGGGGAAGACCTCCAAGACCCCGGGAAGGAGAAGGAGATCAAGAGTGAAAGTGAAGAGGAGCAAGGCCAACGTCCGCATACCGGCACCACCATTGCAAGCATTGGAGTGGTGAAACCTGCCAAGATCAGAAGGACTGCACGGATGCAGACTGGGGGGAAAGCTCCTCATCACAGTTTGGCTCCACGGTCACTTCCTCCATGCACCAGGAATCCTTTCCATACCCTTATCCATGAGCATCAATACCAGAATATGCCCAAGGAGAAATTACCCTCCAATTGGGATTTGCCTCGTTCTAGCCATGTAGGAAAAGAAGACTTCAAGGAGGAAGAGTGGGGAAAGAATAGCAAGAGCTGGAATTCTCAACCCGACATGATCATGAGCCGCATTGAGAAAAACTCGCAGCTTATTCGTAATCTCACCTTCGAGATTGAGGACTTGGGGAAACTGATCAGAGAGCTCATCGAGAGGATACCACCACCACCTAAGGAGCAATTCGTCATCAGGTTTGGCATCCCCTTGGTTTGTTCCAAGCTTGGGGGAGTGCCGCGGTATCATATCACTATCTTCTATCTTTTTACCTTATTAGTAGAGTCATATCTTGAATAGAGGAGTTATTTTGTAGTATGGTTTGCATTATGGAAGTGTCCCCTCTCTCGTTAGATTTGTATCCCTTGGTGTGAGTTTCCGTTATGGAATATTAATGAGAAGTTCTTTCATTCACCCTTTTGCATAGCTTATATTAGTTTTCAATTCGTGGTTATATGATTGATCTTGTTGTTAGTTTTGGTATCACTTTGGGATCATTGAGTTAATTTAGTTGGTTTTGGTAAACCTGGCTCGGTCAGTAGCAACACCTTTTTGAGAGTTGAAAGAAAAAGATAGAAGTACTCTAAAGAAAAATAATTTCATCATCTTTCTTTCTTGATTTGCTCATAAGTTTAGTATTCTCTCGTTAAGATCTTTTGTGCTTCCAAGGAAGATTGCATGTTTGTCTCTATCACTTGTATGTTTGTTTGTTTCCTTCAACTCTTATACTTGCTACCCAGCCTTGCTAGCCAAAAACCTGTACTGAGAGGGTATTCTTCTCGTGCATCCACTTCCTTAAACCAAACCTTTGCCATTTGTGTCCACCATACCTACCTAGTAGCATTATTGCTATTCCAAGTAAATTCTTGTTTTATCTACCTCCCAAATTAAACTTGTTATGAGAAAATTAGTGATTAAAGCTCTCACGAACTTGATGGCACACTTTACTTTCTTGCATTTAATAAACTTGAACCATTGGGCCCTTCTTTGTTGCGTATATGCTTGCGCTTTATGAGTTGAAGTTAGCCGAACAATGTATCATGGGGACCGCTTTCAACACTTCATTGGGACTTGTACCTAGTTGATATCATGTTCTTTTGCTTATGGATCCGTGATTGTGAAATAAAAGTGGAACTTGTAAGATCATGGAGTTTATATGTGTGTTAGAAAGCGCTGGGCCGCTAGCCTAAGCCATGCCTAATCATGGTGGAAACTTGCAGCATAACTATAGTGAGCATTCTATGAAGCATCCGCAATAAAAACCTATGCAAATAGCAAATAAAAAGATCGCTGAGATGCTCACTGTCTGCTTGCCTTGTCATTTTGATTATGGGATAGCTCCTGTGTCATGTGCAAGGGGTACCCCGTTGGCGGTTCTCGATGATACACATGTATTTACGATGACAAGAGCTTGCTCGTGACTAAAGTTGAGTAGCATGAGGATCGGTACTCATAAGTAAGAGGCATGAGATTTCAACTTATAACTTGTCAAGCATATCCTCTTAGTTGTGTCACTTTAACCTTAAACACCTAAAGATGCCCATGATAGGGGCAATGAGAGCTGAAAGCTAGTAAGTATCATAATTTTTGGGAGCTTTTTATGAGACTTGCAATCCCTGCTTCCCTCTTTGAAGGGCCTTTCTTTTACTTTGTACTTGAGTCAGTAAACCTACTTCCTCTCTATCTCAGCAAGTATTTTGAGTTGTTGTGTTTCATTCATTCATATGATGATTTATTCAATCATGTCTTATGTTCCTTGTTTTGCACATTGCTCTTATCTTTATGTTTACTACTTTGAAAGCTTTCATTGAAAAACCAGCTATTTGTGAACTCCAGCAAATTATCAACTATTCTTCGACCAAGAGCTAAGTTTGCCATTACCAATTATGATTCACTTTATGTATCTTTATTGTGTTTCCTTTACTCACTACAAGTTGAGTTATATAATAGTGAGTTGTCTTCTATTATGATCTATGTATTTGATGAATGTGATGCTTCTTGTCCGTATTCTTTTATCGACTCTTCACTCCATAAACTTGAGGCCATGTTTATTGAGCTCAATTTCCCTTGGGGACAAGCGAAGTCTAAGCTTGGGGGGAGTTGATACGTCCATTTTGCATCATTATTCTATGTCTTAATTCACTATTATTCATTGATATATTTCGTATTGAGAGGTGATACTTATGTTATTTCATCTCTTTTTGCATGGTTGATGACTTTTGGAGCATGGACCGCTCTAGTTAGGATTCTGATGGAAAAGGTGCTGTTTGGAGGCAAAATTCGCGAAGATCAGAAAATCCGGGAAAATATACGGAAAATCCTATTTTTCCAGAAGACTCAGGATGCCATAAGATGGAGTGGAGGTGGGCCACAGGGGGCCCACACCACCCCATGGCGCAGCGAGCCTAGGCGCTTTGGGAGTGGTGTGGCTGCCCTGGCCCACTCCAGCCTCTCCCCTCTAGCGTATATCAACCTCCCGAAACCCTAGACTCGAGGAGCGACCACAGAAAGATTCCGCCGCCTCTGCGGGGCGGAAAACACCGAGAGAGAAAGATCTCTCCGGCAGACAGATTTCTGCCGGGGCAATTCCTTCTCGAAGAGGGGAGATCGTCGCCATCAACACCACCATCAAGATGGACTTCATCACAATCATCATCATCATCATCACCACCATCATCACCATCAGCACCGTCATCACCATCTCCATATTGCTGTAACAATTGCGTTGAATCTTGCATAGTTCATAGGGGAAACTTTCCCGGTGTTGATTACTCTTTGTAGTTGATGCTATTGAGTGAACCATTGAATTATTGTTTATGTTTAGATTGTTATACATCATTATTTCATCTCTGATCATGATCCATATGATGTCTTGTCAGTAGTTCCTTTTTGTCCTTGAGGACATGGGAGAAGTCTTATTGTTAGTAGTGGAGTTGCGTTGAGAAAGATTCAATAGATTGTTATTTAAGTTGTGGTGTACTTCTTCTAGTGGTATCATGTGAACGTCGACTACATGACACTTCATATATATGGGCCTAGGGGAATGCATTGTGTATTTGGCTACTAATCGTAGGGGTTGCCGGAGTGATAGAAACCTGAACCTCCGTTAGGAAACCATTGCACAAGGGACGTAAGGGTCTTAGAGTTTAAAGCTGTGGTTAGGTTTCTACCTTAATTACTTTCTTGTACTTATGGATGTTGTCAAGGGGTATAATCACAAGTATGTATTAGTATTGGATGGGGCGGTACATTAGCACAGGTTAACCCACACAACACTTAGCAAGCTAGAGAAGATTAATCGACTATATGAAGCGAAAAGCACTGGGTGAGGCCTTCCATGTGTCCTCGAGAACGTTTGGTCATCTCAAGTAATACAACCGGCTTGTCCTTTGCTGCATAAAGGATTGTGCCACTTGTTGCATTTATTCCTACTGTCTTTAGTTTACTCGTACTTTGTTTACTTGCTTTATCGAAAACCCCTAAAAATCCGTTTGCTAAGTATTTGCAGAGAATTCCTGATCCATACCACTAGTCAGCACCTTCTGCTCCTCGTTGGGTTCGGCACTCTTACTTATCGAAAATACTGCGATACACCCCCTATACTTGTGGGTCATCAATCCACGAGTAGGCTATTCTGCGGCATGATTAGCCACGCTTGCTGCCCACTTGCTCTAGACAAGCTGGCAACACCGGGCTCTCCCCTATTGCGAGTGTCACGACTCACGAGTTCAGTGGGCCATATTCCAGTGTCATGTCCCCATTACTTCTCTTCCTCCCCGTACTTATCTTCCTTCCCCTCGAAGCCACTTTCCCCACTTCACTCCCATCTTGCCGTAGCCACAAGCCCACGGTGCCTCCATCCCAATCCCCTCTCCGGCAGCTACCCCCTCCCCTCTCGCCATGGGTTCAAGGGGAGATGACAAGGAAACACGTCGTGACGACAGGGACGGTGGTTTCGATGTGAGTCGTCTCATCTGTATCTCTATCATCTGTGGCCAGTTATCTATTTTGAGGTAGATCTACTCAGTTTACTCATGCGCGTATGATGTGTTAGGCCAACCAGACGATGTATGACTCCGACTATCACGGTTTAGAGGATGAAGACAGTCCTCTGCTATGTAAATATGGATATGTGCCTGCTAAATTTGTAGCATTCGAAGGAGGAAACGCATGCAAGAGGTTTTTACGGTGTCAAGAACATCGTGCAATGATGCAAGGCGGAAGTTGTGGTGTTGTCAAATGGGTAGATCCAGAGTGGCCCAAATCGATGCAGAAAACGCTGGACAAACTACGGGAAATGACTGTTGAGTTGAAAGAATCCATATTCAACTCACTTCTTGACTGTGTTGAGATGAAGCTATGGGAACCAGATGACACGACCAAGCTTAACCGAGATCTCAGGAGGGTGCAAGACAAGGTTAGAAAAGTCGAGAAGGAGAGGGAAGTGGCGTTGGCCATGAAGGTTAAAGCAGAGCAAGAACTGACTCAAGCAAGGAATGATCTTCACCAGGACAAAGTCCTGTAGTTCACAACTACGAGTATTGACAAGTTCATGAGAAAAAATGCAGAGAAACAATTGAAGCTGTGCAAGGAAGATGCTAAAAGGAAGGAGCAGACGATTCGATCCTTGCTCTCGCATGAAGATGCGCATCGGGCTAAGATTAGGAAGATCAAGGAGATGTGTGATAACTAGTTCTATTTAGCTTGAGCTCCGTGCCTTTTTAAGTTGTAATAGTTGTACTTGTTGACCTAGCGATCTGAACTAGTGGTCTCGGAGTCCTGGGAGGAAAAAAAATTGGTCACCCGTTAATCTTTCTTAACCATGCATTACTTCCTTTTGTCTGATCATGGTGGTATTCTGACATTGGTGGTTTGTTTAAACTTAATCTACGTGGATTGTGCCGCATGCAAATGGCACAACCACAATTTATAAATTGGAAGAACGTACACCCGATTACTGGAGATCCGGGAGCTTCCCTAGATGCAGGGGATGCAGGAGCAGGGAGGCGGTGAGATAGACGGACTCAAGATTAGGCCAGAAAGTGGTACCGATTTCCTCCTCATCTGGGCATTATCGGTTGCCATTGCTATTTATGTTGCCATGTCATTGTGCTGCAGCTGAAATAAGTTGCTGCTTCGTAGAGTGTAGCAGCTTAAATAATTTATTTCTGTTCCACTTACATTCCATCGAATTTGGAGACATCCTGCCCCTCAGCAATCGTAGAACCAGTGCTGCATGTTTTCAGATAGTAGTGGCACAATCACGATTTCGGATTTAACTACTGAATCGGTCGTTTCCAAACCCTAAGTCACGGTACATTTTACTCAGAGAATGTGGGTAGATTGTTTCGCCCAGCAAAGTTCCACACAGAGAGCTCCAGAATTTAACCGAATTCATATATAAGTTCAAGTTCAACACATTACTATGCATCTTCATTGCCAGTAGCCTTCTTCCGTAGCTTAGGTGCCAAGCCTTCACGTGCACTGCCTTCTTCATTTCCTGCCTTCTTCTTCTTCCTCGGTGCCAATTTTCTTAGCTTCACGTACTCTGCATCGCCAGGACAATCAGCACCAGAATCGTGTCCAGCATCATCTTTCCACTCGTTTTTACCTTCTTCGGGCAGCAAAATGACTGACCCGGCAGTCATGTTTCTAACCTTGCGGTGCTTCCTATCAAAGAAACAGGACTGTTGCATAACTTCCCAATATCTATAGAGTAAATAAAACAAAAATTACAATTCAACACAAACATGCGAACCCCAAGAGACTTTTGCTTACCAGGAGCTAATTGGGTTCAAGTGACCACCCTGTCCAAGAATAGAAGGACGACTCCCAGTTGCAGCAGCTTCCACATCCAGTACATCACAATTCAACTCAAACATGCAAGCCAAAGCATACCTTTTCATCAACCCAATTAGCTGGCTGTCACACGTTAGAGGAACCATGATGCCACGTTCATCCATGAAGCTGAACTTTGCAGTCTGCTTCAGCCATAATTCATCATGATTACGCAGAGCAGCAACCATACCAGATATAGTGCAGATCTGCGCAGGTGCTTCTTCCATCGTGATACAATGGTGTCCATACTAGTTGCCCTTCACCCTTGCTGATTTAGAGTCATACCTGAAGAGGACTACCGTAACCAGGTAAGAGTGGTCCGTGGAGATCCCACTTGACAGAAAACTATGGACAAAATATGTTTGTCAGCGTTGGGCTAACAAACAATGGTAGGTTCAGTAGCCAGCTAGCAGTTATAATTAGTGCGAATAGGAAAGAGAAGGGTAGCTCACCCGCATGTAGCCAGAACTTCTTCTTCCTTGGTAGTAGGATATGCCATCCTCCGAGCTGCTCAAATTTTCGTGGCGTGAGGCGGCTAGAGCCTGCATAGCGGCTCTGACATGCGCCATTGGAGCTCGGGATCAGCGACTGGGCGTAGCAACTTGGCACTAAAAGTCAAATGTCCGAAGGGATCGTCCTGCCTAGAGGGTGGATTTCAATGCCGCCGATGCTAGGGGAAAGGAGGGAATGGATTTGTGAAATTGGTCAACGCATCCAATCCACTTAGTTCCTCGATTTGCCTAAGAAGTTGCCGCATTGGCGCTCGCATCACGGACATATGACCGACATGTGGGTCCCGACCGTCTACTTCACGGGGCAGTTTAACGAAATGTTTGTATTTGGCAGGGGTGAGATGAGTTTGCCTCGAAATGGCCCCTCTGAGTAGTTGGCAGCCCAACTTTACGAAACGTGGCAATTACAGGGAATTTGGGTACCGCCATGCGCTCGCCCAGGAACTTTCGGGCCGCAAACGAACAATCCCATCCCACAGGGAGCAGTAGGAGAAAGACTAAAATTCTTTTAACTAAAACTAAACAAAGTACTTAAGGAATAACTTTTAAGATGCAAGGAAAGTAAAGTTGTTTTTGGGTTTTTGATTGAATGAAGCAATTTAAAGTAAAGTAAACTTAATGCAGAAAATAAGAATCGCTGTTTAAAAGAGCTTGGAACTACAATATGGAAAAAGGCGTTCTTAGGGAGTAGTAGATACACCGCTAGCAATTTAGACTAAGCAATCAAGATTATTACCAAATATTTCGTGATATGTTTGTATGTGGGAGGAGCTCCATATATGGATAAATAGGTAGCAACCATTGCTCACATCGAGATGGGTCGATATTTATATGACCACAACTATATGATCGGAATTTTTATTCCCACCATATAGTTGGTCGTTAAACTATCAGTACCCCCGAAAAGAATATTGACGAAGGCATCGATATCTATACGACGACAACTATACGGCCGGAATTTTTATTCCCGCCATATAGTTGGTCGTTAAACCTTCTGTACCTTCGGTAAACAGAAAGGGTGGTGTCGAAGCTTCTATATGACCGCAACTATACGGCCGAAATTTTTATTCTCGCCATATAGTTGGTCGTTAAACCTTCTGGATCCGCCAAAAATTACCTGCTTCTCACAGAGTTCTTTATTAATCTGAAACTTAATGAAATGTCAAGTTTTGACAGAAAATGACAGCTTAAATTTTCGACCAATATTAGCATTATCAATCTTCTTTTTCTTTGCTAAAGCTTAAAATGTTCCTTATTCTACACAAGCTTAACTAAAACTTAATTGAAAATTTAAAACTTACTCAAACCTTAATTTCACATGGGTTGCCTCCCATGAAGCACTCTTTAATGGTCAATAGCTTGACCATAGTGTTGCTCATTTCGTCTCGATTCTATCATTCTTACAGTTGGCATTCCTTGTATATCTTGGCTTAATCACCTCTTCTAGGGTGATCACTTGTATGGTGACTACACTTATATCTTCTTTTGCCCGATAATGCTTCAAGCGTTGTCCATTTACCACCCATGAAAGAGAGGGTGTTTTTCCCTTGAGTTTTACCGCTCCCAATGAATAAGCTTCTTCAACTATATATGGACCTTCCCACTTTGATCTGAGTTTTCCTAGAAACAACTTAAGACGAGAGTTATAGAGCAACACTCTGTCTCCACTTTTAAAGACCTTATTTTCTATTTTTTATCGTTCCATCTTTTCACTTTTTCTGTAAACAATCTAGCATTTTCATAAGCTTCACTTCTAAACTCATCTAAAGCATGGATATCTAATAAATGTTTTTCTCCCGTTGCCTTAAGATCATAGTTTAGGTTCTTGATTTCCCAAAAAGCTTTGTGTTCCAATTCTAAAGGTAAATGTCATGCCTTACCATATACCATCTTATAAGGTGTCATACCCATGGGATTTTTAAACGCAGTACGATATGCCCATAGAGTATCATTTAACTTGTATGACCAATCTTTACTTGATTTATCCACCATCTTCTCGAGTATGGTCTTTAATTCTCTATTGGAGAGTTCCACTTGACCACCCGTTTGAGGATGATATGGTGAAGCAACATGGTGGGTTACTCCATATTTGCTGAGGATTTTCCTGAAAGTTCCTTTCATAAAATGAGAACCACCGTCAGTGATTAAGAATCTAGGAACTCCAAACCTAGGGAATATAGTATCCTTGATCATCTTCACTAAGGAGACTGCATCTGCATGGCTTGTTGGAATAGTTTCAACCCATTTAGTAACATAATCGATAGCAACAAGAATATGAGTGTAACCATTTGATTCTATAAAAGGTCCCATGTAATCCATTCCCCATACATCAAATGGTTCGATTATAAGACTATAATTCATTGCCATCTCTTGTATCCTACCTATATTATCTCTTCTTTGACAAGCATCAAAGTGTTCTACATACATGTGTGCGTCCTTGACCAAGGTGGGCCAATAGAATCCGGATTGAAGTACCTTCGCTGCAGTTCGCTTGCCTGCATGATGTCCTCCATACGGGCTGTCATGACAAGCTTGCAAAATTGCATTCATTTCATGGTTAGGAACACATTTCCGAATTATTCCATCAGGTCCATGACGATATAGATATGGATCATCCCAAAAGTAATATTTAAGATCATTAAAGGGTTTCATCCTTTGATTTCTTGTCATTCTAGGGGGTATACATTTTACTGCGATACCGCAAACCAAGGATCAACGATTTCAACGTTCACTAAATATTCTCCTGGAAATGACTCATTTATAGGTACGGGGTTAGTAATTATTCCCTCCATCCTAGAGACATGATCTCCTACCGAATTATCCTTACCCCTCCTATCTACAATTTGCAAATCATATTCTTGTAGTAATAAAACCCACCTAATCAACCTCGGCTTCGCATCCTTTTTCACAAGGAGGTGATGCAAAGCTTGGTGATCCGTATGAACTATTACCTTAGAATTAATGACATAAGGTCTAAACTTGTCACAAGCAAAAATTATGGCTAGGAACTCCTTTTCTGTAGTAGCATAATTTTTCTGAATTTTATTAAGAGTCCTACTAGCATAGTATATAACATTTAAATTCGTTTCGTCTTGCTGGCCTAACACAAACCCTAAAGCATAGTCACTAGCATCACACATGATTTCGAAAGGTTCATCCCATTTTGGAGATTGCATGATGGGTGTTGAAACTAATTTGTCTTTAAGGTTCACAAAAGTTGCAATACAGTCATGATCTAAGTAGAATGGAGTTTCTTTCTCAAGAAGCTTGGTAAGAGGCATAGATATTTTAGCAAAATCCTTTATGAAACACTTATAAAAACTTGCATGTCGTAGAAACATTTTTAAGTTTTTTATGTCCTGAGGTATTGGAAGATTTTCTATAGCATCTATATTAGTTTTATCTATTTCTATGACCTTATCTATAACCTTATGCCCAAAAACTTTACCTTCTCTTTCCATGAAACGACATCGTTCCCAATTCAAAACCAAATTTGATTACCTGCATATGTGCAAAACTTTGGTTAAATTGTAGAGGCAATTATCAAATGTTGTTTCACAAACAACAAAATAATTTCTTAGAACTTCCATGGTTTTCTCTACAAGATCATCAAAGATTTTTAAAACACTTTCTTGAAAAGTCACAGCTGCGTTACATAAGCCAAACGGAATTAATCTATAATCATATGTGCCATAAGGGCAAGTGAAAGTTGTTTTCTCTTGATCTTTCGGTTGTATAGCAATTTGGGAATATCCAGAATAACCATCAAGAAAATATAAATAAGAATTGTTACTAAGTCTTTCTAGGATTTTATCCATAAATGGTATAGGTTTATGATTTTTCAGTGTCTCACGGTTTAATTTCCTAAAATCAATGCACATGCGATATCGAATAACATGTTTTACAAGAACTAGCTCACCATCCTCATGCACAACAGCATCAAGACCACCTTGTCTTGGTATGCAATGAGCTGGTCTAACCCACTTACTATCAGAAATATGATATATTATGCCAACATCTAGTAAGCGTATAACCTCTTTTCTTACTACTTCCTTCATTTTAGGATTAAGCCTTCTTTGTGTATCTACTACAGGTTCAACATCATCAAGCATGGTAATCTTATGTGTTATGATAGATGGATCTATTCCTTTAATATCACTCAATGTATATCCAAAGGCTTCATGGTATCCTACGATGGGCCTTATAAGAACTAGCTCACCATCCTCATTCATAGCAGCATCAAGACCACCCTGTCTTGGTATGCAATGAGCTGGGCTAACCCACTTACTGTCAAAAATAGGATATATTATGCCTGCATCTAATAAGTGTATAACCTCTTTTCTTACCACTTCTTTCATTTTCGGATTAAGCCTTCTTTGTGTGTCAACTACTGGTTCAACATCATCAAGCATGGTAATCTTATGTGTTACAATAGATGGATCTATTCCTTTAATATCACTTAGAGTATATCCAAAGGCTTCATGATGCTTAATCAACACCAAAATGATTTTATTTGTTTCATTTTCTAATAAATTTTTACTAATAATAACAAGACATTTATTATTATTATTATCTAAAAAATCATACCTCATATTGTTTGGAAGTTGTTTCAATTCAATTGGCGGAGGTTCTTCATCTCCTTTTCTTACCAGTTCTTGATAGTCATGTGGATTTTGTGCTTCCGGAACTGAATCAAGGTAATCATCCATGCCCTCTCTCTCCTCATCATCTTGTGATTCCTCCCAATTAATCAGGCTTCTCTCTAATTCATCTTGTCGAGTACTGAAATGAATAGCTGCTAACTCGATAATTGTCTTCTCTTCCTTGATATCTTCCACTTCATATGGCCTCTTCTTTAGTTTGGCCAAGTGGAATGTCATTTCCTCTTCTCCAAACATCAATGAAATAGTCTCCTTTTTATTATCAATTCAAGCTTTGGTTATGGAAACAAAAGGCTTGCCTAAAAGAATAGGACAAAAAGAATCTCGAGGCATATCAACAATATGAAAGTCAAGGGGGTACATGAGTGATCCAATAAAGACATAGATATTTCTGATAACTCCTTCCGGTTTTATATTAGTTCTATTTGACAATTTAATAGTAGTTTCTACCGGCTCCACATCTGGATTATTTAAATTGTAGCGAAGTTCCTCATAAAGAGATGAAGGCATAATATTTATAGTAGAAATCAGCTCACAAACTCCGTATAAGAAAGTTTCTCCACAATATATAGGAGTCATAGGTTTAGAAGTTTCATTACCTCATACTTTACCTTTCGATGAATTTTTAGGTTTCAGAGTCTAGAATAACCACTTCATTATCCACTATTCGTGCTTCCGTAAGATCCTTCAATATAACATTATTCATGTTGGTAGCTTCAAGGTTCTTTTCTGGTTTCTTTAATCTCTTTTTTATTTGTTCTTCCTCCTTTTGCTTTTTATTGATATTATTTTGAATAGGTGCGAAGGAGAACTCTTCCATTAGTGCACTTTCTCTTGCACTCTTCTTTTCTTCAAGGGGTTTATGGGTTCCCATTCTGTGGGTACCTATAAATGCCCTGCATAATTCATAATTCTTCACTGAGTAAGAATGAATACCAAGGGTTTTAATCATTGCAAAAGTCCTTTCATCTGCAAGGAAATTGTTACCACAAGCATATTCAGAAGAACCATTCATAATGTTATCCTCATTAAAATTTTCCGTTGTCTCCCTCATTTTCATTATTAATTTCCAGGCTTCATCATAGGTATAAGATAGAAAACTACCATTAAAAGCGCTGTCTAGGTTCACTCTATTTTTATTATTAAGCCGTCCATAAAAAGTGCGAGTGATTAACCAATCATGCAAACAATGATGGGGGCAATTATCTAGATAGCTTTTATACCTTAGATACCCTTCATACAAACTCTCATCGGGACTATTTTTGAAACTAATAATAATACCTCTCATCCCGTGAGCTTTGCTTTCTGAGTAATATTTTGATAGGAATTTGGTTGTCAATTCCGTCCAAGTCCTCAGTGCTTCTGCACAAAAAGATCTATACCCGTTGCAAACATTATTAGAGGGAGTTTGTCTAAACAACTGGATTCTAACCATATCAAGATTACAGTCGTTGAATATAAAGGAACAAGGAACATCTTCAAAAAATAAATGTCCATATGGTTTCTCTTCATCGGTTCCTGCAAATTTCTTAGAGTGTAGTAGTTCAATAATAAAGGATGGATCTCAATTCCATCTGAATTTATGTTTTTATTGGCAGTTATAAAAGTGTCCATGGGCGAACCCATTTTCCTTACTGCCTCAAGCTAGATTAAATGTTGAGTGTTGTCCATTGTCGCGGTCCTGCAACTTAACTTATAAATTAGTACAACGAGAGTAAATAACTAAAAGTAAAGTGACTTATAGTGCTAAGCTCCCTGGCAACGGTGCTGGAAAATAGCTTGATGACTGCAAGTGCATAGATCGCTTCTAGCTAGTTTCGAAATAAAGATATAGATCCCATAGGGAGCGGTAGGCGAAAGACTAAAATGCTTTTAACTAAAACTAAATGAAGTACTTAAGGAATAACTTTTAAGATGCAAGAAAAGTAAAGTTGTTTTGGGGTTTTGATTGAATGAAGCAATTTAAAGTAAAGTAAACTTAATGCAGAAAATAAGAATCATGTGTTTAAAAGAGCTTGGAACTACAATAGGGAAAAAGGCGTTCTCATGGAGTAGTGGATACGCCGCTAGCAATTTAGACTAAGCAATCAAGATTATTATAACAAATATTCTCATGATATGTATGTATGTGGGAGGAGATCCATATATGGACAAATAGGCAGCAACCACTACTCATCCTTCATACCCACAGCTGACAGATAAACGACATCAATTGTATTATCCTGCTATTAAGGGATTTCTCCCGTGGCATGGGCATGGCTTTATGAGTTCTCCTTGTTTCCCCAAGTTAGTACATAAAGAATGACATCAGCTTTATAGTCACAATAAGTGCTATCATCTCTCCATCTACCAACAAGTAATCCCCTTCATCGAGTCCCCATAAGAGGCAAATATTAAGGAGGTGCACAACTCCCAACATCAAGATGAAGACAATTAACACATACACATAATGATGTATAACATAATACTCTCTATATTATCTCAATCATGTGCTAGGGTTTCTCCATCTCCCCAAGAACTTAAGATCTACTCAGACATGGAGGCCATCAACATCATAAAAATAGTAGTGGAAGCAATTGTATATGAATAGTTCTTGTATAAATCCACAACGAGTACGAAAACTACAACAAGATCTAGATGGGGTGAATATGGGATGGATGGATATGATGGCGGTGCATCGGTTGATGAGGATTAAGATCGATGCCTTGGCCTCCTAGATCTACGTAGGGCGAAGATGGATCCCTTGGGAAAGTTCCCCCTCCAGATGCCTTCCGGAGGTGAGGTTTCAGCGATTTCTAGGTGTTTTGTATGTCGTCTCCCGGATCCAGTTGCACGGGGTGAAACTATTTGAGGAGGTGGTGGTGGCGCCAACTATATGACCGGAGCTATACGGCCGGAAAAAGTATTTTGGTCATATAATTGGTCGTTAAACCGTATGTCTCCTTTGATCGCTTTAGGTTTTCTTGTGGTTTCCGGTCGTATAGTTGGTCGTTAAACCGTATGTATCCTTTGATCGCTTCGGGTTTTCTTCTGGTGTTATTGATATTTCCCAAATAAGCGATTTATCTTGTTTTTGGCTCATTTTATCCCCAATACAACTGCTCCAAGAATTGTGTCCATTGTATCCATCATCTGTCCTGATCCTGGTGAAAATAGACATAATACATGCGCGCGAACATCGTAAAATACCAAGATCCTATAACTAAAATGCAAAAATAATAATATAAAACATGATATGCACTCATCAGTCGCCGTCGCTCCGTATCCCCCCTTGGTTAACCAAGCTCACCAGAAGAACATCCTGGCTCTTCTTGTTCTTCTCGTACCAACCACGCAAGCGGAGGTGGTCCCTATCGCCTCAATCGGGACCCTAGTCCTCGGTGCCGGCCACCACTCTCGCCATTGATTTTGGCTGCACCTCGCTTCACCGATCGTACCGTCGTGTTCCTAGTGAGCTCCTGAGTCCGATAGTGGCCTCCCCTTCCTCGATTGTTTCCTGTATCGCCGCTGCCATGATCGACCGCGAGCGCCGCTGAAGTAGGTCGTCACCGGAGTAGCTCTGGTGACCAAAAATTGGCATTAGCACCACCCTTAGGATCACCTTGCTCTCGTGATTCGAACACACCCATCCATGTTTGCTGGGAAGATCCATCTCGCTGATGGCCTAAAATATATCGAACTCGTTGGGGAACCCCAAGAGGAAGGTATATGAGCACAGCAGCAAGTTTTCCCTCAGTACGAAACCAAGGTTATCAATCTAGTAGGAGCAAGGAAACACCCCAAAGGTGTTGCTAGCTAAGCCTTGGCAGGGCACACTACCGGTGCTAGTAGTAACGTGGAGACCTGCACAACACAACCACAGAACTTTGCCCCCAACTTGCGATGAGGTTGTCAATCTCACCGGTTTTGCTGAAAACAAAGGATTAAACGTATCGAATGTAAGGAAGTAATAGTTTGCAGAAAGTAAACACAAAGCAGTAAACATGTTGATTGTAGATTGAATGTAAAAGAAAGGACCGGGGTCCATAGTTCACTAGAGGTGGCTCTCCTTAAGATAGATAACATGCTGGGTGAACAAATTACAGCGGGGCAATTGACAAACATCAAGAAAGCATACAAGCATATACTACTCATCTTGACTCCTTTGAGACTTGATTGGGCATTACAACATTATATATAGACTGTAATCCAACTGCATCTAAGACTAATATTCCACCTTCAGGTTATCATCCGAACCCCCTCCAGTATTAAGTTGCAAGCAACAGATTATTGCTTTACGAATTGCATGTAAAGTAAACAATACGATTGTTCTATGAACAAAGGATTGTTGTTTTCTCCCTAGTAGCAACAACACATCTAGTACCTTAGAAATTTCTGTCACTTCCCCAAATTACTAGAGGCATGAACCCACTATCGAGCATAAATACTAACTCTTGGAGTTGCTAGCATCTACTTGGCCAAGATAGCTACTAACAATGGAAAGCATGCAAGATCACAAATAACAAAGACATGATAGAATCAATAATCAATCTGAAATAGCATCTCAATATCCATCGGATCCCTGCAAACACAACATGCAGAATTACAAATAGTGATCTTGATCATGAACGGAGCTCACAAGATCTAGACATGAAAGCACAAAGGAGGAGAACCATCCATCTAGCTACTACATGGACCCGTAGTCCAGAGATGAGCTACTCACGCATCACACTGGAGGCTTGCATGATGATGAAGAAGGCCTCCAGGGTGAATTCCCCTCTCTGGCAGGGTGCCGAGAAGATCTTCAGATCCCTCCCGATCTAGGGATGGAGATGACGGCGGCTACAGACTCTTTCTTGGATTTTTGATCGGGTACTTAGGGTTTCCATATCAGAGGCAATATGTAGGCGGAAGGAGAGGCCGAGGGGGTGCTGGAGGCGGCCAGACCACCCCCTGGCACGGGCCAGGCCCCAGCCCCTCTCCGCCTCTTATTCTGGCTCTAGATGTCCCCCGTGAAACAATAACTTTGGCTTTTGTCCCGTCCAATTCCGAGAATATTCATTTTCTGAATTCCTGGAACCAAAAACAGCAGAAAACACGCAACTGGCACTGTGGCTCTTGTTAATAGGTTAGTCCAAGAAATCATATGAAAAGTACTCCAAAGTGTGGAAAAAACATAAGAAAGTAGATAAAACCAAGCATGGAACATCAAAAATTATAGATACATTTGCAATGTATCAACATCCCCAAGCTTAACTCCTTCTCATCCTTGAGTAGGTAAGTGATAAAAATAAAGAATAAGTTTTGAGGTGACATGCACCATCATAAACTTGATAAAAGTATTTGTAAAACATTCAAAGCTAGGATCATAGTACTTCAATCATAACATGAAAGACAAAGTTCTAGCAATAAAACAAATAAACTATGTTGCAACATGAAAAGGCACAAACAAATGATTCATGAATAACAATGCTTTGCAAGACGTTTGTTTGTTTGACATAAAGGAAACATAGCATAATAGTATTCAGCTTGTCCCTCATAGAGTAGCAAATATAAATGCATAGTACATGTTCAAAGTTCATAAGAGTGGCTAGATACAAATAGTTTAAACAAGCAATATCAAGGTATGCATCAATCAACAAGTCAATGCACATAGAACTAAGAATGGCCACTATGCTCTCAAAGTAAGTGCATAAAGATAGAAGGTGGAGACTCATAAAGGGCTTCCAAAAATTATGGTACTTGTAGCTTTCAGCTCTCATTGCCCCTATCATAAGAATCTTGAAGTGATTAAGGTTAAAGTGAACAAACTATGGTGTACATGCTTGACGAAGTATAAGTCAGAAATCTCATGTCCCTTGTATACGAGGGCTGCTACTCATGCTACTCAAGTTTAGTCACCGGTAAGTTCTTGTCATCGTAAGTACATGTATATCATAGAGAACCGCCAACGGGGTACCCCTTGCCCGATGATACGGAAGAATCCCCATATCAAAATGACAAGGCAAGCAGACAACGAGCATCTTAGCAATCTTCTTATTTACCATGGGAATATGGTGCTTTTTTCTCTCTTTCCTCTTTTCATAATCTTTTTTTATTTTTCTCCTTTTTCTCAATATAGGACTCTTTTTTTATCAGAAGAATGCTTCATAGACAGCTCATTATGGTTACGCTGCAGGTTTCCACCATGTCAGCATGGATTAGACGAGCGTCCCAGGCGTTTCTCTAACACATATACATAACTCCATGGACTTACAAGCTCCCCTTTCATTTCACACCGACGACATCCATAGACAAAAGAGCATGAGATCAACTAGGTACAAAGTACCAGTGCAATGTTGAAAGCGTTCCCCATGACAACATGGTTCTGCTAATCCCCAACAAATAAGTGCAAGCATATACAACATAGACGACACAATGGTTCAAGTTTATTAAGGGCAAGTAAAGTAAAGTGTGCCATCAAGTTCGTGAGAGCTTTAATCACTAGTTTTATCATAACAAGTTTAATTTGGAAGGTAAACAAAAACATGAATATACTTGGAATAGCTTAAGCTAGTAGGTAGGTATGGTGGACTCTTTGGAATAACTTGGTTTAGGGAGTTGGATGCATGAGTGTAACTCATACTTGGTTACGGAGGCTAGCAAAAGACTACGAGCGACAAACTAAGAGAGCAATAATGGCCATAATCATGCAGAGCGACAAAACATCATTGATCAAAGCATAAAGTGATACTACAAGTTGAAAACTAAAGGATCATAAAGGCTTATGGTGACTTGAGATAGTCATAACATGGTGTGAGCATGCGCTAAGTCAACCCAAATAAAAAATCAGAGAATACCACAATACTATGCTTTAATATGCTAAAACAACGCATGATTCATCCAAGTCACATTAAGCAATCTCAATTGTTTATAACAAGTCATGCTACAGCAAAGAATACTAAGCATAAAGCCAAAACAATATTAAGCATGGCATTACAAAGCATAGGCCACAGTAAAAAACAAGCTCTCTTTACCACTTAAGCATGAACTTTCCTACTCTTTTCCAAACCAAACCAAACTATTTGAAAACCAATGTATGAAAGAGGGGGTCCAACCAATTTATTCAGCAAACTAAGCAAACCAAGCAAACGAAACCAAAACGAAAACGAAAAAGAAGACGCTCCAAGAACAACACAACTGTGCATGAAACAATAAAAATGAAGCGTTTGGAAGAAACCTGGGATTTTTATTGATGAAGAAGGGGATGCCTTGGGCATCCCCAAGCTTTGACGCTTGTACTTCTTGGATATTTCTTGGGGTGACACGCGTGGCATCCCCAATCTTGAGCTTTAGTCCATCCTTCATCTAATTACTCATTCCTTCCATACACCTGAAATTTTCCTTCATACAAAACTTCACACAATCTCATTAGCAACATTAGTGCACTTAAGATAAATAAGTCTCACGGTTCAGTTTTAACACCAATTAAACTTCCATTAGAACACTAGCTACTGTAGCACTTCCCTCAAAAAGCTCAATTCCCCAAAAGAACTCAAGAAGGAACCAACAAGAAGCAAATAAAGAAAATGGTAGAAATCTGTCAAAACAGACCAACAGGTAAAGACGAATTTTTTGGAAGACCTTCTATTTCTCAAATCAAAAAGTGTTGAACTAACAAAAGTTAGATAACAACCTGGGGCAGAAGCACAAAAATTCACGCCTCAAAAAGATGTACAGAGATTTTACACGAAGTTTTACGGTGAAGCATAGAAACGGTTTCGGGACAGCAACTTTCCCAATCATTACTTCTCTCTCATTAGAGGTTACTCTTGGCACAAAAAGCAAATAAAAAGGATAAGGAGTGGTTATTACTGAAGTAATAACTTCCAAGACTCATCTAAAACTTTTGGGTTATCTCCCAATAAGTACTTTTATTTAACGCCTTTAAGTTAGGCATAAGAAGTAAGAAAAAGAATCAAGTGTGCGAAGAAGCATTAAAACCAAATTTCTTGCCCTTACCTCTCTTACTTTTATTCTTAACCTTGGTAAACATATGATTGTTTGGTTGAGAAGAAAGGTGCATGGTCCCCTTTCCCACATCTATTATGGCTCCAAGGAGTTCTAATAGGGACCTTCCAAGTGTAATTTGTCCTCCTGCACATTCAATAACAAGATAATCAGTAGAAATCATTTTCCCAAGGATCTTTGTAAACACTCCTTCAGCTACTCCAATAGGTAATATTGTAGCATTATTAGCCAGAAATATTTCTTTTCCTCCTTCAGAAAGACCCCAAAGATTCAAGGATTCATAAATATCTTTGGGCATAAGACAAAACTCAAACATGATATCACAGCGAGCTTGAAAAGTTTCATTATTTATATCAATGTTTACTATGGGGAGCCACTTTGATGGTTCAGAATTTATTGGAACATAATTATGATGCTCTCTAAGCGTGTTATAACAATCCTTTAGACTAGTAGTGCGGGTCTCAAGAGTGTTCAATCTAGCAAATATCTTCAAAAAGGAAGAATCAGATTTGCTAGGCAAGTTGTAAGTAAAGATCAATTTCTTTATAGCATTAATAGCATTATCCTCATTGCATTGGAGGAAATCTCCTCCCACAACAGCATCTAAAGCATATCTATAGCAAAGAGCAATTCCAAGGAAAAAACTGCTAAGGAACAAGCTTCGAGTCATTTTAGGCTCAGTTTTTTCATATAGATCAGAGATTCTAGACCAAGTTTCTTTGAAACTCTCTTCAATTCCTTGTTTAAAAGTGAAAATCATTTCCGCAGGTGACATAGTGATTGGAGCAAGGCTAGAAATAATGGCAACTTAAAATAGAAACTAATTTTTTTTGTGTTTTCAATAAAGAAAGCAAACTAGTAAAACTAATTTTTGTGTGTTTTTGATAAAGAAACAAGCAAACAAAGCAAAAGTAGACTAAGCAAAACAAAAATAACAAAGTAAAGAGATTGGTTATGAGGGACTCCCCTTCTGAAGATGTCCTTGACTCCCCAGCAACGGCGCCAGAAAATATGCTTCATGGCCCAAAATATATCGAGCTCGTTGGGGAACCCGAAGAGGAAGGTATGATGAGCACAGCAACAAGTTTTCCATCAGTACGAAACCAAGGTTATCAATCCAGTAGGAGCAAGGAAACACCCCAAAGGTGTTGCTAGCTGAGCCTTGGCAGGGCGCACTACCGGTGCTAGTAGCAACATGGAGACCTACACAACACAACCACAGAACTTTGCCCCCAACTTGCGATGAGGTTGTCAATCTCACGGTTTTGCTGAAAACAAAGGATTAAACGTATCGAATGGAAGGAAGTAATAGTTTGCAGAAGGTAAACACAAAGAAGTAAACAGTTTGATTGTAGATTGAATGCAAAAGAAAGGACCGGGGTTCATAGTTCACTAGAGGTGGATCTCCTTAAGATAGATAACATGCTGGGTGAACAAATTACAGCGGGGCAATTGATAAACATCGAGAAAGCGTACATGCATATACTACTCATCTTGACTCCTTTGAGACTTGATTGGGCATTACAACATTATACATAGACCGCCATCCAACTGCATCTATGACTAATAATCCACCTTCAGGTTATAATCTAAACCCCCTCCAGTATTAAGTTGCAAGCAACAGATTATTGCTTTACGAATTCGTGTAAAGTAAACAATACGATTGTTATATGAACAAAGGATTGTTGTTTTCTCCCTAGTAGCAACATCACATCTAGTACCTTAGAGATTTCTGTCACTTCCCCAGATTACCAGAGGCATGAACCCACTATCGAGCATAAATACTAACTCTTGGAGTTGCTAGCATCTACTTGGCCAAGATAGCTACTAACAATGGAAAGCATGAAAGATCACAAATAACAAAGACATGATAGAATCAATAATCAATCTGAAATAGAATCTCAATATCCATCGGATCCCCGCAAACACAACATGTAGAATTACAAATAGATGATCTTGATCATGAACGGAGCTCACAAGATCTAGACATGAAAGCACAAAGGAGGAGAACTAGCCATCTAGCTACTACATGGACCCGTAGTCCAGAGATGAACTACTCACGCATCACACCAGACGCTTGCTTGATGATGAAGATGGCCTCGAGGGTGAATTCCCCTCTCCGGCAGGGTGCCGGGAAGAGCTTCAGATCCCTCCCGATCTAGGGATGGAGATGACGGTGGCTACAGACTCTTTCGTGGATTTTTGATCGGGTACTTAGGGTTTCCGTATCAGAGGCATTATATAGGCGGAAGGAGAGTCTGAGGGGGTGCCGGAGGCGGCCAGACCACCCCCTGGCGCAGGCCAGGCCTGGCTGCGCGGCCAGGTGGTGTGGCCAGGCCACAACCCCTCTCTGTCTCGTATTCTGGCTCCAGATGTCCCTAGGTGAAATAATAACTTTGGCTTTTGTTCCGTCCAATTCCGAGAATATTCATTTTCTGACTTCCTGGAACCAAAAACAGCAGAAAACAGGCAGCTGGCACTGTGGCTCTTGTTAATAGGTTAGTCCAAGAAATCATATGAAAAGTACACCAAAGTGTGGACAAAACATAAGAAAGTAGATAAAACCAAGCATGGAACATCAAAAATTATAGATACATTTGCAATATATCACTCGCTGTCGGCGACCGGCATCTGGTGGTGGAGGTCGTGCTTGCGTCACGCCGGTGTCACCCTTACATCATCCCTAGCCACGTCAACACGTTTGACTCGGTCGGTGCCTCGGTGGCATGCCGACTTGGCCTGTGTCCCACATGTCTATGACTGACTCTAGTTTAGTTCGAGTGTAAAAATTATTCCCTGTTTAGGAAATAGATAAAACATTATAAATTCGATTATAAATATTTTCCAGGAATTTAATAAAATGATTAAATCTTATAAATTGAATATCTTTTGTTTTATAATTTAGAAAAATTTATATTATATATCAAAATGTTCAAAAAATAAACTCTATAGTTTAAACTTATTATCATATTTTATTTTCCAACTTAAATACAATAATATTATTATTTAGTAAATAACCTATTAAGGATAAATCTCTTAAAAAGTAAATTCCGTTATTGAAAATTCACAAAAATAGGTATAATATATACGAAGTCTTAGAAAAACAAAATATACATTTATAAATGTGTTTCATACATTTTTGTGATACTTAACTAAATATTCATTATTTATTTAGTATTTATAAAGTGATAAAACTTATAAAAATCATATCTTATTAATTAAAAATAATAAAAATACTTATAATATACCAAAATGATCAAAAAATGAAGTCTACACATTAAAAATATCACCTTTCATACTTGAAGCAAATAAAAGGTAAAGGTTTAATAAATCTTGTTTGAACTCTTTTATTTTATGTTAATACATAAAAATTATAATTTTTTTTGCTTATGCCCTCAATATAAATTATTTAAAGTTGAAAAGTGTAATAACAAGTTCATTTGATGTTTAAGTGAAGTCAAAATAGATCTAACCATTTTCAGATGTATTTACTAAAACTACCATTTAAAATTAAGTGTATCTTAACTTTTCGAAAATATTTTATCAATTATAAAATCATCTAAAATAGTTATTGTTAATCGAAAGGGTTCTATGCATTTAGAAAATCACCAAGATAATATTTACTAATTATTTTACCAGTTTGGGGATCTACTGAAAACTATAAACCAAGTTTTTAAGTAATTAAAGTAAAACATTTTCCCTGTTTATAAAGTCTAACCATTAATTCTAAAAGAAAGGTAAATGATTCCATTCACTTATAATTTCAATAAAACACCACCCCATAAAAGCAGTAACACTTATCTTCTACCTTTATAAAACATTAAGAAGTGAGCCACTTATAATATGATACATATTCAAAATATATAAGTATCCACTACAATATTCAAATATGGTAATTGTTTTCTTATTTAATACTCATAATTAATAAGAAAACCATAAAGTGTTAGCTTTAAGTTTAAATGATTTTCCTTTGTAAAGTAATCTTTTCCTCAAAAGTTATTCTTTTAAGAAACATCAAAAGTAATCCTTAAGCATTTCTATAAAGGCTCTAATTGATTAATAATCTTGCTTAAGAAATCTTTTAGATACCATGCCCCATTTGAGTGCTTTAATATTGTATGCTACTTGTTGTATTTACATATTGTTTCACACACTCTCACAAGCATTAATAAGAAGCACAAGTGTGAAGCTAGTATAAAAGTGAAACACATTCTAAAGAAACCATCGCAAGTTTCCGAACCCTAGATCAGATACGCTTATTCTAGGGATTCACGTTTATCAAATTGCATTACATTACTTACGCATAATCTTGCTTCTTTAAACATTATTCCTTACCGGACCAATGATGTTATCTACAGATTCTGGATCTTCTATTATTTTGAAGATCATGAGTGTCTATCTTGCAATCACAAAAGGCAAGTTCACACTTGCTCATGTCCTTTGGTTATTTTCTATCAAATGCTTGTAACTCAAATGTTGTCATCACCTGCATTTCAAAAAGGTCGAAAACAATATTTTCATAATTAACTTGAAGTATTGGTTACTGATCTAGGGTGATCAATTAATCTATAATAACTGGCAATGGAAACGCCATTGTGCAGGAATGTATCATCTAGGAATTAACAACCAATGTCACCAATGATTCTAGCGTTGTATATTGTGCAGTAACCATGAGATTTGGAATGGGATGGAGAAGTCAGCTGTATCTTCTTCCTTTCACATGGACAGATTACCTTATCGTGAGGCTAGTGGATTTATCATAGAGAACCTAGCACATGGGTGGGACCCCTTAGTTCCCCGCGATATTGGTATCTAGACTATCTGTGAGCGGCTGCCAGAGGTATAGTCGGACCTTTATGGATCTTGCCAGGGGAACAACCGGCTCATAGAGTCTTTAGGGGCCTACCAGAGTTATAGCTGGTCCAATAAGGGGCTTAACAAAGGTGGGGCATGTCTTGGAGGGTCATGTCTTCATGCTGGGTCACGGAGAGGGCAATGATTGGCTTGTATCTTAAACTGGGCCCCATACCAAGGAAGTATGGACGAGCCTATAACTCGGATGTGCAATAAGGCTAAGGTCTCTCATGGGTAAAGCAACGCACCTCTACAGAGTGTAAGAACTGTGACATGTTACTCCCTGTTCCGGGAAGGAGCTACGAACACAGTAGGAAAGGAACTCCACGAAAGTTCTGGTAAACCTGTGAAGGCTAACATACATAGTTTTCAGAATAAAATCAACCTTTGAAGAAATGTTTACGAAAACCTGCATTGCCTACGACCTATGGTCTATGGCTATAAAAAGTGCATCAAACACTCCTTTTTAGTGAACTTGCTGAGTATGCTCGTACTCAACCATACCTTCTTAACCCTTGCTAGATTCTGAAGACACTGAAGACGATGTTAACACCAACTTATGCTCAAGAAACCATCATCGACAACTCAAGTTATTCAATAAAGTCAATGAAGTCAACATATACATCAACCAAAGTGAAGACGAAGTTCCTAATTAGATAGGAGTAGATACTCTAGCCATAACACCTACTTCTGTAGAGCATTGATTAACATCAATTGCAAGCCAGATAGTTTAGATGCTAGTCTTATTAGCCAGATAGTTCTGAGTCATTATTCCTGGTTCTTCTTTGTAAGAAGTTGATTTCTTCCTCTTTAACCTATAGTGTTCTCTGGATCTTTTGTAAAGAGTAGAGTTGTAATCTATAGTCATGTCTTGGACCTGCTGTGTTTCTGTTGTACCACTCTAAGGGATGTAATACTAGTGAACGGGTTTCATTGGTGTTATGTCAATGACTATAGTGTACTACATCAGGTAGTGGTATGCTGGGTCTCTGCAGCTGGTATCAGAGCATATGCTTTGACCTTAAGATTAAAACCCTTTTAGGAGATCTATAGGTTGGATAGTGACTAAAGGAATCCATCTTATCTAGACCAAGAATTGTGATGGGTATCCACTTGAGGATAATCTTGTCACGCTTAAGTAAGATATTTTAATCATCTTTCTTAAAGTATAGTTGTATATCTTCTCCAGGGAAATGTCAGTTTTAGTGTATCTCTAAATAGGTATAACACCACTAAGATGTCTTAAGTAAGTTAAAATATCAAAGAAGATTATGATTAAGTTTAGGATATAATGTGGAGTAGTATTAGTGATGGAGTCTATGTTTAGAATCCCTGTAAATTAGAAGAACTTTATCACTAGTCGATACCACCATACCACATAGGGTAGACTATTAGAGTATGTATAGATACAATTGGAAGTAAATCATGTACGCATTCACTTGAGAATTCCATGTGATGGAGTAGAATTATGTTAAGAATCATTAATAGTAAGCTAAGAAGAAGAGTCGTCATGGTGAGATTAGCTCTTCAATCATGATGACTAGGTAAATCTTAACAAGTTCATGGTGGGAATAGCTCCGAGATCATGATAAGTTTGTAACTAGGACAAGTACTCAATAACAAATCTTGTAATAACAGGAAGAGAAGAACAGTGTAGGTCGATGATAGAAGTCATAGGTATTATAACATTACGATAATTTTTGGATTAAGGTAGTAACTACAATTCTGCTAGTAGTTTTGAGAGATCATGTGAGAATAGTTTATGATAGAATAGAAAATTGGTAGTATTTAGTAGTCCCAAAAGAAAGGTAAGAGGTTAGTCATAACCAAAGTGAGACCACTTTGCTCCAAATTATCCAATTGCAATTGAGAAATTTGGGTAAATAATGAGAACAAGAGTAGTTTAACCCCAAGTGCTAAATATCACGATGTAAACCTATACTAGGAGGTGTCATATACTACACACTAAGCCTGAATTCTAGAGATGTTTTACTCAACTACTATATTATGGGCTTAGAATAATGTGTGATATATGTACCACATTTGGATTTCTTAGTTTTTCTTGGATCATTTTGATTGACTAGATCTGTGCATGAAGTTTGAGTTGATGTGCAAATGCATGTTGCAACATCAAGTTATTACTTGATGTTATAGACCTAGATAGAAAAGGGAATTCGTGTAAGGGAGTGACGAGTTCCGAAGATCAGGATGAAGACTTACATGAAGAGTGAAGCCAAATATAAGGAGTATTAACATTATTTTGAAGGATGGATCAATCCCAATTCATGATTAGTCGGCAATAAGAAGGAATGTTAGTGTTAAAAAAGGGTGTGGAGCAACATTAAGGGATGAATTAAGTTCACTCAAAGTGGGTGATGTTGCTCAGAAGCTAAGGAAGTAGTTGTACCAAGTTCATGGAAGTAACTTGGAAGGGTGCAAAGAAGAAATCTTAGAACAAAAGAGGTATTTAAGCTCTGGCAACTCAGAGAGAATGCCAGTAAGAAGTAGAAAATCCGTAGGGTAATTGATGATTCCATATTTGCATCATGTTTCATATTATTAATTTGCATTGTAGATGTAGGATCTTGGTATTTTATAGTGTTTGCATGCATGTTTTATGTCTATTTTCACCAGGATCAGGACAGATGATGGATACAATGGACACAATTATTGGACCAGTTGTATTGGGGAGAAAAGGAGCCAAAAACAACGTAAATCGCTTATTTGGGAAATATCAATAACACCAGAAGAAAACCCGAAGCGATCAAAGGAGATAGACGGGGTAGCGACCAACTATACGGCGGGAATAAATTTTCCGGTCGTATAGTTCTCGACGTATAGTTGGCACTGCCACCACCTCCTCAAATAGTTTCACCCCGTGCAACTGGATTAGGGAGACGACATACAGACCACCTAGAATCACCGAAACCTCACCTCCAAAAGGCATCTAGAGGGGGAACTCGTCCACCAGGGATCCATCTTCACCCTACGCAGATCCAGGAGGCTAAGGCATCGATCTTCATCACCAACCGCTGCATCACCATCATCTCCATCCATCCCATCTACATATTGTCTAGATCTTGGTGTAATTCCCGTACTCATTGTGGATTTATACAAGTACTATTCATCTACGATAGATTCCATTGTTACCTCCATGATGCTGATTGCCTCCATGTCTGAGTAGATCAGTAGTTCTTGGGGAGATGGAGAAACCCTAGTATGAGATTGAAATAAGATAAAGTTTATTATGATATTCATCGCTGTGACCATGTGTTAGATTGTCTTCATCTTGATGTTGAGCGAAGTCGACCTCTCAATATTTGCCTCTTATGGGGACTTGATGGAGGGAACTACTTGTTGGTAGATGAAGGTGTGTAAGAACTCATAGTGACTATAAAGCTATTGGCACCCCTTACATATCAACTTGGGAACCGAGGAAACTCACAGAACACTGTCCATGCCATGGGATACGTCCTACGGGATTAAGTCCCTTAATAGCAAAATAATTCGATTGATGTTGATTGCTGACTGTTGTGGTTATGAGGATGATGTGAGCAGTGGTTGCTACCTATTTGTCCAAATATGGAGGTCCTCCCACACATACATAGTTGAGAATGTTCATGATAATAATATTTACCTTATCTCTTTAGAATGCTAGTGGTGTATCCGCTATTCCCTGAGAATGCCTTTTTCCCTATTGCAGTTACAAGTCTCTTTTACATACGCGATACTTACTTTCTGTGTTTAGTTACTTGACTCTACTTATTGTTCTCTTATACGAAAACCCCCAAAACACATTTTTATACAATACTCACATTTTATCTTGTTACTTAGAACTTTATTTAGCATTTCTATTGTAGTATTTAATTCAAGAGTTATTAGACTTCAGACTCCTTCTCCCTGTGGGATTGATATCTTTATTTCGAAACTAGCTACAAACGATCTGTGCACTTGCAGTCATCAGTAATCCATACACCTAGGAGGATCCGCAGTTGGTATCCATAAATAGTATCCTAGAAGTTTAGCTAAATTAGGTCATCTTTGTATGATTTAAAGAGCATAAAACTTGGTCTAAGTTACATAGGACATAAAGGATTATGAAATTAAAGTAATCGCCTTCCAAGACACTTCGTGAAGTTGGGCTTACCAAAGAAATAATTTCCAAAAGGTTAAGAGTAAGACAAGTAATGTTGGAAGATTCATTTCGGAGATCCACAATTGTGTGGATATACCGCAGATTCTTTCGTGAGACCTTCCAGAGGTAAAGTATAAGCTAGACAGAGACCGGTATCCTTACTATTGAGTTAATGGGTATTATACATATAATTTAGAGACCATTAGGAAACCCCAAGGGGGAGAGTGAACAATAAACACTAAAGTGTTGTTGTCTGACTTTTTGAGTAAAGGTTGGAGAAGATTTACTAGACTATGATGAGGTTAAGCCTTATTCTCATATGGTTATAAGAAGTCATCATTATGAAGTATTTTCAAGAGTATGTCCCGATGAATGATGGAAGGAGATAAACCAGACTAACTCTAGTGGACCAGTTTTAAAGGGGTGAAATAACTCGTTAGTTGTCCTTAAGAGTAAAGAGAATATTCCAAAATAGACCGGTGTAGTGTAGTAGGAAAACCGGATTGGAATGGACAAAATGTGTCCACAACAAATTCTAAATAGGACTGTAAGGACATAAACCCAAAGGGATTATCGTAAAAGGAACCGTGGGATAACTTAGAACTACAGTTGTATATTGTCGGATATGAAGAGGATCCAAGGAAAAAGATCTGAATACGGGATACCACAATTATCCCCAATTGTGATCACAATGGAGTTGAGAAATGTCGTGATCAATACAAGTCAACACCTTATTCTGAAACGTAAGAGAGTAAGAAATTCGGGGACGAAGTTCATTTTAAGGGTGAGAGACTATAACATCCCAGCATTAGAGCTTAGAAATAAGATGAGATGATATGTGAGCATTGCATTGATGGCCCAAAATATATCGAGCTCGTTGGGGAACCCCAAGAGGAAGGTATGATGAGCACAGCAGCAAGTTTTCCCTTATTATGAAACCAAGGTTATCAATCCAGTAGGAGCAAGGAAACACCCCAAAGGTGTATCTAGCTGAACATTGGCTGGGCGCACTATTGGTGCCAGCAGCAACGTGGAGACCTACACAACACAACCACAGAACTCTGTCCCAAACTTGCGATGAGGATGTCAATCTCACCGGTTTTGCTGAAAACAAAGGATTAAATGTATCGAATGGAAGGAAGTTATAGTTTGTAGAAAGTAAACACAAAGCAGTAAGCAGTTTGTAGATTGATTGTAAAAGAAAGGACCGGGGTCCATAGTTCACTAGAGGTGGCTCTCCTTAAGATAGATAACATGCTGGGTGAACAAATTACAACGGGGAAATTGACAAACATCGAGAAAGCATACAAGCATATACTACTCATCTTGACTCCTTTGAGACTTGATTGCGCATTACAACATTATACATAGACCGCCATCCAACTGCATCTATGACTAATAATCCACCTTCAGGTTATCATCCGAACCCCCTCCAGTATTAAGTTGCAAGCAACGGATAATTGCATCACGAATTGCGTGTAATGTAAACAATATGATTGTTCTACGAACAAAGGATTGTTGTTTTCTCCCTAGTAGCAACAGCACATCTAGTACCTTAGAGATTTCTGTCACTTCCCCAGATTACTAGAGGCATGAACCCACTATCGATCATAAATACTAACTCTTGGAGTTGCTAGCATCTACTTGGCCAAGATAGGTACTAACAACCGAAGCATGCAAGATTAGAAATAACAAAAACATGATAGAATCAATAATCAATCTGAAATAGCATCTCAATATCCATCGGATCCCCACAAGCACAACATGCAGAATGACAAATAGATGATCTTGATCATGAATGGATCTCACAAGATCTAGACATGAAAGCACAAAGGAGGAGAACCAGCCATCTAGCTACTACATGGACCCGTAGTCCAGAGATGAACTACTCACGCATCACACTGGAGGCTTGCATGATGATGAAGAAGGCCTCCAGGGTGAATTCCCCTCGCCGGCAGGGTGCCGGGAAGAGCTTCAGATACCTCCTGATCTAGGGATGGAGATGACGGCGGCTACAGACTCTTTCGTGGATTTTTGATCGGGTGGTTAGGGTTTCCGTATCAGAGGCAATATATAGGCGGAAGGAGAGGCCGAGGGGGTGCCTAGGGCGGCTAGACCACCCCCTGGTGCAGGCCAGGCCTTGCCGTGCGTCCAGGTGGTGTGGCCGGCCCCCAGCCCCTCTCTGTCTCGTATTCTAGCTCCAGGTGTCCCTCGGTGAAATACTGAGTTTGGCTTTTGTCCCGTCCAATTCCGAGAATATTCATTTTCTGACTTTCCTGGAACAAAAAATAGCAGAAAACATGTAGCTGGCATTGTGCCTCTTATTAATAGGTTAGTCCAAGAAATCATATGAAAAGTACTCCAAAGTGGGACAAAACATAAGAAAGTAGATAAAACCAAGCATGGAACATCAAAAATTATAGATACATTTGCAATGTATCAACATCCCCAAGCTTAAGTCCTGCTCGTCCTCGAGTAGGTAAGTGATAAAAAGAAAGAATAATTTTTGAGGTGACATGCACCATCATAAACTTGATCAAAGTATTTTGTAAAACATTCAAAGCTAGGATCATAGTACTTCAATCATAACATGAAAGACAAAGTTCTAGCAATAAGACAAAGAAACTATGATGCAACATGAAAAGGCACAAACAAAAGATTCATGAATAATAATGCTTTGCAGGACGTTTGTTTGTTTCACATAAAGAAAACATAGCATAACAGTATTTAGCTTGTCCCTCATAGAGTAGCAAACATAAATGCATAGGACACCTTCAAAGTTTATAAGAGTGACTAGATACAAATAGTTTAAAACAAGCAATATCAAGGTATGCATCAATCAACAAGTCTTGGGACAATGCACATAGAACTAAGAATGGCCACTATGCTCTCAAAGTAGGTGGATAAAGATAGAAGGTGGAGACTCAATATATAAGTGGAAGAAAGGCCTTCATAGAAGGAAGTAGGGATTCAAGTCTCAGAAAGAGCTTCCAAAAATTATGGTACTTATTAGCTTTCAGCTCTCATTGCCCCTATCATAAGCATCTTGAGGGTGATTAAGGTTAAAGTGACACAACTAAGAGGATATGCTTGACAAGTTATAAACCGAAATCTCATGCCCCTTACTTACGAAGACCGAACCTCATGCTACTCAACTTTAGTCACGAGTAGGCTCTTGTCATTGTAAGTACATATGTATCATAAAGAACCGCCAACGGGGTACCCCTTGCACATGATACATGAGCTATCCCATAATCAAAATGACAAGGCTAGCAGACAATGAGCATCTCAGCGATCTTTTTATTTGCTATTTGCATAGGTTTTTATTGAGGATGCTTCATAGAGTGCTCATTATGGTGATGCTGTAAGTTTCCACCATGATTAGGCATGGCTTAGGCTAGCGACCCAGGTGTTTCTCTAACACACATACAAACTCCATGATCTTACAAGTTCCACTTTTATTTCACACCGCCGGGATCCATAAGCAAAAGAACATGATATCAACAGGGTACAAAGTACAAGTGCAATGTTGAAAGCGTTCCCCATGATACATGGTTCTGCTAATTTCAACTTATAAATCGCAAGCATATACGCAACAAAGAAGGACCCAATGGTTCAAGTTTATTAAATGCAAAAAGGTAAAGTGTGCCATCAAGTTCATGAGAGCTTTAATCACTAGTTTTCACATAACAAGTTTAATTCGGAAGGTAGACAAAAACATGAATATACTTGGAATAGCATAAGCTAGTAGGTAGGTATGGTGGACTCTTTGGAATAACTTGGTTTAAGGAGATGGATGCATGAGTGGAACTCATACTTGGTTGTGGGGGCTAGCAAAAGACTGGGAGCGATAAACTAAGAGAGCAATAATGGCCATAATCATGAAGAGCGACAAAACATCATTGATCAAAGCATAAAGTGATACTACAAGTTGAAAACTAAAGGATCATAAAGGCTTATGGTGACTTGGGATAGTCATAACATGGTGTGAGCATGTGCCATGTCAACCCAAATAAAGCATCAAAGGAGAATACCACAATACTATGCTTTAATATGATAAAACAATGCATGATTCATCCAAGGCACATTAAGAAATCTCAATTGTTTATAACAAGTCATGCTATAGCAAAGAATACTAAGCATAAATCCAAAACAATATCAATCATGGCATGAAAAAGCATAATCCTCAGTCAAAAACAACCTCTCTTTACCACTTAAGCATGAGCTTTCCTACTCTTTTCCAATCCAAACAAAACTATTTGAAAACCAATGTATGAAAGAGGGGGTCCAACTAATTTATTCAGCAAACTAAGAAAACCAAGCAAACGAAAAAACAAAACGAAAATGAAAAAGAAGACGCTCCAAGAACAACACAACTGTGCATGAAACAATAAAAATGAAGCGTTTGGAAGAAACCTGGGATTTTTATTGATGAAGAAGGGGATGCCTTGGGCATCCCCAAGCTTTGACGCTTGTACTTCTTGGATATTTCTTGGGGTGACACGCATGGCATACCCAAGCTTGAGCTTTAGTACATCCTTCATCTCATTACTCATTCCTTCCATACACCTGAAATTTTTCCTTTATACAAAACTTCACACAATCTTTATTAGCAACATTAGTGCACTCAAGATAATAGGTCTTTAGGTTCAGTTCCAACACCAATAAAACTTCCATCAAAACACTAGATACTGTAGCACTTCCCTTAAAAATCTCAATTCCCCAAAAGAACTCAAAAAGGAACCAACAAGAAGCAAATGCAGAAAATGGCAGAAATCTGTCAAAACAGACCAGCCGGTAAAGACGAATTTTTTTGAAGACCTTCTGTTGCTCAAATAAAAAAGTGTTGAACTAATAAAAATTAGATAACAACCTAGGTCAGAAGCACAAAAATTCACGCCTCAAAAGGACGTACATAGATTTTACAAGAATGTTTACGGTGAAGCACATAAATCTGTTTCGGGACAGCAACTTTCCCAACCATTACTTCTCTCTCATTAGAGGTTACTCTTGGCACAAAAAGCAAATAAAAAGGATAAGGAGCGGTTATTATTGAAGTAATAACTTCCAAGACTCATCTAAAACTTTTGGGTTATCCCTCAATAAGTACTTTTCTTTAACGCCTTTAAGTTAGGCATGATAGTTTGAGAAGATGCTCACATAAGAAATATGAATTGAAGTAAAAGAGAGCATCAAAAATCAAATTCAAAACACATTTAAGTCTAACCCACTTCCTATGCATAGGAATCTTATACGCAAATAAACTCACAAATAACAAAGTGACAGGCATAGGAAGATAAAACAAAAGTAACTTCAAAACTTTCAGCACATAGAGAGGTGTTTCAGTACCATGAAAACTTCTACAACCATATTTTCCTCTCTCATAATAATTTTCAGTAGCCTCATGAATAAACTCAACAATATAAATATCACATAAAGCATTCTTTTGATGATCTAAAAGCATTATAGCTTTATTATAAACATTTTCAACAGAATCCTCAGGAATATAACATTCATCCTCCTTTATTAAGCATGGGGGACAATCAAATATTGTAAGGGGTAAAGAGTTACTCTCATTAGAAGGTAGGAATGGGTAGATCCATTCTTCCTCCTCTTGATCATCACTCTCCTCCTCTTTTTCATCCAATGAGCTTCCAGTTTCAGCAATTTCTTCTTCCATAGGCTCCTGCAAGGCATTAGTCTCTTCTGCTGGTGGAGAGCATCTATTAAGATATTCAAGAATATAGCCATTTTCTTCCTTGTAATTATCAAAGCAAAATTTAAGTATATCATAAACCTCATATTTATAAGGTGCATCATCAGTATTTTCAAGAAAACTAGCAAGTTCAAATGCGCCCTTCCAAGCAATACATTCTTCAATTTGTTCCACATCATAAAAGTCATAATTTCCTTTTTGTGAAAAGGGAGATGTTTATACCTCCTACAGCAACAAGATTTACCAATGCAATAAGTAACATTATAAGTGGAGCACATGTTTCTAGCAATGGTATTCAATTTCCCTTTTTGTGACAAGCGGTGTTCCTTATAATAATATTTTTGTTCTTCCGTGAACCCACCTTGCCAATTAGATTCAGTTTCAAAGAAACCAACCATTGATAGTAAGCATGATAAAGCAAGACAATAACAGACCAATGAAAATACCAACTATAGTAGGAACTAATTTGTTTGTGTTTTTGATAAAGAAACAAGCAAACAAAGCAAAAGTAAACTAAGCAAAACAAAAATAACAAAGTAAAGAGATTGGTTATGAGGGACTCCCCTTGTGAAGATGTCCTTGACTCCCCGGCAACGGCGCCAAAAAATATGCTTGATGGCCCAAAATATATCGAGCTCATTGGGGAACCCCAAGAGGAAGGTATGATGAGCACAGTAGCAAGTTTTCCCTTAGTACGAAACCAAGGTTATCAATCCAGTAGGAGCAAGGAAACACCCCAAAGGTGTAGCTAGCTGAATGTTGGCAGGGCGCACTACCGATGCCAGCAGCAACGTGGAGACCTGCACAACACAACCACAGAACTCTGTCCTTAACTTGCGATGAGGTTGTCAATCTCACCAGTTTTGCTGAAAACAAAGGATTAAACGTATCGAATGGAAGGAAGTAATAGTTTGCAGAAAGTAAACACAAAGCAGTAAACAGTTTGTAGATTGATTGTAAAAGAAACGACGGGGGTCCATAGTTCACAAGAGGTGGCTCTCCTTAAGACAGATAACATGTTGGGTGAACAAATTACAGCGGGGCAATTGACAAACATTGAGAAAGCATACAAGCATATACTACTCATCTTGATTCCTTTAAGACTTGATTGGGCATTACAACATTATACATAGACCGCCATCCAACTGCATTTATGACTAATAATCCACCTTCAGGTTATCATCCGAACCCCCTCCAGTATTAAGCTGCAAGCAACGGATAATTGCATTACGAATTGCGTGTAATGTAAATAATATGATTGTTCTATGAACAAAGGATTGTTGTTTTCTCCCTAGTAGCAATAGCACATCTAGTACCTTAAAGATTTCTGTCACTTCCCCAGATTACCAAAGGCATGAACCCACTATCGAGCATAAATACTAACTCTTGGAGTTGGTAGCATCTACTTGGCCAAGATAGCTACTAACAGCGGAAAGCATGCAAGATCACAAATAGCAAAGACATGATAGAATCAATAATCAATCTAAAATAACATCTCAATATCCTTCGGATCCCCGCAAACACAACATGCAGAATTACAAATAGATGATCTTGATCATGAACAGAGCTCACAAGATCTAGACATGAAAGCACAAAGGAGGAGAACCAGCCATCTAGCTACTACATGGACCCATAGTCCAGAGATGAACTACTCACGCATCACACCGGAGGCTTGCATGATAATGAAGAAGGCCTCTAGGGTGAATTCCCCTCTCCGACAGGGTGCCGGGAAGAGCTTCAGATCCCTCCCGATCTAGGGATGGAGATGACGACGGCTACAGACTCTTTCATGGAATTTTGATCGGGTACCTAGGGTTTCCGTATCAGAGGCAATATATAGGCGGAAGGAGAGGCCGAGGTGAAATGGATCGTATGGGCACCTAGAGGGGGTGAATAGGTGCTACTTCAAATTTTAATGCATTTTCAATTTTAGGCTTAACACAAAGGGTAAATTCTCTAGATAAACTATTAGATGGAATTTCCCTATATGCAAACCTATCTACTAGCGAGTAAAGAGCGATTGGAAGAGGAATGTGTGAACTGTAGTGAAGCACGCGGAGACACATGATTTGTTTTACCGCAGTTCCTTCCTTGTTAAGGGAAGTACGTCTGCGTTGGAGGGGTGGGCGGTACTAAGACCACCATGCCACAATAGGCCTCACCCTGTTCTCTGATGGATCCCGCCACCAAAGGCCTAATCCACCTTTCCACTATAGGAACCCTTCGAGGCGGGTACCGATACATTTACACAATTAGCGGGGCACAACTCCACAATCAACTTGGAGGCTCCCGTAATGACAACAAGTTGCCACAAGAACAAGTTATCAATAACAAAGAACAAGATCTAGATATTGACAAGAATACTAGATCAGGGATTTCTCCAAATGAATGGAGAGGAGTTGATGCGCTTGATTCATGATGATGATGACGATTCTCTCCTCCTTCAAATCCCCCAAAGATCGATGCTTTCGGGTGGTTGAAGTGGGAGATCTAGAATGGGAGCTCTTGCAAAGGGTCTAAACAATTTTGAGTGAATCAAGAGTTCTGCTTGTTGGGGAAGAGGGGATATTTATACCCCTTTCAAAACCAAGCCGTTGGAGCCTTTGGGGGCCGGATTATCCGGCCCAAGTGAGGGCCGGATTATCCGGCCTAGGGAAACTCCGCCCCAGACTCGGATTATCTGGCAGAAAGAACCGGCTACGGACAGAAGCATACACAGACTTTCCCTTCACACTTTCTCCTAGGGACCGGATTATCCGGCCCTAGGAGAGGGCCAGATTATCTGGCTAGGGGAAAATCCGCCCCAGCCACGGAATATCCGGGGGAAATTCCGCCCCCAGATAGAAGCTTGCGTAGGAGCTCACTTGGGCGATTCCCTTGAGGCCGGATTATCCGCCCCAACATGAGGGCCGGATTATCCGGTCCAGGGAGAAAATCCGCCCCAGAGCCGGAATTTTTCGGGGGAAAATCTGCCCCCAGATAGAGACTTGCGCAGAGCCAATCGTGGCCAAGGTGGTCTGGCCGGATTATCCAGCCCATGATGGGGGCGGATAATCTGGCCCCCAAAACTCTCAAAACTTCCTGCAACACTTAGTGAACATTAGAATAATCCATGGTATTGTTATCTAACACACAAAACCTGGGAAATCATGAATTGTTCTTTCAATCTCCCCCTTTTTGGTGTTAGATGACAATACTAGGATTTGCAAGAAGGATCAAAAGACCACCAACAAAACATGGAAGAGCTCCCCCTCAATGTGTGCATATTAGAAATTTGCATTTGAATACAAATGCACACAAATAGGTGTAAGTCTATTCCATTGAAATATACACAACATAATCATACCACCGAGATAATGAGAGAGGCGTCCTTGAAATAGCCACAATTATCATGTGATAACCAATATAAGCACCTTCCTTGAGATAGATTCCCAGCATAATAGGATATGAGTAAATGAATCCATAGGCATAATCCATGAGATAAATCCAGACGTCCACCGACACAGAGTCTCAAACACACCACAAATCACAAATAAATTTCAACGCTAAATGGACACAAGTAAGAAAACGACGAATGAAAAAGTGCAAATGCTTGTGCCCGACCCATGCAAATCCTCGAAGACCTAATAGAACTACTTCTCCCCTTTGGCATCGAGACGCCAAAAAGGAAAAAGAGCGATGCTAGCGCACCAAGGTATCACTCGTTGTCCTCATCCTCATTACCATCATCGTCCTCATCCTCAAGCTCCTCGGTGTCATCGTCCTCAGCATCAGTAGTGGCCGCAGAGGGGAATAAGTGATGCTCCAGCTCTCCATAGTTTAGCCCAGAAGAAGAGTTCCACCGGGCATAGGGTGTGGGAGGAGTAGGAGCCAGGGGATCACCAGAAGCACCAGACACATGGTGAAGGATGAGCTGCTGAGAGTGGGCTAACTCATGGCGCTGCTTGTAAGCCTGATACTGGCCCATGCGAGTATCCACGCCCATGCAAAGAATGTGATGCTGAAACTAGCTCAGCTGCTTGATCTCATGAGCAACGGGAGGCACTAGAGGCCTGCGAGCATCCCTCATGAGAGCCTCAGGAGCAGAAGAGGGATGAGAGGTCTTCTGAACCTTGTTGTAGATCTTCTTTGCCTTATGCACAACATCAATGTTGAAATCTTCAGAGGGAAGCAGGTGCCCGATGAGCATCATAATGTAGGGACCACAAGGAATGGACAACCGGTTGAACATAGCATCAGTCAGTTCATGGTAGATGAAGTCCACCACATCCAGCTTGTACTGCATGGACTCATCCTCGCACGAGGCAACCTCATGAGAGAAGGCTAGGAGCTGGACAAGGTGACCACGGATGCTATCATTGTTGCCTCCACTCGGAGTGATGGAGTCACGGAAGAGGCCCACCAAGGCAACATATATAGGAGCAAGACCAGCAAGGGTGCCCACAATGCCATTATCCATCGTGCAAGGAGAGATAACTGCATCTTTGTTGGGATTCAGTTGAGTGATGATGCGGTGGCCACTGGCCATATCCTTGCTGCGGAAAGAGCATCCAAGTACCTCAGCAAACACACAAAAATCAGCAGTCATAGGCCTGTCACGAGTCATCCACTTCATAGTATGATGCTCATCTCCACAAATAACCAAAGTGGAAAAGAACTGCTTCACCACCTCAGAATCATACGAGCACTGGAGAGCCATGAGATGGTGCAGCCCCATCCGCTCAGCCACATACATGGCATCAACAAGGTGGGGCTTCTCCAAAGCCTCAACAAGAATCAGCGGGTGCATAGGCCTAATGTTCAGCCTGGCATACACATCTTCATATATCCCTTTCTGTTCAGCACACCAAAAGCGAGAATCCCCCAGCTCAGAATCATGTGGCAACTTAGCAAACAGATCACGGTGATGAATAAAGGAATAAGTGACTGGATCCAAGGCCTTGTAGTTGATCTTGGGCTCTTTGCCCTTCCTCTTGGACACACCCCTCCTGGATCTCTCCCGCTTCTCTTGTTTTGCCATGTGTTTAGCCTCTTTTTCTCTTCTCCTCAGCTCAACTTTGTCCACAGTCTTACCCTTACTGTCTACCCCGAAATAGATAGTACGAGAATGGCGCTTGTAAGTATTGGGAGCACTAGAACCACCTATGAAGAGAACAAGGGCGATAGCATGGGGATAAGCATACACACAAGTCCAGGAGAGAGCAAATCTACTCAATGCACACAACATGGTGAAACTGAACCAGATTTGATTCTGTCAGGCTGAATTATCTGGCCTGGCCAAGGGCGGATAATCCAGCCCTGGCAGAAATTTTCGACTTCACCTAGATTGAATGCAAAAAGTAGATCGGGCCTAGAAACTACAAGACTACAATTTCTACGCGAAACAACATCCTTCTAGACAATGTTCCACCCAACAAATAACGCATCTAGCCAAAGATGGGAGAGAGGGAGTTACCCTCACTCATTGGAGGAAGAACGCGGAGGAGAAGGTACCCGGACGCGCGGAGAAGAAGATCCGGGGAGGCCCGGAAAATCCGGTGGCCGGAGAGGCTCCGAGGAGGGTGGGGGACGGCAGGCGGTGGCTGAGGAGGAAGAGATGGTTGGGGGAGAAGTGCTGCTCGTTATGAGCCCTCCCCCCTAATCCCTGCCCTTAAAGATAAGATCCGTCAGGGCCGGATTATCCGGCCTATACTTGGGCCAGATTATCCGGCCACAAATCTGAATTTCTATTGAACATAGATTCAGGCCCGCGCGTCCCCAAACAACACTCTCACAAGGTGTACAAGGGACTTGTGTGCAAGAATAGATGTTTTAGGGGTAGGGAAAGGCTTAGGATTGAGAGAGCCAAACTGAGATGGTACTTGATACATTGCAAATGTATCTATAATTTTTGATGTTCCATGCTTGGTTTTATCCACTTTCTTGTGTTTTGTTCCAACTTTGGAGTACTTTTCATATGATTTCTTGGACTAACCTATTAACAAGAGCCACAGTGCCAGCTGCCTGTTTTCTGTTGTTTTTGGTTCCAGGAAAGTCAGAAAATGAATATTCTCAGAATTGGACGGGACAAAAGCCAAAGTGCCTATTTTCCCGGAAGGGATCAAGTGCCAGAATACGAGACGGAGAAGGGCCAGGGAGCCACCACACCACCTGGCCACGCGGCCAGGCCTGGCCCACGCCAGGGGGTGGTGTGGCCCTTCCCGGCACCCCCTCGGCCTCTCCTTCCGCCTATATATTGCCCTCGAGACGAAAACCCTAAGTACCCGATCAAAAAATCCACGAAAGAGTCTGTAGCTGCCGTCATCTCCATCCCTAGATCGGGAGGGATCTGAAGCTCTTCCCGGCACCCTGTCGGAGAGGGGAATTCACCCTGGAGGCCTTCTTCATCACCATGCAAGCCTCCGGTGTGATGAGTTATTATTTCATCACTTGACTACGGATACATGTAGTAGCTAGATGGCTGGTTTCTCATCCTTTGTGCTTTCATGTTTAGATCTTGTGAGCTCCGTTCATGATCAAGATCATCTATTTGTAATCCATACATGTTGTGTTTGTGGGGATCCGATGGATATTGAGATGCTATTTGAGATTGATTATTGATTCTATGATGTCTTTGTTATTTGTGATCTTGCATGCTTTCCGTTGTTAGTAGCTATCTTGGCCAAGTAGATGCTAGCAACTCCAAGAGTTAGTATTTATGCTCGATAGTGGGTTCATGCCTCGTAACTGGGAAGTGACAGAAATCTCTAAGGTACTAGATGTGTTGTTGCTACTAGGGAGAAAACAACAATCCTTTGTTCATAGAACAATCGTATTGTTTACTTTACATGCAGTTCGTAAAGCAATAATCTGTTGCTTGCAACTTAATACTGGAGGGGGTTCGGATGATAACCTGAAGGTGGATTATTAGTCATAGATGCAGTTGGATGGCGGTCTATGTATTATGTTGTAATGCCCAATTAAGTCTCAAAGGAGTCAAGATGATTAGTATATGCTTGTATTGCTTTCTCGGTGTTTGTCAGTTGCCCCGCTGTAATTTGTTCACCCATCATGTTATCTATCTAAGGAGAGCCACCTCTAGTGAACTATGGATCCCGGTCCTTTTTCTTTACATACAATCTACAACTGTTTACTGCTTTGTGTTTACTTTCTGCAAAATTTTACTTCTTTCCATTCGATACGTTTAATCCTTTGTTTTCCGCAAAACACGGTGAGATTGACAACCTCATCGCAAGTTGGGGACAAAGTTTTGTGGTTGTGTTGTGCAGGTCTCCACGTTGCTACTAGCACCGGTAGTGCACCCTGCCAAAGCTCAGCTAGTAACACCTTTGGGGTGTTTCCTTGCTCCTACTGGTTCGATTAAACCTTGGTTTCATAACTGAGGGAAAACTTACTGTTGTGCTCATCATACCTTCCTCTTGGGGTTCCCAACAAGCTCTACGTTGAAAGTGAGCGCACCAAGATCTTTTCTGGTGCCGTTGCCGGGGAGTCAAGGATACCTTCACAAGGGGAGTCCCTCATAACCAATCTCTTTGCTTTGTTGTTTTTGTTTTGCTTAGTTTCTTTTGCCTTTGTTTGCTCGTTTTGTTCTTCAAAAACACAAAAAAAATAGTTTTACTTGTTTGCTTTCTTATTTGAAAACCCAAAAAAATGACTACTCTTGAAAACACTAAGTTGTGTGACTTCACTAGCACCAACAACAATGATTTTATGAGCACACCTATTGCTCCACCTGTGGCTAAAAATACTTTCTTTGAGATAAAACCTGCTTTGCTCAATCTTGTTATGAGAGAACAATTTTCTGGTATTGGTAATGAAGATGTTGCATCCCATCTAAATAACTTTGTTGAACTTTGTGAAATGCAAAAGCATAGGGATATAGATGGTGATATTATTAAACTGAAATTGTTTCCTTTCTCTTTGAGAGGAAAAGCTAAAGAATGGTTGAATTCCTTAACTAAGAATAGTATTGATTCTTGGACTAAGTGCAAAGATGCTTTTATTGGAAAATACTATCCTCCTGCTAAGATTATATCCATGAGAAGTGAAATAATGAAGTTTAAACAACTTGATAATGAGCATGTTTCTCAAGCTTGGGAAAGAATGAAGTCTTTGGTAAAGAATTGTCCCACTCATGGACTGACTGCTTGGATGATCATCCAAACTTTTTATGCAGGATTGAACTATTCTTCAAGGAACCTATTGGATTCAGCTACTGGAGGTACCTTTATGAGCATCACTTTGGGTGCTGCAACAAAACTTTTGGACAATATGATGGTTAATTATTCTGAATGGCATACTGAGAGAGCTCCATAAGGTAAGAAGGTAAATTCTGTTGAGGAAACCTCCTCCTTGAGTGATAAGATTGATATTATTATGTATATGCTTGTTAATGGGAAAGCCCATATTGATCCAAATAATGTTCCTTTAGCCTCTTTGGTTGCTCAAGAAGAGCAAGTTGATGTGAACTTCATAAGAAATAACAATTTTGGCAACAATGCTTATGGTAATAATGCTTATAGGAACAATTTTGGTAACAACAATTATAAGCCATATCCTCCCAACAATGGTAATGCTTATGGAAATTCTTACAACAATAATAAGAGTGCTCCCTATGAACTTGAAGTTATGCTTAAAGAGTTTATTAGTAAACAAACTGTTTTCAATAAATCTACTGAGGAAAAACTCTCTAATGCTGAAAGAAATATAGCATCTTTGGCTGAAGCTCAATCTACTTTGAATAAAATGGCTGCTAAACCTGAAACTAATGAGAATCCCTTTGCAGCTACTAATGCTATACAAGTAAGAATTGATGAAAATGTTAGACTATTAGCTGAATTACATGCTAAGTGGGAAAGAGAAGATGAAATTGCTAGAAACATTAGCGTTTCTACTATCACCACCACTAGTGTTGAGGCTAATAATAGTTCTACTACTTTAGATAATAAATTTGATTTTGATTTTGATGGTTGCAACATCTCTGAAGTTATTAAGTTCCTACAAAAGCTTGCTAAAAGTCCTAATGCTAGTGCTATGAACATGGCCTTTACAAAACACATTACTGATGCTCTCATAAAGATTAAAGAAGAAAAGATGAAACATAAAGCTTCTATTCCTATAAAACAAGAGGATGGTTGGGAACCCATCATTAGTATGAAAGTGAATGACTTTGATTTCAAAGCTTTGTGTGATCTTGATAGTAGTGTTTCTATTATGCCTAGAAGGATTTATGATATGCTTGATTTGCCTCCTCTTGAAGATTGCTATTTGAATGTCCCACTTGATGATAATGCTAAAAAGAAACTCATGGGGAGTCTTAATGATGTTATTATTATGGTTAACGATTCCTATTTCCCCGTTGATTTCTATGTTTTGGATGTTGAATACAATGCTTCTTGTCCTATTACTTTGGGAAGACCTTTTCTTAGAACTGTTGGTGCCATCATTGATATGAAAGAAGGCACCATTAAATATCAACTCCCACTCAAGAAAGGTATATAACACTTCCCTAAAAAGAGAGAAAATATTTCTTTTTCTTCTCCTATGAAAACAAAATTTGGTCTTAATGCTTCTTCATTTGAGAACACTTGATTCTTTCTTTGCTTCTTATGCCTAACTTAAAGGCGTTAAAGAAAAGTACTTGTTGGGAGATAACCCAAGAGTTTTAGATGAGTCTTGGAAGTTATTACTTCAGTAATAACCTCTCCTTATCCTTTTTATTTGCTTTTTGCACCAAGAGTAACCTCTAATGAGAGTGAATTAATGATTGGGAAAGTTGCTGTCCCAAAACAGATTTGTGTGCTTCACCGTAAAAATTCCTGAGAGAGCTCTGTATGTCGGATTGAGCTGTAATATTTTGTTCTTCTGCCCCAGGTTGTTATCTAACTTTCGTTAGTTCAACACTTTTTGATTTGAGAAACAGAAGGTCTTCGAAAAAATTCGTCTTTACCTGTTGGTCTGTTTTGACAGATTTCTACCATTTTCTGCATTTGCTTCTTGTTGGTTCCTTCTTGAGTTCTTTTGGGGAATTGAGCTTTCTGAGGGAAGTGCTACAGTAGCTAGTGTTCTAATGGAAGTTTAATTGGTGTTAGAACTGAACCTTGAGACTTATTTATCTTAAGTGCACTAATGTTGCTAATGAGATTGTGTGAAGTTTTGTATGAAGGAAAATTTTAGGTGTATGGAAGGAATGAGTAATTAGATGAAGGATGGACTAAAGCTCAAGATTGGGGATGCCAAGCGTGTCACCCCAAGAAATATCCAAGAAGTACAAGCGTCAAAGCTTGGGGATGCCCAAGGCATCCCCTTCTTCATCAATAAAAATCCCAGGTTTCTTCCAAACGCTTCATTTTTATTGTTTCATGCACAGTTGTGTTTTTCTTGGAGCGTCTTATTTTTCGTTTTCTTTTTGGTTTTTAGTTTGCTTGGTTTTCTTAGTTTGCTGAATAAATTGGTTGGACCCCCTCTTTCATACTTTGGTTTGCAAATGGTTTGGTTTGGTTTGGAAAAGAGTAGGAAAGTTTATACTTATGTGGTAAAAAGAGCCCGTTCTTGACTGTGGCGTGTGCTTTGTCATGCCATGCTTGATATTTTTTTGGCTTTATGCTTAGTATTCTTTGCTGTAGCATGACTTGTTATAAACAATTGAGATTGCTTAATGTGCCTTGGATGAATCATGCGTTGTTTTAGCATATTAAAGCATAGTATAGTGGTATTCTCCTTTGATGCTTTATTTGGGTTGACTTGGCGCATTCTCACACCATGTTATGACTATCCAAAGTCACCATAGCCTTTATGATCCTTTAGTTTTCAACTTGTAGTATCACTTTATGCTTTGATCAATGATGTTTTGTCGCTCTGCATGATTATGGCCATTATTGCTCTCTTAGTTTGTCGCTCCCAGTCTTTTGCTAGCCTCCACAACAAAGTATGAGTTCCACTCATGCATCCAACTCCCTAAACCAAGTTATTCCAAAGAGTCCACCATACCTACCTATTAGCTCATGCTATTCCAAGTATATTCATGCTTTTGTTTACCTTCCACTTGTTATGAGAAAACTAGTGATTAAAGCTCTCACGAACTGGATGGCACACTTTACTTTACTTGCCCTTAATAAACTTGAACCATTGTGTCTTCTATGTTGTATATGCTTGCACTTATTTGTTGGGAATTAGCAGAACCATGCTTTCATGGGGAACGCTTTCAACATTGCACTTGGTACTTGTACCTAGTTGATATCATGCTCTTTTGTATATGGATGTCGTCGGTGTGAAATGAAAGGGGAGCTTGTAAGTCCATGGAGTTATGTATATGTGTTAGAGAAACGCCTGGGCCGCTGGTCTAATCCATGATGACATGGTGGAAACCTGCAGCGTAACCATAATGAGCTGTCTATGAAGCATTCTTCTTATAAAAAAAGAGTCCTACATTGAGAAACAAGAGAAAAAGAAAAAAAGAGATACTATGAAAAGAGGAAAGAGAGAAAAAAGCACCATATTCCCATGGTAAATAAGAAGAATGCTGAGATGCTCGTTGTTTGCTTGCCTTGTCATTTTGATATGGGGATTCTTCCGTATCATCGGGCAAGGGGTACCCCGTTGGCGGTTCTCAATGATACACATGTACTTACGATGAAACGAACTTACCGGTGACTAAACTTGAGTAGCATGAGTAGCAGCCCTCGTATACAAGGGACATGAGATTTCTGACTTATACTTCGTCAAGCATGTACACCATAGTTTGTTCACTTTAACCTTAATCACTTCAAGATTCTTATGATAGGGGCAATGAGAGCTGAAAGCTACAAGTACCATAATTTTTGGAAGCCCTTTATGAGACTTGAATCCCTACTTCCTTTTACAAAAGGCCTTTCTTCCACCATTATATTGAGTCTCCACCTTCTATCTTTATGCACCTTCTTTGAGAGCATAGTGGCCATTCTTAGTTCTATGTGCGTTGTCCCAAGACTAGTTGATTGATGCATAAATTGATATTGCTTGTTTGAAACTATTGTGTCTAGTCACTCTTATGAACTTTGAAGGTGTCCTATGCATTTATATTTTCTACTCTATTGAGGGACAAGATGAAACAAACAAACGTCTTGCAGAGCATGTTATTCATGATTCTTTTGTTTGTGCCTTTCCATGTTGCATCATAGTTTCTTTGCTTATTGCTAGAACTTTGTCTTTCATGTTATGATTGAAGTACTATGATCCCAGCTTTGAGTGTTTTCCAAATACTTTGATCAAGTCTTTGATGGTGCATGTCACCTCAAAAATTATTCTTTCTTTTTTATCACTTACCTACTCGAGGACGAGCAGGAGTTAAGCTTGGGGATGTTGATACATTGCAGATGTATCTATAATTTTTGATGTTCCATGCTTGGTTTTATCCACTTTCTTGTGTTTTGTTCCAACTTTGGAGTACTTTTCATATGATTTCTTGGACTAACCTATTAACAAGAGCCACAGTGCCAGCTGCCTGTTTTCTGCTGTTTTTGGTTCCAGGAAAGTCAGAAAATGAATATTATCGGAATTGGACGGGACAAAAGCCAAAGTGCCTATTTTTCCGGAAGGGATCAAGTGCCAGAATACGACACGGAGAAGGGCCAGGGAGCCACCACACCACCTGGCCGCGGGGCCAGGCCTGGCCCGCACCAGGGGTGGTGTGGCCGCTCCTGGCACCCCCTCGGCCTCTCCTTCCGCCTATATATTACCCTCAGGACGAAAACCCTAAGTACCCGATCAAAAAATCCACGAAAGAGTCTGTAGCCGCTGTCATCTCCATCCCTAGATCGGGAGGGATCTGGAGCTCTTCCCGGCACCTGAGAGGGAATTCACCGAGGCCTTCTTCATCACCATGCAAGCCTCTGGTGTGATGCGTGAGTAGTTCATCCTTGGACTACGGATCCATGTAGTAGCTAGATGGCTGGTTTCTCCTCCTTTGTGCTTTCATGTTTAGATCTTGTGAGATCCGTTCATGATCAAGACCATCTATTTGTAATCCATACATGTTGTATTTGCGGGGATTCGATGGATATTGAGATGCTATTTCAGATTGATTATTGATTCTATCATGTCTTTGTTATTTGAGATCTTGCATGCTTTCCGTTGTTAGTAGCTATCTTGGCCAAGTAGATGCTAGCAACTCCAAGAGTTAGTATTTATGCTCGATAGTGGGTTCATGCCTCTGTAACTGGGATGTGACAGAAATCTCTAAGGTACTAGATGTGTTGTTGCTACTAGGGAGAAAACAACAATCCTTTGTTCATAGAACAATCGTATTGTTTACTTTACACGTAGTTCGTAAAGCAATAATCTGTTGCTTGCAACTTAATACTGGAGGGGGTTCAGATGATAACCTGAAGGTGGATTATTAGTCATAGATGCAGTTGGATGGCGGTCTATGTATTAGGTTGTAATGCCCAATCAAGTCTAAAAGGAGTCAAGATGATTAGTATATGCATGTATTGCTTTCTCGGTGTTTGTCAATTTCCCCGCTGTAATTTGTTCACCCAGCATGTTATCTATCCAAGGAGAGCCACCTCTAGTGAACTATGGATCCCGGTCCTTTTTCTTTACATACAATCTACAACTGTTTACTGCTTTGTGTTTACTTTCTGCAAACTTTTACTTCTTTCCATTCGATACGTTTAATCCTTTGTTTTCCGCAAAACACGGTGAGATTGACAACCTCATCGCAAGTTGGGGACAAAGTTTTGTGGTTGTGTTGTCCAGGTCTCCACATTGCTACTAGCACCGGTAGTGCGCCCTGCCAAAGCTCAGCTAGTAACACCTTTGGGGTGTTTCCTTGCTCCTACTGGTTCGATTAAACCTTGGTTTCATAACTGAGAGAAAACTTACTGTTGTGCTCATCATACCTTCCTCTTGGGGTTCCCAACGAGCTCTACGTTGAAAGTCGAGCGCATCAGTACTACATACTCAAAATTGCAAGAACCAAATCAACTAAAATCCAAAATTGAGTGTGATTCCCATAAGAACCTGAGATGAGCGAAAACAACCAAAAAGATCCACAAAAATCCAATTCTCCTCATGGGAGAGGGCGGTGGACGAAGCCACCTTGTTGGAGTGTATGGTATGATACCACGAAGATATATCTTGGGTTCACGACCAATACTCATCAATAAGCTCACATATCACAAAATGATATTAAGAGAAATGATTTATCTTGCTTTTGGCATTATGGGAGGAGGGTTAGCCCAATTAATTAGGACCAAACTCCCCCTATATCCATGCCCACATCTAGACCAAATAAGACTAAGTTGTACGAGTGAGTGCATGTGTAATCAGAACAAGCTGCTAGAATCAATGATATTTAGCTCATTCCTCAAGTAGCAGAACCTTGCTTCATCAAGTGGCTTTGTGAAAATATCAGCAAGTTGGTTCTTCATGCTCACAAAAGATAGATCAATATCGCCTCGAGCAACATGGTCTTGAATAAAATGATTCCGAATCTCAATATGCTTTGTCCTTGTGTGCTGTACCGGATTGTTCGCAATTTTGATTGCACTTTCATTATCACATAAAATAGGCACTTTGTCACAATTGACACCGTATTCCTTTAAAGTTTGCCTCATCCACAATAACTGAGTGCAAGCACTAGCAGCAACAACATATTCAGCTTTGGCGATGGAGAGAGAGATACAATTCTGCTTTTTAGATGACCAACACACTAGAGATCTTCCCAAGAATTGACAAGCTCCAAAAGTGGATTTCTTATCATCTTTATCACCAGCCCAATCTGAATCAGTATAACCACATAGAGAGAAATTGGAGCCCTTGGGATACTATAGACCAAAATTAGGGGAATGAACCAAATATCGAAAGATCCTCTTGACCGCCACTAAGTGAATTTCTTTAGGAGCTGCTTGATACCTTGCACACACCCCCACACTCAACACAATATCAGGTCTAGATGCGCAGAGGTAAAGAAGTGAGCCGATCATGGACCGGTCCACCTTTTGGTCCACATCTTTACCATGGGGGTTAAGTTCAAGATGACATTTTGTTTGCATCGGAGTGGCGACACCATTAAGATCCGTCAGCTTGATGGATGAAGGTTCCTTCTCTAAGTTGCTTGATCTCGAATCCAAGAAAGAACCGTAATTCCCCCATCATAGACATCTCAAACCTGTCATTCATTAGCTTTGAAAATTCATCATTAAAAGCTTTATTAGTAGAACCAAAGATGATATAGTCTACATATAGTTGGCATACGAAGAGCTCCCCCTTAACCTTCTTAGTAAAAAGAGTGGGATCGATTTGCCCAACTTCAAAGCCACGGTCTAGCAAAAGCTCTTTAAGGTGCTCATACCACGCACATGGGGCTTGTTTAAGGCCATAGAGTGCCTTATCGAGTTTGTAGACATGGTTCGGGAAGTTAGGATCCTCAAATCCCGGGGGTTGCTTTACATATACCAACTCATGTAGAGGACCATTAAGAAAAGCACTCTTGACGTCCATTTGATGCAATTTAAAATTGTTATGGGCATCATAAGCAAGAAGGATACGGATGGACTCAAGCCGAGCCACAGGAGCATAGGTCTCGCCGAAGTCAATGCCCTCAACTTGAGAATAGCCTTGTGCCACAAGTCTCGCCTTGTTCCTCACAACAATGCCATTCTCATCTTGCTTGTTTTTAAATATCCATTTAGTGCCAATAACATTGTGGCAATCTTTGGGCTTCTCCACAAGTTTCTAGACCTTGTTGCGCTCGAAATTATTCAATTCTTCATGCATAGCAACAACCTAGTCCGGATCTTCAAGAGCTTCAAATAGTTTATTGGGTTCCACCATTGAGATGTGAGCTTGATGCTCACCAAAACTTGCGAATTCCCTTCTTGTAGAAACTCTTCGTCGAAGGTCACCTACAACCTTGTCGAGAGTGTGACCCCTTAGCTCAAGGTTCCGATCAGCACGAGCCTTGCGACGAAGTTCAATAAGCTTGTTGTTTCTTGGTGGAATAGTTTCATCACTTGAATCTTCATTGGAATCATTTGCTCGACCTTGATTAGAATCCGGATTAACAGAAGTAGGAGGTGATGAAGCATGTCCTTGAGGAAGGTCAGCAGCCATAACAGGAGGCTGCTGGATAACTGGTGATTCAGGGCCGGATAATCCGGCATTGGTGAGGCCAGATAATACGGCCTAGGAGAACTTGTAGCAGCTTCATCGGGCTGCCTGGGGCTTGCTTGAACTGGCGAGGGGCCGGATAATCCGGGGCCAGCCAGAAATTCTGTCCTGGAGCATGCAACGATTTCTTCAATACCAGGAGAAGTTTGGTCATCAGGAGTGGGGTGGCTGGATAATCCGGTGTCAACCGGATAATCCGGCCTGGAGCTTTCTGGAACATCTTGACCTTCATCAATTGATGGGGGTGGTGTAGAAGTTACTCCCGTGGTTGGAACATGTTGAGTTTGTGTAGATGAGGGCTCTTCATGAGAAGAGCATCGTCCTTCCCGATCCACCACAAGGGGTTCCTCAATGGGGTGGAAAAATCCAACGCCCATTCTTATTATGGCATCTTGGGGTATTTCAACATCTGCATCACAAACATCAACTTGCTCCGTACGGGAGCCATCATTTTCTTCGAACACCACACTACAAGATTCTACAATAGTTCCGGAGAGCTTATTGTAGACTCTATAAGTGTGGGATTCGGCACCATAACCAACAAAAATACCTTCTAGAGCCTTAGATTGAAACTTAGATAAACAAACTCCCTTGATGAGAAAGAAACACTTACACCCGGATACCCGAAAGTATGAGATGTTTGGCTCGTTACTGGTAAGTATTTCATATGGAGTCTTGTCCAAGATTTTACGGAGGTATAACCGGTTGGATGAATGAAAAGCGGTAGAGATTTCTTCATCCCAGAAGTTATAAGGAGACTTGAAGTCATCTAGCATTGACCTTGCCATATCCATTAGAGTCCGATTCTTCCTCTCGGCTACAACATTTTGTTGAGGGGTGTACGCAGCGGTATATTGATGTCTTATCCCCTCTTCACTTAGGAACTCATTTAAGGTGTAGTTCTTGAACTCAGAGCCGTTATCACTTCTTATAGCTAGAATAGGGACGTTGTGTTGACGTTGAACCTCGTTGGCGAAGTCGATGACCGTTTGTTGAGTTTGACTCTTCAACTTGAAGAAATAAACCCAAGTGTATCTTGAGTAATCATCAATGATCACGAGACAGTACTTCTTCCCACCGAGGCTTGCATGAGATGGAGGTCCGAAGAGGTCCACATGAAGGAGCTCTAAGATCCTTTTTGACGAGATAATAGTCTTCCTTCGATGAGGAGAGTCATGCATTTTCCCTTCAACACAAGCCCTGCAAACACGATCTTTGGCAAAGGAGACATTTTCTTTTAGTCCAAGGATGTGGCCACCCTTGTCGAGACTTTGCAAAGTTCTCATATTGATGTGGGCTAGTCGGCGATGCCATAACCAACCCACGTCAGCCTTTCCGAAAAGACACATCAGGCCTGTAGTGGTTTTCCCCGAAAATTCCACCACGTACAGGTCATTTTCGACATATCCCACGAAAGCGACTTTTAGAGACTTGCTCCACAAGGTACCACCAAATCAGCATCAATATACACTTCAAAGCCCATCTTACCAAGGGCGCGAACTGAAAGTAAATTGTACCCGAGGGTCTTAACAAGCATGATGTCCACGAGAGAGATATCGTGAGCCACCACGACTTTGCCGAGACCCAATACCTCAGATTTTGACTTGTCACCATAGGAGACGGTTATATGATCATGATTTGGCCGCATCTCCGTGATGATCTCCTTGCTTCCGGTCATGTGACTCGTGCATCTGCTATCGAGTACCCATTTAGACCCACCGGAAGCATAGCTCTGCAAGAAAGTTACTTCTTGGTTTTAGGTACCCATTTTTTAATGGGTCCTCTCATGTTAGTGACAAGGGTCTTGGGGACCCAAATAGACCAAGGAATATAACAATCATAAGAGCCTACATAACTAGCATAAACATCACCATAATGATCACAATATAATTCAAAGTTAGGATTGTTAGCCCCTGCAAAACCATCATAATTAGACTTGTCATTGGTGGTGGTGCTAGTCTTTGGTTGAGCAGTCTTGCTCTTCTAATTCTTCTTGTTTTTCTTGTTCTTTGTCTTGGGAATATAACCAAGACCTTCTTTTCCATTGTTTGTCCTTTGCTTTCTCAGTATCTCATCTAAAACTTCTTTACCTTTGTGTTGAGAACCTCTTGCAAGTCCTTCTTTTCCATAGGATGATGTGGAGGTGCTTGGCACATCATACATCTTCAATTGAGTTTGGAGCTGGTCATGCGACTCATTTAGAGTCGAGTGATCACTCTCCAATGCCTTGTGAGCACTGTCAAGTTTATCAAACTTCTCCGAGAGTCTAGCATGAGCAGCCCCAAATTCAATCTTTTCTTTCTTTAGTTTCTTTACCTTGGCAAGAGAATTGTCATGTTCTTTGATGAGCTGAGCTACAACTTCTTCATGTGACTCCTCAATGGATTCTAGTCTCTCTTCCAAAGATACTCGACCTTCCTCTTCTTCTTCCAAGGCATTCTTCAAAGAGGCTATCTCCAAGGCATCTGCTCTTTCAATTCTGCCCTTTTCTTCAAGAAGATCTTCGGCTTGAGCAAGTTGTCTCATAAGAGCATCAAAATGAAGTTTGTGCTCACCTTGGAGGTTAGTGAAAAAATTGTCCAAAGCAATAACTTCTTCTTTCATTTTAAGACTATCATGATCATCCATATCCAAATTTATGTTAGTCTTAGGAAATGAAGAGCTAGAACTTGATACCTCGGACCCTCTTGCCATAAGGCAAGTGGCGTTGTTGTTGATGACGTTCTCGTTTGGCGAGTCGAAGAGAGATTATGGAGTCAATGTGGTGGCTATAGCATCCACCTCGCGAGATCTCTCTTCAGCCTCTTCATCTTCACTTGCAGAGGAGTATTCTTCTTGTGCCACCAAGACGATCTTGGGTTGCTTCTTGTAGGGGCCATTCTTTTTAATAAATGGCTTCTTCTTAGGTGCCTTGGATTTTTCTTTAAGAATGAGCCTGTCACCATTGTCTTCTCTATTTTGATATGGACACTCAGCTACGAAGTGCAGCCTATCTCCACAATTGTAGCATGTTCTCAGTTTTGGGCCACTTTCTCTTCTTCCACTTGACCCATTCTAGCGCTCAAGTTCCGACTTGGCCTTGGCAGGATCCTTCCAAAAGTTCCTTGTGTAAAATGCCATGTACTCACCATGAGCATGTTTGACTTCATCGGGGCAGTTCATGGAGGCCCCCTCAAAAGTTCTCTCGTCCTCATCTTGCTCAACAACATTAGCCTTTAGAGCAACATTGACTCCCTTTTGCATTCCAATGGCACAAGCATGGGCATCTTCAGTGTTCTTCGCAGCAACTTTGAATGACGCCATTTCTTGCATGACTTCATTGGATGTCATTTGATGGTAGTTGTGTCTACCTTGCAAGCTCTTCAAATCCTTTGGCTCGAAAGGCATTAAGGCACTCACATATTTTCTTTTTATCCATGCATCATCAATGTGGGTGGCTCCATGCTTTCTAAATGTTGTTGCAATGCCCTTGAGTCTTGTATACATGTCTTCATGGTTTTAACCATCCAACATGTAGAATCCTTCAGCTTCATTACTAAGGGCATCATGCCTATTCCTTCTCATGCTTTCATTCCCAATAAAGAGATCGGTGAGGGCATCCCAAGCTTCTTTAGCTGTGTTCAGATGTTCAATGTGGGGCATGTCCTTGGGACCCACACCGAGCTGTATCATGTGGAGAGCCGTAGCATTCAATTGGATGTCCACAACTTCTCTTCTTGTCATGTTGGTATGATCTCCAATATGAAGACCCTCTTCAATAATCCTCCAAAGTTCGATAGAGGAGTTGCAAACATGAGACTTCATTAAGAATTTCCATTGATTAAAAGGGGATGCAGTAAGCTTGGGTGGATCACCCCTATTGTTTATATGAGGATGAGGGATAGGTGGGTCAGGGGAATATACGTGACGAACCTCACTATATTCCTCCTTACCACTTCCCTTCTTGGAGGTGGAACCATTAGGTTTTTCACCTACCACTTCATCATCCTTGGATCCGGTGTTAGCCTTATCCTTGGATGATGGTGTGGTGGCCTCAGAGGAGGATGTAGATGGGGCTATGGATGATGTGAGACGAGCAATCATTTGATTCATCTCCTCCATCTTGGCCTCAAAGGATTTCAACAAGGTTGTTTCCAATGCCTTGAGGTCATCCATTTTCACCTTGTCCACAGCCTCATCCCCATCTCCCTTGGTACCCATACTTCGCTCAGGCGGTTAAGCCCGAATAAAGAGCCGAGGCTCTAATACCAATTGAAATGGATCATATGGGCACCTAGAGGGGGCGGCGGGGGGGGGTGAATAGGTGCTACTTCAAATTTTAATGCTTTTTCAATTTTCGGCTTAACACAAAGGGTAAATTCTCTTGATAAACTATTAGATGGAATTTCCCTATATGCAAACCTATCTACTAGCGAGTAAAGAGCGAGTGGAAGAGGAACGGGTGAACCGTAGTGAAGCACGCAGAGACACATGATTTGTTTTACCGCAGTTCCTTCCTTGTTAAGGGAAGTACGTCTGCGTTGGAGGGGTGGGCGGTACTAAGACCACCACGCCACAATAGGAATCACCCTGTTCTCTGATGGATCCCGCCACCAAAGGCCTGATCCACCTTTCCACTATAGGAACCCTTCAAGGCGGGTACCGATGCCTTTACACAACTAGCAGGGCACAACTTCACAATCAACTTGGAGGCTCCTGTAATGACAACAAGCTACCACAAGAACAAGTTATCAATAACAAAGAACAAGATCTAGATATTGACAAGAATACTAGATCAGGGATTTCTCTAAATGAATGGAGAGGAGTTGATGCGCTTGATTCCTGATGACGATGACGATTCTCTCCTCCTTCAAATCCCCCAAAGATCGAAGCTTTTGGGTGGTTGAAGTGGGAGATCTAGAATGGGAGCTCTTGCAAAGGGTCTGAACAATTTCGAGTGAATCAAGAGTTCTGCTCATTGGGGAAGCGGGGATATTTATACCCCTTCCAAAACCAAGCCGTTGGAGCCTTTGGGGGCCGGATTATTCGGCCCAAGTGAGGGCTGGATTATCTGGCCTGGGGAAAACTCTGCCCCAGACTCGGATTATTTGGCAGAAAGAACCAGCTATGGACAGAAGCTCACGCAGACTTGCCCTTCACACTTTCTCCTAGGGACCAGATTATCCGGCCCTAGGAGAGGGCCGGATTATCCGGCTAGGGGAAAAATCCGCCCCAGCCACGAAATATCTGGGGGAAATTCCGCCCCCATACAGAAGCCTGCGCAGGAGCTCACTTGGGCGATTCCCTTGAGGCCGGATTATCCGCCCCAACATGAGGGCCGAATTATCCGGTCCAGGGAGAAAATCCGCCCCAGAGCCAGAATTTTTCGGGGGAAAATCCGCCCCCAAATAGAGACTTGCGCAGAGACAACCGTGGCCAAGGTGGTCTGGCCGAATTATCCAGCCCATGATGGGGGTGGATAATCCGGCCCCCAAAACTCTCAAAACTTCCTGCAACACTTAGTGCACATTAGAATAATCCATGGTATTGTTATCTAACACACAAAACCTGGGAAATCATTAAATGTTCTTTCACGAGGGGGTGCCTAGGCTGGCCACACCACCCCTGGCGCGGGCCAAGCCTGGCCGCGTGGCCAGGTGGTGTGGCCACCCTCTGGCCCTTCTCCGTCTCGTATTCTGGCTCCAGGTGTCCCCCGGTAAAATAATGGCTTTGGCTTTCGTCCCGTCCAATTCCGAGAATATTCATTTTTTGACTTTCCTGGAACCAAAAATAGCAGAAAACAGGCAGCTGGCACTATGGCTCTTGTTAATAGGTTAGTCCAGGAAATCATATGAAAAGTACTCCAAAGTGTGGACAAAACATAAGAAAGTAGATAAAACCAAGCATGGAACATCAAAAATTATAGATACATTTGCAATGTATCGTGCATTCATGCATAGAAAATCTGTATAACTTTCACGCTTTTAAATAAAACTTGTCAAAGTGATTGAAGCTTCTCTTAACTTGGTGGAACTGAAGTAGATCATCAAGTTGATTGTGATAAGTTTCAATATGACCTTTTCTAAAACCTTATATTTAGGTAATATAATTTGATCTAAGGGTAGATCAAATGTGATAAACCTAAACCACAACACATTACTCAAGTTGAATACTTAATATTCTAAGGATTATATCAAGGTATTATCTACAACAAACCTTGAATACCAAGTTAAGTATATAACTCCAAGAAAAGAAACTCAATAATTAAACCTTGATACACTGGCTTGCTATAGATGTTTCTACCATGGGTATCATGGTAGTTCTTAAACATTAACTCTTATTACAAATAGAGTAGAAAAGGAAGTCAAGCCAAGACCATCCAGCACATACCCTTAATATCATATTAAGATATGACATTCATATTTAACCAAGTCCTAGTGTCAATTGATCATCAATGTTGAGTAATAAATTCTTGACCTAGCACTTATTGACTCTTAGCTTTGACCTATTGTATTGACCTTCCAAAGACCTTAAGTAAATTAATAAGAAGGAGGAGCTAGTTATGGTAAAGAGTTGCATCATCAATGGAATGTGATCCTTAGTGGAGATCAAACCATTTGATGTTGGAGGGGTTAACTCATTCATGATTTAACTAGAAGGAGTATCTAAACCTAAGAATTAACTAATACTTGAGAAGTTATAAGAAAGCTAGTAGTGTTGGAGTATCAAGTAATAATCTTGTTAATCTAAGTAGGCATAAACCAAAGTAAGTTTCCTTAACAAGATAGACCCTATAAAGAGACTAATACAAGTCTACTACTTAGTGATAATAGACCTTGATCAAGCAGTTAGAAGCCTAAGCTTAGTGTGATCAAAGGATGGTGGTCATTATTCTCAAGTCACTTGAGAATGGATGACAAATTGTTGAAAAAGAGTGGTCAGAATACCAAATCAGGCAAACCCTAGTAAGCTGTCTAATCTAGCTTGAGCTTGAGTAGTCAAGCTAGTGTGTGATGAATTGCAATAGGAGTTATATGGAGACACTACTAGGAAACAGCCTATAGATAGACAAGATATTCAGTCACTACTAGGAAACAGCCTAGTAGTTGGAGGCATAGTACTTTGACCAAGCTAATACAAGAACAACATTGTATTATGGGAGTAACATCCTTCCCATTTCAGAGGATTGATATCACATGTGATATAGAGAGAATTGTAACCTTGCAAGCCTTGGAAAGTAGTTGCAAGATGGATATAAAGGATTTAATGGAGGGAATTAGAAATAGCTACATGGATAGATTCATTAGTAGTAGCTAAGAATTGGAAGTTTTATGCTAGAGAAGAATGAAGGAGGAATATTGTTGAAGTGGCATGACCATGCCATCATATTATGATGGATATGGTGAAGCCAGATGACAAGTTCATCTATGCAGAGGAGATCTTAGTGAATCAGATGAGAGATTTAAATAGAGTATATTTATGAAAGGAATTCCTTAACTATGACCAAGTTTAGTGAAGAATTGAGATTATGAGTTCTTGAGAAACCTTTAACAAAGGTCTTGTCAAGCCATGAACATAACCATGTTTACTTCAATGTTCATAACCCTAGATTAAAGTTGGAAGTGGAACCCTTTCCTATTTCTAGACAGCCATTGGAAATGTATCCCTTAGTCAAATAAAACGTCTAAGAGATAATTAGAATACATTGATGAGAGCCTTGTCCACCTTATTATCTTAAACCCTAATATAAACCTAGTCTCATGGAATCATCAAGACCACATTAAGAAGTAATCTTTATAGCTCACTCTAAGTTGAGATATCATTCAGGGTTATATATTCAAGATCAATCCTTAAACCTTGAACCCTAGCAACATTCACTAATAAACTTGAGGCTAGTGTATCCTCTAGGGTCCATAGTGAGTGTGGTATTAGAAACCCTAAATAAATGTTGTTGGGCATTGATATCACTTGTGCCACCTGAAGGATAATGGTTGTTCACCATTATATAATAAACTTCTATCAAAACATTAACCACACTTAAGAAAGTAGTGAACAAGTAGTTCAAGAAGTGATCCATGCTTACTTTGAGAATAAGCAGAATGGTTATGAAGAAATTATAATGGAATTTGAATAAAGGAAATTCCAGACTTTAAGAACCCTAGTATTTAAACCAACTTATAATATGGTTGTTAAAAGAGGTTAAGTATGCATATGTTCCATGCCTACCATTCACCATCTTAAATCATTACCATAATAATTATCATGGTGTAAACAAAATAATTTTATAAGATTTTTATATAAAAAATAAAGCCCTAAAACCTTAGTTCCTATTAATATTTTCTAATGAAAATTACCCTTCATATAGTTATGAATATTTTTATACACAATAAGAAATGAAGAGGAGATGGTTATAATTGCTTTATACAATAATATTCTAGATATTTTAAACCTTAAGAAATACAACTTTAAAATGGTTTTGTAAAAAATAGAAAATAAAAAACAGAATAAAGAAAAGGAGAAGAACTGCCAGTAGCCTCGGCCCACGTCCAAAAACCATTTGCTAACCGTCGCCCGCGTGTGAACCCCGTAAAGTTCCGCTCACTTCGCTGCAGCCCACAAGGCCCATTAGAAGCCCAAGCACCAAGTTATTATAGGCTGACAGGTGGGACCGAAGTAGGATCGCGGGTTGAGATAGAAGTTTTGCTAGGGGTTTTCTGCAAAAACTGCATTGTTGTCTACCTCCCAACGTCACAAGCAGCTCGCAGGAGGACTTGCCACCGCCTGATGCCATCGTCATCATTAGTAAAGCGCTACGATGCCCGCTGCCGTCACCTGGGAGGATAAGAATGCCACTGAGCTCTCCATCTCATCCTCATCCATTCAACCCCTTCCTCACTCTCTTTGAAGCTCTCTCTCACCCTGTACACGAACCGAAACCCTAGCCCCGTCGGAGCCGCTCATCGCTCCATAGCTCCCCTTGCTCAATCAAGCTCACCAGAAGAACCGCTTGGCTCTTCTCGTTCTTATCGTACCAACCATGCAAGCGGAGGTGGTCCCTATCACCTCAATCGGGACCTCAGTCCTCGGTGCCGGCCACCGCTCTCGCCATCGATTCCGGCTGCACCTCGCTTCACCGACCGCATTGTCGCATTCCTGGTAAGCTCCTGAGTCTGATAGTGCCCCCCTTCCCTGATTGCTTCCTGTATCGCCACTACTGTGATTGACCGCGAGCGCCGCAGCAGTAGGTCATCACCAAAGTAGCTCTGGTGACCAAAAATTGGCGTTAGCACTACCCTTAGGATCGCCTTACTCTCGTGTTTCGAACGCACCCATCCGTGTTTGTTGGAAAGCTCCAGCTCGCCCTCGGCGACCAGCATTTGGTGGTGGAGGTCGTGCTTGCATCACGCCAGCATCACGCTTACGTCATCCCTGGCCACGTCAACACGTTTGACTCAGTCGGTGCCTCGGTGGCATGTGTCCCACATGTCTGTGACTGACTCTAGTTTAGTCAGAGTGTAAAAGGTATTGCCTATTTAAGAAATAGATAAAACATTATAAATTCGATTATAAACATTTTCTAGGCATTTAATAAAATGATTAAATCTTATAAATTGAATATCTTTTGTTCTATAATTTAGAAAAAATATATTATACATCAAAATGTTTAGAAAAATAAACTCTATAGTTTAAACTTATTATTATATTTTATTGTCCAACTTAAATAAAACAATATTATTATTTATGAAATAACGTATTAAGGATAAATCTCTTAAAAAGTAAATTCCATTATTGAAAAATCACAAAAATAGGTATAATATATCTAAAGTCTTAGAAAAACAAAATATACATTTATAAACGTGTTTCATACATTTTTGTGATACTTAATTAAGTATTCATTATTTATTTAATGTGATAAAATTATAAAAATCATATCTTACTAATTAAAAATCATAAAAATACTTATAATATACCAAAATGATCACAAAAATAAAGTCTACACATTAAAAATATCACCTTTCATACTTGAAGCAAATAAAAGGTAAAGGTTTAATAAATCTTGTTTAAACTCTTTTCTTTTATGTTAATACATAAAAATTATATAAATCTTCGCTTATGCCTTTAATATAAATTATTTAAAGTTGAAAAGTGTAATAACAAGTTCAATTGATGTTTAAGTGAAGTCAAAATAGATCTAACCATTTTGAGATGTATTTACTAAAACTACCATTTAGAATTAAGTGTATCTTAACTTTCCTAAAAAGATTTTATCAATTATAAAATCATCTAAATTGTATATTGTCTATCAAAAGGGTTCTATGCATTTATAAATTACCAAGATAATATTTACTAATTCTTTACCAGTTTGGGGATCTAATTAAAACTGTAAACCAAGTTTTAAGTAATTAAAGTAAAAGATTTTACTTGTTTATAAAGTCTAACCATTAATTCTAAAAGAAAGGTAAATGATTCCATTCACTTATAATTTCAATAAAACACCACCCCATAAAATAAATATCACTTATCTTTGACCTTTATAAAACATTAAGAAGTGAGCCACATATGATATAGTACATATTCAAAATATGTAAGTATCCACTACAAGTGGAATCACTATTCAAATATGGTAATTGTTTTCATATTTAATACTCATAATTAATAACAAAACCGTAAAGTGTTAGCTTTAAGATTAAATGCTTTTCCTTTGTAAAGTAATTTTTTTCTCAAAAGTTATTCTTTTAAGAAACATCAAAAGCATTCCTTAAGCATTTCTATAAAGGGTCTAATTGATTAATAATCTGGCTTAAGAAATCTTTTAGATACCATGCCCCATTTGAGTGATTTAATATTGTATGCTACTTGTTGTATTTACATATTGTTTCACACACTCTCAAAAGCATTAATAATAAGCACAAGTGTGAAGCTAGTATAAAAGTGAAACACATTATAAAGAAACCATCCCTAGTTTCCGAACCCTAGATCAGATATAATTATTCCGGGATTCACGTTTATCAAATTGCATTACATTACTTATGCATAATTGCATCTTGCTTCTTTAAACATTAGTCCTTACTAGACCAATGATGCTATCTATAGATTCTGGATCTTCTATTATGTTGAAGACAGTGACTGCATATCTTGCAATAGAAAAAGGCAAGTTCACACTTGCTCATGTCCTTTGGTTATTTTCTATCAAATGCTTGTAACTCAAATGTTGTTATCACCTGCATTTCAAAAAGGTCAAAAATAATATTTCCATAATTAACTTGAAGTATCGATTACTGATCCAGGGTGATTAGTTAATCTATGATAACTGGCAATGGAAACGCCATTGCACATGAATGTATCATCTAGGAATTAACAACCAATGTCGTCGGTGACTCTAGCACCGTATACTACGCGTTAACCATGAGATTTGGAATGGGACGGAGAAGTCAGATGTATCTTCTTCCTTTCGCATGGACGGATGACCTTATCGTGAGGCCAGTGGATTTCTCGTGGAGAACCTAGCACATGGGTGGGACCCCTTAGTTCCCCATGATATTGGTATTTAGACTATATGTGAGGGCTGTCGGAGGTATATTCGGACCTTTATGGAGCTTGCCAGGGGCACAACCAGCTCATAGAGTCTTTAGGGGCCTACCAGAGTTATAGCTGGTCCAATAAGGGGCTTAACAGAGGTGGGGCATGTCCTGGAGGGTCATGTCTTCATGCGGGGTCACGGATAGGGCAGTGATTGGCTTGGATCTTAGACTGGGCCCCATAGCAAGGAAGTATGGATGAGCCTATAACTCGGATGTGCAACAAGGCTAAGGTATCTCATGGGTAAAGCAACACACCTCTGTGGAGTGTAAAAACTGTGAAATGTTACTCCCTGTTCCGGGAAGGAGCTACGAACACGGCAGGAAAGGAACCCCACGAAAGTTATGGTAAACCTGTGAAGGATGATGGACATAATTTTCAGAATAAAAGCAACCTTTGAAGAAATGTTTACGAAAACCTGCATTACCTACGACCTATAGTCTGTGGCTATATATAGTGCATCAAACACTCCTTTTTAGTGAACTTGCTGAGTACGCTCGTACTCAATCGTACCTTCTTAACCCTTGCTAGATTCTGAAGCCATTGAAGACGACATCAACACCAACTTATGCTCAAGAAACCATCATCGAAAACTCAAGTTCTTCAATAAAGTCAATGACCTCAACATATAAATCAACCGAAGTGAAGACGAAGTTCCTGATTAGATAGGAGTAGATACTCTAGCCATAACACCTACTTCTGTAGAGCATTGCATTAGCAGCAATTGCAAGCCAGATAGTTTAGATGCTAGTCTTATTAGCCAGATAGTTCTGAGTCCTGGTTCTTCTTTGTAAGAAGTTGATTTCTTCCTCTTTAACCTAGAGTGTTATCTGGATCTTTTGCAAAGAGTCGAGTTGTAATCTATAGTCATGTCCTGGACTTGTTGTGTTTCTGTTGTACCACTCTGAGGGATGTAATACTAGTGAACGGGTTTCATTGGTGTTATGTCAATGCTATAGTGTACTACATCATGGAGTGGTATGCTGGGTCACTGCAGTCACGGCATAGGCAAAGACTCTGGGTACGCAGGGGCGGAGACTCCGGGCTGGAGGGGCCGGAGACTCTGGTGTTGTTTCAGCTGCTTCTTCCTTCTTCGCTTCCAGGCCTCTTTCTTGGGGGTCTTGGCTACAGGTTCATGCTTGTCCCCTCTTCTTGGCATCATGGTCATGGGCCTAGTCATATGATCGAAATTTGTCTCAAGTAGGATGCCATTCACATGACAACCAACGGAAGGTGAGAGATGGAAGGAATTCACCTTTGTAGGAGTGGTTGGTTACCATGATGTGGACCAATGGTGTTTGCCATATGTTGGGCTGCATCATGCGTACTCTTCTTTTCGGAGTACTAGTAGTACTAATACTATGAAAATATAAGATATAAATAATTATGTCCCTAGTCCATAGTGTGACGAGACTATATTGCGCCAGGAAGTGACATGGTTAATTTAGTGCATGGCGGCGTGCTAGTCTATTACTATAGCAGAAGACCATCGAAGGTACACGCAAAAGAAAAAAAAACCTCTTTCAAAGATCCATCCCAGCTTTCCCATCTCTATTTATCCCCACTTGCCAACACCACCTAGCCGCATTTGGGATCCTCTCCACCGTGTGCTTCACACATTTTCCTTGCCATCTCGCCTGCTGCATCACTCCTTCCAGGCCACCACCACTATCCTCTGAAAACTAACATGTGATACGTCCATTTTGCATCACTATTCTATATCATAATTTACTGTTATTCATTGATATATTTCATATTAAGAGATGATACTTATGTAATTTCATCTGTTTTTGCATGGTTGATGACTTTTGGAGCATGGACCGCTGCAGTCAGGATTCTGATGGAAAAGGTGCTGTTTGGAAGCAAAATTCGCGAAGATCAGAAAATCCAGGAAAATATATGGAAAATCCTATTTTTCCAGAAAACGAAGGCTGCCAGAAGGAGGAGTGGAGATGGGCCACAGGGGCCCACACAACCACCTAGCGCGGGCCAGCCTAGGTCGCGCCACCAGGTGGTGTGGCCGCCCTGGCCCACCTTCAGCTCTCCCCTCTGGCGTATACAATCCTCCTGAAACCCTAATACTCGGGGAGCAATGACAGAAAGATTCCGCCGCCTCTGCGGGCGGAAAACACCGAGAGAGAAAGATCTCACCGGCAGACAGATTTCTGCCAGGGGAATTCCTTCCCGGAGAGGGGAGATCTTCGCCATCAACACCACCATCAAGCTGGACTTCATCGGGATCATCATCATCATCATCACCACCATCATCACCATCAGCACCATCTCCATATTGCTGTAACAATTGGGTTGAATCTTGCATAGTTCTTAGGGGAAACTTTCCCGGTGTTGATTACTCTTTGTAGTTGATGCTATTGAGTGGAACCATTGAATTATTGTTTATGTTCAGATTGTTATACATCATTATTCCATCTCTGATCATGATCCATATGATGTCTTGTGAGTAGTTCGTTTTGTTCTTGAGGACATGGGAGAAGTCATGTTGTTAGTAGTGGAGTTGTGTTGAGAAAGATTCAATAGTTTGATACTTAAGTTGTGGTGTACTTCTTCTAGTGGTGTCATGTGAACGTCGACTACATGACACTTCACCTATATGGGTCTAGGGGAATGCATTGTGTATTTGGCAACTAATCGTAGGGGTTGCCGGAGTAACAGAAACCTGAACCCCCGCTAGGAAACCATTGCACAAGGGATGTAAGGGTCTTAGAGTTTAATGTTGTGGTTAGGTTTCTACCTTAATTACTTTCTTGTACTTATGGATGTTTGCAAGGGGTATAATCACAAGTATGTATTAGTCCTAGGAAGGTCGATACATTAGCACAGGTTCACTGACACAACACTTAGCAAGCTAAAGAAGATTAATCAACTATATGAAGCGAAAGCACTTGACAGTCTTCCCGTGTGTCCTCGAGAACGTTTGGTCAATTTAAGTAATAAAACCGGCTTGTCCTTTGCTGCATAAAGGATTAGGCCACTTGCTGCATTTATTCCTATTGTCTTTTATTTACTCGTGCTTTATTTACTTGCTATATCAAAAACCCCTAAAAATCTGTTTGCTAAGATTTTGCAGAGAATTCCTGATCCATACCACTAGCCAGCACCTTCTGCTCCTCGTTGGGTTCGACACTCTTACTTATCGAAAATACTGCGATACACCCCCTATACTTGTGGGTCATCAAGACTATTTTCTGGAGCCGTTGCCAGGGAGTGAAGCGCTATTGGAGAGTGGGCGGTAAAGGAAACTTCTCTTGTGAGTATTGTTTATACATTAGTTGCTTTATTTTCGTTATGGATAATTCACTGAGTTTCTTATTTGGTAATGCTACTACCACTGCTAAGGTAGTAGATGAACCACCACCTGCTGAGAATGATACTTTTAAAATACCTATCAAGAATTATTGATCGTGTTATGGATAACTACTATGTTGGGGATGGAACTGTCTATCCTGGTGATCATTTGCTCTTTATATACAGATTATGCGGGTTGTTCAAGTGTGCAGGTATTACTACAGATCAAGTTAATAAGAAGTTATTCTCATTGTCACTAAAAGGAAGAGCTGAGGAATGGTATAAGCTGCTGAAGAATGGTCAAGCTCTTGAATGGGAGGAAATAGTACCTCTCTTTTATTCAAAGTTTTATCCTCCTAGTGAGATTCATAAAGATCGGAATCAAATATACAACTTTTGGCCTCTTGATGGAGAGAGTACAACTCAAGCTTGGGGGAGATTGAAGTTACTTATGCTCAAATGTCCCATTCATGAGCTCCCCAACAATATTATTATCAATAACTTTTATGCAAGGCTTTATTTTCATGATAAGGATTTATTGGATGCTTCTTGTGCTGGATCATTCACTCGCATGGAAGAAGAAGCTAAATGGGATAGTTTGGACCGTATTCAAGACAATGCTGAAGCTTGGGACAATGACAAAGGAAGAAAGTCAGGTATAAATTATGATTATGAATGCATTGAATCTTTTATGGGAACTAATGACTTTCAAAATATTAAAAATGCTTATGGTCTAGACTCTCAAGCTATTGCTTCTTATTTTAAGGCTTTTGCTGCCTACATTGAAGTGCCTAAAAAGAAGTGGAATAAGTATCATGAACCTTATAAAGATGTTGCTAGGAGTGTTCCTGTAAGAAACACTGAAGTTCATACAGCTAATCATGTTTCACTTGAACCTTACATTGAGAAAATCCCTTTCCCAGTTAAGGTAAAGGAACATTCTATGATAGCTAGTATGGTTAATGAAAGTACAAGTAAAGATGTTGAACCTGATAAAAAAATGGATGATGAACCTATAATAGCAAATGTGAAAGACTTTGTCACTAAATATGAAGAAGAGAGACACACTATCCTTTGTAAGGATACCTCTAATATTGTTTCACAAAGTAGTATTATAAGAACTAGTATTCCTGTGTTTTATATTAGAATTAGTGATCATTGTTACGATGGTCCTTGTGATAGTTATATCATTAAGTTTATGCATGATACTGAAAGCTACTATGAGAGAGGGAAAAGTGTTCTTATGTATCTCAATAATATCAAGTTTCCTCGTTTTATGCTGAAAGTTTTTATGTTGCACTTCTTTTGCCTTCCTATGCTTGTAGCCTCTGGTTTCAACAACTTGTTTACCAAGTTCCCTTGCATAGGAAGTGGGTTAGACTTAAACGTGCGTATTTTTGCTTCTTAATGCTCTCTTTCACTTCAATTCATATTCCTAAGTGAGCATCATCAAAATTTTCATGCCCATCTTAATGGCTATAAAGAAAAGAGCTTTTGGGAGACAACCCAATTTATTTTTGCTTTCAGTTTGTTTTTGTTTATTTGAGTCTTGGAAGTTATTACTTCGGTAATAACCTCTCCTTATCCTTTTTGTTCGGTTTTTGTGTCAAGATCAACCTCTAATGAGAGAGGAGTAATATTTGGGGAAGTTGCTATCCCGAAACAGATTTTTGTGCTTCACCGTAAAAATTCGTGAGAGATCTCTGTATGTCGGATTGAGCTGTAATTTTTTTGTGTTTCTGCCCCAGGTTGTTATTTAACTTTCGTTAGTTTTGCACTTTTTGATTTGAGTAACAGAAGATTTTCGAAAAAATTGATCTTTACCTGCTGGTCTGTTTTGACAGAATTTGCCACTCTTGCATTTGCTTCTTTAATCGATTTCCTTTTGAATTATTTTTGGGTTTTAGGAAGGATTTGCTACAGTAGCTCTTGTTTTGATGGTTTTCAGTTGAAATTTGACTCAAAAGGTTTTATCATTTCACTTATAGTAATGTTGCTAATGAGAACTGTGTGAAGTTTTGTGTGAAAGAAATTTCCAGGTTAGTGGAGATAATGGTGTAATAAGGAAGTGAAAGGTTTCATGACTCAAGCAATAAGTGTATGAAGATGAAGATATTGATGTTATTCAAGTGGTGACTCCAGAAAAATTTATCAAAGACCAAATTCAGAGACCTGCAGAGTCCGTTTTCAAATAGGTAACAGTTCTGGTAAGAAAAGTTCCACGAAAGATCTATCCAGTTATATTTTTGTAGTTTTTATCCAACAAGGAAAGTTTCGAAGCGAAAGAGGGACGGAAATGGAGCTAGGGTGGCTCACACCACTCCCTGGCGCGGCCCCCTGTCCACGCCAGCAGGTGGTGTGGCCACCTCGGACTCCGTCTCCGACCCGTTTTCTCCCAGTACCTTCCTTTTGTTGTGAAACTTCATAATATATAATCCCCCGGATCCGCCGAGGTTCGTATATCGTGTTCTTGTTGTGTTTTTGTTTCAGTCTGTTTTGTTCAGATGTCGTTCAAGGGTTCATCTTCAAAGGATCACGAGTTGCAACGCTGTCGCGAGCTCCATCACAATCTTGAGCAGAAGACCTTCATCGGACGGGTGGAAGAAGAAAGGATCGCAACTAGGCACAAAGACATGGATCAGAACGGCAAGGAGGAAGTAAAGTACATGACAACAGGCATGAATGGGCTGATACCTCCAACTCTAGATCTTAGTTATTGTCCTGCAACAGTGGATGCTCTACGAGTCACTGATGAGTTCCGCGACAAGTACCGAGTCTTGAGGAGGAAGGTGGATATGCTTCAAGAAGAGAATAATAGGATTCACAAGATGCTGGAAGATTTCCTCGCGCCAACCGAGAGAATACCACCACCACCGAAGTAGTAATTTGTCATCAGGATTGGCATCCCCTTGGTTTGTTCTAAGCTTGGGGGAGTGCCGCGGTATCACATCACTATCTTCTATCTTTTTACCTTTTTAGTAGAGTCATATCATGAATATAGAAGTTATCATGTAGGATGGTTTGCATTATGGAAGTTTCCCCTCTCTCGTTAGATCTGTATCCCTTGGTGTGAGTTGCTGTTATGGAATATTAATGAGAAGTTCTATCATTTACTCTTTTGCATATCTTATATTAGTTTTCAATTCGTGGTTATATGATTGATCTTGTTGTTAGTATTGGTATCACTTTGGGATCATTGAGTTAATTTAGTTGGTTTTGGCAAACCTGGATCGGTCAGTAGCAACACTATTTTTGAGAGTTGAATGAAAAAGATAGAAGTACTCTAAAGAAATATAATTTCATCGTCTTTCTTTCTTGTTTTGCTCATAAGTTTAGTATTCTCTAGTTAAGATCTTTTGTGCTTTCAAGGAAGATTGCATGTTTGTTTTTTATCACTTGTATGTTTGTTTGTTTCCTTCAACTCTTATACTTGCTACCCAGCCTTGCTAGCCAAAAACCTGTACTAAGAGGGAAATCTTCTCATGCATCCAATCCTTAAACCAAACCTATGCCATTTGTGTCCACCATACCTACCTATTAGCATTATTGCTATTCCAAGTAAATTCATGTTTTTATCTACCTCCCAAATTAAACTTGTTATGTGAAAATTAGTGATTAAAGCTCTCACAAACTTGATGTCACACTTTACTTTCTTGCACCTAATAAACTTGAACCATTGTGCCCATCTATGTTGCGTATATGCTTGCACTTTGTAAGTTGTGAATTAGCAGAACCACGCTATCATGGGGAACGCTTTCAACATTGCACTGGTACTTTGTACCTAGTTGATATCATGTACTTTTTTCTATGGATGTCGTCGGTGTGAAATGAAAGGGGAGCTTGTAAGTCCATGGAGTTATGCATGTGTGTTAGAGAAACGCCTAGGCCGCCGGTCCAATCCATGTTGTCATGGTAGAAACATGCAGCATAACCATAACGAGCATCTATGAAGCATTCTTCTTATAAAAAAAGAGATAGAGATTGAGAAAAAGAGAAAAAGAAAAATAAAAAGAGATAAGAAAAGAGGAAAGAGGAAAGAGATAAAAAAGCACCATATTCCCATGCTAAATAAGAAGATTGCTGAGATGCTTGTTGTCTGCTTGCCTTGTCATTTTGATTTGGGGATTCTTCCGTATCATCGGGCAAGGGGTACCCCGTTGGCAGTTCTCCATGATACACATGTGCTTACTATGACAAGAACTTACCGGTGACTAAACTTGAGTAGCATGAGGAGCGGCCCTCATATTCAAGGGACATGAGATTCTCAATTTACAACTTGTCAAGCATATCCTCATATTTGATCACTTTAACCTTAATCACCTAAAGATGCCTATGATAGGGGCAATGAGAGCTGAAAGCTAATAAGTATCATAATTTTTGGGAGCTCTTTATGAAACTTGAAATCCCTGCTTCCCTCTATGAAGGGCCTTTCTTTTAATTTTTAGTTGAGTCAGTAAACCTATTCCCTTCTATCTCAACAAGTATTTTGAGTTGTTGTGTTTCATTCATTCATATGATGATTTATTCAATCATGTTTCTTATGTTCCTTATTTTGCATGTCGCTCTTATCTTAGTGTGTACTACTTTGAAAGATATCATTGAAAATCAGTTATTTGTGAACTCCAGCAAATTATCAACTATTATTCGACCAAGAGCTAAGTTTTCCATTACCAATTATGATTCACTTTATGTATCTTTATTGTGTTTCCTTTACTTATTGTAAGTTAAGTTATATAATAGTGAGTTACCTTCTATTATGACTTATGTATTGATGAATGTGATGCTTCTTGTCTGTATTCTTTTTATCGACTCTTCACTCCATAAACCTGAGGCCATGTTTATTGAGCTCAGTTTCGCTTGGGGACAAGCGAAGTCTAAGCTTGGGGGAGTTGATACGTCCATTTTGCATCACTATTCTATATCATAATTTACTGTTATTCATTGATATATTTCATATTAAGAGATGATACTTATGTAATTTCATCTGTTTTTGCATGGTTGATGACTTTTGGAGCATGGACCGCTGTAGTAAGGATTCTGATGGAAAAGGTGTTGTTTGGAGGCAAAATTCGCGAAGATCAGAAAATCCGGGAAAATATATGGAAAATCTTATTTTTCTAGAAGACGAAGGCTACCAGAAGGAGGAGTGGAGATGGGCCACAGGGGGCCCACACCACCCCCTGGTGCAGGCCAGCCTAGGCCGCGCCACCAGGTGGTGTGGCCTCCTTGGCCCACCTCCAGCTCTCCCCTCTGGCGTATATAATCCTCCCGAAACCCTAATAGTCGGGAGAAATGACAGAAAGATTCCACCACCTCTGCGGGGCGGAAAACACCGAGAGAGAAAGTTCTCTCCAGCAGACAGATTTCTGCCAGGGGAATTCCTTCCCGTAGAGGGGAGATCGTCGCCATCAACACCACCATCAAGCTGGACTTCATTGGGATCATCATCATCATCATCATCACCACCATCATCACCATCAGCACCATCATCACCATCTCCATATTGATGTAACAATTGGGTTGAATCTTGCATAGTTCTTAGGGGAAACTTTCCCGGTGTTGATTACTCTTTGTAGTTGATGCTATTGAGTGGAACCATTGAGTTATTGTTTATGTTCAGATTGTTATACATCATTATTCCATCTCTGATCATGATCCATATGATGTCTTGTGAGTAGTTCGTTTTGTTCTTGAGGACATGGGAGAAGTCATGTTGTTAGTAGTGGAGTTGTGTTGATAAAGATTCAATAGTTTGATATTTCAGTTGTGGTGTACTTCTTCTAGTGGTGTCATGTGAACGTAGACTACATGACACTTCACCTATATGGGCCTAGGGGAATGCATTGTGTATTTGGCTACTAATCGTAGGGGTTGCCGGAGTAACAGAAACCTGAACCCCCGTTAGGAAACCATTGCATAAGGGACGTAAGGGTCTTAGAGTTTAAAGCTGTGGTTAGGTTTCTACCTTAATTACTTTCTTGTACTTACGGATGTTTGCAAGGGGTATAATCACAAGTATGTATTAGTCCTAGGAATGTCGGTACATTAGCATAGGTTCACCAACACAACACTTAGCAAGCTAAAGAAGATTAATCAACTAGATGAAGCGAAAGCACTTGACAGTCTTCCCGTGTGTCCTCGAGAACGTTTGGTCATCTTAAGTAATACAACCGGATTGTCCTTTACTGCATAAAGGATTAGGCCACTTGCTGCATTTATTCCTATTGTCTTATATTTACTCGTGCTTTATTTACTTGCTCTATCAAAAACCCCTAAAAATCTGTTTGCTAAGATTTTGCAGAGAATTCCTGATCCATACCACTAGCCAGCACCTTCTGCTCCTTGTTGGGTTCGACACTCTTACTTATCGAACATACTGCGATACACCCCCTATACTTGTGGGTCATCACCATCCCTCTCCTCCAAAAACCACCAACATATCTACATAGATCCACCCTCGCCCCAATCCATCCGGACGCGATCGGTATTGAGGCACAACCCGCTATTCTACGGTTGGAGTAAGGTCGGTAATAATGGCTTCAACAAAATTGCTATGCGTTTGGACACTACAAGTGCTGTTATGCTGGCCGCATGCTCCAAGTAGCTATACTGCCAAGTCACGGAAGGAAAAGGTAGCAGATGCCCCAACGACCGTTGTTCGTCATTAGTCTCCTACAATGACGTCTACAAGTACAAGATCCAATAAAACTATGCCCGATGCGTTTGCATGGAGCCAGGATGCCAATTTGTCACACGATCATTGACTATGCATGATCTCTAGGACTACTTGAGAGTTGCCCAGAAGAGGCATGTGTTCGAAGTGGCTTACAACTGCAAAAACTGGTTCTCGACTAAGCCGGTTCCCGCACTAGGCTCACAAAGAGCAGATATCATCGACATCGAGAAATAGGGAACAAAGTTTGCCACCCAAATTGAAGGCTACACCATGGACATCCTCCTATCAGTCAGGTACGTCAGGTCAGTGGCATGCGAATCACCGTGGTTCAAGGTGTAATTATGGTCGCTACCATCATGGCATAAGCTCCATTTGGTCGAAATGGTGGCGACATCTGAGATGAGCAAGGCTTCATCGGCTGAAGTCACACTGGCAGGGCTCATTTTGTACCTGTCAAATCCACAACGTTACCTACAAGCTTTTGAATCATTTGTTGGAATTCCCCTGGATTATGAGTATCACAACAACAAGTTTAAAGTGTAAGTTAACACATATAAATCTTCTTGTGATGATCCTAATGTGAATATATGTAATATCGTACTAATTAGTTACTACTTTATGTTGGCCTCAGACCAAATTGGTATTCGCTGTCCAGGCAGATGACCGTTTTAATTCTTCAAGTTTAATGCTCGTTGTTGCAGTCTCGTGCAACTGCGTGGTGCCTGGCTACGAGTTCCCTTCCCCGGAGTCAGTGCTCTTTTCCCACCTAGCTGAAGCCCACTCCATGAGGTTGCGTAGTTTCCGCTATATAAGGAAAGCCAGGTACATCTCTATGCCAGTGCCATCACGGGCTCGCAGAAAGTAGATATCAGGGTAATCGGGGACGATGGCACAGTGTTATGCGTGCTATTTTATGGGCACGACAAAGTCATCTTTATATCCGTCGTGTGCGTCAGGCATGCAACATGCTTATTGCCGTAGTACAGGGTGAAGTTGAGCTATGTGCATCCAAATGGCTTGTGGGAGGAGGTATTCTTTGCGAAGCCTAAAGCCACTTGCTCTTTGTCGGTTTGTCGGTCTAATCTGATCGCTCCTTGTCGAAATCAACCATTGGAGTTCACCATGGAATACAAGCTTCGCTCGACATGATTTTCTAGAGAATAACACATTTTAATCTTCTTGTTATGATCCTAACGTGAACCCATGTACTTCTCGATAGGATTTTTCTTATCATTTTGGTACATGTGGTTCATAGCTTAAGGTAGTTCTAAGTATTTTGTATGGGGGATTTTTCTTATCATTTTGGGACATGTGGTTCCTAGATTAAGGTAGTTCTGAGTATTTTGTGTAGAGTTCTCCTACTGCTAATCAATTTGTGTCTGGTCGAAATGAAAATAGAAGCTTTAAATACATCATGTGTCTGGTCAAACTGACATGATGAGACTATAATGCGCCAGGAAGTGACACGGTTAATTTCGTGCAAGTCGACATGCAAGGCATCCACTTTGTATGAAAAAACTACACCATAAGTCAAAAAGTGCACCTTAAGAGCTATCCATATACATAGTGAAACTTGTCCACAAGCCAAAAAGCTTAAGGTGACCCATAAACCCACAATGTGTAGCCAAAAGTGGTTCCATATTTGATTTTTTGGCTTATGAACTAGTTCCCTACAATGTTGAGGTGGTTCCAGATGAGATAAACCTAGGAACTGGAGAAAGTAGTTCCTCCAATGCAAAATTTGCTTTTTGTCTTTTGGAACTAGTTCCCTACACTGTGAGGGTAGTTCCATATTTTCTTCATGTATTGTTTTAGCTAGATGGTGGGATCCACGTTATATTTGGAACTACTACATTATGGAGATCTTGCTATATTTTATACCAAAGCCAAATTTACCTTTACGCCAGATTTGGCAATGGCAACATTGTGGGTAGTCCATAAGCAATCAAATAATACTATCTAGTACACAATACTTTTTCTTAGCAATATATAGTGTATGAGTAACTTTTAATATTGACCATTGGATCAACACTCACGAATCCCAACATTGCTGGCCATTGGATCCTCTTCTTTCCATTCTATCATCTAGAAGATATTACCGATAGTCTTTATTATCTTATCTTACCACTACATAGTGTACGAATAACTTGAATATTGACCATTGGATGGATCAAGACTCATGAATCCCAATGTTGCCAGTCGTTGGATCTTCTTTTCCATTCTAGCATCGTCTAGAAGATACTATTGTTTATATTACCTTATCTTACCACTATATAGTGTACGAATAACTTTGAATATTGACCGTTGGATCAAGACTTGTGAATCCCAACATTGCGAGCCGTCAGATCTTCTTTTCCATTTTATTATCTTGAAGGTACTATTGATAGTTTTTCTTATCTTATCTTACCACTATATAGTGTACGAATAACTTTGAACACTGACCTCTCGATCAAGACTCACAAATCCCAACATTGCCAGCCATTGGATCTTCTTTTCCATTCTAGCATATAGAACATACTATTGATAGTCTTTAGCATAATGAATTCTATGCAAAACTTAAAAACACACTTCTCCATCATTCTAGAATATTTTCTGTTGTTTCTCTAGACCATGTTACCAAAATTTCCAAGTACTCGTATTAGGTATAGCTAATAAATGTTGACTTCTACATGATATATAAAGTAAAAGGACCAAATATACTGTAACACCCCGAGTTTTATTAATACTGATTAGTGTTTGATTTGTGCATAGCATGAGCATCATCTTTTCTAAATAAAATGCGTGGAAGAAAATCAAATGCAAAACCCTAAACCCTAATATTTTCCCTCTCTCTTTGAACTTACTCAAAAGGTGGCTTTTATATTTTGAAAAGTATCAAAAGTTAAGGAACCCAAATTGTTATAAAGGGTCCCTGTCATATTTTAATATGTTTGCAAAGTTTCTGGTATTTAGAAAATGACTCAAAATAGTTTTGAGATTCAAAATACAAAAGATAATAGAAAACAGAATTGGACAAAATGTTTTGCTTAAAAAATAGTAGAGAAAGAGAGCACCGATTCAGCAGACCCCACTCCCTCTCTTCTTATTCTGCCTGTGCACAGCGATTAGCAACCGACAACGGCCTTCGCAATCTTTGCCATAGCCCATCAATGACCCAATCAGCCCATAGCCGACCCATACTGGTTCGACCCTCTCTTTCTTCTTCGTCCTTATTGTCAACGACAGAGAGCACCTCGTTGTCGCTGCCGGTGTCGTCCCTGCCCCACCGAGATGCTCGCCATGCGCCAAGATCACTGCTACCGACGTCCTGGATGTCTACAAGTACCCCAGCACTGTGAGAAAACCCTAGTCGTGCCCTAGTTCTTCTCCTCCGCCTCTGCCCGAAACCCTAGCTTGCCGGCCGTCGTCGTCCCTACTGATTACGGCCACCCCAGCTCCAGTTGGGACCACCACTGGAACCTCCGTCGTCTCCTCGTTCGTCTCTGACCAACCTCGCAAGCAGGCGCAGCCTGAAACGCTGGAATTGATGCATCTTCCCCGCCATTGCCCGAGCGCCATCATCGCCAATTCCAGCCATAGCCAGGCTCGCCTGGCCAAGGTGACCCCTGAACGGCAACCGTGGTGAGCTAGCGGTCCCTGTGGACCCTCTCCTTCTCTTCCTCTCGCTCTGCAGCTCGCCCCCGTCAAGCACCTGCCGCCGCTGCCGCCGTCGTTCGTCGTTGCCAGACACGCTCCGGCAACCATCTGCAAGCCGTGCCGCCAGTTTCTGGCCTAGCGTGAGGCGCTGAATCGAACCATGCCCGCCCGTAACCCCGCGCTTGCTCAATCGACGGATCGATCATCGATCTGAGGATCAACCTCCGACTGACGTCAGGATGACGTCATGCCTATGGCATAAGCCTTTTTCTTTTGTTTTAATAATTTATGTAATTGTTTTCTTAAATAAAAATGCTAACAGGTGGGTCCCTAATGTCAGGTTTTTAATCTTTTTGGAAATGATTTCTGAAATTAATAAAAGTCTAACATGTGGGGCCAGATGGAAAATAATTTTAATAATTCCAAAAATGTTTAATTATTTAAAAATGTATTAAAACTGGGAAAAATCATAACTAATTCATTTTAAATCAGAAAAATATGTATCTATACAATTAAAAAGATTGAGGACGTTCGTCAACCCTCAATTTTTTCCGTCTACCAAATTTTAGATGATTTTGCCCCTGACTATTCGGAGGTATTATACCCCTTGCCACCGCCAAGGAAAAAACTGAAGGGTTCGGCTCAGTGTTAGACTTGGACCCCGCGATAGCTCGGGGAGCCCCAGTGTGCATCTTGGAGCAGCGTCGATCCGCGTGTGCCGCCAGCCGCTGCCCTGCACACCTTCAGTTACCCCGCCGTCGGAAGGTTCACTCCCGTCTCCGGGTTCCGCCACCGATGGCCGGTGCTCTAGCAGTCCCTTCCCTGGTCAGTTTGTTTTGGCACACCCTCCCCATACATCGGGGCTCTATGCATCGGCTGCTCCGCCACCCTGAGGCGCGCTTGATAGGTGCTCGAGGGAGAGGTCATGTGTAGGTGACCCGTATATGGTCGCGCTCGTGCTAGCACGGAGGATCTTGGTGGCGTTCGTCTGTCGAAGCCAGGTTCGTGAGACAGGGAGTTCCTCTCCTTCCTTCTCTACATCAACCACCTCCACTGTCCCGTCGTTGACCCACTGATGCATGCTTCCTCGCGACAAGATGAGACCGCCACGAGCTCCTCCTTGTCACCTTGAACATCAACGCCAAAGGAATCTAAGTGTTGAGCCTCGAGTCGACGCCGCAGCCGCCGTTTCTCCACTCTGGCCGCTGTGTACCGACATCGATTCCGGTGGCTCTGCTGCTCCTACGACCACCTCTTCATGTCTAGAGGCTTCCATGTGAGAAGGCGCACCTCCTGGACATTTCCACTTTCAACACCCGGATTTTTAATCCCAGATGCCTGTTATGGCATACATCGCAATCCCAGGATTACCATTTTTGCGAGACATAACAGATTGGATATCACAGTACCTCATCCATTACAAACCATAAATAAGGTCTTACACAAATAAGGATCTCATGATCCAGTCTTAATACAACAAGCAACGGAATAAATAATAAACATAGCGGTGGGGTCCATCTTCAGGGGCACAAGCAATGCTAACGAAGGCAGATAGTCCTAGTTATCATAGCCGTCCTGCTGTCCTTCATCTTGGTAGTCTCCTTCATAGTCTGGCCATAGGAATAGCCAGAGACCAAAGCCATGAGTAATCTTTAAGTACTCGCAAACTACCACTAACAAGTAAGGTAGTACTAGTGGGAAATGCTATATCTATGTTTATTTGTAAAGTTAAGTTTGAAACCTAAGCTGAGTTCAGAAACAAAGAAAGATAAAATAAAGTCCTAGAATCACTTAAGTTGGGAAGCTAGTGTCATAGTCACAACCATGTTGTGGTCAAGTCAAGATTCATCATTCATTTCATAAGTCATTTTGGAAAATATCTGACAACAAAACAGTATGGCCACTCCAACTATCCATAACCACGGACGCGGCTATTCGAATAGTTTGACACTCTGCAGAGGTGGTACACTTTCACCACAAGATTCGATACATCTGTCAGGGATAACCCTGAATCATCATGCTTAGTATGCAGATAATCAAACATAACCTTTCCTTTACACACCCTAGTATAAGCACCTCTCCTATGAGTATGGCCTCCCAATCATGACCATCTATCATCTTAGGCACTGCATAGGTGGACAACATCAAGAGGTATCCTTAGCTCAAACCTCTCCCGCGAGGGAACTAATACTAATGCATATAAACTTCCGGCTAAGCCTTACCCAATTTAGGTATTGTGGTTGTACGGTAAAATTGGAATGGTATCTCATCCGAATCCAAGCATCAGTTTTGTAAAAGGGTTAAGGCTCATGCCTCAACATTTTCATCATCATAAACCATTTGTGTTTCTCAACACATGTCAAAACATCTGAATAGAATGACTCATCATTCCAAGGTTTTCACAATTCATTTTCACCAAGTGTTCCCATCTAAAGTGACTCAAGTTTTAGTTTAGCTCTAAACTACTAAGTTAAGAGTGTTCACTAATGTGGGATGCTAAGATCAATCTCATGCCATAGAATTACATCTAAGGTTATCTAGATAGGTCAAGTTTTATACTCTTTATGCTACCTTCAAACAAATAAGGTACGTTAATAAAGTAAAGAAGTAAAATCTTGGAAATAAAACTTGGGGTAGGTAATAGTCAAAGTGGTATAACCAAAGCATGCCTAATGCAATCTTGCTTAGGTTATCTAACTTAATTCTATCTTGCTAACGATAGCTTGCTCAGTTTACTTGAAGTGCTAGGCTTGCCTTGGTTGGTGCAGTGGTTGAAGTTTTCTTCCTCCTCCTCTTGGTAGAACTCCTCCTCGAAAGCTTGGTCGGTACTATCGTCTATAAATACATACGGAGTACACAATCACCAAACAATACTTAACTAGTCTACTTAGCACTCTAAGGCACACATTTGATGATCTATTATCATCACAAGGTTTTATTTACTAGCTTCATTCTTTTTATTTAAGAAAAGTAATTTCTACTCATTGAAAGTAACTAAGATTTAATATTCTCCACTTAGAATATGGGATCATGTGGAGACATGTCATCACCACATATTCTAACCTATGGGAATGTGATTTAAAGGTTAGATCACTTTTAATTAAGTTTAAGTTTAATATTAAATGATTTAAGGTGACTAGAAATGCCTATATAGCATTATTTTGGCACTAGTCCAAAGTTACTGCATGCAAACCTTAATATTATTACATATTAAGATAGGTATGATTAAATGTGATTTTTGAGAGTTGGAATCAACTCAAAAGCTATTATGGTTGATTTTATAAAAATGTTTGAATGTGCAAAAGCTTCTGTCTTGTTATTTTTACTAGGATAGATCTCTAACTCTAAATTAATTAAATCCAACTGTTTTGAATAGATCTTTTTAGTAGCTTTCTAACAAAATTTGAATCACTCAATTTGGCTCAGTAGATCTCCTTGAATTGATTTTTGAACTAAGGGACAGAAGTGAGTTCAAACTAAAATAGAAAAATCTATATTTGAACTAACAGGGTCGCGCGGGAAAACTAACGGGCCGGCCCAGTGGCGCTCCGCGGCGTGGATGACAACTGACAGGGGGTCCGGCAGGTCAGCGACACATCAAACACGAAGCAGTACGGGGCACTCTGAGCGCTATGATTAAAAGGGTGATCAACGACTCAGGATCGTCGTCCCCGGCGAACAGGTCGCCGGCGAGAGCTAACCCTAGCGGCTCGGTGGGGGTACGTGGAGGCTTACCAGGGCTCCATCTAGACTTGGCGATGGGGGCGATCGAACGTGCGATCGACGGCGGACTCAGGCGTGGTCGTGGTGGCTCCTGGGTGGACGAAATCGACGGCGCCTCTCTTCCTCTGCTACGGCAAGCTCCGACAAAATTCTGGCGAATGGCGGCCCGCCTCACTCCTCGGATGGGGTGGAAGGATCAGTGGAGAGAGGGGAGGTAGATGGTGTGAGGAGTTTGTGCTGGGGTGGCCTCCTTTTATATGTCGACGAGGGGACCGAGCGGCACGACGGCGAGCTTGTCGGTGACATTGATATAGGCCGCTAGCGGCATGGGCTGGGTAGGCGGATGGTGGGATGCCTCCTGGCGGTCAGCTACGGTGCAATGGCGCGACTAGGGGCGGTGGCATTTGGTCGGGAGCGTCCCGCGCTCTGGGAGACAGAGGCGATGCTCGACACGGCGCTCTGCGACTGTGGGTCGTGCGGCAGCGCACGGCCATATCTGGCGGGTTGCTAGGGTCGAGGCGGAGCGGCGTGCACGGTATTGGGTCGAGGGGTGGTCTGTGGCGTGCTGGCGGTGAGGGTGCTCTAGCACGCTCTGGCTGCACGCAGAGAGAATGGGCGGCGAGGCTGGGGAAGGGGCAGGGAGGTGCGGTAGGGTTAGGCGGAGCTAGTGGTGGTGCTGGAACGGCGCGGCACTGTCTGTGGCGCTTTGCCCATGTTCGGCCGGTGGTGACCAAAATGTGGCGGTGCTCCACTGCTGCTGTGGCTTAGGGGTAGGCCGGTGAGGGTCTGGTTGGACTCAGGGGGACAAGGGTGATCAATGCAACTCAATTTGCTCGACAAGATTTGATCAAAAACAGTAATAGTTAGGCTAATTTGATTCTGCCTGCCAGGTGTTCGATCAAATGGCCGCAAGAAATTTAAATTCGAATTTTGAAAAGATTTTTGGTGTGTGATCTGATCTTATGCTTGGGAGTCTCTGGTTGCTGGGAAATGTCAAGGTGAATTGGTTTGGTTGGTTTTTGTATAAGTGGGATCTTCTCATATGAACTACATTCAATTTTCAAATGCCATTTAAAATTAGTGTTTGAAAGTTTTTGGTAGATCACAAAGTGGGCCTTGGTACATCACTACTTGTACTAGCAAGGGGTGCAAAGATCCATATTTGTTTCTGTTAGGTTTTGAGTTCTAGGAATAGCCAAAGTAGGCATGGTGATTAAAATTGCACAAATGACCATTTGCTTCCTTTATTCATTTTGATTTGTTTTTCTTTGGGATTTGTCTGGGAATGATCTAGATAATGTTTAATTCACCTAAAGATCATTTTACAATCAATGGATCACGTAAACTAGGCAATTCAAATCAACTCCTAAATTATATGCACACACATATGAATGCTTTAATATTTGTAAATGGAAATGTTTTTGTTAACTCTAAATTTGATGATTTGGATCTTGATCACTTGGATTAAAGTTTTGGGATGTTACAAACCTTCCCCCTTAAACAAAATCTCGTCCCGAGATTTACGAAATAAAACTAGGAACTAAAAGAGATCTGGGAACTCGATCCTAATGTAATCTTCTCGCTCCCAAGTGGCTTCCTCTTCAGTATGGTTGCTCCATTGAATCTTGGGAAATTTGATACTCCTGGTCCTGGTGGTTCTGTAAGCTTCCTCTAAGATACGGATGGGCACTTCACGATATGGCAGGTCCTTGTTGATCTCAATGGCTCGGTGATCGATGTTCTTGAAAACTTCGGTCTTCTCCGGCACTTCTAGGCATTTGCGAAGTAACGAGATATGGAACACATTATGGATGGCTGACATCTCCTCTGGCAGTTCCAGTTGATATGATACTTGTCCTCGATGGTTCAGAATCTTGAAGGGCCTGATATATCTGGGGGCTAACTTTCCTTTCAGACTAAAGTGTTGCGTTTCCTTCAATGGCGAAACCTTGAGATATACAAAATCTCCGACATTGAAAGTCAGGTCTCTCCTTCTCTTGTCAGTATAACTCTTCTGTATGGATTGGGCGGTCTTGAGGTGCTCACGGACTTTGTGAACCTTCTCTTCAGCTTCTCGGAGAATGTCGGGTCCAAAGATCTGACTCTCTCCTACTTGCGACCAATTCAACAGGGTGCGACACTTTCTTCCGTATAGGAACTCAAATGGGGCCATTTGCAAACTAGCTTGATAGCTGTTGTTACATGAGAATTTTGCGAAAGGTAGGCAGTCTTCCCATTTTGATCCGTACTCCAAAACACAAGCTCTCAACATATCCTCTAGAATTTGGTTGCCTCTCTCAGTCTGTCCATCAGTTTGCGAGTGATAAGTTGTACTGAAGTTCAACTTGGTTCCTAATCCTTCCTGGACTTTCTGCCAAAATCTCGAGGTAAACTGGGTTCCTCGATCTGATACTATGGTCTTGGAGGTTCCATGCAGACTAACAATCCTAGCAATATACAGCTCTGCTAGTTTCGAACTCTGTTAGATAGTCTTGACAGGTACAAAATGAGCTACTTGGACAGGCTATCAATAATGACCCAGATTGAGTCATTTCCCCTACTTGAAGTAGGTAAACCGGTGATAAAGTCCATTCCGACGGAATCCCATTTCCATTCCGGAATCTGCAAAGGTTGCAATAGTCCTGCGGGTCTCTGATGCTCTGCTTTGACTCTTTGACAGATGTAACACTGGGCGATGTAGCTGCCGATTTCTCTCTTCATCTTGTGCCACCAAAATTGCTCTTTCAAATCATGATACATCTTCGTTCCTCCAGGGTGGATAGAATAAAGAGTATCATGAGCTTCCTGCATGATAACCTGCTTCAGCTCTGAATCTGCTGGCACACAGATACGTCCTTTGTACCACATAACTCCTTCTTCGTCTTCGGTGAATCTAGGTACCTTTCCTGTACCAATACGACGTTTTATTCCGTCGATACTTTCATTTCCCTTCTAGGCTTCCTTGATTTGGCTAATCAAAGTGGGTTAAAGTTCAATGCTAGCTAAGAATCCTTTGCTAACTAGCTCAGTCCTAAACTGCTCCAACTCCTCGTACAAACTTGGTTGCTTCTCCTTGATCATGGTGTTTAGCCTGCAAGGCAATCTGCTAAGAGCATCCGCTACCACATTGGCTTTGCCGGGGTGATAGTGAATGTCAAGGTCATAATCCTTGATTAACTCTATCCATCTCCTTTGCCTCATATTCAGCTCCTTCTGAGTGAGAATATAATTCAAGCTCTTGTGATCTGAGTAAATCTCACAGCGATTACTCATCAGATAATGACGCCATGTCTTCAATGCCAAAACTATGGCTGCTAATTCAAGATCATGGGTCGGTAGTTCTACTCATCTGCTTGGTTGTCAGAGCGAATCTGCGATGACTTTGCCTTCTTGCATCAGTACACATCCAAGACCAATCTTGGATGCATCACAATATACATCAAACGGCTTCTTGATATCTGGCATGATCAATATTGGGGCTGATATCAATCTATACTTCAGTTCTTGGAAACTGGCTTCACATTTGTCGGTCCATTCAAACTTCTTGTCCTTCTTCAACAATTGGGTCATGGGTCTGGCGATGCTCGAGAATCCTTCGCGGAACTTGCGGTAATATCCCGCTAATCCGAGAAATGCACGGACTTGTGTTTGAGTGGTTGGGGCTTCCCATTCTTCGACATCTTTGATCTTGGCAGGATCAACGGAGACTCCTCCGGCAGACAAAATATGTCCTAGGAATCCTACTTCTTTCAGCCAAAACTCACACTTGCTGAACTTGGCATATAACCGATGCTCTCTCAGGGTTTCTAAGATGATTCTCAGATGTTGTTCATGCTCTTCTTCTGACTTGGAGTAGATAAGGATATCGTCGATAAACACAACGACAAACTTATCTAGGAAATTCATAAAGATCTTATTCATGAGATTCATGAAATAAGCAGGGGCATTGGTTAATCCAAAAGACATAACCGTATACTCGTATAAACCATAGCGAGTAGTAAAGGCGGTCTTCAGAATATCTGTTGCATGAATCTTAAGTTGGTGATAACTAGTCCTAAGATCAATCTTTAAGAATACCTAGGCTCCAGTCAACTGATCAAATAGATCCTCTATCTTTGGCAAGGGGTACTTGTTTTTGATGGTGACATCATTCAACTTTCTATAATCGGTGCACAAGCAGTTGCCTCCATCTTTCTTGTCGATGAATAACACTAGTGATCTCCATGGCAAAGCGCTTGGTTGAATCAAGCCTGTTGCTAACATCGCATCCAATAGCTTATTCAGTTCCACTAACTCTGAGGGGTTCATGCTATAGGGTCTCTGGCTATGGGTCCGGTTCCGGGGATTAGTTCTATAATGAACTCAATATCCCTATCCAGGGGCATACCTGGCAATTCATCTAGGAATACGTCGGGGTATTCACAGACTACTCGGACTTGGTCAATGGTGGGCAGGGCTAGACTCTTGTTGCACTTGAATTGACGAGGTAAGGTCTCAAATATATGCTCTACTGTTACTCCAGAGCTACTGGTCATGGTGATGGCTTTCTAAGCACAGTCTATCAGTCCTTTATGCCTTGACATCTAGTCTATGCCTAGTACTACTTCCAATCCTTTGGTTTCGAGTACGATTAGGTTGGCATAAAAATCTATCCCATGTATTCTAATACACACAACTTTGCAAATTTTTCTAGCTTTTGTAGTTGAACCGGGGATTTGAACTATCATGACATGCTTCAAGTTGGTTGGGTGGATCTTGCAAGTGCATGAAAATTCTTCGGTGACAAATGAATGTGATGCTCCCGAATCAAACAACACTCTTGCTAAAAATGAGTTGACAGAGAACATACCCAGCACTACATCTGGCGCTTCTTGGGCTTCTTCGACGTTCATGTGGAAGAGACGACCGTTGCGGTTGTGAGGGTTCCCTGGGGCAAATCTTCTCCCTCGTTGAACACGACGCAGCTGTTGAGCTAGGGCATTCACATTGGCAGTGGCAGCAATCTTCTTGGGGAACTCATTGGAATAGTGACCCTTCACTCCACAGTTGAAACAGGTGATCTGAGACTTGTCTTTAGTTGCGACGGGCATAGCATTGCTTCTAGTTCTAGGTGCAGTGTTGTTGTTGTTATTGCTCTTGGGAGGGGCACAGTTGAAATTGTTTGTGTTGCCGGAGTGATTGTTGTTTCCTCCGGACTTCACATTGCCTCCGCTACGGTTGGGGTAGCTTGGGCGAGACATTGGGGGTCGGTTGTTCCTCGGTGCATATCCTGGTGAGGGGTTGGGACGGTACTTCTGGTGACTGCTGGATCCAGATTGCTGCATCATACGTCGTTTGCGGTTGTCGTTTGCCTGGTTAATCTTTCCTTCCATCTGAATTATGGAGTCGACTAGCTCTTCGAGATCCTGGAAACGGATGTTGACGAGGACAGTCTGCATCTCATCATGTAGTCCATTCAGGAATCTCTCCTTCTTCTTGGCCTCCGTGTTGATCTCATCAGGTGCATATCTGGTAAGTGACAGGAATCTATCACGGTACTCCACCACAGTCATTCTGCCTTGCTTCAACTCTCTGAATTCATCCCTCATTCTGGTGACTAAGCCCTGCGGCACGTGGGTGCGGCTGAACTTGATTTTGAAGGCTTCCCATGTCATCACTTGACCATGGTTCATCAGGCGGATGATGTTCCACCATGCTCTTGCATATCCTGCCAAGTAGTGGGTGGCAAAGAGAACCTTCTCGTTGTCACCAACTCTAGCTACTTCTAGATTGTTCTCAATCGTCTGCAACCAGTCATCTGCATCTAATGGGTTCTCTAAAGTGCTAAAGATTGGGGGATTGGTATTCTGGAAGTTTTTCAGCTTGGATCCTTGATGATCCTAATTTCCATGGTTCTGATTGTTGAGAGCCATCTGGGCGATCTGTTGCAGTGTTGCTAGATTAGCTTGGCGCTCTGCCCTGCTTGCTTCCCTGTCTGCGATGAGATTCTGCAAGATCTGCAGCATTGGGTCTTGCGATGAGGTGCTCCCTCCTTGGTTTCCACGAGTCATCTAAAGATTGAGATAGATAAAGGGGTAAGAGGGAAAATTCTAGGGTTTATGGTTTTGATTTCAAAGCTAAAATTTTGAGTTTGACTCAGGTTTTTCAACTAACTTCTTTTCATTCATTCAAGCATAGCACACGATACAAACACACACACCACAACAAGGAAAACAAATGGTTTTAAGAACCATTCTGCAAGCTAAGATAAAGTGGGACCGATACATATCATGCTACGACAGTGCCCTAGGGCATCTACTCATCGTCGATGAAGTCGGAGTCCTCATCGTCAGTGTAGAAGTCCATGACATCCTCCTCCAGAAAGTCATCATCATTGCTGAGGTAAGAATCCATATCTCCCTGGATGTCTTCACCTTCCTCTTCTTCTTCCTTTGCTGCCAGCTGAGCTTCTTGCTCCTTGACGGTCTTCTCGAGGTCGGCCACCTTCTTGCAAAGACGGGCGATGGTGCGATCCTTCTTCTCGCGCTGGAGGCGAAGAGACTGATGGTCCTTGACAAGTAGTGAGAAAGTCTGGGCCTTCTGGGCGGCAATGGCACGGTTGTGGTTGGAAAACTCCCTAGCATTGTCCAATTCCTTCTGGCGATCATACAGCAGGAAGTCAAGGTTCTCCACTTGATGCTTCAACTTCGGGTGACTTGGCATCTCCATCGGCATTCCCATGAAGTCACGTCTTGCATAGTGATAAAAACGGGTTCCTTGGATTTGGTTGACACCGAGGGCACATAGACGTGCGAGAGCTTCATGCATCGCCCTGGCTAATCCATCTAGCCAGTTGTTCTCTTTGACGGAGAACTGGATTCTCCCGGATGTTGGTGCTGCTATGCTTCCTCGAAGATCAGCGGTGACTAGCCACTGTAAATCTCCTCCTAGGGTTCCAGGAAGTTGAGCTCCAAGAAACTCCGGATGTGGGCGTCCCAATAACTCAGACAGTGAATCCAGATCCCTTTCGAAGATCAGTTATCCTCCGTTGCCCAATTGGTAGAACTTGCTGAATTGAGTCTCCATCTACAAGAATTTAGGATGAGGAAGTTAGTGAAGTGATAAAGTGTGTCAAATTTTAGGTAGTAATGTAAGAACTGGAGGAACATGAATTTTTAAGAAAGAATGAATTCCCAAGGGTAAGAGAGGCAATAGTTTTTCATAAATACTCACTTTGGTTTTGAAATTAAGTTTTTGTTCGGACGTCCATTCTAACTAGGGTCTCCTATGGTCAGGATGGCTCTGATACCAACTTGTCAACACCCGGATTTTTAATCCTAGATGCCTGTTATGTCATACATCGCAATCCCAGGATTACCATTTTTGCGAGACATAACAAATTGGATATCACAGTACCTCATCCATTACAAACCATAAATAATGTCTTACACAAATAAGGATCTCATGATCCAGTCTTAATACAACAAGCAGCGTAATAAATAATAAGCGTAGCGGTGGGGTCCATCTTCAGGGGCACATGCAATGCTGACGAAGGCAGATAGTCCTAGTTATCATCGCCGTCTTGCTGTCCGTCATCTTGGTAGTCTCCTTCATAGTTTGTCCATAGGAATAGCCAGGGACCAAAGCCATGAGTACTCTTTAAGTACTAGCAAACTACCACTAACAAGTAAGGTAGTATTAGTTGGAAATGCTAACTCTATGTTTATTTGTAAAGTTAAGTTGAAACCTAAGCTGAGTTCAGAAACAAAGAAAGATAAAATAAAGTCCTAGAATCACTTAAGTTGGGAAGCTAGTGTCATAGTCACAACCATGTTGTGGTCAAGTCAAGATTCATCATTCATTTCATAAGTTATTTTGGAAAATATCTGACAACGAAACAGTATGGCCACTCCGACTGTCCATAACCAGGGACACGGCTATTCGAATAGTTTGACACTCTGCAGAGGTGGTACACTTTCACCACAAGATTCGATACATCTGTCAGGGATAACCCTGAATCATCATACTTAGTATGCAGATAATCAAACAGAACATTTCCTTTACACACCCTAGTATAAGCACCTCTCCTATGAGCATGGCCTCCCAACCATGACCATCTGTCATCTTAGGCACTGCATAGGTGGACAACATCAAGAGGTAGCCTCAGCTCAAACCTCTCCTGCGAGGGAACTAATACTAATGCATATAAACTTCCGGCTAAGCCTTACCCAATTTAGGTATTGTGGTTGTACGGTAAAACTGGAATGGTATCGCATACGAATCCAACCATCAGTTTTGTAAAAGGGTTAAGGCTCATGCCTCAACATTTTCATCATCATAAACCATTTGTGTTTCTCAACACATTTCAAAACATCTCAATAGAATGACTCATCATTCCAAGGTTTTCACAATTCATTTTCACCAAGTGTTCCCATCTAAAGTGACTCAAGTTTTAGTTTAGCTCTAAACTACTAAGTTAAGAGTGTTCACTAATGTGGGATGCTAAGATCAATCTCATGCCATAGAATGACATCTAAGGTTATCTAGATAGGTCAAGTTTTATACTCTTTATGCTACCTTCAAACAAGTAAGGTACTTTAATAAAGTAAAGAAGTAAAAGCTTGGAAATAAAACTTGGGGTAGGTAATAGTCAAAGTGGTATAACCAAAGCATGCCTAATGCAATCTTGCTTAGGTTATCTAACTTAATTCTATCTTGCTAACAATAGCTTGCTCAGTTTACTTGAAGTGCTAGGCTTGCCTTGGTTGGTGCAGTGGTTGAAGTTTTCTTCCTCCTCCTCTTGGTAGAACTCCTCCTCCTCGAAAGCTTGGTCGGTACTCTCGTCTATAAATACATACGGAGTACACAATCACCAAACAATACTTAACTAGTCTACTTAGCACTCTAAGGCACACATTTGATGATATATTATCATCACAAGCATCACAAGGTTTTATTTACTAGCTTCATTCATTTTATTTAAGAAAAGTAATTTCTACTCATTGAAAATAACTAAGATTTAATATTCTCCACTTAGAATATGGGATCATGTGGACACATGTCATCACCACATATTCTAACCTATGGGAATGTGATTTAAAGGTTGGATCACTTTTAATTAAGTTTAAGTTTAATATTAAATGATTTAAGGTGACTAGAAATGCCTATATAGCATTATTTTGGTACTAGTCCAAAGTTACTTTATGCAAACCTTAATATTATTACATATTCAGATAGGTATGGTTAAATGTGATTTTTGAGAGTTGGAATCAACTCAAAAGCTATTATGGTTGATTTTATAAAAATGTTTGAATGTGCAAAAGTTTCTGTCTTGTTATTTTTTTACTAGGAGAGATCTCTAACTCTAAATGAATTAAATCCAACGGGTTTGGATAGATCTTTTCGGTAGCTTTCTAACAAAATTTGAATCACTCAATTTGGCTCAGTAGATCTCCTTGAATTGATTTTTGAACTAAGGGACAGAATTGAGTTCGAACTAAAATAGAAAAATCTATATTTGAACTAACTGGGTCGCGCGGGAAAACTAACGGGTCGGCCTAGTGGTGCTCCGCGGTGCATATGACAGCTGACAGGGGGGGTCCCGCAGGTCAGCGACACATCAAACGCGAAGCGGTACAGGTCACTCTTAGCGCTACGATTAAAAGGGTGATCAACGACTGAGGATCGTCGTCCTCGGCAAACAGGTCGCCGGCGAGAGCTAACCCTAGCGGCTCGGTGGGGGTACGAGGGGGCTTACCAGGGCTCCAGCTAGACTTGGTGATGGGGGCGATCGAACGTGCGGTCGATGACGGACTCAGGCATGGTCGCGGTGGCTCCTGGGGTGGACGAAATCGACAGCGCCTCTCTTCCTCTGCTGCGGTAAGCTCCAACAAAATTCCGGTGAATGGCATCCCGCCTCGCTCCGGGGATGGGGTGGAAGGATCAGTGGAGAGAGGGGAGTGATATGGTGTGAGGAGTTTGTGCTGGGGTGGCCTCCTTTTATAGGTCGACGAGGGGACCGAGCGGAACGACGGCGAGCTCGTCGGTGACGTTGATACAGGCCGCTAGCGGCATGGGCTGGGTAGGCGGACGTGGGCTGCCTCCTGGCGGTCAGCTATGGCGCAATGGCGCGGCTAGAGGTGGTGGCATTTTGTCGGTAGCGTCCTGCGCTCTAGGAGACAGAGGTGATGCTCGACGCGGTGCTCTGCGACTATGAGTCGCGCGGCGGCGCACGGCCGTGTCTAGCAGGTTGCTGGGGTTGAGGCGGAGCGACGTACACGGTATTGGGTCGAGGGGTGGTCTGTGGCATGCTGGCGGTGAGGGCACTCTGGCTGCGCGCAAAGAGAATGGGCGGCAAGGCTGGGGAGTGGTCTAGGGCCTGGCTGGGCTTGGGAAGGGGCAGAGAGGTGCGGTAGTGTCACATCCCAAAATTTTCCAAATTTTGAAATGTGAAAATTTTAAACAAAAAGAAAAACCAAGTTCTTTGAAATTCAGAAGGAACAAAAACTTTTGGAACATTTAATATAATACCTCCAAAACCCAAGCCAAACAAAATGATTTTTGTTTGTGAATTGGTGTGCATGTTTTAAAAATCCCAAATCATGAAGCATGCATGAGCATCTTGACTTGGTTGCATTTTACAAACCTAAGAGAAGTGAAAAATATCTCAAACCCTAAAACTCTAATTATTTGTTAACACTAAGAACAACACAATAATTTGGATATACTCCATATTTATATTACACAAAGAACTCCTATGAGAGATAAAAAGATAAAGGGCAAAATAATAAAACAATAGAAATTGGTTTCATCCAATTTGGAGCCATGGATAAAAAGATATGAATTATTTTGAGAATATATTTAATAAAGGCAATACTAACTATTAAAACCAAAGTGAATAAATTTGGTTAGAAAAAACTTGGAAATTAAATGTGTTCCATAATACCCTAAAAACCTAATTTGAGTTTTACAAATTTTTAAAAATTTGTTTGATTCAAATTGGATCTTTAAATCAAAAGATATTTAAGAAAACAGAAAAAGAAAAGCTGTAGAAAAAAACATAGCAGCAGCTCGGCCCAAACCCCCAGCCCAACAACCAGCCCACCCGGCTCTCTCCTCTCCCCCTCCTTTCCTTACCGCCACTTGCCCACCCCTCTCACCGACACCACGACTCGTCACCCCTCCACCTCATCGTCTTCCCCGGCGATGACAGACCTCTCCCCTCCTCTGCCGTTTCTAAATCGAATCAAATTCGTGCATTTGCGCAATTAATTCTCCACTCTGAGCCCTGCCTCTTAACCGCCACTCCCTCCTCTCCGTTTTCCCTCAAGCCCCACAACCCCGGAGCCACTAGGCTGCTCGGAATCGAGCTCGAACCGCCGCGGCCACCGACGCACTCCGGCGAAGATTTCGGTGAACCCAGGCCGCCCGGCGCCCTCCCCTCTGTCCCATCTATTTCACCATGCCCTAGCGCACCTACTGACGAAGCCACGTGTTTTCATTTGCCCCAGATCGACGACACGGACCAAGTCCGGCGAGCTCCTCTGCCTCCGCCGTCTCTCGCTTGTTCCGGTGAAGGTAGGGTTCCCGCCGCCCTACTTTGGTCACCGCAAGATTCTACACGACCAGACACACCTCACTGACCCCTTTGTTGGCTGGTTTGAGCCCTAGGTCGTCATCTCCGTCTCGAGGCCGTGACCTCCGCCATCGGTAGCAACTCCGGCGAGGAATACCGAGCGAAGCAGAGCACCCCTCCCTCCACCACGACCACCATCGAGATCACCGAGACCACCGCAACCCTCGGTAAGATCACCGCTTCCCCTACCCCTCTAGAACCACCAGAGCGCCACCCGCCGACGCCTTGCGCAGCGCGGCCGTCGCCCGGCACCACCAGTCTGTGGTCGACGCACTGAGCGCCGTCCGATCCATTACCAGCGGTTGAGATTAGATCACTAATCGAACGGGTACTGGTCGCTCTGATCCTTCGTTATCACTTAAAATCCAACGCCCGCAGCGGTCGATCCGCCGAACCGTACCGCCAATAAGAACATGCCACGTCGCCCAGGCTATTTGTTTAAATTAGAAAATAGACAGAATAAATCTTAAACTTAGAAATTCAATAGCTTTTGATCCACAAATCAGAAAAATACAAATTTGGTGTCCATGGATTCAGAAAAATGAGAGCTTCACTGCTGAGGCCTTATTTCACCCTTTAGCTTCTGTAAAATAGAAGTTTTAGGCAGAACCTTTTTAGGAGTATTTTAGCCATAAAAGTTGTTTTGTAAATTATTTTTGGGTAAATCTTTTTGCTATGGATTGCAAATTGAACCCTCTGTCCAGTAAGACCAAAGTATAGATTTGGTTGACTATACCAAATAGTATGGAAAATTATTTAGTGAGTTTAGCCTTTCCAAATGATAGAAATTATTGCTAATTGTTACAATTGCACAAATGGTTGCATTTGTAATCTTGCAATTGTAAATTGTTCAGAAAACCCTTAGTAGTGTTCAAAACCTTTGTTGTAGCAATTTGTGCAATAAAAATTGCCTTCTTGCATGCTTGCATATTTTGCATGATTTTTGTATTGCCATTAGTGTTGACTTTGTGCATGTTTCGTCTTGTTTGTTTTGTTTGATAGATTGTGTGGATTGTCAAGTGTGTTACTGCAAAGAGTGTACCAACACCACCAACTACTAAGGCAAGTGGCACTATCATCCATGTCCTACTAATTTTTTCATTACACTTAGTGGATTTTTGTAGTATGCATGATAGGACTACTATGATACTATGCTATGCTATATCCTATTAGGATATCCTTTATATATCCCTTAGTGGAAATACTGTAGTTGTAGTATGCTTAGCCCTACTATAGTTTCAGGGTGGAATATACCATATTATGATTATATGAAGTGTTGAAAAATATATGTTTTATATAATAAAACAATGACTCAATGAATCACCTGGGTGGGGTGTGGATACTCAGTTGAGAATAAGGTGGCAACGAAAGGAACCATGTCTATGGCTATCTCTTTCGTGTGTGCACTAGAAGAATACCACCCAGGAACTTAGAGATTGAACATGTTTCTCGTACAGTGGCTTCCGTGTACAGCCACATGCCAAATGGGCTCTGGCCTAGTCAATTACATAGTGGGAGACCCATGCATTGGTACCTCTTCAGGTTAACTAGAATTATGCATTGGAGGTTTATCCTTGCATTGGTGCACAGTAGATGTCTTTGGCATTATGTATTGGGAGGACTTCTATGGAAAGACTTTGTCACATTCTCGATCTGCGGTACTCCATCTTGGTGAGTACTAATCCAGTGGCCTTGGTGGCGACGAGATTGTGTCTTGTGGGTAAAGTGTACAACTTCTGCAGAAGATTAAATTCTAAGTACTTAGCCGTGTCCCCGGTTATGGACAACTCTGAGCAACTAAGTCCTGAAGCTATGGAAGATCTCGACATTCTAATTTCTCAAAGTAAAACTTAATGGTGACAACAAGAGATTAGAAGAACTTGGAGTTTTCCAAGGAGTTCAGAAAGTTATTGAAAGATCAAAACTATTTTTGCAAACATAGGATAAAACCATATTGCTTTCTGCAAATGAGCCTAAGATCTACTTAGCCAAATATGCATATAGTGATAGTCCAACTTATATTCACCAACTTGTGACACTTGCCAATACATTCAAAGTATTGACCCTTTGTGGCTGCAACCTATCATGTTGTAGGTTATTCTATTGATGAGTGTGGATTGATGATAGAGGTTATGAGTCTACACCCAACATGTTTGCCTATGGCACATGAAGATGAAGGACTCCATGCTTTTCTTGTATTCTGCTGCTTTGTAATAAGATAGCCTATGGCTATGAGTTTGTAATAAAGTATTTATATTATGGATCATGCGATGTAATATGACCTTTGTATCTTGATATTACGTCTTAAACTGTGGGTGCTAGCTATTTGATCCAGGGACTAGCACTGTAATCACAGGGATTCAAACCATGCTTGGTTTGGGTTTTTTCCAGATGGTATCAGAGCATTGTGTCGCCTGTAGGTTCGTAACCCTAGGAATTGGACAAACCCCTTGTTAGGAGGGAACTTATATTTTCATACTTATCAGATTTTCTCGTATACCTTGATCATTATTTACTAAATCTCTTCTCCTTCAAACATGTAGAGGACCAGCCTTTGCTTTCTCCAAGGACTTTGAAGATGGATCATGCCAACAAGGAGATCAAGATACAAGTTGTGACAAGTCCTCGAGCCTGCAAAATATGTGGAGAAGTAGGCCACACCTCTAAGGAACATCAAGATCAATGTCCCTTTTTTGATCACAACCATCCCGTTGGAGAATGCCCCACATCTCAAGTTACTTGTTACCTATGTGAAGGAACCAACCACATTCCTGCCAAGTGCCATCTCGACTTCATAGTGCAACAAGTGAAAGAACAAGTGAAGGATGGAATGTATCAAGCTCTTGGGAAGAAAGAAGAAAACCTTAGCCATATCACCTGCTCCAAATGCAAGAAAGAAGGACATAATATCAATGAATGCCCAGAGAAGGAAGTTCAAGAAAACCACAACCACACTACAAGAAGAAGTACTCGAGACATGACAAAATCGTTTTGCCATCGCTGCCCGAAGATAGGACACTTCACCGATGATTGCCTAACTCGAAAGAGAGCTCCCACTGATGTTATCATAGTGCGAACCATGAGACATTAGGTTGCCTACCAATTATCATGTTCGAGTTATCGATATCGTGTTAGCGTATGGATCATGTCGACCTATGTGGTATGACTATACTAGGTTGCTTGTTTCAAGAAAACTTGTTGTTTTCTTCTATAATGAGTTAAAGTCAGAAGTTGCTAAGTGATTGGTTGCTTGATGAACGTTTGATTAAACTGGTTTGTTTTGGGTTGAGTGTGTTAGAACTCCCTTAAACCTGTCTATCTATCTGTCTATCTATCCTTACTTATCCCTATTAAACCAACAGATGCCTCCAAGACGCGCCAACGACCATGATAACAATGGAAACAACAACAACAACAACAACAACAACAATGAAAATGAGATGCAACAGATGATGACTGCACAGACTCAGCTAATGCAGATGATGACACAATTTATGGCAACCATCAACAATCATAATCAGAACAACAACAATAACAACAACAATCCACCACCTCTGGATATGCTCACTAGATTTCTGAGGTTGAGACCTGCAAAGTTCTCTGGTACTTCTGATCCAATGGTAGCTGATGACTGGTTACGTTCAGTGAACAAAGACCTAGTGACTGTTGGATGCTCTAATGTTGAGAAAGTGAGATTTGCAGCGCACTTGCTTGAAGGCCCTGCAGCTACATGGTGGGACAACTTTCAAGTCACTCACCCCATTGAAGAAGTGACTTGGGAAATATTTGAAGATGGTTTTCGCACTAATCATATCTCTTCAGGCATGATGAGTCTTAAGAAGAAGGAGTTTCACAACCTTAAACAGCGTCATCGCAGCATTGCTGAATATATTAAGGAATTCAACAATCTATCATGTTATGCTCCAGATGATACTGATACTGATGCTAAGAGGAAGGAAAAGTTCCTAGATGGATTGAATGATGAACTTTCCATGCAATTATCAGTTGCTTATGTTCCAACTTATCAATCACTATGTGACAAAGCTATATTTTTAGAGAGTAAGAAGAACAAAGTTGAGAACAGGAAGAGGAAGCATAGCTTTGACAAATATCACTCAGGATCATCACAGAAGATGCGTTCATTCAGAAAGGACAATGGAAATTCTGGATCACATCAGCATGAAGGAAATGGACATAATCACCATCACCAGAATCATCACATCAATAATGGAAGAGGTAGTAACAATGTGAATGGTACTAACAATGGAGATAACCTTGGTCAGAATCAACATAATGATCCCAAGAAAGACATTAGTCAGTTGCAGTGTTACAATTGTAAGCAACTTGGACACTTTGTAGCAAACTGTCCTGAGAAGAAGAAGAATGAGAATGTTGGAGACTCTAATGGGAGCAATTCCAATGTGACTCAGAAAGGACATGTGAAGCACATCAACATGTATGGAACCCTTGAAGAACTAGATGGTGTGGAAGGTAAGCTTTAGCTAATTTAATTCAGTGGTATAAGAATCTCAAGATGGAGAAATGTTAACAACCTTTGGATGTCAATCTTTTGGACCCTTAGCCAAGTGAATCAAATGCAGCCCAACAAAGATTCCTTTTAAGGGTGGTAGCACCCAAGTATCCTAAAACCCAACCTATTCTTTCTAGCCTTCTCGAATCTCGGGACGAGATTCCTTTTAAGGGTGGTAGTCTGTCACATCCCAAAATTTTCCAAATTTTGAAATGTGAAAATTTTAAACAAAAAGAAGAACCAAGTTCTTTGAAATTCAGAAGGAACAAAAACTTTTGGAACATTTAATATAATACCTCCAAAACCCAAGCCAAACAAAATGATTTTTGTTTGTGAATTGGTGTGCATGTTTTAAAAATCCCAAATCATGAAGCATGCATGAGCATCTTGACTTGGTTGCATTTTACAAACCTAAGAGAAGTGAAAAATATCTCAAACCCTAAAACTCTAATTATTTGTTAACACTAAGGACAACACAATACTTTGGATATACTCCATATTTATATTACACAAAGAACTCCTATGAGAGATAAAAAGATAAAGGGCAAAATAATAAAACAATAGAAATTGGTTTCATCCAATTTGGAGCCATGGATAAAAAGATATGAATTATTTTGAGAATATATTTAATAAAGGCAATATTAACTTTTAAAACCAAAGTGAATAAATTTGGTTAGAAAAAACTTGGAAAGTAAATGTGTTCCATAATACCCTAAAAACCTAATTTGAGTTTTACAAATTTTTAGAAATTTGTTTGATTCAAATTGGATCTTAAATCAAAAGATATTTAAGAAAACAGAAAAAGAAAAAGAAAAGCTGTAGAAAAAAAACATAGCAGCAGCTCGGCCCAAACCCCCAGCCCAACAACTAGCCCACCCGGCTCTCTCCTCTCCCCCTCCTTTCCTTACCGCGCCACTGCCCACCCCCTCTCACTGAAACCACGACCCCACTCCACATCACCCCTCCACCTCATCGTCTTCCCCGGCGATGACAGACCTCTCCCCTCCTCTGCCGTTTCTAAATCGAATCAAATTCGTGCATTTGCGCAATTAATTCTCCACTCCGAGCCCTGCCTCTTAACCGCCACTCCCTCCTCTCCGTTTTCCCTCAAGCCCCACAACCCCGGAGCCACTAGGCTGCTCGGAATCGAGCTCGAACCGCCACGGCCACCGACGAGCTCCGGCGAAGATTTTGGTGAACCCAGGGCCGCCTCCGCCTCCCTCTGTCCCATCTATTTCACCATGCCCTAAGCGCACCCTCACCCAAAGCCACGTGTTTTCATTTGCCCCAGATCGACGACACGGACCAAGTCCGGCGAGCTCCTCTGCCGCCACCGTCTCTCGCTTGTTCCGGTGAAGGTAGGGTTCCCGCCGCCCTACTTTGGTCACCGCAAGATTCTACATGACCAGACACACCTCACTGACCCCTTTGTTGGCTGGTTTGAGCCCCAGGTTGTCATCTCCGTCTCGAGGCCGTGACCTCCGCCATCGGTAGCAACTCCGGCGAGGAATACCGAGCGAAGCAGAGCACCCCTCCCTCCACCACGACCACCATCGAGATCACCGAGACCACCGCAACCCTCGGTAAGATCACCGCTTCCCCTACCCCTCTAGAACCACCAGAGCGCCACCCGGCCTTGCGCCGCCAGCCATGGTCGCCAGGTCGACCGTCCGATCCATTACCAGCGGTTGAGATTAGATCACTAATCGAACGGGTACCGGTCGATCTGATCCGCTCGTTATCACTTAAAATCCAACGGCCCGCAGCAGTCGATCCGCCCGAACCGGTACCGGCCAATAAGAACATGCCACGTCGCCCAGGCTATTCGTTTAAATTAGAAAATAGACAGAATAAATCTTAAACTTAGAAATTCAATAGCTTTTGATCCACAAATCAGAAAAATACAAATTTGGTGTCCATAGATTCAGAAAAATGAGAGCTTCACTGCTGAGGCCTTATTTCACCCTTTAGCTTCTGTAAAATAGAAGTTTTAGGCAGAACCTTTTTAGGAGTATTTTAGCCATAAAAGTTGTTTTGTAAATTATTTTTGGGTAAATCTTTTTGCTATGGATTGCAAATTGAACCCTCTGTCCAGTAAGACCAAAGTATAGATTTGGTTGACTATACCAAATAGTATGGAAAATTATTTAGTGAGTTTAGCCTTTCCAAATGATAGAAATTATTGCTAATTGTTACAATTGCACAAATGGTTGCATTTGTAATCTTGCAATTGTAAATTGTTCAGAAAACCCTTAGTAGTGTTCAAAACCTTTGTTGTAGCAATTTGTGCAATAAAAATTGCCTTCTTGCATGCTTGCATATTTTGCATGATTTTTGTATTGCCATTAGTGTTGACTTTGTGCATGTTTTGTCTTGTTTGTTTTGTTTGATAGATTGTGTGGATTGTCAAGTGTGTTACTGCAAAGAGTGTGCCAACACCACCAACTACTAAGGCAAGTGGCACTATCATCCATGTCCTACTAATTTTTTCATTACACTTAGTGGATTTTTGTAGTATGCATGATAGGACTACTATGATACTATGCTATGCTATATCCTATTAGGATATCCTTTATATATCCCTTAGTGGAAATACTGTAGTTGTAGTATGCTTAGCCCTACTATAGTTTCAGGGTGGAATATACCATATTATGATTATATGAAGTGTTGGAAAATATATGTTTTATATAATAAAACAAGGACTCAATGAATCACCTGGGTGGGGTGTGGATACTCAGTTGAGAATAAGGTGGCAACGAAAGGAACCATGTCTATGGCTATCTCTTTCGTGTGTGCACTAGAAGAATACCACCCAGGAACTTAGAGATTGAACATGTTTCTCGTACAGTGGCTTCCGTGTACAGCCACATGCCAAATGGGCTCTGGCCTAGTCAATTACATAGTGGGAGACCCATGCATTGGTACCTCTTCAGGTTAACTAGAATTATGCATTGGAGGTTTATCCTTGCATTGGTGCCTGGTAGATGTGCTGGCATTATGTATTGGGAGGACTTCTATGGAAAGACTTTGTCACATTCTCGATCTGCCGGTACTCCATCTTGGTGAGTACTAATCCAGCGGCCACTGGTGGCGTCAAGACGAGATTGTGTCTTGTGGGTAAAGTGTACAACTTCTGCAGAAGATTAAATTCTAAGTACTTAGCCGTGTCCCCGGTTATGGACAACTCTGAGCAACTAAGGCCTGAAGCTATGGAAGATCTCGACATTCTAATTTCTCAAAGTAAAACTTAATGGTGACAACAAGAGATTAGAAGAACTTGGAGTTTGCCAAGGAGTTCAGAAAGTTATTGAAAGATCAAAACTATTTTTGCAAACATAGGATAAAACCATATTGCTTTCTGCAAATGAGCCTAAGATCTACTTAGCCAAATATGCATATAGTGATAGTCCAACTTATATTCACCAACTTGTGACACTTGCCAATACATTCAAAGTATTGACCCTTTGTGGCTGCAACCTATCATGTTGCAGGTTATTCTATTGATGAGTGTGGATTGATGATAGAGGTTATGAGTCTACACCCAACATGTTTGCCTGTGGCAAATAAAGATGAAGGACTCCATGCTTTTCTTGTATTCTGCTACTTTGTAATAAGATAGCCTATGGCTATGAGTTTGTAATAAAGTATTTATATTCTGGATCATGCGATGTAATATGACCTTTGTATCTTGATATTACATCTTAAACTGTGGGTGCTAGCTATTCGATCTAGGGACTAGCACTGTAACCACAGGGATTCAAACCAAGCTTGGTTTGAGTTTTTACAGGTAGGGTTAGGCGGAGCTAGTGGTGGTGCTGGAACAGCGCGGCACTGTCTGTGGCGCTTTGCCCATGTTCAGGCGACGGTGACCAAAATGTGGTGACGCTCCACTGCTGCTGCGGCTTAGGGGTAAGCCGGTGAGGGTCTGGTTGGACTCAGGGGGGACAAGGGTGATCAATGCAACTCAATTTGCTCGACAAGATTTGATCAAAAATTGTAATAGTTAGGATAATTTGATTCTACCTGCCAGGTGTTCGATCAAATGGGCGCAAGAAATTGAAATTCGAATTTTGAAAATATTTTTGGTGTGTGATCTGATCTTATGCTTGGGAGTCTCTGGTTGCTGGGAGATGTCAAGGTGAATTGGTTTGGTTTGTTTTTGTATAAGTGGGATCTTCTCATATGAACTACATTCAATTTTCAAATGCCATTTAAAATTAGTGTTAGAAAGTTTTTGGTAGATCACAAAGTGGCCCTTGGTACATCACTACTTGTACTAGAAAGGGATGCAAAGATCCATATTTGTTTATGTTAGGTTTTGAGTTCTAGGAATAGCCAAAGTAGGCATGGTGATTAAAATGGCACAAATGACCATTTGCTTCCTTTATTCATTTTGATTTGTTTTTCTTTGGGATTTGTGTGGGAATCATCTAGATGATGTTTAATTCACCTAAGAATCATTTTACAATCAATGGATCACTTAAACAAGGCAATTCAAATCAACTCCTAAATTATATGCACACACATATGAATGCTTTAATATTTTCAAATGGAAAACTTTTTGTTAACTCTAAATTTGATGATTTGGATCTTGATCACTTAGATTAAAGTTTTGGGATGTTACATCCACCATCTTCATCTCCCTCTGTATAGTGTTTCCGGCATTAACTGCCACCAACCTCCATAGATCCACCTCGCCGACAGTGCTCCGGTGATCTATAGGACCCTGCATCGCCCCTTTCTGGCTCCCTAAGGTCTCGCACATCGAGCGCGCCCGCTCATGTGTCCCGGATTGACCCACATCGTCAATACCATCCCCCACCAGAGCCTATCTGCCATGGGCACCCGAGGACAAGCTTCTGTGTTTATGATCATCAATTGGTCATGTTCCTCCAGCCGTGCAAGATCGTAATTATAGCCCATCTGATTGACCCCCTTCACCTCCATCCAGCTCTTGGCAAGTTTGAATCCATCTCCGATGAACTGAAGGTCAATTTTTTTCACACTAAAATTCAGAAAGTTGGGCCAGAGGGTGGAGTTGGAGGTATCAGGTAGAGATGGTGGGTGGGATACGTGTGGTCTGCTACTACATGCACTGATCCTCCGTGGCCACCCTAATCAAATTAGGTTGAAGATAGACACTTCTCATGTGGGGCTGCATCATGACACTAAAATAAGAGAGGTGATCACTATCAAACAAAAAGATAGATATGATAACCTGAAGAATGCTTTAAAAAATAGAGAAGTGCCTAGGTACTCCATAGATTATGTGGCATGTACAATTTTTTGCTAACCATGGGTGAAAACCAAACTCTTAAATTTATATGGAGTAAAGTCGAATAATTTTCCTCATGGGACATGTGGTGGTGCCTAGGTTACCCCTGGAACCTTCGTCACCTCGTAAGGTGATCTCTGTCAGAAGGTAAATGTAGGAAATGATAATTGTCTCAATGCAAATCATAATTTTGTGTGGCTATTGTGTAGTACGTGTAAAACTATTTTGATCGGTATATCTAAATTTACAAGGTCGTGGCAACGCATAGGCATTCAACTAGTAATATATCAAAATGTTCAGAAAAATGAGATCTACACAATAGACCGATAATCATGCATTGGTGAACAACTTTAATCTGCATGTTTAATTAGAAGAATCAATTGAACCCCATAGGTGATTCCAAGGTTCCCCCTGTTCTAGGGTTTGTACCTCTCGGGCCCTGTTTAAAATGGCCAAGCATGTACTAGGGTTCATTTCAATACACTTTAACTTGTCATATCATCATCCTTGCTTGAGCATTTCATCGATGCCAGGTGTTGATTGTTTTCCCCTTTCTTTCCGGTGTTTGGTTCTTTCTAGTAGAATACAATACCGACTCTGAGGTCGAAGACCGAGATCAACACCATCGAAGCTTGAAGATCAATACTTGACCAGCTATAATCAAGTTAACTAACAGGAGTCTGAAGATCTACTTAGTTGGGTATCAACAGGCAAAGGCAAGCAAAGCCCCACACATGATATAATCCTATGATTTCAAAGTATTTCATTCTTGTCATGTGCATACGATTCTAAAGTCTTTTAATCGATTGATAGAGTAATACTATTCGATGCATGTTCCCCTTTGTAGCCTATACTCCCTGATCCACTGCTCCTAGCATAACTAGGGTTTGGCTTATGAGCTTCGCTAGAGCTGCTATATTCGTTGTGCTTAGCCAAGTTTGGTTGTTACCGCTGGTCCATTCGGTAGATGAATCAGAGTTGTGAATGAACCTAGATGGACAGGATGACGTGGTATGATCAGAGATGAAAGTTAAACATGCTAAGGCTTGTATGGGAGGCCATGTCGGGTTGTGGTTTTTGCAGTCCCATACTTGCCGCCACTAGGACCTGAGTTCTTGCCTCTTGAACCAAGACGAGCGTACAGTCACACGGGGGCCTGGAAAACCCCATGACTAACTAACTTGCCTAGTAGATTCCATGAGTCACATAGTTTGGGTGTTCCATTCGACATATGCATTCTGGTTGTTCTCGAAGGCGGTGAAGGAGGTGCATTCATACAGGTAGGTAAGCGTGGTCGGGAACAAGAGAGGCATGACCTCCATAATCTTGAACCCTGCACACGTCTCTAGGGACCGACTTCGGGACTTGACCCGTTATGGCGACATCTCCTTAGGGCGTGACTCATGGTCTCGGCGAAAGCAAGGTAAAAGTCATGTCCAACCACCCTCTATCGGCCTTCCAAGGAAGATGGCTAATCTTAAGTGGAATTAAGAGACAGTTGATACGTGTGGGTAAAGTTGTGCACCCTGCAGGGTTAATAATCATTTCGAAAAGCCATGTCCATGGTTATGGATGGCTTGGGAACGGACGTGATGATCATAGAGAACTATAACCTAATCGTAAAACTTGACAAGAGTTGTGAGGTGTGCTTAAAGTTGCTTCCTTGGGGATCGAGGGGGTGATCCTAGTTGGTAGGTTCAGCTGATAAAGATCCAGTGGATATCAAAAGATGATCAAAGCTAGTGATATCGCTTTCTTATACCCTTTCAAATGTTCTACTTAGCCGAGCTTCTCCTCTCACTTTTACAAAGAAAGTTAGCTTTATGCAAAGTAACCACATCAGCCATAAGACTTGCGGAGTACACCCTGTACTCAGCCTTGTTTTGTTGATACTTTTGCACCAGGTAAGTGTTATCATAGAAGATGAGTTCATTATGACATCAACATCGATGAGTAGCTAGGGGTTCCCGGTCGGCATCCTGGAATCTATGGATTGGGACGTCATCGTTATGCTTCAGGCCTCTTAGGACATTTGTTAAGTTTGCTATACTTAATAGCATAATTTTCCTTCCATCGTTTGATGTTTGTGGTCAATGACCTCTTCTTGTAATAATTTGGTTCTCTGCTCAGTTGTGAGTTTGATGTAATAACTTTTGTGTCATAGGGTGACTGTAATGTTACCGATTCTTTCTCTGTATGCTTCCGATATTTAGGTGAGGCTTATATCAGACGAAGGTCTGGGATTTGTCTAGCTTTTATGTCGGGGGTGTCACAGGAAAACCTTTCTACTAGTCGATGTTGAGTCTAGTGTTTGCGAAAACTATTTTAAAGCTGAAAATTATTTGTGAAAACTCTAGTATGCTTCTTTTTCTCCTTATCCAGTTTCACTCTAACTCTGGGTCATCTTACCTTGTGTTGATTTGGAAAATTTTGATATCTCTTCTAGTCTTTCAAAGCTTAGGTGCCTTCTGGGCATGTCGTTTCTCAGCCAGTTGACCTAGTGTTGAGTTCTCTAGAGTCGTGTGTGTGTGTGCTCCTTGTCTCCCTTGCTCTACTTCAGCCGATAGATTTCTTTCCATCATGATCTATCTTATGGATCCAAAACATCATGTTGATGGTTCCACAGTGTTCTATTCTAGGCCTCGAAGATTCCTTTTGCCTCGTGTGCCTCCTTTTCATTTGTTTGAGTACTTCAGAAGCTATTTCTTCTCCTAGAAGCTACCTTGTGGTTACTACCTTGTACCCTCTGTGCTACCAATATAGTAGTTACTCCTTTCTCGGGTTTTAACCCTTGGGCTTGAATCAAAGCTCCCTAATTATGCTAGATTCTAGTTGTGAATCTGGTACATGAAGCTGATGTTTAACCCAAGATCCATTTTGTTGATCTCTGTTGTTAATGTTCAAACATTACCTCAGGATGGCTAATACCTTCTAGTAGAACCTTCAAACTGTGGTTATTGTCATGATTAAAATACAACAAACAAAGGACTTCCCCTACCACATGCTATGGCAGATGTTCTTTAATGGAACCAAATAGATCACGACAACAGTACTCCTTATGAGTCTTGCATTTGTACCCGTGACTCTGCCACCCCTCCCTTTCCTGCATCGGTCTTCAGAACATTGTTGACTTATGCATCCACATCTCGGGATTCCATCCTAAGCATGTTCCTTCTTCCCTTGTTGTTTCTGACCTTTGTCTACCAGTTGGTAGCCAAGTATAAAATGTGCATCGGTATCTTCCGATGCATAGTACCCTTGTGGTATTTCTAGAAAAACCATTTTGGGATGTCAGGAGAAACAAACTCTAGTACCTCGTCATATCTAGGACCAGGTCAAAGTGTTGTAATCCAAAGACCAATAAGCATTGATTAGCTTCTGATATGTTTTTCCTTAAAGTATCACACTCTTATATACTAAGAGGTCGTGCTGAGTTTCATGACCCCTAAATGAAGTGATACTCTTATGCATCTTTACCCACCCTTCCTCTGAGCTTTCACGCTCGGGAATGATGCGTGTGCGTAATAATGTGGCCATTTGAGATTCTTAGCAATCATTATTTCTTTAGACCTCAATAAGGACATTTGTGTCATTCTTAGCGTATGGTTAACCTATCACTAAGCGAAGTTTGACTGTGCTACCAAGTCCGTTACTCTGGTACTGACGAGAGTTTAACTCATCAATGCCCATTGTTATGGACTTGGGTTTTGGAGAAGGAGGGAGCACTGGAGGCATCAGTCGACTAGCAAACAAGAACACAGGGACGCAAAGTTTACGCAGGTTCAGGCCTCGTAGAGGTCCCTATTCCTTCTTGTTTTCTCTTGGAATTATCGAAGGAATCGAAGATTACAGGGGCGCGCAAATGCAATCTGGCGAGAGTTGTGGAAACTAGGGTTGCGTGTGTCCTCCTCGCTGCCCCCTCCTAGCCTTTATATAGATAGGCTAGGTCTCGGGTAGTAGGTCGAGTTGGTTACAGGTTAGGGTTTTCCCTTTAAACTTTCTATCTTTGGCTTCTTCTTGTCTCGCAAGCAACCGAGAGTCCGCGGGCCACTCGAGTTCTCCATTTGGGCCTTGGCAACGCCGTGGGCTTCTACAGTATTCAGGCCGTATATACCAAAATCGAGTACCTGTAGGGTATACCCATGTCAGTAGCCCCCAAGTGTCTAGTGGAATCGTAGATTCGACTGGGGACTGCATGATTGAGTATTTTTTTGACCGTTCAGTTCACGTCATAGGGATTGCTGATATGCGTACCTGATTTAACCGATGTATCGGTATCAGTTAACTGCCTTAGGGCAAAACAACGCAATCTACTCAAACTCGAGTCCCCGGACTCGAATTCGGAAAAGTGCTGGTGTAATTCAACTCAAGCCACGGAGGTCTTATAGGAGTCGAATTCTAGTGTATGGGTGTGAGCACTCGACGCGTCCGTCAAGGCATGTTCATCATACCTGTAGGTACGGATATGTTTCTGGTAGTGTGCAGCAGATGCGTTGCCAGGCCTTATTCAGGTCTTATCTTCACGCTGTAAGCGCGACATCCAAAATTTTGGTCATCGTGGAGATGATTCGGGTGGCCTAGGAAACACAGTCTCTTTGTAGGGAAAGTATGAGGCAGAGTCGCCATAGCATTCGAGTGTGGATGTTATCAACACACAGTACGGTGTAGAAATAATCATAGTTTGCGCGACCAGCGCTCCCTATGGGAGTAGCCCCTGAGTGCCTGGTTGAGTCGAACACTCAGGCAGGGACTAAAATTTTGTGACAGCTGTCGTATTTTGTGGCTTGTTTCAGTCGAATTTTCTTCCAGCGCTCCCTATGGGAGTAACCCATGATCCATAGTCAAATCGTAGATTCGAGTGGTTGGGTATGCTTTTAATGTTCATATTCCTACATAAAAAGAAAATCGTAGGGTGCACGACCAGCGCTCCCTATGGGAGTAGCCCCCGAGTGCTTGGTGGAGTCGAAGACTCGAGCAAGGACTAAAGTAGTCGAAGTCTTCTAGTGCTCATCTTGATGACATCAGTGCCGATGATGTGATGACCTAAGTTGCCCGCGTGAGCGGTTTTGACGGGACGTGACGAGCGGTGGGTCCCACTTTCTGACTTTGATTTGACCGGGCGTGCGTAATCTTTCGTTTTAACTGCGTCTCCTTGATTTCTGCGCATAATGGAGATAGTGGGGGACGGTTCATGTTTTTGCCTCTCCACGTCTCGACCGCGATGTGCGCCATGCGTCCAGTAGGGTTTCTGCTGGCCGTTGGATGGCATCCGCAAGGGGGTTAAGTAGCAGCACAGCTACGGTAATTTTCCCATCTGCCCTTTCTCTGCTTGTGCTTCCATCGCCATTGCCGCTACTCTCTGCTTCCTAGAGCTCGTCCTCTTCGTGGCGCTGGACCAACTCCGCGTGTTCTCGAGCTACTTCCTCTGCTCGCACCGCCATCGCAAGATGGGGAAAAGAAGGGAGGCGCCGCCGCTGAGTCCGCCGCCGCCATTGCTGCTGCCAAGAAGAAGGGCGGCTCCACCACTGTGGGCACCAGCGCCGCCGGTGCCAGAAAGAAGAAGGGCGCGGGTACCCGCGTCACCAATGGTGTGTGGCGTGCATCCATCATCAAATCCTCCGAGCTCCGTCTCCTACGTCAAGATGGAGTTCTGTCACCCGTGGTGGATGACTCGCGAGTGCCAGGTGGCGAGGTAACTCCTTGTCCTCCTTCTGGTTTCCCGGTGATGTTCCTAGCATTTATCATCCGTGGTCTTTCTCTGCCCATGCATCCTTTCTTCAGGGGCCTCCTTTGCTTCTACGGGCTCCAGCTGCATTAGCTGTCCCCAAACTCTATTCTCCACATCGCCTGCTATATTACACTTTGCGAGTGCCGGCTCGGAATCGAGCCACACTTTTGCCTCTTTAAGAGGATTTTCAAGCTGAAGCGCCAGTCAGCATCTGGTTCCGTAGTCTACGACGTAGGAGGCTGCGGAATCCATGTCGACTCCTCCACCACATATTTCGATATCAATCTCATGGCGTCCATCCAAGGGTGGAGAGACAAGTGGTTCTACATCCATGACCAGAAGGCCGACGGAGAGCACTACGGACTCGCGCCCTTCGATCCCGCAATGTCGTGCAAGAGGAGGCGTTCTTGGAATAACATGGTGATGCCTGGCGAGTCCGAGGAGATGGAAGTGCTGTACAAGCACGTTTGCGACCTCGAGAGCCGCATGGGTAAAGAAGAGGGAGGCGCCGCCCTCATTCGCACATGGTTGCACCATCGCATCCAGCCTCTGTAGGCCAGAGTCCACCCCATGTTCCAATGGGCTGGTGCGGACGATGCCACTCGTGTATCTGCCGATGGCATTTCCGTGGGTTAAGTAGATAAGAGGTTGCGACTGGTGACAAAGTACACCACCAAGGAGGTTCTCCTAGGCGAACTAGTCGTACCTCCCTTCGACGCCTCTAACCCTCCTCCTGAGGTAGAATTGTGCTACGAAGTAGCTTGATTTGTCGATTGCTTCTAGTTTCTTGATGTATAATGAATTGTTTTCTGAATGCAGGATTGGAAGGTATCTCCCAGTTTGCCCCCTCTTCTTGAGGGGGTTATTCCTCGTGAAGTAGATGAAGAGGACGAGTCAGAATCAACCGTCCCACTTGAAGAGGAGGAGGAAGCCCTCGAGTCCAGCAGTCCGGACATTTGCAAGCATTCTCGCAGCGAGGATTCGGATGCTTTGTCTCCTTCAACTCTAGAGGGCCCATCTATCGGTGCGGAGGAGCCGATACCCGCCGTTCCTGTGTGCTCTATGGCTCCTCCTGCCCGGAAGAAGCTTCGACTGCCAAAGGAATCATCAGAGTCGGAGGAGCAGTCCTTTGATCTTGATAGATTTGACTGGTAAGTTCTGTATTCGTGAATTTGTTTTGGTTTCTTCTTTGAGTTGTCATCTGTCTTAAAGCTCTTGTTTGATTTTGTGTTTCAGTCTAGTGGCGACGTTGTCTTCTGACGACGTCCAATTTTTGAAGGAGTCCGGAGTCACAGACTCCAAGTCCAAGAAGGTGGCTTCACGGTCTCCTTCTCCTCCATTGGTGGCCCACTCCGGGCATAACTCATCGAGTTCCCCGCATGCTAGGGAGCATCAGATGGTTACCCGGCTGACTGTGTAACATCCTTGTTTGGAGTCTGTGGAGGATCATGTAAGTATCTTGTAGTTAGTAGTCGAATTTATTCTTGGCATGCTTTACTTGAACTTGAAATGTCTCTGATGCAGCTCATCGTGAAGGAAGCTGCCCGCCTGGCGGAGCAGGTCCTTAACATGGGTCGACAGCATGTGCGATTGGACAATCGCCATCGCATTATCGAAAGTAAGTTTTGACTTCATCTTTGTATTTTGTGAATATTATTGATTCGATTTGGTAACACTCTCTGTATGTTGCAGCTGAGCACAATGAATTACTTCACCATGCTGCTGCATTGGAGAAGACATTGGCCACGGCGATGAAGAATCGTGACGAGGCAGTCGCAGCCTTGGAGGAGTCGTGGAAGCGAGAGCAGGATCTCCTTGCCTCCACTGCTGAGAGGGAGAAGATGTTCGAGGAGCAGCTTCTCTCGATTGCCAAGTCCCTCTCAGGTATGACTTTTTCATCTGGATATGCCTTGATCTTCTGTGCTTTGATGTGTGATTGTTGTACTAATGCTTTTGTGTATGCAGATGCAAGTGGCTTGAGTTTCGATGCCCAATCTCTGCGCCGCACGAATGCTTTGGCTGGTGCCATCGCCGCAGTTGAGGACCACAGCGTTTCCCTCCAGGAGACGCTGGGGAAGGCCAAGGATGTGACCAGTCGCATCCGTGAGGACTTGACTCCCAAGGCTTGGATGATCGACAACCTCGGCGACTTGGTGGAATCCCTGGCTGGAGGAATCCCCACGGACTTCAAAAATTCACAGTGCCCCATCGACACCACCATGGCACTCGCCATGGTGCAGGCCCATGGCGTGGAGATGGATCCCACAGCTATCTCTGAGGCGATGCCTATCGACGCTGGAGGCCAGCAGGTAGTTTTTGCTCCCTATGCTGGTAAATGCAAAAAATTATGGTCCCCATCTTATTGAGACACTCGCCAAGTACTCCGAGGAGCGGCGTCAAGCGAAGGCTGTGGCTTCTGGGGGTACTACCGGCAAGTCCGTGGCGTCGGAGACTGCCACGGATGCGATGAAGCCCCCAAGGCCTAAGTCCAAGTCGAAGAAACAAGTTGCGCCTTAGTCTTCATCTGTAATAGTTGCAGTGGTTTAGCCTTTGTGGGGGTGTCCCAATCGAAACATTTCCTGTGTCTGAATGCATATATGCCCTTTGCCAAATGTATTCTTGGTCTCTTATTTGCTTTTTGCTTGATTCGTGGTAGGGTACATCGAGTGCTCCTTCGAGTGATCCATATGATCCTCCCTCTTCCGATGAAAACTTGGCGCAACCTCATTCGAAGGTGGAGGAGTTGTCATTGCTTTCGCGACTGTGCGATCGTATTAAACAACTGGAGCATGAGTTGCCCATCCTCCGCGGTAGCACCGATGTATGGAAGTCGAAGGTGGAGAAATCCTCTGCTCGCGAGAAGTACCTATTGGAGGAGGTGGCCCGGCTGAGTGAGTAGTTCAAATGTTAGCCTTCTATCCTCTTATCTTTTCCTTTAGTCAGTCACGGTGATGCCTGTCTTTCACACTTTGCTTTTTGTGTGGTGTAGTTGTTAGTGCTCGCCAGCCGCCGGATGAAAAAGATCGGATCGCTGTTCGAATGCATGATTTGACCCAGGAGCAGATGCAGGCGAATGGGTACTTCTGGGTGGATCATGACCGTGCAATTACACTTGCGACCCTGTAGGATCGTGCTTCTCGGGTGCTTGATTTTCTGAAGAAGGCGTAGTTGTGCCTCAGGCACATCTATCAGACGATGTTTCCGCTGGACGCTGTCCCTTCAAGCCCGTTGGCCCTCCTGGCGAGATTCCAGGATTTGAGTGCAGTTCGTGAGTGCGTGCGACAGCAGTTAGTGGCTGGTGCCAAGGCTGCTTTGCCGCTGGTGCGACTACATAGACCTGATGTAGACATTGTAGCTATTGCTGCTGGGTGGCTGACTCCACCGGCAGTTCGAACTGGAACATGGTTCCACATTACCAGGCGGTGGATCGTCCAGTAGAAGAAATTGTCGAATTTTTTGAGGAACAGACAAACGTTCTTCTGCTGCAGTAGTAGTTTGATTTGTGTCCTGCACATAAGTATACCAATGTTGTAAAAGTTCATGTGGAGATGTGTAATTAATTTATATTGATATGTAAAGAGCTTGCTAGCTTATATGTTTTGCGAGTGTATTTGTACTCGGCAATTCCTTTTCGTTAGCCTGACTTGTTTTATCTCACCACCTTCCCAACATGTCAGGTGCGTTGCAACTGGGTTGGTGTTTTATCAAGTGTTCGATTGATATTGTGTCAGCTACTCGGGATACTGCGACTTGTTCGTAGAACGAATATGTAAAAGGGTGGCGTAGCCCCCGAGTGAAAATATTGCCACAAAAATAAAGAGGAACACAGAGTTTTCGGGGCACTTAGCTTTATTTATTCGCAGAACAGTACGAGGTACAATGTGTGGCTAAGTAGCCTAGCTGAATAGCCTTATTTGTAATGTAAGAAAAAAAGAACGACTAGGGGTAGAAGCACAGTAGCTGTGTGACGTTCCAGGGGTTGGAGTATGCAACTCCTTTCTCGAAATCTTTGAGGCGACAGGTGCCACCTGGGATTACTTCTGTAATCACGTATGGTCCCTCCCAAGGGGACTCGAGCTTGAGGTGCCTTGCTGCTTCAGTCGCAGGACCAGATCTCCTTCGACGAAGGATCTGGGGCGTAGCCTTCTGCTGTGGTAGTTGCGCAGGTTCTGCTGGTAGATCGTCGATCTTTCTGCTGCGATATCTTGTGCCTCATCAAGGAGATCGACAGAGTCTTCGAGTGCAAGTGTTGACTCCTGCTCGCTGTACGCGACTACTAGTGGGGCTTTAAAGCATACTTCTGCTGGTAGCACTGCTTCGGCACCGTGCACCATGAAGAACGGGGTATATCCCGTGGCGCTATTTGGGGTTGTGCGCAGTCTCCAAAGTACGGACTGCAGCTCGTCTAGCCAACATCCAGCGGCTTGCTCGAGTGGCCGGAAGAGTCGCTTCTTGATTCCACCGCAGACGAGGCCGTTGGCCTTGTCGACTTGACCGTTGGTCTGTGGATGAGCTACAGAGGCATGGCTTATGTTGATTCCCAGGTTCTCACAGAAACCCTGGAACTCCTTAGAGGTAAAGTTCTTTCCATTGTCTGTGATGATGCTGTGTGGCACTCCGAAGCGATAGACAATGGACTCGAAGAACTTGACGGCGCTGGCTCCTGACTGGTTTGTCACTGGCATGGCCTCTATCCACTTGGTGAATTTGTCGACTACGACTAGGAGGTAGACGTAGCCTCCTCGCGAGGACTTTGGGAGCTTGCTGACCATGTCGAGTCCCCATTGCGCAAAGGGCCAAGCCAATGGTATTGGCCAGAGTTCCACGCCAGGTGCGTGCGCTTTGTCCGTGAATTGCTGACAAGCGTTGCATCTCTGGATGATGTCCTTGGCATCACGCATGGCCGTGGGCCAGTAGAATCCAGCTCGTAGAGCTTTGGCGACAAGGGCGCGACTGCCGGCATGGTTCCCACAAGTCCCTTCATGGATGTCGAGGAGGACGGCCCTTCCGTCCGCATTGGAGACGCACCGTTGGAGTACTCCTGTGATGCTGCGCTTGTATAGTTCACCATTGATGACGATGAATGCCTTGGATCGTCGTGCGATATGTCGCGCGTTAGTCGGGTCGTCCGGCAGCCTCTTGCTGAGAAGATATGTGAAGTAGGGTCGAGTCCAAGATGGCTCGATCATCATGACCCCCATTGGTCCCTCGAGTCCAGTGTCAAGCTCTAGGTCGTCGAGTGCCATTGGATCATTGGGTGGCGTAGCCCCCGAGTCCGTTGTTGCACTTGTTTTCTTCTCTGTGGCCTTTGGCTTGATGGAGCGTTCGCAGATACGCTCGAGAAATACCCTAGGTGGTATGGGGGCGTAGGTGGAGCCAATGTTGGCCAGTGCGTCTGCCACTTCATTGCTTTCGCGGCCTACGTGCGCAGCTTACAGCTGTCAAAGTCCCCTTCGAGTGTGTCGTAGAGGTCACGGTAGGCGATCATATTGTCGTTCAGCGTGTCACACTCGCGCATTGTCTGGTTGACGACCAGCTTGGAGTCGCCGTAGATGATGAGCCTCTTGGTGCCACAGGCTTTTGCCATCCACATCCCATGCAACAGGGCCTCGTATTTAGCTTCGTTGTTGGAGGAAGTGAATTGCATTCGTAGAATGTATTTCAGCTCATCTCCCTGGAGCGATGTCAGTATGACACCTGCGCCAGCCCCGTCCTTACGCTTGGATCCATCAAAGTGCATCGTCCAGAGGTAAGACATATCTGGCTTTTCAGGGAGCTGGTTCTCCATCCAGTGCATGAGGAAGTCAGGGAGGACTTGCAATTTGATCGTGTTTTGCTTTTCGTATGTAATGTCTCGTGGAGACAACTCAATTCCCCAAAGTGCGACTCGTCCGGTGGCATCGGGGTTGTTTAGTATATGACCAAGCGGGGCATCGTTGACCACCACGATTGGATGCTCTTGGAAGTAGTAGCGTAGTCGCCTGGCTGTCATGAAGACGCCGTATGACAACTTCTAATAGTGCGGGTACTGCTGCTTTGTTGGCATGAGCACCTCACTGAGGTAGTAGACAGGGCGTGATACATTGCAAATGTATCTATAATTTTTGATGTTCCATGCTTGGTTTTATCCACTTTCTTGTGTTTTTACCACACTTTGGAGTACTTTTCATATGATTTCTTGGACTAACCTATTAACAAGAGCCACAGTGCCAGCTGCCTGTTTTCTGTTATTTTTGGTTCTAGGAAAGTCAGAAAATGAATATTCTCGGAATTGGACAGGACAAAAGCCAAAGTGCCTATTTTTCCAGAAGTCATTAGATGCCAGAATACGAGACAGAGAAGAGCTAGGGGCTAGCCACACCACCTGGCCACATGGCCAGGCCTGGCCTGTGCCAAGGGGTGGTCTGGCCGACCCCAGCACCCCCTCGGCCTCTCCTTCCGCCTATAAGATGCCCTCGGGATGAAAACCCTAAGTACCCGATCAAATATCCAACAAAGAGTCTGTAGCCGCCGTCATCTCCATCCCTAGACCGGGAGGGATCTGAAGCTCTTCCCGGCACCACTGAAGAGGGAATTCACCACAGGCCTTCTTCATCACCATGCAAGCCTCTGGTGTGATGCGTGAGTAGTTCATCCTTGGACTACGGATCCACGTAGTAGCTAGATGGCTGGTTCTCCTCCTTTGTGCTTTCATGTTTAGATCTTGTGAGCTCCGTTCATGATCAAGATCATCTATTTGTAATTCTGCATGTTGTGTTTGCAGGGATCCAATGGATATTGAGATGCTATTTCAGATTGATTATTGATTCTATCATGTCTTTGTTATTTGTGATCTTGCATGCTTTCCGTTGTTAGTAGCCATCTTGGCCAAGTAGATGCTAGCAACTCCAAGAGTTGGTATTTATGCTCGATAGTGGGTTCATGCCTCTGGTAATCTGGAGAAGTGACAGAAATCTCTAAGGTACTAGATGTGTTGTTGCTACTAGGGAGAAAACAACAATCCTTTGTTCATAGAACAATCGTATTGTTTACATTACCATGATTAAGTAAAGCAATAATCTATTGCTTGCAACTTAATCTTGGAGGGGTTCGGATGATAACCTGAAGGTGGATTATTAGTCATAGATGCAGTTGGATGGCGGTCTATGTATAATGTTGTAATGCCCAATCAAGTCTCAAAGGAGTCAAGATGATTAGTATATGCATGTATTGCGTTCTCGATGTTTGTCAGTTGCCCCACTATAATTTGTTCGCCCATCATGTTATCTATCTAAGGAGAGCCACCTCTAGTGAACTATGGATCCCGGTCCTTTTCTTTTACATACAATCTACAAATTGTTTACTGCTTTGTGTTTACTTTCTGCAAAATTTTACTTCCTTCCATTCGATACGTTTAATCCTTTGTTTTCAGCAAAACACGGTGAGATTGATAACCTCATCGCAAGTTGGGGACAAAGTTCTGTGGTTGTGTTGTGCAGGTCTCCACGTTGCTACTAGCACTGGTAGTGCGCCCTACCAAGGCTCAGCTAGCAACACCTTTGGGGTGTTTCCTTGCTCCTACTGGTTCGATTAAACCTTGGTTTCATAACTAAGGGAAACTTGTTGTTGTGCTCATCATACCTTCCTCTTGGGGTTCCCAACGATCTCTACATCAACACCGAGCCATCAAGCATTTTTCTGGCGCTGTTGCCAGGGAGTCAAGGTCATCTCTTTACTTTTTTATTTTTGTTTTGCTTATTTTCTTTTTGCTTTGTTTGCTTGTTTTGTTATCCAAAACACAAAAAAAATAGTTTTACTAGTTTGATTTCTTATTTCAAAACCCAAAAAAAATGACTACTCTTGAAAACACTAAGTTGTTTGACTTTACTAGCACCAACAAGAATGATTTTATGAGCACACCTATTGCTCCACCTGTGCCTGAAGATACTTTCTTTGAGATAAAACCTGCTTTGCTCAATCTTGTTATGAGAGAACAATTTTCTGGTATTGGTAATGAAGATGCCGATGCCCATCTAAATAACTTTGTTGCACTTTGTGAGATGCAAAAGTATAGGGATGTAGATGGTGATATTATTAAGCTAAAATTGTTTCCTTTCTCTTTGAGAGGAAAAGCTAAAGAATGGTTGAATTACTTAACTAGGAATAGTATTGATTCTTGGAATAAGTGCAAAGATGCTTTCATTGGAAAATACTATCCTCCTGCTAAGATTATATCTATGAGAAGTGAAATAATGAAGTTTAAACAATCTGATAATGAACATGTTGCTCAAGTTTGGGAAAGAATGAAATCTTTGGTAAAGAATTGTCCCACTCATGGACTGACTACTTGGATGATCATCCAAACTTTTTATGCAGGATTGAACTATTCTTCAAGGAACCTATTGGACTCTGCTGCTGGAGGTACCTTTATGACCATCACTTTGGGTGCTGCAACAAAACTTCTGGACAATATGATGGTTAATTATGACCATCCTTCTGAATGGCATATGATGGTTAATTATTCTGAAGGTAAATTCTGTTGAGGAAACTTCCTCCTTGAGTGATAAGATTGATATTATTATGTCTATGCTTGTTAATGGGAAAGCCCATATTGATCCAAATAATGTTCCTTTAGCCTCTTTGGGTGCTCAAGAAGAGCAAGTTGATGTGAACTTCATAAGAAATAACAATTTTGGCAACAATGCTTATGGTAATAATGCTTATAGGAACAATTTTGGTAACAACAATTATAAGCCATATCCTCCCAACAATGGTAATGCTTATGGAAATTCTTACAACAATAATAAGAGTGCTCCCTCTGAACTTGAAGTTATGCTTAAAGAGGTTATTAGTAAACAAACTGCTTTCAATAAAACTATTGAGGAAAAACTCTCTAATGCAGAAAGAAATATAGCATCTTTGGCTGAAGCTCAATCTACTTTGAATAAAATGGCTGCTAAACCTGAAACTAATGAGAATCCCTTTGCAGCTACTAATGCTATACATGTAAGAATTGATGAAAATGTTAGACTATTAGCTGAATTACATGCTAAGTGGGAAAGAGAAGATGAAATTGCTAGAAACATTAGTGTTTCTACTATCACCACCACTAGTGTTGAGGCTAATAATAGTTCTACTACTTTAGATAATAAATTTGATTTTGATTTTGATGGTTGCAACATCTCTGAAGTTATTAAGTTCCTACAAAAGCTTGCTAAAAGTCCTAATGCTAGTGCTATGAACATGGCCTTTATAAAACACATTACTGATGCTCTCATCAAGATTAAAGAAAAAAAGATGAAACATAAAGATTCTATTCCTATAAAACAAGAGGATGGTTGGGAACCCATCATTAGTATGAAAGTGAATGACTTTGATTTCAAAGCTTTGTGTGATCTTGATAGTAGTGTTTCTATTATGCCTAGAAGGATTTATGATATGCTTGATTTGCCTCCTCTTGAAGATTGCTATTTGAATGTCCCACTTGATGATAATGCTAAAAAGAAACTCATGGGGAGTCTTAATGATGTTCTTATTATGGTTAATGATTCCTATTTCCCCGTTGATTTCTATGTTTTGGATGTTGAATACAATGCTTCTTGTCCTATTACTTTGGGAAGACCTTTTCTTAGAACTGTTGGTGCCATCATTGATATGAAAGAAGGCACCATTAAATATCAACTCCCACTCAAGAAAGGTATATAACACTTCCCTAAAAAGAGAGAAAATATTTCTTTTGCTTCTCCTATGAAAACAAAATTTGGTCTTAATGCTTCTTCATTTGAGAACACTTGATTCTTTCTTTGCTTCTTATGCCTAACTTAAAGGCGTTAAAGAAAAGTACTTGTTGGGAGATAACCCAAGAGTTTTAGATGAGTCTTGGAAGTTATTACTTCAGTAATAACCTCTCCTTATCCTTTTTATTTGCTTTTTGTGCCAAGAGTAACCTCTAATGAGAGTGAAGTAATGATTGTGAAAGTTGCTGTCTCGAAACAGATTTTTGTGCTTCACCGTAAAAATTCCTGAGAGAGCTCTGTATGTCGGATTGAGCTGTAATATTTTTTTATTCTGCCCCAGGATGTTATCTAACTTTTGTTAGTTCAACACTTTTTGATTTGAGAAACAGAAGGTCTTCGAAAAAATTCGTCTTTACCTGTTGGTCTGTTTTGACAGATTTCTACCATTTTCTGCATTTGCTTCTTGTTGGTTCCTTCTTGAGTTCTTTTGGGGAATTGAGATTTTTGAGGGAAGTTCTACAATAGCTAGTGTTCTAATGGAAGTTTAATTGGTCTTAAAACTGAACCTTGAGACTTATTTATCTTAAGTGCACTAATATTGCTAATGAGAATGTGTGAAGTTTTGTATGAAGGAAAATTTCAGGTGTATGGAAGGAATGAGTAATTAGATGAAGGATGGACTAAAGCTCAAGATTGGGGATGCCACGCGTGTCACCCCAAGAAATATCCAAGAAGTACAAGCGTCAAAGCTTGGGGATGCCCAAGGCATCCCCTTCTTCATCAATAAAAATCCCAGGTTTCTTCCAAACGCTTCATTTTTATTGTTTCATGCACGGTTGTGTTTTTCTTGGAGCGTCTTCTTTTTTGTTTTTGTTCTGGTTTTTAGTTTGCTTGGTTTGCTTAGTTTGCTGAATAAATTGGTTGGACCCCTCTTTCATACTTTGGTTTGCAAATGGTTTGGTTTGGTTTGGAAAAGAGTAGGAAAGTTTATACTTATGTGGTAAAAAGAGCTCGTTCTTGACTGTGGCCTGTGCTTTGTCATGCCATGCTTGATATTGTTTTGGATTTATGCTTAGTATTCTTTGTTGTAGCATGACTTGTTATAAACAATTGAGATTGCTTAATGTGCCTTGGATGAATCATGCGTTGTTTTAGCATATTAAAGCATAGTATAGTGGTATTCTCCTTTGATGCTTTATTTGGGTTGACTTGGCGCATGCTCACACCATGTTATGACTATCCAAAGTCACCATAGCCTTTATGATCCTTTAGTTTTCAACTTGTAGTATCACTTTATGCTTTGATCAATGATGTTTTGTCGCTCTGCATGATTATGGCCATTATTGCTCTCTTAGTTTGTCGCTCCCAGTCTTTTGCTAGCCTCCACAACAAAGTATGAGTTCCACTCATGCATCCAACTCCCTAAACCAAGTTATTCCAAAGAGTCCACCATACCTACCTATTAGCTCATGATATTCCAAGTATATTCATGCTTTTGTTTACCTTCCACTTGTTATGAGAAAACTAGTGATTAAAGCTCTCACGAACTGGATGGCACACTTTACTTTACTTACCCTTAATAAACTTGAACCATTGTGTCTTCTATGTTGTATATGCTTGCACTTATTTGTTGGGAATTAGCAGAACCATGCTTTCATGGGGAACGCTTATAGTAATGCCTATGGTAACAACAATTATAAGCCATATCCTCCTAACAATGGTAATGCATATGGAAATTCCTACAACAATAATAGGAGTGCACCCTCTGAACTTGAAGTTATGCTTAAGGACTTTATTAGTAAGCAAACTGCTTTCAATAAAACTATTGAGGAAAAACTCTCTAATGCTAAAAGAAATATAGCATCTTTGGCTGAAGCTCAATCTTCTTTGAATAAAATGGCTGCTAAACCTGAAACTAATGATAATCCCTTTGCAGCTACTAATGCTATACAAGTAAGAATTGATGAAAATGTTAGAATATTAGCTGAATTACATGCTAAGTGGGAAAGAGAAGATGAAATTGCTAGAAACATTAGTGTTTCTACTATTACCACCACTAGTGTTGAGGCTATTAATAGTTCTACTACTTTAGATGATAAATTTTATTTTGATCTTGATGGTTGCAATATCTCTGAAGTTATTAAGTTCCTACAAAATCTTGCTAAAAGTCCTAATGCTAGTGCTATGAACATGGCCTTTCCAAAACACATTACTGATGCTCTCATAAAGATTAAAGAAGAAAAGATGAAACATAAAGCTTCTATTCCTATAAAACAAGAAGATGGTTGGGAACCCATCATTAATATGAAAGTGAATGACTTTGATTTCAAAGCTTTATGTGATCTTGATAGTAGTGTTTCTATTATGCCTAGAAGGATTTATGATATGCTTGATTTGCCTCCACTTGAAGATTGTTATTTGAATGTCCCACTTGATGATAATGCTAGAAAGAAACTCATGGGGAGTCTTAATGATGTTCTTATTATGGTAAACAATGCCTATGTCCCCGTTGATTTCTATGTTTTGGATGTTGAATACAATGCTTCTTATCCTATTACATTGGGAAGACCTTTTCTTAGAACTGTTGGTGCCATTATTGATATGAAAGAAGGCACCATTAAATATAAACTCCCACTCAAGAAAGGTATAGAACACTTCCCTAAGAAGAGAGAAAAGATTTCTTTTGCCTCTCCTATGAAAACAAATTTTGGTCTTAATGCTTCTTCATTTGAGAACACTTGATTCTTTTTTGCTTCTTATGCCTAACTTAAAGGCCTTAAAGAAAAGTACTTATTGGGAGATAACCCAAAAGTTTTAGATGAGTCTTGGAAGTTATTACTTAAGTAAAGTAATAACCGCTCCTTATCATTTTTATTTGCTTTTTGTGCCAAGAATAACCTCTAATGAGAGAGAAGTAATGATTGGGAAAGTTGCTGTCCCGAAACAGATTTCTGTGCTTCACCGTAAATATTCATATAAAATCTCTCACCGTCTTTTTGAGGCGTGAATTTTTGTGCTTATGCCCCAAGTTGTTATCTAACTTTCTTTAGTTCAACACTTTTTGATTTGAGCAATAGAAGCTCTTCGAAAAAATTCGTCTTTACCCGCTGGTCTGTTTTGACAAATTTCTACCATTTTCTGCATTTGCTTCTTGTTGGTTCCTTTTTGAGTTCTTTTGGGGAATTGAGATTTTTGAGGGAAGTGCTATAGTAGCTAGTGTTCTAATGGGAGTTTATTTGGTGTTAGAACTAAACCTTAAGACTTATTTATCTTGAGTGCACTAATTTTGCTAATAAAGATTGTGTGAAGTTTTGTATGAAGGAAAAATTTCAGGTGTATGGAAGGAATGAGTAATGAGATGAAGGATGGACTAAAGCTCAAGCTTGGGGATGCCATGCGTGTCACCCCAAGAAATATCCAAGAAGTACAAGCATCAAAGCTTGGGGATGCCCAAGGAATCCCCTTCTTCATCAATAAAAATTCCAGGTTTCTTCCAAACGCTTCACTTTTATTGTTTCATGCACAGTTGTGTTGTTCTTGGAGCATCTTCTTTTTCATTTTGGTTTCGGTTTTTCGTTTGCTTAGTTTGCTAAATAAATTGGTTGGACCCCCTGATGGCTCAATGCACGGCGCCCAGAAAAATGCTTGATGGCGGTGTTCATGTAGAGCTCGTTGGGAACCCCAAGAGGAAGGTATGATGAGCACAGCAGCAAGCTTCCCTCAGTTATGAAACCAAGGTTTAATCGAACCAGTAGGAGCAAGGAAACACCCCAAAGGTGTTACTAGCTGAGCTTTAGCAGGGCACACTACCGGTGCTAATAGCAATGTGGAGACCTGCACAACACAACCACAGAACTTTGTCCCCAACTTCCGATGAGGTTGTCAATATCACCGTGTTTTGTGGAAAACAAAGGATTAAATGTATCGAATGGAAAGAAGTAAAAGTTTGCAAAAAGTAAACACAAAAAGTAAACAGTTTATAGATTGTATGTAAAAGACAAGGACCAGGATCCATAGTTCACTAGAGGTGGCTCTCCTTAGATAGATAACATGCTGGGTGAACAAATTACAGCGGGGCAATTGACAAACACCGAGAAAGCAATACATGCATATACTAATCATCTTGACTCCTTTGAGACTTGATTGGGCATTACAACATAATACATAGACCGCCATCCAACTGCATTTATGACTAATAATCCACCTTCAGGTTATCATCCGAACCCCCTCCAGTATTAAGTTGCAAGCAACAGATTATTGCTTTACGAACTGCGTGTAAAGTAAACAATACGATTGTTCTATGAACAAAGGATTGTTGTTTTCTCCCTAGTAGAAATAGTACATCTAGTACCTTAGAGATTTCTGTCACTTCCCCAAATTACTAGAGGCATGAACCCACTATCGAGCATAAATACTAACTCTTGGAGTTGCTAGCATCTACTTGGCCAAGATAGCTACTAACAACAGAAAGCATGCAAGATCTCAAATAACAAAGACATGATAGAATCAATAATCAATCTGAAATAGCATCTCAATATCCATCGGATCCCCGCAAACACAACATATATGGATTACAAATAGATGATGTTGATCATGAACGGAGCTCACAAGATCTAAACATGAAAGCACAAGGGAGGAGAAACCAGCCATCTAGCTACTACATGGATCTGTAGTCCAAGGATGAACTACTCACGCATCACACTGGAGGCTTGCATGATGATGAAGAAGGCCTCTAGGGTGAATTCCCCTCTCTGGCAGGGTGCCGGGAAGAGCTTCAGATCCCTCCCGATCTAGGGATAGAGATGACGGCGGCTACAGACTCTTTTGTGGATTTTTGATCGGGTACTTAGGGTTTTCGTCCCGAGGGCAATATATAGGCGGAAGGAGAGGCCGAGGGGGTGCCGGGAGCGGCCACACCACCCCTGGGGCGGGCCAGGCCTGGCCGCGCCGCCAGTGGTGTGGTGGCTCCCTGGCCCCTCTCCGTCTCGTATTCTGGCACTTGATCCCTTCCGGAAAAATAGGCACTTTGGCTTTTGTCCCATCCAATTCCGAGAATATTCATTTTCTGACTTTCCTTGAAGCAAAAATAGCAGGAAAAGCAGGCGGTAATTGTGGCTCTTGTTAATAGGTTAGTCCAAGAAATCATATGAAAAGTACTCCAAAGTTGGAACAAAACACAAGAAAGTGGATAAAACCAAGCATGGAACAACAAAAATTATAGATACATTTGCAATGTATTAACATCCACAAGCTTAACTCCTGCTCGTCCTCGAGTAGGTAAGTGATAAAAATAAAGAATTTTTGAGGTGACATGCACCATCAAAGACTTGATCAAGGTATTTGCAAAACATTCAAAGCTGGGATCAAAGTACTTCAATCATAACATGAAAGACAAAGTTCTAGCAATAAGCAAAGAAACTATGATGCAACATGAAAAGGCACGAACAAAAGATTCATGAATAACATGCTTTGCAAGACGTTTGTTTGTTTCACATAAAGAAAACATAGCCTAATAGTATGCAGCTTGTCCCTCAATAGAGTAGCAAATATCAATGCACAGGACACCTTCAAAGTTCATAAGAGTGACTAGATACAATAGTTTCAAACAAGCAATAACAAGTTATGCATCAATCAACTAGTCTTGGGACAATGCACATAGAACTAAGAATGGCCACTATGCTCTCAAAGTAGGTGCATAAAGATAGAAGGTGGAGACTCAAATATAATGGTGGAAGAAAGGCCTTTTGTAAAAGGAAGTAGGGATTCAAGTCTCATAAAGAGCTTCCAAAAATTATGGTACTTGTAGTTTTCAGCTCTCATTGCCCCTATCATAAGCATCTTGAAGGTGATTAAGGTTAAAGTGACACAACTAAGAGGATATGCTTGACAAGTTATAAACCGAAATCTCATGCCCCTTACTTACGAAGACCGATCCTCATGCTACTCAACTTCAGTCAAGAGTAAGCTCTTGTCATTGTAAGGACATGTGAATCATTAAGAACCGCCAATGGGGTACCCCTTGCACATGATACGGGAGCTTTCCCATAATCAAAATGACAAGGCAAGCAGACAATGAGCATCTCAGCGATCTTTTTATTTGCTATTTGCATAGGTTTTTATTGAGGATGCTTCATAGAGTGCTCATTATAGTGATGCTGCAAGTTTCCACCATGATTAGGCATGGCTTAGGCTAGCGGCCTAGGCGTTTCACTAACACACATACAAACTCCATGATCTTACAAGTTCCACTTTTATTTCACATCGCCAGGATCCGTAAGCAAAAGAACATGATATCAACGGGCTACAAAGTACAAGTGCAATGTTGAAAGCGTTCCCCATGGTACATGGTTCTGCTAATTTCAACTTATAAAGTGCAAGCATATACGCAACAAAGAAGGACCCAATGGTTCAAGTTTATTAGAGGCAAAAAGTAAAGTGTGCCATCAAGTTCGTGAGAGCTTTAATCACTAGTTTTCTCATAACAAGTGGAAGGTAAACAAAATCATGAATATACTTGGAATAGCATAAGCTAGTAGGTAGGTATGGTGGACTCTTTGGAATAAATTGGTTTAGGGAGTTGGATGCATGAGTGGAACTCATACTTGGTGGTGGAGGCTAGCAAAAGACTGGGAGCGACAAACTAAGAGAGCAATAATGGCCATAAACATGCAGAGCGACAAAACATCATTGATCAAAGCATAAAGTGATACTACAAGTTGAAAACTGAAGGATCATAAAGGCTATGGTACTTGTGACAGTCATAACTTGGTGTGAGCATGTGCCAAGTCAACCCAAATAAAGCATCAAAGGAGAATACCACTATACTATGCTTTAATATGCTAAAACAACGCATGATTCATCCAAGGCACATTAAGCAATCTCAATTGTTTACAACAAGTAATGCTACAGAAAATAATACTAAGCATAAAGCCAAAACAATATCAAGCATGGCATGACAAAACATAGCCACAGTCAAGAACGAGCTCTTTTTACCACATAAGCATGAACTTTCCTACTCTTTTCCAAACCAAACCAAACCATTTGCAAACCAATGTGAAAGAGGGGGTCCAACCAATTTATTCAGAAAACTAAGCAAACCAAGCAAACGAAAAACCAAAACGAAAACAAAAAAGAAGACGCTCCAAGAAAAACACAACTGTGCATGAAACAATAAAAATGAAGTGTTTGGAAGAAACCTGGAATTTTTATTGATGAAGAAGGGGATGCCTTGGGCATCCCCAAGCTTTGACGCTTGTACATCTTGGATATTTCTTGGGGTGACACGCGTGGCATCTCAAATCTTGAGCTTTAGTCCATCCTTCATCTCATTACTCATTCCTTCCATACACCTGAAAATTTCCCTTCATACAAAACTTCACACAATCTCATTAGCAACATTAGTGCACTTAAGATAAATAAGTCTCAAGGTTCAGTTCTAACACCAAATAAACTTCCATTAGAACACTAGCTACTTTAGAACTTCCCTCAAAAAGCTCAATTCCCCAAAAAACTCAAAAAGGAACCCACAAGAAGCAAATGCAGAAAATGGCAGAAATCTGTCAAAACAGACCAGCAGGTAAATACAAATTTTTTCGAAGACCTTATGTTGCTCAAATCAAAAAGTATTGAACTAACTAAAGTTATATAACAACCTGGGGCGAAAGGACAAAAAATTACAGCTCAATCCGACATACAGATCTCTCTCAGGAATTTTTACGGTGAAGCACAAAAATCTGTTTCGGGACAGCAACTTTCCCAATCATTACTTCACTCTCATTAGAGGTTACTCTTGGCAGAAAAAGCAAATAAAAAGGATAAGGAGCGATTATTACTGAAGTAATAACTTCCAAGACTCATCTAAAACTCTTGGGTTATCTCCCAACAAGTACTTTTCTTTAACGCCTTTAAGTTAGGCATAAGAAGCAAAGAAAGAATCAAGTGTTCTCAAATGAAGAAGCATTAAGACCAAATTTTGTTTTCATAGGAGAAGCAAAAGATATCTTTTCCCTCTTTTTAGGGAAGTGTTATATACCTTTCTTGAGTGAGAGTTGATATTTAATGGTGCCTTCTTTCATATCAATGATGGCACCAACAGTTCTAAGAAAAGGTCTTCCCAAAGTAATAGGACAAGAAGCATTGTTTTCAACATCCAAAACATAGAAATCAACAGGGACATAGGAATCGTTAACCATAATAAGAACATCATTAAGACTCCCCATGAGTTTCTTTTTAGCATTATCATCAAGTGGGACATTCAAATAACAATCTTCAAGAGGAGGCAAATCAAGCATATCATAAATCCTTCTAGGCATAATAGAAACACTACTACCAAGATCACACAAAGCTTTGAAATCAAAGTCATTCACTTTCATATTAATGATGGGTTCCCAACCATCTTCTTGTTTTATAGGAATAGCAGCTTTATGTTTCATCTTTTCTTCTTTAATCTTTATGAGAGCATCAGTAATGTGTTTTGTAAAGGCCATGTTCATAGCACTAGCGTTAGGACTTTTAGCAAGCTTTTGTAGGAACTTAATAACTTCAGAGATGTTGCAACCATCAAGATCAAAATCAAATTTATCATCTAAAGTAGTAGAACTATTGCTAGCCTCAACACTAGTGGTGGTAATAGTAGAAACACTAATGTTTCTAGCAATTTCATCTTCTCTTTCCCACTTAGCATATAATTCAGCTAATAGTCTAACATTTTCATCAATTCTTACTTGTATGGCATTAGTAGCTGCAAAGGGATTATCATTAGTTTCAGGTTTAGCAGCCATTTTATTAATCAATGGAGATTGAGCTTCAGACAAAGATGTTATATTTCTTTCAGCATTAGAGAGTTTTTCCTCAATAGTTTTATTGAAAGAAGTTTGTTTACTAATAAACTCTTTAAGCATAACTTCAAGTTCAGAGGGAGCACACTTATTATTGTTGTAAGAATTCCCATAAGCATTACCATTGTTGGGAGGATATGGCTTATAATTGTTGTTAGCAAAATTGTTCCAATAGGCATTATTACCATAAGCATTGTTGCCAAAGTTGTTATTTCTTATGAAATTCACATCAACTTGCTCTTCTTGAGCAACCAAAGAAGCCAAAGGAACATTATTTGGATCAATATGGGCTTTCCCATTAACAAGCATAGACATAATTATATCAATCTTATCACTCAAGGATTAGGTTTCCTCAACAGAATTTACCTTCTTACCTTGTGGAGCTCTCTCAGTATGCCATTCAGAATAATTAACCATCATATTGTCCAAAAGTTTTGTTGCAGCACCCAAACTGATGGTCATAAAGGTACCTCCAGCAGCAGAATCCAATAGGTTCCTTGAAGAATAGTTCAATCCTGCATAAAAAATTTGGATGATCATCGAAGCAGTCAGTCCATGAGTGGGACAATTCTTTACCAAAGATTTCATTCTTTCCCAAGCTTGAGCAGCATGCTCATTATCAAGTTGTTTAAACTTCATTTTTTCACTTCTCATGGATATAATCTTAGCAGGAGGATTGTATTTTCCAATAAAAGCATCTTTGCATTTAGTCCAAGAATCAGTACTATTCCTAGTTAAGGAATTCAACCACTCTTTAGCTTTTCCTCTCAAAGAGAAAGGAAACAATTTCAGCTTAATAATATCACCATCTATATCCCTATGCTTTTGCATCTCACAAAGTTCAACAAAGTTATTTAGATGGGAAGCAGCATCTTCATTACCAATACCAGAAAATTGCTCTCTCATAACAAGATTGAGCAAAGCAGGTTTTATCTCAAAGAAAGTATTTTCAGCCACAGGTGGAGCACTAGGTGTGCTCATAAAATCATTGCTGTTGGTGCTAGTGAAGTCACGCAGCTTAGTGTTTTCAAGAGTAGTCATTTTTTTGGATTTTCAAATAAGAAAGCAAACTAGTAGAACTAATTTTTTTGTGTTTTTTTGAAGAATAAAACAAGCAAACAAAGCAAAAACAACAAAGTAAAGAGATTTGTTATGAGGGACTCCCCTTGTGAAGATGTCCTTGACTCCCCAGCAACGGCGCCAGAAAAATGCTTGATGGCTCAATGCATGGCGCCCAGAAAAATGCTTGATGGCGGTGTTGATGTAGAGCTCGTTGGGAACGCCAAGAGGAAGGTATGATGAGCACAGCAGCAAGTTTCCCTCAGTTATGAAACCAAGGTTTAATCGAAATAGTAGGAGCAAGGAAACACCCCAAAGGTGTTACTAGCTGAGCTTTGGCAGGGCGCACTACCGGTGCTAGTAGCAACTTGGAGACCTGCACAACACAACCACAGAACTTTGTCCCCAACTTGCGATGAGGTTGTCAATCTCACCGTATTTTGCAGAAAACAAAGGATTAAACGTATCGAATGGAAAGAAGTAAAAGTTTGCAGAAAGTAAACACAAAAAGTAAACAGTTTATAGATTGTATGTAAAAGACAAGGACCGGGATCCATAGTTCACTAGAGGTGGCTCTCCTTAGATAGAGGTGAACAAATTACAGCGGGGCAATTGACAAACATCGAGAAAGCAATACATGCATATACTAATCATCTTGACTCCTTTGAGACTTGATTGGGCATTACAACATAATACATAGACTGCCATCCAACTGCATTTATGACTAATAATCCACCTTCAGGTTATCATCCGAACCCCCTCCAGTATTAAGTTGCAAGCAACAGATTATTGCTTTACGAACTGCGTGTAAATTAAACAATATGATTGTTCTATGAACAAAGGATTGTTGTTTTCTCCCTAGTAGCAATAGCACATCTAGTACCTTAGAGATTTCTGTCACTTCCCCAAATTACTAGAGGCATGAACCCACTATCGAGCATAAATACTAACTCTTGGAGTTGCTAGCATCTACTTGGCCAAGATAGCTACTAACAACGGAAAGCATGCAAGATCTCAAATAACAAAGACATGATAGAATCAATAATCAATCTAAAATAGCATCTCAATATCCATCAGATCTCCGCAAACACAACATGTATGGATTACAAATAGATGATCTTGATCATGAACGGAGCTCACAAGATCTAAACATGAAAGCACAAGGGAGGAGAAACTAGCCATCTAGCTACTACATGGATCCGTAGTCCAAGGATGAACTACTCACGCATCACACCGGAGGCTTGCATGATGATGAAGAAATCCTCCAGGGTGAATTCCCCTCTCCGGCAGGGTGCCGGGAAGAGCTTCAGATCCCTCCCGATCTAGGGATGGAGATGACAATGACTCTGAGACTCTTTCGTGGATTTTGATCGGTACTTAGGGTTTTCGTCCGAGGGCAATATATAGGCGGAAGGAGAGGCCGAGGGGTGCGGGGCGGCCACACCACCTGGCGGTCCAGGCCTGCCCAGCCTTGGCCAGTGGTGTGGTGGATCCCTGGCCCCACTCCGTCTCGTATTCTGGCACTTGATCCCTTCTGGAAAAATAGGCACTTTGGCTTTTGTCCCATCCAATTCCGAGAATATTCATTTTCTGACTTTCTTGGAACCAAAAATAGCAGAAAACAGGCAGCTGGCACTGTGGCTCTTGTTAATAGGTTAGTCCAAGAAATCATATGAAAAGTACTCCAAAGTAGGAGCAAAACACAAGAAAGTGGATAAAACCAATCATGGAACATCAAAAATTATAGATACATTTGCAATGTATCACCCCCTATTTCATACATTGGTTTGGAAATAGTTTGGTTTGATTTGGAAAAGAGTAGGAAAGTTCATGCTTATGTAGTTAAAAGAGCTTGTTTTTGACTGTGGCCTATGCTTTGTCATGCCATGCTTGATATTGTTTTGGCTTTATGCTTAGTATTCTTTGTTGTAGCATGACTTGTTATAAACAATTGAGATTGCTTAATGTGCCTTGGATGAATCATGCGTTGTTTTAGCATTTTAAAGCATAGTATTGTGGTATTCTCCTTTGATGCTTTATTTGGGTTGACTTGGCACATGCTCACACCATGTTATGACTATCTCAAGTCACCATAGCCTTTATGATCCTTTAGTTTTCAACTTGTAGTATCACTTTATGCTTTGATGAATGATGTTTTGTCGCTCTGCATGATTATGGTCATTATTGCTCTCTTACTTTGTCGCTCCCAGTCTTTTGCTAGCCTCCACAAAAAAGTATGAGTTCCACTCATGCATCCAACTCCGTAAACCAAGTTATTCCAAAGAGTCCACCATACCTACCTACTAGCTTATGCTATTCCAAGTATATTCATGCTTTTGTGTACCTTCCGAGTTAAACTTGTTATGAGAAAACTAGTGATTAAAGCTCTCATGAACTTGATGGCACACTTTACTTTTCTTGCCCTTAATAAACTTGAACCATTGTGTCGTCTATGTTGTATATGCTTGTACTTATTTGTTGGGGATTAGCAGAACCATGCTTTCATGGGGAACGCTTTCAACATTGCACTTGGTACTTGTAACTAGTTGATATCATGCTCTTTTGTATATGGATGTCGTCGGTGTGAAATGAAAGGGGAGCTTGTAAGTCCATGGAGTTATGTATATGTGTTAGAGAAACGCCTGGGCCACTAGTCTAATCCATGCTGACATGGTGGAAACCTGCAGCGTAACTATAATGAGCTATCTATGAAGCATTCTTCTTATAAAAAAAAGAGTCCTATATTGAGAAAAAAGAGAAAAAGAAAAAAAAGAGATTATGAAAAGAGGAAAGAGAGAAAAAAGCACCATATTCCCATGGTAAATAAGAAGATTGCTGAGATGATCGGTGTCTGCTTGCCTTGTCATTTTGATATGGGGATTCTTCCGTATCATCGGGCAAGGGGTACCCCGTTGGCGGTTCTCTATGATACACATGTACTTACAATGACAAGAACTTACCGGTGACTAAACTTGAGTAGCATGAAGAGCGGCCCTCGTATACAAGGGACATGAGATTTCTGACTTATACTTCGTCAAGCATGTACACCATAGTTTGTTCACTTTAACCTTAATAACTTCAAGATGCTTATGATAGGGGCAATGAGAGATGAAAGCTATAAGTACCATAATTTTTGGAATCTCTTTATGAGACTTGAATCCCTACTTCCTTTTATAAAGGCCTTTCTTCCACCATTATATTGAGTCTCCACCTTCTAACTTTATGCACCTACATTGAGAGCATAGTGGCCATTCTTAGTTCTATGTGCATTGTCCCAAGACTAGTTGATTGATGCATAACTTGATATTGCTTGTTTTAAACTATTTGTATCTAGTCACTCTTATGAACTTTGAAGGTGTCCTATGCATTTATATTTGCTACTCTATGAGGGACAAGCTAAATACTATTATGTTATGTTTTCTTTATGTGAAACAAACAAACATATTGCAAAGCATTGTTATTCATGAATCTTTTGTTTGTGCCTTTTCATGTTGCATCATAGTTTCTTTGTCTTATTGCTAGAACTTTGTCTTTCATGTTATGATTGAAGTACTATGATCCCAGCTTTGAATGTTTTACAAATACTTTGATCAAGTATTTGATGGTGCATGTCACCTCAAAAATTATTCTTTATTTTTATCACTTACCTACTCGAGGACGAGCAGGAGTTAAGCTTGGGGATGTTGATACATTGCAAATGTATCTATAATTTTTGATGTTCCATGCTTGGTTTTATCCACTTTCTTGTGTTTTGCCCACACTTTGGAGTACTTTTCAAATGATTTCTTGGACTAACCTATTAACAAGAGCCACAGTGCCAGCCGCCTGTTTTCTACTGTTTTTGGTTCCAGGAAAGTCAGAAAATGAATATTCTCGGAATTGGACGGGACAAAAGCCAAAGTGCCTATTTTTCCGGAAGTCATCAGATGCCAGAATACGAGACGGAGAAGGGATGGGGGCCGGCCACACCACGTGGCTGCATGGCTAGGCCTGGCCCACTCCAGGGGGTGGTCTGGACGACCCCAACACCCCCTCGGCCTCTCCTTCCGCCTATAAGATGCCCTCGGGAAGAAAACCCTAAGTACCCGATTAAAAATCCACGAAAAAGTCTGTAGCCGCCGTCATCTCCATCCCTAGATCGGGAGGGATCTGAAGCTCTTCCCGGCACCCTGCCAAAGAGGGGAATTCACCCTGGAGGCCTTCTTCATCGCCATGCAAGCCTCCGGTGTGATGCGTCAGTAGTTCATCCTTGGACTACGGATCCATGTAGTAGCTAGATGGCTGGTTCTCCTCCCTTGTGCTTTCATGTTTAGATCTTGTGAGCTCCGTTCATGATCAAGATCATCTATTTGTAATTCTGCATGTTGTATTTGCGGGGATCCAAAGGATATTGAGATGCTATTTCAGATTGATTATTCATTCTATCATATCTTTGTTATTTGTGATCTTGCATGCTTTCCATTGTTAGTAGCTATCTTTTCCAAGTAGATGCTAGCAACTCCAAGAGTTAGTATTTATGCTCGATAGTGGGTTCATGCCTCTGGTAATCTGGGGAAGTGACAGAAATCTCTAAGGTACTAGATGTGCTGTTGCTACTAGGGATAAAACAACAATCCTTTGTTCATAGAACAATCGTATTGTTTACATTACATGCAATTCGTAAAGCAATAATCACATTTGCAACTTAATCTGGAGGGTTCGGATGATAACCTGAAGGTGGATTATTAGTCATAGATGCAGTTGGATGGCGGTCTATGTATTATGTTGTAATGCCCAATCAAGTCTCAAAGGAGTCAAGATGATTAGTATATGCATGTATTGCTTTCTCGGTGTTTGTCAATTGCCCCGCTGTAATTTGTTCACCCAGCATGTTATCTATCTAAGGAGAGCCACCTCTAGTGAACTATAGATCCTGGTCCTTTTCTTTTACATACAATCTACAAATTGTTTACTGCTTTGTGTTTACTTTCTGCAAACTTTTACTTCCTTCCATTCTATACGTTTAATCCTTTGTTTTCAGCAAAACACGGTGAGATTGACAACCTCATCGCAAGTTGGGGACAAAGTTCTGTGGTTGTGTTGTGCAGGTCTCCACATTGCTACTAGCACCAGTAGTGCACCCTGCCAAGGCTCAGCTAGCAACACGTTTGGGGTGTTTCCTTGCTCCTACTGGTTCGATTAAACCTTGGTTTCATAACGGAGGGAAACTTGCTGCTGTACTCTTCATACCTTCCTCTTGGTGTTCCCAATGAGCTCTACATCAACACCAAGCCATCAGGGCACTGCACCGCGTGGACTTTGTTTTCTTCGGCTCGTTCCACCACGAGCACTGTGCTGACCACCTGGTTGGTGGCAGAGATGTATAGAAACAATGGTTCTTTTTCACGTGGAGTCACCAGTACTGGCGAGGTAGATAGTAGACGCTTGAGGTCTTCGAATGCTTCCTGCGCCTTGTCGGTCCACTCGAACTTGTCAGTTTTGCGGAGAAGTTGGTAGAAAGGTAGGGCCTTTTCGCCCATTCTACTGATGAATCGACTGAGCGCCACGATTCACCCAGCCAGCCGATGGACGCCTCTTACGTTTTTTGGCTTCTCCATGGCTAGTATGGCTTTTATTTTCTTCGAGTTCGCCTCCATCCCTCTCGCGGAGATGAGATACCCGAGTAGTTGCCCAGATGGTACGCCAACGGAGCATTTGTCCGGATTGAGCTTGATCCGGTAGCGGTCGAGGTTGGCGAAGGTCTCACGTAAATCGTCTATTAGCGAGGCTTCCTCTTTGGTTTTGATGACGATGTCGTCAACATAGACTTGGATGTTGTGACCAAGTTGATTCTTGAGGAAAGCCTGCATGCACCGCTGATAGGTGGCTCCTGCATTTTTGAGCCCGAAGGGCATTGTCTTGTAGCAGAACACACTAAAAGGCGTTGTAAATGTCGTTTTCTCTTGATCCTCCTCCTTCATTTGAATCTGATTATAGCCTGAGTAGGTGTCGAGGAAGCATAGACGCTCACATCCCGCGGTGGAGTCGATGATTTGGTCGATTCGCCACAGCGGGAAGTGATCCTTTGGGCAGTGCTTGTTCAGGGAGGTGAAGTCCATGCACATCCGCAGGATATCCATGTCTTTTTTAGGTACCAGCACCGTGTTGGTGAGCCAAGTTCTTTCCTTGATCTCGCGTATGAATTTGGCATCGAGGAGTCTGTTGATCTCCATTCCGACTGCCTTTGCCCTTGGTTCAGGCAGTCGCCGAATTGTCTGCTTGACTGGCCTTGTGTCTGGATTGACGTTGAGTGCGTGCTCGGCGAATTCCCTGGGAACCCCTTGCATGTCCACTAGACACCAAGCGAAGATTTCCTAGTGCTCACGGAGGAATTCGACGAGCGCGATTTCCTATGCGGAACTCAGGTTGTTGGCGATGGGGGCCATCTTGGTCGGGTCCATTGGGTGGACCTGGACTTTCTTCGTGTGCACCGATGAGTCGAAAGACAGGTCTGGTGAACTTGGCCGGCTTAGAGGAGGCAGACTGTTGTCTGTCGACTCCTTTAATCTTGCGAGTTCCTCCTGCATACCGAAGGACTGGGAGATTCTATTGAATTCCCTGTCGCAACTGTCGGACCTCTCGAAGTTGCCGGTGATTTTGATTACGTCGTTTGGGCCCGACATCTTCATCTGTAGGTAGGCATAGTGTGGCACTACCATGAAACTTGCGAACGCGACATGTCTGAGGATGTAGTGATACTGTGAAGGCCAATCGACGACCTCGAAGTCGATGCGCTCTCGCTGAAAATTTTGTAGTGTGCCGAAGATGACGTTGAGGTTGATTTTGCCCCGGGGATATACACCTTTCCCTGCGACAATGCCATGGAATGTTGTGTCTAAAACTTCCAGACACATCAGAGGGATCATCATTGCACGCAAGGTACTCGTGAACATTAGGTTGATGCCGCTGCCGCCATCCATGAAGACACGGCTCATGTCGAAGCCCCCAATCTGCGCCTCGAGTATGAGGGGACAGTGGCCTAGATGACAGACTTGGCGCAGGTGGTCACGCCGGTCGAAGGTGATGCAGGAGTCGCTTCCACTGAGGTACTCAATGGTGGAAGATGGAGAGTTGATCGCCAATTTGACTTGGCGAGTGATGGCCTTCTGCACTCGATTTGAGGGACGCCCTTTTGGATCATCCCCATGTTGCCCATGGGTCGTGGGTATGGTTCGCCACCATGATTCTGGACCGGTGCGGCCGCGGGTGGTGGTATTTCGGGCAGTGGTGGAGGAGCTCCGTGTGCCACGGCGCCTGGGGCGACTCCATAACCCCTGTTGACTGTGTCGTGATTCATCCGAGCCAAACCCTCGTGGAGCTTGAGAAACTCGCGACAGTCTTTGAGAAGGTGGCTAGATTTTTTCTTGCCGTCGTGCTTGTCGATGTAGAAGTGCATGTTGCATGGCGCTGTCAGTTTGTCCTCGATGGTTGTTGTGGGTGCCTCTTCGCGAGTGCGGCGCTACCACACCTGTGTGGTTTTCCTGGACTCGTGTTATCCACCGCTGCGATAGCCGCTATTGTGGTTGTCATCGCGTTTGTCAGCGTAGCCAGCTGCGACCATGTTGACGTCGTCGCGGTCATCATAGACACGCATTCACCGCTTGCCTCGATGGTCGTGTCTACACCCGAGGTCGTCGTCGTTGGAGTAGGTGCGGTTTTTCACCGAATCCTCTCCATCGGCCCACCGATTCGCAATTTCCATCAGGTGGTCGATTATCTTGGGCTTCGAGCGGCCCAGCTCCTCGCTGAGCTCTATGCGGCGAACAACACCGTTGAATGCGTCAATTGTGTGGTCCTCCGAGATGTTTTTTGCAGAGTTCTTGATGATGGACCACCTCTGGATGTACGAGCGTAGCGACTCGCCCGACCTTTGCTGGCAGCTCCTCAGCTCTTCGATTGATGCGGGCCTTTTGTAAGTGCCCTTGAAGTTGCGTACAAAGCTGTAAACCAGCTCTTCCTAGGTGCGAATGGATCTGCGCGGGATGTTGTTGAGCCATGCGCGGGCAGCGCCCTACAGCTGTAGCTGCAGGCATTGCATGGCCGTGCTTCGACTCCCGCCATGTAGCCTGACGAAGGAGATGTGGTCCTCCAACCAGATCTTTGGGTCTTGTAGGCCGTCGAATTTTGGATTCTCTGACGGGAGTTTGAACCCTTTAGGCATTCGCTTCTGCCTGATGGCCCTGCTGAAGCATCTGGCACCGCAGAGTGCAGTCTCATCCTCTCCGGAGTCAGTCGAACGAGCGAGTCTTGCCCTTGATTTGTCGATTTTGCACTGCATGAGGTCATCGCGTGCATCATAATCGCGATCATGCTGCCATGAGCGGCGATGCCGAGACAGATCATGACTGTCATTGCTGGATGAAGGTGAGGAATAGCGTTTTGCTAGAGCTTTGCCCTTCTTCGGCTCCGGTGTTGGCTCTTTGTCGAGAGCGGCCTCGACTAATCCCAAGACCGCGATCATAGATCGGTGCATGGTGGCTCGCGAATCTCTAGATGGTGGCTAGTTGTTGAGGAGGTACATGGTGGCCACTGTCACCGCGGCTTGCGGTGTCTTTGGGACCATGTTGCCCCGCGTGTCGACTATCATAGAGCCGAAGTCGAGGACTTTCACGGCTTCTATGCGTTCTTGCTCGGTGAGATGGGCCATCCGAGATCGTCTCTTGTTGGCCACATACTCGTTACCCTTGGAGGAGGATCCTCCGTGGGAGGAGAAGCCAGCTCGACGAAGACTCGACTCCTCCGCCGCCTTTTTACGCGCTTCAAGTTGCGCGATTGCGTGTAGCTAGCGTCTATACTCCTCCTTTAGTATCCAATGGTAGCCCATCAGCATGTCCTCCGGTGTGCCGGGAGGCAGAGGATTGCCTCGCAAAGCTTCTCGGCAGCGGGCCCACTTGTTGTCGTTGAGTCTAATCACGACACGTTCACCAGTGTGCTTGTTCACCATGGTTGGAGGTTCGACTACCCCTCCGTTGTTGACGGGCGCACCATTGCCACCGTTGGTGGGGACGCCGTTGGGTGTTCCGCCATTAGGTATGCCACCATTGGGTGGATCAGTGCCAGATCCATTGCCACCATTTTCGCGATTGGCGGCGGTGTCGCCAGCGTTGATGACAACACACATGAAGTGGTTGGGAAAGCTGTTGCTTCCGCAACTTTCAGATCCGGAGCCGCAGACTCCATCTTCCGTTGCTAGGTCACCTGGATCGGCTCCATTATTGTTGTCACTGTCCGTGCTCCCAACTGTTGCTGAGGTGTTGAGCTTGCTGGGGGTGCCGATTGGTGGCAGGAACCGCGACGCTGGAGCGATCGCGGGTGATGTTGGATGGTCAGGAATGCGAAGCATGCCCATCTGACCAACCTGGAAGCGGAAGCTCCCAATTGCCAGGATGATTCCATCGCCTACGGACTCGAAATCCGGGCGAGTGGCCGGCGTGTGGACGGTGAAGTCGAACACGCCGAAGAGCTGGCGAATCTCCGCTGTTGCGGAGTTGTAGATCGCGGTTGATGGGGCCGAAGAAGCCGTGACATCAGCACTCCCAATTCCCACAGACGGCGCCAATTGACGAGGGTTTAACTCATCAATGCCCATTGTTATGGACTTGGGTTTTGGAGGAGGGAGTGCTGGAGGCATCAGTCGGCTAGCAAACAAGCTAACAGGGACGCAAAGTTTACCCAGGTTCAGGCCTCGTAGAGGTCCCTACTCCTTCTTGTCTGGAATTAACGAAGGAATCAAAGATTACAGGGGCGCGTAGATGCAATCTGGCGAGAGTTGTGGAAACTAGGGTTGCGTGTGTCCTCCTCGCTGCCCCCTCCTAGCCTTTATATAGATAGGTGATGTCTACGCACTTCTATTCTTGTAGACATTTGTTGGGCCTCCAAGTGCAGAGGTTTGTAGAACAGCAGCAAGTTTTCCCTTAAGTGGATTACCCAAGGTTTATCGAACTCAGGGAGGAAGTGGTCAAAGGTATCCCCTCTCAAGCAACCCTGCAATCAAGATACAAGAAGTCTCTTGTGTACCCAACACACCCAATACACTTGTCAGGTGTATAGGTGCACTAGTTCGGCGAAGAGATAGTGAAATACAAGTGGTATAGATAATTATAAGTCATAACGGTGATACAAAATAGCTTGCTGGCGTGTGGTTGACGTGGGAAAAGACTAAAGGCAAACTGAAATAAAGATGGAAGCAAGCAAACATGTAACAGATCTAATTGCAAACGGTGTATCAATGCTTAGAAACAAGGCCTAGGGATCATACTTTCACTAGTGAACACCCTCATATAAATATCTTCTCTTCATGATACTACTCTTAACTACTCTCCGGTTGAACACTCTAATCGATGGTAGGGCTATAACAGCACACCTCAAAGTAAGCCTTTCCCATCTAGAAAACCCCACACTGTCACCTTGAGCACTAGATGGTTCCAACAAACACCGCAATTTCATAAAGACATCCAACTCCAAATATAACTCATAACAAGTATTTGTAATCTCTAGCCTAAGTGCCACCATGGTGTGCACGCTGTCACTTTCACACACATGGGGAGAGCAGAGATCTATTAAAGCACTTGAGTAGAAAGGTAGATCTATAGATTACAAGCTCATGATCACAATAAGATCATGCATAGAGAGATGAGCACATAGCTACCGGTATAACCCTTAGCATCGAGAGAGAATTACTCCCTCCTCATCATGGGAATCAGCAATGGTGATGGAGATGGTGGTGGAGATCGATGGAGATGGCTCCGGGGGCACTTCCCGTCCAGGTGTCTTAACAGACTTTCTGTCCCCCGAATCTCCCCTTCGGTGGCGGCGGCGCTGCGGAACTTTTCGTGGCTTTTTGATTGATCATCTAGGGTTTTGGTATCGGGAGGAATATATAGGCGAAGGAGGCAAGGTCGGTGGCCAGCCAGGGGGCCAACACCATGCCCTGGCGCGGCCTGGGGGTACCCGCGCCTAGGGGGTGTGGCCACCCTATGGCCCTTCTCCGACTCTCCTTCTGTCTCCATGAGTCTTCCGGGAAAATAGGAACTTTGGCTTTTGTCTCGTCCAATTCCGAGAATATTCATTTTTTGGCTTCCTGGAACCAAAAACAGCGGAAAACAGGCAATTGGCACTATGGCATCTTGTTAATAGGTTAGTCAAAGAAATCATATGAAAAGTACTCCAAAGTGTGGACAAAACATAAGAAAGTAGATAAAATCAAGCATGGAACATCAAAAATTATAGATACATTAGCAACATATCAATAGGCTAGGTCTCGGGTAGCAGGTCGAGTCGGTTACAGGTTAGGGTTTTCCCTTTAAACTTTCTATCTTTGGCTTCTTCTTGTCTCGCAAGCAATCGAGAGTCCGCGGGCCACTCGAGTTCTCCATTTGGGCCTTGGCAACGCTGTGGGCTTCCGCAGTATTCAGGTCGTATATACCAAACTCGAGTACCTATAGGGTATACCCATGTCAGGTACACTCTCTTCGGTCAAAGAGTTAGGCTTGTGCTAAAGCTCTAAGACTATGTCTTCTTGCCTTACCAAGCAAGTTTCCTCTCGAACTAAGTAACATATCGGTGGTCCGTGATATTCTGGTTGTCTTCTAGAAGTATCACCATGTTGCCACATGACCGTGATGTCAACTTCTTGAGCATGCTAGATCTTTGAACAGCTCCTTCTCCAAGGATTCGTACTGGATACCCCTAAACTAGTTAGTTGAGCTGAAACAACAACTTGGAGAGTTGTAAGACAAAAGTTCTACCAGACTTGTTCATCCTAAAGGGATGTCTAGTTTTGCTCGTGATGAAGAAATATAGTGTTTCCTTCGTGGAAATGTTTTCATCCCCACCTTTTATTTGATTTGGGTTATCGTCAAATCAAACTCAGTCCTAAGAACTATCCTGATCGTGTATCTATTCATGATGGGTCACCTAGGTACATCTTCGTGTTCTTTGGTCTGACCAATATTGTTGTTTGCTCATATAACATATGAGTCCATCTTCATGGAGTGTCTTGATAAGTTTGTTATTGGGCCCATCAATGACATCCTTATCTTCTCCATGCTAGACTAGATTCATATGGAGCAGTTGGCGTTAATGTTGGAAACTTTTGAGAACCATCTTCGTGTCACCTCGAAGTATGTGTTATGGATGTTAGAAGTAACCTTCTCCGATTCACGTGCAAGTGTTGAAAGATGTCACTCTGGATTCTAGAAGAGTTATCTTTGTTTTCTCGAGAATTATTTCAAGTCAATCAAGCATGTGCGAAGTATTCTTGATATGGTAGGTTGATACCTTCCCATCTCGAGAAGATTCTTTAAGCACTCAAAGCCACTACCTGATTTGTCATGGAAGAGAAGAAGTTCTACAAACTTCAGTATCCTCCTAAATATTTCCCAACAAGGATGCATTTGTGTTTCGTTGCAATCAATGTATGTAGGGGAAATTATCTTTTGATAATTTGCTAATGCATGGGTTTTGCACCCTAGCTCATTTTCTTGGAGCTTTACAATGTAATCCATGACTTGAGAATCTAGTAACTCCACCTTTGTGGTAAATGTTGCAAACTTTCTGTTCGGACATGCTGAGTCTAAAGTATCTTTCCACTTAAACAAATCTGAATCTCAAGCAGATATGATGGTTGGTGTTTATCAAGGTTTTTGACATAGGTATCTTTGTAAATCCGGCAAGATTGATGTAATGGTTGACACAATTAGCCAAAAGACCTCTTGTCACATTCTCTTGATTCGGCAACAACAACCACTCTTCATGAGGTTTCTTCTATGACTTATTATAGGAGTTGTGCTTACGGTTCCTTTGTATCCGAAGTCCGAGCATTACTTGATGTTTGATATGGGTGTCTTGAACATCAAGGAGAACATTTAAAGTAGAGTTACTAATCGTCTCTCGATCGATCCTCCAGACCCATTTATGTTGGCAAGCATCTTATTGTGCCAAGTAATTGAAGTCTGAGAATGAAGTTTCTTTTTCCTTGTGTCATCAGGAATCTTCTTATATATTCATCTTAGTGGTGTAAAGTGATATCATGGTCTTTGGCAATGATTATGATAAAACCTGGATGAATAAATAGTTTCCTTTGCTTCTCGATCATTTTACAGAGTGACTATGATTTTGGTAATCAGAAGTTTTTGTTGTTACATGTTCCTTGTGACTCTTATGAGTCCTCTACATGAAAACAACCCTTCCGTCTGGACCTTCTATTGAACAAAGAGTGATCCTTCTGTATCAAAACTAGTTCAACAGCTTGGTTACCCATATCTTCGTACCTATGAAATCTCTACTTCAGTCATTAGTAGAGGTTCATATCTCGAAATCTGTGGTTGTGTTCTTTTCTTTGTAAATTATCTTTTTTAGAAGCTCAAACTCTTCTGAAGTTCCATGGCCTCAATCCTTATGAAGACCATCTGTCTAACAACTCGAAAACCATCTCCTCTTGTTTCCTCTATTACCTTGACGTGTTTCATGCTCGTTGGCTCTAGAGATGTTATGAAACATATATCCATGAGTTGATCATGAGATAATTTGTTTGTGGTTTTGTGTCATTCCCTCTCTTCCTTAGTATGTGCAGCGACCTCGAAGAAATGAAGTGCTTCATTCATTCAATGGTGGTGGCATGGATCAACCTCTTCGAGAAGATCGTTGAAGTCTAGTGTAACCCTGTTTCTTCTATCTTCCTACCTAGGAATCTCAGGACAAGATTCTGTTAAGGGGGATAGAACTATAACACCCCTAGTTTTATTAATACTGATTAGGTTTGATTTGTACATAGCATGAGCATCATATTTTCTAAATAAAATGCATGGAAGAAAATCAAATGCAAAATCCTAAACCCTAATCTTTTTCCTCTCTCTTTGAACTTATTCAAAAGGTGGCTTTTATATTTTGAAAAGTATCAAAAGTTAAGGAACCCAAATTGTTATAAAGGGTCCCTGTCATATTTTAATATGTTTGCAAAGTTTCTGGTATTTAGAAAATGACTCAAAATAGTTTTGAGATTCAAAATACAAAAGATAATAAAAAACAGAATTGGACAAAATGTTTTGCTAAAAAAAATAGAGAAAGAGAGCAGCAGTCACAGCCCAGCAACCCACTCCCCTCTCTTCTTATTCTCTGCCCATGCGCAACAGTTAGTAGCCAGCAACAGCCTGCCTAGCAATCTTTGCCACAGCCCAGTAATGACCCAATCATCCCACAGTCGGCCAATACTGGTTCGGCCCTCTCTTTCTTCTTCGTCCTCATCATCGATGATGGAGAGCACCTCGCTGTCGCTGACGGTGCCGTCCCTGCCCCACCGAGATGCTCGCCGTGCGCCAAGATCACCGCTACCGACATCCTGACGGACTACATGTACCCCAGCACCGCGAGAAAACGCTAGTCGTGCCCTAGTTCTTCTCCTCCGCCTCTGCTCGAAACCCTAGCTCACTGGCCATCGCCGTCCCTGCTGATTCCGGCCACCCCAGCTCTAGCTGAGACCACCGCTGGAACTGCCGTCGTCTCATGTTCCTCTCCGATGAACCTCGCAAGCAGGCACGACCCGAATCGCTGGAATCGACGCATCTTCCCCGCCACTGCTCGAGCGCCATCGTCGCTAATTCCGGCCATAGCCGGGCTCGCCTGGCCAAGCGGACCCCTGACCGACAACCATGGTGAGCTAGTGGTCCCTGTGGACCCCCTCCTTCTCTTCTTCTCGCTCTGCAGCTCACCCCCGTCGAGCACCTGTCGTCACTGCCGCTGTTCGTCATTGCCGGCCATGCTCCGGCGACCATCCGCAAGCCGCGCCGCCAGTTTCTGGCCCAGCGCGAGGCGCTGAATCGAATCATTCATGCCCCGCAACCCTGCGCTTGCTCGATCGACGAATCGATCATCGATCTGGGGATCAACCTCCGGATAAAGTTAGCATGACATCATGCCTACGTCATAAGCCATTTTCTTTTGTTTTAATAATTTTTGTAATTGTTTTATTAAATAAAAATGTTGACAGGTGGTCCCTAATGTCAGGTTTTTAATCTTTTTAGAAATGATTTCAGAAATTAATAAAAGTCTGACATGTGGGGCCAGATTGAAAATAATTTTAATAATTCCAAAAATGTTTAATTATTTAAAAATGGATTAAAATTGGGAAAAATCATAACTAATTCATTTTAAATCAGAAAAATAATATATCAAAATATTCAGAAAAAAGAGTTCTACACAATAGACTAATAATCATGAATTGTTGAACACCTTTAATCGCATGTTTAATTAGAAGAATCAATTGAACCCCGTAGGTGATTCCGAGGTTCCCCCTGTTCTAGGGTTTGTACCCCTCGGACCCTGTTTAAAATGACCAAGCATATACTAGGGTTCATTTTAATACACTTTAACTTGTCATATCATCATCCTTGCTTGAGCATTGCATCGATGCCACGTGTTCATTGTTTTCCCCTTTCTTTCTCGTGTTTGGTTCTTTCCGGTAGAATACAATACTGACACTAAGGTTGAAGACCGAGATCAACACCATCGAAGCTTGAAGATCAATACTTGACCAGCTATAATCAAGTCAAGTAACAGGAGTTCGAAGATTTACTTATTTGGGTATCAACAAGCAAAGGCAAGCAAAGCCCCACACATGATATAATCCTATGATTTCAGAGTATTTCATTCTTGTCATGTGCATACGATTCTAAAGTCTTTTAATCGATTGATAGAGTAACCTATCTGATGCATGTTCCCCTTTGTAGCCTATACTCCCTGATCCACTGCTCCTAGCATAACTGTAGCTTATGAGCTTCACTAGAGCTACTATATTCGTTGTGCTTAGCCAAGCTTAGCTTTTACCGCTGGTCCATCCGGTGGATGAATTAGAGTTGTGAATAAACCTCGTTGGATAGGATGATGTGGTATGATTGGATATGAAAGTTAAACATGCTAAGGCTTGTATGGAAGGCCATGTCGGGTTGTGGTTTTTGTAGTCCCATACTTGCCACCACTAGGACCTGAGTTCTTGCCTCTTGAACCAAGACGAGCGTACAGCCACATGGGAGACTAGAAACCCCCTCGACCAACTAACTTGCCTAGTAGATTACATGAGTCACATAGTTAGGGTGTTCCATTCGACATATGCGTTCTGGTTGTTCTCGAAGGCGGTGAAGGAGATGCATTCATACAGGTAGGTAAGCATGGCTTGGAACAAAAGAGGCACGACCTCCGTAATATTGAACCCTACGCACATCTCTAGGGACCGACTTCGGGACTTGACCCGTTACAGCGGCATCTCCTTAGGGCGTGACTCATGGTCTCGGCGAAAGCAAGGTAAAGGTCGTGTCCAACCACCCTCTGTCGGATTTTCAAGGAAGAGGGCTAATCTTAAGTGGCATTAAGAGTCGGTTGACACGTGTGGGTAAAGTTTTGCACCCCTGTAGGGTTAATAATCTTTTCGAAAAGCCATGTACATGGTTATAGATGACTTGGGAACGGACGTGATGATCATAGAGAACTATAACCTAATCGTAAAACTTTACAAGAGTTGTGACATGTGCTTAAGGATGCATCCTCGAGGATCGAGAGGGTGATCCTAGTTGGTAGGTTCAGCTGATAAAGATTCAGTGGATATCAAAAGATGATCAAAGCTAGTGATATCGCTTTCTTGTCCCCTTTCAAATGTTCTACTTAGTTGAGCTTATCCTCTCTCTTTTACAAAGAAAGGTAGCTTTATGCAAAGTAACCCCACCAGCCATAAGTATTATGGAGTACACCCTGTACTCAACCTTGCTTTGTTGATACTTTTGCAGCAGGTAAGTGTTATCATAGAAGATGAGTTCGTTACGACATCGACATCGACGAGTAGCTTGGGGTTCCCGGTCAGCTGTAACAGCCCTAGGATCAGGGTTAAACAAACCCTAGACCTTAGCCTGACATAAGCTTAACCTAGAGCTCGAGGATATTCAGTGAGAAATCTGTAACACAACAGTAACCTTGCAACACAAAAATTATTATAGCAAGCTCATAACTGAGCGAAGAACCAGAATATTACAAGCATAGGTCACTGACCACAAACATCAACAACGAAAGGCAAATTATGCTATTAAGTATAGCAAACTTAACAAATGGCCTAAGAGGCTTAAAGCATAACGATGATGTCCCATCCCATAGATTCCAAGCTGCCAGCCGGGATCCCAAGCTATTCGTCAGTGTCGATGTCGTACCAAACTCGTCTTCAGGGGAACACTTAGACTGCTACAAAAGTATCATAAAAAGCAAGGGTGAGTATAGGGTGTACTCCACAAGACTTATGGCTGGTGGGGTTATTTTGCATAAAGCCATCTTTGTTTATAAAACAAGAGGGAGAAGAAGCTCGTCTGATCAGAATATTTTAGAAGGGGATAAGAGAGCGACATCTCCGAAGAATTGATCATCATCTTTTGATATCCACCAAAGTAATCCTCTTCTCACAACTTGGATCACCCCCTCATACCCATGAGGAAGCATCCTTAAGCACACATTGATCTGCCAAGTTTTACGATTAGGTTAATGTTCTCTATGATCTTAGAATTCGGTCACCAAGCATTCATAACCATGAACACGGCTTTTCGAAAAGATTTAACCTGCAGGGGTGTACAACTTTACCCACATGTACCAACCGACTCTTAATGCTAGAACATCAGCCCTCTTCCTTGGAAGGCCGGCAGAGGGTGGTTGACCACGACCTTTACCTTGCTTTTGCCGAGACCATGAGTCACGCCCTGAGGATGGTTCCTCCATAACGGGTCAAGTCCCGAAGTCGGTCCCTAGAAATGCGAGTCAAGGTTGGTTTACCAGGGGCTCCATCGACCCCTAGCAACCGCGGCCATGCTTACGTACCTGTTATGATGCACCTTCACCCACCAAATCTTTCAAAGATTTTTCTATGCATATGTCGAATGGAACGCCCGAACTATGTGACTCATGGAATCTACTAGGCAAGTTAATCAGCGGAGGGGTTCCCAAGCCCCATGTGGTTGTATGCTTGCCTTGGTCCAAAGGCAAGAACTCAGTTCCTAGTGGTGGCGAGCATGGGACTACAAAAACCACATCCCACAGTGGCCTCCCATACAAGCCTTAGCATGTTTAACCTTTACCACTGATCTCACCTCATTAGTATATCTCATACTCCTGTCATACTAGATTCTCTGCAATTGGTACATCATCTGGATGAACCAGAACTGACAGCTATGCATGGGTAATCAAGACATAGATATAAGCTCTAGCAGTGCACACAAGACAAACCTAGTTATGCTAGGAGTAGTGGATCAGGTAATATAAGATCAAAAGGAGTAATGCAACAGATAGGATACTCTATCTATCGACAAAAGACCACAATAGAATCATAAGCATCATGGCAAGAATGAAATACTTTCAAAATCATAGGATTGTATGATGGTAGGGCTTTGTTTGCCTTATTTGTTGATACCCAGATACAGGTCTCCGGGAAACTTGTACTTGACTTGATTACAGTTGGTCAAGAGTTTCTTGTCGCTCTTCGATGGTGTTGATCTCGGTCTTCGATCTCGATCTCGATCTCAATATCATATTCTACAGGGAAGAACTAAACACCGGAAAGAAAGGGAAAACAACAATCAACACATGGCATTGATGTAATGCTCAAGCAAGGATGATGATATCACAAGTTAAATTGTGTTAAAATGAAACCCTATAGCATGCTTGGCAATTTAAGCGGGGTCCGAGGGGTCCAAACCCTAATTCGGAGAAACCCCGGAGTCACCTACGGGAGTTCATTGGTTCTTCTAATTAAACTTGTAATTTAAGTTGTTGAACAATGCATGATTTTAATGCTATTAGATAGATCTCATTTTTCTGAACATTTTGGTATATTATTTGTATTTTTCTGACTTAAAATGAATTAGTTATGATTTTTTCCAATTTTAATCCATTTTTAAATCAATTTAAAACAACTAAACATTTTTGGAATTTATTAAAATTATTTTCCATCTATCCCCACATGTCAGACTTTTATTAATTTTAGAAATCATTTCCAAAAATATTAAAAACCTGACATTAGGGACCCACCTGTCAGCATTTTTATTTAATAAAACAATTACAGAAAACATTTAATAAAAAGAAAACCTTTATGACCTCATGCTGATGTCAGCATGACGTCAGCAATGGAGGTGCTCTCAGGTTGAGCACGCCCCCATCGATCGGCTGCGCGCGGGGCCTTGTGGCTAGGCTTGCTGGAGAGAGGGGAGCGAGGCGAGTCAAATAGAGGTAGCGCCACCCTCAAATGGTCGCCGGAGCAGCAACATCGAAGAGATCTGGCGGCAGCACTCGGTGGTGATCGTCGGCAGCGCAAACCAGAGCAGGAGGGTGTTAGAGGGGAGGTCCAGGAGGACCAGGAGATCAACCCAGGCGCGATGGTTGGGTCAGCGAGGCCGGATGCAGTCGAGCGGCGTCGAATCAATGGTGGCCAATGTCGGAGAAGAGGCAGTCGGGAAGCTCGATTAGGGGTGGGTGGCTTCGATTCCTTCCGCGAGACAATCGAGGGAATTACGGGGAGCTCAACGGTGGCCTCGGCTTGCCCCGGGGCGACCGGAAATGGTGACGTAGCGGAGCACCTGTGAGGTTAGGGTTTGCTGCGGGTAAGAGGAAGAAGAAGGAAAAATGGGCACGGCTAGGGTTCGTCGCGGCGGCCAGATCTTGTTGGGGTTCGGGAGCGTCGGTGGCGCGCATCTTGGCGCAGGTGCGGTGGCGGATGGCATCGGCAGCGACAACGGGGTTCTCTCCATCGTTGACGATGAGGACGAAGAAGAAAGAGAGGGCTGAAACGGTATGGGCCGGGGACGGGCTGCACTTGGGCCGCGAGCTGCTGCACGTGGGCGGCAGGGAGAGAAGGGAGAGGGAGAGAGGCAAGCTGGGCTGGGCCTGGTTCGGCTCTGGCTCATTTTTTATTTGCAAAACCTTTTTCCATTTCCTGTTTTGTGTTTTCTCTTTTGTATTTCCAATTTCAAATCTGTTTTGAATACTTTTAAAATACTAGAGAATTTTATAAAATATATAAGATATTGTGGGGCCCTTTTATTCAGTTTGGGATCCAACAATTTTGGGTTTTCAAAATTCAAAACCATTTTGAATTGCTTTTAGATAGATAGGGAAATAGCTAGGGTTTAGGGTTTTGCATTATTTCTTTCCATGCAATTTTAAAAGATGATGCTCATGCAATGCACATTAAACCCTAATTAAACATTAGCTAAAACTAGGGTGTTACATCGACAGCCTGGAATCTATGGATTGGGACATCATCGTTATGCTTCAGGCCTCTTAGGCCATTTGTTAAGTTTGATATACTTTATAGCATAATTTGCCTTCCATTGTTTGATGTTTGTGGTCACTGACCTCTTCTTGTAATAATTTGGTTCTCTGCTCAGTTATAAGCTTGCTGTAATAACTTTTGTGTTATAGGGTCACTGTAATGTTACCGATTCTTTCTCTGTATGCTTCCGATATTTAGGTGAGGCTTATATCAGACGGAGGTCTGGGATTTGTCTAGCCTTAATGCCGGGGGTGTCACATATACACCCATACTTTATAGATCTCGATCAAATTTATATTTTTTTGAGATTTACCTGTTATATAATCTTACCACTATATAGTGTATGGATAACTTTGAACCTTGACTGTTGGATCAATATTGGCAAATCCCAACATTGCAAACCATTCCACTCTAGCATATAGAAGATTTTTATTGATAGTATTTAGCACAATGAACGCTATGCAGAAACCTCAAAACACACTTCTCAATAATTCTAGAATATTCTTCGTCATTTCTCTAGAGCATGTCAAGTATTAGGTATCTAATAGGTTGATTTCTACATGATACAAAGTACAAGAACCAAATATACACCCAATACTTTATGGACGTGGCTCCAAATTATAATTATTTCACCTATTATAATTTTATATAAAAATGATATGTCATACTTCTATTTTCCGATTCTCACGTCTGCAAGGCATGTGCAACTTATAGATATATAGTGTACGCATAACTTTGAATATTCACCGTTCGACCAAGACTGGTAAATCCCAACATTGCTAAGCATTGGATCTTCTTTTCCATTCTCGAGTCTAGAAGATTAGAGCGTGCACACCATTTAGCTTGAGTCTAAGAATGTTGTCAAAAAGTGTGAGAAAAAGGTTGCCGGGTAGAAGAACGGTTTTTCATAGGACCCACTACTTAGAAAACGGAACAGTCAATTTTGCTTTTCTATTTGCATGACATGCCATTATAGAAAGGATCTAGAGACTGGTTGTGGGCCCTTTCATCAATTTATGTTCTTAGACTTTAGTCTTGTACTCCCTCTGATCCAAATTACTTGATCCAGATTTATCTATATTCAGATATATCTAGACATATTTTAGTACCAAATACATAAGAATCTAGACAAATGTGAGTCAGTTAATTTATATCGGAGGGAGTACTAGACTTAGCCATGAGAATCTTTTTTCTAGACTCATGTTGTACAGCGTTAAGACTCGTGTCTAGCTGAGAAAATATTCTCTTAGCTATAGCTTCAAAGCAACGCTGCACAATGAAACATTAGGTGTACCGTTCTTGTGCATGTGTGGGTGTGGTGTTTGACCATTTGCACACTAGTACATGTATAAAGAAAAGATACACACAAAGTACTCCATGCAAAGATTCGATAGAACGCAGATCACAGTGGAGTGAATTCTGAGGAGAGACTAGACTCGTCGTGTTTATAGTGCACTCGTACTCAATGCATGCTGCCAGACTTGTGTTAGTTATTATTGCTCCTAGAGAACAATATGAATAGGGTTCCAGATATTCTCCTATTTCCCATGTTGGTTTGGGTTCCCCATGCTGGTCCAGCTTCTTGGAGTAGTCGATCTTGATTTACTGACGCGTGAGATCCACCATACGGTGGGTCGTCCTGTCAATGTGAGTTACACCGACCCCCTTCCCCGCCCGCTCAGACTACTCCACCCCCATCACCAGCAGGGCCGCCCTACTAGTCCTCCTATATAGTATACCAATAGGGATGAATTGCAGCCGTTGAATCATTTCAATCGAACGGTCCATAGTCTAAATATGTAAGTTAGAAATAATTAGAACTATTGGATGGTGTGTATCCTAGGGCTAGAATTGCCGGGATTCGCACCACATGCTCAGTCTCATGTATAGCTTTGTACCTCTTGGGACCTAACAATGGAGACTGTAAATACCAAAAAGGAAAAAACAACAAAGATTGTAGTCTCTAACTATCTGGCTTTCTCTAGATGTTTCATTCCATCTCTCCATCTTCTTTTCCCATTTTTTATTCAGGTTCTACATAGACATGAGTATTTTGTACCCTTACCTAATACTGCTTAACGTGCTTTTGCACATACTAATTACTAATATAGATAGTAATAGAAAACTACTCCCTCTGCTTAGAAATATAAGATGTTTTAGCATTGTGAATCGAATGTATCTAGACGTCTTTTAGTGTATAGGTTCGTAGAGGTTCGGAGTGAACCTATACACTAAAAAGCATCTAGATACATTCATTTCACAAAGCTAAAATGTCTTATATTTCTAAACGGAGGGAGTAATTTTCAGTCACAAGAATCTAGATATCGGGGTATCCGGGGACGATGGATTATTTTATTGTTGTGTGTACTAGATAGTATTATTTTATTGCTTGTGGACTCGTTTTATGGGTCACCCTTAAGCTTTTTTTCTTTTGGACAAGGTCCACTGTGTATATGGATAGCTCTTAAGGTGAAAATTTTGGCTTATACATAGTGGATGCCCTAAATAATCATGTCCCTGGTCCACATCATGACGAGACTATATTGCGCCAGGAAGTGATATGGTTAATTTAGTGCATGACGATGCGTTAGTCTATCAAAATGCTAGCTGGCGTCCTCGATGGAGTCGCTTCCTATAGCAGAAGACCGCCAAAGGAACATTTAAAAGAAAAGAAAAAACCTCTTTCAAAGAGCTATCCCATCTTCCCCATCTCCATTTAGTTTATCCCCACTCGCCAACGCTTCTTGGCTGCATCTCTGCAGCGCGCTTCACACATTTTCCTCGCAATCTCGCCTACTCCATCACTCCTTCCAGGACACCACCACATTCCTCCAAAAACCACCACCCCTCTCCTCCGAAAACCACCAACAACTCTACATAGATCCATCCACACCCCCAATCCATCCAGACACGATGGAGGATTCGAGGCGCAACCAGCTGTATTGCGGCTAGAGAAAGGTCGGCGATGATGTATTCAACGAGATCGCTATGCGTCTGGACACTAGCAGCGCCGTTAGGCCGTCCGCGTGCTCCAAGGAGTTGTACTGCCAAGTCACTGGCGGAAAAGGTAGTAGATGCCCCAACGATCGATGTTAGTCATTGGTCTGCTACAATGACGTCTACAAGCACAAGATCTAGTGCTACTATGCCCAGTGCGCAGTCTGCATGGAGCCAGGATGCGAGTTCGTCACCCGGTGTGCACAAGCTCTAGGATCACTTGAAACTTGCCAACAAGAGGCATTTGCCCGAAGTGACCTACATCTCCCAGAACTGGTTCCCGACTGAGCCAGTGCCCGCACCTCGCTCGCGAGAGTAGAGATCATCGCCATCAGTAAACAGAGCACGGAGTTTGCCGCACAAATTGAAGGGTACACCACGGACATCGTCCTATCCGTCAGGTACGTTAGGTCGGCGGCGTGCGAATCGCCGCATTACAAGGTAATGTTATGGTCGCTGTCATCATGACATAAGCTCCATTCGGTCGAAATGGCAATGACATCTGAGCTGATGAGCAGGCCTTCATCAGTTGAATTCATGCTGAAAGGGCTCATGTCGTACATGTTGAATCCGCGGTGTTACCTGCAAGCTTCTCCATCGGTCGTCGGAATTCCCCCTAGAATACAAGTACATCAACAACTAGTTTCAAGTGTGAGTTAACACATATAAATCTTCTTGTGATGATCCTAATATGAATATATGTAATGTCGTACAAAATAATTATTTTATGATGGTGATAGACCCAATTGGTATTGGTTGTGCAACCATATAGGTCCTCATTTTTTATGTGCGTTGCTGCAATCCTATGGTGCGTGGTGCCTGGCTACAAGTTCGTCGCCCTGCCGTTTGTGCTCCTCGCCCTATCATGGTGTGGAACACGGCAGTGCCATCAGGGATGACATGAGAGGGGATAATCAGGATGCTATCGGTGGCTACTCGCAATAGGTTAGGCACAAATACTGCGGACATAGTGATGTACCTAGGTTCAGAGCCCTCTTGTTGAGGTAACACTCCTACTCCTACAAGGATCTACTATATGGGGAGCAGATGCTCAATACAAGTGCTCCTTGAGCTGTTTCCCTAGCTGCTATTGAGAGCTAGAGGAAGATGAACTACTTGACTTGTTGATTCTGGCTAACTTCTAACTTGTAATGCGTTACCTAGAACCCTGGCACTACCCCTCCTTATATACTGGTGGAAGGGTAGGTTCAATGTGGGCTCTAGGGTTTACTATTTTGGGATTTGGGTTTACAAAGCGGGCCAGCTGCTGGGTCCAGCCCGTGGTCTAGGACCCGGTCAAGCTTTAGTACAGGTGGGGAAGGCGCCAGGGCGTCTTGGTGCCTCCGCTTTGGGCATCACCCGGCGCTTTATCCATCAGCCTAGGGCTTTATCCGTCAGCCGAAGATTTATCCATTAGCCAGTGCTTTACTCATCAGCCTTCAGCCTTGGCGCTTTCGCATCTTCATCTAGTAGCGCCAGCCGGTCGATGCGCCAGCCTGTCCGGTCAAGGGTGTGCTCAGCAAGAGCATCACCCTCCCCCTACCAGTGGCCAACGGATCCGAGGTAGCCCGGTAGAGGTAGCCACCCAGTCGTCTCTCCTAGCCCCCAGCTAGACTGGCCAGCCGGGCAATCTTGAGGCGGACCGGGTGGAGCATTCCACCCGGCCGCGGCTCTCTGTCTTGTGGCCATCAGGCCAGATCTCCCTGGAGCCGGCCAGTTTGAGCCTGGCTTGGCCTACCCGTGGGTCATCCCCTTAACACTAGTCCCCGAGCACGTTTGGACTTCGTCCTATGGAGAAGTTCATGCGTGCTCATTGGATGTTGTTGAAATGATTGCTGGTGAAGACCGTATCGTAATATGTCTTGTAGTGCTTGTCATTTTCCGGCCCGAGATGCTTTTTGTCCCCGGCTAGAGTTTTTCTGGCTACGGGTCCGGTGGCCCACCCATAGGGTGTGAGCGGCGACTGCATCTCCCGGCTGCCACACCTAGTGGGGGAGGTGAATCACCCAGTCGATGACGTCAATGCTAGCGTTAGCTAGGCCTGCCTCCTCTAGCGTGTGTCGCGTAAGATTCACCTCTTGGGCTGCCGCTGCAGTTTTGGTAACTACGCACATGCCTTCATCATAGTAGTTTCTTGGAGATCGTGCGCGCACTTGGCCTTCACAGTAACACATGTGTGATCTTCTGTGGGGGTTTATCTAGTACACGCGATCCAGAACCGAAATGTCATGGGGGCAGTGGAGCGGTTTTGTGCCACGTGATGGAGAGGAGTGCAGGGGGTGCAGTTGATCAGCCTCGATAAATAGGAGCACAAGGGAGGGATCATTCCCCACTTCATCTTCTCCCTGCGTCTATTGCTTCTGCCCTTTGCGCTTTGCCTCCTTGCTGCTTCCGTACGCCACCACTCTTTGGTCGCCGGCGCCACTGCTCCTTCGTCACGATGACTAACACGGCCTCCGCACCTATCGAGATGCTGCCTGATCAAGCGGCCGGCTTGTGTGGCTCTAATGTCACCGACGAACTCGTCTAGAAGTACCGGCGGGGAAAGCTCATCCTGTCGGAGCGCCTGGTGAGGCACCGCCTTGTGCCGGAGGGGGAGTGGGTCCCTAACCCCTGGCCGGGGGAGGTTGTCGTCTTCTTCACCCACTTCGCCTATGGGCTCGGCCTGCCTCTAAGAAGGTTCATCCTCGAGCTTATGGTGTCGTTCGACCTCCAACTCCACCACCTGGGCGCCAATGCCATCGCGTAGTTGTCGGACCATGCGGCCTGCTGCGAGGCCTACCTGGGGGTTCGGTAGGACGCGGAGAACTTCTTGAAGTTCTTCAACTTCAAGGTCCTGGTGGTGGGGAAGGGCGCCCCCCTGACGGAGCTTGGCTGCTGCGCTGTCTACCCGAGGCCATCCTCACCAATTCTGCGATTGGAGATGCCCGACACAGTCAAGTTGTGGCAGCTCTCGTATTTCTATGTGCGCAACCACACCAATGTCGACTGGATCAAGGCGTCGGTGTTCTCTAATGTCCCCTCCACCCGGAAGACCTGGACCGTCCAAAACTTGGGCGCCCAGGCAGACATGGACCGGATGGCCACCCGCGTGGCGATGTTGGTGGAGAAGAAGCGGCTCACCGCCCGGGACATCCTTCTGTCCTAGATGACGAACCGTGTGCTTCTGCTGCAGCAGTGATCGCATAAGATCTGTCATCAGTCCGGCTCACCGGACCCCACTCGGGTGTCCCGGCAAGGCGTGCCCTTCGTGGCCCTTCAGGAGTGTCTTGCCACCATCTCGAAGGAGACGCTGATGGAGGACTGGGCCTTCTCCTGCCGGTGTTCCATCGTGGGCGGCTGCCCCTGAAGGTTAAACCCTCTTCTTCTCCAGGTGAAATTTTTCCGAGGAATTTTTCCTTGTTTCTTATTTTCTCCTTGATGAGTAGCTCTTTATGGCACAGCTAGCGGAAGATAGCATAGGGGACGACGAGCTTCCCACTTTCAACACCGACCACAAGCCGTCGAAGTACCCGCCACCGGAGCTAGAACGGTTCACCACCCGGGCTAACGAGGGTTGTGAGATCCCACCCAGTGAGCAGCTTTTTTGGCCTGTATTTTCCTTATTCTTATTTTGTCGTATGCTTGACGTGGCGCCTACATCTTGGTACAGCTGCCCACGGTGAGGACGCGGACCTGGCTGAGGCCACCGCCTCAAAAGATCGCTCTGGCCAGCGGGGGCTCAAAGAGGATTCGCCGGCCAAGGGCCGCTACTGTCGCGCCAAGCGTCGCCGTGTATGTGCCCTTCCTTTCCTTTCTCAGCGTGTTTGTTGGTCTTCGCCCTACTTACTATGCTCTGCTCGCCCTTCTTTCAGTGACGCGATGCCCTTGACTGGATCTGTGACCATCGCCACCGCGTCCGACCCTCCCTCGGCTGGAGCTGAGGGGCCTGCTGCACCTGCTTCAGCCTATGCTACCAAGCTAGCCGAGGCTGTAGCCCCTGCTGCCAAGCCGGCCGAGGCTGCTGCAGATGCAGCGGAGATGGTGGTGGCGGACACAGATGCGGTGGAGACGGTGGTGCCTCATGCGCCCTTGATCTTGCATCGGACCTCTGCTGCCTCAAGGGCCGCCAATCTATTCTTGGCTCCAGGCCAGGTTCAGACGGGTTCTGCCGCCTATCAGGTGGAGGATCATGTGGAAGTGGCGAGGGAGGCTCCGGTGCAGCCGGAAGTGAAGATGGCGGAGTGGAGATGGTCCCCGGCTCGGGTGCTACGGCTCCGGAGGAGTCGCACGTGGCCTCCAGTGACGACGATGATCTCCAGCTCAGTGGCTGGCGGGCAGCTTCGGTTGCGCTGCCGCCGGACTCCGTCTTGGCGCAGCTCTCCGAGTCGGTGCCTGTTGCCCTTGGCCAGGTTCATCACCTGGTGGAGGTGATGAAGCTGGGGCTTGGTGAAGCCAAGGCGCTGGGGGCGTCCCTTGAGGTAAATATCTCCTCCGTCATTTTTGTTGCCCTTCTTTAGCATTGATCTCTCTGTTCTCTTTTTTGATTGTGCCTTCCTTGCAGAAAGCTTTCGCTGAAGCCGCCAAGACCTCGTAGGACCTGGGGTGTAAGATTGCTTGCTCTGTCGTGTCCTCCTAGTTACGCGGATTTCACATTTCTTTTTGACCCTTGGGTACCCTCCTGTAGCTCTACTAGCGGACATGGAGCGGGAGGTCGACCAGCTGAAGGCAGAAGTGGCCCGGCTGGAGGAGTCCAACCAGACCCGCCAGGACCAGATCGGCCAGCTGTTGAAGCACCAGCAGCAGATGGAGGTCAAGGCCGGCCAAGCCAAGAAGGTCACCGACACCCGGACCGAGGCATTAAAGAACCTCAAGAAGCTTCATGCCTAGCAGGAGGATACACTCAAGACTGCCCGGGCCAAGGAGAAGGTAGAGCTGGCGGAGTTGTGCAAGGTTGCTGAAATCATTGTCAATAAGTGGCTCTTTCCTTAGCGATCATTCATGTCTTGTTCTACAGCCGGTTGTTGACAACCCTTTCTCTCCTGGGTGCAGCCCAGTACCCTGAGGCAACTGATCAAGCCATGGCCCACATCACAGATGTGGACTCTAGTCGTGACCTCTATCCGGATGAGCTAGTGGCTGTTGCATGAGAAGAGGGAAACAACTATGGGATGCTACCCTCGATGTCTACGAGTACATCTGGCCCGACTCCACTCCGCCGGCTATGATGGAGGCCTTGGCGAAGAAGCTTCTCGCTGCTCCTGAGTTGATGGATGTGGCGCGAGACTGGGGGGCTTGTGGTGGCGCGGAGATGATCCTGGCGTTGCTGAAGTCTTGGTACCCCGATGTGGACCTACGGAGTCTCTCTAGAGGGGTTCATCAAGGGACCAGCTACGACCAGCTTCGGGCTGAAGTTCCTGACATCCGCTCCTGTGGTGTCAATATTGGAAGCTTCGTTCAGCTGGACCAGGACTTCGGCGATCTGGCTAGCTCGGAAGGGTTCCACTACATCCCACTGGCGGCTTCAGCTCCCACCGACGCTTCGGCTGTGACAGGCACCGCGTCTTCTGACGCCGCCTCTGGCAGTCATGCTCCTGCCGATGCCTCTGGCCCTTCCAATGACCCCCAAGACTGATCCCCGGGGTGCCGGGAGTATTTGTATCTATTTGAAAACTTGCTTGTTTGCCTGCTTGAACAATTTGTCCTATTGTAGTGAATTTTGTTTGGAGCTTTGTCTCCCTTTTGTGATGTTGTCTTGTGCTGCATTTGCCATATGCTTTTTTCTATGTGGGGGCACGCGAGCGCACCCAGAAGGTGTAGCCCCCGAGGTTCGGGCCGGCTGGAGAATACAACCGGGTTGAAGCTCCTTGTTTACTCCTTTGCCGTCTAGAGGCTCGTCTCTGGCTCCGGCACTTTGGCTCATGCAGAGATGAAAACACAAGCAGTAAATTGTGCGTTAGTCATGCATAGGATAAGCATTGTCTTTAGTTGCTCGTTTGGTTGAAAACTTTGCTGTTTCGCGTGAAACTGATAGCTTAGTCCTTTTCTTAGCGAGCATTGGCCATTGAAGCTGTTCCCTTGTCAGCTGTTAGCCGGAAGCAAGGGTTTGCTTAGTTAGCGTACTGCACAATACTTCGGGTTTTGGCTATCAGCTTCGAGCGAGCTAGCGCAACCAGAGCATCCAGACGTCTTGTTTTCCTTAGGACTTTTCCTGTATGGGTCTTCGAGTTTTCTCCTCTTGCCATGTCTATCAGCCGGCTTGCGGTCTGTAGCCGGAATCAAAGAGGTATCTCTTAGAGCCGTGTACAGTACTCCGTCTTCTAGAATGTACGATCGTCTGGGCCAGCCGGCGAGTCCCCGAGAGAGACTGCCAGATCCGGGGTTAAAATAATGCAACCAGAAAACTTCAAGTTGTGGAGCAGGAAATGCCAAATTATTATGGAGTCCCCGAGACTATGTCGAGGCTCCTCAGCTTGTTCATTACACAAAGGTAAGATACATTTTCCCTTTACTTACGTGTAGAATGGGCGAAGCAGGTTCGTGATCCACGGGCGTTTGGTTTCTTCACCGGAGCGGTCCATCTTGTTCTTCGCCGGCTGGCTGGCGTCAATCAGGTAGTAGGAGTTGTTGTGCAACGCTCGGATGATGATGAATGGACCCTCCCAAGGTGGATCTAGCTTGTGCATCCCCTTGGTGTCTTGTACCAGCCACAAGACTAGGTCGCCCTCCCAGAATGAGACGTTGCAAATCCGGCTGGCATGGTAGTGGCGCAGGTTCTGTTGGTAGATAGCGGACTTGGACAAGGCCAGCTCTCGCGCTTCTTCAAGGAGATCGGCGTTGTCTTCCCGTGCTTCCTTGGCCTGTTGCTCATTGTACAGCAGCTTGCACGGTGCGTCGAACTTGATGTCAGTCGGCAGGACTGCTTCTGCTCCATAGACGAGGAAGAATGGCATGTAGTTGGTGGAGAGATTTGGCGTTATGCGCAGGCTCCACAGCACAGCCGGCAGCTCCTCTATCCAGCATCCGAGAGTCCTCATGAGCGGCTCGGTCAGCCTTGGCTTGAATCCAGCTAGGACCAGACCATTTGATTGCTCACACTGCCCATTGGATTGGGGGTGCACGACGGAGGCCAAGTCCAGGCGGATGCCTTTGTCGCCACAGAACCACCCGAAGGCCCCTTTGGCAAAATTTGTGCCGTTGTCGGTGATGATGTTGTTTGGGTAGCTGAAACGTGTGATGATGTCGGTGAAGAACTTGACCACTATCGGTCCATCCAGTTTCTTGATTGGCTTTGCCTCAATCCACTTGGTGAACTTGTCCATGACCACTGATACGTTGCAAACATATCTATAATTTTTGATATTCCGTGCTTGTTTTATATCTACATTCTTATGTTTTGTCCACACTTTGGAGTATTTTTATACACTTTCTTGGACTAACCTATTAACAAGATGCCACAGTGCCAGCTGCCTGTTTTCTGCTGTTTTTGGTTCCAGGAAAGTTAGAAAATGAATATTCTCGGAATAGGACGGGACAAAAGCCAAAGTCAATATTTCACCAAGGAGAACACGGAGCCAGAATACGAGATGGAGAGGGCTGAGGGCCGCCCACCCACACGCAGCTGCCAAGCTGGCTGGCGCCAAGGGGTGGTGTGGCCTCCTAGGGCACCCCCTCGGCCTCCCCTTTCGCCTATAAGATGCCTCCGATACAGAAACCCTAAGTACCCGATCAAAATTCCACGAAAGAGTCTATAGCTACCATCATCTCCATCCCTAGATCGGGAGGGATCTGAAGCTCTTCCCGGCACCCTGCCGGAGGGGAGAATTCACCCTGGAGGCCTCCGGTGTGATGCGTGAGTAGTTCATCCCTAGACTACGGGTCCATGTAGTAGCTAGATGGTTGGTTCTTCTCCTTTGTGCTACCATGTCTAGATCTTGTGAGCTCCGTTCATGATCAAGATCATCTATTTGTAAACATACATGTTGTGTTTGCGGCGATCTGATGGATATTGAGATGCTATTTCAAATTGATTATTGATTCTATCATGTCTTTGTTATTTGTGATCTTGCATGCTCTTGATGACCCACAAGTATAGGGGGTGTATCACAGTATTTTCGAGGGAAGTGAAACCCAATTTATTGATTCGACACAAGGGGAGCCAAAGAATATTTATAAGTCTTAACAACTGAGTTGTCAATTCAGCTGCACCTGGAAACAATCATGCTCACAGTAGTTTATCAGTAGCAATAGTTTTTTAGTAGCAATAGTAAGGTAATAGCAGTAATAAAAGTAAAGACAATAGTAACAATTGCAGTAAGCAGTAGGATTAAAGCGCGGTAGGCATAGGGATGGATGGACGGGCGTTGCATGGACAAGACAATTCATATAGCAATCAGAACATAGGGCATTTGCAGATAAATAAAATAAAGCATCCAAGTACTAAATAATCATAGGCATGTGTTCCATATATAGTCATACGTGCTCGCAATGAGAACTTGCACAACATCTTTTGTCCTGCCAGCCCGTTGCAGCGGGGCCTCAAGGGAACTACTGGCAATTAAGGTGCTCCTTTTAATAGAGCACCGGAGCAAAGCGTTAACACTCCGTGAACACATGTGATCCTCACATCAAAGACATTTCCTCTGGTTATCCCGATTGTTGTCACTTCGGGGCCTTTGGTTCCAGACAACAACGTGTGTATACAACTTGCAGGTAAGACCAAAAACAATACTATCATAATGAATCAATAACATGTTCAGATCTGAAATCATGGCACTCGGGCCCTAGTGACAAGCATTAAGCATAACAAGTTGCAACAAAGTCAAAAAGCACTAATAATAGATACTAGGCACCATGCCCTAACAATCCGATGCCATCACATGAACGATCTCATCCAATCCCTACCATCCCCATAGCCTACAACGGGGGATTACTCACTCATAGATGGGGGAAACATGCATGGTCGATGGAGAAGCGATGGTGATGATGGAGATGATCTCCTCCAATTCCCCGTCCCGGCAGGGTGCCAGACCGGAGTTTCTGGTTCCGAATCGCGGAATCTGGTGGTGGCGGCACAGCGGAACTCTTTCTGGAAAAACGTCCAACCCCCTTAGGTTTTTAGGTCAGGAGGCAACTTATAGGCGAAGAGGGAGGCCAAGGGGGTGCCTAGGGCGGCCAGACCACACCCTGGCGCGGCTAGGCCTAGCCCACGCGGCCAGGCCTAGCCCGTGCGGCCAGGTGGTGTGGTCGGGCCCTAGCCCCTCTCTGTCTCGTATGCTGACTCCTGGTGTCCCTCGGTGAAAAACTGACTTTGGCTTTTGTCCCGTCCAATTCCGAGAATATTCATTTTCTGACTTTCCTGGAACCAAAAACAGCAGAAAACAGGCAGCTAACACTGTGGCTCTTGTTAATAGGTTAGTCCAAGAAATCATATGAAAAGTACTCCAAAGTGTGGAAAAAACATAAGAAAGTAGATAAACCCAAGCATGGAACATCAAAAATTATGGATACATTTGCAACGTATCAACATCCCCAAGCTTAACTTGATCAAAGTATTTGTAAAACATTGATCAAAGTATTTGTACCATGCACCATCATAAACTTGATCAAAGTATTTGTAAAACATTCATAGCTGGGATCATAGGACTTCAACATAACATGAAAGATAAAGTTCTAACAATAAGACAAAGCAACTATGTTGCAACATGAAAAGGCACAAACAACAGATTCATGAATAACAATGCTTTGCAAGACGTTTGTTTGCTTTACATAAAGAAAACATAGCATAGTGGCATTCAGCTTGTCCCTCATAGAGTAGCAAACATAAATGCATAGGACACCTTCAAAGTTCATAAGAGTGACTAGATACAAATAGTTTAAAACAAGCAATATCAAAGCTATGCATCAATCAACAAGTCTTGGGACAATGCACATAGAACTAAGAATGGCCACTATGCTCTCAAAGTAGGTGCATAAAAATAGAAGGTGGAGACTCAACATAAAATTAAAAGAAAGGCCTTCAAAGAAGGAAGTAGAGACTCAAGTTTCATAAAGAGCTTCCAAAAATTATGGTACTTATTAGCTTTCAGCTCTCATTGCCCCTATCATAAGCATCTTGAAGTGGTTAAGGTTAAAGTGAACAAAACTATGAACTATATGCTTGACAAAGTATAAGTTGGAAATCTCATGTCCCTTGTATACGAGGGTCGCTCCTCATGCTACTCAAGTTTAGTTACCGGTAAGTTCTTGTCATTGTAAGTACATGTGTATCATAGAGAACCACCAACGGGGTACCCCTTGCCCGATGATACGGAAGAATCCCCATATCAAAATGACAAGGCAAGCAGACAACGAGCATCTCAGCAATCTTCTTATTTACCATGGGAAAATGGTGCTTTTTTCTCTCTTTACTCTTTTATCATATCTCTTTTTTTCTCTTTTTCTCTTTTTTCTCAATATCAGACTCTTTTTTTATAACAAGAATGCTTCATAGACAGCTCATTATGGTTACGATGCAGGTTTCCACCATGACAAAGATGGATTAGACCCAACGAGCGTTTCTCTAACACACATACATAACTCCATGGACTTACAAGCTCCCCTTTCATTTCACACCGATGACATCCATAGACAAAAGAGCATGATATCAACTAGGTACAAAGTACAAGTGCAATGTTGAAAGCGTTCCCCATGACAGCATGGTTCTGCTAATCCCCAACATATAAGTGCAAGCATATACAACATAGACGACGCAATGGTTCAAGTTTATTAAGGGCAAGAAAAGTAAAGTGTGCCATCAAGTTCGTGAGAGCTTTAATCACTAGTTTTCTCATAACAAGTTTAATTCGGAAGGCAGATAAAAACATAAATATACTTGGAATAGCATATGCTAATAGGTAGGTATGGTGGACTCTTTGGAATAACTTGGTTTTAGGAGTTGGATGCACGAGTGGAACTCATACTTGGTGATGGAGGCTAGCAAAAGACTAGGAGCGGCCAACTAAGAGAGCAATAATGGCCATAATCATGTAGAGTGACAAAACATGATTGATCAAAGCATAAAGTGATACTACAAGTCGAAAACTAAAGGATCATAAAGGCTATGGTGACTTGGGATAGTCATAACATGGTGTGAGCATGCGCCAAGTCAACCCAAATAAAGCGTCAATGGAGAATACCGCAATACTATGCTTTAATATGCTAAAACAACGCATGATTCTTTCAAGGCACATTAAGCAATCTCAATTGTTTATAACATGTCATGCTACAGCAAAGAATACTAAGCATAAAGCCAAAACAATATCAAGCATGGCATGACAAAGCATAGGCCACAGTCAAAAACAAGCTCTTTTTACCACTTAAGCATGAACTTTTCCTACTCTTTTCCAATCCAAAACAAACTTATTTAAAAACCAATGTATGAAATAAGGGGTCCAACCAATTTATTCAGAAAACTAAGGAAACAAAGCAAATGAAAAACTAAAATGAAAACGAAAAAGAAGACGCTCCAAGAACAACACAACTATGCATAAAACAATAAATATGAAGTGTTTGGAAGAAACCTGGGATTTTTCTTGATGAAGAAGGGGATGCCTTGGGCATCCCCAAGCTTTGACGCTTGTACCTCTTGAATATTTCTTGGGGTGACACGGGTGGCATCCCCAAGCTTGAGCTTTAGTCCATCCTTCATCTCATTACTCATTCCTTCCATACACCTGAAATTTTTCCTTCATACAAAACTTCACACAATATTTATTAGCAACATTAGTGCACTCAAGATAATAAGTCTTTGGGTTCAGTTCCAACACCAATAAAACTTCCACTAAAACACAAGATACTGTAGCACTTCCCTCAAAAAGCTCAATTCCCCAAAAGAACTCAAAAAGGAACCAACAAGAAGCAAATGCAAATAATGGCAGAAATCTGTCAAAACAGACCAGCAGGTAAAGACGAATTTTTTCGAAGACCTTCTGTTGCTCAAATCTAAACGTGTTGAACTAATGAAAGTTAGATAACAACCTGGGTCAGAAGCACAAAAATTCATGCCTCAAAAGGACGTACAGAGATTTTACATGAATTTTTACGGTGAAGCACACAAATCTGTTTCGGGACAGCAACTTTCCCAACCATTACTTCTCTCTCATTAGAGGTTACTCTTGGCACAAAAAGCAAATAAAAAGGATAAGGAGCGGTTATTACTGAAGTAATAACTTCCAAGACTCATCTAAAACTTTTGGGTTATCTCTCAATAAGTACTTTTCTTTAACGCCTTTAAGTTAGGCATGATAGTTTGGGAGGATGCTCACATAAGAAATATGAATTGAAGTAAAAGAGAGCATCAAGAGGCAAATTCAAAACACATTTAAGTCTAACCCACTTCCTATGCATAGGAATCCTGTATGCAAATAAATTCGCAAAGAACAAAGTGACAGGCATACAAAGATAAAACAAGAGTAACTTCAAAACTTTCAGCACATAGAGAGGTGTTTCAATACCATGAAAACTTCTAAAACCATATTTTCCTCTCACATAATAATTTTCAGTAGCCTCATGAATAAACTCAACAATATAACTATCACATAAAAAATGTTTTTCATGTTCTACAAAAACATAACTTTTATCAAGCTCAAAAATAGTGGGATTAAAACCTTCAAACCCACTTTTAACAATTCTATAACAAGATGACTGATCATTCAATATAGGACCATCGTCTAGAGCTTTATCATAAAAAAATTCTAAGAAAAACTCTTTAGTACCATGCATCTCGAAGTTAGGCACAAATAAAGGATTATCACAGATAACATGAGCATAACATTCATCCTCCTTTGGTGAGCATGGGGGATAATCAAATAATGTAAGGGATAAAGAGTTACTCTCATTAGAAGGTAGGCATGGGTAGCTAATCCATTCTTCCTCATTTTGTTGATCACTCTCCTCCTCTTTTTCATCTAATGAGCTTTCAGGTTCATCAATTTCTTCTTCCATAAGATCCTGCAAGGCATTAGTCTCTTCCATTTGTAGAAAGCATTTATTAATATATTCAAGAATATAACAATTTTCTTCCTTGTAATTATCAAAGCAAAATTTAAGTATATCATAAACCACATATTTATAAGGTGAATCATCAATATTTTCAAGCAAACTAGCAAGTTCGAATGCACCCTTCCAAGCAATAAATTCCTCAATTTGTTCCACATCATAAAAGTCATAATTTCCTTTAACATAAGAAGATATGGTAACATCATCATTATACTCACATTGAAAAGGGAGGTGTTTGTACCTCCTATAGCAACAAGATTTATCAAAGCAATAAGTAACATTATAAGTAGAGCACATGTTTATAACAATGGTATACAATTTATCAATTTGTTCCCATAAGTGTTTCCCTTTTTGTGACAAGCGGTGTTCTTTATAATAATATTTTTGTTCTTCCGTGAACCCACCTTGCCAATAAGATTCAGTTTCAAATAAACCAACCATTGATAGAGAGCATGATAAAGCAAGACAATAATAGACCAACGAAAATAACAACTAGAATAGGAACTAATTTTTTTGTATTTTTGATAAAGAAACAAGCAAACAAGGCGGAAATAAACTAAGCAAAACAAAAATAACAAAGTAAAGAGATTGGTTATGATTATGCTTGAACAATAGTGATTCCAAGTGAACTTCATAAATAAAGCTATGCTCCCCGGCAACGGCGCTAGAAAATAGTCTTCATGACCCACAAGTATAGGGGGTTTATCGCAGTATTTTTGAGGGAAATGAAACCCAATTTATTGATTCGACACAAGGGGAGCCAAAGAATATTTATAAGTCTTAACAACTGAGTTGTCAATTCAGCTACACCTGGAAACAATCTTGATCATAGCAGTTTATCAGTAGCAACAGTTTTGTAGTAGCAATAGAAAGGTAATAGCAGTAGTAAAAGTAAAGACAGTAGTAACAATTGCAGTAAATAGTAGGATTAAAGCGCGGTAGGCATAGGGATGGATGGACGGGCGTTGCATGGACAAGACAATTCATATAGCAAACAGAACATAGGGTATTTGCAGATAAATAAGATAAAGCATCCAAGTACTAAATAATCATAGGCATGTGTTCCATATATAGTCATACGTGCTCGCAATGAGAACTTGCACAACATCTTTTGTCCTGCCAGCCCGTTTGCAGTGGGCCTCAAGGGAACTACTAGCAATTAAGGTGCTCCTTTTAATAGAGCACCGGAGCAAAGCATTAACACTCTATGAACACATGTGATCCTCACATCAAAGCCATTCCCTCCAGTTATCCAGATTGTTGTCACTTCGGGGCCTTTGGTTCCAGACAACAACGTGTGTATACAACTTGCAGGTAAGACCAAAAACAATACTATCATAATGAATCAATAACATGTTCAGATCTGAAATCATGGCACTCGGGCCCTAGTGACAAGCATTAAGCATAACAAGTTGCAACAAAGTCAAAAAGCACTAATAATAGATACTAGGCACCATGCCCTAACAATCCGATGCCAATACATGAACAATCTCATCCAATCCCTACCATCCCCATAGCCTACATCGGGGGATTACTCACTCATAGATGGGGGAAACATGGATGATCGATGGAGAAGCGATGGTGATGATCTCCTCCAATTCCCTGTCCCGGCAGGGTGCCAGAACGGAGTTTCTGGTTCCAAATCGCAGAATTTGGTGGTGGCGGCACAGTGGAACTCTTTCTGGACAAACGTCCAACCTCTTTAGGTTTTTAGGTCAGGAGGCAACTTATAGGTGAAGAGGGAGGCCGAGGGGTGCACAGGGTGGCAGACCACCTGGCGGCAGCGGCCAGCCTAGCCCATGACTAGGTGGTGTGGCCGGGCCCAGCCCCTCTCCGTCTCATATTCTGGCTCCTGGTGTCCCTTGGTGAAAAACTGACTTTGGCTTTTGTCCCATCCAATTCCGAGAATATTCATTTTCTGACTTTCCTTGAACCAAAAACAGCAGAAAACAGGCACCTGGCACTGTGGCTCTTGTTAATAGGTTAGTCCAAGAAATCATATGAAAAGTACTCCAAAGTGTGGACAAAACATAAGAAAGTAGATAAAACCAAGCATGGAACATCAAAAATTATGGATACATTTGCAACACCAAATCCGAGTCGCCGAAGAAGGGGATGCGCCTGATCCTGATCTCTTTGGCCATCTTGAGACCATGGACAAGCGCTTCGTACTCGGCGACGTTGTTGGATGCGCGGAAGTGGATCTGCAGGACGTACTCCAGCCGGTCTCCCTTTGGAGAGGTGATGATGACTCCGGCTCTGAGTCCCCCGTACATCTTGGAGCCGTCGAAGTGTAGCTTCCAATGCATGGAGTTGGGGAATGGAGGCAGGTACTGTGTTTCTACCCAATCGACAATGAAGTCCACCATGGCTTGAGACTTGATTGCCGTTCTTGGCTCGTACCGGATGCAGTGCGCGGCGAGCTCTATTGCCCATTCCGCCACTTGACCTATGGCGTCCTTGTTGCCAATGATCTTTGCCAGGGGGCTAACGCCACTACCCGGATGGAGTGCTCTTGGAAGTAGTGCTTCAGTTTCTTAGCGGCCATGTACACGTCGTACACCAGCTTCTGATAGTGAGGGTAGTTCTGTTTTGACAGGGAGAGTACCTCACTCAGGTACTACACCGGGTGTTGAACCGGCTGGGCCTTTCCTTCTTCTGGTCTTTCCACCAGCAGCACGACACTGACGACCCGATTGGTAGAGGCAATGTACATCAGCATTGGCTCCTTTTCGGTAGGGGCCGCCAGTATCAATGGAGAGGATAATGCGCTTGAGGTCGTAGAAGGCCTCGTCCGCCTGCACCGTCCAAACGAACTTGTCCGTTTTCTTCATGAGTTGGTACAGGGGAAGTGCTTTCTCACCCAGCCGGCTGACGAAACGGCCGAGGGAGGCTAGGCACCCTGTGAACTTCTGTACATCGTGCAGATTTTGTGGCGGCTACATGCGCTTGATTGCGCCAATCTTCTCTAGGTTGGCCTCGATTCCATGTTCTGAGATGAGGAAATCGAGGAGCTGACCGGCTTTGACACCGAATACGCATTTCTTCGGGTTCAGCTTCATCTGGAATCAGCGAAGGTTGGCGAATGTCTCCTTCAGGTCTTCGAGGAGTGTTTTCTTCTCCTTTGTCTTTACCACAACGTCATCGACGTAGGCGTGCATGTTTCTGCCAATTTGCGATTGTAGGCACTTCTACATGCAATACTGGTATGTGGAGCCTGTATTTTTCAGTCCAAATTGCATTGTGGTGTAGCAGTAAGCCCCGTACGGGGTGATGAATGTTGTCTTTATTTGATCAGCGGGGTTCAGCCAGATCTGGTGGTAGCCGAAATACGCATCCAGAAACGACACCAGTTCGCAGCCGACCGTGGAATCAATAACTTGGTATATCCTTGGCAGGGTGAACGAACCTTTGGGGCATGCCTTGTTGAGGCTGGTGTAATCAACACACATGCGCCAGGTCTTGTTCTTTTTCAGCACCAGCACTGGGTTTGCCAGCCATTCCGGGTGGAAAACCTCCATGATGAATCCGGTTGCAAGCAGCCGGGTGATTTCTTCACCAATGGTTCTTCTCTTCTCTTCCGCAAAGTGGCATAGTGATTACTTTACCGGCTTTGCATCCGGCCTGACATGCAAAGAGTGCTTGGCGAGCTCCCTTGGAACACCAGGCATGTCCTTGGGGACCATGCGAAGATATCCCGATTCTCACGGAGGAAGTAGAGGATCGTGCTTTCCTATTTGCTATCAAGGCCGTCTCCGACCAGGACAAACTTGTCTGGCTCGGCCTCGTTTAGCAGGATCTTCTTAGTGCCCTTGGATGGCTTGAATTGCGCCTCTCCGGCTAGCTTCGGCTCGCCAGCCGGCATGTTCGCCTGTAGGGCTGCCATGTTTTGCATGATGATGCATTTCTCCTCCATGATGATCATGGCCTTGGCGATCTTGGAGCCGTCAGTGGCACATTCCACCGACCGCATGTAGTCACCTTCGACGATGATTACCCCATTTGGCCCAGGGAGCTTCATCTTGTGGTACGCGTACTGGGGCACCGCCATGAACTTGGTGAGCGCGGGGCGTCCCAAGATGGCATGGTAGGTGCTACAAAGGTTGACCACCTCAAACCAGATAGGCTCGCGGCAGAAATTGTACTCCGTACCGAAGATGACGTCCAGCCGGATTCTGTCGATGGGCGAATGCGATGGACCCGGAACGGCTCCGTGGAAGGAGGTGTGATACATTGCAAATGTATCTATAATTTTTGATGTTCCATGCTTTGTTTTATCCACTTTCTTGTGTTTTGTTCCAACTTTGGAGTACTTTTCATATAATTTCTTGGACTAACCTATTAACAAGAGCCACAGTGCCAGCTGCCTGTTTTCTGCTGTTTTTGGTTCCAGGAAAGTTAGAAAATGAATATTCTCGGAATTGGACGGGACAAAAGCCAAAGTGCCTATTTTTTCGGAAGTCATCATATGCCAAAATACGAGACGGAGAAGGGCCAGAGGCCGGCCACACCACCTGGCCGCGAGGCCAGGCTGGGCCTGTGCTAGGGGGTGGTGTGGTGTCCCCTGGCACCCCCTCGGTCTCCCCTTCTGACTATAAGATACCCTCAGGACGAAAACCCTAAGTACCCAATCAAAAATCCATGAAAGAGTCTCTAGCCGCTGTCATCTCCATCCCTAGATCGAGAGGGATCTGAAGATCTTCCCGGCACCCTGCCGGAGAGGGGAATTCACCCTGGAGGCCTTCTTCATGACCATGCAAGCCTCCGGTGTGATGCGTGAGTAGTTCATCCTTGGACTACGGATCCATGTAGTAGCTAGATGGCTGGTTCTCCTCCTTTGTGCTTTCATGTCTAGATCTTGTGAGCTCCGTTCATGATCAAGATCATCTATTTGTAATTCTGCATGTTGTGTTTGCGGTGATCCAATGGATATTGAGATGCTATTTGAGATTGATTATTGATTCTATGATGTCTTTGTTATTTGTGATCTTGCATGCTTTCCGTTGTTAGTAGCTATCTTGGCCAAGTAGATGCTAGCAACTCCAAGAGTTAGTATTTATGCTCGATAGTGGGTTCATGCCTCTAGTAATCTAGGGAAGTGACAGAAATCTCTAAGGTACTAGATGTGCTGTTGCTACTAGGGAGAAAACAACAATCCTTTATTCATAGAACAATCGTATTGTTTACTTTACACGCAGTTTGTAAAGCAATAATCTGTTACTTGCAACTTAATACTAGAGGGGGTTCGGATGATAACCTGAAGGTGGATTATTAGTCATAGATGCAGTTGGATGGCGGTCTATGTATAATGTTGTAATGCCCAATCAAGTCTCAAAGGAGTCAAGATGATTAGTATATGCATGTATTGCTTTCTCGGTGTTTGTCAATTGCCCCGCTATAATTTGTTCACCCAGCATGTTATCTATCTTAAGGAGAGCCACCTCTAGTGAACTATGGATCCCGGTCCTTTTTCTTTTACATACAATCTACAATCTTTTACTGCTTTGTGTTTACTTTCTACAAACTATTACTTCTTTCCATTTGATACGTTTAATCATTTGTTTTCAGCAAAACACGGTGAGATTGACAACCTCATCGCAAGTTGGGGACAAAGTTCTGTGGTTGTGTTGTGCAAGTCTCCACGTTGCTACTAGCACCGGTAGTGCGCCCTGCCAAAGCTCAGCTAGTAACACCTTTGGGGTGTTTCCTTGCTCCTACTGGTTCAATTAAACCTTGGTTTCATACTGAGGGAAACTTGTTGTTGTGCTCATCATACCTTCCTCTTGGGGTTCCCAACGAGCTCTACATCAACCACGCACCAGCACTTTTCTGGGCGCCATACACAGAGCCATCAAGCATTTTTCTGGCGCTGTTGCCGGGGAGTCAAGGACATCTTCACAAGGGGAGTCCCTCATAACCAATCTCTTTACTTTGTTATTTTTGTTTTGCTTAGTTTCTTTTTGCTTTTTTTGCTTGTTTTCTTACTTCAAAAACACACACAAAATTAGTTCCTTTCTTAAGTTGCCACTATGTCTAGCCTTGCTCCAGTCACTATGTCACCCGAGGAAATGATTTTCACTTTTAAACAAGGAATTGAGGAAAGTTTTAAGGAAGCTTGGTCTAGAATCTCTGATCTACATGAAAAAACTGAGCCTAAAATGACTCAAAGCTTGTTCCTTATGAGTTTTTACCTTGGGATTACTATTTGATATAGATATGCTTTAGATGTTGTTGTGGGAGGATATTTTCTCCAATGTAATGAGGATGATGCTATTAATGCTATAAAGAAATTGATCCTCACTTACAACTTGCCTAGCCAAACTGATATTTCTTTCGTAAAAATATTTGCTAGGTTGAACACTCTTGAGACTAGCACTACTAGTTTAGAAAATTGCTATAATATGCTTAGGGAGCATCACAATGATTTTCCAATAAATTTTGAACCATCAAAGTGGCTCCCTACAGTAAAGATTGAGATAAACACTGAAACTTTTCAAGCTCGCTGTGATATCATGTCTGAATTTTGTCTTATGCCCAAAGAGATTTATGAATCTTTGAATACTTGGGGGCTTATTGAAGGAGGAAAAGAAATATCTCTTGCTAATAATACTACCATATTACCTCTTGGAATAGCTGAAGGAGTGTTTACAAAGATCCTTGGGAAAATGATTTCTACTAATTATCTTGTTATTGAATGTGCAGGAAAAGGACAAATTACACTTGGAAGGTCCCTATTAGAACTCCTTGGAGCAATAATAGATGTGGGAAAGGGGACCATGCACCTTTCTTCTCCACCAAAAAATCACATTTTCCCCAAGGTTAAGAATAAAAGTAAGAGAGGTAAGGCCAAGAAATTTGGTCTTAATGCTTCTTCATTTGAGAACACTTGATTCTTTCTTGCTTCTTATGCCTAACTTAAAGGCGTTAAAGAAAAGTACTTATTGGGAGATAACCTAAAAGTTTTAGATGAGTCTTGGAAGTTATTACTTCAGTAATAACTGCTCCTTATCCTTTTTATTTGCTTTTTGTTCCAAAAATAACCTCTAATGAGAGAGAAGTAATGATTGGGAAAGTTGCTATCCCGAAACAGATTTCTATGTTTCACCATAAAAATTCGTGTAAACTCTCTGAACGTCTTTTTGAGGCGTAAATTTTTTTTCTTCTGCCCCAGGTTGTTATCTAACTTTCGTTAGTTCAACACTTTTTGATTTGAGCAACATAAGGTCTTTGAAAAAATTCGTCTTTACCTGCTGGTCTGTTTTGACAGATTTCTGCCATTTTCTTCATTTGCTTTTTGTTGGTTCCTTTTTGAGTTCTTTTGGGGAATTGAGCTTTTTGAGGGAAGTGCTACAGTATCTAGTGTTCTAATGGAAGTTTATTTGGTGTTGTAACTGAACCTTAAGACTTATTTATCTTGACTGCACTAATGTTGCTAATAAAGATTGTGTGAAGTTTTGTATGAAGGAAAAATTTCAGGTGTATGGAAGGAATGAGTAATGAGATGAAGGATGGACTAAAGCTCAAGCTTGGGGATGCCATGCGTGTTACCCCAAGAAATATCTAAGAAGTACAAGCGTCAAAGCTTGGGGATGCCCAAGGCATCCCCTTCTTCATCAATAAAAATCCCAGGTTTCTTCCAAACGCTTCATTTTTATTGTTTCATGCACAGTTGTGTTGTTCTTAGAGCATCTTCTTTATTGTTTTCATTTTGGTTTTTTGTTTGCTTGGTTTTCTTAGTTTTCTGAATAAATTGGTTGGACCCCCTCTTTCATACATTCGTTTGCAAATAGTTTGGTTTGGTTTGGAAAAGAGTAGGAAAGTTCATACTTATGTGGTAAAAAGATCTCGTTTTTGACTATGGCCTATGCTTTGTCATGCCATGCTTGATATTGTTTTGGCTTTATGCTTAGTATTATTTGCTGTAGCATGACTTGTTATAAACAATTGAGATTGCTTAATGTGCCTTGGATGAATCGTGCGTTGTTTTAGCATATAAAAGCATAGTATAGTGGTATTCTCCTTTGATGCTTTATTTGGGTTGACTTGGCGCATGCTCACACCATGTTATGACTATCTCAAGTCACCATAGACTTTATGATCCTTTAGTTTTCATCTTGTAGTATCAATTTATGATTTGATCAATGATGTTTTGTTGCTCTGCATGATTATGGCCATTATTGCTCTCTTAGTTTGTCGCTCCCAGTCTTTTGCTAGCCTCCACAACCAAGTATGAGTTCCACTCATGCATCCAACTCCCTAAACCAAGTTATTCCAAAGAGTCTACCATACCTACCTACTAGTTTATGCTATTCCAAGTATATTCATGCTTTTGTTTACCTTCTGAATTAAACTTGTTATGACAAAAATAGTGATTAAAGCTCTCACGAACTTGATGGTACACTTTAATTTTCTTGCCCTTAATAAACATGAACCATTGTGTCGTCTATGTTGTATATGCTTGCACTTATTTGTAGAATTAGCAGAACCATGCTTTCAAGGGGAACGCTTTCAACATTGCACTTGGTACTTGTACCTAGTTGATATCATGCTCTTTTGTATATGGATGTCGTCGGTGTGAAATGAAAGGGGAGCTTGTAAGTCCATGGAATTATGTATATGTGTTAGAGAAACGCCTGGGCCGCTGGTCTAATCCATGCTGGCATGGTGGAAACCTGCAGCGTAACCATAATGAGCTGTCTATGAAGCATTCTTCTTATAAAAAAAGTCCAATATTGAGAAAAAGAGAAAAGCGAAAAAAGGAGATACTATGAAAAGACGAAAGAGAGAAAAAAATCACTATATTCCCATGGTAAATAAGAAGATTGCTGAGATGCTCGTTGTCTGCTTGCCTTGTCATTTTGATATGGGGATTCTTCCATATCATCGGGCAAGGGGTACCCTGTTGCGGTTCTCTATGATACACATGTACTTATAATGACAAGAACTTACCGGTGACTAAACTTGAGTAGCATGAGGAGCGGCCCTCGTATGCAAGGGACATGAGATTTCTAACTTATACTTCATCAAGCATGTACACCATAGTTTGTTCACTTTAACCTTAATCACTTCAAGATGCTTATGATAGGGGCAATGAGAGCTGAAAGCTATTAAGTACCATAATTTTTGGAAGCTCTTTAGGAGACTTGAATCCCTACTTCCTTTTATGAAGGCCTTTCTTCCACCATTATATTGAGTCTCCATCTTCTACCTTTATGCACCTACTTTGAGAGCATAGTGGCCATTCTTAGTTCTATGTGCATTGTCCCAAGACTAGTTGATTGATGCATAACTTGATATTGCTTGTTTTAAACTATTTGTATCTAGTCACTCATATGAACTTTGAATGTGTCGTATGCATTTATATTTGCTACTCTATGAGGGACAAGCTGAATGCTATTATGCTATGTTTTCTTTATGTGAAACAAACAAACATCTTGCAAAGCATTGTTATTCATGAATCTTTTGTTTGTGCCTTTTCATGTTGCATCATAGTTTCTTTATATTATTGCTAGAACTTTCTCTTTCATGTTATGATTGAAGTACTATGATCCCATCTTGGAATGTTTTACAAATACTTTGATCAAGTCTTTGATGGTGCATGTCACCTCAAAAATTATTCTTTCTTTTTATCACTTACCTACTCGAGGACGAGCAGGAGTTAAGCTTGGGGATGTTGATACATTGCAAATGTATCTATAATTTTTGATATTCCATGCTTGGTTTTATCTACTTTCTTGTGTTTTGTCCACACTTTGGAGTACTTTTCATATGATTTCTTGGACTAACCTATTAACAAGAGCCACAGTGCCAGCTGCCTGTTTTCTACTATTTTTGGTTCCAGGAACGTCAGAAAATGAATATTCTCGGAATAGGACAGGACAAAAGCCAAAGTGCCTATTTTCCGGAAGTTATTATATGCCAGAATACGAGACGGAGAAGGGCCAGAGGCCGACCACACCACCTGGCCGCGTGGCCAGGCTGGGCCCATGCTAGGGGGTGGTGTGGTGGCCCCTGGCACCCCCTCGGTCTCCCCTTCCGACTATAAGATGCCCTCGGGACGAAAACCCTAAGTACTCGATCAAAAATCCACGAAAGAGTCTATAGCCATCGTCATCTCTATCCCTAGATCGGGAGGGATCTAAAGCTCTTCCCGGCACCTTGCCGGAGAGGGGAATTCACCCTGGAGGCCTTCTTCATCACCATGCAAGCCTCCGGTGTGATGCGTGAGTAGTTCATCCTTGGACTACGGATCCATGTAGTAGCTAGATGGCTAGTTCTCCTCCTTTGTGCTTTCATGTCTATATCTTGTGAGCTCCGTTCATGATCAAGATCATCTATTTGTAATTCTGCATATTGTGTTTGCGGGGATCCGATGGATATTGAGATGCTATTTCAGATTGATTATTGATTCTATCATGTCTTTGTTATTTGTGATCTTGCATGCTTTCCGTTGTTAGTAGCTATCTTGGCCAAGTAGATGCTAGCAACTCCAAGATTTAGTATTTATGCTCGATAGTGGGTTCATGCCTCTAGTAATCTGGGAAGTGATGTAAATCTCTAAGGTACTAGATGTCTTTGTTGCTACTAGGGAGAAAACAACAATCCTTTATTCATAGAACAATCGTATTGTTTACTTTACACGCTGATTAAAAGCAATAATCTATTGCTTGCAACTTAATACTGGAGGGGGTTCGGATGATAACCTGAAGGTGGATTATTAGTCATAGATGCAGTTGGATGGCGGTCTATGTATAATGTTGTAATGCCCAAACAAGTCTCAAAGGAGTCAAGATGATTAGTATATGCATGTATTGCTTTCTCGGTGTTTGTCAATTGCCCCACTGTAATTTGTTCACTCAGCATGTTATCTATCTTAAGGAGAGCCACCTCTAGTGAACTATGGATCCCAGTCCTTTTTCTTTTACATACAATCTACAATCTTTTACTGCTTTGTGTTTACTTTCTGCAAACTATTACTTCTTTCCATTTGATACGTTTAATCCTTTGTTTTCAGCAAAACACGGTGAGATTGACAACCTCATCGCAATTGGGGACAAAGTTCAGTGGTTGTGTTGTGCAGGTCTCCACTTTGCTACTACACCGGTAGTGCCTGCCAAAGCTCAGCTAGTAACACCTTTGGGGTGTTTCCTTGCTCCTACTGGTTCGATTAAACCTTGGTTTCATACTGAGGGAAACTTGCTGCTGTGCTCATCATACCTTCCTCTTGGGGTTCCCAACGAGCTCTACATCAACCACCCACCAGCACTTTTTTGGGCGCCATACACAGAGCCATCAATGTGCTGGATGGTTCTAGCTAGGACTCACTGATGCCGAGCCGGTCTAGCGAGCTGCGGTACAGGAGGTTGATGATGCTTCCTCCGTCCACCAAGACACGGGAGAACCTGCATGAGTGCTTCTTGGAGATGATGATGGGTCCAGGACCATGGCATATGTGCCCGGGTGCGGTAGTACGTCTGGCTGCTCCTTCCAGCTCCACTTAACCTCTTGCTCCGACCAGTTCAGGAACTGGGGCACGGGGGGGAAGATTGCGTTCACCTCCGCCTTGCAACACCTTTTGCTATGCTTGGTCTCTGGCTCGGTGGTGAAGATGTGGTAGTTCTCTACCCGACGAGGTGGTCGGTCGTCGGGCTTCTGTCTCTGGCTGCCGCCTGCAGCCGGGTCCTCTTGGACAGCTGCCACCTGCCTAGAACCATATTGGTTATCCGGCTGATCGTCCTTCCTCTTGCCATAACAATTTTCATGCCGCCTGGAGTGGTGATCGTTCCCTTTCGGCTGGCACCGATCTGTGGAGGCCTCCATGATGATCTACCACTGGTCGTCCAGACGGATGGACCTATTCATCGCCACATCCACGGTGTCGTACTTGTCCGCGATCTCCATGGTCTTGGCCATGGTATCGGGCTCCACCCGGTGAAGCTTATGCTTGATTAAACGCTATCAATTTCGGAACACGGATGTGCAATCGAGGGAAAAAATTCCATCATACACACGATTCTTATAATAAGAGGATGACATGTGAGGCCCATGAGCGTGCTTAAATGGTAGATGCATCGAGCAGCACTATCAATTTCGAAACATGGTAGGGTGAGCAAAGAAAAATTCCATCATACACACGATTCTTATAATGAGAGGCTAACATGGGGACCCAGCAGCGTGACTAAATGATAGATAGATCGAGCAACATTATTGAGTTGAAATCATGGAGGCACGAGCCAAGGAAACAAATTCCATCATGCACATGTTTCTTCTAATGAGAGGATGACATGTGGGACCCAATAGCCATATTAAACGATAGATGCATCGAGCAACTCTATCAAATTCGGAACAGGGTAACACGAGCGAAGGAAAAATTCCATTACACATGATTCTTCTAATGAGAGGCTGACATGTGGGACCCAGCAACCTGACTAAATGGCAGACACATCAAGCAATGTTATCAAGTTCAAATCAGGGAGGTGCGACTGAAAAGTATGGTCTGCTAGAGAAACTGACGTCCAGGACCCACACGCCTCAAAAGACTTTGGCGAGTCGACATCACGCGAGGACCCGAAAATCTTGCTTTTGCCACACGCTGGCCGAGTTTCCTCCATGTTTTTAGGGGTTTCATCGTAGTAGAGGGCTAGGAAACCGGAAAAAAAAGTTTTCCATCAGCCACGATCGAGCAGAGAAATTTGTAGCGCAAGACACACCTTCTACGACGACCGATGGGCCAAATCATTGCAGATGGACACTTTTCTTGTAGTGCTTCATTCTGATGGACTTATGGAATCATTAGATTTTGAATCTCTAGATTGATGCAAACCATGCCTTATGGGAAAAATGACCAAGATGTCATTCTCCAGTATGATGGAACGGGTTGCTGACCTATTGGGAATCATACATTCGGATGTATGTGGACCAATGAGCGTCTACACATGCAATGGTTATCATTACTTTGTCACCTTCGCTGATGATTTGAGTAGATACAGGTATATCTACTTAATGAAACACAAGTCTGAGACTTTTGAAAAGTTCAAAGAATATCGGGAGGGATCTGAAGCTCTTCCCAGCACCCTACCGAAGAGGGGAATTCACCCAGGAGGCCTTCTTCATCATCATGCAAGCCTCCGGTGTGATGCGTGAGTAGTTCATCTCTGGACTACGGGTCCATGTAGTAGCTAGATGGTTGGTTCTCCTCCTTTGTTCTTTCATGTCTAGATCTTGTGAGCTCCGTTCATGATCAAGATCATCTATTTGTAATTCTGCATGTTGTGTTTGCGGGGATCCGAAGGATATTGAGATGCTATTTCAGATTGATTATTGATTCTATCATGTCTTTGTTATTTGTGATCTTGCATGCTTTCTGTTGTTAGTAGCTATCTTGGCCAAGTAGATGCTAGCAACTCCAAGAGTTCGTATTTATGCTCGATAGTGGATTCATGCCTCCGTAACTGGGAAGTGACAGAAATCTCTAAGGTACTAGATGTGATGTTGCTACTAGGGAGAAAACAACAATCCTTTGTTCATAGAACAATCGTATTGTTTACATTACATGCAATTCGTAAAGCAATAATTTGTTGCTTGCAACTTAATACTGGAGGGGGTTCGGATGATAACCTGAAGGTGGATTATTAGTCATAGATGCAGTTGGGTGCCGGTCTATGTATAATGTTGTAATGCCCAATCAAGTTCCAAAGGAGTCAAGATGATTAGTATATGCATGTATTGCTTTCTCAATGTTTGTCAATTGCCCCACTGTAATTTGTTCGCCCAGCATGTTATCTATCTAAGGAGAGCCACCTCTAGTGAACTATGGATCCCGGTCCTTTTCTTTTACATACAAACTACAAATTGTTTACTGCTTTGTGTTTACTTTCTGCAAACTATTACTTCCTTCCATTTGATACGTTTAATCCTTTGTTTTCAGCAAAAACGGTGAGATTGACAACCTCATCACAAGTTGGGGACAGAGTTCTGTGGTTGTGTTGTGCAGGTCTCCACGTTGCTACTAGCATCGGTAGTGCGCCCTGCCAAGGCTCATCTAGCAACACCTTTGGGGTGTCTCCTTGCTCCTACTGGTTCGATAAACCTTGGTTTCATAACTGAGGGAAACTTACTTCTGTGCTCATTATACCTTCCTCTTGGGGTTCCCCAACGAGCTCATCAATCACGAGCCATCAAAGTATTTTTCTAGCGCCGTTGCCGGGGAGACAAGGACATCTTCACAAGGGGAGTCCCTCATAACCAATCTCTTTACTTTGTTATTTTTGTTTTGCTTAGTTTATTTTTGCTTTGTTTGCTTTCTTTATCAAAAACACACAAAAATGACTACTCTTGAAAACACTAAGTTGTGTGACTTCACTTGCACCAACAACAATGATTTTATGAGCACACCTATTGCTCCACCTATGCCTATAGCTAATTTCTTTGAGATAAAACCTGCTTTACTCAATCTTGTTATGAGAGAACAATTTTCTGGTATTGGTAATGAAGATGCTGCTGCCCATCTAAATAACTTTGTTGAACTTTGTGAGATGCAAAAGCATAGGGATATAGATGGTGATATTACTAAGCTGAAATTGTTTCCTTTCTCTTTAAGAGGAAAATCTAAAGAATGGTTGAATTCCTTAACTAGGAATAGTATTGATTCTTGGACTAAGTGCAAAGATGCTTTCATTGGAAAATACTATCCTCCTGCTAAGATTATATCTATGAGAAGTGAATTAATGAAGTTTAAACAATCTGATAATGAACATGTTGCTCAAGCTTGGGAAAGAATGAAATCTTTGGTAAAGAATTGTCCCACTCATGGACTGACTGCATGGATGATCATCCAAACTTTTTATGCAGGATTGAACTACTCTTCAAGGAACCTATTGGATTCTGCTGCTGGAGGTACCTTTATGACCATCACTTTGGGTGTTGCAACAAAGCTTCTGGATAATATGATGGTTAACTATTCTGAATGGCATAATGAGAGAGCTCCACAAGGTAAGAAGGTAAATTCTGTTGAGGAAACCTCCTCCTTGAGTGATAAGATTGATGTTATTATGTCTATGCTTGTTAATGGGAAAGCCCATATTGATCCAAATAATGTTCCTTTAGCTTCTTTGGTTGCTCAAGAAGAGCAAGTTGATGTGAACTTCATAAGGAATAATAATTTTGGCAACAATGCTTATGGTAATAACAATTATAGGCCCTACCCTCCTAATAATACTTATGGTTATAATGGTAAACCTGGATTACCTAGTGAAGGAAGAATTTTAGAAGTTGAAAGAGCCACTGAAAACTTCATGCAAATGCAATATGAGCAAAATAAACTATTTACTAAAACTATGGAGGAACAATCTACCATTTTGAAGAACATTAGCCATCAACTTGAGAGTCTAAATAGGGAAATTCCTAGTTTACAATTGAAACTCTCTAATGCTGAAAGGAATATATCATCTTTGTCTGAAGCTCAAATCTTTGTTGATTAATAAAATGGCTGCTAAACCTGAAACTAATGATAATCCCTTTGCAGCTACTAATGCTATACAAGTAAGAATTGATGAAAATGTTAGACTATTAGCTGAATTACATGCTAAGTGGGAAAGAGAAGATGAAATTGCTAGAAACATTAGTGTTTCCACTATCACCACCACTAGTGTTGAGGCTAGTAATAGTTCTAATACTTTAGATGATAATTTTGATTTTGATCTTGCTGTTTGTAATATCTCTGAAGTTATTAAGTTCCTACAAAAGCTTGCTAAAAGTCCTAATGCTAGTGCTATGAACATGGCCTTTACAAAACACATTACTAATGCTCTCATAAAGATTAAAGAAGAAAAGATGAAACATAAAGCTTCTATTCCTATAAAAAAATAAGATGGTTGGGAACCCATCATTAATATGAAAGTGAATGATTTTGATTTCAAAGCTTTATGCGATCTTGATAGTAGTGTTTCTATTATGCCTATAAGGATTTATGATATGCTTTATTTGCCTCCACTTGAAGATTCTTATTTGATTGTCCCACTTGATGATAATGCTAAAAAGAAACTCATGGGGAGTACTAATGATGTTATTATTATGGTTAACAATGCCTATGCCCCCGTTGATTTCTATGTTTTGGATGTTGAATGCAATGCTTCTTGTCCTATTACTTTGGGAAGACCTTTTCTTAGAACTGTTGGTGCCATTATTGATATGAAAGAAGGCACCATTAAATATCAACTCCCATTCAAGAAAGGTATAGAACACTTCCCTAAGAAGAGAGATATATTTATTTTGCCTCTCCTATGAAAACAAAATTTGGTTTTAATGCTTCTTCATTTGAGAAAACTTGATTATTTTTCTTGCTTCTTATGCCTAACTTAAAAGCGTTAAAGAAAAGTACTTATTGGGAGATAACCTAAAAGTTGTAGATGAGTCTTGGAAGTTATTACTTCAGTAATAACCGCTCCTTATCCTTTTTATTTGCTTTTTGTGCCAAGAGTAACCTCTAATGAGAGAGAAGTAATGATTGGGAAAGTTGCTATCCCGAAACAGATTTCTGTGCTTCACCGTAAAAATTCGTGTATAATTTCTATACGTCCTTTTGAGGCGTGAATTTTTTTGAATCTGCCCCAGGTTGTTATCTAACTTTCGTTAGTTCAACACTTTTTGATTTGAGGAACAGAAGGTCTTCGAAAAAATTCGTCTTTACCTGCTGGTCTGTTTTGACAGATATCTGCCATTTTCTGCATTTGCTTCTTGTTGGTTCCTTTTTGAGTTCTTTTGGGGAATTGAGCTTTTTGAGGGAAGTGCTTCAGTAGCTAGTGTTATAATGGAAGTTTATTTGGTGTTAGAACTGAACCTTAAGACTTATTATCTTGAGTGCACTAATGTTGCTAATAAAGATTGTGTGAAGTTTTGTATGAAGGAAAAATTTCAGGTGTATGGAAGAAATGAGTAATGGGATCAAAGATGGACTAAAGCTCAAGCTTGGGGATGCCACGCGTGTCACCCCAAGAAATATCCAAGAAGTACAAGCGTCAAAGCTTGGGGATGCCCAAGGCATCCTCTCTTCATCAATAAAAATCCCAGATTTCTTCCAAACGCTTCATTTTTATTGTTTCATGCACAGTTGTGTTGTTCTTGGAGCGTCTTATTTTTCGTTTTTGTTTTGGTTTTTCGTTTGCTTTGTTTTCTTAGTTTTCTGAATAAATTGGTTGGACCCCCTCTTTCATACATTGGTTTTCAAATAGTTTGGTTTGGTTTGAAAAAGAGTAGGAAAGTTCATGCTTATGTGGTAAAAAGAGCTTGTTTTTGACTGTGGCCTATGCTTTGTCATGCCATGCTTGGTATTGTTTTGGCTTTATGCTTAGTATTATTTGCTGTAGCATGACTTGTTATAAACAATCGAGATTGCTTAATGTGCCTTGGATGAATCATGCATTGTTTTAGCATATTAAAGCACAGTATAGTGGTATTCTCCTTTGAATGCTTTATTTGGGTTGACTTGGCGCATGATCATACCATGTTATGACTATCCAAAGTCACCATAGACTTTATGATCCTTTAGTTTTCAACTTGTAGTATCACTTTATGCTTTGATCAATGATGTTTTGTCGCTCTACATGATTATGGCCATTATTGCTCTCTTAATTTGTCGCTCCCAGTCTTTTGCTAGCCTCCACAACCAAGTATGAGTTCCACTCATGCATCCAAATCCCTAAACCAAGTTATTCCAAAGAGTCCACCATACCTACCTACTAGCTTATGATATTCCAAGTATATTCATGCTTTTGTTTACCTTCTAAATTAAACTTGTTATGAGAAAACTAGTGATTAAAGCTCTCACGAACTTGATGGCACACTTTACTTTTCTTGCCCTTAATAAACTTGAACCATTGTGTCGTCTATGTTGTATATGCTTGCACTTATTTGTTGGGAATTAGCAGAACCATGATGTCATGGGGAACGCTTTCAACATTGCACTTGGTACTTTGTACCTAGTTGATATCATGCTCTTTTGTATATGGATGTCGTCGGTGTGAAATGAAAGGGGAGCTTGTAAGTCCATGGAGTTATGTATATGTGTTAGAGAAACGCCTGGGCCGCTGGTCTAATCCATGCTGACATGGTGAAAACCTGCAGCGTAAACATAATGAGTTGTCTATGAAGCATTCTTCTTATAAAAAAGGGTTCTATATTGAGCAAAAAAAAGAGAAAAAGAAAAAGAAAAAAAATGATATTATGAAAAGAGGAAAGAGAGAAAAAAGCACCATATTCCCATGGTAAATAAGAAGATTGCTGAGTTGCTCGGTGTTTGCTTGCCTTGTCATTTTGATATGGGGATTCTTTCGTATCATCGGGCAAGGGGTACCTCGTTGGCGGTTCTCTATGATACACATGTACTTACGATGACAAGAACTTACCGGTGACTAAACTTGAGTAGCATGAGGAGCGGCCCTCGTATTCAAGGGACATGAGATTTCTAACTTATACTTTGTCAAGCATGTACACCATAGTTGGTTCACTTTAACCTTTATCACTTCAAGATGCTTATGATTGGGGCAATGAGAGCTAAAAGCTAAAACTACCATAATTTTTGGAAGCTCTTTATGAAACTTGTATCTCTGCTTCCTTCTATGAAGGCCTTTCTTCCACCATTATATTGAGTCTCCACCTTCTATCTTTATGCACTTACTTTGAGAGCATAGTGGCCATTCTTAGTTCTATGTGCATTGTCCCAAGACTAGTTGATTGATGCATAACTTGATATTGCTTGTTTTAAACTATTTGTATCTAGTCACTCATATGAACTTTGAATGTGTCGTATGCATTTATATTTGCTACTCTATGAGGGACAAGCTGAATGCTATTATGCTATGTTTTCTTTATGTGAAACAAACAAACGTCTTGCAAAGCATTGTTATTCATGAATCTTTTGTTTGTGCCTTTTCATGTTGCATCATAGTTTCTTTATATTATTGCTAGAACTTTGTCTTTCATGTTATGATTGAAGTACTATGATCCCATCTTGGAATGTTTTACAAATACTTTGATCAAGTCTTTGATGGTGCATGTCACCTCAAAAATTATTCTTTCTTTTTATCACTTACCTACTCGAGGACGAGCAGGAGTTAAGCTTGGGGATGTTGATACATTGCAAATGTATCTATAATTTTTGATATTCCATGCTTGGTTTTATCTACTTTCTTGTGTTTTGTCCACACTTTGGAGTACTTTTCATATGATTTCTTGGACTAACCTATTAACAAGAGCCACAGTGCCAGCTGCCTGTTTTCTGCTGTTTTTGGTTCCAGGAAAGTCAGAAAATGAATATTCTCGGAATTGGACGGGACAAAAGCCAAAGTGCCTATTTTTTCGGAAGACGTCTGAAGCCAGAATACGAGACGGAGAAGGGCTGGGGGCCGGCCACACCACATGGCCGCGCGACCAGGCCTGGCCTACGCCAGGGGGTGGTCTAGCCGACGCCAGCACCCCCTCGGCCTCTCCTTCCGCCTACATATTGCCCTCGGGACCAAAACCCTAAGTCCCCGATCAAAAATCTACGAAAAAGTCTGTAGCCGCCGTCATCTCCATCCCTAGATCGGGAGGGATCTGAAGCTCTTCCCAGCACCCTGCCGAAGAGGGGAATTCACCCAGGAGGCCTTCTTCATCATCATGCAAGCCTCCGGTGTGATGCGTGAGTAGTTCATCTCTGGACTACGGGTCCATGTAGTAGCTAGATGGTTGGTTCTCCTCCTTTGCGCTTTCATGTCTAGATCTTGTGAGCTCCGTTCATGATCAAGATCATCTATTTGTAATTCTGCATGTTGTGTTTGCAGGTGGATGATAACCTGAAGGTGGATTATTAGTCATAGATGCAGTTGGATGGCGGTCTATGTATAATGTTGTAATGCCCAATCAAGTTCCAAAGGAGTCAAGATGATTAGTATATGCATGTATTGCTTTCTCCATGTTTGTCAATTGCCCCGCTGTAATTTGTTCACCCAGCATGTTATCTATCTTAAGGACAGCCACCTCTAGTGAACTATGGATCCCAGTCCTTTCTTTTACATACAAACTACAAACTATTTACTGCTTTGTGTTTACTTTCTGCAAACTATTACTTCCTTCCATTCGATACGTTTAATCCTTTGTTTTCAGCAAAACCAGTGAGATTGACAACCTCATCGCAAGTTGGGGACAGAATTTTGTGGTTGTGTTGTGCAGGTCTCCACGTTGCTACTAGCACCGGTAGTGCGCCCTGCCAAGGCTGAGCTAGCAACACCTTTGGGGTGTTTCCTTGCTCCTACTGGTTCGATAAACCTTGGTTTCATAACCGAGGGAAACTTACTTTTTTGCTCATCATACCTTCCTCTTGGGGTTCCCCAACGAGCTCATCAATCACGAGCCATCATAAGGACATGGGTGAAGTTGCATATATACTAGGCATTAATATATAGAGAGAGATATGAAAGCGCCTACTATCACTTGGTCAAATCACTTACCTGGAGAAGATTCTGAAATGGTTTAGGATGGAAGAGTATGACTCAATGCCCAGAGACGAAACATGATAAGGAAATAATGAGAGGCATTCCTTATGCCTCGACCATTGGCTCCATCATGTATGCCATGCTGAGCACTAGGCCGGATGTGGCCTTGACTCTTAGCTTGACGAGCCGTTTCCAAAGTAACTCAAGGTCGGTTCATTGGACTATAGTGAAGAATATCCTCAAGTACTTGAGAAGAACTAAGGATATGCTTCTTGTCTTTGGAGGACATGAAGAATAACTTGTCCTAACTAGTTATGTAGATGCAAGCTTTTGCACGGATCCAGATGACTCAAAGTCTCAAACAGGGTACATGTTCTTAGTTAATGGTGGCGGAGTGAGACGGAGGAGCGGGAAGCAATCCTCAGTGGCTCAATCTACAATGGAGTTGGAGTACATGGTTGCTTCTGAAGCGGCAAATGAAGTTGTTTGGATGAGGAAGTTCATCACTGGACTCAGAGGGTTCCCAAGCACGCAATACCATGTGTGCATCTACTACGATAACATGGGGGCCATTGCGAATGTGAATGATCCAAGGTTCCACTCCACGGTCAAGCATATTCTCTGATGTTACCATGTAATATGAGATTACGTAGATAAGGGTAACTTAAGAGTTTACAAAGTACATACATATGTGAATGTAGTTGATCAATTCACAAGGCCTCTACCATAAGCAAATCATGATCAACACCAGTAAGCTATTGGTGTTAGATTGCCTAATGTAAACTAGTGTAATTGTACTCTAGTGCAAGTGGGAGACTGAAGAAGATATATCCTAGAGGACAAATAATAAAGTTGTTTATTGTTATATATCTCTAATGTTCATAATAGTTTTGTATCATGCTATAATTATATTAAGCAGAAACATTAATACATGTGTGGTATATAAACAACTAGGTCCCTAGTATCCTCTAGTACTAGTTCGTTGGGCAGCTGATGATCGAAGTTTCTCGATCATGTACTGACACAAACATCAACTGACAACGAGGTCACTTCATTAATGAATGAAGTGATAGACACACCCGACCATAGAATTGCAATGTGATCTAGACAAAAAGTTCAGGCATTGCAATATCTAGCAAAGCATAGTGATTCAGTCCTTTGACCGTGAGACCATATTAATCAATATCTCCTACGGATGCTTTGATCACATCAACCGGCAGGTCCGCAACTGGGTGGCCATAAAGGTGTGTATTGGGTACTCTAGGAGAATAGGTTGAGGCATGTGTGTCAAGACTGGAATTTGCCTATCCTAGTGACAGATAGATACCCTAGGTCCACTTAGTGAGATTACATCAAATGAGCTTGCAAGTTGTCTGACTAGGTCACAAGGATGTAATATCACGGGAACGAGGAAACGTGTTTGTCGGTTACAAGATCTAACTAGGTATAGCGATACCGGTGATCGGGTCTTGGACAAACCAGGTATCGTAGTGCAAAGGGATTGAGCCTCCACATCTAAAAGGTTCAAGCGATCAATCAGATTCGTGGAATGTGAAGGGACCATCATGTGTTTCCAAATACCGTTGTTGGCCATTGATCTCAGAGCAGTCTCGGTCATGTGTGATCATTCCCAAATCATAAGGGTGTCACGCTTAAGGGTAGAGACGCTGCAAGAAGTTCTGCAAACGTAAGAGAAATAGGAAGAAAGAACTAGAAATGTTTCGGAGAGATACCGAAGTGTTCGTAGAACATTCAAAAAGAGTTTTGAATATAGGGAATTAAATAAGTTGTATTTAATATTTAATTAATGGAATTAATTACTAAATATAATTATTTAATAAAAGAAAAAGGGCAAAACCCTACATGGGCCCTCCTAGAGAGGAGAGTGTCCAAGAGGGAAAGCAGTCAGGCCCAAGTGGGCCAAGGTGCCTAGGTGCGGGGATCTCACCCCTAAAAGGGTAATTTACCCTCTACCGTTTTTGGTTAACAATGACACCGTAGTTAGAGCGGACTAGTGCTACATACTAGTGCCTTAAACAGGTTTTAATCCACTGGTGTGTCAGAAGATCGTCGGAGACCCCCCCCCCCCAATTTTGATAACAAAGATATGTGCCGGAATTTTGCTTTTTATATGTAACTTGAGTCTTTAGGAACTCCGCACTATTAAGAGGGGTTATCTCGATGAGCTTGTTGGGGATGAATTCCTAATCCATATACACATCCAATACACCCACTTGTTCCATCACCAAAGAGAGAGGAGAGGGAATCTGCTTTTCATGGCATTTATGCAAAGTTCTGTGTACACAATCGGCTCCCATACCGAGTGGTTTGGTACCAGTGTCAGAAAACCGAACCCAAACCGGGATTTTCGGTTTGTTATACCGAGTCTACCCGGGATTGTGCACAGTGACCTAACACGGTTTGGATTCCGGTATTCCGGCCTAGAAACCGGGCGGTCCGGTGTGAGGGCCGGTCCAACCGAACTTAAAACCGGACTTCACAGAAATACTCTAAATGGCTAGATTTCTCCCTTTGGTATAAATACCACTTCTTCCACCTTGATCAGGTTAGGCATTCAGTTCATATTTCATCCTTGAAGCTATCTCTCTCCCCATTGTTGAAACACAATTCCTTGAGGATCTCCCATTCTACCTAACCAATTCCAAATCCCTTTGGTAGAAAGCAAGAGGAGGTCCTGATCTACGTTTCACCAAGCCAAAGTTCATTCCCCCTTGATTTCATCGAGTTAGCTTGTTACTCTTGGGTTTGTGGGAAACCCTAGGAGGCTAGGGTCTCCCGGAGGCATTCGACTTGTGATTTGCTCCGTGGAAAGTTTGTGACGGTTTGGAGACTACCTTAAAGTCTACCACGAGTAAGTGAGCTATTCCTTTGTGGGATAGGCTCAGAGAAGAAGGTGAGCCTTTGTGGCATTGGGGAATCCTTCGTGGAACCTCACACGTCTCTAATATGACGTAGCCCCCTTCCCAAAGGTGGTGAACACGGGAATACATTTTCGTCTCTGTGTGCTTCGGTTATTCCTTAACCAATCTCTTACTTGTGTTGTTTACTTTGTGATAGCCTTCGTGCTTGAAGTATCTTGTATCATCATCTAGGTTGCCTCACCTAGTTTGCATTTAGGCACACTTATATTCCATAGAGCCTAAAACTTGCAAGAGATTATAAAGAATTTTGTAGAAACCTATTCACCCCCCTCTAGGTAAACCATCTTACACTTTTGATTGGTATCAGATCCTAGTGCTCTTCTAAGGGCTTTACCTCCTAAGAGAAAAGATGGTTTTCTCTGATGATGATGAGGGAAGACTTATTCCATCAAGGATCTCCATGAAATCTTTGCCAAACAGTCTCTTGAAAAGGCTAAGGAGGATTCCGATCTCCTTGCTCAAATAAGTTTCCTTAAGGGATGTTTTACGGGGATGGGCGAGGGGGTCATGCTTGCCGGACCTTCAGTAGTACCTCAAGGGAGGCTCATGGACACCGATAAGGAGGCCATGAACGAGGCCTCTAGTGAGTGTGACCTGACGAAAGCCTCTATGCCTCATAATCCATTTCTATACATATATCTTAAACAAAAGAACATCATGCCTCATATTAATGGTTTGTGTCCCGTACCTCACTATGATGAAACTCACTTCTCTCATTGGAAAGTTTCTATGGAATCTCATCTTTGCAGCTGCAGTGCGGAGCTTTGGGAGATTGTGTGCAAGGGCTTCTATCCACAAGATCCCAACAATCTCACTCCGGGAGAATACTATGACCGTCAACTAAATGCAACGGCTTGTGACAAGATAAGGAGTGACATTCACCGCACTCTGTATGATCAAGTTAGCAACATCCCCACCACAAAGGAGATTTGGGAGAGGATTATCATTCTACAAGAGGGAACATCCCTTATCCAAAAGTCCAAGTAAGAAGCTACCAAGTCGGAGATGAACATGTTCATGAACCACGATAGTGAGCCCATCACAGAAGCATACAAGAGACTTATTGCCCTCAGTGTGAAGATTGATGTGAAGGAGTTATGCCCTAGAGGCAAATAATAAAGCGTATTATTTGATACATCTCCTATATGTTCATAATACGTCATACTGTGCTATAACTGTGTTAATACGAAACGTTAATACACGTGTGGTATGTAAAGAAAAAACCGTGTCTCTAGTTACCTCTAGCAAACTAGTTCATTGGTCATGAGGATGGTCTGAGTTTCAAGATCATGGGCATTTATGCCAATTGACAATGGGGTCATGTTATTAGTTGAATAACATGATAAACAAACATTCGACCGTTATATCTTGAATGAGATCTAGTTACCAAGTTCACCATTGATGATAAAACACACAGAACCTCGCAACCTGATCCTTTGACTATGAGGTAATGCAAATCACCATTCCGGAAGAAGCTTAGATGGTTATGAAGAATCATCTCGTAACAGGGTGATCAAAAAAGTGCCACTCAGGTTTTCTGAAGGGATGCGTAGAGGAGTACATATCAAGACCAGGATTTGTCTAGTCAATGTAACGGACAGATACATGTGGCCATCTCGGTGACGTTGCATTAATGAAGCTTGCAAGCATGTGACTTGGTCACGGAATGCAACGACACAAGAACAAGTAAACAAGTTCATTGGTAACGAGACCAAACTAAGGTATGGTGATACCGAATATCAAGTCTTGAATGAATTAGGTATCATATGACAAAGGGAACGGAGAACGACTATCTCACGGTTCGAGCGATTATATTCGTGAAACGCACGGGGGTCACATGGCCATACAGGTCCCTTTGTTGATCATTGATGTGAGAGCAGTCTCGATCATGTCCGGAGTGTTTCCGAACCGAAGGATGTCACGCTTAAGGGTAGGTACGCTTAGGGTAGATGAGGTATCGTAGGAGAAATAGAGAAAGAGAAACCGGAATAGTTCCGGGTAACATCCGATGGAGATCGGAAGGGGTCCGGAAGATGTTCCGAAGTGAAGGAATAATATAATATGTGTATTTGAATGTTAATTGGAGAATTAATATTAAATATATATTTTATTTTATTATTAAAGGCATCTTAATGCTAATGGGCCTCACCCAAAGGAAGGCCCAATAGGGCATGGCGCCTAGGGAGTGGGGGCTAGCCGGCCTAGGCTTGGTGGGCCGCCCCAATGGGGCCCACCTAGGACCGGTGGCTGCCCCTAGGTAGCCGGCGGGTGTGGGGTTTAGTCCCACACCGCCCCCCGGGTGGTGCCTCCCAAAGATATATAGGGGTCTCCCCTCCCCCTTTGGAATCACCCCCATTCCCTCTCATTCTCTATCTCATCCATTGAGGACTTCTCCATAATATTGAGGAGGACCTCGTGGGTGAGTTTTCCACCTTCACACCACCGTCGTGTGATCTGCGACCCGGCATCTACTTCTTCCGCTGCTCGGCTGGATCGGAATCCGGTTGACGTCTCCTACACCGGACGTGTGACGAACTTCAGAGGCACCACACTTGGGGTGCTGCTCGTCTTCATCAATATACGCCTTCCTACGTAAGGCGTGCCTCGGTCTTCAAAGGTATGAATACTGTATCCCTTCTCCGTTACTTATGTCTACATAGTATAGATCCTGGTATTAGTGTTCGAGTAGATAGAAATATTTTGTTTTCTGCTACGGAAGCCAATAGTGGTATTAGAGCCAGGTTTATGGGTAGACATGTCGTATGGATAGAACACCTAGCAATATGTGGGCATTCATTCTCTAGTTGCTAACCTCTTTAATGTTACTGTTCATATCACGACACTGTTTGATGAAGCGGCCCCCAATCGACCTCACGTGGTGATTCACGAGACTGGTCCACAAACCAAAGTGCCTTAGGGGGGTGTCTGTCTCTCTGCAGTACTTGATATGGCACCGACATTGGAGGGTCCTGAAAAGGGAAGAAGAATGGCAATCATTGAATCCATGTTGTGGCTTCACATTCGTAGGTGGGAAAGGGTTCTACTACGAAAGCCCTAAAGCCACGTAAAACTTGCAATAGATAATATAGAAGCGTCTATCTTTATTATTGCATAGGGGCAAGTATTATAACATGGAAATAACAAAGTTTATGAAACTTTCATTGAAGCTATTGATGATGATCATAATGCTGCATCCATGTCATAACACTTTACTTTCGAAGTATTACTTAATGTGTTGGTAGATTTATATTTGACGGTAGCATAATAAGTTAATCCCTCACAGTATTCCAGTAATCGTATTCCCCTTGTGTATGCACCACCAAGAAAGTTCTTCGGTATGAGGCGCCCTATAGTGAGTAGGCATCAGACATATCTACTTTTGCATACAATGGTTGTAAGCCATGTTGCACTGCGAATACACACAAGTTAGGACTAGCGAGCCTAGCATGTTAGAGAAACATGGCCTCGGAATACAGGAGAGAGAAAGGTCGAGCATGAATCACATAGTTGATGTGATCGACATTAGAGAATGTCCACCCATGATGATGCACTGATGGCCGTGACGATCGGGGGAGATGCAGGGGATTGGGATCATGTGATCACTAAACGAGTAGAGGGATGTTCGTTTAAGTGGGAGTTCTTTTAGTTAAAACTTGAACTCATTATTATGAACATAGTCTAAACACTTTGCAAATCCTTTGTAGATGTCTCACCCACCCACCTTCAACCTTAGCACTTTCCTCGAGAAGGACAAGCTGAAAACTGATTGAACCAACTTCACCGCATGGTTCTACAATCTTAGGATCCTCCTAGTCCCCTACAAGTTGACTTATGTCATCGAGGCTGAGCTTCCGGCTAAGCCTGCAGATTCCGCCTCCGAGGACGAAAAGAATGTCTGGCAGTCCAAGGCAGACGATTTCTCCCTCATCCAGAGTGGAATGCTCTATGCCATGGAGCCGGAGCTTCAAAAGCGTTTTGAGAAGATGAATGCTTATGAGATAATTGAGGATCTCAAGGCCGTCTTTGCTCCACAGGCTCGTGTAGAGAGGTATGATGCTTCCGAGCTCTTCTTCTCTGCTAAAATGGAAGAGCACGGCAGTATTAGTGAGCACGTGGTCAAAATGTTTGTCTACGTTAAGCGTTTGAACACCCTGGATTGCAAAATCCCGGAGGAGCTCGCAATTGATAAGGTGTTGCACTCGCTGCCCCTTAGCTACAAGAGCTTTGTGATGAACTACAACATGCAAGGGATGACTAAGACCCTTGCTGAGGTGTTCGCCATGCTCAAAACTGCTGAGGTTGAAATCAAGAAGGAGAACACGGTGTTGATGGTAAACAAGACCACCAACTTCAAGAAGATAGGGCAAAAGGGGAAAGGCAAGGGTAAGAAGTCTAAGAGGGATGGCAAGATTGTTGCCAGCACCTCAAAGATGGCCAAGCCTGGCCCTAAGCCCGGCACGACGTGCTACTACTGCAAAGGGGATGGGCACTGGAAACGCAACTGCACCAAGTACCTTGAAGACAAGCGAGCCGGCAAGATAGCCGCCTAGGACAAAGGTATATATGATATACATGTTATTGATGTATTCCTTACAAGCGCCATGAGTAACACCTGGGTATTTGATACCGGATCCGTTTCTCACATTTGTAACTCTCAGCAGGATCTATAGAGTAGAAGGCGCTTGAGGAAGGACGAGGTGACGATGCGCGTCGGCAATGGTTCGAGAGTCGAAGGGATGGCCGTCGGCACCCTGCATCTTCGTCTACCGTCAGGATTAATATTGGTTTTGAATAAATCCTACTATGTACCCACATTGAGTATGAATATTGTGAGTGGGTCTTGCTTGTTGCAAGCTCGTTATTCGTTTAAATCAGGAACAAATGGTTGTTCAGTTTATATGAATGATATTTTCTATGTTCATGCTCCTGTGTGTGATGGTTTATTCTTACTTAATCTTGATTGTAATACACACATCCACAGTGTTGATGCTAAACGTTGTAAGCATAGTGATGATAATTCCATGTTCATGTGGCATTGCCGTCTTGGTCACATTGGCGTAAAGCGCATGAAGAAGCTTCATTCAGAAGGGCTTCTTGGATCATTGGATTTCGAATCCCTTGATACATGTGAGCCGTGCCTCATGGGCAAGATGACTAGGACACCATTCTTCGGGATAGTGGAGAGAGCTGTAGACCTACTGGGAATCATACATACAAATGTACGTGGACCAATGAGTGTCTCAACACGCAATGGTTATCATTACTTTGTTACCTTTACTGATGACTTAAGCAGATATGGATATATCTACTTAATGAAGCACAAGTCTGAAACCTTTGAAAATTTCAAGGAATTTCAAAAAGAAGTAGAGAATCAACTTAACAAGAAAATCAAGCACCTTCGATCGGATCGAGGAGGTGAGTATTTGAGTTATGAGTTTAACATGCACTTGAAGGACTGTGGGATTATCCCACAGCTTACGCCAGCCGGAACACCACAGCATAATGGTGTGTCGGAACATCGTAACCGAACCCTATTAGATAGTGTGCGGTCCATGATGTCTTTAACTAACTTGTCTGTGTCTTTCTGGGGATATGCGTTAGAAACCGCCGCTTTTATTTTAAACCGATCACCATCCAAATCCGTGGAGACAACCCCATATGAGATATGGCATGGCAAGAAGCCATTGTTGTCATTTCTTAAAGTTTGGGGTTCTGAGGCTTATGTTGAGAAACTACAGCCTGACAAACTCGAACCCAAATTAGAAAAATGTATCTTTGTGGGATACCCAAGGGAAACCGTTGGGTATACTTTCTACAACCAAACCGAAGGCAAAACGTTTGTCGCAAAAACCGGCACCTTTCTCGAGAAAGAATTTCTTGCAAAAGGAGTGAGTGGAAGGAAAATTGAGTTAGATGAAATTGTTGACCCTTCTCTCCAAATTCCGAGTAGTACAACGGAAGCTGTTCCGAAACTGCTCTCCAACATGGAGGAAGAGCCCATTGATGATGATCAAAACAACGACGTCGAGACTCCTGAGGTTCGCAGGTCTACAAGATTTCGTGCCACTCCTGATTGGTACAGTAGCCTTGTAATGTCTGTCATCCTGGATGAACAAGAAGAACCTGCAAACTACAAAGAGGCTATGGATAGTGCTGACTCCGAGAAATGGCTGGAAGCCATGAAATCCGAAATAGGATCCATGCATGAGAACCAAGTTTGGACCTTGGTAGATCTTCCAGAAGGCCGCAAGGCCGTGGAAAATAAATGGATCTTTAAGAAAAAGACAGATGCGAATGGCAATGTGACCGTTCACAAAGCACGACTTGTCGCAAAGGGTTTTCGAAAAATTCAAGAAGTTGACTACGATGAGACATATTCTCCTGTAGTGATGCTTAAGGCTGTCCGGATTTTAATAGCAATTGCTGCACATTTCGACTATGAAATTTGGCAGATGGATGTCAAGACCGCATTCCTCAATGGTCACATTGATGAAGAGTTGTATATGATGCAACCGGAAGGTTTTGTTGATCCTAAGGATGCTATAAAGGTATGCAAGCTTCAACGGTCCATATATGGATTGAAGCAAGCATCTCGGAGCTGGAACCAACGTTTTGATCAAGTGATCAAGAGTTTTGGATTTGTCCAAAATCAACAAGAGTTCTGTGTTTACAAGAAAGCGAGTGGGAGATCAGTTGTTTTCTTAGTAGTATATGTGGATGACATATTACTCATGGGAAATGATGTGGATCTTATGAAAAGCGTGAAAGCATATTTGAGCAACCAATTTTCCATGAAGGATCTAGGTGAAGCTGCATACATATTGGGAATCAAGATCTATAGAGATAGATCAAGGAACCTAATTGCATTAAGTTAGAGTACTTACATCGATAAGATTTTGAAAAGGTTCAAAATGGAAAACACCAAAAGGGATTTTACACCCATGATGAAGAATTGCAAAATGAGTATGACTCAATGTCCTGTAACGGATGATGATAGAGAAAAGATGTCTTACATCCCCTATGCCTTATCCATAGGATCTATCATGTATGCAATGTTAAGTACACGACCTGATGTGGCATTGGCTCTAAGTTTGACGAGCCGATACTAAAGTAATCTAGGATGGGATCACTGGACAGCTGTAAAGAATATCCTAAAGTATCTGATAAGAACAGAGGATATGTTCTAATCTATGGAGGAAATGATGAAGCTCTAAATGTAACGGGTTATGTGGATGCAAGCTGGAACTCAGATCATGATGACTCGAAGTCTTAAACAGGATTTGTGTTCCTAGTGAATGGTGGGGCGATAAGCTAGAAGAGTAAGAAGCAGTCGGTGGTGGCACAATCTTCAATGGAGTCTGAATACATTGTTGCAGCCGATGCAGCAAATGAAGTTGTTTGGCTAAGGAATTTCGTCATCAAACTGGGAGTTTTTCCCAATGCACAAGACCCCGTGACAATCTATTGTGATAACACGGGAGCTATTGCAAACACAAGGGAACCAAGAACTCATTCCACATCCAAACACATCAAGCTTAGATTTCACGTCATCCGACAGAATGTTGACGAAGGTGAAGTCAAGATTTGCAAAGTAGATACAGAACTGAATATGGAAGATCCTTTGACTAAAGCTCTCCATCAAGAAAAGCACGAACAACACCGAGATTCCATTGGTGTTAGGTTCATGCCTATTGTAAACTAGTTTTGTTTATACTCTAGTGCAAGTGGGAGACTGAAGGAGTTATGCCCTAGAGGCAAATAATAAAGTGTATTATTTGATATATCTCCTATATGTTCATAATACGTTTCATAATGTGCTATAACTGTGTTAATATGAAACGTTAATACACGTGTGGTATATAAACAAACCGTGTCTCTAGTTACCTCAAGCAAACTAGTTCATTGGTCATGAGGATGGTCTGAGTTTCAAGATCATGGGCATTTATGCCAATTGACAATGGGGTCATGTTATTAGTTGAATAACATGATAAACAAACATTCGACCGTTATATCTTGAATGAGATCTAGTTACAAAGTTCACCATTGATGATAAAACACAGAGAACCTTGCAACCTAATCCTTGGACTATGAGGTAATGCAAATCACCATTCCAGAAGACGCTTAGATGGTTATCAAGAATCATCTTGTAACAGGGTGATCAAAAAGGTGCCACTCAGGTTTTCGGAAGGGATGCATAGAGGAGTACATATCAAGACCAGAATTTGTCTAGTCCATGTAACGGACAGATACATGTGTCCATCTCGGTGACGTTGCATTAATGAAGCTTGCAAGCATGTGACTTGGCCACGGAATGCAACGACACAAGAACGACTAAAACAAGTTCATTGGTAACGAGACCGAACTAAGGTATGGTGATACCGAAGATCAAGTCCCGAATGAATTAGGTATCATACGACAAAGGGAACGGGGAATGACTATCTCACGATTCGAGCGATTATATTCGTGAAACGCACAGGGGTCACATGGCCATCCAGGTCCCTCTGTTGATCATTGATGTGAGAGCAGTCTCGATCATGTCCGGAGTGTTTCCGAACCGAAGGATGTCACGCTTAAGGGTAGGGAAGCTTAGGGTAGATGAGGTATCGTAGGAGAAATAGAGAAAGAGAAACCGGAATAGTTCTGGGTAACATCCGATGGAGATCGGAAGGGGTCTGGAAGATATTCCGGAGTGAAGGAATAATATAATATGTGTATTTGAATGTTAATTGGAGAATTAATATTAAATATATATTTTATTTTATTATTAAAGGCATCTTAATGCTAATGGGCCTCACCCGAAGGAAGGCCCAATAAGGCATGGCGCATAGGGAGTGGGGGCTAGCCGGCCTAGGCTTGGTGGGCCGCCCCAATGGGGCCCACCTAGGGCCGGCGGCTTCCCCTAGGTGGCCGGCGGGTGTGGGGTTTTGTCCCACACCGCCTGGCCCCTGGGTGGTGCGCCCCCCCTCCCAGTATATATAGGGGTCTCCCCTCCCCCTTTGGAATCACCCCCATTCCCTCTCATTCTCTCTCTCTCTCATCCATTAAGGACTTCTCCGTAATATTGGGGAGGATCTTGTGGGTGAGTTCTCCACCTTCACACCACCGTCATGTGATCTGCGATCCGGCATCTACTTCTTCCGCTACTCGGCTGGATCGGAGTCCGGTTGACGTCTCCTACACTGGACGTGTGACGAACTTCGAAGGAACCACAGTTGGGGTGTTATTCGTATTCATCAATATATGCCTTCCTGCGTAAGGCGTGCCTCGGTCTTCAAAGGTATGAATATTGTATCCCTTCTCCGTTACTTATGTCTACATAGTATAGATCCTGGTATTAGTGTTCGAGTAGATAGAAATTTTTTGTTTTCTGCTATGGAACCCAACATGATGGTCTTGGCTGTGACAAGTATGATGATGGGTTCAACTTGAATGATGAGATCATCAAGTCCAAGATTGTCTCCATGATCGCAGCCATCGACAAGAAGCTTTCCTTGAATTTGCAACTCCTAGATTCAGTTGGCCACTTCTCTCCTGATGATCTAGTATCATATCTTGTTGCCACGGATAACTTGGCGGATGAAGGACAAAATATTAAGATCAACCGTGCCATTGAGTCTTCTCACTCCCTAGCATTGAAGGACAAGTATGTGTAAGAAAGTGTTGAAAGTGAAGAAGAGAGTGATAGTGATGGTGTGGACGACATGCTATCTCAACTTCCTCTCTTCGCCAAGAACTTGAAGTTCCGAAGAAGAAGAAGCTCAACTGGGCCAAGTGAGAAGAAGAGTACTTGCTACAATTGTGATGAGTCAGATCACTTTGCCGACAAGTGCCCATATGAGAAGGTACTTGACAAGCCCAAGTATGAAGAGGGAACCAAGCCAAGATTGAAGCCAAAACCCATCAACGAGAGATACAAGAGGAACAAGAAGCATGATGGCAAAGGCTTCCTTAGGCCAAGAATACTTATCCGGTGCGGAGAGTCAAGATGAGGAGAAGTTTGTGGGAGTGGACGGTTTGGCTTTCGCCAAACTCAGGTCACTTTTCACGTATGACTACACCAAGGACTATGTCGATGACTCCATCACTCCCAAGGTCGTCGATACTTGCCTTATGGCACGAAGCTCCAAGGTCTCATGTGATGTGGAGAGTGAGGACGAGGCGGAGGTGTGTGGTGAGCCTAGTTTGGTTTACACCGAAACTGGGTCACTACTCACCTACGACTACACCAAGGACTACATCGATGATTCTCTTGCTCCCAAGGTCGTCGGCTCTTGCCTCATGGCAAGGAGCACCAAGGTAATCTCTTCTCCTCCATCCCTCTCTAGCATCTTGGATGATCATGTTAGTACCAATGATAGTGACAATGATGAATTTGATGAAAACTATATACAAGAAATGTATAAAATCATGAAGTCCCTTCCTAGCAATGCTCGTGCTAGATTCAAGCAATTAAGGAACCTTGTCAATTCATATGACAAGACCATTTATAGCTTGGAATCTCATATTAATGATGAGAAACAGAGATTCGATCTCCTTGAGCAAGAGTGATGACCCACAAGTATAGGGGGTGTATCGCAGTATTTTCGAGGGAAGTTAAACCCAATTTATTGATTCGACACAAGGGGAGCCAAAGAATATTTATAAGCCTTAACAACTGAGTTGTCAATTCAGCTGCACCTGGAAACAATCTTGCTCACAGCAGTTTATCAATAGCAACAGTTTTGTAGTAGCAATAGTAAAGTATTAGCAGTAGTAAAAGTAAAGACAGTAGTAACAATTGCAGTAAATAGTAGGATTAAAGCGCGGTAGGCATAGGGATGGATGGACGAGCGTTGCATGGAAAAGACAATTCACATGGCAATCAAGACATAGGGCATTTGCAGATAAATAATATAAAGCATCCAAGTACTAAATAATCATAGGCATGTGTTCCATATATAGTCATACGTGCTTGCAATGAGAACTTGCACAACATCTTTTGTCCTGCCAAATTGCTTGCAATGAGGCCTCAAGGGAACTACCGGCAATTAAGGTGCTCCTTTTAATAGAGCACCGGAGCAAAGCATTAACACTCCATGAACACATGTGATCCTCATATCAAAGCCATTCCCTCCGGTTATCCCGATTGTTGTCACTTCGGGGCCTTTGGTTCCGGACAACAATATGTGTATACAACTTGCAGGTAAGACCATAAACAATTCTATCATAATGAACCAATAACATGTTTAGATCTGAAATCATGGCACTCGGGCCCTAGTGACAAGCATTAAGCATAACAAGTTGCAAAAGAGTCAAAAAGCATTAATAATAAATACTAGGCACCATGCCCTAACAATTTGATGCCATTACATGAACGATCTCATCCAATCCCTATAATCCCCATAGCCTACAGCGGGGGATTACTCACTCATAGATGGGGGAAACATGGATGGTCAATGGAGAAGCAATGGTGATGATGATGGCGATGATCTCCTCCAATTCCCCATCCCTGCAGGGTGCCAGAACGGAGTTTCTGGTTCCGAATCCTGGAATCTGGTGGTGGGGGCACAGTGGAACTCTTTCTAGAAAAACATCGAATCCCCCTTGGTTTTTAGGTCAAGAGGCGACTTATAGGCGAAGAGGGAGGCCGAGGGGCCAGCCGAGGCGGCCACACAACCCCAGGCGCGGCCTGGCCTGGCCCACGCGGCCAGGTGGTGTGGGCCCCTCGTGGCCCTACTCCATCTCGTCTTCTGGCTCCGTGAGTCTTCTAGTGAAATAGGGTTATTGGCATATTTTCCGGGATTTTTCCTAATAGTTGATTTTCTGCACAGAAACTAGACACCAAGGTAATTCTGAAAAACAAATACCGTGTTAGTTGTACCCAAATCACACAAGTTTAGAGGAAAAACAATAGCAAAACTGTTCGGGAAAGTAGATACGGTTTGGACGTATCAACTCCCCCCAAGCTTAGCTTATTGCTTGTCCTCAAGCAATTCGGTTGAAAACTGAGTGCGATAAAAGAAACTTTCAAGAACACATTTGCTTCATAAGATGTATATATTCTTAGCATATGATCAACTACTTAGGCAATTCATAATAAGGAGTATGCAACTAAATTTACTTAATAGTCAATGCAAGCTATGAAGAGCTTCTAACTCAAAAACAGTAAGTGGCATGAAACATAAACATAAGCAACATTGCAATGCTCATAACAAGGTATGATAGAGTGGTATCTCGCTTGCCTTTGATTGTAGAGCAAACATAAATGCCAAGGCACCTCTGAAGTTCAAGTGAAGACTAGAAGTAAAGATATCAAAGATACAAGCATCAGAGTCATAACACAATTAATCCAGTTTTGAGACAAGCACATTACACTAAGAATGACAACTACGCTCTCAGGAAAGTGCTCATAGAATATGTGGAGACTCAACGAGGAAATGAAAAGGTTTTGAAAAGTTTGAAAGGCTTCCAAATGCTGAAAGTATGGTACTCATTAGCTTTGAGCTCTCATTGCCCCTATCATAAGCATCTTTAAATGGTTAAGGTTAAAGTGACACAACTAAGAGCATATGCTTGACAAGTTGTAAGTTAAAATCTCATGCCCCTTACTTACAAGTACCGAACCTCATGCTACTCAACTTCAGTCACAAGTAAGCTCTTGTCATTGTAAGTACATATGTATCATAGAGAACCGCCAATGGGGTACCCCCTTGCACATGATACAGGAGCTATCCCATAATCAAAATGACAAGGCAAGCAGACAATGAGCATCTCAGCGATCTTTTTATTTTCTATTTGCATAGGTTTTTATTGAGGATGCTTCATAGAATGCTCATTATGGTTATGCTGCAAGTTTCCACCATGATTAGGCATGGCTTAGGCTAGCGGTCCAAGCATTTCTCTAACACATATACAAACTCCGTGATCTTATCAGTTCCCCTTTTATTTCACACCGCCGGGATCCATAAGCAAAACAATCATGATATCAACGAGGTACAAAGTACCAGTGCAATGTTGAAAGCGTTCCCCATGATACATGGTTCTGCTAACTTCAACAAATAAAGCGCAAGCATATACGCAACAAAGATGGATGCAATGGTTCAAGATTATTAAGTGCAAGAAAGTAAAGTGTGCCATCAAGTTCGTGAGAGCTTTACTAACTAACTTTCTCATAACAATAAAACATTTTATTCAGAAGAAAACAAGGCATACTAAATATGCACGGAATAGCAAATGATGCTAATAGGTAGGTATGGTGGACACTTTTGGTAATATTGGTTTTAGGGAGTTGGAAACACGAGTAAAGCTTATACTCAGTGCAAGTGAAGGCTAGCAATAGTAAGGGAACGACAAACAAGAGAGCAATAACTGTCATAATCATGCTTGCGACAAAATAGGACTAATCATGGCATGAAAGTGATTCAAGACCCCTGAGTCAAAATAATTCATCGAGGCTTAACTGATTATTGTTTCAGTCATATACATGCGTGAACATGTGCCAAGTCAATTCAAATAAAACATTCAGAGGAGGATACCACAGTGTCATACCAAGTTATGAATAGAGCAATGCAAGCAAACATTCGTACGACATGCTCAAAAATATTAGCGAGCTGGAGCTAATCATAAGAAAGCAAGAACTACTAAGCATCCATAAATAACATACACCCTACATGAACAGACTAAGCATGCCCACAATGATGAGTATATGTACAAAAATGAAAACAAATAGAGTTTGTTACCAGCCTCTTACCACACCTCAAGTTGTCATTAATCCTCATTATTGCCCTTCACTTGTGTAGCTTGGATAATAACATGAAACCAAATTCCACGGAGGACTGCTGAACCCTGCAGCAAACTTCACAAAACCAAAGAAGAAGAACAAATATCTTTGGTGTTTTTGACTTTTTAAAGACAAGAACAAAAAGGAAAAAACAAACAAAGCAAAATCTTTTTGGAATTTTCGAATAGCTCAAACAAAGCAAAAAGGAAAAAGCAACCCAAGGCAAAAAGAAGCAAACAAAGAGAAACAACAGAAATATTTTTGGTCTTTTTGTGTTTTAGAAAGCAAAAGTAAAGAAAGAACGAAAACTAAAAAGAGAATGAAGCTTGGATATACAAAGTACCGACTAAACATGATATGGAGATGAGTGTGATGTCGGTGTACCTCCCCCCAAGCTCAGGCTTTTAGCCTAAGTGGGTATCAACCCCAACGCGGGTAAGGGTTCCAAGCAGGCGGGTCAGTGTAAGAATAATTGTGGTTAGGCCCTTGGGAAGAAGAAGAAGCTCCCCAATCATAGGTAGGCTGCTGATATGAAGACTCCCCCTCATTCGAGGGCTGGACCGAATCATCTGTAACCTCCCTTCCAGTATCCTGCTCCTGTTGGCAGAGCTCTCCCAGGTACGTATCAAGTTCTTCCTCAGTGAGTGACCATCCTACCCTGGTATCAAGGTTAAACAAAACAGGTGCATGCAAAAGAAAAAATCGCTCGGACTTACTCCTTCTCCAACCAGCCTTGAGAAAGGTTATTTCATAAGACAAATCACTCAAATTAGACCAAGAAGAAATAAATTTATGCTTTATCATGGAATTAAGGTCAAGCCTTTCTATGGGAAATTGTAGGTCTAGATGATGAGGCACTACACCATACAAAGCTAATAAATGAGAGGCGATGAGGCCTCCACAAATTCCACCTTTCTCGCGGTTAGTAGCAAGACGGAAAGCTATCAAGGCACCCAAGTTATAAGTCCTATCTCGTTTTAAAGTAGCTGAGATGAATGCTAGATCATACGATGATAACTTATTAGCAGTTTTCCTAGCGAGAACACATTTGGCAATAAAGTAAGCAAAGTAGCGAATAGATGGGAGATGAATGTTATGGATTTTCCTGCTCTCCTTCGAGAAGCTGCTCCCTTGGCAAATCTTAGCATAAAAGTCCATGAGTGGTGCAGGTCGCTCTTTAATCCTTCCACATGATCCCCACTGAGGTACCTTCATAGCTGCACAAAAGTCATCAAGAGGAAGGTCGATAGCTATATTGTAAATTTTGTAGTGAACCATGGGGTTAGGCAAAGAGCAACTAAATCGAAAGTCCTACACTACAGACATAGTTAGTTTCACAAATTGACAAGGTTCATCTTCCACAAAATGCTCCAATCCTGCATTAGCAACTAAAGTATGGAAGTCCTGGGAAATTCCTGCAGCCCTCATGAATTCGGAGCATGGATAGATGGAAGAAAAACTTCCTCCTCTCGGTGAACCTTCATAACCTTGGGCACCCTCATTTCATGTTGGTTGAGTTGATGTTCATTCATCTTCTATTCTGAAATTTAAACATCCATTACACAAGTGATTGCAAAGTGAATACATAATGAAGAGAACTACTCATGGGGACTTGTAAGAGGCCTAAACATGCATCAAAACAATATCTCTAAGAAATGAACAAGCTTACAAGCTCTCATAACCTGTCACCTACAGCAGCAAAATACTCAAGATATAAACCACTAAACACAAATCTACTTGGACAAGCGGAGGAGTCACATACCGGAGAACAAATGCTCCAAATTTCAGCAGCAAAGATGGGCTGATCAAGGAGATCGAAAAATCATGGGCAAGAACAGCAAGAACGCGATTTCGAGCAAAGAACTGATGTTTTCTCGGGAGAGAGAAAGAAGTGGGAAGTGAGAGAGTGAGTGGAGGGCCAGGGGTGGCCCACAGCATGGCCAGGCGCGCCCCTAGGCTGGCCGCGCCACAAGGTGGTGTGCCTGCCTGGTGGGTCCCCCTGGTACTCTCCAGGCATTTCTCTGCCCCTTTTTTCACGTAAAAATTTAATATGAATTTTCTGGAATTTTCCGAGACACTTTATTTTTGAGCAATTTTCAGGTATAGATGAATGATTTTCTGACAGAAAAAGTTTCTAGAATGATGCAATGACAAAACAAAGCTAAACTTCAAAAGTTCTAAGACACTCTAATATGCAAGCAACTAGCAAAAGAAAAGTAAACTAAACGAAAGCAAAAACTAAAATGGATAAAATAAAAGTAAGCGGGGATAATCATGGTGAAAACATTTTTTTGTTCATTAAAATCCCTTTGTTAACAAGGTTGATCAGGTCTTGTTACCAAAACAATTTTATATGAAACAAAACTTTGCATTCCACTTATGATTATGTTACCTCAACCTTGATAGCAATGGTCCCAATCATAATAGTTTCATATTTTTCTCTTGGTATGGGACAATATATTTCTCCAACTTGAATGCCCTCAACATGTTCAATTGAATTCAAACCATAAGTCCTATCAATCTTCTTGGGGAAATAGACAGTATGCTCCTTGTCATTAACATTAAAAGTCACCTTTCCTTGATTACAATTAATAACAGCTCCTGCAGTATTAAGAAAAGGTCTCCCAAGAATAATAGACATATTATCATCTTCAGGCATTTCAAGCACAACAAAATCAGTTAATATCAAGCAATTATGAGCCACTTGAACAGGTACATCCTCACATATACCAACAAGAATAGTAGTAGATTTATCAGCCATTTGCAAAGATATATCAGTTGGTATTAGTTTTTCCAGTTGAAGTCTCTTATAAAGAGAAAAAAGCATAACACTAACTCCTGCTCCCAAATCACACAAAGCAGTTCTAACATAACTATTTTTAATAGAACACGAAATAGTTGGAATCCCTGGGTCTCCAAGTTTCTTTGGAAACTTACCATTAAAGGAATAATTAGCAAGCAAAGTAGAAATTTCTTCATTAGGGATCTTCCTTTTATTCCAGACAATATCCTTCATATACTTTGAATAAGGAGGCAATTTAATAGCATCAGTCAAAGGAATTTGCAAGAATAAAGGTTTCATCCACTCACAAAACATATTATAGTGTTCATCTTCCTTTGACTTGTGTTTCTTATCAGGGAAAGGCATAGGTTTTTGGACCCAAGGCTCTCTTTCACTACCATGTTTCTTAGCAACAAAATCTTCTTTAGTGTATTTAGTATTCTTAGTGTGCCTTTCAGGTTCTTCTTCAACTTTTTCTTTATCAGGAGCATCATTTTCTTCATTACCACTTTCAGTTTTAGCATCAAAGACAGATATACTATTAGGATCTTTAGCAGGTTCAGAGGGTTCTACAATAGTTTTATGTTTCTTTTTTCTTTTCTTAGGAGTAGTACCACTATTTTCAGCTTGTTGAGAATCCTGCTCAATTCTTTTAGGATGCCCCTCAGGATATAGAGGATCCTGGGTAGCAGCACCACTTCTAGTTGTAATTTCATAAGCATGTTTTTCTTTAGCAGCATTAACTAGCAAGTCTTTTTGTACTCTAATAAGCTGATCAATTTGAGTTTGAACCATTTGAAAGTGTTTAACAAGCATTTTAACATCATTAGAGATTCTTTCCATAATATCTTTTAACTCAATAATAGCTCTAGAGTTTTCCATTAAATGATTTTGCACCCTTTTATTAAAATTATCTTGCTTAACAATAAAAATATCAAATTCTTCTAAGCATTGATCAGGAGGTTTAGAGTAGGGGATATCACCTTCATCAAAATGTTGGAGAGAGTGTACCTCAATAGTGGATGAGTGGGGAATTGGCTTACATAATTCTTCTATAGGAGGTAAATTCTTGACATCTGCAGCTTTAATTCCCTTCTCCTTAAGACATTTCTTGGCTTCCTTCATCACTTCATCATTTAGTTCAATAACTCCCCTCTTCTTTGATGTTGGTATAGGCGCAGGAATAGTTGGTTCAGGCATAGTTGTCTCGGATATAGCTGGTTTAGTGGGAGTCTAGTCTTCATAATTCTTTCTTATTTTAGCCATTAATTCCTCAGCTTCCTTGGGAGTCCTATTCCTGAAAACACAATCAACACAACTATCCAGGTATGTCCTAGATTCTTCAGTTAGTCCATTATAAAATATATCAAGAAGCTCATTCTTAGGTAATGGACATCTAGCATGTGCATGAATCAAAGCACAAAACCTTGCCCATGATTCAGGCAATATCTCTTTTTCTCCCTGTTTAAAATCAAAAAGTTCCTGCAAAATAGCATGTCTAGCACTAGGAGGAAAATATTTCTACAGGAAAGTACTAATTAAGCAATCAGGGCTATCAATAGATCCAGGAGATTCGGTCTCCTTGAGCAAGAGCTAAGCAAGGAAAAGGACATTACTTCCCTTCTTAAGGAATGAATTGAAATCTATGAACTAGATAAGGCAAAAGATGTGGATACCCTAGATAGAGCTATCACCTTGTCCCAAGAGCTTGATACCTCTAAGAAAGAACTTGAGATTGCTCATGCTTCTCTCACCAATGACCTTGAGGACCTTGAGAAAGCTAATTTGCTTGTCAAGCGTGAGCTCATAAAACTTGGAGAGAATCATGATCAACTTTGAGTGTCCTATGAAAAGGCTCTTGGTACATTGAAGGATCCTATTATTGTTGAGAATGTTACTTGTGCTTCTAACTCTACTTTGGATCAAGCTTGGCTCCTTGAGTAGAATAATAAGTTGAAGGAACAACTTGAGATGGAGCGTCTCAAACCTACTTCCAAGGGCAAGATTCTTGATGAGATTCTTGCCGCCCAACTGATGAGAGCTCCAAGGCAAGGCATGGGGTTTGACCCAAAGAACTACAAGAATGGTGCAAACCCACCTAAGAAGATCAACTTTGTGCATGAAGGTACAAGGTGGTTGACCAAGTAAAGAAGAATGTTGTGAATGGGGGAGCCACAAGGGGCAAATCCCAATCACAAGTTTGCAGGAAAATCTAATCCATCATATGTGCTATGCAAGGGCACCCAAGGAGATGTGTATGCCAAATATATTGGCCCTTGCAATGGTTATGCTTATAGGTGGTACTCAATTTGGGTACCAAAAGATCATGTTGCTAATGCTAGGGGACCCATTACTCAATGGGTTCCTAAATCAAAGAATTGATTTTGTAGGGGTATACCTCCGGTGGATCAAAATGGGTGTTTGGTAGTGGATGCACCAATCATATGACCGGAGGTAGAAGTGCGCTTGACCAATTCATTCATGATGTCAATTCAATGTTAAGCATCACTTTTGGGGACAACTCTAAAGGAAAGGTACTAGGTTATGGCAAGTTGCTGGTCTCAAAGGCGTTGACCCTAGAGACCATCATGCTTGTTGAGAACCTTGGGTATAACTTGCTTTCAATTAAACATCTTGTGGATGCCGGTTATGATTCATATTTATCTAAATCTTTTGTAAAAGTCTTTAGGAGTGATAATCTCAATTTGGTCCTTGTTGGATATGTGGAAGACAATCTTTAGATGGTCGACCTCTCGCAAGAGAGTCAATATCTTTCCACATGTCTAATGGCCAAGGTTGACGAGGGATGGTTTTGGCACCGCCGCCTTGGCCATGTCAACATGAGAAATCTTAAACAACTACTAAAGGGTGAGCATATTATTGGACTAACCGGTGTATCTTTTGAGAAATATCGTGTGTGTAGTGCTTGCATTTCAGGAAAGCAACATGGGAAGAGTCATCCATCAATATCCAAGGTGGCCACGTCAAGACCGTTGGAGCTTCTCCATTTGGATCCCTTCGGGCCATCAACATATGATACTCTTGGTGGAAGAAAGTATGGTCTTGTCATCATTGATGATTTCTCAAGATACACTTGGGTATTCCTTCTCAAGTCAAAGGATGAGACCTACAAGTACTTCATGATCTTCACCAAGCAAGCTCAACGCACCCATGAAGTAGAGATCAAGACCATTAGGACCGACAATGGCACCGAATTCAAGAACTACACCATGCAAGAGTTTGTTTAAGATGAGGGGGTCAAGCATGAATTCTCGGCCCCATATACCCCTCAACAAAATGGCTTCATTGAAAGGAAGAACCGGATTATCATTGAGATGGCAAGAACAATGTTGAGTGAGTTCAAGTCACCCCACAACTTTTGGGGAGAAGCCATCGCTACCGCGGTTCACTACTCGAACCAGATCTTCCTCCGAGCTCCCTTTGACATGACTCCGTACGAGATTCTCACAATGAACAAGCCCAACGTCAACTACTTCCGTGTCTTTGGGTGCAAGTGCCTCGTCAAGAACAAGAAAGAAAAGCTTGGTAAATTCGAACTAGAACTATAGAGGGCATATTTGTTGGTTATGCGGAGAACTCTCATGCCTATAGATACTACAACAAAGATAATGGTTGTGTTAAAGTATCTTGCGACATGGAGTTTTTGGAGGATAATGGCCCCCAAGAGGGGCAAGTTGTTCCACATGGTGTAGGTGATGGAGATTCTTCTCAAGTCATCAAGTTGATGGGAATTGGGCATATTTTGCCCACCGAATATCATATCCATGATCAAGAAGTTTATGGGGGAGGATTAATCCCAACTCAACAAGAGCCTAGCTCTACTCAAGTTGAACCATCAATTGCACCACAAGATGAACAAATCGCACAAACCGAAGAACAAGAAACAAGAAGATGAACAAGTGCCTCAAAACCAATGTCAAGCTCAAGAAGTTGTCAATGATCAAGGACCAACAAAAGATGAATTTGTTGATCATGAAGGGACAATCTGGAAGATCAAGTCCGCCTCCATTGCAAGTGGACTCCAAGTCAATAATATACTTGGAAGTATGTCAAGAGGAATCGAGACTCGCAACAAGAAGAAACATCTCACTAACTTTTGTGGCCATCATGCATTTGTGTCCAACTTTGAGCCACTAAAGGTCCATGAAGCTTTGGAGGATCCGAATTGGGTCATTGCCATGCAAGAAGAGCTCGAATGTTGCACCTGCAATGAAGTTTGGTCTCTTGTGGAGAGGCCTAAAGATCATCGCATCAATGTCATTGGGACCAAGTGGGTATTCAAGAACAAGCAAGATGAGAATGGAACCATCACAAGAAACAAAGCAAGGTTAGTGGCGCAAGGGTATGCCCAAATAGAAGGTATTGACTATGAGGACACCTTTGCGCATGTTGCTCGCCTTGAAGCTATTCATCTCTTGCTTGCATATGCATCTTTTTATAACTTCAAGCTTTACCAAATGGATGTGAAAAGTGCATTTCTTAATGGTCCCTTGAAAGAGGTTGCATATGTAGCTCAACCCCTGGGTTTCGAAAACACACGCTATCCCAACCATGTGTATCTACTCCATAAGACGCTCTATGGACTAAACCAAGCTCCTCATGCTTGGTATGAGCACCTTAGGGATTTCTTACTCATGGATGGTTTTAGTGTGGGTAAAGTAGATTCCACGCTTTTCATCAAACGGGTTAAAGGGGGTGGCTTATTTATTGTTCAAATTTATGTTGATGATATTATATTTGGTGGAACTAACGAATCTCATAATAAAGCTTTTTCTGAGTTGATGACCAAGAAATTTAGGATGTCCATGATGGGGGAGTTGAAGTATTTCCTAGGCTTCATTGTGAAGCAACTTTCTCAAGGCACCTTCATCTCCCAAGAGAAGTATGTGAAGGACATGCTCGCAAAGTTTGAAATGACCAATGCAAATCCCATGAAGACTCACATGCCACTCAATGGGCAACTTGGTATTGGTGAAGGTGAGAAGGACGTGGACCAAAAGGTATATAGCTCCATGATTGGTTCCTTGCTCCACCTTTGTGCTTCTAGGCCGGATATCATGTTAAGTGTTGGAATGTGTGCTTGTTTTCAATCCGCTCCCAAGGAGTGCCACTTGATGGCAGTCAAACGGATTTTTAGGTACCTTGTTCTCACTCCTACACTTGGGCTTGGGTATCCAAAGGGGTCAACCTTTAAGCTTGTTGGCTATTCGGATTCCGATTGGGCCGGTGATAAGGTTGACCAGAAGTCGACCTCCGGGGCTTTCCAATTCCTTGGACGGTCGTTGGTGAGTTGGTCATTCAAGAAACAAAACTCCACCTCCCTATCCACCGTCAAAGCCGAATACATTTTCGCAGCATCTTGTTGCGCTTAATTGTTATGGATGAGGCAAACCTTGAAAGACTATGGTGTGTCTCTTGGTACGTTATCTCTTCTATGTGACAATGAAAGTGCAATAAAGATGGCCAATAACCCCGTCCAACATTGTCGCACCAAACATATTGACATCCGCCACCACTTCCTACGTGACCATGTCGCAAATGGTGACATCAATCTCACTCATGTAGGAACGATGTTCCAATTGGTGGATATTTTCACGAAGCCTTTGGATGAAGCCCATTTTGTCATGTTGAGGCGAGAACTCGGTATTCTAGATCCTAAAAACTTGGATTGATTTACTTCTTGCATTATATTATTTCCCTTAACTTGCTATGTAGCCTAGTCGCGTAGCACATATAGGGATAGTCATCCTACCATGTCTTGGTTTGATGCATACCTATGTGTGTGATATTAATTGATCGTGTGTCATGATATGGGTCCAAGCATCTATCTTTGAGGCATGGCATGTGTGATTAAACATAGGGGGAGAAATCCCCCGCTAACCATTGGCCTCTTTCTTTAAATCTTGTCATTTGTGGCTCTTGCTATTTTTGAATCATGCCTATTGTTGTTATTGAGTGTTTGAATTTGGTTCTTATCCAATAGGCATGCCTAGATCACTTGCCTCCTTTACCCCTCTAGAGTCTACTATCTTCCTCTACATGCTCATGCCATTCTCAAAAAAATCTATTTTCCAAAAAAATCGGAGTTTTTTCTGGATTTTTGGTCGGTGGCCCGGTTCAACCGGCTCCAGGACCGAACCATCTGGTCCACAGTCGGGTCTCAGCCGAGTCTATTCTGAACTACGAACAGAAGGTTCCTGAATGAACTTTGTTGTCTAGTCCGGTTTCCAACCGAGCACTCTGGTTCTGTAGTCGGTTGACCGGACTACCAACCGAATCTTCCTCACGAACACCTGTCAGCAGATTTGGTTTTAAGTTTGTTTGAACCGGCCTGTATACCGACTGGTCCGGTCTAGATCTCGATTGAACCGGCCTCCACACCGGGATCTGAAAATTTTTCTCCTTCTTCTTCCTCGCCCGCCCCCACCCCTCCACCAGTTACCCTTTCACTTCCCCCGACCCCCTCTCTCTCCATTGACACCCCTCCCACCTTCCCCTCCTCTCCTAGGATGATTCCACCCCTAGGATCCATAGATCGGGCCACCAAATCGCATAGAAGGACCTTTGGAGGCTCTCCACCAAAGGAATCTCTCCATCTCGCGGTGGTTTGGGAGCATTTTGTGTTCATCCTCCTCAAGGGGTTTTTTGGTGCTTTCCTCCACGGGAATCCATGTCCTCGGGTAATCCCTTGCTCCCCTCCCTTGTGCTTTTCAAATCCCCATGTTTTGCTATACATATTGACGGATTTGACAAGTTAGGGTTCCTCTATTGTCTTTGTATGCCAACCATGTCAAACCATGGCCTACACCTCTTGAGAAGTTTGTATTTGTGCAAGTTTTGAGTCATGGGTAAAAATTTTACATTGCAAAGATGGGAATCTGGGTTTCTGAGACAGGTTTCGCTCGGTTGAATTAATTACGGGTCGTCCGGTATGAGTCCAGTTTTCGGCTCGATATCGACCCTGCTGAATCCGGTTATATCCAAATATGCGGACACCAAACCTTCCGATTCTAGAGCTGGACCAACCGGTCCTGGCACCGGACCTCTCTGCAATATGTTATTTTTTACCCTACACTTCCCCAAATCCAAGTTTTTCCTCTTTTTCTTATGGCATGTGTACCTATCTCTATGCTCCCCAACCTATCTCTCTTTTTCACAGGTGCATATGATGATGACTATGTGAGTGAAGAATATGTGCCTGAGGAAACTGGCAGGGGCAAGAGGGCTCGTCAATCCAGTTAGTCTATGCAGCGTGAGGCAGAGGGCAGCACCCTCTCTGGTTGTTGGGGGGATACCCCCGGGTAGGGTCACGTCGGGGTATAAAGGCCGAGTTAGCCGAGGTACGGCAAGGTTAAAGCGAATGCTGGCCGAGTCACCTCAAGGCAGGCCGAATCTCGGGGTAACCCGGACCAGGGGATGCCCACCTAACTGGGTCTCAACCGACTTAAGCCGTAAGTCGGATGGTTGAATCTAACTTGTATGCAGGAACAGGTGTGGTCGGATCAACTATGTACGATCCGGGTCATATCAAGCTTGTAGGAGAAGGAAGGTATCTCGCTGGTCAAAGGTGACCCCTGTACGCACAGCGTGAGCAAAGTGGACAGAGGCAGGACCACCGAGGCATGGCCGACAAAGGTGACGATGCCAATGTCGGCTAACGCGGGCGCCGCAGAGGCTCATGTAGCCTCTGCATGGATGACGCGGGGGAAAAGCGACCCGGTCGGCTTACTATTTTGGGAGGAGGCATATTCCCTGGAATATGCCTCCACGTATGCCCTAATTGGAGACCTAGCCACCCCTATATAAGGAGGGCTAGGGCCTCTGTAGAAAGGGTTGATCTCTATGGGGTTGAGTTTTACAGGGTTAGAGCTTAGAGGTTATGTTCTACTAGCAAGTGACTGAGAGCTAGCGAGTGGTGAGAGTAAGAGAGTTCTTCTTCCTCCTCTCCCCAACACAGCTCAAGGAGCACTTGTAAACCTTGGAATTGTATTGAATACAAAGCTATTGTGTGTGGAATCACCACACTATCCCTCCCTGGATTCCCCTAATGCATTTAGTCCCCACCTTTAGCCTATCCATGGCATCTGCTGTGACACCACCACGACAGTTGGCGCCCACCGTGGGGCTAGCGGCGCTAGTAGGGGTCAAGATCCAGATGGGAAACCTCATCGGCATCGGCGAACGCATCGTCTCCGGGCTCGTTCAGCGCTTTGGAGTGCTGGACTTTATAAGCGACAACGCTGGCTGCTTCGGCAAGCGACCACTTTCGTGCAACGGCCTCTTTGTCAAGCTCGGCACGCACAAGGTCTACGTTGTTGTCGATGTGTCATGCGTTCATCCGCGACACGTCGTCGAGGCAGGCGAACCACCCCTTAGCGTGGTTCACAGGGCGCGTATCGCTCGCTCCCCAGACCGTGCTGAGGTGATGATGACTGCGCCTGGTGCAGGCGCAAGAAAGGATCTGGCACCAAATCCGGAGGTAACGCCTAAGACACCAAGGAAAAGTAGAGGTCCTCCACTAGAGAGGCCAGAAAATGTGTTGCAGCAAGCGATGGATAGCTTGGCAAACCCAGTAGCAGTTATGGTAGATCTGGCTCAGGCACAGGCCGAGCTAGAGGAAACTAGGCAAAAAATTCTAGAGGGTGCGAAAAAGATAGCCGCGGCTCAGTAGTCGTTGAACATGACACTGCGTGAGTACGCAAGGGCAAATAAAGTAGATGCTGTAAAAGTGAAGGGGAGAAATCTCATGAGTGAAATGAACAAACAGGGTGATACTAGGATTGAGGAGTCAGAAAACTGTTTGTCCGTGGGGCTGCCGAAGTATAGTACCCCGGCGAAAAACCTCAGAGCAGCGGATGCAGCTGCGTCCGAGTTAGAGGGTCTAACGAGTGAAGCCCGTCAGAGACAGCAAGATAGGGTCAATGAGTTGGTTCGGATCGCGAACAGGCAAAATGAGGAATTTCTCAGGGCTAACCCGGAGAGAGCTGGGGCCTCCAAGATCATTCATTTGGCGATGGGTAACCCGGAGAAATCCGTTGGAGCCGCATCGTCTCCTCATGGTGGTCCTAGGAGAGAAGAGATAGTAACCTCGGCCAGGAGGAACAAACAGATCGTCCCGTATGACCCGACAAGGGCAGGGAAAGCAAAAGAAGTACAGAGAAATGATGATCGATGAAGTGTGAGCCGAGGTGAAGCTGGCCGAGGTAACCGTGACCAAGGCAATGCCGGTCAAGGAAACACTATAAATGGCAATGCCGGACAGCGCAACTCGGCAGGAGCAGGACAACCGCAGCAGCGGAATATACCAAGGCAAGAGCAAAGTGTCGGTCGAGGTATGTAATAGAAAAGTGCGCCACGAGAGCAAGACCGGTATAACGATGGAGATTCAGAAATGGTGAACGCAGGATACCCAAGGCCGGACTATCATGTGATAGGGTCAAGATTGGGAAGCAGGGATTTGATGTCTGATGATGCCAGATTAAAACTGGATCGGCTGTATAGGTCGGAACAGATTGAATGTCAAGGTCCCTCGGGTCCTGCGTGTTTTGGGCCCTGGATCATGAAGGAGCCTCTGGTACCTAACTTCTAGTTACCTAGAGGCACAAAGACGTATGACGGCAGTACCAAGCCAGAAGATTGGTTGATAAACTATGCTACAGTTGTGAAAATTGCTACAGGCAACTTGAGATGGGCTGTGAGATACGTACCCTAGATGTTGGAGGAGCCAACGAGGGTATGGTTAAACAATTTGCCGCCCGGAAGTATTAACTGCTGGATCGATTTTGAGGAAATGTTTATCAACAATTTCTCAAGTACGTATCAGAGGCCAAATAGGCCACAGACCCTAGATATGTGTAAGCAGACACCGAACGAGACAGACCGGGAGTTTTTAACCCGGTGGTGTGCCGTGAGAAACTCGTGTGAGGGTGTGATAGAGTCACAGGCCATAGCATGGTTTGTGCAAGGATGCAGATATGCAAGCATGTTGTGGCAAAGATTGCAAAGGGATATGCCAACTACATTGGCAGAGACGATCCGGATTGCTGATTCGTATGCTTTGGGTGATCCGACTCAACCTAGGCTCGTGTCAAACGAGTCAAATGAGGAGTGGTACCAGAGAGATGGAGTCGGGTCATCCCGGAGGAATGACTACCGGGGTAAAAGAAGAGATGATAGACTGGATTACTCGTACAATTTGCAACAAGTTGTTGTTGTGAATCAAGATCAGCCCGGAGCAGGGGGCAATCAATGTCAGAAAACTGGAGGGCAACAATGGACGCCGAGAAATGATGGCAAGAAAACTTGGACGCCAGAGCAAAAGAAACAGTGGCAAGAAAAGAAGGACCATCCGAGGTATACTTATGAGTCGATGTTGGATCAACCGTGTAAATTTCACATGCCAAATCCAAGTAACCTAGCAGGTCATACAACGAGGCAGTGTGAGTGGATGCGTAAGATAGAACAAGGTGGTTCAGCGAATGCTCAGGCACCTCGGAACGATCAACCTCGGCAGGAGTTACCCCGGCAGCAATTGCTCTCCAGAGCAAACACGCAACAGCTAATGTTGTCTCCCCCTCCGCCGAGGTATGATAACCATGAGAGAAGGGATGCAGTGCATCAAGTGGAAGACCAGCATCAGCCAGATAGGAGGTACCCCGGAAATGAGGGGAGGAATGAGTACAGAGAGCATCATCAGAGTTACTGTGTGTTTACCACTGAGGAAATAGATAGAAAGAGTTTGCAGCGCTGACATATGGAGGTGAATGCGGTAATGCCAGCAGTGACGAGGTATATGCCTTGGTCGGACCAGGAAGTCACCTGGAGCATCAAAGATCACCCCAAGCTTATGTCGAGTCCTGGTTCATATGCGCTAGTGTTGGATCCGACATTCATCGGGCCTAACATCAATGTGAGGTTCTCAAAGGTACTAATTGACAATGGCAGTAGCATTAACATCATGTATGCGGATACAATGCAAGTTGGGTATCTCAGAGAACATACTCCAAGCTACAAGGACAACTTTCCATGGCATTGTGCCAGGCATTTCTTGTGAACCCATAGGCAAGGTCCGGGTTGATGTATTGTTCGGCACGAGGGATAACTGCCGAACTGATAATTTGGAGTTCGAAGTGGTGAACTTAGAAAGTGCGTATCACGCGTTACTCGGAAGACCAGCACTGAACAAGTTCATGGCAAGTTGTCACATCAGTTATCTAAAGATGAAGCTGCCCGGGCCAAATGGAGTGATTACCATTGCTAGAGATTTCCGACGTTCCATTGAGTGTGCGTCAGCCGGGTCTAACCTAGCCGAGTCACTCGTGATTGCGCAAGAGAAAAGAAAAATCCAAGAGGTGGCGGCGTTGGCTCGGTCCACGCAGCAATATATGCCGGTGTTGAGTAATCTGCATGGTAGTGTCTCATTCCAAGACACAAAGGATACCAAGAAAGTGCATGTTGATGACATGTTCCTAGAGCGCACCGTAACAATTGGTGCCAGGTTAAATGATAAATAGGAAAGCGAGCTCGTCAACTTCCTCCGTGAGAATCGGGATATTTTTGCTTGGTCCACACAGGACTTGCAAGGTGTTCCGAGGGAGTTGGCCGAGCACTCTTTGAACGTGAGACTCAGAGCAAGGCCGGTGAAGCAACCTCTCCGCCACTTCATCAAGGATAGGAGAAAAGTCATTGGAGATGAGATAGCTCGGTTACTAGCAGCAGGATTTATCATGGAAGTTCTTTACCCGGATTGGCTATCTAATCCGGTGTTGGTGGAGAAGAAGAAGGATGATCCGAATGTGGCAGTGGTTTGGCGTATGTGTATCGATTACATGAACCTGAACAAGGCGTGTCCAAAAGATCCATTTCCACTGCCAAGGATAGATCAGGTCATAGACTCAACTGCTGGATGTGAACTGTTGTCATTCATTGATGCATATTCTGGTTTCCACCAGATACCTCTGAACCCGGATGATCAAATAAAGACTGCATTTATCACCCCATATGGGGCTTATTGCTATCGCACCATGCCATTTGGTTTACGTAATGCAGGGGCAACGTTCCAAAGATGTATGCAGAAATGTTTGCACGACCAAATAGGTCAAAATGTACAGGTGTATGTGGATGATGTGGTTATCAAGACCAAGGAAAGCAAAACACTCCTTGACGATATCAGGCAGACATTCGCGAACCTAAGGAGGTTCCGGATGAAGCTCAACCCGGAAAAATGTACCTTCGGTGTCCCGGCTGGAAAATTACTCGGATTCCTTGTCTCCAGCCGAGGTATCGAAGTCAATCCAACTAAAATCCGGGCCATTGAGCGAATGGAACTACCGAAGTGTCTTAACGATGTCTAGAAGTTCACTGGTTGTCTATCATCATTAAGTCGGTTTGTATGTCGGTTGGGAGAAAAGGCATTGCCTCTCTATCAACTCATGAAAAAGTCGGACAAGTTCATTTGGACGCCGCAGGCCAATGCAGCCTTTATCCAATTAAAGAAAATGTTAGCCACTGCACCAGTCTTAGCCTCTCCACTATCAAAGGAGCCAATGTTGCTCTATATAGCCGCAACCAACTGAGTTGTAAGTGCAGTAATCGTGGTAGAGCGCGACGAAGAGGGTAAGTCAGTGCAAAGGCCAGTATATTATCTGAGTGAGGTATTGTCAGCATCAAAGCAAAATTATCCGCACTATTAGAAAGTGGCGTATGGTGTGTATATGTCGGCAAAGAAGCTAAAGCATTATTTTGAGGAGCACCCTATCAAGGTAATATGTGAGGCCCCTATATCCGAGATAATGAGTAACAAGGATGCAAGTGGCAGAATTGCAAAATGGGCAATTGAACTAGCTCCCTATGCGCCACAATATGACAGAAGAGAAGCGATCAAGTCTCAGGCTATGGCTGACTTTTTTGTGGACTGGGCCGAGGTGCAATATGAACCACCACTACCAGATCCGAACTACTGGAGAATGCACTTTGACAGTTCAAAAACAAAAACCAGGCTAGGCGCCGGAGTTGTGCTTACCTCGCCAAAAAATGACCAGTTGAAGTATGTGCTACAGATCCATTTCGCAGCGTCGAACAATGTCGCTGAATATGAAGCACTTGTGCATGGGCTCAAAGTGGCAAAAGAAATCGGGATACGTCGGATCCAATGCTTTGGCGACTCGGATTTGGTAGTTCAGCAAGTGTCAGGGTTGTGGGACGCTCTTGATCCAAACATGGCATTATACAGATTCCATGTACAGAAAATATCTGGTTACTTTGAGGGATGCGAATTTCGCCATGTACCCTGGGTGGAAAATGAGGCTACCAACATATTGTCGAAGCTCGGATCAACCCGACAAGAACTTCCACCGGGTGTAGCATTAGAACACCTCAGAAAACCATCCATCAGACCGTCCCCAGAAACCGACTCAATCTACGTCCCGGAGGATCCGGAGTCCGGAGCTGTGCCCATGGACATTGACATGGGAGGTGGTGCGCGAAACCCGGGGACTGCCTCAGCAAACCCGGGGACTGCCTCAGCGAACCCGGGGACTGCTTCGCAAGACCCGGGGTATGCTCAGCGTTATCCGTTTGAAGTTATGCCGGTGGATTAGATGGAAATTGATGAGGATGTGTTCCCTGTACGAGCGATACCAGCTTGGGCACTACCTATATTTCAATTCCTGAAAGATGGAACTTTACCCACTGAGAGGTGTTATCCAGGCAAATTCAGAGGAGAGCAAAGGCATACACAATCATCAATTCCGAGCTATACAAAAGGAGTATGACCAATGTCCTCCAGCGATGCATTGACCCGGAAGAAGGGCTTGACATCCTCCGAGATATTCATCAAGGGGAGTGCGGGCATCATGCCTCGTCCCGAGCCTTGGTGGAAAAAGCTTTCCGACATGGATTCTACTGGCCAAGTGCCTTAGAACAAGCAGAAGATTTGGTACGAAAATGTAATGGTTGTCAGAGGTATGCTACCAAGACACATATGCCAATGTCGGAGCTCAAGACCATACCAATCACATGGCCATTTGTCGTATGGTGTTTGGACATGGTTGGCTCGTTCAAACCAGCAAGGGGAATTATGACTCACATTTTGGTCATGGTGGATAAATTTACAAAGTGGATTGAAGTAAAGCCAATAAGAAAATGTGATGGAGCTACGGCCGTGACATTTCTCAAAGACATCATCTTGAGATACGGTTATCCTCACAGTATCATAACTGATAATGGCACAAATTTTACTGAAGGAGCATTTGCGCGATTCTGCCGAGATAAGAAGATCGGCTAGACATTGCCTCGGTAGCTCATCCTGCATCAAACGGACAAGTGGAAAGATCCAATGGATTAGTACTGTCCGGGATAAAACCCTGGCTCATTGAGCCGCTGCAAAGATCAGCGGGGTGCTGGATAGAAGAACTATCAGCGGTATTGTGGAGTTTAAGAACAACTCCAAATCGATCAACAGGCTATACGCCATTTTTTCTGGTATATGGGGCAGAAGCTGTATTACCAGCCGACATAGAGCATGACTCGCCTAGGGTCACCCAATACATAGAAGCCGAAGTGCAAGAAGCCCGGCAAAATGATGTTGATCTGCTGGAAGAAGAGAGAGAATTGGCATTGTCCAGATCCGCCATATATCAGCAAAATCTCCGATGCTATCATAGCCGGAAAGTAAACCCCTGAGTCTTCCGGGAAGGTGATCTGGTACTCCGGTTGGTACAACATACTGCTGGCATCCATAAGTTATCCCCCCCATGGGAAGGGCCATTCATTGTGAGCAAAGCATTGCACAATGATTCTTATTATCTTATCGATGCAAAGCCACAGGAAAAGAACAAGGCGGACAGGTTCGGTGAGGAATCTAAGCGTCCATGGACTGTAGCTCTACTTCGTCCTTTCTACACTTAGCAGAGGAGTGTATGTATCCGGGTCTCTCATATGTCGGTGTGTATGCCGGCAATGAGTTTATCAATGAAATGTTGGCACCTCGGGCAGTAACTCGGGGACTGCCTTAATAATGATTATTATCTTTTGTATTTATTATTTATATGTCGGCTGGTGTAAGTTGTTCTACTTAGGTCGGATTAGTAATGTGTGAGCACCAAGAACCCAACTCTTCGACTTGCTGCTGTCCAACAAGAATTGGCTTCATGGCAAGCAAGAGAACAAGTTTGGAATTGCGTAGCACATGAAAAACGACTAAGGAAAGGAACTTAATCGAGCCGACGTTTGTTTTTCGAACTAACCTTGTGTTTACTTTCGAATTATTATGCTGAATTATTTTGAGCTAAGCCTAAAGTTTCCAAGTATTGTTAAGACAATTTTTGAAGCTCGGATTCGTAAGTCGTAAAACCGAATCAAGGTAGACACGAGCCAAGCCAAAAGATTGGATGAACAAGAAAATGAAACTCGGGGACTACGCCCAAGTTAATCTGGCATAAAAACTTAGTAGCAAAATATCACTTGAGTACTGGATACAATTCCACCCGGCATACCGGGGATCTGATAAACTTTAAAGTTTTTTCACTCAAGGAGCAGCAGGAAGAGGAAGTTCGGCGTCATCTTCGCTGTCTTTGATGTCCGAGGCATCGTCCTCTTCGTCCTCATCCGAGCCATCTTCAATGTTTTCAGCATTCTCATCATCCGCGCCACCAAGGAAGCTTGGACCCTCATTCCATTCATGGATGGGAGCATATTCGATGAGGCTATGGGCGCAAGCCTTGCACCGAGCTACCCACTCCGGGTCACTGGTTCATTTGGATCCAGCGCGCATGCGCGCTAGGAGGTTGAGGTCGATCTTCTCGTACCACGTAAGCACGTAGTGGAGAACGGTCTCAGCTCCGGCACGTCCAGCGGATTCCCTCCAAAGGTCGAGCTAGGTCTCGCATTCCATAAGCCTGGCAAAAAGAACAGACATATTCTCTGGAGTATCTTCCTCGGGCCAAAAGACCTTAAAGATCCGGATTACTACGCCCAAGACGTCCTTGCCATAGTTCTTCACAAGTTCAACACGAGAAGACAAGCTGACCAGCAAGTCCTCCATGTCATATGGAATTTCTCCGGCACCAGGGACAATTGGGGTACCCCTCTTCTGGCGGAACTTGGCAACAGCTTTGGATGCGACGACTTCGCTCTCTGGGAATTTGCCTGAAAAATAAGACAAGTGGAATAAGTAAAGGAGGCAAACCCGGAAAGGACAGTGTATGTTGAAGGAAAAGAACTTACCAACAATATGGCTATGGATCCGGGTCAGCTCCTTGGTGCACTTGTCACGCCTCTCCCGGAGTTGAACAAGCTCAGCTTTCGCCGACTCAAGCTTGGAGTCGGACTCCTTAAGCAATTCTTGGTCTTTGGCGATCTGGAGGTTGAGGAGCTCGCGCTCTTCAGTGAAGTCCTGGCCAGCCTTTTCAAGTTCGGTTTGATGCTGTGCTTTCAGCTTCTTCATATCTACCTTGAGCTTGGCAATATCATCATCTTTGGCTCGGAGGAGGGCAAGCTCATCGTCTTTCTTTTTGAGCTCGGCCTGATGCTACCCTACTTGTTCGAGAAAATGCAGCATCATATCAGGCACGGGCACACTATCTTCAAGAGATGCTGAAATAGTTTGTTGACCCGGCAAAGCCGAGGTATGAATGTTTGCCGAGCCAAGGAGAAAAGGAGATAGAAAGCACAGCAAGGTCGCACAAAAGTAACTTACCCTTGATCTGGTCAAGATTCTTCCTCATGATGGTATTCTCAGCTTCCACCCCAGCTGCGAAAACCGAATGATGGGTTAGTTTGGTAGAAAAAGATGGAGGAAAATGGGAAAATGTCAAGAAGAGAACTTACCCCTTTTCTCGTGCCCAGCGAGAAGTGCATTATGCTTTGCACGCAGCATCTTGTGAGTGTCCAGGAGACGCTGAAACTCGGCGCTCCAGCGGTTGGTGGTCACCTGAAAAGAGTACAAAAATATAGCTTAGTCTTGTGCATATTCGAAGTGTACGAAATCCAGGCCAAGTGGAACTTAACCCGGCTCTAGGTGTGTGCATATTCGAAGTGTACAAAATCCGGGCCAAGTGGAACTTAACCCGGCTCTAGGTGTGTGCATATTCGAAGTGTACAAAATTCGGGCCAAGTGGAACTTAACCCGGCTCTAGGTGTGTGCATATTCGAAGTGTACAAAATCCGGGCCAAGTGGAACTTAACCCGGCTCTAGGTGTGTGCATATTCGAAGTGTACTATATCCGGGCCAAGTGGAACTTAACCCGGCTCTAGGTGTGTGCATATTCGAAGTGTACAAAATCCGGGCCAAGTGGAACTTAACCCGGCTCTAGGTATGTGCATATTCGAAGTGTACAAAATCCGGGCCAAGTGGAACTTAACCCGGCTCTAGGTGTGTGCATATTCGAAGTGTACAAAATCCGGGCCAAGTGGAACTTAACCCGGCTCTAGGTGTGTGCATATTCGAAGTTATCAAGGAGCTACGTTAGTTTTCTAAGGAGCATCCGGCCGAGTAACAAGTTACTCCCCCGGAGGCTCGGGGACTAATGGTTATATCACTAATATCTACAACATGCTAAGGAAAAGGTGAAGTAACATACCTCCATCATCCGACCCGCAAGGTTGATTGCCTTAGTGGCTGTGTTCATTTGAGCAGCAAATTCGGCGGGACCGAACTTCTCCGGGAGATCGTCGTTGTGGAGGAACTCCGCCTTGTTCCAGTTGTTCACGAACTCGATCAAGGTCGGAGGGTATCGTTCGCCGCTGAGCATATGGGGCGCCACCAAACCCTTGGCATGTGCCTCCCTCCTCTCAACCTGGGCAAGAGCAGGGCTGGTGTGCAAAACGAGTTGCATGTCAGCTGGCTCGGTAGGGGCGTCCTTCGGTGGTGGAGTTTTCTTCGAAAGCATGGACGTGAGTGTGCGCTGTCCAGCCTCGATGGACGTTGCCCTGGTGGCGTCAGGGGCCTTCTTGCCCTTAGGTTGCTGCTGAGAAGTGGAAGTTGTTGCAGCAGATTTACCCTTGGGAGCTGCCTTGGTGCTTTCTCGCTGAGACTGGGAAGACTCGGACGAGGCGGAGGGGCTTGGTGCTGCTGCTGTTGCTTTTGCTGCTGGTGCTTGAGTTGGTGCTGGTGCTAGTGCTGGTTTCTTCTTCGGTGGAGGTTCTGAGGTAACCTCGGTAGTAGATGCTTGTGGTGGAGCCGAAGTGGTGGTGGCCGCTGCCTCAGCAGAGCCAGTCTCCCTGGCCTGTGGTTGCCTCCTCTTGATGAGGTGGGAACCCGAGCAGCCAACAACCTCCCGAGATTGGGCTCAGCAGGTGTGAATCGTCGCCACGAGGGGGAGAAGGGCTGTGTCGGAGCGGGGAGGCAATGCCGGATCCACTCTGTGGGACCTCCACCGTGGCCCTGCTGAATCAAACAGTGTCGGACGAGAAACTATAACAATAGAAGAACAAGTAAATGGCAAAGGGAAAAGAGGCTTACCCATCCGAGGTCAGGGGCTCCTTGGGCTTCCGAGCCCTTCGTGTTGGGGCCATGGTTGCAGGCTTGGTGGCAGTTTTGTCCCCGGACTTCTTTCGCCTTTTGGCTGGCTGACAAGGTCCGGAGGAAGAAATTGATGCGGCTCCCCTTTTCTTCTTCGGCGCAACCGGAATAGGATCACCCACGGCAAGAGGAGGGTCCTCATGGATCTGCCCACCGGGGTTAGCTGATGCCGAAAAAGCATAAGAAAGGGGGACAACGTCAAATGCTTCCATCACCACAACATCCGAGTCATCTTCATCGTCGGGCCAATCTCTAATGGAAGAGAGTTTACCGGTGGGTCGCTTGGTCGCATCGGCCATTGGAAGGAACATCTCCTGATCCGGTTCCTCCTTGTCAGAGGTATCCCGGTCAGGCGCCCATTTGAGGGAGGGCTCGGTGCCATCCTCGATAGTTTGCTGAAGGAATTGCTAAGAGAAAGAAAAGACAACGGAATTAAGTATACAACAGCGACCGACATATGATTTAATTCGGAGAAAGTTTGCGGCACGAAGCTTACCACGGGAGGAAGCCTATCTTGGCAATAATGTTCCATTCCCCACGTCCACTCAGAGGAGAAGTCCTTGTGGGTGGTGAAGAGGGCCTTGACCTGGCGATAGATCTCTGTGTTGCTCAACTCGAAAGACGAGGTTCGGTTGCGGTCGCGGCCCCAACTCATGTGACAGACTTTGTGTGTGCACTTCTGGAGGGGGGAGATCTGGTTGCGCACGAACGTGATCATGGCGTCCTCGTTGTGCAATCCAAGGTCCTTCAACTCCTGGAACCTCTTGTTGACCTGGTTCGCCAGGACGATGGGCTTCTTGGGGACCACGTCCCACAATTCCGGATTGGGAGGACCCGGAGCATAAGGGCGCAGCCAGATCAGATCCTCAGTAGTGTCGTTCCGGACATAGAAGAAAGTCCGGGCCCATCCCTTGCAAGAGTCCAGCCCAGTGACTCGGGGGAAGACGGACAGCCTCCAAGGAGAAATTGACGCAGCACCGAACTGCGTGAGCTGCTTGTCCTCCGGGTCAAGATGGATGTTCGGAATCACATTCCGGCGGAAGCCAAAGAACCGGATCCAGAGCTCCTTTGTGGGCCACAGTCCGGCATAACCTTCGATGGTGGAGTCAAAGGCGGAGAGAGAAGTGATGGCATTAGTCGGAAGATGGTGCGGTTGGAGCTCGTATGTGTTTAGCCAGTCGTGGAAAAAGTCACTGACGGGGAGACCAAATCCGCGTTGGAAATGAGAAAGGAACACCACATACTCACCCGGAGTGGGTGAGGGGGCAAGCTCGGAGGAAGCGAGGCGTGCGGTGACACCCTCCGGGATGCGCCTGGTGGGGTAGAGCCAATCCAGGTCATCCTGGAAGACCCAGGAGCCTGCCCACGCGCCATGGTCGGTGCTCGCAGCATCTTCCTCCATCTCCTGCTCGGCGACGGCGAGCTCCTCCTCAGTCATCTCGAGTTCACTGCCCTCACTGGCGCTAGCAGCAGTGGGTGGCAGTGGCCTAGACTGGCAGCGACCCATGGCAGAAGAGATGCACGGAGGCAGCGGCAACGCTGGTGATCATGGAGGCAGTGCAGCGGCGTCGCTGCTACTCAAACGCGGTGGCGGCGACGCTGTCGCGGGAGAAGATGAAGAAGAGGTAGAGGCAGAGGGGCGCGGAAGTGGGGAAACAGCCTAGGGGGCGCCCCTCCCCTATTTAAACACTCCCCTAAGGGGGTAGTGGGATCGTATTGTGCAGGTGTGCCATATCGTGTGGCCGTGTATAACCCGGATTGACCAATCAGCGATGAGCCACACGAAGGACCACAGGGCGTAGCGGATCCCATGACGCGACGCGCTGATACAGTTAACGAGGAGGCAGGCGTGACGTGACGCGCAAGTAACTCCGACAATAATCGCGGTTACTGTTGCTGGCCCTTAAAATGAGGCAAACTAATGATTATCCTCCACATGGGGAAGCGTACAAGAGAAGGAAGAATGACCCGGATGAAAATGTGGTAACCCGGCCAGCAAGTGAAAACTTGGAATGTGCCAAGGGAAAGTAAAACCATGGAATCCGAGATAAGGAGGTAACTTAGAAAAGGAACCCAAAGCTCAGTGAAATTGAACCTGCTGTGGCCTTAGCGGCCAAGGCAGCTAAGACCGCACCAGCTTCGGGGACTAATGTTGGGGGGATACCCCCGGGTAGGGTCACGCCGGGGTATAAAGGCCGAGTTAGCCGAGGTACGGCAAGGTCAAAGCGAATGTTGGCCGAGTCACCTCAAGGCAGGCCGAATCTCGGGGTAACCCGGACCAGGGGATGTCCACCTAACTAGGTCTCAACCGACTTAAGCCGTAAGTCGGATGGTTGAATCTAACTTGTATGCAGGAACAGGTGTGGCCAGATCAACTATGTACGATCCGGGTCATATCAAGCTTGTAGGAGAAGGAAGGTATCTCGCTGGTCAAAGGTGACCCCTGTACACACAGCGTGAGCGAAGCGGACAGAGGCAGGACCACCGAGGCGTGGCCGACAAAGATGACGACGCCAATGCCGGCTGACGCGGGCGCCGTAGAGGCTCACGTAGCCTCTGGATGGATGACGCGGGGGAAAAGTGACCCGGTGGGCTTACTATTTTGGGAGGAGGCATATTCCCTAGAATATGCCTCCATGTATGCCCTAATTTGAGACCTAGCCACCCCTATATAAGGAGGGCTAGGGCCTCTGTAGAAAGGGTTGATCTCTATGGGGTTGAGTTTTACAGGGTTAGAGCTTAGAGGTTATGTTCTACTAGCAAGTGACTGAGAGCTAGCGAGTGGTGAGAGTAAGAGAGTTCTTCTTCCTCCTCTCCCCAACACAGCTCAAGGAGCACTTGTAAACCTTGGAAGTGAATTGAATACAAAGCTACTGTGTGTGGAATCACCACACTATCCCTCCTTGGATTCCCCTAGTGCATTTAGTCCCCACCTTTAGCCTATCCATGGCATCTGCCGTGACACCACCACGACACTGGTCGCATCAAGGTCAAGGCCCTCAGGGGTAAGCAACCTACCATGCAGACTGAAGAGGAAGATGTGCCCACTCAAAATTTGAAGAACATGGAGATTTCTATGTACCAGTCCCTTCACAAGCAGAATCCCTATCGCTTCAAGTCTTGCACCTATTCTGGCACTAACAAGAAGTTTTGGACTGAGACACAAGCCTTGATGTGGGATCACATTTACACTCAGTGCAAGGTCACCTCCTACGGTAAAATTCTTGCTTTCAATGTGGACTTTTTCAACATGTATGCAGCCTCATATTATTGTTTTGTTGATGATTCTCTGAAGAAGATGGATCTGTTTGACCTTGTGTGTCTCAAGGAGGATTACTACCCTGAGTATATCCGTCAGTTATTTTGCACAGTCTATTTTCATGATGACGATGAGCGCACTATGTCTTGGATGACTGGCACGCGGAGGTTTCGTGCCACCTATGCATATTTGGTGGAAGTTATGGGTTATTCTGGCAAGGCAGGTGGTTTCTGCATTCACAGGGAGAAGGTCAAGCCTGCTAAAACTCTTGCTTTCTGCTATCCCAAGGATTCTGAGTGGGCTCCTCCATGCATCACTGGCATGGATTTATATTATCACACTTTGGCCAGCATCTTCCGTTAGTCCATTGTTCCCCGAGTTGGAGATACTACAAACTGTCGTGGGTTCTTTGCCAATCTTCTGTACTATTGTTGCCCTAACAGGCTGAGGAAGATTGATGGGTGTGACTTTGTGTACTGTGAGCTGCGGTGGGCTGCTTTGGACAGGATGACCCCCACTTTCTGCGTGTATGCGCAAAAGCTGCTCAACAAGGTTGTGCCTTCCGGTGTGATGGTAGGAGAGCGTGTGGAATAGGAGGAGCTTACTGATGGCCCAAAATATATCGAGCTCGTTGGGGAACCCCAAGAGGAAGGTATGATGAGCACAACAACAAGTTTTCCCTCAGTATGAAACCAAGGTTTAATCGAACCAGTAGCAGCAAGGAAACACCCCAAAGGTGTTGCTAGCTGAACGTTGGCAGGGCGCACTACCGGTGCCAGCAGCAACGTGGAGACCTGCACAACACAACCACAGAACTTTGTCCCCAACTTGCGATGAGGTTGTCAATCTCACCGGTTTTGCTGAAAACAAAGGATTAAATGTATCGAGTGGAAGAAAGTAATAGTTTGCAGAAAGTAAACACAAAGCAGTAAACAGTTTATTGTAGATTGATAGTAAAAGAAAGGACCAGGGTCCATAGTTCACTAGAGGTGTGTCTCCTTAAGATAGATAACATGTTGGGTGAACAAATTACAACGGGGCAATTGACAAACATCGAGAAAGCATACAAGCATATACTACTCATCTTGAATCCTTTGAGATTCGATTGGGCATTACAACATTATACATAGACCTCCATCCAACTGCATCTATGACTAATAATCCACCTTCAGGTTATCATCCGAACCCCCTCCAGTATTAAGTTACAAGCAACGGATAATTGCATTATGAATTGCATGTAAAGTCAACAATATGATTATTCTATGAACAAAGGATTGTTGTTTTCTCCCTAGTAGCAACAGCACATCTAGTACCTTAGAGATTTCATTACTTCCCCAGTTACTGTGAGGCATGAACCCACTATCGAGCATAAATACTAACTCTTGGAGTTGCTAGCATCTACTTGGCCAAGATAGCTACTAACAACAGAAAGCATGCAAGATCACAAATAACAAAGACATGATAGAATCAATAATCAATCTGAAATAGCATCTCAATATCCATCGGGTCCCCGCAAACACAACATGTATAAATTACAAATAGATGATCTTGATCATGAACGGAGCTCATAAGATCTAGACATGAAAGCACAAAGGAGGAGAACCAGCCATCTAGCTACTACATGGACCCGTAGTCCAAAGATGGACTATTCATGCATCACACTGGAGGCTTGCATGATGATGAAGAAGGCCTCCAGGGTGAATTCCCCTCTCCGGCAGGGTGCCGGGAAGAGCTTCAGATCCCTCCCGATCTAGGGATGGAGATGACGGCGGCTATAGACTCTTTCGTGGATTTTTGATCGGGTACTTAGGGTTTCCATATCAGAGACAATATATAGGCGGAAGGAGAGGCCGAGGGGGTGCCTGGGGCGGCCAGACCACCCCCTAGCGTGGGATAGGCCTAGCCGCGTGGCTAGGTGGTGTGGCCGGGCCCCAGCCCAGCCCCTCTCCGTCTTGTATTCTAGCTCCAGGTGTCCCTCGGTAAAATAATGACTTTGGATTTTGTCCCATCCAATTCCGAGAATATTCATTTTCTGACTTTCCTGGAACCAAAAACAGCAGGAAATAGGCAGCTGGCACTGTGGCTCTTGTTAATAGGTTAGTCCAAGAAATCATATGAAAAGTACTCCAAAGTGTAGACAAAACACAAGAAAGTAGATAAAACCAAGCATGAAACATCAAAAATTATAGATACATTTGCAATGTATCACTTACCCTTTCTCTCCGTGGTCTGTCTCCTGATGTTCCTGAGATGAGGCCTCTCGAGCACCGCACCAAGGCTACTCATGATCCTCAACCTCACTTTGCTACTAGGGATGGTTCTCGACGTCTAGTTGGTGAGTCTTCCTCTCGCCTAAGGCACAAGGGTGGTGCTGCCACGTTCTTCAGGAGGCTGTTTCAGATGTGTCGCGCGTCCTATGATGTGATCCACAAGGGTCTTGAGATGATCCAGGAGACTCGGCGCCGGCACAATGAGTTTCTCGCAACCCAGAATGTCACTCCTCCACCTGATGGTCCTGAGATGACTCACATTCCCTATGTCAACTATGAGTTGTCGCCAATTGATGATGTTATGTTCTTTGGCTACTTCCTTAGGTAGTTTCCTCCTATTGGCCCTAGTGGTTCCTCTGCTGCTCCTCGTGGTTCTGATGATGAGGCTGATGATGATGAGGAGATCCATGAAGAAGAAGATGCCCCCGTTCACCCTCCTCCGCCACCTACGTTCTTCTAGTTGGGTTCCATTAGCATCACTCTACTTCTCTTCCTTTTGGTGTGTCGATGCCAATGGGGGAGAAGAGTAGAGTTCATTTAGTTATCTACGGTTCCTTGCCGGGGTTTTCTAGGGTTCTCCATTTGCACAATGCCCCTTGCTTTATCTTTGCTTCTTATGGCATTGTGCTTTCCATTTGCTTTCGTGTTGGAACTATTTGCTCTACTTCCGTGTGTTGGACAAGTTTGTGCTATGTGTGCGAACCATGGGTATTTCTATTGTGCTATGACTATGTGTACTTCTATTATTTGTCTAGCTTTGTGTAGATATCCATGCTTTATATCTTGTCATATTATGCTTGCTTCCATGAAGAAATGTGGGAAGCTTTCCATATACTATTTAGGTGCACCTTGCATTCAAACGCAAATTCAACCAAGTGCATACTTTATGGGGGAGATCATGTATGTCTTTATGGAATTCCTCGGTTTATAGCTCTCTATTATATCCTTGTGAACTCTAGCTCAGTTTTTCATCGCCAACCAAAAAGAGGGAGACTGAAAGGGTACTTTACCCTCTACTGTTTTTGGTTGACAATGACACCGTAGTTAGAGCGGACGAATGCTACCTACTAGTGTCTTAAACAGGTTTTAGTCCGCTGGTGTGTCGGAAGATCGTCGAAGACCCCCCCCCCCCCATTTTGATAACAAAGATATGTGCAGGAGTTTTGCTTTTTATATGTAACTTGAGTCTTTAGGAACTCTGCACTATTAAGAGGGGTTATCTCGATGAGCTTGTTGGGGATGAATTCCTAAGCCATATACACATCCCATACACCCACTTGTTCCATCACCAAAGAGAGAGGAGAGGGAAATCTGCTTTTCATGGCATTTCTGCAAAGTTTGGTGTACAAGCCGGTTCCCATACCGAGTGGTTCGGTACCAGTGTCAGAAAAAAACAAACCCAAACCGGGATTGTCGGTTTGTTATACTGAGTCTATCTAGGGTTGCACACAGTGACCTAACCTGGTTTGGATTCCGGTCTTCCGGCCTAGAAACCGGGCGGCCCGGTGTGAGGGCCGGTCCAACCGAACTTAAAACCGGACTTCACAGAAATACTCTAAATGGCTAAATTTCTCCCTTTGGTATAAATACCACTTCTTCCACCTTGAGCAGGTTAGGCATTCAGTTCATATTTCATCCTTCAATCTCTCTCTCTCTCCCCATTGTTGAAACCCAATTCCTTGAGGATCTCCCATTCTACCCAACCAATTCCAAATCCCTTTGGTAGAAAGCAAGAGGAGGTCCTGATCTACGTTTCCACCAAGCCAAAGTTCATTCCCCCTTGAGTTCATCGAGTTAGCTTGTTATTCTTGGGTTTGTGGGAAACCCTAGGTGGCTAGGGTCGCCCGGAGGCATTCGACTTGTGATTTGCTCCGTGGAAAGTTTGTGAGGGTTTGGAGACTACCTTAAATTCTACCATGAGTAAGTGAGCTATTCCTTCATGGGATAGGCTCGGAGAAGAAGGTGAGCCTTCATGGAGTTGGGGAATCCTTCATGGAACCTCACACCTCTCCAATGTGACGTAGCCCCTTCCCAAAGGTGGAGAACACAGGAATACATCTTCGTCTCCGCGTGCTTCGGTTATTCCTTAATCGATCTCTTACTTGTGTTGTTTACTTTGTGATAGCCTTCATGCTTGAAGTATCTTGTATCATCATCTAGGTTGTCTCACCTAGTTTGCATTTAGGCACACTTATATTCCGCAAAGCCTAAAACTTGAAAAGATTATAAAGAATTTTGTAGAAACCTATTCACCCCCTCTAGGTAAACCATCTTACACTTTCAACCCCGCCGGCCACCTAGGTGGGCTATGGCGCGCAAGTAGGGCCCACCCCAGCCGTCGTCCACCTCTCCTTTGTTTAGTCCCACCCCGACACTTGGAGAGGTGGGGTGCCCATTTTCCCCTATATAAAAGGGGGAGGGCTGCCCTCCAATCTCATCCCAAGTTTGCCATTTGCCTTATCTATCTCTCCCACTCCCCCTTTCGTGTATGTTCTCTTGTTAGGAACATGTTGAACGAGGCAGAGATTTCTCCACCCAACTCACGCCATCGTGTTGTCGGAGTCTATCCAGTTCTTCTTCTTCCGCTGCCTTGCTGGACTAGGACCCGGGGGACGTTCTTTACACTGGACGTGTGTAAAACTTCGGAGGCACTTCTATTAGTCATGATCGATGCTTGACGAGCCACAAACAATTATGGTGAGTATGACACTAGATGTACTCCCTCCGTTCGAAAATATAAGACTTAGTGTATAGGTTCGTTCCGAACCTCTACGAACCTATACACTAAAAGATGTCTGGATACATTCGATTCATAAAGCTAAAACATCTTATATTTCAGAACAGAGGGAGTAGTATGTTAATTTTCCTTTATCTAATATCCAGAACAGAAGGCCTTCTTGGAGTGTCGCGGTCAAGTAGCTAACGACAGCGACGAGGAGGATCATAGCACGTAGACAAGTAACAATACGAAAACGAACAACGGTGTCCTTGTAGAGTGTTGCTCAAATCCTCAAACGCCAATGCTCTATTGACTCTTGGCACTGCTATTGAGGCAGTAATCTTACTGGAGCCGCTTCTCACGAAAATGACCTGATGGATTTTTGTGCATTCATAGCTTTGGCGCTTCACATCACATATATGCTCCTCCAATGTTTACATCATTAAAAATAAAATAAAATAAAATGTTAGCACAAACTATGGCATGATGGACTGAATGGATGATAGCCAAAACACGAGATCTACACTTAACTGAACCACTGGACTGGATTGGATCAACTTGACTTCAAGACATGATGTCAATCAAAATCTCCAAAAGCGCTACCGTGTTAGCCCACATTGCAGTGGTGATAATCTGGTTCATGTGAGCATGTGAGACTCGGGAGCAGTGACGGTGGGTGAAAACGGTAGGTGGGAAATTTGCGTTGGCTTTTTTATCCACCCGACACTGTATGCGGGCGGGCCGAATGATCGTGAATGATTCCATGCAAACGATGATTAGATTAGGCTGCGACACTTTTGGTAGTAGGTGAAGATGCATTGATACTAGTTTAGTGTTCAAATTACCGAGATGCCCTCGCAAGTTGGGGCCTCGGTTAGCGCACACGGTTGCCAGAGCACGATAGCAGCTGAGCAAATCTAAAACTATCAATTTTATATCGTGATTCGTACATAGTATAAGTTGTGTAATTGTTTGTAGCTGAGATTTTAATACTCCTTTCTCTAAAATAAGTGACGTGAAATTGTCTAGATTCGTACGTATCTATACATGTTTTACTATATAGATACATACGAATCTAGACACACTTAAGTCACTTATTTTAAAACGGGGGAGTAGTTATAAGTAATTTGCAACTGAAAATAAAATATTAACTCAGTAAAAATAAATTACGGACTACACAACAAAAAATCACGTTGTACTAAACCGTGGGATAACGTCACTTGATTAAAACTTAAAAATTAAGCTAATTCTAAGCTTTAGACACATCCATTAAATAAACAACATATTATCAGATCGAGCATGTTAACTTAAATAAACAATGCACTATTCGAGTTTGCTTCCGAAGATCTTTTCTTCAAAATTCATTCCCGTAGTCCTCTTCAGCTCCGGTCCTTTCCTTAAAATGCCTCACGCAAGTATCTAGCCTCATCTTTTTTTGTTCACGGTATAACCACTGGCCTGGCTCTTTTCAGATTGCTTATGATTACTTTTGGCCTTCTCAAGTTAAAAAAAGCCTTCTGTTTGAAATAGACTTCGGTCCTATTTTATAAATATAAAACAACCACCTAAAAGAGGTTTAGGTAAAAGTCAAGAAAAAATACAATTCCGTTGGGTCAAAAAATAACCTGTTTTTAGCATAGGATAGGAGTAAACCAAAAGTAAGTTATCTTTTACGAATATAAGCCAAATGTAAGTTTAACAAAACACCCTAGGCCTCGACTCAGGATCAACCTCCTTGAACCAGGTTTTCTGTCCCGCTTTATAAATAAAGCAACCATCCACAACAACTTACAAGGTTCCAGAAAAAAAACAACGTCTGGTGGGGCCACAACATAACACGATCCAAACGAAAAAAGAACGTTTGCTGGGAGCCGACGTGCCGCCTCCAGAAGAAGCCGAAGAAGCTCGTACAACCATGCCTTATCCCACTGCCTATAGAGCGGGTACCAGAGCTACAAACATGTCAAGAATTTGAACACCGAGTCAGAAGCACATCGAGGTAAAATCTTCTTAGTAACCATCTTATTATCGGTGATCCAAAGTGACCAAAACAACACGGCAAACACTAGCCAGAAGAAGCGGTGGTCCTTTCCGTCATAGTTTGCCTGAACCTCTAGGAATTCACAGATATCATGGGCTCGCCAGTCCTGTCGTGGTGGTGTCACGACAGATGCCATGGATAGGCTAAAGGTAGGGCCAATATACACTAGAGGAATCCAGGAAGGGATAGTGTGGTGATTCTACACGCGGAAGCTTTGTATTCACTAGGCTCACAAGGTTTACAAATGCTACTTGAGTTGTATTGGGGAGAGGAAGAAAAAAGAACTCTCTTACTCTCACCACTACCAATCTCCAAGGAACCAACTACTCAGATGCCAACCCCTTCTACTCAGGCCCTAGCGCTCCTTATAAAGGGGAATCTAGGTCTCCAATTAGGGCATACGTGGCGGCATATTTCTGAGAATATGCCTCTTCCTAAAATAGCAAACCAACTGGGTCACTTTTCGCCATCGTAAGCCATGCAGAGGCTACGTAAGCCTCTGCGGCACCAGCGTCATCCGACACAGGGCGCGTCACCCTTATCGGCCACGCCTCGGTGGTCCTTTCCTCTGTCTGCTTCGCTCATGCTCCAGCGTACAGTGACCACCTTTTGACCAGCGAGATACCTTCCTTCTCTTGCAAGCCTGATATAACTCGGATCGTACCTAGTTAATCCGGCCCCGTGGCTACCTGCATACAAGTTATAAAATACCTGTCGACATACGACATACGTCGGCCGGGACTCAGTTAGGTGGACATCCTCCGGTCCGGGTTACACCGTGATTCGGCCTTCCTTGAGGTGACTCGGCCAGCATTCGCTTTGACCTTGCCGTACCTCGGCTAACTCGGCCTCTATACCCCAGTGTGACCCTACCTGGGGGTATCCCCCCAACATTAGTCCCCGAAGCTGGTGCGGTCTTAGCAGCTTCAGCCGCTAAGGCCACGGCAGGTTCAATTTACCGAGCCTTTTGCTCCCTTTTCCGAGTTACCTCATAGCCCGGATTTCATGGGTTAGCTTTCCCTTGGCACATTCCGAGTTTTGACTCGCTGGCCGGGTCACCCTTTAGTTATCCGGGTTATCCTTCCTTCTCTCGTACGCTTCCCCACGTCCCACATGGAGGGTAATCATTATCTTGCCTCATTTTAAGGGCATGCGCCAGTTACTGTACTTATTGTCAGGTGTTACTGTTGCACACATCGCGACGCGACTGCCTCCTCGTTAACTGTATCACCACGTCGCATCGTGGGATCCCCTGTGCCCTGTGGCCCTTCCTGTGGCTCGCCTCTGATTGGCTGACCCGGCAGATACACGGCCACACCGTGTGGCCTCGACACATTGCACGATCCCACTACCCCCGCTGGGGTGTGGTTAAATAGGGGAGGGGCGCGCCCCTTGGCTATTTTCCCCTTCTCGTGCCCATCTGCCTCCTTTGCCTCTTCTTCTTCCTAGCAACAGCGCCGCCGCCGCCGCACCGTGCTTTCTTGCACCTGCCTCGCTGCCGCTCCCGCACTGCTCTATCGCCACGTGTCCACGCCAATCTAAGCCCCTGCCCCCACCTCCGATAGGGCCGGTGAGGACAGTGACTTGGAGATGACCGAAGAAGAGCTCGCCGTCGCTGAAGCAGAGATGGAGGAGGGGGGAATCCACGGAGCACGGTGCTTGGGCCGGTTCTTGGGTGTGCCAAGACGATTTGGACTGGCTCTACCGCACCCGCCGCATCCCTGAGGGCGTGGTTGCTCGCCTCACCTCCGAGGAGCTCGCTCCCTCACCCAATCTAGGTGAGTTCGTGGTCTTCCTATCCCACTTCTAGCGTGGCTTCGGCCTGCCCGTGAGCGATTTTTTCCATGACTTCCTCAATATCTACGAACTCCAACCTCACCATCTCCCGGCGAATGCCATCACATCCCTTTCTTCCTTCGCCTCCACTGTAGAAGGATATGTCGGTCTGTGGCCCACTAAAGAGCTTTGGATCCGGTTCTTCGGTCTGCGAAGGAACGTGATTCCGAATAAACTGCTTGACCCGGAGGACAAACATCTGACACAATTTGGTGTTGCCTCTATTTTTCCCCGGAAACAATCCGTCTTTCCCCGGGTCACGGAGCTTGATTCCTGCAAGGGCTGGGCCCGAACTTTCTTCTATGTCAGAAATGGCACGAATGAGGATCTGATCCGGCTGCGTCCCTATGCTCTGGGTCCTCCTAATCCGGATTTGTGGGACCGGGTTTCCAAGAAACCAACTGTCTTGGCGAATCAAGTCAACAAGCGGTTCTAGGAGCTGGAGGATTCGGGGCTGCGCAACGAGGACGCGATGATCACATTCGTTCGCAACTGGATCTCCCTTCTCCAGAAGCGCACACACAAACTTTGCCACATGAGCTGGCGACTTGACCCCAACCGGACTTCCTCGTTTGAATTGAATAACACCGAGATATTCCGCCGGGTCAAGGCCCTCTTCGCGATCGACAAAGACTTCTCCACTGATTGGGAGTGGGGGATGGAGCATTTCTGCCGGGACAAGCCTCCTCCTACGGTAAATCTCGTGATTCAATCTCTTTCCGAGTTATATCATATGTCGGAGTATGTTGTTTGTTTGATCCTCTTGCATTTTCTTCTTAGTTGTTTCTTCAGCAAACCCTCGAAGATGGCACCGAGCCTTCCCTCAAATGGGCGAAGGATCGACTTGCCCCGGACCAGGAGGAGCCAGATCAGGAAATGTTCCTGCCATTCCCTGATGCAACTAAGCGACCCACTGGTAACTTCTCTTCCTTAAGAGATTGGCCTGACGATGAAGATGATTCTGATGTTGAGGTGATGGAAGCATTTGACGTTGTACCCCTTTCTTACGCGTTTCCGGCTTCAGCTAACCAGGCTGGGCAGATCCACGAAGATCCTCCTCTTGCCATGGGTGAGCCGGTCCTAGTCGCGTCTAAGAAACGGGTTGCCACTTCCGCCACTTCCTCTGGACCTGCCAAGACGACCAAGAGGAGGAAGAAGTCCGCAGACAAGACCGCCACCAAGCCTCCGACAAAGGCCATAGTCCGGAGAGCTCGAAAGCCCAAGGAGCCTTTGACTTCTGACGAGTAAGTCACTTTTCTCTTTGTCTAATTCTTCGCTTCATGTTTTTCTATCTATATGCCTTTCTTTTGTTATAACCTGTCACTCATCATTTGACTCGATAGGGCTGCGGTGGAGGTTCCCCAGAGCTGATCCAGCATCGCTTCGCCTCTCCGACATACCCCATCTCCCCCTCGTGGCGACGATACACGCCCGTTGAGTCCCATTCAGGAGGGTTCAGTGGCTGCTCCGGGTTCTAGCCCACCTCGTCCAGAGGAGGGCAACCTTGGAGCAGGGGAAGTGGCTCTGCCGAGGCAGCTGATGCTCCCAGCTCCTCATCGGCTCAGCCGCAACCCGTCACCACCGAGGTACCAACAGCAGCACCACCACCAAGACCAGCACAAGCACCAGCGCCAGCACCAACAGCAGCACCAGCAACTCAAGCACAAGCACCAGCACCAACTCCTACTGCCTCGTTTGAGTCCTCCAAGACTCGGCGAGAGGGCCCAGCTAGCACCAAGGCTGCACCCAAGTCCAAACCTACAGCTCAAACCTCAGCCTCCCAGCAGCAGCCCAAGGCTAAAAAGAGTTCTGATGCCGCTAGGGCAGCATCAATCGAGGCTGGACAGCGCACGCTCGTGTCCATGCTGCCGAAGAAGAATTTGCCGAAGAAAGATGCCTCCCCCGGGTCAGCTAGCAAGCAACTCACGTTGCATACCAGCCCTGTTGCCACCCAAGTTGCAAGGAAGGAGGCCCACGCTAAAGGCTTGGTCACGCCCCATATGCTCAGTGGAGAGAGTTATCCTCCGGCTCTGATCGAATACGTCGATAATTGGAACAGAGCGGAGTTCGTCAATAAAGACGATCTCCCGGAGAAGTTTGGGCCCGCGGAGTTTGCCGCACAAATGAACACAGCAGCCAAGGTTATCAACCTTGCCGGTCGGATGATGGAGGTACGCTACTTTGTCTTTTCTTTAGCATGTACAAGTACTTGTAGATATATCCATTAGTCCACGAGCCTCCGGGGGAGTAACTTGTTACTCGGCCGGATGCTCCTTAGAGAACTAGCATAGCTCCTTAGTAACTTCAGATATGCACACACCTAGAGTCGGGTTAAGTTCCACTTGGCCCGGATCTTGTACACTTTGAATATGCACACACCTAGAGCCGGGTTAAGTTCCACTTGGACCGGATCTTGTACACTTCGAATATGCACACACCTAGAGCCGGGTTAAGTTCCACTTGGCCCGGATCTTGTACACTTTGAATATGCACACACCTAGAGCCGGGTTAAGTTCCACTTGGACCGGATCTTGTACACTTCGAATATGCACACACCTAGAGCCGGGTTAAGTTCCACTTGGCCCGGATCTTGTACACTTCGAATATGCACACACCTAGAGCCGGGTTAAGTTCCACTTGGCCCGGATCTTGTACACTTCGAATATGCACACACCTAGAGCCGGGTTAAGTTCCACTTGGCTCGGATCTTGTACACTTCGAATATGCACACACCTAGAGCCGGGTTAAGTTCCACTTGGCCCGGATCTTGTACACTTCGAATATGCACACACCTAGAGCCGGGTTAAGTTCCACTTGGCCCAGATCTTTTACATTTCGAATATGCACACACCTAGAGCCGGGTTAAGTTCCACTTGGCCCAGATCTTGTACACTTCGAATATGCACACACCTAGAGCCAAGTTAAGTTCCACTTGGCCCGGATCTTGTACACTTCGAATATGCACATAACTAAGCCTTCCTTGCTCTTTTCAGGTGACTACCAATCGCTGGAGCGTTGAGTTTCGGCGCCTCTTGGACACACACAAGGCGCTGCGCTCGAAACATACTACACTTCTCGCTGAGTTCGAGAAAAGGGGTAAGTTTTCTCTTTGCCTTCTTCTTTATCCTTCCTTGCTTTTCCGCCGAACTAATTTGTTATTCGCATTGGGTAGCCGAAGTGGAGGCCGAAAACACCATCATGAGGAAGAAATTGGATCAGATAAAAGGTAAGTCACTTCGGTTACTCAATTTCTATGCTCTCTTTCCTTTCTCCTGAGCTCGGCCAATATTCATACCTCGGCTTTGCCAGGTCAACAAACTGTTTCAGCATCCCTCGAAGATAGTGTGCCCGTGCCTGACATGATGTTGCATTTTCTCGAACAAGCAGGGCAACACCAGGCCAAACTTAAGAAGAAGGATGATGAGCTCGCCCAACTTCGATCCAAAGACGATGAAATTGCCAAGCTCAAGGCCGAGATGAAAAAACTTAAGGAGCTCCATAAGGTTGAGATGGACAAGGCTGGCCAAGATTTCACTAAAGAGCGAGAATGCCTCAACCTCCAACTTGCAAAGGATCAAGAATTGCTGAAGGAGGCTGACGTCAAGCTTGGCTCGGCTAACGCTAAACTTGAAAAGCTTCGGGAGAGACGTGACAATTGCACCAAGGAGCTGACCCGGATCCATAGCCATATCTCTCGTAAACTCCTTTCCTTCAGCCGACATGTATTTCTCTGGGTTAAGTTCCTTTACTCACCTCACTTATTTTGTTTTTAGGCAAGTTCCCACAGGGTAATGCCATTGTGGCTACTGCCATTGCCAAGTTCCGCCAGCAGAGGGGTACTCCAACTAGTCCTGGATCTGAAACCATTCCCTTTGACATGGAGGACTTGCTGGTCAGCCTATCCTCTCGCCTTGAGATTATAAAAAACTATGGTTCGGATATCCTAGACACAGCCATCCGGATCTTTCGTGCCCTTTGGCCTCAAGAGGATGTTCCGGAGGGATCCACTGCTTTGATCAACAGGGTGATGGAGTGCGAAACCCAGATTGATCTCTGGAGGGAATCCGCTGCTCGCGCTGGAGCTGATACTATCCTTCACTTTGTGCTCACATAGTATGAGAAACTAAATCTTAATCTTCTCGAGCGCTTGCACACCGGATCAAGGTGGTCAAATGATTAGGATTGGATAGCTCGGCGCAAGGCATGCGCCCATAACCTCATTTAGTTTGCCCCCATCCATCAATGGAACGAGGGACCAAGCTTTCTCGGTGCTGTTGACGACAAGTATGTCAAAGATGGTTCGGATGAGGAAGAAGAGGATGAAGCCTCGGACGTCGAAGAAAATGAAGATGATGATGAAGATGAGGCCGGAGTTCCACCTGCTGGCGCCGAGTTACCACCTCCTGCTGCTCCTTGAGCACCAAAAAACACTTTGAAGTTTATCAGATCCCCGGTATGCCGGGTGCAGATGTATTAAGCATACTGATTATGTTTTGCTACCAAGTTATTTATGCCAGATTATCTTGGGCGTAGTCCCCGGGTTTCATTTTCTTGTTCCTTCAATTTCATGGCTCGGCTCGCGTCCACCTTGATTCGGTTTTGTGACTTACGAGTCCGAGTTTCAAAAATTGACTTAACAATACTTGGAAACGTTAGGCTTAGCTCAAAGTAACCTAGCGTAGTAAAAGTAAAGTAAACATAAGGTTAGTCCGAATAACAAACGTTGGCTCGATTAAGTTCTTTTCCTTAGTTGTTTTTCGTGTGCTACGCAATTCCAAACTTGTTCTCTTGCTTGCCATAAAGCCAATTCTTTTTGGACAGCAGCAAGTCGAAGAGTTGAGTTTTTGGTGCTCACACACTACTAATCCGGCTTAGGTAGAAGCAACTTACGCCAGCCGACATATAAATAGCAAATACAGAAGACAATAAATATCACTAAGGCAGTCCCCGAGTTACTGCTCGAGGTGCCAAGATTTCATTGATAAACTCATTGCCGGCATACATACCGACATATGAGAGACTCGGATAAACACGCTTTTTTGTTAAGTGTAGAACGGACGGAGTAGAGCTACATTCCATGGACGCTTAGATTCCTCGCCGGACCTGTCCGCCTTGTTCTTCTCATGTGGTTTCGCATCGATGAGGTAATAAGAGTCATTGTGCAATGCTCTGCTCACAATGAATGGCCCTTCCCATGGGGGATGTCAACACCCGGATTTTTAATCCCAGATGCCCATTATGCCATACCTCACAATCCCAGGATTACCATTTTTGCGAGACATAATGGATTGGATATCACAGTACATCATCCATTACAAACCATACATAAGGTCTTACACATATAAGGATCTCATGATCCAGTCTTAATACAACAAGCAGCGGAATAAATATAAAGTGTAGCGGTGGGGTCCATCTTCGGGGGCACAGGCAATGTTGACGAAGGCAGATAGTCCTAGTTATCATAGCCGTCCTGCTAGCCATCATCTTGGTAGTCTCCTTCATAGTCTGGCCATGAGAATAGCCAGGGACAAAAGCCATGAGTACTCTTTAAGTACTCGCAAACTACCACTAACAAGTAGTATAGTGCTAAGTTAAAGTGCTAAATCTAAGTTTAACTATAAAGTTAAGTTTGAAACCTAAGCTGAGTTCAGAAGCAAAGAAAGATAAAATAAAGTTCTAGAATCACTTAAGTTGGGAAGCTATTATCATAAGTACAACCCTGTTGTGGTCAAGTCAAGATTCATCATTCATCTCATAAGTTGTTTTTAAAACATCTAACAACGAAACAGTATGGCCATTCCAATCGCCCATAACCATGCACGTTATTCAATAGTTTGACACTCTGCAGAGGTGGTACACTTTCACCACAAGATTCGATACATCCGCTGGATAACCTGAATCATCATACTTAGTATGCAGATAATCAAACATAACCTTTCTTTTACACACCCTAGTATAAGCACCTCTCCTATGAGCATGGCCTCCCAACCATGACCATCAGTCATCTTGGGCACTGCATAGGTGGACAACATTGAGAGGTAGCCTCAGCTCAAACCTCTCCCGCGAGGGAACTAACACTAATGCATATAAACTTCCGTCTAAGCCTTACCCAATTCAGGTAGTGTGGTTGTATGGTAAATTTGGAATGGTATCGCATCCGAATCCAACCATCAGTTTTATAAAAGGGATAAGGCTCATGCCTCAACATTTTCATCATCATAAACCATTTGTGTTTCTCAACACATGTCAAAACCTCTCAATAGAATGACTCATCATTCCAAGGTTTTCATAATTCATTTTCACCAATTGTTCCCATCTAAAGTGACTCAAGTTTTGATCTACTCTAAACTACTAAGTTAAGAGTGTTCACTAAGGTGGAAAGATGATGGGTTCAATCTCATGCCATAGAATGACATCTAAAGCTTATCTAAATAGGTCAAGTTTTATACTCTTTATGCTACCTTCAAAACAAGTAAGGGACTTTGTGTAAAGTAAAGGAAGTAAAGATTGTAAGGTAATACTTGGGGTAGTAATAGTCAAAGTGGTGTGACCAAAGCATGCCTAAGACATCTTTGCTCATTCATCTGGCTTAATTCTAGCTTGCTAACAATAGCTTGCCTTGGTTGGTGCAGTGGTTGAAGTTTTCTTGTGGGAATGTAATTTAAGGGTTGGATCACGTGGACACATGTCATCACCACAAATTCTAACATGTGGGATTAAGGGTTGGATCATAACTATTTTGGTTTAAGTTCATTATTTAATGATTTAAAGTGACTAGAAATGCCTATATAGAATTATTTTGGCACTAGTCCAAAGTCACTGCATGTAAATCCTAATATTATTACATATTCAGATAGGTATGATGAAATGTGATTTTTGAGAGTTGGAATCAACTCAAAAACTAACTTGGTTGATTTTATAAAAATATTGCAAGGTGCAAATGCTTCTGTTTTATTATTTTTACTAGGATAGATCTATAACTCTAAATGAATTAAATCCAACGGTCTTAGATAAATCTTTTCAGTAGCTTTCCAGCAAAATTGGAATCACTTTATTTGGATTTGTAAATCTATCTGAATTGAATTTTGAACTAAGGGACAGAACTAAGTTTAAACTAAAAAGAAAAATCCTAATTCAAACTAACTGGGTCGCTGGAAACGCGCTTACGGGCGGCCAGTGTCACTCAGCTGCAATCACGGGCAATGTGGGATGTTGGATTAGAGTGGGGATCAACGGTTGTGGATCGTCGTCGATGATGGACCTATCGCCGGAGAGCTCTAACCCTAGCGGCTCAGTGGGGGTGCATAGGGGGCGTACCAGGGCTCTACGACGACGGCGAGGCAGGCAAACAGACTGGTGGTCGACGGCGAGCTCAGGGACGGTCAAGGCAGCTCCGGGGGTGGTCGCAATCAGCGGCGCCCTTCTCCTCCAGAGGCGGCCTGCTCCGGTACAATTCCGACAAGCTGCTGCTCGCCTTGCTCCGGCTAGAGGTGTGGGACGGTCAGTGAGGTGAGGGGAGGCGAGTGGTGTGCTGCAAATGGCTGGGGGTGCCCTCCTTTTATAGGCTCGACGACGGGACAGCACGGCATGGCCAGTCGACGGTGGCGACATGGCTACGGGCTGCTAGCGGCATGGCTGCGAGCGGTGATCGACGCGCGGTCTCCTGGCGGTGCTCTAGGGCTTTAATGCGGGCTTAGGGGCGGTGGTATGCGGTCGGGCGGAGCTGGCGCTCTGAGCGGCAGAGGCGGCGGTTTCGACGGCGAGCGGTGGCTGTGGTGCGTTGGACGGCGAATGGGGGTGTCTGGCGTGCTCCTCGGTCGGCGCTGGCGCTGGGCGCGAGCGGTGGCTTGGCCTGCCTGTGGAGGGACATGGCAAAGTAAGTGCTGGCTAGCAAGACATGGAGAGAGAGGGGAGGTGGTCTGCTGCGGCAGCGACCAAGTTGGCCGGCGAGGTGGGGCTCGGCATGGCAAGGCAAGGTCACTAGGGGGTAGGGAGTGGGGTGTAATTGCATGGTTAGATCATTAGGAGACAATGGGAGCAAATGGGGGTCAAATGGGAGACAAGTTTGGCCAGAACACTATTTAAAATAGTGAAATTTGTTTTGTTTGAATTCTGCCTGCCAAGTGTTTGATGAAATGGCCGCATGAACTTTACTTTTGAATTTTGGATTCAAATTTTTTTGAGTGAGCTCCACTAGTTCTAGGTAGTCTCTGGTTGCAAGGGTTTTGAAAATTGAACTTGTTTGAGTGGTTTTTGAAATAGTGGGATCTTCCCATATGAAATAGATTCAATTTTAAACTGTCATTTAAAATTAGTATTTGATTGTTTTTAGCAGATCACAAGGTGGCCTTGGTACCTCATTATGTGTACTAGCAAGGGGTGTAAAGATCCACAAATGTATCTGTTAGGTTTTGAGTACTAGGAATAGCCAAAGTAGGTATGATAGTTAATTTGGCCAAAATGACCATTCACTTCAATTATTCATTTTGAGTTTTTTTTCTTTGGGAAAAGATTGGGAATGATTTAGATGATGTTTATTTCACCTAAAGATCATTTTACAAGCAATGGATCACTTAATCATGGCAATTCAAATCAACTCCTAATTTACATGCACACACATATGAATGCTTTCATATTTTTTATTGGAAAAGTTTTTATTAACCCTAATTTTGATGATTTGGATCTTGATCACTTGGATTAAAGTTTTGGGATGTTACAAACCTTCCCCCCTTAAACAAAATCTGATCCCGAGATTTACAAAGAAAACTAGGAACTAAAGACATATCGGAACTCTGTCCTAATGTAATCTTCACGCTCCCAAGTGGCCTCCTCCTCGGTATGGTTGCTCCACTGAATCTTGAGAAATTTGATAATCCTGGTCCTAGTGGTTCTGTAAGCTTCTTCCAAGATACGGATAGGCACTTCACGATAGGTCAGGTCATTGTTGATCTCCACAACTCTATGATCGATGTTCTTGAAAACTTCAATCTTCTCTGGCACTTCCAGGCATTTGCGAAGTAACGAGATATGGAACACATTGTGGATGGCTGACATCTCTTCAGGCAGTTCCAGTTGATACAATACTTCTCCTCAACGGTTCAGAATTTTGAAGGGCCCGATATATCTGGGGGCTAACTTTCCTTTCAGACTAAAGCGTTGGGTTCGCTTCAATGGTGAAACTTTGAGATATACAAAATCTCCAACATTGAAAGTCAGGTCTCTCCTTCTCTTGTTGGCATAACTCTTCTATCTGGATTGGGCGGTCTTGAGGTGCTCACGGACTTTGTGAACTTTCTCCTCGGCTTCTTGGAGAAAGTCGGGTCCAAAGATCTGACTCTCTCCTACTTGCGACCAATTCAAAGGGGTACGACACTTCCTTCTGTATAGAAATTCAAATGGTGCCATCTGCAAACTAGCTTGATAACTGTTGTTATATGAGAATTCTGTGAAAGGCAGGCAGTCTTCCCATTTTGATCTGTATTCCAACACACAAGCTCTAAGCATATCCTCTAAGATCTGGTTGACTCTCTGAGTCTGTCCATCTGTTTGCGGGTGATACGCGGTGCTGAAGTTCAACTTGGTTCCCAATCCTTCTTGAACTTTCTGCCAAAATCTCGAGGTAAACTGGGTTCCTCGATCTGATACGATGGTCTTGGGGGTTCCATGCAGACTAACAATCCTAGCAATGTACAACTCTGCTAGCTTTGCACTCTGGTAGGTAGTCTTGACAGGTATGAAGTGAGCTACCTTGGACAGTCGATCAACTATGACCCAGATTGAGTCATTTCCCCTACTGGAAGTAGGCAAACCAGTGATAAAGTCCATTCCGACGGAATCCCATTTCCATTCTGGAATCTACAATGGTTGCAACAGCCCTGCAGGTCTCTGGTGTTCTGCTTTGACTCTTTGACAGATATCACACTTGGCGATGTAGCTTCCGATTTCTCTCTTCATCTTGTGCCACCAAAATTGCTCTTTCAAATCCTGATACGTCTTTGTTCCTCCAGGGTGGATAGAATAAAGAGTATCATGAGCTTCCTTCATGATAACTTGCTTCAGCTCCAAATCTGCTGGCACACAGATATGTCCTTTGTACCACAATACTCCTTGTTTGTCTTCAGTGAATCCAGGTACCTTTCCTGTACCAATATGACGTTTGATTCTGTCGATACTTTCATTTCCTTTCTGGGCTTCCTTGATTTGGCTAATCAATGTGGGTTGAAGTTCAATGCTAGCTAAGAATCCTTTGCTAACTAGCTCCGTCCTAAACTGCTCCAACTCCTCATACAAACTTGGTTGCTTCTCCTTAATCATGGTGTTTAGCCTGCCAGGCAATCTGCTAAGAGCATCCGCTACCACATTGGCTTTGCTGGGGTGATAGTGAATGTCAAGGTCATAATCCTTGATTAACTCTATCCATCTCCTTTGCCTCATATTCAGCTCTTTCTGAGTGAAAATATACTTCAAGCTTTTGTGATCTGAGTAAATCTCACAGCGATTACCCATCAGATAATGACGCCATGTCTTCAATGCCAGCACTACGGCTGCTAATTCAAGATCATGGGTCGGATAGTTCTGCTCATGCTGCTTCAGTTGTTGAGACAGATACGCGATGACTTTGCCTTCTTGCATCAATACACATCCTAGACCAATCTTGGATGCATCACAATATACATCAAATGGCTTCTTGATATTTGGCATGATTAGTATTGGGGATGATATAAATCTCTTCTTCAGCTCCTGGAAACTAGCTTCACATTTGTCGGTCCATTCAAACTTCTTGTCCTTCTTCAACAATTGGGTCATGGGTCTGGCGATGCTCGAGAATCCTTCTACGAACTTGCGGTAGTATCCCGCTAATCCGAGAAATGCACGGACTTGGGTTTGAGTTGTTGGGCTTCCCATTCTTCGACATCTTTGATCTTGGCGGGATCAACAGAGACTCCTCCAACAGACACAATATGCCCTAGGAATCCTACTTCTTTCAGCCAAAACTCACACTTGCTGAACTTGGCATATAACCGATGCTCTCTCAGGGTTTCTAGGATGATTCTCAGATGTTGCTCATGCTCTTCTTCTGACTTGGAGTAGATAAGGATGTCGTCGATAAATACAACTACAAACTTATCTAGGAAATTCATAAAGATCTTATTCATGAGGTTCATGAAATAAGCAGGGGCATTGGTTAATCCAAAAGACATAAGTATACTGTGATAAACCATAGCGAGTAGTAAAGGCGGTCTTCGGAATATCCATTGCACGAATCTTAAGTTGGTGATAACCAGTCCTAAGATCAATCTTTGAGAATACATGGGCTCCAGTCAACTGATCAAATAGATTCTCTATCTTTGGCAAGGGGTACTTGTTCTTGATGGTGACGTCATTCAACTTTCTGTAATCTGTACACAAACGATTGCCTCCATCTTTCTTGTCGATGAATAACACTGGTGGTCTCCATGGCGATGCGCTTGGCTGAATCAAGCCTGTTGCTAACATGGCATCTAACTGCTTCTTCAACTCAACTAACTCTGAGGGGTTCATGCTATAGGGTCTCTAGGCTATGGGTCCGGTTCCGAGGATTAGTTCGATAATGAACTCAATATCCCTATCCGGGGGCATACCTGGTAATTCATCTGGGAATACGTCGGGGTATTCACAGACTACTCTGACCTGGTCTATGGTGGGTAGGGCTAGACTCTTGTTGCATTTGAATTGACGGGGTAAGGTTTTAGAGATATGTTCTACTGCTACTCCAGAACTACTGGTCATGGTGATGGCTTTCTTAGCACAGTCTATCAGTCCTTTGTGCCTTGACATCCAGTCCATACCTAGTACTACTTCCAATCCTTTGGTTCCAAGTACTATGAGGTTGGCATAAAAATCTATCCCATGTATTCTGATAGGCACATCTTTGCAAATTTTTCTAGCTTTTGTAGTTGATCCAGGGATTTGAACTATCATGACATGCTTCAGGTTGGTTGGGTGAATCTTACTAGTGCATGCAAATTCTTCGGTGACAAATGAATGCGATGCTCCCGAATCAAACAATACTCTTGCAAAAACTGAGTTGACAGAAAACATACCCAGCACTACATCTAGCGCTTCTTGGGCTTCTTTTGCATTCATGTGGAAGAGACGACCGTTGCGGTTGTGAGGGTTCCCTAGGACAAACCTTCTTCCTGGTTGAACATGATGTTGTTGTTGAGTTGGGGCATTCATAGTGGCATTGGCGACAGTCTTCTTGGGACACTCATTGGAGTAGTGACCCTTCACTCCACACTCAAAACAGGTGATCTAGGACTTGTCCTTTGTTGCGACAGGCACAACATTACTGCCAGTTCTGGGTGCAGTGTTGTTGTTGTTGTTGTTGTTGCTCTTGGGAGGTGCACGGTTGAAATTGTTGGCGTTGCCGGAGTTGTGATGGTTTCCTCCGGACTTCACATTGCCTCCGCTACGGTTGGGGTAGCTTGGGCGAGACATTGAGGGTCGGTTGTTCCTTGGTGCATATCCTGGTGAGGGGTTGGGATGGTACTTCTGGTGACTGTTGGATCCTGATTGCTGCATCATACGATGTTTGTGGTTGTCGTTTGCCTGATTAATCTTCCCTTCCATCTGAATGGCAGAGTCGACTAGCTCTTTGAGATCCTGAAAACGGATGTTGACGAGGACAGTCTGCATCTCATCATGCAGTCTGTTCAAGAATCTCTCCTTCTTCTTGGCCTCCGTGTTGATCTCATCAGGTGCATATCTAGCAAGTGACAGGAATCTGTCACGCCACTCCATCACAGTCATTCTTCCTTGCTTCAATTCGTGGAACTCATCTCTCATTCGGTTGACTAGACCCTGTGGCACGTGGGTGCGGCTGAACTTGACTTTGAATGCTTCCCATGTCATAACCTGACCATGGTTCATATTGCGGATACTATTCCACCAAGCTCTTGCATCTCCCGCCAGATAGTGGGTGGCGAAGAGAACTTTCTCGTTTTCATCAACTCCTGCAACTTCTAGGTTGTTTTCCATCGTCTGCAACCAGTCATCAGCATCCAACGAGTTTTCAGATTGGTTGAAGATTGGGGGATTGGTATTCTGAATTTTTTTGAGTTTGGATCCATGGTGATCCTGATTTCCATGCCCTTGGTTGTTGAGAGTCATCTGGGTGATCTGTTGCAGTGTTGCTAGATTAGCTTGGCGCTCTGCCCTGCTTGCTTCTCTGTCTGCGATGAGATTTTGCAAGATCTGCAGCATTGGGTCCTGCGACGAGCTGCTCCCTCCTTGGTTTCCACGAGTCATCTGAGGATTGAGATAGATATAGGGGTAAGAGGGAAATTCTAAGGTTCATGTTTTTGGTTTCCAAGCTAAAACTTTGAGTTAGACTCAGGTTTTTCAACTAACTCCATTTCATTCATGCAAACTAACACACGATACAACACACACCACCACAAACAAAGGAAACAGATGGTTTGAAGAACCATTCTGCAAGCTACGATATAGTGGGACCGATACATCTCATGCTACGACAGTGCTCTAGTGCATCTACTCATCGTCGATGAAGTCGGAGTCCTCATCGTCAGTGTAGAAATCGACAGCATCCTCCTCCAGAAAGTCATCATCATTGCTGAGGTAAGAATCCATGTCTCCCTGGATGTCTTCACCCTCATCTTCTTCTTCCTTGGCGGCAAGCTGAGCTTCCTGCTCCTTCACAGTCTTCTCGAGGTCGGCCACCTTCTTGCGAAGACAGGTGATGGTGCGATCCTTCTTGGCACGTTGGCGGCGAAGAGACTGGCGGTCCTGGACGAGCAGTGCGAAAGTCTAGGCCTTCTGGTCGGCAATGGCACGGTTCTGGTTGGCTAACTCCTGTGCATTGTCCGTTCCCTCATGTCGTGCGGCAAAGAAGAAGTCAAGATTCTCCACTTGACGCCTCAACTCTGGGTGACTTGGCATCTCCATCAGCATTCCCATGAAGTCACGTTTTGCATAGTGAGCAAAACGGGTTCCTTGGATTTTGTTGATGCTGAGGGCACATAGACGTGCGAGAGCTTCATGCATTGCCCTGGCTAATCCATCTAGCCAGTTGTTCTCTCTCACGGAGAACTGAATTCTCCCGGAAGTTGGTGCTTCGATGCTTCCTCTAGGATCAGCGGTGACTAGCCACTGTAGGTCTCCTCCTGGGGGTCCTGGAAGTTGAGCTCCAAGAAACTCCGGATGCGGGCGTCCCAATAACTCTGACAGTGAATCTAGATCCCTCTCGAAGATCAGCTGACCTCCGTTTCCCAACTGGTAAAACTTGCTGAACTGAGTCTCCATCTACAAGAATTAAGGATGAGGAAATTAGTGAAGTGATCAAGTGTGTCAAATTTTAAGTAGTAATGTAAGAATTTGAGGAACATGAATTTTTGAGAAAGAAAGAATTCCCAAGGATAAGGGAGGAGATAGTTTTTCGTAAATACTCACTTTGGTTTTGAAACTAAGTTTTTGTTCGGACGTCCATTCTAACTAGGGTCTCCTATGGTCAGGATGGCTCTGATACCAACTTGTCAACACCCGGATTTTTAATCCCAGATGCCTGTTATGCCATACCTCGCAATCCCATGATTACCATTTTTGCGAGACATAACGGATTGGATATCACAGTACATCATCCATTACAAACCATACATAAGGTCATACACAAATAAGGATCTCATGATCCAGTCTTAATACAACAAGCAGCGGAATAAATATATAGCATAGCGGTAGGGTCCATCTTCGGGGGCACAGGCAATGCTGACGAAGGCAGATAGTCCTAGTTATCATAGCCGTCCTACTGACCATCATCTTGGTAGTCTCCTTCATAGTCTGGCCATGAGAATAGCCAGGGATAAAAGCCATGAGTACTCTGTAAGTACTCGCAAACTACCACTAACAAGTAGTATAGTGCTAAATCTAAGTTTAACTATAAAGTTAAGTTTGAAACCTAAGCTGAGTTTAGAAGCAAATAAAGATAAAATAAAGTTCTAGAATCACTTAAGTTGGGAAGCTATTATCATAAGCACAACCCTGTTGTGGTCAAGTCAAGATTCATCATTCATCTCATAAGTTGTTTTTAAAACATCTGACAACGAAACAGTATGGCCATTCCAACTATCCATAATCGTGGACGTGGCTATTCGAATAGTTTGACACTCTACAGAGGTGGTACACTTTCATCACAAGATTCGATACATCTGTCAGGGATAACCCTGAATCATCATACTTAGTATGCAGATAATCAAACATAACCTTTCTTTTACACACCCTAGTATAAGCACCTCTCCTATGAGCATGGCCTCCCAACCATGACCATCAGTCATCTTGGGCACTGCATAGGTGGACAACATTGAGAGGTAGCCTCAGCTCAAACCTCTCCCGCGAGGGAACTAACACTAATGCATATAAACTTCCGGCTAAGCCTTACCCAATTCAGGTAGTGTGGTTGTATGGTAAATTTGGAATGGTATCGCATCCGAATCCAACCATCAGTTTTATAAAAGGGATAAGGCTCATGCCTCAACATTTTCATCATCATAAACCATTTGTGTTTCTCAACACATGTCAAAACCTCTCAATAGAATGACTCATCATTCCAAGGTTTTCATAATTCATTTTCACCAATTGTTCCCATCTAAAGTGACTCAAGTTTTGATCTACTCTAAACTACTAAGTTAAGAGTGTTCACTAAGGTGGAAAGATGATGGGTTCAATCTCATGCCATAGAATGACATCTAAAGCTTATCTAAATAGGTCAAGTTTTATACTCTTTATGCTACCTTCAAAACAAGTAAGGGACTTTGTGTAAAGTAAAGGAAGTAAAGCGTAATACTTGGGGTAGTAATAGTCAAAGTGGTGTGACCAAAGCATGCCTAAGGCATCTTTGCTCATTCATCTGGCTTAATTCTAGCTTGCTAACAATAGCTTGCCTTGGTTGGTGCAGTGGTTGAAGTTTTCTTCTTCTTCTTGGTAGCACTCCTCCTCCTCGCAAGCTTGGTCGGAACTATCTTCTATAAATACATACGGAGTACACAATCACCAAAAAATACTTAAATAGTCTAATTAGTACTCTAAGGCACACAATTGATGATCTATTATCATCACAAGCATCACAAGTTTTATTCCATAGTTTCCTCCTTTTTATTTTTGAAAAGTAATTTCTACTCATTGAAAAATTAACTAAGATTTAATATTCACCACTTAAAATATGGGATCATGTGGACACATGTCATCACCACATATTCTAACATGTGGGAATGTAATTTAAGGGTTGGATCATAACTATTTTGGTTTAAGTTCATTATTTAATGATTTAAAGTGACTAGAAATGCCTATATAGCATTATTTTGGTACTAGTCCAAAGTCACTGCATGTAAATCCTAATATTATTACATATTCAGATAGGTATGATGAAATGTGATTTTTCAGAGTTGGAATCAACTCAAAAGCTAACTTGGTTGATTTTATAAAAATGTTGCAAGGTGCAAATGCTTCTGTTTTATTATTTTTACTAGAAGAGATCTATAACTCTAAATGAATTAAATCCAACTGTCCTGGATAGATCTTTTCAGTAGCTTTCCAGCAAAATTGGAATCACTTCATTTGGATTTGTAAATCTCTCTGAATTGAATTTTGAACTAAGGGACAGAACTAAGTTTAAACTAAAAAGAAAAATCCTAATTCAAACTAACTGGGTCGCGCGGGAAACGCTAACGGGCCGGCCCAATGTCACTCTGCAGCGCGGGGCTCAACTGATAGGGGGTCCACCAGTCAGCGGCTCATAACACGTGAAGCGGTACGGGGCAATGTGGGACGTTGGATTAGAGTGGGGCTCAACGGCTGTGGATCGTCGTCGACGACGGACCTGTCGCCGGCGAGCTCTAACCCTAGCGGCTCAGTGGGGGTGCATAGGGGGTGTACCGGGGCTCCAGCAACGACAGCGAGGCAGGCAAACGGACTAGTGGTTGACAGCAAGCTCAGGGACGGTCGAGGAAGCTCCGAGGGTGGTCGCAATCAGCGGCGCCCTTCTCCTCTAGAGGCGGCCTGCTCCGGTACAATTCCGGCGAGCTGCTGCTCGCCTTGCTCCGGCTAGAGGTGTGGGACGGTCAGTGAGGTGAGGGGAGGTGAGTGGTGTGCTGCAAATGGCTGGGGGTGCCCTCCTTTTATAGGCTCGACGACGGGACAGCGCGACATGGCCAGTCGACGGTGGCGACATGGCTACGAGCTGCGATCGACAAGGCGATCTGGCGGTGCTCTAGGGCTTTAATGCGGGCTTAGGGGAAGTGGTATGCGATCGGGCGAAGCTGGCGCTCTGAGCGGTAGAGGCGGTGGTTTCGACGGCGGGTGGTGGCTGTGGTGCGTTGGATGGCGAATGGGGGTGTTTGGCATGCTCCCTGGGTCGTGGCGACGCGGTGGGCGCGGGCTGCGGTCGAGCGGCGGCTTGTGCACGCGTGCCGGGTGCGGCACTCTGGCGCGTGCTCGGCATGGCGCGGTGGCACTGGGCGCGGGGTTTTCTCGGTGGTCCACGGCTTGGCCTAGCTCGGGGAGGGGACAGTGGGCGGTGGTGAGGTGCTGGATAGCTGCTAGACATGGAGAGAGAGAGGGGGAGGTGGTCTGCTGCAGCGGCGACCAAGTTGGCTGATGAGGTGGGGCTCGGCATGGCAAGGCAAGGTCACTAGGGGGTAGGGGAGTGGGGTGTAATTACATGGTTAGATCATTAGGAGACAATGGGAGCAAATGGGGGTCAAATGGGAGACAAGTTTGGCCAGAACACTATTTAAAATAGTGAAATTTGTTTTGTTTGAATTCTGCTTGCCAAGTGTTTGATGAAATGGCCGCATGAACTTTACTTTTGAATTTTGGGTTCAAAATATTTGAGTGAGCTCCACTAGTACTAGGTAGTCTCTGGTTGCAAGGGTTTTGAAAATTGAACTTGTTTGAGTGGTTTTTGAAATAGTGGGATCTTCCCATATGAAATAGATTCAATTTTAAACTATCATTTAAAATTAGTATTTGATTGTTTTTAGCAGATCACAAGGTGGGCCTTGGTACCTCATTATGTGTACTAGCAAGGGGTGTAAAGATCCACAAATGTTTTTGTTAGGTTTTGAGTACTAGGAATAGCCAAAGTAGGTATGATAGTTAATTTGGCCAAAATGACCATTCACTTCAATTATTCATTTTGAGTTGTTTTTCTTTGGGAAAAGTTTGGGAATGATTTAGATGATGTTTATTTCACCTAAAGATCATTTTACAAGCAATGGATCACTTAATCATGGCAATTCAAATCAACTCCTAATTTACATGCACACACATATGAATGCTTTCATATTTTTGCTTGGAAAAGTTTTTGTTAACCCTAATTTTGATGATTTGGATCTTGATCACTTGGATTAAAGTTTTGGGATGTTACATGGGGATATTTATGCATGCCAGCAGTATGTTGTACCAGCCGGAGTACCAGATCACCTTCCCGGAAGACTCGGGGGGTTTACCTTTCGGCTATGATAGCGTCGGAGGTTTTGCTGATATATGGCGGATCTGGACAATGTCAATTCTCTCGCTTCTTCCAGCAGATCAACATCATTTTGCCGGGCTTCTCGCACTTCGGCTTCTGTGTATTGGGTGACTCTAGGCGAATCATGCTCTATGTCAGCTGGTAATACAGCTTCTGCCCCATATACCAGAAAGAATGGCGTATAGCCTATTGATCGATTCAGAGTTGTTCTTAAACTCCATAATACCGCTGGTAGTTCTTCTATCCAGCACCCCGTTGATCTTTGCAGCGGCTCAATGAGCCAGGGTTTTATCCCGGATAACACTAATCTGTTGGATCTTTCCACTTGTCCGTTCAATGCGGGGTGGGCTACCGAGGCAACGTCCAGCCGGATCTTTTTATCTTGGCAGAACCGCGCAAATGCCCCTTCAGAAAATTTGGTGCCTGATGGGGATATGCCAAAGGGGGTATGCCTAGCAGGATGTTCCGATTAGGCCGAAGGGCCTGTGAGTGCGCCTGAAGGACGGCGACTGGCGATTGGAGGCCCAGAAGCGCAACAGAAGCCCAGTCGGATTAGGTTAAAACCTTTGAATCCTTATCTTGTTCGGTTGTAGCTTTCAAACCCTAGCGAGGTGCCTCATATATAAACCTCCCTAGGGTATCCTAGAGACTCACGTTCCATCTTACACCCCCTCAAGCGACTCGCTGCTTAGACGCCGAGCTCGCCACCCCTGTAACTCGCTCTCCAATAATCTAATCTAGCAGGAGTAGGTCTTTACCCTCCGGGGGCTGAACCTAGGTAAACCCATGTGCATCCACCCCCATCTTGCACTGCAGATGGCCGCCAACTCTTCCTCACGCTTCAATCAATCACTGCCAGTGGTAGCGACTGCCGTGACCATTTCCACGACAGTGGCGCCCACCGTGGGGCATAGCGGGACTGGCCTGAGTTCTGTGGCGAGACCCTACTCGCCAATCGATCGGCCGCTCGCCACCGGTCGCATGATCGCCTTCGGCGGGATCTTACAGATTTTGCCTAGCAGCTACATCCCGGCGTCACACCCGATCACTCCTGGCACGGTGATGCCGGTCGGCTCCATCAACCTCTTCGTCGACTTCACCGGCGCGGTCGACCCAGCTGCAACGGTGATCATCGGCGGATCGCCGCCACAGCGCGATCTGCTCTCGGAGGAGCAGGTTTGCTCTATCAGGAGCCTCGTCACCGAGTACGACTCGGCCACCAGCGACGCGGCCGAGCCCAATGCTGCCACCAACGACGAGGCCCTAAACGATGACGCCGACTCCGCGACCCCTGCCTCGGTCGACGGATCTATCACCGCCGCATCACGAGAGGACTCCATCACGCGAGTCTCCAACCCGGAGGATTTCGAGGACCCCTCCATCCTCGGGATCTTCGACTCTGACTCCGGCTCGGAGTCGCCTGAAGGCTTCCGTGCCAGATCTAATCCCTTTAATGCGATCTACATGGCGGGCAACACGACTGCCCCGCCAGATCCATTCACCATGTCGATCCCGCCGACGGCGACGGCCATAGAGGTGGAGGAAGCCCGTGTGCGACTCGTGGAGGCACAACGCAACGAACTTGCCGAGCGCGAGAAATATCGCCTCGAGCAGGAAACGGCACGGGAGCTATCGCTCTACCACTAGCGCCGCATCAGGACCCGCCTGAACTCCAACGTCCAGGGCCGCGTCCTGAACTTCAATGACGAAAGCGACCCCGCACGCGCGGCCGAGCGCGAATAATGCGAGAACGCTCCGCCGGGCGGAAGCAATCCCACGAGACCACCACCCGGCGCACCGGCGACCGGAGCCCCTCCACCACCCATCGGCCGCACGCCCCCGCCGGACCAGCCGCGGATCATCATCTCGCCTCAAGCCCGCGACGCCAACGGGCTACCACTCTACTCCACCCCGATGGACAACGTCATCGCGGCCGATGCCGCGATCGCCAACCTCGACGTCCAAGGCGACGGCGCGCTACAGATCCAATACGCCAAGGCCCTACTCGTCAGGGCCGTCGAACAACAAGCCGCGGGAGTCGACCCACGGGGGCGGATGTATTCCCGCTCTTCAGCAAGCAGAGCAGCGTCAAGCGGTCACCCCACCGTGTCCAACGCATTGACTTGCCCTCCACCGTAGCCCTTGGCGAACCAGCCACAGGCCGCCAACCCTGCTCTGTCCACCAACGAGCCGCGACCGGCAAATAACACGGTCGCCGCCAACGGGCAGCCCATTGATGCCCGAACGAACATCATCAACAACCAGGCGTGGCGGGTGCGCCAGCCTAACGACTTGCGGCACACCCTCACCAACCGCGGCGACCCGGAACCAAGAGGCTCGCTCAGTCGAGTCGGTCCACAATGCTTCGGACCCATGATCCGCGGGGAAAAAATACCCCGCCAACTTTAAGGCTCCCAAGGAGATCAAAAAGTACGACCCGACGTACGATCCCGCTGTCTGGCTGGACACATACCTCATGGCAATGGGAATCGCAGGCCACACCGACCTGCTCGCCGCTCGCTACCTCCCCCTGATGATGGAGGGCGCGACTCGGCAATGGATCAACACCCTCCCCACCGACAACATCGACTCCTGGGAAGAAATACGGGACACCTTCATCAGGCACTTCGAGGGCTCCTACACCCGCGCCACCACCATAGAATACCTGGAGCGATGCATCCAGGGACAACGCGAGTCGACTTGCCGCTAGGTTCAAAGCTGGCAAGAACTATGGATCAATGCCTCCGGCATCCACCCAGACACGGCGATACATTGCTTCAAGAACGCGTGCCGGTACGAACCCCTGGTCGCCAAGATCAAGAGGGTCTACCGGACGCTCGACAACATCCCCGACCTCCTCGAGATCGCCAAGCGCTACACGGAGGAGGACCCCAACCAAGACCCCGACGACGACTCGGGAGGAAGACGGCGAACCAGCATCCACGATAGCGGGCGCCTACGCGACATGCGCTACAGTAACACCCGCATCACTGGCAAGCGCCGGACGGACGGGCGAGTCGACTTTGTCGCCAACGCCGGTTACGGCCAGCGCGACCCCAAGAGCTACCGCCACGACGGAGGAAATTACCGCGACAGCGGAAACTACCGCTCCAACAACACAGCGAGGCCAAAATTCGACCCCGCTGCCCTTCTCAACCAGCCCTGCATCTACCCTAGCAGGGAGGGAAAACCCGCCACCCACACCACCGCGGATTGCCACTCTCTCAAAGAGATTGAGAAGGCAAGGCGAGCAAGGTACGACCCCGACAACAACCCACCCCGGGACAACAGGAACGTCGGCGGCTTCGGCACCACCGTCGGCTCGCTACACACCTTCACCGGACTCGGCACCAAGCGCGAGAGAAAGGTGCTCGCCCGCGCGGTCGCTGTCAATGCGGTGACACATGTCGACATCCCACGCTTCCTCAACTAGTCCGAGCAGAGTATCACTTGGAGTCGCCAGGACCACGCCCCCAGAATCGAGTACCCAGGGCGAGTCGCCCTGGTAGTCAGGCCCAAAGTGTCCGATTACTGGCTACCCAAGACATTGATGGACGGAGGGAGCTCCATCAACATCATGTACCTGGACACGTTCAAGAGGCTACAGCTCCCAGAGTCGGCAATCCAGCCGACCCTGACAACCTTCCACGGTATCGTCCCCGGTCAGAAGGCATACCCGATCGGAAAAGTGATGCTACCTGTCACCTTCGGCACACCGGCGAACTACCGCACCGAGCGAATCAAATTCGAGCTAGTGAACTTCTGCAGCCCCTACCACTGCGTGCTAGGACGCCAGACGTTTGCCAAATTCATGGCGACCCCCCACTATGCGTACAACATGATGAAGCTCCCAGGGCCAAGCGGCATCATCACCGTCCATGGCGACCCCGACATGGCCGTGGAATGCGAGGACAAAGGATCCGAGCTCGCCAACACCGTCATTGCCGCGGAGACCGACCACGCGGAGGAGCTCGCGAAATACGTGGGCAACATCAACAAGGACGACCCCACTATCCTGAAGAAACCAACCGCCGTGAACTCCACGTTCGAGGCGACCACGCACACCCGCACCGTCGAGCTTGTCCCAGGCGACTCCAGCCAGACGGTCACCATCGGGGCGCACATGAGCCCCGCATAGGAAAGCACGCTCATCGGGTTCCTCCGTGAGAACCGCGACATCTTCGCATGGAAGTCATCTGACATGCCAGGTGTTCCGAGGTAACTCGCTGAGCACAAACTCAACACCGACCCCAAAGTGCGACCAGTAAAGCAGTCGCTATGGCCCTTCATTGAAGAGCGCCGCCGAGCAATCGCCAAAGAAGTACAGCGCCTGCTAGCCGCAGGCTTCATTCGACCAATCAAATACTCCAAGTGGCTGGCAAACCCAGTCCTGGTTCTAAAAAAGAGCAACACATGGAGAATGTGTATCGACTACACCAACCTCAACAACGCCTGCCCGAAGGAGGAGTTCGTCCTACCGCGCATCGATCAGATCGTCGACTCGACCACGGGATTGGAGTCGCCGTGCTTCCTCGACGCTTACTCTGGTTATAACCAGATCAAGATGGCGGTCGAGGATGAGGAGAAGATGATGTTCATCACGCCATTCGGCGCCTTCTGCTACATGGCCATGACATTCGGCCTCAAGAACACCGGCGCCACATACCAGAGATGCATGCAGGAGTGCCTAGCGAGCCAAATTGGCCGCAACATCCACGTCTACATTGATGACGTGGTGGTAAAATCCACCCGTCAGGACGACCTGCTCGCCGACCTAGACGAAACCTTCGCAAACCTGCGGAGGTACAACATCAAGCTGAACCCCGGAAAATGCACCTTCGGCGTCCCCACCGGACAACTCCTGGGGTATGTAGTCTCCAAGCGAGGCATCAAAGCCAACCCCACCAAGATCGACACCATCGTGCGACTCGGGAAACCTGAGTGCCTGCGCGACGTCCAGAAATTGGCAGGGCGAGTCGCGGCCCTCAGTCGCTTCATCCCTCGACTAGGCAAAAAGGCAATGCCCCTCTACCGCCTGATGCGCAAGAACCCCATGTTCCAATGGGACGCGGAGGCCGATGATGCACTCAAAGCACTCAAAGAAGTGCTACTTGTGGCCCCACTCCTCGCCGCTCCACTCGACAAAGAACCAATGCTCGTCTACATCGCGGCCTCCACTCGAGTCGTCAGCGCCGTGATGGTCGTCGAATGACCGGAGGAGGGCAAGGAACGCCTCATACAGCGCCCTGTCTACTACATCAGTGAAGTCCTGACAGACTCACGACAGCGCTACCCGCAGTACCAAAAACTAGTGTACGCGGTATTCCGAGCTCAACGGACACTCCCACACTACTTCCAGGAGCACCCGATCACGGTGGTCTCCTCCACACCCCTGCAAGACATAATACGCAATCGCGAGGCGACCGGGTGATTCGCCAAGTGGGCCGTCGAAATCGGTGTCCACAACATCAAATACGAGCCCCACAAAGCGATCAAGTCACAAGCCTAGGCTGATTTCCTCGCAGATTGGGAAGAAGCACAGCAGCCAGAGAAGCTCCCGTACCTCCACTATTGGTCGCTCCATTTTGACGGCTCCAAGAACGCTGACAGCGCAGGGGCTGGGGTCATACTGACCTCTCCCAAAGGAGACAAGCTCCGCTATGTGCTCCACCTCAACTTCAAGCCCTGCACCAACAACATGGCAGAATATGAGGCCCTCCTTCATGGCATGAGAGCCGCTAAGGAGATGAACGTCAACCGCTTACGATGCTATGGCGACTCCGATCTAGTCGCCGGCCAAGTCGCCGGGACGTGTGATGTCATCTTCCCAACAATGATCGCGTACCGCCAAGCGGTAGAACAGATGGGAGGACACTTCGATGGCTATTCCGTTGAGTGGATCGACAGACGCAAGAACGAGGAGGCAGACCGAATAGCCGTCGATCCGCATCGGGTCGACCCGACAAGCGCCACCAGCAGGTGTCTTCCTCGACATCATCCACAAACCGTCGGTCAGCCCACCAAAAGAGACCGATGTTGGGATACCACTACAACCAGAACCGGCCTTAGTCGCCATGGTTGTGGATCCCAGTGACTGGACAGCACCATACGTCGCCTTCTTGGAGCACAAAATCCTACCAAGCAACGAGACGGAGGCGCGAATGATCATGTGCTGCTGCAAATCCTTCGTCATCATAAACGGCGAGCTCCATAGACGCAGCGTGACTGGCGTGTTCCAGCGCTGCGTACAGCCAGAAGAAGGCCGCAAGATCCTCCAGGACATTCACGCCGGCGACTGCGGCCATCACGCCGGCGCCAAGTCGCTAGTCGCCAAGGCCATGTGGCACGGCTTCTACTGGCTCACCGCGCACACCGACGCCACCAACATCGTCCAACGATGCGTCGGGTGCCAGAAGTACGCCCACCAGGCGCACCTCCCTGGTTTGGCACTCAAGACCATCCCCATCACATGGCCATTCGCCGTATGGGGCATGGACATGGTAGGCCCGTTCAAGAAGGCCCCATATGGCTTCACCCATCTCCTGGTCGCGGTCGACAAGTTCACCAAGTTGGTCGAGGCCAAGCCAATAAAGAAGTGCGGCGGCAAGACGGCCACCAAGTTCTTATGCGAACTCATCTACCGATACGGCTACCCGCACAGCATCATAACAGACAATGGCACCAACTTCACCAAGGGGGCCATGGCAGAATTTTGTGAAGAACATGGCATACGACTCGACCTCGTCTCAGTCGCCCACCCGGAGTCTAATGGCCAAGCAGAACGTGCCAACCAGAGCATCCTCCATGGGCTCAAGCCGCGACTCCAAGTGCCCCTCGAGCGCACCCTAGGATGTTGGGTCGACGAGCTCCCCTCTATCATATGGGGGATCCGCACCTCCATCAATCGCTCCACCGGGTTCACACCCTTCTCATGGTGTACGGCGCCGAGGCCGTAATGCCAACTGACCTGGAGCACGACTCACCTCGAGTCGCCAACTACGTCGAAGCGATCAACGAGGTCGCCCGCCAAGACAGCATCGATCAACTTGACGAGGCACGCGACCTAGCTCGCTCTCGCACCACCATATACCAGAAAGGACTCCGCCGCTACCATAGCCGCCGAGTACGAACTCGCACCTTCCAGGAAGGCGACCTGGTCCTATGACTGGTCCAAGACAAGAAAGGCATGCACGAACTCTCCCCCCCATGGGAGGGGCCATTCGCCATAGGATGAGTCCTCGGCAATGACGCCTACTACCTCATCGACATACGGGGTGACGGCCAGCTCGAGGTCGGGAGGCCATGGAATGTAAACCTCCTCAGAAAGTTCTATACTTAGAACATCAAATTGTACTCAGCTGGCATATATAATGAAATTCATACGGATCACACAAATTGTGTCTACTCGCCATATTCTTGTGCCACTACTTTTCGTACATAATGTCGCTACCCACGGAAGTCAACCTCTGGTCGAGCGACCGACACGGCTAAGTAGTGCGGCACAAGGGCACCGGAAATACTCGGGCCTTGGGTCGTCCACGAAAACGCCAACTCGGAGCCACCATTGGAGTCGCCTAGCCTGACTGGCCAACCGGGCCAAGACAACCGGTACACGCTGGTCACAGTGACCTATCCCTCCCATCCTCGCGCAGAGCGACTTGAACGGTTAAGTACCACGCACGGAGACTCCGCACAATAGGAACCCCCACGCGGCTCAGGAATACACCAAGTAAGAGAGCTGCCTTGGACTCGCCAAGCGACTGGCCCTTCGGGCCAGAGGAGGAGACGCATTACAAACAACACATTTACAACCTACAACAGGAACACGACCAATATGATTGAGCACCACGCTCGGGGACTCGCCTACAAATCAATCTTAATTGCGCTCGGGGACTCGCCACTCAGAAGACACGAGAGATAAAACAACACACAACCAAAACAAAACACAAAAAGTATACAATCGAGTTATACCCCATTAAAAGGCGGACACGCTCGGGGACTCGCTAAATCAAAAATAAATACACTACACAATCTTGGTCGCAATACGAGTCGATTGACTCCCTTTGGCGTACATTACAAAATATATTACAGCAGTCACCACTTGGCATGCATCACAAACTGCCCAACTACATTGTTTATTCTACAGGTCCTGACGAAGAAGCACCGCCACCCCCCTGGACACGAACAAAAGGCTGCCACGGGTTCGTCGGGTACGTCGTCAGCGACTTCGACAACGCCGACCGGAAGGGCTGCTCCGACTTCATGTCACGATGCTCCGGCTCGGGGTCGCCAGGCGCCAACACCATCTCCTGGTATGGCAGCAGATCCCCCATAGCCAGGACCCGATTGGCATAAGGGGCAGCCTTCACCTCGGAGACTGACATCTCCACCGTGCCGGTCGCCGATGGGTAGCCACTCGTCACGTCATCTAGGTCGAAGTCGTTGGGGAAGTGGGCGAGACCCAAACTCAATGTTGTGGTGGACCCGCGCCTGAACGCCGAGTGCGCCATCCACTCCACGACGACAGGCGCCTCCTCCAGATAGCGCCACACCTCCGTGAGCCCCCCAGGAATAACCTCGGTGGGGGACATGCCTTAGAGAACCGCCTGGACACATAACGCCGAAGCCGTGGCCGCGTTCACCATGACAGTCACACACTGTGAAGCGTTGAAGGTCTGGACCACCGGGTCGCTTTGACCTATCATAACTACAAATTCAGACGTCAGTGAAACTACGGACATCCCCAATCAGGGACTCGTCGAACAAGTCAGGTGAAGACGGAGACTTACCAAGGAGTTTGCGGCAGCTCTCCGTGACATGCTTCTCCAAGGCGGCTTGCTTGTTGTGCAGCCCCACGATGATTGAATATGTGGCTTTGTGTTCCTCCTCAGTCGTAGCAACGGCAGCCTTCGCTCGCTCCTCTGAAGAAACTGAGGACGCTTTCACCTCCTCCAAGTCTTGAATCAGGGAGGCAATTCGTCCATTCACCGCGTCCAGCTCGGCAACTGGACATACCCTTCACGGGCCTTGGAAATCGCAGCTAGGAAACCATCTGAAAGAGAAGCCATCAGCGCGTCACACACAAACAGTTCATACTCGACAAAGGAAAAGACGGAAAAGCAGATAGTCACCAATAGCCTCCTTCGCGCAGGTCACGCTCCAAGCGCTCCCTTGCAGTCTGCCGATCAGTAGACTCCCTTTGCAAACCCTGCAAATAAACAACACACCTTAGCACATACCAAAATAGATTCCCAATTCCCCGCCGCTGAAATTCAGCGACCAGGAACTCGAGGACTGGAGAGCAGGAAAAAAGTTCAATTCCTAGCCGCTGAAATTCAGCGACTAGGAATTCGGGGACTAGAGAGGAGAAAGAAGTTCAGTTCCTAGCCGCTGAAATTCAGCGACTAGGAACTCGGGACTGGACATACCTGAATGGCGATGCCAAGCATCCTTGAAGTTCTCCGGCGTTAGTCGATGGGATCGTGAAGGAAGTGCGCCCATGACGGGACCCAATGTCCGCATCCACGATCTCCAGATTTTGCAGAGACTGGGTGTCCGCCACGCCTAGAAATCCCCTGGCCATGAAGCGCGGGAATGTCGCCGACGCTCTGGGAGGAACACTAGTTGTCGGGGCCGGCGCTTCCGGCACGGCTGTAGCCAAGACTGGCTCTGATCGCGCCGCCACCACTTCTTCAGCGACTGCCGCAATATCAGGCTCCACGGTGCCGTCCTTGGCTCTAGCGTCGTCAGCACCCCCTTCTGCTTCTTCGCGACTTCCGTGGTTGCCACATCTCCGGCGGCTTTTCTCTTCTTGGGGAGATCGCCCTCTCCCGTGGTGGCGGCCAGCGGAATCTTTGCCACCGACGGACGACCAATCTTCTTGGCTCCAGACCTGCCCGAATTCCCACAGTCAATACAACAACAATACAAACACAAGAGGCGAATCGTCATGAAGAACTAATACTCACTTAGCGACCGGGAGAATGCGAAGCCCGGTGCTGATGTGGGCAGGCTTGTCCAATTCTGGACCTAGCTTACGAGTGAGCCCCCTCTCGAAGACGTCTGAAGCCCACGACACCGCGGGCTTCCTCGATGACGAAGCCGCGGTCGCCGGAATCTCCGGCTCCGAAGACGCGGCCGCTCTCGACGGCTGCGGCGACTTAGACGTCGCTGCCCCGGCCGCTTCCTGGCTTGGATCCCCCGAGACCGTCGGCGCAATTGCCGCCAGGGGAACCTCTACCGCTGCCTCGATGTCCTTACCCTCCAACCCCTCCGTCGGGATCACGTCCTTTGGGGCTTTGTGCGAGACTTCGGGGGTGTCTTCATCGTCGGAGTCGTCGTCCGACTCAAACACCACCGCCGACTTGGACGGTGACATTGGCTTCTTTGCTGGTGACTTGGGCTTGCGTGCGGGCTTCGACGACATAGCAGTATGCTAGGACGTGTGCTCCTGCGTGACCTCGTCGCCTCCGTCGTGTTCGTCCAGGCTGCGACTCGCCTCGAACTCACGTTGCTTCTGCATACGGGTCTTGTGAGCCATGGGCGCTAGGGTAGGAACCTCCTCTTCCTCCCCGTCGCTGTCGGAAGAGTCTCCCTCGGAGTCCTCCTCGAGTTCCTGGGGAACCTCTTCATCGAGCGAAGGGAGCCAGCCCTCCAACACCTGAAAAAGCTGAAAAACACCACGAGTAAACACCAGATGCAGCGACTGAGAGTTGAGGTGCGGAAACAGCGACTGAGAAGGAAAACTTACTATGGGGGGCTCGTTCTTCATAGGAGTGTACGGGGGTGAGCCCGACCGCCACGCTGGTAAACTCTGCGTCGGTGATCTTTTTCAGGGAGGCCTTGTAGTCCTCGGTCTCCCATGACTCCTTGCTGGTTCGGGAGGGATCGTGCTTCCCGCTGTATTCATACATCCAATGCGGCCGAGCCGCCAGAGGAACCAGACGCCACCCGAGCCAGCAGTTGTAGAGGTTAATCGAGATCAACCCCTGGTCCTTCAGCTTCTGGATCTGGTCCATCATTTCCGCGATGGCCATCCGCTGGTCTTCGGGAAGCTTCTTCGGCGCCAACCGGTGAGGTTCGCTCCTCTCGACCACGAACTCGGGAAGTGCCACCTCACCGGAAGGAGTGGATTCCTTTACATAAAACCAGCTCTTCTTCCACTCTCTGGCGGCTTTCTTTGGCAGGAGAAGCTTGACAAAATTAGCCTTCGGCTTCAGTTGGAAAGTGACGCCATCTGCGGCCAATATCAGGCCGCCTCACACCCGATGCGGCCGTGGAAGAGCTCCAGCCACAGCGGAAAATACGGCCACAGACGAGGTAGCACTCGCAGAAGGCGACGAAGATCGCCAGCTGCTCGATGTTGTGCGGGCCGAGATCCGGCGGCTTGATCGCGTAGTATGCGCAGAAGCGCCAGAAGAAAAGCGAGGTGGGAACCCTAGACCTCTCTCAAGATGACTGGGGAAATAGATGAATTCGCCGGCTCTCGGCTTTGGCTCGGCCTCGGAGGAGGGGGAACCCGCCAGTTCCCCTTGCGGAGGACTCCGGCGTCCTCGAAGGACTTGAGCTGGGCTATGGTGCATTTGGATTTTCCCCATGAGCCTTTGGGAGGCGCCATCGGGTAGGACGTGGAATCGCACGGTGCGGAAAGGACAAGTCGGAAGGTTGAAGGTAGGAAGATCGAGGACAAGAAGAATGCGTGTGGGAGAATGAAGAATGCGAGAAGGATTCGCAGAATTGGATCATCATTCCCCTTATATGGGAACGCTACCCGCCAAAATCGGGATAGCCGTTACTCACGGTAATTGCGCCGAAGTTACCGTTGGAAATTCCAACGGATAGTTTGACCAGAATTGACGGTCCAACTCCTCCGTTCCACCCGCTACCCGCTAGTCTTTTCTACTCACCGAAGTGGCGACTTCGTGGCGATAACATTCATTGGGATGGCAAATGGAAACCACTGGAAATTCTCCTTGGTTCTGATGGAGTCCATCGCCGACTCGACTGCGCGTCCAAATTGGGCTCGCCTACTCCAAACACCAACGGGACACCTACGCCTGCATCAGCGATGGCCTCGGGGACTACTGATGGGGATATGCCAAAGGGGGTATGCCCAACAGGATGTTCCGATTGGGCCGAAGGGCCTGTGAGTGCACCTAAAGGACGGCGACTGGCGACTGGAGGCCCAGGAGCACAATAGAAGCCCAGTCAGATTAGGTCAAAACCTCCGAATCCTTATCTTGTTCGGTTGTAGCTTGTAAACCCTAGCGAGGTGCCTCATATATAAACCTCCCTAGGGTATCCTAGAGACTCATGTTCCATCATACACCCCCTCAAGCGACTCGCTGCTTAGACGCCGAGCTCGCCACCCCTGTAACTCGCTCTCCAATAATCTAATCTAGCAGGAGTAGGTCTTTACCCTCCGGGGGGCCGAACCTGGGTAAACCCATGTGTATCCGCCCCCATCTCGCACTGCAGATGGCCGCCAACTCTTCCTCACGCTTCAATCAATCACTGCCAGTGGCAGCGACTGCCGTGGCCATTTCCACGACAGTGCCGTTATCTGTTATGATACTATGAGGATAACCATATCTCAAGATGATATCTTTGAGGAATGTCACGGCTGTAGCTCCATCACATTTTCTTATTGGCTTTACTTCAATCCACTTTGTAAACTTGTCAACCATGACCAAAATATGGGTCATGTTCCCTCTTGCCGGCTTAAATGGACCAACCATATCCAAACACCATACAACAAATGGCCAGGTAATTGGTATGGTCTTGAGCTCCGACATTGGCATGTGTGTCTTGGTAGCATACCTCTGACAACCATTGCATTTTCTTACTAGATCTTCTACTTGTTCCAAGGCACTTGGCCAGTAGAATCCATGCCAGAAAGCTTTTGCCACTAAGGCCCTGGACGAGGCGTGATGCCCACATTCCCCTTGATGTATATCTCGGATGATATCAAGCCCTTCGTCCGGGTCAACACACCGCTGCAGGATATTCGTGACACTTCTCTTGTATAGCTCGGCATTGATAACCGTGTATGCCTTTGCGCGCCTCTGAACTTGCCTTGAAAGCACTTCTTCATCGGGCAAGGATCCATCCTTCAGGAACTGGAATATGGGCAGTGCCCAAGATGGTATGGCTCGCTCTGGAAACACATCCTCGTCCACTTCCATTCGATCTACCGGCATAACCTCTGCCGGGTCAGGATGCACAGTCTCCGGGTTCTGCGAAGCAGTCCTCGGGTTTGCCGAAGCAGTCCTCGGGTCTCCTGAGCCACTTCTCACATCAATGTTCATGGGCACAACTTCCGACTCTGGATTTGCCGGGATATAGATCGACTCGGAAACTGGGGGTGGCCTGATAGACGGCTTTCTGAGGTGCTCTAGTGCTACGCCCGGTGGAATCGCTTGTCGGGTGGATCCGAGTTTCGATAGTACGTCGGCAGCCTCATTTTCCAGCCGGGGTACATGATGGAACTCGCATCCTTCGATGTATCCCGATATTTTCTGCACATGAAATCTGTACAATGCCATGTTTTCATCCAAAGCATCCCATTGCCTTGAGACTTGTTGAACTACCAAATCTGAGTCATCAAAGCATTGGATCCGACGTATTCCAATTTCCTTTGCCACTTTGAGCCCATGCACAAGTGCTTCATATTCTGCAACATTGTTTGACGCTACAAAGTGGATCTGCAGCACATACTTCAGCTGGTCCTTCTTGGGCGAGGTAAGCACAACTCCGGCGCCTAACCCGGTTTTCGTTTTTGATCCGTCGAAGTGCATTCTCCAGTAGTTCGGATCTGGAAATGGTGGCTCATATTGCATCTCGGCCCAATCCACGAAAAAGTCGGCCACGGCCTGAGACTTGATCGCATCTCTCCTGTCGAATTGTGGAGCATAAGGGGCTAGTTCAATTGCCCATTTTGAGATCCGGCCGCTTGCATCCTTATTGCTCATTATCTCAGATATGGGGGTTTCACATATCACTTTAATGGGGTGTTCTTCAAAATAGTGCTTCAGCTTCTTTGCTGCCATATATACACCATATGCCATTTTTTGATAGTGAGGATAGTTCTGCTTTGATGCTGATAATACCTCGCTCAGGTAATAGACTGACCTCTACACCAACTTACCCTCTTCATCGCGCTCTACCACTATTACTGCACTTACAACTCGGTTGGTTGCGGCTACGTAGAGCAACATTGGCTCTTTTGATAGTGGAGAGGCTAATACTGGTGCAGTGGCTAACATTTTCTTTAGCTGAATGAAGGCTTCATTGGCCTGCGGCGTCCATATGAATTTGTCTGACTTTTTCATTAGTTGATAGAGAGGCAACGCCTTTTCTCCCATCCGACATATAAACTGACTTAAGGATGCTAGACAACCAGTGAACTTCTAGACATCGTTAAGACACTTCGGCAGTTCCATTCGCTCTATGGCTCGGATTTTAGTTGGGTTAGCTTCGATACCTCAGCTGGAGACAAGAAATCCGAGTAATTTTCCAGCCGGGACACTGAAGGTACATTTATCCAGGTTAAGCTTCATTCAGAACCTTCTTAGATTCGTGAATGTTTGCCTGATATCATCAAGGAGCGTTTTGCTTTCCTTGGTTTTTATAACCACATCATCCACATATACTTGCACATTTCAGCCAATTTGGTCGTGTAAACATTTTTGCATACATCTTTGGTATGTTGCCCCTGCATTACGTAAACCAAAAGGCATGGTGCGATAGCAATAAACCCCATACGGGGTAATAAACGCAGTCTTTATTTGATCATTCGGGTTCAGAGGTATCTGGTGGAAACCAGAATATGCATCTATGAATGACAACAGTTCACACCCAGTAGTGGAATCTATGACTTGATCTATCCTTGGCAGTGGGAATGGATCTTTTGGGCACGCCTTATTCAGGTTCGTGTAATCGATGCACATATGCCAAACCACTGCCACATTCGGATCATCTTTCTTCTTTTCCACCAGCACCGGATTAGATAGCCAATCCGGGTAAAGCACTTCCATGATAAATCCGGCTGCTAGGAGCCGAGCTATCTCATCTCCAATGACCTTTCTCCTATCTTCGGCGAAGCAACGGAGAGGTTGCTTCACCGGCTTTGCTCCGGGTCTCACATTCAAAGAGTGCCCGGCCAACTCCCTCGGAACACCTTGCAAGTCCTGTGTGGACCAAGCAAAGATATCCCGATTCTCACGGAGGAAGTTGACGAACTCACTTTCCTATTTGTCATTTAACCCGGCACCAATCGTTACGGTGCGCTCTGGGAACAGATCATCAATAGGCACTTTCTTTGTATCTTTTGTTTCTTGAAATGAGACACTTCCATGCGGGTTACTCAGCGACGGCATATACTGCTGCGCGGATTGAGCCAATGCCGCTACTTCCTGTATCTTTCTCTTTTCTTGCGTGATCACAAGTGACTCGGCTAGGTTAGACCCAGCCGACGCACACTCAATGGAACGTCGGAAATCTCCTGCTATGGTAATTACTCCATTTGTCCTAGGCAACTTCATCTTCAGGTAACTGATGTGACAACTTGCCATGAATTTGCTCAGGGCTGGCCTTCCGAGTAACGCGTGATATGCGCTTTCTAAGTTCACAACCTCAAACTCCAAATTCTCAGTTCGGCAGTTATCTCGTGTGCCGAATAATACGTCAACCCGGACCTTGCCAATGGGTTCACAGGAAATGCCTGGCACAATACCATGGAAAGTTGTCCTTGTGGCCTGGAGCATGTTCTCCGAGATACCCAACTTGCGCATTGTATCCACGTACATGATATTAATGCTGCTGCCATTGTCAATCAGTACCTTAGAAAATCTCACATTAATATTGGGCCCGATGAACGTTGGGTCCAGCACTAATGCGTATGAACCAGGACTCGGCATAAGCTAGGGATGATCCTTGATACTCCATGTAATTTCCTAATCCGACCAAGGCATATACCTCGTCACTGCCGGCATAACCGCATTCACTTCCATATGTCATCGTTGCAAGCTCTTTCTATCTGTTTCCTTCGTGGTGAATACACAATAACTCTGGTGATGCTCTTTGTACTCATTTCTCCCCTCATTTTTGGGGTATCTTTGATCTGGCTGATGCTGATTTTTCACCTGATGCACTGCATCCCTTCTCTCATGGTTTTCATACCTCGGCGGAGGTGGTGGCAACATTAACTGTTGCATGTTCGCTCCGGAGAGCAATTGCTGCCAGGATAACTCCTGCCGAGGTTGATCGTTCCGAGGTGCCTGAGCATTCCCCGAACCACTTTGTTCAATCTTCCTCATCCACTCGCATTGCCGAGTCGTGTGACCCGCCGGGTTACTCGGATTTTGCGTGTGAATTTTGCATGGCTGATCCAGCATTGCCTCATACGTATACCTCGGCCGGTCTTTCTTTTCTTGCCACTGTTTCTTCTGCTCTGGCGTCCAAGTTTTCTTGTCATCGTTTCTCGGAGTCCACTGTTGCCCTCCAGTATTCTGACGCTGATCGCTTCCTGCCCCGGGTTGATCTTGATTTACAACAGCAACTTGTTGAGAACTGTACCTATAATCCGGTCTATCATCTCTTCTCTTACCCCGGTAATCATTCCGCCGGGATGATCCGGCTCCATCTCGCTGGTAGTACTCCTCATTTTACTCGTTTGACATAAGCTGGGGTTGAGTCGGATCACCCAAAGCATACGAATCAGCAATCTAGATTGTTTCTGCTAGTGTAGTTGGCATATCCCTTTGTAGCCTTTGCCACAACATGCTTGCATATCTACACCCTTGTGCAAACCAAGCTATGGCCTGTGACTCAATCACGCCCTCACATGAGTTTCTCATGGTGCACCAGCGGGTCAAGAACTCCCTGTCTGTTTCATTTGGTCTCTGCTTGCACATCACTAAGGTCTGTGGCCTATTCGGCCTCTGATATGTGCTCGAGAAGTTACTGACAAACATTTACTCAAAATCGATCCAACAGTTGATACTTCCGGGTGGTAAATTGTTTAACCATACCCTCGCTGGTCCCTCCAGCATTTGAGGCACGTATCTCACTGCACATCTCAAGTTGTCTGTAGCAATTTTCACCGCCGTCACGTAGTTGATCAACCAATCCTCCGGCTTTGTGCTACCGTCATATGTTTTCGTGCCTCTGGATAACTGGAAGTTAGGTACTGGAGGTTCTTTCATGATCCGGGCCCCAAAGCACGCTGGACCCGGAGGACCTTGCCCCTCAATATGCTCCGACCTATAGAGCCGATCCAGTTTTAACCTGGCGTCGTCAGGCATCAAGTTCCTGCTTCCCAACCTTGACCCTATCACGTGATAGTCCGGCCTAGGGTATCCTGCATTCACCATTTCCGAATCACCATCATTGTATCTATCTTGCTCTTGTGGAGCGCCTCTCACATTGCATACCTTGGCGGCACTTCGCTTCTTGCCGTGGTATATTCTTCTGCTCTGGTTGCCACTGCCGAAGTTACCGTCTGTCGCATTGCCATTTACAGCGTTTCCGACCGCATTGCCTTGGTCACGGTTACCTCGGCCAGCTTCACCTCGGCCGACACTTCACGATCCTCGCTTTCCTCGCTTTTCCTTTCCCTGCCCTTGCCGGGTCATAGGGGACTATCTGTTTGTTTCTCCTCGCCGAGGTTACCACTTCCTCTCTTCTTGGGCCATCGTGAGGGGATGATGCAGCTCCAGCAGATTTCTCCAGGTTACCTATCGCTGAATAAACGACTTTGGAAGCCCCAACCCTTACCGGGTTAGCCCTGAGCAACTCTTCATTTTGTCTGTTAGCGATCCGAACTAACTCATTGACCCTCTTCTGCTGTCTTTGCCGGGCTTCACCCGTCAAACCCTCTAACTCGGATGCAGCTGCATCCGCTGCTCTGAGGTTCTTTGTCGAGTCTTGTTTGGCAGGCAGACAGACTCTGACTCCTCAACTCTAGTATCACCCTCTTTGTTCATTTTACTGATGAGGTTTCTCCCCTTTACTTTTGCAGCATCCACCTTATTTGCTCTTGCGTACTCGCGCAGTGTCATGTTCAACGACTGCTGAGCCGCGGCTATCTGTTTCGCACCTTCCAGTATTTTCTGCCTAGTTTCTTCTAACTCGGCATGTGCCCGAGCCGGATCTACTGCAGGAGCTATGGGGCTCTCTAGGCTATCTATCGCCTGCTGTAGCACGTTCTCTGGCCTCTCTAGTGGAGGACCTCTACTTTTTCTTGGTGCCTTGGGTGTTACCTTCGGATCTGGTGCCGGATCCTTGCTCGCGCCAGCGCCAAGCGCCGTCATCATCACCTCGGCGCGGTCAGGGGAGCGAGTGATACGCGCCCCATGAGCCGCGCTAAGGGGTGGCTCGCCTCCCTCGACGACGTGCCGCGGGTGAACGCATGACACATCGACGACGACATAGATCTTATGAGCGCCAAGCTTGACGAAAAGGCCGTTGCGCGGAAGAGGTCGTTTGCCGAAGCAATCAGCATTGTCACTGACGTAGTCCAGCGCTCCAAAGCCGAACGAGCCCAGGCGATGCGCGCCGCTGCTGCCGATGAGGTTTCCCGTCCGGATCTTCACTCCTGCTAGCGCCGCTAGCCCCACGGTGGACGCCAACTGTCGTGATGGTGTCACGGCAGATGCCATGGATAGGCTAAAGGTAGGGCCAATATGCACTAGAGAAATCCAGGAAGGGATAGTGTGGTGATTCCACACGCGGACGCTTTGTATTCACTAGGCTCACAAGGTTTACAAATGCTCCTTGAGCTGTATTGGGGAGAGGAGGAAGAAAGATCTCTCTTACTCTCACCACTACCAATCTCCAAGGAACCAACTACTCAGATGCCAACCCCTTCTACTGAGGCCCTAACGCTCTTTATAAAGGGGAAGCTAGGTCTCCAATTAGGCATACGTGGAGGTATATGCCTCTTTCCAAAATAGCAAACCGACCGGGTCACTTTTCGCCATCGTAAGCCATGCAGAGGCTACGTAAGCCTCTATGGCGCCAAATCATCCGACATGTATGCACCCTTGTCGGCCACGCCTCGGTGGTCCTTCCCTCTGTCCGCTTCGCTCATGCTCCAGCGTACAGTGACCATCTTTTGACCAACGAGATACCTTCATTCTCTTGCAAGCCTGATATAACCTGGATCGTACCTGGTTAATCCGGCCCCATGGGTACCTGCATACAAGTTATAAAATACCTGCCAGCATACGACATACGTCGGCCGGAACTCAGTTAGGCGGAGATCCTCCGGTCCGGATTACACCGTGATTCGACCTGCCTTGAGATGACTCGGCCAGCATTCGCTTTGACCTTGCCGTATCTCGGCTAACTCGGCCTCTATATTCCGGTGTGACCCTACCTGGGATATTCCCCAACAAGTCCGGACCCAACGCTTCTCTAATAAAGTTGCAAGAAACAATGCTGCGGGACACCTGAACTCGAGCTCAACCTACCGTTGAAGAGGATATACAGTAGAGATAGTTGGTGACCCACGTATCAGTTTACATCACCTATCCCATCCCATTAATCACCCACCCACCGAACCTAAATACCCAATCGCAACAAGAATTCTGAACTCTTCAAACACTCGCGAGCCAAGAAGTCTCTGGCTACGGAGGTCCCAGCAAATCCAAAGTCCAAAACGCCCCCATGCCGGCCACGGCCAGCCCCACACGCAGACGGCAGATCCAATCCTACCGCCCACTAACACCAGATAAAAGTGTTTTTTCAAAATAATATCCATACTGCAGACGGGGCCCACGCGACCTCTGTGGCCTGGTCTTTAAATGCGCTGGCAAAGTTGCTTACTCCGTTCTATCTCCTCCCCGTGCCGCCGCCCTCCCCACCTGCCCCGACCCGTCCCGCTCCGTTCCCGATCTCCGAGGCAAGCAGCGCCCGCCGAGGCCGCCATGGCGTTCGAGAAGATCAAGGTCGCCAACCCCATCGTCGAGATGGACGGTCAGACCCCGCTCCTCCTCCTCTCCCCTCCCCGACAGATCTATCTCTCGGCCACGGTGTCGTTCGCTTACCGAACGATAGCTGTTCTGAATTTTGTATTCTGGGAAGGGGTGTTGCAGAGAGATCTATTAGATCTTGCCATCGTTCTGCTATTTTTTCTAAAAAAAATATAACAGCTGCCTTAGGTGTCTGTGATCTATCTGCCAGTCGGATTACCGCTGTGAGTTTGCGGAAACTCGAGAGGCGATTCTGAGTGGGACCAGAGATCCGATTTAGATGTATGTAGATGGCGAGATAATTGCGCATGCATGACAGTGCGAGTACGATCGTGATGATCTATGGGCAGAGGGGAGTTGCACTGGATACACATGCATGTGTATCATATGATGATCTATGGGCATGAATGACATCTTTCAGTGTTACTAAGTAGTAAGTTTCGGAAAAAGGATATGTTTATTTTCCATTATATGTAACCAGTTTATTTGTTGGTCCACTGCCATGCTGATATCTTTATATACCTACAGGCGATGAGATGACCAGAGTATTCTGGCAGTCTATCAAGGACAAGGTAATCGATATGCCAGAGCTCTATGTGTTCTGAGAATTCTGTTTTGCTTGGTCCAGTTGTGTGTATGCCTTGTTTCCGATATGCTAGCTAAGCATTTGGTTTGTTTCAGCTTATCTTCCCATTTTTGGACTTGGACATCAAGTACTATGACCTGGGAGTTCTGCACCGTGATGCAACTGATGACAAGGTCACGGTGGAGGCTGCAGAGGCTACTCTCAAGTAAGAAGCTTTGCATAGTAATTAGTTCAGTGCTGATATTATGCTTGATCTTTAATGCGAAGATATTACTATAGTTGCATCTAATATGCTTGATTTATGATCACACCATTTCCAGTGATTTATCCAGACTGCTATTTGTTGTCCTGTTTTTTATCATTAATGTGCTTATTGTGGTATATTTTCTTAGCAATTCTAAAATAGACGGTCTCGTTATTTTTTTTGGATATGATTAACAGCGAGGGTGGTCTCATTTCTTTAGTCTTGTTGATAACTTATGTTATATGCATCTCCTCAAAATTAGATGCCTTATCAGAAGGCTTTGGGAATATCACTTCATCATACTCTTTTAACTTTGTTGCTCTATATTGCTTGCACTAACCCAGTGCTTTTCAGGTACAATGTGGCTATTAAGTGTGCAACTATTACTCCAGGTACATTTCACTCTTAAGCTTATGCAGCTCAAATATATGTTGTTTTCTTCTTCGTATTGTTGAAACACTAGCACTATGACGATGTTTCTAATATCTGGGCTTCAACACCATGACAGATGAAGATCGTGTTAAGGAGTTCAACCTAAAACAAATGTGGAGGAGCCCAAATGGCACAATTAGGAACATTATAAATGGTAAGCTGCTGCTGCTGTTTTTAAATATAATGGACAGGATTAGGTTGTTGACATGTATATCCTGTTATGCTCCTTACCTGCAGGAACTGTGTTCAGAGAGCCAATTATATGCAAGAATGTTCCAAAGCTTGTTCCAGGTAAGGAGGATTAAAACTACTACACATTGTTTTCAGGGTAAACTACTACACATTTGAGATGCAAAGTTTTCGTGTTAAATTGAACCTTTGTTGTAAACAGGATGGACTAAGCCCATTTGCATTGGGAGGCATGCCTTTGGTGATCAGTACAGAGCAACTGATGCAGTTCTTAAGGGACCTGGCAAACTCAGACTAGTTTTCGGTATAGTTGCATAATCACTCCTTGAAGTATGATTGTATTGTTTATTCAGAGAACTTATGTTAGCAATCATTGATGGTCTTTTATTGTTTCTTTGTTCTACTGGCAGAGGGGAAAGACGAGACAGTTGACCTGGAGGTTTTCAACTTCACTGGTGCTGGAGGAGTTGCCATGGCTATGTACAACACTGATGAGGTACTGGTTTCCTGTAATTGCAAACAATATCTACATTCTGATGTATATCCCTGACGTTCAATTAATGAATTACTATTAACAGTCAATTCAAGGTTTCGCTGCGGCTTCTATGGCAATTGCTTATGAGAAGAAATGGCCACTGTACCTTAGCACAAAGAACACAATCCTTAAGAAATATGATGGCAGGTAGTTCATCGGTGCACTTAAAATGTTATTTAAAGCTTCTCTGAAACGATTAGACAAGGTGTAATATTCTTTATTTGTAGGTTCAAGGACATATTCCAGGCGATCTATGAAGCTGACTGGAAATCCAAATTTGAGGCTGCCGGAATATGGTAGATTTTGAACTTAATCTTTCTTCGAGCTCTCTTGGAAACTGTTGTCACAGTATGTCATGAGCTGTTTTTTCATAGGTATGAACACCGTCTCATTGATGACATGGTTGCCTATGCACTTAAGAGCGAAGGGGGCTATGTTTGGGCTTGCAAGAACTACGATGGAGATGTGCAGAGTGATTTCTTAGCTCAAGGTCACAATACCCTAACTTCTGAGTCCCTTGCAATATAACCTGTGCTGAATTATTTTCAGCCTTTAATAACTCTTATGAATTTACGTGCAGGTTTTGGCTCTTTGGGCTTGATGACATCAGTATTGGTATGTGTTCTCTCAATTACTAAAGATGTTCTTAACTATGTTGTCTTTAGTGTGAAAAAGTTCACTTTTCTCATATCAACGTCAATATTTCTAGATGTGCCCTGATGGTAAAACTATGGAAGCTGAAGCTGCCCATGGCACAGTTACCCGTCATTTCCGTGTTCACCAGAAAGGTGGTGAAACCAGCACAAACAGCATTGCTTCAATCTTTGCTTGGACAAGAGGACTTGCACACAGGTACAGCTTTTACTTTATGTGTCTATATTACACTTGTATATATGTGAGGGCATTTTTCATCTATAATGTACTGTAGTAGCGTGTGACATCATCACCCTTTTTTGTGACCAAGATAGTAATTAAGACAAGTGTATCTGCGCCTGTGTTAATTATTAGTCTAAGTGGACTTTGCTGCTTGGTTGACTCACTTATGTTGAACTCGTATGTCCACAATGCAGGGCAAAGCTAGATGACAATGCTAGGCTTCTTGATTTCACACATAAACTTGAGGAAGCATGTGTCGGAACTGTGGAGTCAGGGAAGATGACGAAGGATCTAGCACTTCTTGTTCACGGATCTTCAAAGTATGTTATGCTGCTCAGCTTTCCCTGTACTGTATTTTTTTCCCTGTGCACATATCTCCATCACCTTACTTACCTGAATTCCTCCTGATTGATATCTCATTATGCTCTTTCCTTTGAATTGCAGGGTTACAAGAGGAGACTACTTGAACACTGAAGAGTTCATTGACGCAGTTGCTGCGGAGCTCCAAGCAAGATTGGCAGCCAACTGAACATTCAAGAAAACCTCGTCCACTTCAGTGCTTCAATAGTCATTACCCAACGATTCACGTCAGTTTGGTTATGTCGCCATTATCTGTCATGCTTTCTTCCTGAACAGAATGAGCTTTTACTGCTCCATCGCAAATTATTGTCAAAATGCAAGCAGTGCTGTAGATGCTGATGATATGTAAGTGGAGCTCTAAATAAAGGACGTATAGAACGATTGTTCAGCTCCGATGATTGAGTTATTTCTTACTGCCGCCTTTCGATTTACGTTTGGATCATTGGATGGATATATGTTTACACCTGGCTGTTTTAATATGCTTATTAATGGTTTTCCTTTGTGAGCTCATTGTTGGGAAAGACCGCCTGAACCGTCACGGCCGGACCTCCAAACTAGCTTAGACCATCTCTAACTAGCCCTGTAAAGTCGCGACAGAAAACTGTAAATATGAACTGCACATTTAAATATTTGCACTCGTGGTAAAATTCATCGAATAACTGCGGAGGGGATTGTTTGTAATTCGATTAATTGATTAATTACACATAGTAGCAGCTGTACAAAAGCTGCGCAACTAAAATTAACCTATATATACTAGGATGCCACCGCAAATGCAGGTTGCCAGTGGCGTTGTGGGCGGTGCCGACCTCACTCGGTGAGGTCGATCAGGTCCGCCATCTCTAGCTTGACGACCGGCGTGGCGCTCCCTCGCGAGGCGCTCCTCCTCCCGTTCCTGAGCCAGCCGTGCCTCGACGAGCTTCACTGCGGTGACCCAGCATACCACTACATGATATAGTACACTATAGTCGTTAAAATAACATCAATGAAACACCGTTCACTAGTATTATATCCATCAGAGTGGTACAACAGAAACACAACAGGTCCAAGACATGACTATAGATTACAACATGACTCTTTACAAAAGATTTCAGAGAACACTCTAGGTTAAAGAAAGAGAAAAAAACTTCTTACAAAGAAGAACCAGAAGTAATAACTCAGAACTATCTAGTAACTACGACTAGTATATATACTATTTAGCTTGCCATTGCTGCTATTGCAATGCTCTACAGAAGTAGGTTTTATGGCTAGAGAATCTACTTCTATCTACTTAAGAACTTAGTCTTCGCTTTGGTTGACGTATATTTGGACTTCATTGACTATGTTGAAAAACTTGAGCTGTCGATGTTGGTTTCTTGAGCAGACATTGATGTTGACATCGTCTTCAACGGCTTAGAACCTAGCAAGGGTTAAGAATGTACGGTTGAGTACGAGCGTACTCAGCAAGTTCACTAAAAATGAGTGTATGATGTACTATCTCTATAGCCACAGACCATAGGTCGTAGGCAATGCAGGTTTTTGTAAACATTTCTTCAAAGATTGATTTTATTCTGAAAACTATGTCCGACAGCCTTCGCAGGTTGACCAGAACCTTCGTGGGGTTCCTTTCCTGCCGCGTTCGTAGCTCCTTCCCGGAACAGGGAGTAACATGTCACAATTCTTACACTCTGCAGAGGTGCGCCACTTTTCCCATAAGAGACATTAGCCTTGTTGCACAACCGGGCGTACTTTCCCGTCCACAATTCCGTGATGTGGGGCCCAGTCTAAGATCTAAACCAATCGCTGCCCTCTCCGCGCCCCCATATGTCTGCACGATCCTCCGGGGCTGACTCCACCTCCGTTAAGCCCCCAACTAGGGCATGCTACAACCATGGTGAGTTCCCGAAGACTCTATGAGCCGGTGATGCCCCTGGAGGTCCGGCTTTACCTCCGGCAGCCACTCATAAATAATCTAGACACCAAAATCGTAGGGCCTAAGGATGCCCACCAATATGTTGGATCCACACCGGGAACCCCAACGTCACGATAAGGTCATCTTGCCTCCATATGAAAGGGAGAAGATACAACTGACTTTCTCGTCCCATTCCAAGTCTTATGGTTGACGCGTAATATACGACGCTAGAATCACTGGCAATATTGGTTGTTAAGTCCTAGATATTATGTTCCTTTACGACTGGAACTGTATCAGTAGATTATTACCATCTGGTAAATAATCCATAATCATATTATTATAAAAATAGTGTTTTCTGACTTTTTGAAATGCAGGTGATGACATAGTTGAGTTACAAGCATAGAAAATAATCAAAGGATATGAGCAAGTTGTGAACTTGCCTTTTGTGATTGCAGGATTATGCACTCATGGTCTTCAAGATAATAGAAGATCCAAATTCTGTAAATAGCATCATTGGTCCGGTAAGGACTAATGTATAAAGAAGCAAGATGCAACGATGCATAAGTAATGTAATGCAATTTGATAAACGCGAATCCCTGGAATAGTCGTATCTAATCTAGGGTTTGGAAACTGGGAATGAGTTCTTTAGAGTGTGTTGCACTTTCATAATAAATTCACACTTGTGCGTTTTATTAAGGCCCGTGAGAGTATGTGTGAAACAATAAGAACAAGTAATATGCAATATTGAAACATCAAATGGGTATGGTATCTGAAATATTGCTTAAACAAGATTAAGAATCAATTAGGACTTTTAGAAAAATATACAAGGATTACTTTTAATATTTCTTAAAATAGTTAGACCTATTTTAACTTCATTTAAACATCAATTGAACTTGTTGTTACACTGTTAGACTCTAAACAAACAATGCTAAAAGCAATAGCAAAGATTTATATATCTTTAATGAATTAAAATAAAAGAAAAGGGTTAAAACAAGATTTATTAGACCTTTACCGTTTATTTCACTTCAAAAGTGAGATTTGATATTTTTAGTGTTTAGATTTCATTTTTGTGATTTTTAAATAATAAGATAAGATTTTTATAAGTTTAATCATTTTATAAATGATTAATAAATAATAATAATTATCGAAGTGATACGAAAAAATATAAAACAAGTTTGTAAATGTAGATTTTGTTTTTCTAAGAATTTTGGCATACTATACTTATTTTTCTGAATTTTGAACAGTAAAATACACATTTTATAAGATTAATCTTTAATAGGGTTTTTATTAATAATAATAATTTTCTTACTTAAGTTGGAAAATAAAATATGACGATAGGTTTATATTATAGATTTTATTTTTCTGCACATTTTTATATATAATATTTTTTTCTGATTTATAAAACAAAAGATATTGATTTTATAAGATTTATTCACCTTTTTGGAATTAAAAATAAACATTAAATGAGCTTATGAGGTAATGCTGATGTCAGCATGACACATATGCACGGTACAGACTTTTTATACCCAGCCTAATCTACCCCAAGCCACTGACTAGTGGGGCCTATGCCACGTAATATCCAGGAATTTATTTATTATAGAAATGATTATCGAAAAAATAAAGAAATATAATTATGACATCACCATGATGTCACGGTGACGTCAGCAATGGAGTTGCTCTCAGGTTGAGCACGAATCCGTCGATCGGCTGCGCGCGGGGCTTCATGGCTAGGTTAGTTGGAGAGAGAGGACACTATGGCGAACCATCTAGTGGTGGCACCGCCCGAAAATGGTCGCCGGAGCGACGACACCGAAGAGATCTGGTGGCGGCGCTTGGTGGTGATCGTTGGCAGCGCAAACCAGAGCAGGAGGGAGTCGGAGGAGAGGTCCAGGAGGACCAAGAGATCAACCTGAGCGCGATGATGGGGTCGGCGAGGCCGGAGATGGTCGGACGGCGTCGAATCAACGGTGGTCGGTGTCGGAGAAGTAGCGGTCAGGAAGCTCAACTAGGGCACGCGGCTTCGATTCTTTCTGTGGGATGATCGAGAGAAGCACGGGGAATGCAACGGTAGCCTCGGCTTGCCTCGGGGTGACCGGAAACAGCGACGCGGCGGAGCACCGGTGAGGTTAGGTTTTCTGGCACAGAGGGGAGGAGAGAGAGGAACACTGGCTAGGGTTCATCCTTGGCGGCGCGGAGGCGACTTTATAGGAGACCGGGGGTGGCGGCACGAATCTTGGCGCTCGCCGACACGACAGAGCTCGACAGCGAGATGCTTCTCGCATCCATCGACGGAGACGACGAATAGATGGACCGAAAAGGTACGGGCCATAGTAGGCTGCGCATGGGCTAGGTGGGCGTTAGATAGAGGGAAGACAAGTTGGGCTAGGCCAGAAATACTTCTATTTCGTTTTTTATTTCTTATTCTGTTTTCTATTTCTCTATCTATTTAAAGTTTGAATTTCATTTGTAATACTTTTTGAATATTTACTGAACATTTTTGTAAATGCTTGGGTGATTGAAATTCTGAAAAATATGTTACAAACTTATTTATAGATTATTAAGTCTTGCTTAATTATAAGATTTATTATTCCTATGGTGATTTCAACTTTATGGTTCTCCACACTTGGAGATTTCTCTAATTAAGTTCTACTTGAATAATAGTGTTTAGAATTATCATAGAACCATCTTTGTTCATTCTTTAAGTATTAATAACAATCACTAATGAAGATGTTCACTTTCTAGTGGTTATCATGAGCTTTGAGTAATTTAATAAACTCACATCCTATTTTGAATATGGATGAAAGTTAAAGACTAAGAGATATTCCCTTCATGTTTTGTGACCAGAAATCATATCCCACTTAGAATGACCTATTGAGATTTCTTCCTAAGGTGATCTTGATAATTTATAAAACTTGGTTTCTATTAAGGTTTATGATAATAAAGCAAACAATGCTTTCATCCGTAACACTCATCTGGTTCTCTAATCATCTCTTGGAAGCTTTAATTATCCAGGAGATATTGTCCAATGGTTACCTAGGAATAGGAAATGGTTTCACTATCCATTTGATTCTAGGGTTTTGAATAATGAAGTAGACATGGGTCTTATCATGGCTGCATGTGCAGCTAGCTAAAGGTTTCTAAATAATTCTTACCTCAATACTTCACTAAGCTTATCTTGAGATGAGGAATTCCTTTCCTAAATATACTCTAGATATCTCTCTTATCTTATTCACAAAGATCACATCTTCCTGAATAAGATAATCAGATGATTGCACCATATCCATCATCACATGATGACATGGTCATGTCACTTCAACAATACTCCATTCTTACCCCTAGTATATAACTCCTCTTAATTAACTACCATTGATGCACCTATCAATGTAGCTACTGCTAACTCCATCTATTAACTTCCTTAAATCCATCTGGCAACTATATCCAAGGCTTGCAAGATTAAAGTTCTCTCTATATATCACATGTGATAACAATCCTCTAGAATAGGTATGGTACTACTCCCATAATACAAGTTTGTTCTTGTATTAGCTTGATTAAACAACTATGCCTCTAGCTACTCCATACAACTCATATTATATACTCCATCAAACTCTAGCTTGACTTCTTATGATTAGGCTCGATGATTCAGCTTACTAGGCTTTACCTGATTTGGTATACTCACAAATCTTCTTCAACACCTAGTCATCTATTCCCAAGTGACTTGAGAATAATGACCACCATAATTTGATCAAACCAGGCTTAGGCTTCTATTTGTCTGATCAAGATCTATACTCAACTAAGTAGTAAACTTGTATTAGTCTCTCTATAGACTTATCTTGTTAAGCAAGCTTATTCTAAGTCTATATCCACTTTCCTTAACAAGATTGTTATCTAATGTACTAATACTACTAGCTTTCTCATAGCTCCTCAATTACTATCTCAACCCTTGAGTTTAGGTGTTGCTTCTAGTTAACTCATGAGTGAGTTAACTTCTCCAACATCAAATAGTTTGATCTCCACTAAGTATCACATTCCATTGATGATGGTACACTCAACCATATCTAGTTCTTCCTTTAGATTAATTTACTTAAGGTATTTGAAAAGGTCAACACAATAGGTCAACCCTTGAGTCAATAAGTTCTAGGTCAAGAATTAATCGCTCAATAGTGATGATCCATTGACACTAGGACTTGGTCAAATAGAAATGTCACCTCTCCATATCATATTAAGAGTATATGCTGGATGGTCTTGGCTTGACTTCCATTCTACTCTATCTGTGACAAGAGTTATTGTTTAAGAACTACCATGATACCCATGGTAAGAGTAACTATGGCAAACAAGTGTTTCAAGATTTAGTTATAGAGTTTCTTTTACTTAAATTATGTACTTAACTTGCTATCCAAGGTTTGTGGTAGATAATACTTTGATATCATCTTTAGAACATTAAATATTCATCCTTGAGTTGTGGTATGGAATACCATATAATGATCTCTAGAAGATCTAGTACTCCTTATTAAGTAGCTTGTTGTGACTTAGTTTTATTACATTTGATCTACCCTTAGATCAAATTATATTACCCAAAGATAAGGTTTTAACAAAGGTCATATTGAAACTTATCACAGTCAACTTGATGATCTACTTCAGTTCCACCAAGTTAAGAGAAGCTTCAATCACTTTGTCAAGTTTTATTTAAAAGCACGAAAATTATATGGATTTTCTATGCATGAATGCAATGCACACACCTGTGTTCAGCTTATTTCTAAGCTCTAATGCTGGGACATTACAGAATCTCCCCCTTAAAATAAACTTCATCCCCGAAGTTCGTACTCACTCACGTTTCGGAATAAGGTGTTGACTTGTGTTGATCACACCATTTCTCAAATTCCATTGTGATCACAATTGGGAATAGTTGTGGTATCCCGTATCGAGATCTTTTTCCTTGAATTCTCTTCATACTTGGTAACTTCCAATTGTTGCTTCCAATATGTAGCATAACTCCTTCTACTACAATCCCTTGGGTTACGTCTTCAAAGTTCTACTTAGGATTGGTTTGGGACACATTTAGTCCATTCCAATCAGGCTTTCCTACTGCTTTACACGGAATTATTGTAGTAGGCTCTCCTCCTTCTTAAGGAAAACTTACCAGCTATTTCCCCGTTATAACTAATCTATTAGGGTTAAGAAGTTATATCTCCTTCGATCTTTCATCCAGACTTACTCTAGGGAACACTTTATAATGATGGCTTCGTATAGCTTTATGAGAATAAGGCTTAATCTCACCATAAATTTGTACTTACCTTCCACCTTAGTCAAAAAGTTAGACAACAACACTTCAGTGTTTATTGTTTACTCTCCCCCTTGGGGTTTCCTAATGGTCTCTAAACTAATGTAGAATACCCATTAACTCAATAGTTAGGATATTGGTCTCCGTCTAGCTTATACTTTATCTCTATAAGGATTCATGAAAGAATTTGCGGTACACCCACACAATTGTGGATCTCTGAAATAAATCTTTCGACACTATTTGTATTACTTCTAACCTTTTGGACATTTTCGCTTTGGTAAGCCCGATTTCATGAAGCGTCTCGAAAGACGATCTTTTAATTTCATACTTCCTTAGATCTAACTTAACTTAGGCCAAGTTTTATGCTGTTTAAATTACACAAAGATGACCTACTGTAACACCCTCGAATCGGCCCTATGCAAGTTTTAGCGCTTCCCGCCAAACCCGCATAGAAACGATTCAAGGACGCCCACCAGGCACTTGCGTGCGGGTGGAGAACGAAGTAATACCATTACACATTAGTCCACGATGGAACCCACAGAACATATATATATATACAACAACGACTCCATGAGTCAAGAATACAGATATACTATACAAAGATCCAAATCACCTTGAAAACGATAGAGCGTCCGACTATGGACAAGATGCAAATGGGGCTAAGAGCCCTGAAGAATAACCAATGGTGTCCATAACCCTGCCCAGGCCAAGCCGGAAGGTTAACCCTGCTAACGACGTCAATCTCAAACCTGCTAAAACAAAAGGGGTGTCGACAAAGGGCAAAGGAAAAAGAGGAGCGTCGATCGAGGCCAAGACACCAGAGGCTAGAATTGACTCGCCTACATAGGTATGGTGGACTGAAGCGGTAGCGAAGCATGCACTAAACAACCTATAGAGACTCGATTCATCTGTCGGCTATTAGAGAGGGATAAGAGAGACCTATTCGGATCCAACCTGTTACTAACACCAATCATACCCATCCTGATATTCCCCTCTCGAGACCAAACGAGGAAGTCAAACCAAGGAACTCACATAGTTGGCAGTTTTATTCATTCCATTATAGTTGTAGCACTTACTAGTCAGATATAGATATCATGAGTCATCCGAATAACATAAGTAGTGGGCAGTTTTAGTTAACCATTCAGTTGTAGTTGTAGTACTTACTAGTCAGATACAATTAGCATGTGACATCCCAAACCCAGCAGTTGTTGGCACTTTTATTTCATTCCATTGGAGTTGCAATACTTACTAGGCAGGTATAACATGACACGATACACCCCAATTCCACCAGTTGTTGGCACTTTTATTATCCATTCCATGATAGTGAAGCTGATTACTAGTCACATATTAAGTCAAATTTATAGCACTACTTTAGTTATGCTTGTCTATGATTGAGATACTGTGCTCCAAGTCGTCCATAACCGCGGACACGGCTTTCAGAAAGATTTACCCTGCAGGGGTGCTCAGATAGCAACACACACACGATCAACCTCGGAAAAACCAAATCAAAACCCAACGAGGCTTTCACGACAAAGCAATCACAGGATTCATAAAATATTTCATGGGGCCACCCCACTAAGCTACCATAACGAAGTTGGCGGCTCGGAACGGACCAGGGTGGTTTGTGACGTATGCTTATTCGGGAACCGAAAGTGTGATGGGCTTGTTGATACAGCGAAAATGTGTACGATCCAAAATAAGTACAGTGCTCCGCACAATCTTAAATAATAAAAAGCATGGCATAAGTACATAATAGTAATAAAGCCCCAAACTAGTTTGTGGCCCCAAGAAATAAGAAATGAATCAAGCTCTGGCTAAGGGGGATTCATAGAGTCTCCCGTATGTGGATAGTGCGAATAGTCAAGGAACATGTATCAAGTACTCTGGGCCTACGGGACACAAGTGGACATGAAAACCAAATAGCATATATTGCCCAGCGGTGCCTCTTTCATTAGTTGTCCCAGCAATTTAATAGTTGTATTTAAAGTCATGATCCTCTCCACCGTAAAGCATATGACAACATTCCAACAACTGTGTGGTACTTCACGACATGGGATCGCACCTGAGCAAGCGACCACGACTCGCAAGACCAGCTATCTACCAAGCAACAGGTAATAGGAGGTGTCCAAGGCAATATAAAGGCTGCACGGAATATATCTGGTACGGTTCACTAAAGCATCGCGACACAGATAGCAATATATCAACATGAGGAAATAAAGACTATAAATGCAAAATAGGTAGAAAGGGGGAGAATGCTCGCCTGGGAAACACTGCCGAAGATACATTATCTGAAGGACTTGCCGATACTCGCATCCACTCAACGGCCTAATCCGCGAAGAACAAAACACTAAAAGAAACACCGGATGCAATATTTAATACTACGGCAGAAGAATCGGCATGTTTATGATATGATGCATGACATGGCAAAGATGCGATGCGCCTAAGCAATATTAAGCGGAACCGGGGTCCCGACAATTAATTAGAAGGTTCAAGTTCGTTTAGATACCCCGCAATTTAAATGTGGTCTTAACAAGGCAAAACATGGTATCGGTTCGCTACACAAATTTAAATAGAGGCAATATAAGACTAGAATAGCCCTCATATAGTCTCCATATTTAATTTAGGTGAATATTCTAAATATCCCAAACCACCACAATATGTATGCGAGTATGAATGATTTAATATGCAACAACTATATATAGCATTTATAAAATAGGGATATTGGATCGGGGTCACACATAGGGTTCGGCAATCTTGGGTGCTGAGGGTCTAGGGATCGGTCTTTGGACTCCGGGATCGGGGCTTCGGATCCGAACACCGGCAAGGTCTTCGGGTTCGGCAGGATCGGTCTTATCATCCTTCAGATCGGGAGTTCCGGGCTTGGTCTTCAGGTCTTTGGATCAGGGGTCATGATGCTCCGATCCGGTGTCGACCTTGTCGATGTAGACGTACCCGAGCTGCAACAATACAACTCAAATCACATCCTCAACACATCCCCATCACCACGCTTCAACGACAGTAGCACATGGAGCACGCACAGGGAAGGCACAGGTGGTCACATCCATGGAACACACGCTTGGACGATGTTGTGCCGCTGGCTTCTGGGGCTGCTGCAACCGGAAAAGGCAGGGCACCACTCGCAGTTGAAGGTGCACGAGGCGACATTACCTAGCGAGCAGCGCTAGGGAAGCGGGGCTCCAGGCAGACGTAGGCTCGGGGTCGGGGACACGAAGGCGCAGCAGCGAAACGGAGGAGGGCATGGCGAGACGATCGGCAGCTTCCGGGACGGCAGCGAGATTGCGGGACAGAGGAGGCCCCGTGGCGGCGGTCGTGGGGTGAGCTCCTGGCAGCAGCGACACACACGACGGCGGGGCTGCGATTGGTAGCCGGAGAGCAGAGGGCGCACTGGAGAAGGGCGGCGCGAGGCGGCGGACCCGGGGAGGTCGCGACGGCGCGTGGCCGAGCTCGGGGCCAGGGACACGGAAGAGGGCGAGGGCAAGACGCGGGGCCGGGCTCCGGCGATGGAGGCCATGAGGAGGAGCGTCAACGAAGCTCCTGGCGGCGCTCGCGAAGGGAGGGGACAGGGGCGGCTGAGATCTTGCGGGCAGCGACGGGCGCGGTGGACGGTGGCCCAGCGAGCTTGCCGCAGAGAGGGGCCTGGCGGCGGCGCGCGTCTGTGAAGCACCAGGAGGCTGCGCGCAGGGTCACGGGGTGGGACTCTAGTCCAGCGGCGGAGCAAGGGGAGATGAGTTCGATCAGGAGGGGAGCGCCTCACGTGTGAGGAACGCGAGACTCGCGTGACGTGCGGGCCAGGGGTCGCGGTAGGTGTAGCGTACGCGGGCAGTGTGTCACGCTGGCGTGCGGTTGAGGGTGAGGGGGACGACGAGGAGAGGGGATCGATAGGATTGGATGGGGCGGGTTGGTGCGGTCGGGGCGAGCGATGAAAGTGGCCGCGACGCGCGCGGGTTGGGGGATAACTCGCACGGGCGTGTGTGTGTGTGTACACCGGGGTGGGACCGGGTCGGACCAGGTCGGACGACAACATGCGGGCGGCGCGTTGTGTGGCTGTTGCGCGTGCTGGTGGTTGCATGCGGTGTGGGAAGGTGGCGGCAGGAGGAAGCTGGGGTACGACTGAGGAAAAGGAGAGAGGGAGGGATTAGGGTAGGTGGGGAGATGGGTTGGGTTAGGGTTTAGACTAGGTTTGGGTATTTTTGGGGGTGGCCGGCTGGGCCAGTTCGGGCCTGGTTCGGCTGCCCCCTAAAAATAATATAAATATTTTATTTGTTTAAAACAAGGCTTTTGAAATCCGTTTTTATACGAAACAAAATATTCCAGCCAAGCCCGGGTTTTGTATTTAATAAAGACGAGGCTTATTTAGAAAACAACATAGGTTTTCAAAAATAGTTTTGAGACAAACATATGCAGGATGATGACGATGCTGAAATACAATGTGGCATGATGACATGAGCATGCGGTCATGATGATGCAATGCACGAAAAACACAGCAATTTTCTAGTAGTGGTTTTAGCGGGATGCCACACCTACTTAGCTAAACCGCTAGGATACCAGCTACGGATACTAACTACGGATACCAGCTGCGAATCCTCCTGGGTATATGGATTACCCTATAGGTTCTTGACTTACTATTGGCATTCTCTTCGAGTTGTTAGAGCTTGAATACCACCTTTATTCCAAGACTTCTTCTTTGCACTTATTCATGATACTTCCATGAACTAGGTATAACTACTTCATCAGCTTCTTAGCAACATCACTATTTTGAGTGAACTTAAGTTCATTCCTTTATGTTGCTCCACACCTTTTTCAACACTACTATTCCTTTTTATTGCCAGCTCATAGTGTGTTGGGATTGATCCATCCTTCAAAATAGTGTTAATACTACTTATCTTCAGCTTCCTTCTTCGTGCAAGTCTTCAACTTGATCTTCGGAACTCGTCACTCCCTTACACGAATTCCCTGATTCCTTAAATGCATGTACGAAGCATCTTATACAACTAATAATGTATTGACTTACCACTTGCTTCATTGCGATTGACATGAATCATGGTCTCAAACTTCCGTTTTCCTGAATATGTACCTTCTTCAATAACATCCTCCTTTGAAGATGATCCAGGGGATGTTAGATTTCCTCCTATGGATGTTCCGTATTTATCCCTATGTTCTGGACAACATGATTTATTATGTCCTATAATTCCACACTTGTTACACTTTCCTAGAAATGCTCTTGCATTTCTCTTCATTGGAGTAGGATGAATGTTTGGACTAGATGGTAGCCCCATTATTGGTACTATTCCTCCTATTGACAACCCACGAGTTAACGATCGGTTTAGGCAGTTCATCATCCTGTGTCCAGGTTCTCCACATCGGTAACATAATATCTTAGGGTTTGGGCACTCCTTAATAACGTGGCCCCTGATTCCACAATTGTGACATATCTTCTTTGTGTTGTACATCAGATGTGGATCTGGACATGTTGTGGTTTGTTTTTGAACTATCTTCCTCTTTCCTTCAGGTACAACAATCTCATCACCTTCTGATATATGTCCACTATCCAGTAATTCCTGAAACTCCTTTGTACGCACAATCCTAAGTTGCATCCTCATAACTGCTTGTAGTCGCTTCATGAACTTCCTTTGTCGTTTTGCCTCCATGTTTACTTCCGCTCTGATGTACTTGGATAAACGATTAAACTCATGTACATGTTTCAGAACTGGAAGATTCTTCATTTCTAAGGTTTCATCCTCCTTCCTTTTCCCATTGTTCCAATGAACAAATTCTTCACGAAACTTCTTTTTGAACTCACCCCAGGTACTAACACCTTCTCCCAATGTTGTGAACCTTGACTTCTCCCAATATGTGGCTGCAGTTCCGGTCAATAGATAAGTTGCATATCGCACCTTTTCTTCATCCTTACATCCCACACTTTTAAGCTTCCGAGATGTATCCATTAACCAATTTTCCACCTCCAAAGGTTCTTCTACCATGGAAAAACTCCAAGGCTTGGTTTGTAGAAACCTCACTAGTTTAACCCTTGGATATAATTCCTCAGGTTGCTTCTCTTGCATTTTATTTAAAGTCTCCTTATAGAATTGATCCTGCCTCTCTATTTCAGCATTTCTCCTATCTTCCATACCCTTCATATACTGAAGAACTCATTCGTTGGGAATTAAATGCGGCATTTGAATTTCTACTTCCTTTGGAATTGGATCTCTAACCTCCTTTTGTTGTGTCAGCATCATCTCATGAGCCTCACCTTCCCTTCCTCAGAGTGATAATTCACATATCCCTCACGCGAACCCATTTTCCCCACTAGACCTGTACATCAAGTAAGAACTCCATGAAACAGCATGCATATGCCCATAAAGTTCCACTTCATGCATAGACCTAGTCAATCAAGAAGATGCAAGAAAAACCAGAAATCCAAATGTGGTACATATAACACATATCATTCTAAGCCCGGAATATAGTAGTTGAGTATAATACCTCTATAATTCAGGCTTAGCTGTGTAGTATATGACACCTCCTAGTATAGGTTTACTTTGTGATGCTTAGCACTTAGGGGTTAAACTACTCTTTGTCTCATTACTTACCCAATTTGCTCAGTTGCAACTGGATAATCTTGAGCAAAGTGGTCTCACTTTGGTTCTGACTGACCACTTACCTTTCTTTTGGGACTACTAAAGACTACCAATCTTCCATTCTATCGTAAACTATCCTCACATGATCTCTCAAAACTACTAACAAAATTGTAGTTACTACCTTAATCCAAAATTATCGTAATATTATAATATCTTATGACTTCTATCATAGACCTACACTATTCTTTACTTACTGTTGTTACAAGATTATTTACTAAGTACTTGTCCTAATTACAGACTTATCATGGTCTCGGAGCTATTCTCAGCACGAACTTGTCCAGATTTACCTAGTCATCATGATTAAAGAACTAATCTCACCATGACGACTCTTCTTCTTAGCTTACCATTAATGATTCTTCACCAGAATTCTACTCCATCATATGAAATTCTCAAGTGAATACCACATGATTTACTTCCAATTGTGTCTATACATACTCTAATGGTCTACCCTGTATGGTATGGTGGTATCTACTAGTGATAAGGTTCTGCTACTTCACATGGATTCTAAATATAGACTCCATCACTAATACTACTCCACATGATATCCTAATCTTAGTCCTAATATTCTTTGATATTTTAACTTACTTAAGTTATCTTAGTGGTGTTATACCTATTTAGATTAATACTAAAATGACATTTCTCTAGAGAATACATATAACTAATCCTTAAGAAAGATGATAAGAACATCCAACTTAAGTGTGACCAGGTTTATCCTCAAGTGGATATCCATCACAAAGCATAAGAATATTTGGTTTAGATAAGATGGCTCCTATAGTCACTATCCAACCTACAGATCTTCCTAAAAGGGTTTTAATCCTAAGGTCAAAGCATATGCTCTGATACCAGCTGCGGTGACCCAGCATACCACTTCATGATGTAGTACACTATAGTCATTGACATAACACCAATGAAACACCATTCACTAGTATAATATCCCTCAGAGTGGTACAACAGAAACACAGCCAGGTCCAAGACATGACTATAGATTACAACATGACTCTTTACAAAAGATCCAAAGAACACTCTAGGTTAAAGGGAGAGAAAGAAACTTCTTACAAAGAAGAACCAGAAGTAATAACTCAGAACTATCTAGTAACTACGACTAGTATATATACTATTTGGCTTGCCATTGCTGCTATTCCAATGCTCTACAGAAGTAGGTTTTATGGCTAGAGAATCTACTTCTATCTACTTAAGAACTTAGTCTTTGCTTCGGTTGACGTATATTTGGACTTCATTGACTATGTTGAAGAACTTGAGCTGTCGATGATGGTTTCTTGAGAAGACATTGATGTTGACATCGTCTTCAACGGCTTAGAACCTAGCAAGGGTTAAGAAGGTACGGTTGAGTACGAGCGTACTCAGCAAGTTCACTAAAAAGGAGTGTATGATGCACTATCTCTACAGCCATAGACCATAGGTCGTAGGCAATGCAGGTTTTCATAAACATTTCTTCAAAGATTGATTTTATTCTGAAAACTATGTCTGACAGCCTTCACATGTTGACCAGAACCTTCATGGGGTTCCTTTCCTGCCGCGTTCGTAGCTCCTTCCCGGAACAGGGAGTAACATGTCACAATTCTTATACTCTGCAGAGGTGTGTCACTTTTCCCATAAGAGACCTTAGCCTTGTTGCATAACCGGGCATACTTTCCCGTCCACAATTCCGTGATATGGGTCCTAGTCAAAAATCCAAGCCAAGCGCTGCCCTCTTCGTGACCCCATATGTCTGCACGATCCTCCAGGGCTGACTCCACCTTCGTTAAGCCCCCAACTAGGGCAGGCTACAACCATGGTGAGTTCCCGAAGACTCTATGAGTTGGTGATGCCCCTGGAGGTCCGGCTATACCTCCGGCAGCCACTCATAAATAATCTAGACACCAAAATCGTGGGGCCTAAGGGTGCCCACCCATATGTTGGATCCACACCGGGAATCCCAACGTCACGATAAGGTCATCTTGCCTCCATATGAAAGGGAGAAGATACAGCTGACTTTCCCGTCCCATTCCAAGTCTTATGGTTGATGCGTAATATACGGCGCTAGAATCACTGGCGACATTGGTTGTTAAGTCCTAGATATTATGTTCCTTTACCACTGGAACTATATCAGTAGATTATTACCATCTGGTAAATAATCCACAATCATATTATTATGAAAATAGTGTTTTCTGACCTTTTTTAAATGCAGGTGATGACATAGTTGAGTTACAAGCATAGAAAATAATCAAAGGACATGAGCAAGTTGTGAACTTGCCTTTTGTGATTGCAAGATTATGCACTCACGGTCTTCAAGACAATAGAAGATCCAAATTCTGTAAATAGCATCATCGATCTGGTAAGGACTAATGTATAAAGAAGCAAGATGCAATGATGTATAAGTAATGTAATGCAATTTGATAAACGCGAATCCCCGGAATAGTCGTATCTAATCTAGGGTTTGGAAACTGGGAATGAGTTCTTTAGAGTGTGTTGCACTTTTATAACAAATTCACACTTGTGCGTCTTATTAAGGCTTGTGAGAGTGTGTGTGAAACAATAAGTAAATACAACAAGTAATATGCAATATTAAAACACTCAAATGGGTATGGTATCTAAAATATTGCTTAAACAAGATTAAGAATCAATTAGGACTTTTAGAAAAATATACAAGGATTACTTTTAATATTTCTTAAAATAGTTAGACCTATTTTAACTTCATTTAAACATCAATTGAACTTGTTGTTACATAGTTAGACTCTAAACAAACAATGCTAAAAGCAATAACAAAGATTTATATATCTTTAATGAATTAAAATAAAAGAAAAGGGTTAAAACAAGATTTATTAGACCTTTACCATTTATTTGACTTCAAAAGTGAGAGTTAATATTTTTAGTGTGTAGATTTCATTTTTGTGATCTTTTTTGGTATATTATAAGTGTTTTTGTGATTTTGGAATAATAAGATAAGATTTTTATAAGTTTAATCACTTTATAAATACTTAATAAATAATAATAATTATCTAAGTGATACCAAAAAAATATAAAACAAGTTTGTAAATGTAGATTTTGTTTTTCTAAGAATTTTGGTATACTATACTTATTTTTCTGATTTTTGAATAGTAAAATACACATTTTATAAGATTAATCTTTAATAGGGCTTTTATTAATAATAATAATTTTCTTATTTAAGTTGGAAAATAAAATATGACAATAGGTTTATATTATAGAGTTTATTTTTCTGCACATTTTGATATATAATATATATTTTTCTAATTTATAGAACAAAAGATATTGATTTTATAAGATTTATTCACCTTTTTGGAATTAAAAATAAACATTAAATGAGCTTATGAGGTAATGTTGATGTCAACATGACACATATGCATAGTACAGACTTTTATACCCAGCCTAATCTACCCCAAGCCACACTGACTAGTGGGGCCTATGCCACGTAATATCTAGGAATTTATTTATTATAGAAATGATTATCGAAAAAATAAATAAATATAATTATGACATCACCATGATGTCATGGTGACATCAGCAATGGAGTTGCTCTCAGGTTGAGCACGAATCCGTCGATCGGCTGCGCGCGGGGCTTCGTGGCTAGGTTAGTTGGAGAGAGAGGACACTATGGCGAACCATCTAGTGGTGGCGCCACCCGGAAATGGTCATCGGAGCGACGACACCGAAGAGATCTGGCGGCGGAGCTTGGTGGTGATCGTTGGCAGCGCAGACCAGAGCAGGAGGGAGTCGGAGGAGATGTCTAGGAGGACCAAGAGATCAACCTGAGCGCGATGATGGGGTCGGTGACGCCGGAGACGGTCGGACGACGTCATATTGACGGTGGTCGGTGTCGGAGAAGAAGCGGTCGGGAAGCTCAACTAGAGCGCGCAACTTCAATTCCTTCCGTGGGATAACCGGGAGAAGCCCGAGGAACGCAACAGTAGCCTCGGCTTGCCTCGGGGTGACCGGAAACGGCGACGCGGCGGAGCACCCGTGAGGTTAGGGTTAGGTTTTCTGGCACAGAGGGGAGGACAGAAAGGAAAACTGGCTAGGGTTCGTCCTTGGCAGTGCGGAGGCGACTTTATAGGCGACCGGGGGCAGCGGCACGGATCTTGGCGCTCGCCGGCGCGGCGGAGGTCGACAGCGAGCTTCTTCTCGCATCCGTCGACGGAGACAACGACGAACAGATGGACCAAAAAGGTACGAGCCATAGTGGGTTGCGCATGGGCCAAGTGGCCGTTAGATAGAGGGAAGACAAGTTGGGCTAGGCCAGAAATACTTCTATTTCATTTTTTTATTTCTTATTATGTTTTCTGTTTCTCTATCTATTTAGTTTGAATTTAATGTGTAATACTTTGTGAATATGTACTGAACATTTTGTAAATGCTTGGGTGATTGAAATTTTGTAAAATATGTTACAAACTTATTTATAGATTATTAAGTCTTGCTTAATTATAAGCTTCACTATTCCTATGGTGATTTCAACTTTATAGTTCTCCACACTTGGAGATTTCTCTAATTAAGTTCTACTTGAATAATAGTGTTTAGAATTATCATAGAACCATCTTGGTTCATTCTTTAAGTATTAATAACAATCACTAATGAATATATTCACTTTCTAGTGGTTATCATGAGCTTTGAGTAATTTAATAAACTCACATCCTATTTTGAATATGGATGAAAGTTAAAGACTAAGAGATATTCCCTTCATGTTTTGTGACCAGAAATCATATCCCACTTAGAATGAGCTATTGAGATTTCTTCCTAAGGTGATCTTGATAGTTTATAAAACTTGGTTTCTATTAAGTTTTATGATAATAAAGCAAACAAGGCTTTCATCCATAACACTCATCTGGTTCTCTAATTATCTCTTGGAAGCTTTAATTATCCATGAGATATTGTCGAATGGTTACCTAGGAATAGGAAATGGTTTCACTATCCATTTGATTCTAGGGTTTTGAATAATGAAGTAGACATGGGTCTTGTCATGGATGCATGTGCAGCTAGCTAAAGGTTTCTAAAGAATTCTTACCTCAATACTTCACTAAGCTTATCTTGAGATGAGGAATTCCTTTCCTAAATATACTCTAGATATCTCTCTTATCTTATTCACAAAGATCACATCTTCTTGAATAAGATAATCAGATGATTCCACCATAACCATCATCACATGATGACATGGTCATGTCACTTCAACAATACTCCATTCTTACCCCTAGTATATAACTCCTCTTAATTAACTACCATTGATGCACCTATCAATGTAGCTACTGCTAACTCCATCTATTAACTTCCTTAAATCCGTCTGGCAACTATATCCAAGGCTTGCAAGATTAAAGTTCTCTCTATGACATGGGTATACCCTACAGGTACTCGAGCTTGGTATATACGGTCCAAATACATACATGCCCACAGTGCCGCTAAGGCCCGGATGGAGGGACTCGAGTAACCTACAGACTCTCGATTGCTTGAAGGACAAGAAGAAGCTAAAGATAGAAAGTTTGAAGGGGAAAACCCTAACTTGTAACCGACTCGACCTGCTACTTGAGACCTAGCCTATCTATATAAAGGCTAGGAGGGGGCAGCGAGGAGGACACACGCAACCCTAGTTTCCATAACCCTTGCCAGATTGCAGCTGCCCACCATTGTAACTTTCGACTCCTTCGATAATTCCACGAGCAGACAAGCAGGAGTAGGGACCTCTACGAGGCCTGAACCTGGGTAAATCCTTTGTCCCCTGTGTGCTTGTTTGCTAGCCGATAGATGTCTCCAGCGCTCCCTCCTTCTCCAAAACCCAAGTCCATAACAATGGGCATTGACGAGTTAAACCCTCGTCAATTGGCGCCGTCTGTGGGAATTGGGAGTGTTGATGTTGCGGCTTCTTCGGCCCCATCAAACGCGATCTACAACTCTGCAACAGTGGAGATTCGCCAGCTTTTCGGCGCCTTCGACTTCACCGTCCACACGCCGGCTACTCGCCCGGCCTTCGAGTCCGTGGGCGACGGAATCAGCCTGGCGATTAGGAGCTTCCGCTTCCAAGTTGGTCAGATGGGCACGCTTCGCATGCCCGATCAGCCGACAGCATCGGTGATTGCCCCAGCATCATGGTTCCCTCCATCGATCGGCACCCCCAGCGAGCTCAATGCTCCGGCGGCAGTCGGGAACATGGTCAGCGACAGCAGTCGCGACTCCGATCTAAGCAATCCGGCCACTGAAGATGGAACCTACGGTTCCGGATCTGAAAGTTGTGGAAGCAGCAGCTTCCCAAATCACTTCATGTGCGCCGTCATCAACGCAGGCAACACCTCCGCCAACCGCGGCAACGGTGGTAACATCGGCAACGGCACCGACCTGCCCAACGCCGCCAACGGCGGCAATGGTGGCAATGGAGGAGCAGTCGAACCCCCTAGCATAATCAACGAGCAAACCAGCGAACGCTCCGTGATCAGGCTCAATGAGCAAGAGTGGGAACGCTGCCGCGAAGCCCTACGAGGTGCACCTCTACCCTTCGGGTCCCCTCAGGAACTACTGATGGGTTACCACTGGCTCCTAAAAGAGGAATTCAAGCGCCAGAAACAAGCAATCGCGCAACTTGAGGCACGTAAAAAGGCGGCGGACGAGTCAAGCCTTCGTCGCGCCAGGCTCTCCTCCTATGGAGGATCCTCCTCAAGAGGCAACGAGAATCTCGCCAGGAAGAGGCAATCATGGATGGCTCACCTCACCGAGCAAGAACGCATAGACGCCGCGAAAGTCCTCGACTTCGGCTCTATGATAGTCGACACGAGAGGCAACGTGGTTCCCAGGACACCACAGGCCGCGGTGACAGCGGCCACCATGTACCTTCTCAATAACCAGCCACCAGCTGGAGATCCCCGAGCGGCCATGCACCGATCTACGATCGCGGTCTTGGGGCTAATCGAGGCCGCCCTCGACAAAGAACCAGTACCAAACCCAAAAAAGGGCAAAGCGTTAGCAAAGCGCTACTCCTCGCCCTCGTCAAGCGATGACAGTCACGACCTGTCTCGGCGCCGCCACTCACGGCGACACGATCGCGACTACGATGCACACGATGAACTCACGCAGCACAAGATCGACAAGTCAAGGGCACGACGTGCTCGGTCGACTGATTCAGAAGAAGAAGATGGGGAGCTCTGTCCAGATGCTTCAGCAGATCCATCAGGCAAAAGCGAATGCCTAAAGGATTCAAACTCCCATCGGAGAACCCGAAATTTGATGGTCTGCAGGACCCCAAGATCTGGCTGGAGGATCACATCTCCTCCGTCAGGCTGCACGGAGGCAGTCGAAGTACTGCCATCCAATGCTTGCAGCTACAGCTGTAGGGCGTCGCTCGGGCATGGCTCAACAACCTCCCACGCGGATCCATTCGCAGCTGGGATGAGCTGTTCTACAGCTTCGTGCGCAACTTTAAAGGCATGTAAAATCGCCCCGCTTCAATCGAAGAATTGAGATGCTGCCAACAAAGATCTGGCGAATCGCTGCGCTCTTACATCCAAAGGTGGTCCATCATCAAGAACTCCGCGGAGAACATCTCGGAAGACCGCGCGATTGATGCATTCAACGGTGGTGTCCGCCGCATGGAACTCAGGGAGGAGCTAGGCCGCTCAAAGCCCAAGACCATCGACCACCTGATGGAGATCGCGAACCTGTGGGATGATGGAGAAGATTCGGTGAAGAACCGCGTTCACTCTGACGAGGAGGCAGAACTCGAACGAAGACGCGATCGCCGGAGTAAGCGTCGCATGCGCGTCTACGACGATCGCGATGACGTCAACATGGTCCCAGCCGGCTACGCCGATAGACGTGATGATAACCACAACAGCGGATACCGTAGCGGCGGATACCGCGACTCCGGGAAAACCACGCAAGTATGGCAACGCCACACTCGCGATGAAGCACCCGCGACCTCCATCGAGGACAAACTGTCCGGGCCATGCACGGTACACTTCTACATCGACAAGCATGATGGAAAGAGAAAGTCCAGCCACCTCCTCAAGGGCTGCCGCGAGTTCCTAAAGCTACATGAGGGGTTGGTTCGAATGAACCGCAGTGCAGTCGAAAGAGGCTACGGAACCGCTCCAGGCGCAGTGGCACATGGCGCACCACCACCACCACCTGGGCCACCCCCGAACGGAGCTGCACCGGACCAGCACCATGGAGGCGAACCATACCCACGGGCCATGGGTACCATGATGATCCAAAAGGGATGCCCCTCCAATAGGGTGCAGAAGGCCATCACTCGCCAAGTCAATTTGGCCACGCACTCGCCACCATCCACCACTGAGTACCTCAGTGGTAGTGAGTCATGCATTACCTTCGACAAACGCGACCACCCGCCTCAAGTACCTCGCCCAGGTCATTGCCCCCTCGTACTCGAGGCGCAAATTGGAGGCTTCGACATGAGTCGCGTCTTCATGGATGGCGGAAGCGGTATCAACCTCATATTCGCGAGTACCTTGCGAGCAATGAGGATCCCTCTAACTTGCTTGGAGGCATCGGACACAACGTTCCACGGCATCATCCAAGGAAAAGGCGTATACCCCCTGGGCAAAATCAACCTCGACATCATATTCGGCACGCCGAAGAACTTCCGGCACGAGCGCATCAACTTTGAAGCTGTCGACTGGCCCTCACAATACCACTGCATCCTCGGGCGCATCGCGTTCGCTAGGTTCATGGCAGTACCTCACTACGCCTACCTACAGATGAAAATGCCAGGTCCCAACGGCGTCATCACGATCAACAGGAGTTTCGAGCAATCTGACAATTGCGACAGGGAATTCAACGGAATCTCCCAGTCCTTCAGCATGCAGGAGGAGCTCACGCGATTGAAGGAAACGACAGACAACAGTCTGCCCCCCCTGAGTAGGCCAAGCTCACCTGACCTCTCCTTCGACTCATCTGTGCACACAAAGAAGGTGCAGGTCCATCCATCAGATCCCGCTAAAACGGCCCTCATCGCCAACAACTTGAGTCCCGCATAGGAACTCGCGCTCGTCGAATTCCTCTGTGCGGACATGCCAGGAGTTCCTAGGGAATTCGCCGAGCACGCACTCAACGTCAACCCCGACGTAAGGCCAGTCAAGCAAACAATCAGGCGACTGTCTGAGCCACGGGCACAAGCAGTCGGAATGGAGATTAACAGACTCCTCGAGGCCAAATTCATACGCGAGATCAAGGAAAGCACATGGCTCGCCAATACGGTGCTGGTGCCAAAAAAGGACACGGATATCCTGCGGATGTGCGTGGACTTTACTTCTCTAAACAAGCACTGCTCAAAAGATCACTTCTCGCTACCACGGATCGATCAAATCATCGACTCCACTACTGGATGCGAGCGCATCTGCTTCCTCGACGCCTACTCAGGCTATAACCAAATTCGAATGAAGGAGGAAGACCAGGAGAAGACCGCGTTTACAACGCCCTTCGGCATGTTCTGCTACAACACAATGCCCTTCGGGCTAAAAAACGCAGGAGCCACGTACCAGCGGTGCATGCAGGCCTGCCTCAAGGAGCAACTTGGTCGCAACATCCAAGTCTATGTCGACGACATAGTAATCAAGACCAAGGAAGAAGCCTCTCTAATCGACGACTTGCGCGAAACCTTCGCCAATCTCAATCGCTACCGGATAAAGCTCAATCCGGACAAATGCGCCTTCGGCGTACCCTCTGGGCAACTGCTTGGATATCTCATCTCCGTGAGAGGGATTGAGGCAAACCCGAAAAAGATAAAGGCCATACTGGCCATGGAGAAGCCAAAGAACATAAGAGGCGTTCAGCAACTAGCCGGGCGAATTGCGGCCCTCAGTCGATTTATCAGTCGAATGGGAGAAAAGGCGCTGCCCTTCTATCAGCTCCTCCACAAAGCTGACAAATTCGAGTGGACCAACGAAGCGCAAGAAGCATTCGAGGACCTCAAGCGCCTGCTATCCACCTCGCCAGTATTGGTAACTCCACGAGAAAGGGAACCACTGCTGCTGTACATCTCCGCCACCAACCAAGTGGTTAGCACAGTGCTCGTCGTTGAAATGGCCGAGGAAAACAAGGTCCACGGCATACAACGCCCGGTATACTACCTCAGCGAGGTCCTCACGCCAACAAAACAGCGGTACCCGCACTACCAGAAGCTGGCGTACGGCGTCTTTATGACCGCCCGGCGACTGTGCCATTACTTCCAGGAACACCCAATCGTGGTAGTCAACGACGCCCCATTGGGACATATCCTCAATAACCCTGACGCCACAGGGCGAGTCGCGCTTTGGGAAATCGAACTGTCTCCACGAGACATCACATACGAAAAGCGCGGCGCAATCAAGTCGCAAGTTCTCCCTGACTTCCTCGTACATTGGATGGAAAACCAACTCCCGGACAGGCCAGACATGTCCTACCTCTAGACAATGCACTTCGATGGGTCCAAGAGGAAAGATGGAGCAGGAGAAGGTGTCATACTGACATCGCCTCAAGGGGACAAGCTGAAGTACGTCCTGCGAATGCAGTTCACAGCCTCAAACAACGAGGCTGAATATGAGGCCCTGTTACACGGGATGAGAATGGCAAAAGCCTGCGGTGCAAAGAGGCTAATCATATATGGTGACTCCAAGCTGGTTGTCAACCAAACAATGCACGAGTGCGACGCATTAAATGACAACATGATCGCATACCGTGACCTCTACGACACACTTGAAGGAAACTTCGATGGTTGCGAGTTGCAACACATAGGTCGCGAAAGCAATGAGGAGACGGACGCACTCGCCAACATAGGCTCCACCTGCGCACCCATACCACCTCGGGTATTTCTCGAGCGCATATGCGAATGCTCCATCAAGCCGAAGGCCGTAGAGAAGAAAACAACCACAGCAACGGACTCAGGGGCTACGCCACCCAATGAGCCAATGCCAATCGATGACTTGGAGCTCGACACAGGACTCGAGGGACCAATGAGCGTCATGATGATCGAACAATCCTGGACGCAGCCGTACATTATGTACCTCCTCAGTAAGCGCCTACCGGACAACCCGACAGACGCACGACACATCGCGCGACGCTCCAAGGCATTCGCTGTTATCAACGGCGAACTGTATAAACACAGCATCACAGGCGTGTTACAGCGATGCGTCTCCCTAGCCGATGGAAGAGCAGTCCTCCTCGACATCCATGAAGGGACCTACGGGCACCATGCCGGCAGTCGCGCCCTCGTTGCCAAAGCTCTACGAGCTGGATTTTACTGGCCCACGGCCATGCACGACGCCAAGGACATAGTCCAAAAGTGCAATGCTTTCCAGCGATTCGTAGACAAGCCACACGCACCAGGCGCAGAACTCCGGCCTATCCCATTGGCCTGGCCCTTCGCCCAGTGGGGACTCGACATGGTTGGCAAACTTCCAAGGTCCTCGCAAGGAGGCTACGTCTTCCTCCTGGTCGCAGTCGAAAAATTCACCAAGTGGATTGAGGCCATGCCAGTGACCAAGCAATCGGTATGGCGCAGTAAAATTCTTGAGTCCATCGTCTACCGCCGGCGTGCCGCACAGCATCATCACGCATAACGGAACGAACTTTACATCCAAGGAGTTCCAAGAATTCTGCGAACACAGGGATCAACATCAGCTACGCCTCGGTAGCACACCACGAACCAACGGTCGGTGGAAAAACAAGCAGGCTCGTCAGAGGCGCCATCAAGCGACTCCTCCGACCACTCAAACAAGTCGCGGGCTGCTGGCCAGATGAACTGCAATCTGTACTCTGGAGCTTGCGTACAACTCCAAACAGCGCCACCGGCTACACGCCATTCTTTATGGTACACGGAGCAGAGGCAGTACTACCCGCCGAAGTACGGTACAAAGCGCCATGTGTAGTCGCCTACAGCGAGCAGGAGTCATCCCTCGCACTCGAAGACTCCGTCGACCTCCTTGACGAAGCAAGAGAAATCGCCGCAGAAAGATCCATGATCTACCAGCAGAACCTGCGCAACTATCATAACATAAGACTTCACCCCAGATCCTTCGTCGAAGGTGACCTAGTCCTGCGACTAAAGCAGCAGGGACATCTCAAGCTCGAGTCCCCCTGGGAAGGACCGTACGTGATTACAGAAGTAATCCCAGGTGGCGCCTATCGCCTTCAAGATTTAGAGACAGGAGTCGCATACTCCAACCCTTGGAACGTCGCACAACTGTGACGGTTCTACCCTTAGTCGTTTCTTCTTTACTTTTGCATCGCAAATAAGGCTATTCAGCCAAGGCTACTTAGCCGCACATTGTACTTCGTACTGTCCTTCGAGTAAATAAAAGCTAAGTGCCCCAAAACTCCATGTTCTCCTTTACTTTGTCAATTTTCATACTCGGGGGCTACGCCACCCTATACACATATGTTCTTCGAACAAAAACGCGACATCCTGAGTAGCTGGCACATCAATCGAACCCCTTAACACAAACTCAACACAGCTACAACACACCTGACAGGTTGACAAGGGAACGATACAAAGATGGCCAGGCTAACGAAAAGGACTCGCATAAGTGCAACGCACCCCACGCTTATAAAGCTATTTGTATACATTCAACAATAAACTATCTACAAATATATATGAGCTTTACAACACCAGTACACTTATGTGTAGGATACATATTTGGCTGCCCTTGCAACAAAAGAACATTAGTCTGTTCCTCGAAGAAGTCAACAATCTCCTCGGCTGGACGATCCACCGCCTGATAGTGCGGCACCATGTTCCAGGAAGATCCTGCTGGTGGCACCGGTGGCCCAGAGGCAATGGCGGCGACATCCACGTCAGGCCTGTGCAAACACACCACAGAGAGGGCAGCCTTGGCACCAGCCACCAACTGCTGCCTCACGCACTCGTGAACCGCAGACATATCTTGAAATTTGGTCAGAAGAGCCAGCAGGCTTGATGGAGCATCATCCAGCGGGAACATCGCCCGGTAGATGTTCTTCAAACACGACTGCGACTTCTTCAGAAAGAGCAGCACTCACGAGGCGCGATCCTGCAGGGTCGCTAACACAGTCGCACGATCATGATCTACCCAGAAGTATCCACTCTCCTGAAGTTGCTCCTAGGTGAGATCATGAAGGCGGATGGCAATCCTATCCCTCTCCTCCTGCGGACGCGTGCGCTAACAACTACACGAAGCAACATCAACAGCATGAGTACAATGTACCATTGCGATTAACTACAAAGGAAAAGACGAGGATGAGCAAACTAACATTTAAACTGGTCGCCCAGTTGCGTCACCTCGCCAAGGAGATATTGCTCACGGGCGGCGGCTTTTTCAGCCTTTGACTTCCACACGTCCGCGCTACCGCGGATCACGGGCAATTCACGCTCCAGTTGCTTCACGCGATCACGAAGTCACGAAAGCAAGGACAGCTCCTCTACCCTGGAGCATGGTGGTGCCATTGCATCCTCAAGAGATGGCGAGTACGGGGTTCCCCCCACAGGACTACTTGATGTACCCTACCAAAAATCAAGCCAGAGGCAAAATAAGGCGACCAACTCAAAAGTCAAAAGTAACATATGCATTCAGGATCAATAAAAGTATCTACAAACACATTCGCCAACAGGCATGTTTTCCAATCAAAAGAGCAAGTTCGTCAGCTATTACAAGAAACTAACTACGGAGCAGCTGGCTTCTTCGACTTTGATGACCTCGGGGGCTTCATCAAGTCTGTGGCAGTATCAGATGCCACTGACTTTCCGCCGGCCCTTGAGGCCGAAGTTTTCGCCGCCTTCTTGGTGCGATTGAGCTCCTCCGAATACTTGGCAACAATGTTTATCAAGGAATGGCCATATTTGGCATAGGCAGTCGCAAAGGGAGCGAATACTACCTGCTGACCATCCGCGCCAACAGGCATCGTCTTTGACACCGCAGAGGGATCCACTTCGACTCCGTGGGCTTGCACCATGGCAAGCGACATGGTCGCGCCAGCTGCGCGGAGGGAGTTCTTGTACGTGGCAGGCACACCCCCAGCGAGCGACTCCACCAGCTCTTCCACATTGTCGACCAGCTCCGCCTTCGGCATCAGCTCCTCCCGGAGGCGACTCAGGGTGGCCTTGGCTTTGTACAACATATTTTGGACAGCGGCGCTACGATCTTCGACCGTAGTTACCGTGCCCGCCAGAGCGTCATCGCGACCAAGGGCTTGTGGATCAAAACTCAAGCCACCAGCATCTACACAAAAATACACACATGGATCAAACTTCTAATGCCACCGGCACTACAGAGGAAGAGAAGAACATCAATAAAATATCTACCAAGTAAAAGTACCTGAGAGGGCCTTAGCGATCGAAGCGATTGCTCTTCGAACAACTTCTCCCTGGCCGCAAAGGAGGCACGCAGATCCTCTTCGCGCTTCTGGGCTTCATCACGAGCCGCGATTGCCTCGTCGCGCCCCTTCACAGCTGCGGCTAGCGTCTTCTCCAACGTGGCGACATCACGCAGTAAAGCATTATGCTCAGCTACATGGCAGTCAAAAATTTGGCTGTCAGTCGATTATACCAAAATACAGAGAAGACGAAAAGAATAAGTATAGAACACTCACTCTCAACCACGCGGTGGCGCGTCTCCAGCATCGCATGCTGGCGACCCATCGCCATCACCTGCTCCACCACCTGTGCGGCTTCCTTTACAAGGAGCTGTCGCACAAAACAAGGAGTCAGCAGAGGGCAACAAAGGGCATTGACTGCCAAATTATAAAAGAAAGAAAGATATACTTACATGGTCCTCCAGCGACTCCGAAGAAGATTGCTGAACCGTCATCCGAGCAACTACTCGATGCTCCCCTACGTGAGGAGAGCTCGAAGAATTGTGCCCGGAGTGGGCCGCCGCCGGAGGAGAAGGAGCGCGCTCGACCTCTATCTTGGCCTTTGAGGTCGCGACTCCTGATTCCTTCAAAAATTCGACGTCGCCAGAAGATGACGACGCCTCTTGACTGCAAGACAAAATCCGCACTCAGAAAGGGCAAACTCCAGGGCAAAGCCAACAAGAAAAAAACAAGAGAAGAATGAATGCACTAGCAAACTTACCAGTCAAATATGTCAAGATCAAATGTGGCCTCCGTTGACTCCGACGAAGACTCCTTGGGCAATCGCATCTTCTTGCGAGAAGACGGTGCCACAACCCTCACAGGAACAGCTGGAATTGGCGATTTCGTGTCAATAGCCGTGTCTCCTGGAGATGAAGGAGTCGACGCGTCGGAATCCCCGCTACGTGAACGCTTGAGAGTATCCGGACTCTCGGACCCGGGGGCTTCCTCTTCCACATCGGAAGGGACAGTCGACTCAGACTCGTCCTCTTCCAAAGCTTCACGAGGAATAATCCCCTCAGGGAGGGGAGGCATGCAAGGCGACACCGCCCACCCCTACATACAAAAAGTAAAGATCAGCAAACACAATAGGAAACACAATCGAGAAAATAAGCTACTACGTAGCGCAACTGTACCTCGGGAGGAGGATTCGAAGCATCGAAGGGAGGAACGACTGGCTCGTTCGGCAGCACATCCTTGAGGGTGTACTTCGTGACCAGTCGCACCCTCTTATCTACCTCACTCGCGGACATGCCATCAGTAGACACGCGAGTGGGATCATCAGCGCCACCCCATTGGAACATGGGATGGACCCTGGCCTGGAGAGGCTGGACGCAACGACGCAGCCAAGTCCTGACAAGGGCGCAACCTCCCTCTTCTGCGCCTATGCGATTCTCGAGGTCGCAGACGCGCTGATATAACACGTCTGTCTCCGCGAGTTCGGAAGGCATGATCATGTTCTTCCAAGAACGCATCTTCTTGCAGGGAGTCATGGGATCGAAAGGCGCGAGTCCAAAGTGCTCGTCCTTGGCCTTCTGGTCGCGCACATAGAACCATTTGTCCCTCCATCCCTGGACGGACTTGGTAAGCTTGATATCGAAGTACGTGGCGGATGGGTCAACATGGATTCCGCAACCACCTACGTCATAAACTAAAGAGCGGATGCGGTGGCCTTCAATTTAAATATGCGCTTGAAAAGACCAAAGTGTGGCTCGATTCCGAGCCAGCACTCGCAGAGAGTGATGAAACAAGTGATGTGGAGAAGAGAATTTGGGGACAGCTGATGGAGCTGGAGCCCATAGAAACAAAGAAGACCCCGAAGAAAGGGGTTAAGAGGCAAGGAAAGACCGCGAATGATGAATGCAAGAAACATCACTCGATAACCAGCAGGAGGCACATGAATGGTCTCACTGCTGGGGATGCGCGAATTGGCGACTGCTGCAGAAATAACTCCGTCTTGGCGAAGAAGACGGAGATCTGACGCCTTGATGATAGAGGGGAGCCATGCGCCATTAGTCACGCGGGTGCCCGCAGCCTTCTTCTTCCGGCGTGGCGGCCTTTGGTGCCGGCAAGATGAGCCACCTTTCTTCTTCGCTGCGAGGGTGGCCGGAATCAGCGCCTCCTTCTTCTTCCCCATTGCGTGGCGGCGATGAGAGCGAAAGAAGTAGCTTGGGAACGAACGGAGCTGGTCCAGCGTCGTGGAGAAGATGGGCGCAGAGGAAAGCAGAAAAGCAAACGGCAATGGCGATGGCAGCAAGGAAGAAAGAGCACAGATGGGAAATTACCGCCACAGCATCGCTACTTAACCCCTGGGAGATGCAATCCAACGGCTGACAAAAACCCTATTGGACGCGTGGCACGCATCGCGTAGGACACGTGGAGAAGAGGAAGCGCGAGCCGTCCCCCCACTTCTACCATTACGCGCGGAAATCGAGGAGGCACAGTTAAAAATAAGATTACACACACCCAGTCAAATCAAAGTCAGATAGTGGGACCCACCGCTCGTCAAGTCCCGTCAAAACAACTCACGCAGGCAACTAAGGTCATACAAGCGTCAGCACTGACGTCACCAATGCTATGCAGTGGAAAACTTCGACTATTTTAGTCCTTGCTGGAGTCTTTGACTCCACCAAGCACTCGGGGGCTACTCCCATAGGGAGCGCTGGCCGCACACCCTACGACTTTTCTTTTTGTTGTTGCAGGAACATGGACAATCACAAAAGCAAAATCAACCACTCGAAACATAGTTCGATTATGGACATGTGTTACTCCCATAGGGAGCGCCGGAAACAAGCAGGCAAAAGACGATAGCAGTCACGAAAGTGTTTTAGTACCTGCCTGAGTCATCGACTGAACAAGCACGCAAAAGACGACAGCAGTTGCAAAAGTTCTTTAGTCCCTGCCTGAGTCTTCGACTCAACCAGGCACTCGGGGGCTACTCCCATAGGGAGCGCTGGCCGCGCACCCTATGATTATTTGAATGAAAAAAACTGTGTGTTGATAACATCCACACTCGAAACTCATGGCGACACCGCCTCATAATTTTTCCCTACAAAGAGACTGCGTCTCCTGGGTTACCTGAATCGTCTCCGCAATGATAAAATTCGGATGCCGCGCCTACGGCGTGAAGGTAAGGCCTGAATAAGGCCTGGCAACGCATTTAACTGCGCACTACCAGAAACATATCCGTGCCTACAGGCATGATGAACATGACTTGACGGACGCGTCAAGTGCTCACACCCATATAACTGGAATTCGACTCCTGTAAGACCTCCGCGGCCTGAGTCGAATTACACCAGCACTTTTCCGGATTCGAGTCCGGGACTCGAATTTGAGTAGATTTCGTTGTTTCACCCTAAGGTGGTTAACTAATACCGATACTTCAGTTATATCAGGCACGTATATCAACAATCCCTGTGACACAAATAAAAGCAATCGAAATGTACTCATTTAGGCACTCGAAGGCTTCAAAAAGTCCCCAGTCGAATCTGTGATTCCACTGGACACTCGGGGGCTACTGACATGGGTATACCCTACAGGTACTCGAGCTTGGTATATACGGTCCAAATACATATAGGCCCACGGTGTCGCCAAGGCCCGGATGGAGGGACTCGAGTAACCTACGGACTCTCGATTGCTTGAAGGACAAGAAGAAGCTAAAGATAGAAAGTTTGAAGGGGAAACCCTAACTTGTAACCGACTCGACCTGCTACTTGAGACCTAGCCTATCTATATAAAGGCTAGGAGGGGGCGGGGAGGAGGACACATGCAACCCTAGTTTCCACAACCCTTGCCAGATTGCATCTGCGCACCATTGTAACTTTTGACTCCTTCGATAATTCCACGAGCAGACAAGCAGGAGTAGGGACCTCTGAGGCTGAACACAGGTAAATCCTTTGTCCCCTGTGTGCTTGTTTGCTAGCCGATAGATGTCTCTAGCGCTCCCTCCTTCTCCAAAACCTAAGTCCATAACAATGGGCATTGACGAGTTAAACCCTCGTCACTCTATATATCACATGTGATAACAATCCTCTAGAATAGGTATGGTACTACTCCCATAATACAAGTTTGTTCTTGTATTAGCTTTATTAAACAACTATGCCTCCAGCTACTCCATACAACTCATATTATATACTCCATCAAACTCTAGCTTGACTTCTTATGATCAAGCTAGATGATTCAGCTTACTAGGCTTTACCTGATTTGGTATACTCACAAATCTTCTTCAACACCTAGTCATCTATTCCCAAGTGACTTGAGAATAATGACCACCATCATTTGAGCAAACCAAGCTTAGGCTTCTATTTGTCTGATCAAGATCTATACTCAACTAAGTAGTAAACTTGTATTAGTCTCTCTATAGACTTATCTTGTTAAGCAAGCTTATTCTAAGTCTATATCCACTTGTCCTAACAAGATTGTTATCTAATGTACTAATACTACTAGCTTTCTCATAGCTCCTCAATTACTATCTCAACCCTTGAGTTTAGGTGCCGCTTCTAGTTAACTCATGAGTGAGTTAACTTCTCCAACATCAAATAGTTTGATCTCCACTAAGGATCACATTCCATTGATGATGGTACACTCAACCATATCTAGTTCTTCCTTCAGATTAATTTACTTAAGGTATTTGAAAAGGTCAACACAATAGGTTAAAGGCTATGAGTCAATAAGTTCTAGGTCAAGAATTAATCACTCAATAGTGATGATCCATTGACACTAGGACTTGGTCAAATAGAAATGTCACCTCTTAATATCATATTAAGAGTATATGCTGGATGGTCTTGGCTTGACTTCCTTTCTACTCTATCTATGACAAGAGTTAATGTTTAATAACTACCATGATACCCATGGTAAGAGTAACTATGGCAAACAAGTGTTTCAAGATTTAGTTATAGAGTTTCTTTTACTTAAATTCTGTACTTAACTTGCTATTCAAGGTTTGTGGTAGATAATACTTTGATATCATCTTTAGAACATTAAATATTCATCCTTCAGTTGTGGTATGGAATACCATATACTGATCTCTAGAAGATCTAGTACTCCTTATTAAGTAGCGTGTTGTGACTTAGTTTTATTACATTTGATCTAACCTTAGATCAAATTATATTACCCAAAGATAAGGTTTTAACAAAGGTCATATTGAAACTTATCGCAGTCAACTTGGTGATCTACTTCAGTTCCACCAAGTTAAGAGAAGCTTCAATCACTTTGACAAGTTTTATTTAAAAGCGCGAAAATTATCCGGATTTTCTATGCATGAATGCAATGCACACACCTGTGTTCAGCTTATTTCTAAGCTCTAATGCTGGGATGTTACATTCACAGCCCGACGCGCCTCGGTGGCCTCCATCTCCTCCGCCGCCTGCCGCTCCAACTCCAAAGCACGGAGGATAATCTTCAGGGCGAGGCACTCCTTGTTGGAGTCATTAAGGGGAGCTCCAGTAGTCGGACTCGTTGTCGGAGTCATCGACCGGAGCGACCACCATGACGAGAACGATGGAGGAGCTTCCCTCACTGGCCGTGCGAGCACACGCGGAGACGAATCCTGGGTACGCGTACGCGTGGAGCTTCCCTAGCAGTGACTCGCCGTGGTTGGTCCAACGGAGAGCGGCGCGCTTCCTCGCGGCCTCCGACCGGACAAACTCGTGGTGGCCCTAGTCGTCCCCGATCCGGTGAGCTCCCCCGCCACTAGAGCTGCTTCCCCCAAGCCAATAACTCGCGTGGTGGCTAGACATCATGTTGGGGGGATAACCCCGGGTAGGGTCAAGCCGGGCTATAAGGGCAATAATAGCCGAGGTACGACAAGGTCAAAGCGGGAGATGGCCGAGTTACCTAAAGGCCAGCCGAGTTATGGTTGACCCGACCCAGATGGAGTCCACCCAACGTTACCTCGGCCGACATAAAGTGCATGTCAGTAGAACCAAAATGTTACTTGTTTGCAGGTACCTATGGGGCCGAGTTAACTAGGCAACAACTGGGTTACAACTTGGCTTACAAGAGAAGGAAGGCATCTTCCATGGTTAGCACTTTTCTCTCTCCAGCAGAGGACAAAGGGGAGGACCAGCGAGTACGGTCCGACAAAGGTGATGTCGAGCTGGTCGGGTGACACAGTGCCACAGAGGCTTACGTCAAGGGCTCAGAGAGGCATACACCATGGGTCTTGGGCGGCTTACGAAGGGGGAAAGAGGCGCACCGCTTTGCTATTTTGGGAGAAGCATATTCGGGGAATATGCCCTCCACGTATGCCCTAACTTGTAACATGGCATCCCCTATATAAGGAGCGCCTGGATCTCCTTAGAGGGGGGTCGATCATTTTTACTTAGACAGAACCCTAGAGGTGTGGCGAGAGTAAGATAACTTCATCTTCCTCCTCTCCCCAATACAGCTCGAGGAGCTTCTATAAACCTTGGTGAATCTTGAGAATATAAACATCTGTGTGTGGAACCACCACACTATCCCTCCCTGGATACCTCTGGCACACTTAGTCGCCACCTTTAGCCTATCCATGGCATCTGCCATAACACGACCACGACAGTTGGCACCCACCATGGGGAATGCAGCGGTGCTAGCTAGAGTCAAGATCCGGACGGGAAACTTCATCGTCACTGGGGAGCACATCGTCTCCAAGCTCGTTTAGAGGTTCGATGCGCTTGACTATGTTAGCGACAATGCACACAGCTTTGGTGTCTGTCCTCCTCCGTGTAACAGGCTCTTCATCAACCTTGGCGCCCACAAGATCTATGTCGGTGTTGACGAGTCTTGCGTTCATCCACCGCACGTCATCGAGGGAGGGGATCCACCCCTTAGCACAGCTCGCGGTCCGTGTATCACTCGCCCCACTAGCTGCGTTGAGGTCATGATGACTGCACCTGATGCAGGAGCAAGCAAGGACCCAGCAGGAGACCCGGAGACTACCCCGAAGGTACCTAGGAAAAGAGGTTCTCCAGTAGAGAGGCCGGAGAATGTGTTGCAGCAGGCAATAGAGAGCTTACACCCATAACACCTGTTGTAGATCTGGCTCAGGCACAGGCCGAGCTGGAAGATACACGACTGAAAATGTTAGCAGGGGCAAAGAGAGTAGCAGAGTTGCAGCAGTCACTGAACATTACGCTGCGTGAGTATGCAAAAGAAAACCAAATTAGTCCCACCCGTATGGACGGGGTGAAGATTAGGGGTAGAAACCTCATCAGTGAGATAGACAAAGAATATGTGCCTAGGCCGGGTTGTTCAGCTACTCTAGTAACAGCAGGACTGCCGAGGTATAGCACCCCAGCAAAGAACCTCAGGGCTGCGGATGCAGCAACGTCCGAGTTAGAGGGTCTAACCGGAGAATCCCGGGAAAGGCAACAAGAAAGAGTCAATCACCTGGTAAGGGTAGCTAACAAGCAGAATGAGGAGTTACTCAAGGCAAACCTAGTGGGAGTAGGAGGTTCCCGTGTCATTCATTCGGCAGGGGCGCTCCAGCAAAATCTATTGGGGCAGCCTCATCCCCTCACACGGGCCCAAGAAGAGAAGAGGTAGTGACCTCGGCAATAAAGAATAAGCAGATAGTCCCATATGACCCGCCAAGGGCAGGGAAAGGAAAGGCGATACAAGGTGATGAGGATCATCACAGTTCCAGCCGAGGTGATGCTGGACGAGGTAACCTTGGACAAGGCTAGGAAGGACACAGAAACGCTGGGCACGACAATGCCAGACAACATAACTCGGTAGAAGCTGGACAAAATCCACCTCGGCAACAGCAGCAACAACAGAACATACCTTGGCAAGAGCGAAGTGCCGACCCAGGTATGCGACAACAATATGCTCATCCGGGTTAAGACCGGTGCAATGATGGTTATTCGGCAATGGCCGACGCCGGGTTTCCCAGGCCGGATCACCATGTGATAGGGTCGAGGATGGGAAACAGGAACTTGCAGCCAGACGATGTGAGGTTGAAGTTGGACCGTATTTATAGGTCGGAAATGATTGAGGGACAAGGTCCTCCAGGTCCATCATGCTTTGGACCTCGGATTATGAGAGAACCTCCAGTGTCGAACTTCCAGTTGGCTAGAGGGACAAAGACATACGACGGAAGTACCAAGCCAGAAGACTGGTTGATTGACTATGCCACCGTAGTAAACATTGCCACGAGCAACTTGAGATGGCTATGATATATGTACCTTAGATGTTGGAGGGGCCAACAAGGGTCTGGCTAAACAATTTTCCACCTGGAAGTATCAACTGCTGGATAGATTTCAAGGAAATGTTCATCAGTAACTTCACGAGCACGTATAAGAGGCCGAATAGGCCAGAGACTGGCAATGTGCAAGCAAAGGCCGAATGAGAAATACCAGGAGTTCTTAACCCGCTGGTGCAACATGCACAATTCATATGAGGGGGTGATTGAGTCACAAGCCATTGCTTGGTTCACACAAGGATGCAGATACACAAGCATGCTATGGAAGAGGCTGCAAAGAGATATGCCAACTACGTTGGCTGAAACAATCAGAATTGTTGACTCGTACGTGTTGGGTGACCCAACTCAACCTCGGATTACATCAAACGAGTCTGGCGAGGAATATTAACTCCGAGATGGAGCCGGATCATCCTGACAAAATGACTACTGGGGTAAGAGAAGATATGACAGGCCGGATTACAGGTACAGCTCGCAACAAGTTGGTGCTGTAGATCAATATTAGCCCGGAGCTGGGAGCAGCCAGTGTCAGAAAAATGGAGGGCAGCAGTGGGCTCCAAGAAATGACGGCAAAAAAACTTGGATGCCAGAACAGAAGAAATAGTGGAAAGAAAAGAAAGACCGACCGAGGTATACATACGAGGCCATGTTGGATCAACCGTGCAAATTTCACATGCCGAATCCTAGTAACCCATCGAGTCACATGACTCAGCAATGTGAGTGGATGAGGAAGATAGAGCAAAGTAGCTCGGGGAATGCGTAGGTACCTCTGCATGATGCACCTCGGCAGCAGCTCACTAGGGCAAATGGGCTGCAGATGATGTTACCACCCCCCCACCGAGGTATGAAAATCACGATAGAAGGGATGCAGTGCATCGGGTGGAAAATCAGAATTAGCAGAATCAAAGATACCCTAGCAATGACAGGAGAATTTAATACAGAGAACATCGTCAAGCTTACTATGTGTTCACTACGGAAGAAACTCACAAGCAGAGCGTGAGGCGCCGACATATGGAGGTAAATGCAGTAATGCCGACGGTGCCGAGGTACATGCATTGGTCTAATTAGGAAATCACTTGGAGTACCAAGGATCATCCCAAGATCATGCCAAATCCTGGATCTTATGCTCTAGTGCTAGACCCGACTTTCATTGGACCGAACATCAACATGAAGTTATCCAAAGTGCTGATCGACAATGGCAGCAGCATCAATATATTATACAAGGACACCATGCATAAGTTGGGAGTGTCAGAGAACATGCTACAGGCAACCAAGACCACCTTTCATGGCGTTGTTCCGGGTATATCCTGTGATCCTATTGGCAAGGTCCGAGTTGATGTGTTATTCGGCACGAGGGAGAACTGCCGGACTGAGAACTTGGAGTTCGAAGTAGTAGAACTGGACAACACGTACCATGCGTTACTCGGCAGGCCAGCTCTTTCAAAGTTTATGGCAAGTGATCACATCGACTACTTGAAGCTGAAGATGCCAGGTCTAAATGGAGTCATTACCATAACCGGGTACTTTAGGCGCTCTATGGAGTGTGCTTCATCCGGATCAAAGTTGGCCAAGTCACTGGTGATTGCATAGGAAAAGAAAAGGATGCAAGAAGCTGTGGTACTGGCTCAGTCTGCATAGCTGAATATGCCGGTGTTGAGTAACCCACATGAAAGTGTGTAATTTCAGCCGACAAAAGATACCAAGAAGGTACCAATCGATGTTCAGTTCCCAAAGTGCACCATAACCATTGGTGCGGGCCTTGGCGACAAATAGGAAAGCGAGCTCGTCAACTTCCTCTGTGGGAATCGGGATATCTTTGCTTGGTCCACACAGGATCTACAAGGTGTGCTGAGGGAGTTGGCGGAGCACTCTTTGAATGTCAGACCCGGTGCAAAGCCGGTGAAGCAACCTCTCTGCCGCTTCACCGAAGACAGGAGAAAGGTCAATGGAGATGAGATAGCTCGGCTCCTTGCAGCCGGGTTCATCATGGAAGTGCTTTACCCGGATTGGTTATCTAATCCGGTGCTTGTGGAAAAGAAGAAAGGTGATCCGAATGTAGCAGTGGTATGGCGTATGTGTATTGATTACACGAACCTGAATAAGGCGTGTCCAAAAAATCCATTCCCTCTGCCGAGGATAGACCAGGTCATAGATTCAACTGTTGGGTGTGAGTTGTTGTCATTCATAGATGCATATTCTGGTTTCCACCAGATACCTCTAAACCCAGATGATCAAATAAAGATTGCTTTTATCACCCCGTATGGGGCTTATTGCTATCACACTATGCCATATGGTTTACGTAATGCAGGGGCACCGCATCAAAGATGCATGCAAAAGTCTTTACATGACCAAATTAGTCAAAATGTCCAAGTTTATGTGGATGATGCGGTGATAAAAACCAAGGAAAGCAAAATGCTCCTTGATGATATCTGGCAAACATTCGCAAATCTAAGAAGGTTCCGAATGAAGCTTAACTCGGAAAAATGCACCTTTGGTGTCCCAGCTGGAAAATTACTCGGTTTCCTTGTATCTAGCCGAGGTATCGAGGCTAACCCAACTAAAATCCAAGCTATAGAGCGGATGGAGCTGCTGAAATGCCTCAACGATGTTCAGAAGTTCACTGGTTGCCTGGCATCCTTAACTTGGTTTGTATGTCGGCTGGGAGAAAAGGCATTGCCTCTCTATCAGCTAATGAAAAAGTTGGATAAGTTCATATGGACACTGCAGGCCAACGAAGTATTTCATGAATTAAAAAGAATGCTAGCCTCTGCACCCGTGTTAGCCTCGCCACTATCCAAAGAGCCGATGTTGTTCTATATAGTAGCGACCAACCGAGTCTTAAGTGCCGTGATAGTGGTAGAGCAAGACGAGGAAGGTAAGTAGGTGCAGAGGCCAGTCTATTACCTATGCGAGGTATTATCCACTTCTAAGAAAAACTACCCACATTACCAGAAAATGGCATACGACGTCTATGTGGCGGCCAAGAAACTTAAGCACTATTTTGAGGAACACCCCATTAAGGTAATATGTGAGACACCTATATTCGAGATAATGAGCAATAAGGACACAAGTGGCCAGATCGCAAAATTGGCAATTGAGTTAGCTCCTTACGCTCCACAATACAATAGAAGGGATGTGATCAAGTCTCAGGCTGTGGCCGACTTTTTTGTAGATTGGGCCGAGATGCAATACGAGCCACCCTTGCTGGATTCAAACTACTGGAGAATGCACTTCGACGGGTCGAAAATGAAGAATGGGCTAGGTGCCGGGGTAGTACTTACCTCGCCCAAAAAATACCAGCTGAAGTATGTGCTACAAATCCACTTCAGTGCCTCGAACAATGTCGCGAGTATGAAGCACTTGTGCATGGGATGAAAGTGGAAAAGGAAATCAGAATACGCCAGATCTAGTGCTTCGGTGACTCAGATTTGGTAGTTCACCAGGTCTCAGGGCACTGGGATGCTTTAGATGCAAATATGGCACTGTATAGGTTCTATGTGCAAAAAATATCTAGGTACTTTGAAGGGTGCGAGTTCCACCATGTACCTTAGACAGAAAATGAGGCAGCCAACATACTATCAAAGCTCGGATCAACTAGGCAGGCAATTCCCCTAGGCATAGCCCTAGAGCACCTCAGAAAACCATCCATTAAGCCATCATCAGAGTCCGAGTCAATCTATATCCCGGCCTGTTCAGAGTCTAAAGTTGTACCTTGGACATTGATGTGGGAAGTGGTCCAAGAAACCCGGGGACTGCCTTGGCAAACCTGGGGACTATTCAGCGGAACCCGGGGACTGCTCCGGCAAACCCGGGGACTATGCAGCCTGACTCGGCGGAAGTTATGTCGGTAGATCCTATGGACATTGACGAAGTACTTTTTCCAGCTCGTATAGTACCAACATGGGCACAACTAATTTTTGAATTCTTGAAAGATGGAACTTTGCCAGATGATGAGGTACTCTTGAGGCAAGTGCAGAGGAGAGCAAAAGTAGACTATAATCAATACCGAGCTATACAAGAGAAGTGTAACAAATGTGTTGTAGTGGTATGTTGACCCAAAAGAAGGACTAGACATCCTCCGAGATATACATCAGGGGGAGTGTGGACATCATGCCTCGCCCAAAGCCTTAGTGGCAAAAGCTTTTCAGCATGGGTTTTACTGGCCAAGTGCTTTGCAGCAAGCCGAGGATCTTGTGAGGAAGTGTAATGGGTGTCAGAGGTATGCGAGCAAGATACATATGCCGCCTTCCGAACTCAAAACTATACCTATCACTTGGCCATTTGTTGTATGGTGCTTGGATATGGTTGGACCATATAAGCTGGCCAAGGGTAACATGACCTATATCTTCGTCATGGTGGGCAAATTTACAAAATGGATTGGAGTAAAGCCAATAAGAAAGTGTGATGGAGCTACTGCAGTGACATTCCTCAAAGATATCATTCTAAGGTATGGCTATCCATACAGTGTCATAACAGATAATGGCAAAAATTTCACCGAAGGAGCATTTGCCCGGTTTTTCTAAGATAAGAAGATTCAGCTTGATGTCGCTTCAGTAGCCCACCCCGCATCGAACGAGCAAGTGGAAAGATCCAACGGACTGATACTGTCCAGGATAAAACCCCAACTCATTGAGCCACTGCAAAGATCAATGGGGTGCTGGATTGAGGAACTCCCAGTGGTATTACGGAGCTTAAGAACAACTTCGAATCAATCAACAGGCTATACACCATTCTTTCTGGTATATGGGGCTGAAGCTGTATTACCAGCCGACATAGAGCATGATTCGCCTAGGGTCACCCAACACATAGAAGTCGAAGTGCAGGAAGCCCAGCAAAATGATGTTGATCTACTGGAGGAAGCGAGATAATTGGCATTGTCCAAATCCGCCATATATCAGCAAAATATCTGACGCTATCATAGCTGGAAAGTGAACCCCCGAGTCTTCTGGGACGGGGATTTGGTACTTCGGCTGGTAAAGCACACTGCTAACATGGATAAGATATCCCCCATGGCAAGGGTCATTCATTGTAAGCAAAGGACTGTACAATGATGCCTATTACCTCATTGATGCAACAACCACAGCAGAAGAACAAGGTGGACAAGTCTGGCGTGGAATCAAAGCGGCCATGGAATGTAGCTCTACTTCGCCCATTTTACACTAAGCTAAAAGTGTATGTATCTCGAACTCTCATATGTCAGCCTGTATGTCAGCAATGAGCTTATCAATGAAATCTCGGCACCTCGAGCAGAAACTCGGGGACTGCCTTAATAATTGTCATTCCTATTTTCTACTTTCTTATACGTCGGCTAGCTTAAATTACTTACACCTTAGCCAAATTAGTAGTGTGTCGGCACCAAAAGCAAACTCTTCAACTTGCTGCTGTCCAACAAGAATTGGCTTCATGGCAAGCAAGAGAACAAGTTTGGAATTGCTAAGCACATGAAAAGCGACCAAGGAAAGGAGCGTAATCGAGCCAGCGTTTGTTTTTTAGACTAACCCCTGTATTTACTCTACTTTTGTTATGCTGAATTATTTTGAGCTAATCCTAAATTTTCAAAGTACTGTTAAATCAATTTTTTGAACCTCGGACTCGTAAGTTAGACACTGAATCAAGGTAGACGTGAGCCGAGTCACTGAATTGAGATAACAAGAAAATGAAACTCAGGGGCTTCCCCCAAGTTAACTCGACATTAAACTTAAATGGTAGCAAAATAATATGCCGTTTCATACATTTGCGCCCGACATACCGAGGATTTAACAAATTTCAAGTTATTGTTGTTCAAGGCACTACAGCAGCCGAACTATCTGAAGCAGGGGGAGGCAAGTTGTCCTTGGTGTTGGGAACCTCAGTTTCAGCTTCATCATCCGGGTTAGCCTCGGCATCCTCGGCTTGCTCGGCGTCCTCAGCATAATATGAATCTTCTTGCTCCTTGTTCGAACCATCTTTGACATATTAATCATTGATATCTTCAAAGAAGCTAGACCCCTCATTCCATTGATGGCAATGGGCATAGTGGATGAGCTCATGGGCACGGGCTTGGCGCTGGGCGATGCATGCCGGATCATTGGTCCATCTCGATCTAGTGCGCAGGCGCCCAAGTACATTCAGGTCAATGCCTTTGTACCAGGACAACACAAAGGACAAATCCGTATTAGCTCCGGCCCGAGCAGTAGATTCTCTCCATAGACTTAGCCGGGTCATGCTCTCCAAGAGTTTCTCGATTAGGACGGCAACCTCATTGGGAGAAGTCTCATCCGGCCACAGAGCATGGAAGGTGTTGTTGGTAGTGCCGAGCAGCCCCACTCCAAAGATCTTCATGGGTCCAAGGCAGGTGACAAGACCAACCAAGGACTCGTCGATGATGGTTTCTTCCGAGATAGGGCCGGCTTCAGCTCTCTTCTCTCGGATCTTCTGAATCACAACGTCGGAGTGGGCCTTCGATTGAGGGAAATCCCCTGAAAGGATAAACAAAAAGCAACTGAGAAAGTGTAAAGGGAAAAAAGTGACCCTGACAATAGAAAACAACCACGGAGCATAAAAACTTACGAGCTATGAGTCCATGAATCTGGGTTAGTTGGGCAAGCTAGTCACTCTGCTTCCTCTGAAGTCTGGCAAGGGTGGTGTTGGCTTACTCAACTTTGGCCTCGGCCTCTTGAAGAAGTTGTTTATGCTTATCGAGCTGGCCTGAGAGCTAGGCCTTCACATCAGAAAATTCTTGATCTTTTCAAGCTCAGTCTTCTGGAACAACTGGAGGTCCTCATTCTCGCCACGAAGTAGAGCAATTTCATCATCTTTCTTCTTCAAATCGACCTGATATTGTCCTACTTGTTCGAGAAAATGAAGCATTATATCAAGTAGAGGCACGGTATCTTGAAGAGACACTGCAATAATTTTTTTGACCCGGTGGAGCCGAGGTATGATTACCTGCCGAGTCAAAATGAGAAAAGACAAAGGATAAGAAGCGAAGGAAAATTACCTTTCATATTGGCCGATTTTTCCTCAGCGCCTTGTTCTCCGCGTCCACGTCGGCTGCAAATCCGAACCACAAGTTAGTTCGGCAGGCCAAGACAAAGGAAAACTGAAATGAGAACACCCAGGAGAGAACCTTACCTTTCTTCTTCAGCTCCGGTAGCTAGGCCTTGTGATTTGAAGAAAGTTCCTTGTGTGTGTCGATGAGCCACTGAAACTCGGTGGTGCTACGGTTGGTGGTGATCTGAAAAGGAAAATCAGTAAGCAAAGTAGAAACTACTCAAGACCCAGGCCAAGTGGAACTTAACCCGACTCTAGATGAGTGAATATTTGAAACTACTCAAGATCTAGGCCAAGTGGAACTTGACCCGGCTCTAGGTGAGTGAATATTTGAAACTATTCAAGACCCGGGCCAAGTGGAACTTAACCCGGCTCTAAGTGAGTGAATATTTGAAACTAATATAGACCCGGGCCAAGTGGAACTTAACCTGGCTTTAGGTGAGTGAATATTTGAAACTAATACAGATCTAGGCCAAGTGGAACTTAACCCAACTCTAGGTGAGTGGATATTCGAAATGACTAAGGTAAAATACTTTAGAATTTAAAGATGCGCAAGTTCGATGTCAAGAGCATCTGGCCGAGTAGCACGCTGCCCTACTGGAGGCTCGGGGACTGGAGGATGTATCTATAAGTACTTGCACATATGTAAAAGATGGATGAAAGGCTTACCTCCATCATTTTGCCAGCAATAGAAATGGCTTTGCTGGCAGTGTTCATTTGCACGCTGAACGACCAAACTTTGCTGGGTTACCTGAGCTGATATCAACGAATTCGGCATTATTACAGTTGCCGATATACTCAGCGAGCGAGCCATAGCCCTCCCCGCTGAGAGTTTGAGTCACAACCAAGCCCTTGGCATGAGCAGCTTTCTGGGCAGTTTGAGCTGCGGCCGGGCTTGTATGCAGATCAAGTTGTTTATCAATGGTAGAGTCGAAAGCAGCGCTGCCTTATTGCATCATGGATGCAAGCGTACGCTTCCCAGACCCGGCCGTTGGTCCTTTGGGTGTGGCCTTGGTCACCTCGGAAGCCTTCTGGCCCTTGGAAACCTTGGCAGCCTTCTTGGCCTTGGTGCTTGTCTTGTATTGTTGTGGAGCAGCAGCATCTTGGTCTCCGGCTACCGAAGATGGCGCAGGAAGCTTGGTCTGAGGCTTCCACCGAAATATGTCTTCTGCCGAAGATGGTGCTGGAGGCTCCTACGAGGCAGGAGGTGCTTGCGGAGAAGAATTTGGAGCTGGAGCTGGCCGAGGTTGAGGTGCAGGATGAATTTGGGTCGGTGCCGAAGTCACCGGCACCTCGGTAGGAACTTTCTCGGTGCTGGTGTTGCCGACACCATCATCAACTTGTTGCTGCTAAACAAAAGAGGCACTAGGCTGATCCAGCATAGCCACATCCTTGGAGATGCCACCACCCTCTATGCCGATGTTAACCTCCTCTTGCTGAGATGAGCTTAGATTCGGTGTAGCCACAGAGCTTCTAGGATGGGGCTCAGGGTAGGAGCATCCTCACGGCGAGGAGAAGCTAGATCATCCCGAGGAGGTGAGGCTATGCTCGAGCCACACTGGGAGATGTCCTTCAGGGCACCGAGTCAAACAGAAACAAGTATAAAGTTAGGACATAAAGAGAGAAACAAGAAATACATGTACAAGGACAGAAGCTACTCAAAGAGCAAAAAAATAAAAAAGCCAATTACTCGGATGCGATAGGTGGTTCCTTGGGCTTTGGAGCTCTCCGAATGGTGGCCTTGACAAGAGGCTTGCTACCAGCCTTGTTGCCGTGTTTCTTCTATCTTTTTGCTGCCTTGGGTGGCTCGGATGAAGGAGCAACTCGTTTCTTCATAGGGGTAGGGGCTTGTTCACCCACAAAAAGAGGAGGATCGGTGTGGACCTGACCATCCAGGTTAGCTAGAGTTGGATCAGCCGAAAAAGCATATGAGATAAGCACAGGGTCATATACCTCCAAGATCTCAATATCATCACCATGTTCATCGTCATACGGCCACTCCGTTAAGACAAAGGTCTTACTAGAGGGTCGGCTGGAGCTGGAGTCTAGGATAGGCATGAACTCCTCGGAGTCTGGCTCCTCCATATCCGAGGTATCCCGATCCTTTCCCCACTTTTCGTCTGGGGTCGGGGTATCTTCTATTGTTTGCTGGAGGAATTTCTAAAAAGGACAAGGCAAAAGGGTTAAACCGATGTTACAAGCTGACTTAAGAAGTAATTCGATCACAAGAGAAATGTACATTAGGATCTGGCCTATCTCGGCTGAAGTGCTCTAGGCCCCATTCCCAATCCTCAGTCAAGGTCGTCTTGAAGATAGAATTGACCCAGCGAAAGATCTAGGAGTTGGAGAGCTCGAAGGATGAAACTCGCTTCAGGTCGAGGTGACCGCTCATGTGGCAAACCTTGTGTATACAACGTTGAAGAAGTCTGATATGGCTCCGGATGAAAGTGAGCATCAAATCCTCGCCGTTCATCCCCTCTAGTTTCAGCTTGTTGATGCGCTTCTCCACCAAATCTACCAAGGCACTAGATATCGATCTGTTGGGGATTCGGCCCCATCAGGTTCTATCAGGGACACCGATAGAGAAAGGGGTCAGCCAAATCTTGTCCTCCGAGGTAGTATTCTTCACGTAGAAGAATGTCTTGGCCCATCCTTTGTAGGACTCCAAGCGAGGAACTCAGGGAAATGCGGATTCCTTCCGGGGTGAGATGGAAGCCGCTCCGCATTGGGTCAGAGATTTGTCGGCGGGGCAAAGGTCCTTGTTCAGAATAACATTGGTACGAAAGCCAAAGAACTTGAACCAAATTTCTATGGAGGGCCACAGGCTGAGGTACCCCTCAACCCCGAAACCAAAAGCAGAGAGAGAGGCAATGGCGTTCCCCAGAAGGTGATGGGTTTGAAGAATGAAAGTGGTGAGGAAATCATGGAAGAAGCCACTGATAGGAAGGCCGAAGCCACGCTAGAAGTGGGGAAGGAAGACCATGAACTCACCGGACTCGGGAGTAGGAGTGATTTATTCACCGGGGAGACGACAGCTGACTCCGGCAGGGACGTGACGGGTCCGAACGAGCCAGTCCAGATCATCTTGGCAGACCCAAGAATTGGCCTAGGCGCCACGCTCATGGGCGGCGCCGCCCTCCTCGTGCTCCTAAATGGCGGTAACCTCATGCGACATCTCCAGATCCTCTTCCTCACAAGAGAAATTTGAAGCGGGGGAGAGGGGCCTTGACATAGGTACGGTTACTCGGATGCTTATGATTTGCTGCCCTATGATGGGAAAAAGGCTTACGGCCCATGAAGATTTCAGATAATAGCCTAAGGAGGCAACCGACAAAGACTTTGATTGTATTAGGAAAGAGACTATGAACCGACATTGTGTTGGTATTGTAATTACGCGTGTATGAAACATATCCGCATACAACTTTGAGACCCGACCTATTATATATAGGATGGGAGAAGCCTAAGCGAGGGTACACAAATCTAGAGGACAACTTATAATAGCGTAATTTCCTCAATATTCAGGCGACTTTGACTTCATTGTTTCCCCGACATCCAAAAAAATCCCTAGCATTCTCTTTTCCGCGAAACCGCAAGTCCATCACCATGGGCATTTACCCCTCGTTAATTGGCGATGTCTGTGGGAAACTTGAACGCTGGAACCATGGATTTGGCGGACCACTCTCCACCAAGCATCAACTCGACGAAAGCAGATCCACGCCTGCCCACCTCTGTATTGGTACCCGCCGATTTCAACGGCGGATCCGATCTGATCATCGAAGGTTTCCACTTGCAAGTAGATGACCCACAAGAATCGCACCCTTCAGCCCTGATCACATTAGAATCGTCGGTGCAAAAACCTACGCCTACGGTGGAACCGACATCTTTTGTCGGGTCCTCCACAGACGTCACAACACAGATCAAAGCAGGCAAAGAAGGTCATCAGCCAACCCCACCCGTGAAGCAAACCTGACAAACTCAGAACCCGAAGAAATCAGCGAAAACGTCGACTTTGAGGAAAGGATGGTGACGATCTATCCAGAATTACAATCCCAGAAAACTATCAGCACATTCTTTGAAGCAAAAGATGACGCCATCATGCCACGCATAACATGCCACCAAGTGTGCATGATCAATAGAGATACCTCAACACCACGCAACGAAAACGGTAACCCTATCCTCAACCCCGATGATATTTTATCAGATGACAATGCAGGAAACCATGACAATGAAGGAGACCACGAAAACGGAGGAGAAACAACAAATAATCGCATAGTCCAAGGAAGTGGCGGAGAACCTCGCGGAGGAGAGAGACAAGGACTTCGTCTACCAGCATTGGCATGGCAAAAAGCAAGGGAGGCAATTTCGGGAGCAATTCCGATGACAGCGGATGCTTCACATGAGGATCTATTAGCATACCAGTACCTGCTCCACCACAAGAAGAGAGACCTACTTAGGATGCAGAGGCAACTCGATGAAAGAAAGAGATTAGCCGACAAATCCAGCTTACGACGGGCACAGTTAAGCTCTACTAGAGGATCAAGGAGCATGACAGGAGGAGCACCACCAAGAAGGGCAACATCTCGACTATAGCATATCCCTGAAGCAGAAAGAAGTGGACTCATCTGAGATCTCGATCTATCATTCATGTCGATTGACCAAGCTGGAAACATCAAGGAAAAAACAGCTCAGTCAGCCATTGTGGCTGCGCAAACATATCTGATTACCACTCAGCCCACACCGGACGATCCGCGTGGAGCCCTCCACCGCTTCGCCCTGATGAACCTTGGCATGGTGGGATCCTATCTTGCGGAAGCAGAGCAAGGAATCACGCGACAACCCGATAGATCCCCACGCCGTCACAGCAGTCCTTGGCAAGTGGGGCACACCCGACAATCTCGATTGCCACACCAGGCGCATCTCGTAGGACAAGCCGCGAAGCAACACAAGAAACGACAACACACAACATAGGAGCGATGGATCAAGAGATGAAAACCGCAGCCGACGATATCATGATGGATACAACGAATATGATCACGAGCTATGCGGGGCCAGCTGTTTCACGCATTGGATTCACAAGACCTAGTACCCAAGGATTTCAAACTTCCACACGACCGCCACAAGTACGATGGGCTCCAGGAACCCGAAGCTTGGTTAGCAGATTATTTGGCCACTGCCAAATTACAGGGAGGCTCCACAACTACCGCAATGCAAAGCCTATAACTACATCTCACTGGCACCGCAAGATCATGGCTCAGGCAGTTACCCGAAGATTCCACTTGTAGCTGGAACGACCTGGAAGATAAATTCATCCGATATTTCCAATCCATGTTCAAACGACCAACATCCTTGGAGCAGTTGCGAGCATGCAAACAAAAATCTGGGAATCAATAAGAGCATTCATCCAGCGATGGAATATCATCAAAAACTCAGCCGAGTCCATATCCGATGAAAGGGCCATCGACACCTTCAACAAGGATCTCCGTTGCCGAGAATTCATAGAAGAACGGTGTAACATCCCAAAAACCCTAATCAAGATTATCAAGTTCTAATCACCCAATTTAGGGTTCACAAACACTTTTATTCCAAAACTAAATATGAATGCATGTGTGTTTTGCATTAGTGTAGAATTGATTGAATTTGCCATACTTGATTATTACAAATGATGGGAAATGGTTTAAATATGAATGCTACATCATCTAGGCCATTTGCAAAATAAATCAAAAGAAAAAGAAATCAAATATGAATAAAAAGATCAAATGGTCATTTTGGCCAAAGTTAACCACTAGGTCCATTTGAGTGTTCCTAGAAGAAGATTTCTAATAGAAACAATTATACTTCTTTTCACCCCTTGCTAGGACAAGTACAAGTGTACCAAGGCCCACTTTACAAACTTGCAAAAACATTCGCCAAATCAATTTAATGGACATTTGAAAATTGAATCAAGTGTATGTGGTAAGATCCCACTTTTTCAAAAACCCATCCAACCAATTCCCCTTGGTAAACCGAAGCAACCAGAGACACTCAAGCTTATGTTAAGATCACTCAAAAATTTTGAATCAAAAATTCCATAGTTTTGTTCTTGCGGCCATTACAACAAACACCTGGCTTGCACTAAACTAACTACTGCCTAACTTCACTGCTTTGCACAATGATCCTCGACCATTTGGTCTCCACTTCACTCCCCTATCTCCCCCGAGTCTAACCAAGCACCAGACCACCCCCCTTAGCCGTGTGCACAGTGGAGCGCCGCCCATTTTTGGTCGTCACCGGCCGACCATGGACAGAGCACCAGGAGCATCGCCGCCCTCGCCCATGATGTGCACTAGACACGCCTCGGTCCACTGCGACCCCCTGTCCAAGCCACGACCACTGCCAAGACCTGGACCACCCTAGCTACGCCGCACCCACCATCTCTGCACCATGTCTAGAGCGCGCCAGCTTGCCACACCCGACCGCCTCGCACAGACCGCACCTCGCCATTGCCACGCACGCTCACGCTTGCCATGATCAGCACGACCCCGCAGACACCACCGTTCGCTGCCGCGCGACCCGTAGCTGCCGCACGCCGTCGCAAACACCTCTGCATCTACGCGGAGGGCCGCACGCTCCCGACCAATCCACACTGCCCCTGTGCCTTGCCATTACGCCCGTGAAAACCGCCAAGGAACCTTGCACCACCCCTAGCCTCTGCCGCGTTGATAGCCGCCTATAGCATCATCACTGACGAGCCCGCGCCCATGCTGTTCGGTCCCCTCGCTGCAGTATCAGTAGAGGCCTTCCCCGCCTCCATTCTCCACACCACTACACTCCCCACTCCTCGCAACCACTCCCACACTTCTTCTCGGAGCAAGGTGAGCTCTCTCTCGCCGAAATTTGGCCAGAGCCCGCCGCTGCTGGAGGAGAAGGGCGCCCTTGATTGCGACCACCCCAAGACCTGCCACGACCGTGCCTCAAACCGCCATCGTCTACCATGTCGACCGCCCCCGTCGCCGACCCTAGCTGGAGTCTAGGTGAGCCCTGCCAGACCCTCACCACCATGTTAGGTCATTTTCCTCGCCGGAGTAGTCCGTCGTCGATGACGACTCCCAGCCGTTAGATTAGAATTAGATCGCACGGTCTAGATTCGCCGATACCGTTTCGTTTAGATGCGCCGATGACGGTGGGTCCACGCTGTCGACAGCCTGACCTTGTCTTGATGCGATTGGGCCGGCCCGTTTAGCTTTCCCGCTCAGGCCTAGAAATTCAAATAATGTTTTTCCTTTTTAGTTTAAACTAGTTTTTGACCACAAATTGAAAAATCAATTCAGAGAGTTTCACTGAACAAAATTGCATGATTCAAATTTTGCTAGAAAGGTAATTAAATTATCTATCCAAGCCCATTGGATTTAAATCATTTGGAGTTAGAGATAACCTATAGCAAAAATAACAAGACAGAGACTTTTGCAACTTCAATTTTTTTCAAAAATCAACAATAAATGCTTTTGAGTTGATTCCAACTCTCAAAAATCACATTTTATCATATCTATCTGAATATATAAAAATATTTAGGTTTGCATGCAGTGACTTTGGACTAGTACCAAAATAATGGTATATAGGCATTTCTAGTCACTTTAAAGCTATTAAATGATAATCTTAAACTTTATAAAATATGATCAACACTTTAAATCACATTCCCATGTATTAAAATATGTGGTGATGGCATGTGTCAACATGATCCCATATTTTGATTGGAGAATATTAAATCTTAATTAATTTCAATGAGTAGAAATTACTTTTCTAAAATAAGATAAATAATATTAAACCTTTATTCCATGTGATGATTGTGATGATGCTAGATCACCAAGTGTGAGCCTTAGGGTGCTAAACAGACTTAGCTAAGTATTGTTTGGTGATTATGTACCCCGTATTCATTTATAGACGATAGTACCGACCAAGGATACGAGGAGGAGGAGTACTACCAAGCAGAAGACGAAGACAACTTCAAACACTACACCAATCAAGGCAAGCTATTATGTGTAAGCTAGAACCATGCAAGCTAACACTTGCAAGGCTTAACCTAAGGAAGATGCTTTAGGCATGATTGGTTATGTACCTTTGATTTATACCAATCCCAAGTTTTACTTGCAAGCTTTATTCTTTTTTACTTTACCAAAGTTCTTTACTTTAGTTAGTGCTTTGTGAGTATTGGAAAAATAGTATAGCTAGCATAAAGAGTATAAAACTAGGCCTATACTTAGATGTCATTCGATGGCATGAGATTGAAGATTAGCACCCCTCATTAGTGAACACTCTTAACTTTAGTGGCTAGTGCTAAGCATAAAAGTTGATGACTTTGGATGGGCATACTTGGTGAAAATGCTTATGAAAACCTTGGAATGATGATTCATTCTATTGAGATGTTTTGACATGTGTTGAGAAACACAATGGTTTGATGATGAAAATGTTGAGGCATGAGCCTTAGCCCTTTATAAAAATGGATGGTTGGGTTAGGATGCGATACCATTCCAATTTTACCGTACAACCACAATACCTGAATTGAGTAGGGCTTAGCTGGAAGTTTATGTGCCTTAGTATGGGTTCCCTCACGGGAGAGGTTTGAGCTGAGGCTACCACTTGATGATGTCCACCTATGCAGTGCCCAGGATGGCAGATGGGCATGGCTGGGAGGCCAAGCTCATAGGAGAGGTGTCTATACTAGGGTGTGTAATTGAAAGGTTAGGATTGATTATCCGCATACTAAGTATGATTGATTCAGGGTTATCCCTGACGGATGTATCGAATTTTGTGGTGAAAGTGTACCACCTCTGTAGAGTGTCAAACTATTCGAATAGCCGCGTCCGCGGTCATGGACAGGTGGAGTGGCCATACTGTTCCATCGTCAAATGTTTTCAAAATGACTTGTGAAGTGAACTATGATTTTGACTTAACCACAACAGGGTTGTGAACATGAAAACTAGTTTCCCACCTAAGTGATTTAGAACATTAAATTAGTTTTCTTTACTTCTAAACTCAGTTTAGATAAACCTGGCTTTTTGCAAATAAACCTAGAGCTTAAGATTCCTACTAGAACTACCTTACTTGTTAGTGATAGTTGTGAGTACTTAAAGAGTACTCATGGCTTTGTCCCTGGCTATTCCCGTGGCCAGACTATGAGGAAGACTACCAGGATGATGGACAACAGGAGGTCTACGACAACTAGGATCATCTCCCATTGTCAGCATTGCTTGTGACCCTAAAGATGGAGCCCACTACTACGCTTATTATTCTGCTGCTTGTTTGTATTAAGACTGGATCATGAGATCTTTTATTTGTAAGACCTTATTATGGTTTGTAATGGATGATGTACTGTGATATCTAATCTGTTATGTCTTGCAAAAATGGTAATCCTGGGATTGCGAGGTATGGCATAACAGGCATCTGGGATTAAAAATCCGGGTGTTGACAAGTTGGTATCAGAGCCATCCCGACCATAGGAGACCCTAGTTAGAATGGACGTACGAACAAAAACTTAGTTTCAAAACAAAAGAAGTGAGTAGTTATGAAAACCTATTCCCACTCTTACCCTTGATTCTTTCAAAAAAAAATCATGTTCCTAAAAAATTCTTACATTCCTACATAAAAATTGACACACTTGATCACCTCACTAACTTACACATCCTAAATTCTTATAGATGGAAGTTCAATATTGCAAGTTCTACCAGCTGGGCAATGGAGGCCAACTGATTTTTGAGAGGGATCTAGATGCACTGTCAGAGTATCTAGAGAGCCCGCACCCGGAGTTCTTCGGGGCACAACTCAACGATCACGTAGGAGGAGATTTACAATGGCTGATAGTTGCAGATCATAGAGGCAAGATGGAAGCACCAGTTTCGGAGAAGATCCAATTTACCTTGAGGGGGAACAACTGGCTAGATGGATTAGCCAGGGCCATGCCTGAAGCTCTTTCTCTTCATTGTGGACAAAACATCAACTTGATCTAGGGAACTCGCTTTGCTCACTTTGCAAGGCGTGATTCTATGGGAATGCCCTTGGAGATGCCAGGACATCCGGAGCTGAAGCACCAGGTGGACAATCTTGACTTCATGCTGTATGATAGGCAGAAGGAATTGGACAATGCTCGATCTTACGCCAATCACAACCTTGCCATTGTCACCAAGAAGGACCAGACTCTTGCCATGCTCGTCAAGGATCACCAATCACTTCGTCGTCAGCGCGACAAGAAGGATCGCACCATCGATCGTCTCCGCAAGAAGGTGGCCTCTCTCGAGAAGACCGTCCATGAATAGGAAGTCCATCTTGAAGCAAAGGAAGAGGAAGAAGGTGAAGATATCCAGGGAGATCTTTACTCTTACCTCAGTGATGACAACGACTACCTGGAGGATGATGCCATGAGTTCCACACTGATGATGATGACTCCGACTTCATTGATGATGATTAGATGCACTTGATCACTACCATAGGAATGAGTTGTATCGGTCCCACTATATCGTAGTTTAACGGAATGGTTCTTAAAACCATCTGTTTTCCCATTTGTGTGTGGTGTGTGTTTGTATGGTGTGCTTTGAATGAATGAATGAATGAATGAGGGGAAGTTAGTTTGCCAAACCTGAGTCAAACTCAAAGTTTAAATCTTTTGAAACAAAACCATGAACCTTAGAAATTTCCCTCTTATCTCATTATCTATCTCAATCTTCAGATGACTCGTGGAAACCCTGGAGGAAGCATCTCATCTCAGGACCCGATGCTACAGATTCTGCTAGTAGAGCCAAACATCAAGCCAACGTAGCCACTCTTCAACAGATAGCTCAGATGGCCCACAATAATCAAGTCCATGGAAACCAAGATCACCATGGATCCAAGCTTAAGAAATTTCAGAATACCAACCCACCCATCTTTAATAAGTCTGAGGATCCCTTAGATGCTGATAATTGGCTGCAAACCATGGAAAACAATCTGGAGGTAGCAGGAGTTGAAGCCAATGAGAAGGTACTGTTTGCCAACCATTATCTGGCAGGAGATGCAAGAGCCTAGTGGAATAGCACCTGTACCATGAATGACGGTCAGATGATGACTTAGGAAGCATTCAAGATCAAGTTAAGTCGCTCCCATGTGCCCCAAGGTTTAGTCACTAGGATGAGAGATGGGTTCAGAGAACTGAAGCAAGGCAGGATGACGGTAGTTGAGTACCATGACAAATTTGTATCCCTAGCTAGATATGCCCCTAATGAGATTAACACTGAAGCCAAGAAGAAGGAGAGATTCCTGAACGGATTGCATGATGAGATGCAGACTGTGTTAGTCAACATCCATTTTGAAGATCTAAAAGAGCTAGTAGACTCAGCCATCCAGATGGAAGGGAAGCTCAACCAAGCCAATGACAACTGCAAGTGCAGGATGATGCACCAGAGTGGATCCCACAATACCCAGAAGTATCGCCCCAACCCGTCTGCACGATATGCCCCAAGAAACAATAGACCCCCGATGTCCCGCCAAGCTACCCCAATCGTAGCGGAGGAAACCTGAAGACTGGAGGAAACCACAACAACAACAACCCCGACAACTCCAACGATTTCAATCGTGCACCACCCAAGTCCAACAACAACAACAACAATACTGCCCCAAGGACTGGAAGAAATGCTGTGCCTATTGCAGCCAAAGACAATTCCCATATCACTTGCTTTGAATGTGGAGTCAAGGATCACTACTCCAATGAGTGCCCCAAGAAGCTTGCAGCAGCCACCAATGTGAATGCACCCGCTCAGGAGCAACTCCGTGTTAAGCCTGGAAGGAGATTTGCCCCAGGGAATTCGCTCAACTGCAACGGCTGTCTGTTCCACATGAATGCTGAAGAAGCCCAAGAAGCGCTAGATGTCATGCTGGGTATGTTTTCTGTTAACTCGGTACTAGCAAGAGTGTTGGTTGATTCTAGAGCATCGCACTCGTTTGTTACCAAAGAATTTGCATGAACTAGTAAGATTCAACCAACAAAATTGAAGCATGTTATGATAGTTCAAATACCTGGTTCAACCACCAAAGCTAGAAAAATTTGCAAAGTTGTACCTATCAGAATCCATGGGATAGATTTTTAATGCCAATCTAATAGTACTTGGAACCAAAGGTTTGGAAGTAGTACTAGGAATGGATTGGATGTCGAAACATAAAGGATTGATCGACTATGCCAAGAAAGCCATAACCATGACTAGTAGCTCTAGAGTATCAGTAGAGCATGTATCTGAGACCTTGCCCCGTCAATTCAAGTGCAACAAGATTCTAGCCCAACCAACCCTTGACCAAGTCATAGTAGTCTGTGAATACCCTGATGTGTTCCCATATGAATTGCCCGGTATGCCCCCAGATCGGGATATCGAGTTCATCATTGAACTAATTCCTGGAACAGGACCCATAGCTCAGAGACCCTATAGCATGAACCCATCAGAACTAGTGGAGCTGAAGAAGCAACTTGATGCTATGCTGGCGAAAGGTTTGATTCAACCAAGCGCATCGCCATGGAGATCGCCTGTTTTGTTTGTGGATAAGAAAGATGGAGGTAACCGTTTGTGCATAGATTACCGGAAGCTGAATGATGTCACCATCAAGAACAAGTACCCACTGCTGAATATCGAGGATCTATTTGATCAGTTGACTGGTGCCAGAGTACTCTCTAAGATTGATCTTAGAACTGATTATCATCAACTCAAGATTCGTGCAACAGATATTCCAAAGACCGCCTTTACCACCAGATATGGATTGTATGAGTATACAGTCATGTCTTTTGGATTAACCAATGCCCCCGCTTATTTCATGAATCTCATGAATAAGATTTTTATGAATTTCCTGGATAAGTTTGTCGTTGTTTTTATCGACGATATTCTTATCTACTCCAAGTCAGAAGAAGACCATGAGCTACACCTGAGAACCATCCTTGAAACCCTTAGAGAACATCAGTTGTATGCCAAGTTTAGCAAATGTGAGTTCTGGTTAAAGGAAGTAGGATTCCTAGGACATATTGTGTCGGCAGGAGGAGTCGCTGTCGATCCTGCCAGGATCAAAGATGTTGAACAATGGAAAGCCCCAACCACTCAAACTCAAGTCCGTGCATTTCTCGGATTAGCGGGATACTACCGCAAGTTTGTTGAAGGATTTTCGAGCATCGCAGGACCGATGACCCAATTGTTGAAGAAAGATAAGAAGTTAGAATGGACTGACAAATGTGAAGCAAGCTTTCAAGAGCTCAAGAAGAGATTGATTTCAGCCCCAATTTTGATTATGCCAAATATCAAGAAGCCTTTTGATGTGTATTGTGATGCATCCAAGATTGGTCTCGGATGTGTGTTGATGCAGGAAGGCAAAGTCATAGCATATCTGTCCCGACAAGGGAAGCAGCATGATCAAAACTACCCTATTGACGATCTTGAACTAACAGCCGTAGTTTTAGCATTGAAGACATGGCGTCATTACCTTATGGGTAACTGCTGTGAGATTTATTCGGATCACAAGAGTTTAAAGTATATTTTCATGCAGAAGGAGCTGAATATGAGGCAAAGGAGATGGATAGAGTTAATCAAGGATTATGACCTTGACATTCACTATCACCCCGGCAAAGCCAATGTGGTAGCGGATGCTCTTAGCAGATTGCCGTGTAGATTAGACACCATGATCAAAGAAGCCCATCCAAGCTTGCATGAAGAGTCGGATCAGTTTAGAACAGAGCTAGTTAGCAAAGGATTTTTAGCTAGCATTGAACTTCAACCCACTTTGATCAGTCAGATCAAGGAAGCACAAAAAGGAAATGCGAGTATCGACAGAACCAAACGTCGTATCGATACAGGGAAGGTACCTGGATTCACCGAAGATGAAGGAGTTTTGTGGTATAAAGGATGTATCTGTGTGCCAGCAGATTCAGAGCTGAAGCAAGTTATCATGCAAGAAGCTCATGATACTCTTAATTCTATCCACCCCAGAGGAACGAAGATGTATCAGGATTTGAAGGAGCAATTTTGGTGGCACAAGATGAAGAAACAAATCAGAAGCTACATAGCCAAGTGTGATATCTGTCAGAGAGTCAAAGCGGAACATCGGAGACCCGTAGGACTTTTGCAACCATTGCAGATTCCGGAATGGAAATGGGATTCCGTCGAGATGGACTTTATCACCGGTTTGCCTACTTTTAGTAGGGGAAATGACTCTATTTGGGTCATAGTTGATAGACTGTCCAAGGTAGCCCATTTTATACCTGTCAAGACTACCTACCAAAGTTCGAAGCTAGCAGAGTTGTACATTGCTAAAATCATCAGTTTGCATGGAACCCCCAAGACCATAGTGTCGGATCGAGGAACCCAATTTACCTCAAGATTTTCACAGAAAGTCCAAGAAGGATTGGGAACCAAGTTGAATTTCAGCCTAGCTTATCACCCGCAAACCGATGGACAAACTGAAAGAGTCAACCAAATCTTGGAAGATATGTTGAGAGCTTGTGTTCTAGAATATGGATCAAAATGGGAAGATTGTCTGCCTTTCGCAGAATTCTCATACAACAATAGTTATCAAGGCAGTTTGCAAATGGCCCCCTTTGAACTTTTGTATGGAAGAAACTATCGTACCCCCTTGAATTGGTCGCAAGTAGGAGAGAGTCAGATTTTTGGACCCGACATCCTACGAGAAGCCGAGGAGAAGGTTCACAAAGTCCATGAGCACCTCAAGACCACCCAATCTAGACAGAAGAGTTATGCTGACAAGAGACGTAGAGACCTGACTTTCAATGTCAGAGAGTTTGTGTATCTCAAAGTGTGGCCTTTGAAGGGAATGCAATGTTTTCAACTGAAAGGGAAGTTAGCCCCTAGATATATTGGACCCTTCAACATTCTGAATCGCCGAGGAGAAGTATCATATCAAATTATAGGGCGGCTTGGTTAGCAGATTATTTGTCCACTGTCAAATTACAGGGCGGCTCCAAAACTACCGCAATGCAAAGCCTACAACTACATCTCACTGGCGCCGCAAGATCATGGCTCAGGCAGTTACCCGAAGATTCCGCTTGTAGTTGGAATGACCTGGAAGATAAATTCATCCGGCATTTCCAATCCATGTTCAAATGACCAACATCCTTGGAGCAGTTGTGAGCGTGCAAACAAAAATCTGGGGAATCAATAAGAGCATTCATCCAGCGATGGAATATCATCAAAAACTCAGCTGAGTCCATATCCGATGAAAGGGACATCGACGCCTTCAACGACGACCTCCGTCACCGAGAATTCATAGAAGAACTGTGTAACATCCCAAAAACCCTAATCAAGATTATCAAGTTCTAATCACCCAATTTAGGGTTAACAAAAACTTTTATTCCAAAACTAAATATGAATGCATGTGTGTTTTGCATTAGTGTAGAATTGATTGAATTTGCCATACTTGATTGTTACAAATGATGGGAAATGGTTTAAAGATGAATGCTACATCATCTAGGCCATTTACAAAATAAATCAAAAGAAAAAGAAATCAAATATGAATAAAAAGATCAAATGGTCATTTTGGCCAAAGTTAACCACTAGGTCACTTTGAGTGTTCCTAGAAGAAGATTTCTAACAGAAACAATTCTACTTCTTTTCACCCCTTGCTAGACCAAGTACAAGTGTATCAAGGCCCACTTTACAAACTTACAAAACCATTCTCCAAATCAATTTAATGGACATTTGAAAATTGAATCAAGTGTATGTGGTAAGGTCCCACTTTTTCAAAAACCCATCCAACCAATTCCCCTTAGTAAACCCAAGCAACCAGAGACACTCAAGCTTAAGTTAAGATCACTCAAAAATTTTGAATAAAAAATTCCAATGTTTTGTTCTTGCGGCCATTACAACAAACACCTGGCTTGCACTAAACTAACTACTGCCTAACTTCACTGTTTTGCATAGTGATCCTCGACCATTTGGTCTCCACTTCACTCTCTGTCTCCCCTGAGTCTAACCAAGCACCAGACCAATCCTCCCTTAGCTGTGTGCACAGTGGAGCGCCGCCCATTTTTGGTCGTTGCCGGCCGACCATGGACAGAGCGCTAGGAGCATCGCCGCCCTCGCCCACGACACGCACCAGACACGCCTCGGTCCGTCGCCACCCCCTGTCCAAGCCACGGCCACTGCCAAGCCCTGGACCATGCTAGCTACGCCGCCCCCACCGTCTCTACACCATGTCCAGAGCGCGCCAGCTCGTTGCACCCGACCGCCTCGCACAGACCGCGCATCGCCCTCGCCGTGCATGATCACGCTTGCCATGATCACCACGACCCCACAGACACCCCCGTTCGCTGCCGCGTGACCCGTAGCTACCGCACGCTGTCGCAAACACCTCTGCATCCATGCGGAGTGCCGCACAGCCCCGACCAATCTACACCGCCCCGTGCCTTGCCATTACGCCCGTGAGAACCGCCAAGGAACCATGCACCACCCCCTATCCTTAGCCGCGCCGATAGCCGCCTGTAGTGTCATCACCGACGAGCCCACGCCCACGCTGTTCGGTCCCCTCGCCGCAATATAAGTAGAGGCCTTCCCTGTCTCCATTCTCCACACCACTGCACTCCCCACTCCTCATAGCCACTCCCACACTTCTTCTCGGAGCAAGGCGAGCTATCTCTCGCTGGAATTTGGCCAGAGCCCGCCGCTGCTGGAGGAGAAGGGCGCCCTTGATTGCGACCACCCCAAGACCTGCCACGACCGCGCCTCAAACCGCCATCGTCTACCATGTCGACCGCCCCCGTCGCCGACCCTAGCTGGAGTCTAGGTGAGCCCTGCCAGACCCTCACCACCATGTTAGGTCATTTTCCTCGTCGGAGCAGTCCGTCATCGACGATGACTCCCAGCCGTTAGATTAGAATTAGATCGCACGGTCTAGATTCGCCTATACCGTTTCGTTTAGATGCAGTTGCTGACTAGTGGGTCCGCGCTGTCAGCAGCCCGCTGCGTTGTGCAGTGTAGTTGGGCCAGCCCGTTTAGCTTTCCCGCTCAGGCCTAGAAATTCAAATAATGTTTTTTCCTTTTTAGTTTAAACTAGTTTTTGACCACAGATTCAAAAATCAATTCAGAGAGTTTCACTAAACCAAATTGCATGAATCAAATTTTGCTAGAAAGGTAATTAAATTATCTATCCAAGACTGTTGGATTTAAATCATTTGGAGTTAGAGATAATCTATAGCAAAGATAACAAGACAGAGACTTTTGCAACTTCAAACATTTTTCAAAAATCAACCATAAATGCTTTTGAGTTGATTCCAACTCTCAAAAATCGCATTTGATCATATATATCTGAATATATAAAAATATTTAGGTTTGCATGTAGTGACTTTGGACTAGTACCAAAATAATGGTATATAGGCATTTCTAGTCACTTTAAAGCTACTAAATGATAATCTTAAACTTTATAAAATATGATCAACACTTTAAATCACATTCCCATGTATTAAAATATGTGGTGATGACATGTGTCAACATGATCCCATATTTTTATTGGAAAATATTAAATCTTAATTAATTTCAATGAGTAGAAACTACTTTTCTAAAATAAGATAAATAATATTAAATCTTTATTCCATGTGATGATTGTGATGATGCTAGATCATCAAGTGTGAGCCTTAGGGTGCTAAACAGACTTAGCTAAGTATTATTTGGTGATTGTGTACCCCGTATTCATTTATAGACGATAGTACCGACCAAGGATACGAGGAGGAAGAGTACTACCAAGCAGAAGACGAAGACAACTTCAACCACTGCACCAATCAAGGAAAGCTATTATGTGCAAGCTAGAACCATGCAAGCTAACACTTGCAAGTCTTAACCTAAGCAAGATGCTTTAGGCATGCCTTGTTATGTACCTTTGATTTATACCAATCCCAAGTTTTACTTGCAAGCTTTATCCTTTTTACTTTACCAAAGTTATTTACTTTAGTTAGTGCTTTGTGAGTATTGAAAAAATAGTATAGCTAGCATAAAGAGTACAAAACTAGGCCTATACTTAGATGTCATTCGATGGCATGAGGTTGAAGATTAGCACCCCTCATTAGTGAACACTCTTAACTTTAGTGGCTAGTGCTAAGCATAAAAGTTGATCACTTTAGATGGGAATATTTGGTGAAAATTCTTATGAAAACCTTGGAATGATGATTCATTCTATTGAGATGTTTTGACATGTGTTGAGAAACACAATGGTTTGATGATGAAAATGTTGAGGCATGAGCCTTAGCCCTTTATAAAAATGGATGGTTGGGTTAGGATGCGATACCATTCCAATTTTACCGTACAACCACAATACCTGAATTGAGTAGGGCTTAGCTGGAAGTTTATGTGCCTTAGTATGGGTTCCCTCACGGGAGAGGTTTGAGCTGAGGCTACCACTTGATGATGTCCACCTATGCAGTGCCCATGATGGCAGATGGCGATGGCTGGGAGGCCAAGCTCATAGGAGAGGTGTCTATACTAGGGTGTGTAATTGAAAGGTTAGGATTGATTATCCGCATACTAAGTATGATTGATTCAGGGTTATCCCTGCCGGATGTATCGAATTTTTTGGTGAAAGTGTACCACCTCTGCAGAGTGTCAAACTATTCGAATAGCCGTGTCCGCGGTCATGGACAGTTAGAGTGGATATACTGTTCCGTCGTCAAATGTTTTAAAAATGACTTGTGAAGTGAACTATGATTTTGACTTGACCACAACAGGGTTGTGAACATGAAAACTAGTTTCCCACCTAAGTGATTTGGAACATTAAATTAGTTTTCTTTACTTCTAAACTCAGTTTAGATAAACTTGGCCTTTTGCAAATAAACCTAGAGCTTAAGATTCCTACTAGAACTACCTTACTTGTTAGTGATAGTTGCGAGTACTTAAAGAGTACTCATGGCTTTGTCCCTGGCTATTCCCGTGGCCAGACTATGAGGAGGACTACCAGGATGATGGATAGCAGGAGGTCTTCGACAACTAGTATCATCTCCCATCGTCAGCATTGCCTGTGACCCTAAAGATGGAGCCCACTACTACGCTTATTATTCTGCTACTTGTTTGTATTAAGACTGGATCATGCGATCCTTTATTTGTAAGACCTTATTATGGTTTATAATGGATGATGTACTGTGATATCCAATCTGTTATGTCTTGCAAAAATGGTAATCATGGGATTGCGAGGTATGGCATAATGGCATCTAGGATTAAAAATCCGGGTGTTGACAAACTGGGACGGGTTAAACCCAAAACAATATCACAGTTAATGGAAATAGCAAATCACTGGGCTGATGGGGAGAACACGCTGCATAATAAGCGCGTGCGATCACCCGAAGAAGACAGGGATAAGCGCGAAACAATAGAAGAAGAAGGAACAACGATGGAAACATAGGACCAAGTTACATCACAACAGTTTTTTCGGGTGAAGGTAACAACAGAAGCAACAACCACAACTGCAGATACTGCCAAAACAGGGACGACGTCGGAGGAAGCCAGTTCACACAACGGTATCAACCAAGAGCATGATACCCACCTATGTCCGTGATGCAAATGCTGGAAGGACCCTTTAATATGCATTTTTTACATCGAATCAGCAGGCAGAGGACAATCCAATCACCTCATGAAAGACTGCCGAACATTCCTGAAGATGCAGGAGTTATGTAATGCAAAGGCAACCAAATCAGCAAATCGAGGATACACATCCACGCCTGGTACACTAGCCATCGGTGCACCACCACCACCACCAGCTACAACACCACAAAACACAAATGATCCAAACAATGAGTACCCTAGGTCAAAAGGAGCAATGTCCATGATTCAGAAAGGGCATCCATCCAACAGAATTCAGAAGCTAGCCCATAACATACCAGCCATCATGAATGGGTTCCTCAAATGGCATTGAAATGCAGTTTGAGTTAGACAGAATTCTAGCTAAGGTGGATGGTTTGGAGGCCCTTTCTAGACCTTTTGAGCATAAGGAAATGGATGATATAATTAAATATATGCCCAGTGATAAAGCTCCTAGACCAAATGGGTTTAATGGACTTTTTCTTAAAAAGTGTTGGCATATAATAAAGGATGATTTTTATAAATTTGCACAAGATTTCCAGTCTGGCAAGATTGGACTGCAGAATGTCAATAGCTCTTTCATAACACTTGTGCCCAAGAAGGGTTCTCCTGAGGATGTCAATGATTATAGATCTATTTCACTCACAAATGTCTGTCTTAAGTTTTTAACAAAACTTGCAGCAAATAGATTTCAGGAACATATTCTGAGATGCATTCATAAAAATCAGTATGGGTTTTTGAAATCCAGATCTATTAAGGACTGCATTGCTTGGACTTATGAGTATATACACTTGTGTCAGCAATCCAAGAAACCATTTTTGATTATCAAGTTGGATTTTGCTAAAGCCTTTGATACTATTGAGCATGAGGCTATCATTCAAATTTTGAAGCACAAAGGATGTGCTGAGGTCTGGATTGGCTGGGTACGAGAAATTTTGTCCTCGGGTACTTCCTCTGTCCTCCTTAATGGTGTACGTGGAAAGCATTTTGTGTGTAAGAGGGGTGTTAGACATGGAGACCCCCTTTCTCCACTTCTTTATGTATGTGGAGGGGATTTGCTGCAATCTGTGATAAATGATGCATTGCAACATGGTGTTTTTAGCTTGCCAATCAACACAAATGACCCAGATTTCCCTGTTGTGCAATATGCCGATGACACGATTTTAGTCATGTCTCTAGAGATGGATCAGATTATGGCATTAAAGGAAATTCTTCAAAAGTTTGGACAGTCCACAGGTCTTCGGGTTAATTTTCAGAAGTCCCTTATCATCCCTTTGAATGTTCAGGAGGAGGACTCTGCTGTTTTGGCGGCTGTTTTAGGCTGTCAAGTCGGGTCACTTCCTTTCCCATATTTGGGGCTGCCTCTCGGTACCACAAAGCCATCCATTCAGGACCTTTTGCCTCTGGTTAATAAATTTGAACGGAGACTCACATCTATGTCTATTTTCCTATCTCAAGGAGCTCAGTTGCAATTGATCTCTTCTGCTTTGTCCTCTATGCCTTTGCATTTCCTACTTTCACTTAAATTGTCGATTGGTTTGACGGAACAACTTGATAGAATCTTATGCCAGTGTCTGTGGAGAGACAAGCATGAACCTAAACCGGCACTGGCAGCTTGGGAGATGGTATGTAAACAAAAAGTGAATGGTGGTCTTGGCATTGTTAACTTTCAGAAGAAAAATGAGGCATTATTAATGAAGCATTTGCATAAATTTTTAAACAAAGCTGATGTGCCTTGGGTACAACTCGTTTGGAGTTCTTATTACCCAGATTCGTTACCAAGCATGGATAGGCCTTGTGGATCGTTTTGGTGGAGAGATATATTAAAACTTTTGGATAAGCATAAGGATATTGCTGTAGTTGATTGTGTTCAGGGGTTACCTTTCAATTTTGGACTGATAAATGGAATTTTCTGGGATCGACTCAACCTTTATCTACAAGATTTCCTAGACTTTTCTCTTTTGTCCTAGATGAGAGTCTGACTGCAGCTGAGGTTTACAACACTGCAGATATGACATCGCTGCTATATTTTCCTCTTTCTTCCAGAGCTTTTGAGGAGCTGCAATTGGTACAATAGGGCATGATTGATCTACCTTTGAATTCTGCTCATGATTCGTGGACTTATGCATGGGGTAAGGAATATGTTGATGGAAAGTACTATGCACATATACACTCTCATTTGATCGTGTCAGCAGTATATAGGTGGATATGGAAATCTGCATGCGTACTCAAGGTTAAAGTTTTTGCGTGGCTTCTGTTAAGTGATAGGATAAATACTAAGGATCTATTGATTAGAAGGAACTGGAAAGTTACTGTTGACAAGTTTTGTGTGATGTGCCCTACCAGTACCTATGAAGAGCGCTTCCATCTCTTTTTTACATGCAATTTTACTCAGCGGATCTGGTCCTATTTACAAATTGACTGGACTTTCAGCAGTGATATGCAGATTGCAATTCAGGAGGCTAGAAAGGATTTTGGGAAGCCTTTCTTCATGGAGGTCATGATTCTAGCGTGTTGGCACATCTAGAAACAGCGTAACGGCAAATTTTTTCGACATGAGAGGCCCACCTTTGCTAGGTGGAAATGTAATTTTGTACATGATCTCACACTCTTAGAACATAGAACTAAGAAAAAGCATAGACAGAGGTTGAAGGATTGGATAGCTAATCTTCCTGGTAAGTGATTGTGTATATAGTAGAGGTGAGTGGGTTTTTTACTTCTGTTGTATAGTTGGTTTGAACATTTTGTATGTTCGTTTTCTTTCTTAAATAAATTTTAACTGTGGGGCTTTTGCCTCACAGTACAGGGTCAAAAAAAAAATAGAATTCAGAAGCTCATCACAAGACAAATCAATATGGTGGAAACATCAACATCAACCACACCCGAATATCTCCACTGGTCAGAGCAAGAAATCACATTCAACAGAGCTGATCACCCACTTCGAGTCCCACGACCGATTCACTCAGCCTTGATAGTTGAAGCACAAATTGGCGGGTTTGTATGAGCAAGGTCTTCATGGACGCAGGAAGTAGCATAAATCTGATCTACGCAAAAACACTAAGAACATTGGGCTACCCCTGGAAAATCTCGTGCCAATAGAAACATATTTCCATGGAATAGTACTAGGTAAAGCCGAAATTCCTTTAGGAAAAGTATTTCTTGATGTTGTTTTTGGTTCCAAAGTAAATTTCAGGCGAGAAAAACTCGAATTCAAAGTCATGGACTGGCCATCACAATATCATGCAATCCTAGGACGACCAGCCTTCGCACAGTTCATGGCAGTGCCGCATTATGCATACTTAGTTATGAAAATGCCAGCACTAAAGGGAATTATCACGGTAAAAGGAAGCTTCACATGTGCCTACAATTGCGATCGGGAGTTCAACAAAATTTCTGAATCTTTCGGGATGGCAACGGAGTTTGAACAACTCAAAACCTTAGCAAATGCACAACCACTAGAAGTAGCGCGTGTCAATCCCGATCAGGCTTTTGACACGGAAATGACACAAAATAAGTACAGATCCACCCTATCGACCTGACGAAAACAACATTTGTGGCTTCCAACCTTGATCCTGCATAGGAAAGCATGCTCATCGAGTTCCTCCATGAGCACTGGAGATCATCGCATGGCTATCTTTTGACATGCCGGGGATTCCCAGGGAACTCGCTGAGCACGCATTAAATTTGGATCCAAAGGCGGAGCCAATAAAGCAACCGCTTCGCTGCTTCGCAGAACCAAAGCACAAAGCCATTGGAAAGGAGCTCCATCGCCTCATTGATGCCAATTTTATCAAAGAACTAACAAAATTACAGTGGGTCACAAACCCAGTATGTGTTCCAAAGAAAAATACTACAGAACTTCGGATGTGCATCGACTTTACTGCACTGAACAAACATTGTCCAAAAGATCACTTCCCATTGCCGCGAATCAACCAAATAATCGATGCAACCACGGGATGCGAATGTTTTTCTTTCTTGGATGCTTACTTAGGATACCACCAGATTAGGATGAACAAAGAAGATCAGGAGAAAACGGCATTTATCATGCCTTATGGTGTATTCTGCTACACAACAATGCCTTTTGGCCTCAAGAACGCCGGAGCAACATATCAGCGGATGATGCAGAAGTGTCTAGGAAGCCAGATATGCACAAATGTGCAAGTATATATCGATGACGTCATAGTTACAACAAGCTAAGGATCTGTGCTGATCAAGGACCTCGAAGAAACATTCAAAAATCTCGACAAGTTTAGCATCAAGCTGAACCCGAAGAAATGCTCCTTTGGAGTTCCAACGGGGCAACTCCTCGGATATTTGGTATCAGCTAGAGGAATCGAGGCTAATCCCGAGAAAATACAAGCAATCTTAATAATGAAGAAGCCAACAAATCTACGTGGCGTACAACAACTGGCAGGGCGAGTAGCAGCACTCACTCGTTTCATTGCAAGGTTAGGAGAAAAGCGCTGCCATTTTATGCCCTCATGAGGAAGTCGGAAAAATTCGAATGGACAGAAGAAGCTCAATGCGCCTTTGAAGGTCTTAAAAGGACACTTTCGACATCTCCTGTGGTCGTGTTGCCAAAAGAAAAAGAGCCTTTATTACTTTATATTGCTGCAACAAATCAGGTGGTCAACACGATCTTGGTCGTGGAGCGACCCGAAGAAGGGAAAACCCATGGTGTGCAGAGGCCAGTCTACTTCTTGAGCGAGGTATTATTTCCATCCAAAAAAAGGTACCCGCAATACCAAAAACTAGCATATGGGGTATTTATGATAGCATGAAAACTATGCCATTATTTTTCGGAGCATTCGATCATAGTGGTCAACGAAGCACCTTTGTCAAGCATCCTCAACAATCCAGAAGCAACTGGGCGTGTCTCTCTATGGGGCATTGAATTATCCCCTCGAGATATCACGTATGAGAAGCGCAAAGCAATTAAGTCCAAGTTCTGCCATATTTCATCATAGAGTGGACATAATTGCAATGTGCGGGTCCACCAGACCTTTCTAGTGCCTGGACAATGTACTTTGATGGATCAAAAAGAACGGAAGGAGCAGGAGGAGGAGTCATACTAATATCACCCCAAGGCGACAAAATGTGCTATATACATCGGATGAGCTTCGCAAACACATCCAATAACGAAGCAGAATATGAGGCCTTGTTGCATGGCATGCGGATGGCCAAAGCTTGCGGTGCAACTCACCTCAAAATCTTCGGAGATTCCAATCTTGTGGCACAACAAGAAATGAACAAGTGAAATGTTGTCAGCGACAATATGGTTGCTTATCGCGATCTATATGGTGTTATGGAAGGTTAATTTGATGGGTGCGAAGTATCACATATAGGGAGAGCAAGCAATGAAGAAGCCGGCAACCTAGCAAACGTCGGATCCTTGTGCTTACCAATACCACCTGGAGTTTTTTGGGAAGAAATAATAGAGCGATCGATCAAAGAAAAAAGAGTCTCCGAGGTTGTAGCACCAAAAACAAAGAAAAAGAAACATCTGCAAAAAGACTCAGGGGCTCCATCAGAAACCAAGAGTATAGAAGAGTCCATCGAAGAAGAAGAATAGGAAATTGGAGAGGTCATGCTAATTGAGCCTACCTGGATGCAGCCGTATGTAGCATGTATGACTAAGGGATAACTACCCGAATATGTGATAGAAGCTCGGCGAATCACCTAAAGATCGAAGGCCTTCTGAATAATCAAAGTTGAGCTGTATAAGATAAGTATTTCGGGTGTGTTGCAGCGTTGCGTAACACCCGAAGAAGGAAAAATCATACTCAAAGATATACATGAAGGAGTTTGTAGTCACCATGCTAGTAGCCGAGCAATTGCTGCAAAAGCATTCAAGGCAGGATTTTACTGGCTCACTGCAGTTTAGGATGCAAAAGATATTGTAAGAACACGTGAAGCATGTCAACGATTCGCAACAAAGCCTAGAGCACCCGCCACTGAGTTGAATCCCATACCTTTGGCTTGGCCTTTTGCTCAGTGGGGACTCGATATGGTGGGAAAACTTCACAGATCATCACTAGGAGGACACGTCTTTCTGCTATTAGCAGTCGACAAATTTACTAAATGGATTGAAGCAATGCCTGTCACCACCCAAGACGAAACTTCGGCTGTGAATTTTATTAAATCCATAGTATTTTGGTTTGGCGTACCAAACAACATCATCACAGACAATGGGATGAACTTCACTTCAAATGAGTTCAAAGAGTACTACCAGGAGATGGGCATCAAAGTAAGCCACGCTTCGGTAGCTCACACGCAAACAAATGGGCAGGTGGAAAAATCCAATGGACTAGTTACTGCTGGACTCAAGAAAAGACTGCTAGCACCGCATGAGAGAGCAAAAGGAGCATGGGTTGATGAATTGCCATCCTTTTTATGGAGTTTATGTACAACTCCAAATAATTCAACACAAGAGACACCTTTCTTTTTGGTCCACGGTGCAAAAGTCGTGCTTCCTGTTGAGGTGTCACACAAATTCCCAAGAGTAGCTGCATATCATGAAGTGAAATCAAGAGAAGCACTTGAAGATGATGTGGATGCACTTGATGAAGCTCGAGATGAAGCCCTACAAAGAGCAACTATGTACCAGCAAAACTTGCGCAATTACCACAACAGAAGATTATGGCCTAGGTCCTTCGCAGGAGGGGACCTAGTTCTTCGCCTCAAGCAAGATGGCCACAAGAAGTTGGAATCGCCATGGGAAGGACCATACATCGTCATAGAAGTTATTCCTAGAGGAGCATATGGACTACAAGACAAAAAGACAGGAGTAAATTACTCAAATCCATGGAACGTAGCACAGCTACGACGCTTTTATGCATAAGATCATTTACAATATGATAAGAGTTACAGTTCGACTTCTTAAGACAGAATATCTAGGTCAACGGCTAGATGCCATCCACCCAGAGAATAATGTATCATCGAATTTGTTACCTTATGTATAAAGAGATAAGTTTTTCGTGCCTTAAGATCTTTATTATTGTTCAAAAGATCTATGTTTTTCATCAAGTTAACGACACCTATGATCCTATGTCCAGATACAGGCATCCTAACGTAGCCTCGGGGGCTACTCCCATCGGGAGCGCTGGCGTGCACCCGATAAAAATACAATTTTGTATAAAACAAAATATTTATTATTGAAAAGTACCTTTGAGTCTTACATCAATGTATCCTCAAAAAAGTATCCTCAAAAGAAAGATTACTCCCATTGAGAGCCAGTATAAAGCATTAAATCTGTTTGGAAAATCAGCCCAGCAGGGAAACCGTCGAAAAAGCCAAAAATCTCGGATCGCGCTCCAACGCGACAAAAATCCGAATGCCATGTTCAGAAACATGAAGGTAAGACCCTAGGATTCGTCCTGTGTGGCCTGGTAATCGCACAAGAATGCGCTCTGCAAGTAAAATATCCGTATCAATGATACAATAAAAATCCTAATGGACGCGTTGGGTACCCGATAAAATAGAAGCTGGAATTCAGTATTCGGTAAGACCTCAGCGGCCGAAACTGACTTACGCTAGTAATAAATTCCAAGTTCAGGCCTGGGGACTTGAATTTGATGTAGGACAACCTTGTTTTTGCCTAGGAGCAATTATCTGATTCCTGATCCGTAGGAAGCATCAGACTCGTTGTACCAAATCCCTACAACAAGCAAAAAATGATACAAATAAAGGAAAAGAAACTTTGAGACTCAACCTGAAACTACGGTTCAAGTAGAGTCTCGAGGGCTACTGACATAGGTACGATTACTCGGATGCTTATGATTTGCTGCCCTATGATGGGAAAAAGGCTTACGACCCATGAAGATTTCAAATAATAGCCCAAGGAGGCAACTGGCGAAGACTTTGATTGTATTAGGAAAGAGACTATGAACCGACATTGTGTTGGTATTCTAATTACGCGTGTATGAAACCTAGCCGCATACAGCTTTGAGACCTGGCCTATTATATATAGGAAGGGAGAAGCCTAAGCGAGGGTACAGAAATCTAGAGGACAACTTGTAATAGTGCGGTTTCCCCAATATTTAGGCAACTTTGACTTCATTGTTTTCCTGACATCTGACAAAATCCCAACGTTCTCTTTTCCGCGAAACCCCAAGTCCATCACCATGGGCATTGCCGAGGTTACCCTTGCTAGGCCTTGACTGGCGCAGAACCGTAACGGCAGTGAGTAGCGCTGCTGCGGCGAAGCAAGTGAAGGCAAGGGCGCGGGCTATGGCAGCACTATCGCTAAGCGGGAGCGGCGATGGCGGAAGCGCTGCGAGGAGGAAGAAGAAGAGGCAGAGGGAGTGAATGGGGGAAAAGGTTGAGGATGCCCCCGCTCCTCTATTTAACCACACCCCTAATGGGGGTAGTGGGATCGCAGTGCGCAGAGGGTCACACGATGTGGCCGTGTATTCGCTGGATCAACCAATCAGCAGCAAGCCACCGAGAGGGTTACACAGCGCAGCTGATCGTGTGACACAATGTGGCATTGCGGTTATCAAAGAGCGCCATGATGTGATGTTAGCGTAGTAATTCCTAACAACATGCACAGTAACTGGCGCAGGCCCTTAAAATGAGGCTAAGTAATGATTACCCTCCACGTGGGACATGGGGAAGTGTACACAAGAAGGAAGGAATCTAAGTGGGTAACCTGGATACGAGAATATAACCCAACCAATGAGGAATAACTTGGAAAGATCCAAGGGAGATCAAAGTAAATATCAAGTCCATAGGAAGAAAATCGAGTTAAGTTCGGAACGTACAGACATAAGAATACCTCATCATAAAGGATTAAGAATTTGGCGGGTTAAACCTACTGTGGCCTTATCAGCTAAAGTTTCTAAGGCCGCACCAGCTTCGGAGACTAATGTTGGGGGGATAACCCCGGGTAGGGTCAAGCCGGGGTATAAGGGCAATAATAGCCGAGGTACGACAAGGTGAAAGTGGGAGCTGGCCGAGTTACCTAAAGGCCAGCTGATTTACGGTCGACCCAGCCCAGTGGAGTCCACCCAACATTACCTCGGCCGACATAAAGTGTATGTCGGCACAACCAAAATGTTACTTGTTTGCAGGTACCTACGGGGCCGAGTTAACCGGGCAACAGCCGGGTTACAAGTTGGCTTACAAGAGAAGGAAGGCATCTTCCATGGTCAGCTCTTTTCTCTCTCCACTGTAGCGTGAGCACAGAGGATAGAGGGGAGGACCAGCGAGTACGGGCCGACAAAGGTGATGTCGAGCTGGTCGGGTGACATAGTGCCGCAGAGGCAAACGCCAGGGGCTCAGAGAGCCATACGCCATGGATCCTGGGCGGCTTACGAAGGGGAAAAGAGGCGCACTGCTTTGATATTTTGGGAGAAGCATATTTGGGGAATATGCCCTCCACATATGCCCTAACTTGTATCCTGGCCTCCCCTATATAAGGACCACCAGGATCTCCTTAGAGGGGGATCGATCATTTTCACTTAGACAGAACCCTAGAGGTGTGGTGAGAGTAAGAGAACTTCATCTTCCTCCTCTCCCCAATATAGCTCGAGGAGCTTCTGTAAACCTTGGTGAATCTTGAGAATATAAACATCTATGTGTGGAATCACCACACTATCCCTCCCTGGATACCTCTAGCACACTTAGTCCCCACCTTTAGCCTATCCATGGCATCTGCTGTGACACCACCACGACACATCATGAGGAATTTCTCGTTGGAGAAATGGGCTGGTGGCGGCGATGCTTGGGTTGGGACGACGGAGGAGTAAGGGTTTGAATCGTAACTCGCTCACTACACTGCTATATGTAGTGGCCAAAGCGGTGGCTAAACGGGCCATGGTAAAATGTTTACAGGCCGGGCCGCGTATACGGGCCTTGCTAGAGCGGTAAGATGCACACTGGCATGTAAACTCGCCAGAGTTTTTTAGTTTCGGGCCATTTATAGGGCTCGTTAGAGATGCACTTAGCACTTATGCAAGAATGCAAATCAAGAACCCCAATGGTGTTCAAATCCTTCACCCTCAAATCATATCCTTCACCCTCAAATCCCACCAAAGTAACAAGTGCTAGGGAGGAGATAGAGTGGAAGAACAATGGTGTAAATAAACGAAAGACTCCAAGATCTAGATTCAATGGGGTCCCCTCACCTCGAGGAGGAATTGATGGGTGTGGATCTCTTCCAAATCCCTCTAAAAGATGCAAGAATCATAGGAGGGATCAGAGAGGAAGCAAGCTCAAGAGGTTCAACAATGGTGGTTAATTTCATGTTTAAGAACCCTAGAAAACCTTGGGGAAGAAGCCCCTTTTATAGGAGGAAATAAAATCTACCTGTTAGGGCTGAAAACGTGCACTCTGGGAAAAACCGGCGGAAAGTCTAACAATGCCGAACCCTGCGTCGGACGACCGATGCTACACCCAGCATGCCGATTTTCTAGTCGAACAAATCAGCGTAGTGCCGGATGAATTCGCGCCCCGCTAAACGAGTGCACAATATAGCGGTTCGGCAGAATTTGGTGTATATCGGCGGCCCATGGACTGGTTTAGCAGCAGAACCGGCGATGCTGGTTTACCCGCCGGTTTTCCAGATAGAAAACACCAAAGACTAAATGGCGATAACTTTTACGTCCGAACTCTGATTTTAGCAAACTCGGGCTTCCTAAAAAGCCAAGAACAAGATCTATCTAATAGCAGAAATAATAGGAAGGAGAAGGAGACAGAAAACCAAATAAGGAGAGGTATATAACCTCCCTAACAGAAGAACCAGTAAAACCTCCAAACTCAAAAACGCAATAGAAGATGCACACAAATTCCATTTTCGATAATCTTGGGCTTGTTAGAGCTAGAAACAATCTCAAGAAACTCACACAGAGAAACACCAAGAAGCAACAAGAATAGGGAGATGCAAAGCATGAAAAGGATTGAGCTCCCTAACATGATGTGATCAAGTTACCCAACCGAAATCCCCTCTTGATAGCATGGTTATCTATACTATAACCCGGTCTCCCAACAACCACATTGAGACTGATAAAAGGAAAGCCTAGCAAGGACATACCTTTTCCTTGTGCATCCTGCTTGATCTTGATGACAACACTTCAAGCTTCATTCAAGTCGGAATGCTTCACTTGATCATTGTTCCTTTGTGAAGACTCTATGGGATAGCTTTATCAAGATGCTTATATTAGACTTGCACTTCTCAAACTTGATGACGATATGTCATCCTCTCATGGGCTATATGAAATCTTCACTTTTGATGCATGCCCATGGAAAGATACCTAGCCCCATATCGAAAATGCGAAGGCACATATATAATGGGTTAATTCATGAAGCATAATTGACAACGCTTACCATACCACAAGATCCACGTGGTACATTCTTTATGCTTCATGTGTTGACCAACTTGAAATTACTCTTCACTCTTTGTATTGGTCAACCATGTATCTTATCATGCTTTATCTCAATACCTTGAGGTACATAAACAATTCTTCATTTGATTGCATGCTCTAAATCTTAGTCAACCATAGCTCAACTCATGAGGCTATCATGACATCGACTTATATCCATATCTTGAATTCTTCTCTTGATCAAACTCTCAAGATATTGATCATATCATATTCTTCTCTTCAACTCAATGATCTTGATGCCACTGTTCAAGGTATATATTTATCTTCATGGCATTCATTCTCGAATCCAACACAAGGACTATAAGAATGAACTATGGAATATTCCAACATATAAAACTCAATGAAAAATTTAGACCATAGGAGTTGTCATTAATTACCAAAATCACACATATGAACAATTACCCTTACAACTACTAGTGGTAGTACTCTTTGTAGATCATTCTTTCATGAGCATCTTCCACCCGGGACTATCAGAGGCCGGGCCATATAGTCCTGGTTGAACTCATACTCCTCTCTCTTGATTATAAGAGTTGATGGTGGAGTAGACTTGTTTTTGAAGACCCCCACGTTCTTCTTCGTTCAAATTATGCAACTAGTAAGCATGGCACGGGAGGACATGGCTGTACGGTTTGGGTGGTATTACTAAACATGTTGGTAAACCAATCTTGATGGATATCTCCACCGACCAATTGGAGATGACAACGGTGTCATTGGAGTGAAGAGAAATACGCCATGAGGGGGTCCTCGAGGTGTGGGAAAAGGTGGGGTGTGAGACGTACAGTTGTCCAGGTCGGTGAGCACACAAGCTTACCCAGGTTCAGATCCGACTGCGGTGGACGGATCCTACTCCTGCTAGAAATCCAGTATATTGGCAGAGCCAGATTACAACAATTACAAGAGAGGTTTCTCCTGTGCGAGTTGTGATTGATAGTGCATTCCCTAAAGGTTGATCTCTAGTTCGGCTTATGTAGTCATCCGGCCTAGGGTTATAGGAGAGTCCTATCCGGCTATGATATAGAGTCGGTACAGAGTACATCTTGGACTACAAGTATTCCTACATGCCTAAGTCGGTAAGTCTTCTGGGACTTCCCGTAGACAGATGGGCTTCCATCTTCTCTCTCTAATTCGGCTGCCCGTGGAGCATAGCTATAACCCGGAAGTGGGCCGCCCTGGTTAAGGAGTCACAATGGGTATACCCAGAAAAGTATATCCCCAATAGTAGTCCCTGGAATCCTCCAACATCCAAAGTCGGATTCCATCGTCTAGCTTGATTCTTCTTTGGCTTTAGAATCTTGAAGGTTCCTAAAACTTCAAAACAAAAGTGTAAGATCCGAGTCACAAGTGAGTCAGACTTGTTGATATCTCATCATTGTTTCCACGATTGATTTCAAACTGAGCCAGAATTTGGTTTATGACGTAACCTGACAACTTTTTAGGTCTTTTCACATCACTGACAAATATTGTACCAGGGTGACCATTGGTAGGTCTCGCACCGTGTGTAACCGAGGCGTTGTTTTAATGTGAACGCATAGATCAATGTGGCAGAGGCTTCATGAGGAAGTTGCCCATCCCGTTCCACAATGAGTGGTGATAATCCGACGCATTAAGTGCTAATCTTGGTGCAGATGGACTATAAGAGGGAAACACCTCATTTTCTTCTCCACCGCTGCTCCTGTTCTTCCTCCTCAAGAAACCCTGCTCTCCTCGTCCTCCTCTCGCTCCTTCACCAAATCCACCAGCGCCACCCATTCTTGGTCAATCTCCCCCCAAATTCTATACTAGAGCTTAGTGCGTGTAATGCCCGCGAAATATCCCGAATTAAACTTTCCTATTATTTTTATTTTTATGCACCGTCATGACATCATGCAAATTTTCCCTAAAAACATTTCACTAAAAGCCCAATTTTGTTTTCTAATTATTCTCCTTCTTAATTTCAAATTGAAAACCCCGGTCTTTTAAGATCTTTTATTTGTCTAAAAACTATTTGCAAAAAGTCTATTAAAAATAAAACTAATAAATAAAAAGTGATTTCAGCGGGAGGTAGCTGGGCAGGACCAAAAGCCTAGCCAGCCACCTACCACCCCATCTAAACTTGCCCTAACCCTAATCCTAACGCATGCACCACACACACTGCCACCAGGGCCACACATACACACGCGCGACACCCCGTGCCAGCACACCCAGACCCAACTCGACCCATACCGCGTTGCACAATCACATACGCTCCACGCACATACACCACTGCTACAACACACCCAACATGACCACCACTTGACCGAACACACATAACAACTCACACACATGACCTAGCCCAACACCACGCACGCGACCCACACGACGCACGCGGACACGAACCCCAATCGCCACTAACCCTGTGTCTCCCCTTTCCTCGGTCCTGACCCTATCACTAACGCCAATGCTCGTCAGAGCCACCTCCCTGTATGAAAGCGCTGCCGCCTGTCCTCCCTAGCGTGTGCCCCATGCATCGCTGCTCGATCTCACCGCCAGCAGCGAGCTTGCTGCCACCCAAGCTTGCATTTCGTCCTCTCACTGCCACCGCGAGCTGCAACATTGTGTCGCAGCAAGCATGCCATTTCCGCGCCCCCCTGAGCTCGTCCTCGCCCCGCTCAGACCCCGGACGCCCGTGCATCATACACGAGCAAGCCCACGAGGGCGCCCTTCTCCACCTCACGCCGGGCCACCACCAAGCACGCCAGAAACGCTGCCTAGGACCTTCTCCGCCTTGAGTCCTCCTGCCTCCCACATGTACCTCTAGATCCACTGGCCATGAATGCATTTGTGGCCCCGCAGGTGCCCTTCTCCCGGCCAACCTCGCCTCGACTTTGCCGTGTCGGGATCTACACCGTGCCGCTCATGTGTGTGTATGCAACTCATACCAGGACATGCACGTTTGCCTCCGTTGCCATGGGGCAAGCTCCAGGACCTCCAAGATCGGCTGCCTTAGGTGATGTTTGCATAGTGTTGCCGTGAAGGCAAAGCTCCGATACATCATGCTTCCGATGTGTTTTGTCATGAGCTTTAGCATCTTCTCTGTGAACACGTGTCATAGTCAAGATCAACCAACAGACACCAAGTGCCGCTTTGCCAAGATCTCCCTCGAACAAGTAAGGCAAGTAGGACAAGGAGCTCGCTAAGGTCGACTACAATCGTTACATGAATCTGAAGTACCCTGACGAGGCACCTAAGTCCTCCTTCATGGATGGCAAGTTCATCGACATGGATCCAAAGACTGAACCCCGATGCTTTCTTCTTCCTCTCGGAGTTCCAAAATCGAACCCAAGATCTTTGGACCTTGATGTGTGACTGATACATCGTAAACGTATCTATAACTGTTGATGTTTCATGCTTGTTTTATATCTACTTTCTTATGTTTTGTTCATACTTTGAGGTATTTTTATACATTTTCTGGAACTAACCTATTAACAAGATGCCACAGTGCCAGTTGCCTGTTTTCTGCTGTTTTTGGTTTCAGAAAAGCTAGTAAGGAAATATTCTGGGAATTGTACAAGACAAAAGCCAAAGTCAATATTTTACCTGAAGCAACACGGAGTCCAGAGGAGAGACAAAGTGGCGCACTAGGGCGGCCACACCTGGTGGCGGCGCGGCCTGGGGGGGGGGGGCGCCACTAGGGGTGTGGGCCCCTGGTGATCCACCGACCTCACCCCTTCGCCTATAAAAGTCTCTTGGGACGAAAACCCTAAGTACCCGATCAAAAACCCACAAAATTCCATGGAACAGTCTGTAGACGCTATCATCTCCATCCCAAGATCGGGGGGATCCGAAGCTCTTCCCAACACCCTGCCGGAGGGGAGAGATCACCCTGGAGGCCTTCTTCATCACCATGACTGCCTCCGGTGTGATGCGTGAGTAGTTCAACCTTGGACTACGGGTCCATGTAGTAGTTAGATGGTTGGTTCACCTCCTTTGTGCTATCATGTTTAGATCTTGTGAGCTCCGTTCATGATCAAGATCATCTATTTGTAATCTTACATGTTGTGTTTGCGGGGATCCGATGGATATTGAGATGCTATTTTAGATTGATTATTGATTTTATCATGTCTATGTTATTTGTGATCTTGCATGCTTTCCGTTGTTCGTAGCTATCTTGGCCAAGTAGATGCTAGCAACTCCAAGAGGGAGTATTTATGCTCGATAGTGGGTTCATGCCTCTAGTAATCTGGGGAAATGACAGGAATCTCTAAGGTACTAGATGTGCTGTTGCTACTAGGGAGAAAACAACAATCCTTTGTCCATGGGACAATCGTATTGTTTACTTTACACACTTTGCTTAATGCAATTATCTGTTGCTTGCAACTTAATACTGGAGGGGGGTCAGATGATAACCTGAAGGTGGATTATTAGTCATAGATGTAGTTGGATTACGGTCTATGTATAATGTTGTAATGTCCAATCGAATCTCATAGGAGTCAAGATGATTAGTATATGCATGTATGCTTTCTCGAGTCTTTCAATTGCCTCGCTGTAATTTGTTCACCCAACATGTCATCTATCTTAAGGAGAATCACCTCTAGTGAACTATGGACCCCGGTCCATTCTTTTACCATCAATCTACTATCTACTATTTACTGTTTACTGTTTGCTTTCTGCAAGCAATTACTATTACGGTGAACCAACATACCACTGCATGATGTAGTACACTATAGTCGTTGACATAACACCAATGAAACACCATTCACTAGTATTACATCCCTCAGAGTGGTACAACAGAAACACAGTAGGGCCAAGACATGACTATAGATTACAACTCGACTTTTTACAAAAGATCCAGAGACACTCTAGGTTAAAGGGAGAGAAAGAAACTTCTTACAAAGAAGAACCAGGATAACAACTCATAACTATCGAGTTACTAAGGCTAGCATCTAAACTAATTGGCTTGCAATTGCTGCTAGTGCAATGCTCTATCGTAGTAGGTTTTTATGGCTAGAGAATCTACTCCTATCTCCTTAAGAACTTTGTCTTCACTTCGGTTGATGTATATGTTGACTTCATTGACTTTATTGAAGAACTTTAGCTGCCGATGATGGTTTCTTGAGCAGAAATTGAGGTTGTCGTCGTCTATGATGGCTTAGAACCTAGCAAGGGTTAAGAAGGCAGCTTGAGCGTGCACTCAAAGAAGTTCACTAGAAAGGAGTGTATGATGCACTATCTCTACAGCCACAAACCATAGGTCGTAGGCAATGCAGGTTTTCATAAACATTTCTTCAAAGGTTGCTTTCATTCTGAAAACTATGTCCGACAGCCTTCATAGGTTGACCAAAACCTTAGTGGGTTTCCTTTCCTGCCGCGTTTGTAGCTCCTTCCCGGAAGAGGGAGTAACATGTCACAGTTCTTACACTCTGCAGAGGTGCGTTACTTTACCCATAAGAGATCTTAGCCTTGTTGCACATCCAAGCCACGAGCTTGTCCACAATTCCTTGGTATGGGGCCCAGTCTAAGATCCAAGCCAGTACTGCCCTCTCCATGACCCCGCATGAAGACACGATCCCCCAAGAAGGTCTACCACGGTTACTCTTTGGGTAGCCTCTCGAAGACTCTGTAAGCAGCTTTGTCTGGCAGCCACCTTCAGCTAAGGTGAACCTCCACCAAGACAACTATGCACAGATAATCTAGACACCTAAATCGCGGGGAACTAAGGGGTCCCACCCATGTGCTGGATTCTCTGGATTCTCCACGAGAAATCTGCATCTTCATGATAAGGTCATCCGTCCATGCGAAAGGGAGAATATACAACTGACTTTCCCGTCCCATTCCAAGTCTTATGGTTAACGCGTAATATACGAAGCTAGAATCACTAGCGACATTGGTTGTTAAGTCCTAGATATTATGTTCCTTTACCACTAGAACTGTAGCAGTAGATTATTACCATTTGGTAAATAATCCATAGTCATATTATTATGAAAATAATGTTTTCTGACTTTTTTGAAATGCAGGTGATAACAACATTTGAGTTACAAGCATTTCGATAGAAAATAAACCAAAGGACATGAGCAAGTGTGAACTTGCCTTTTGTGATTGCAAGATTATGCACTCACAGTCTTCGTGATAATAGAAGATCCAAATTTTGTAAATAGCATCATTGGTCTGGTAAGGAATAATGTTTAAAGAAGCAAGATGCAATTATGCATAAGTAATGTAATGCAGTTTGATAAATGCGAATCCCTGGACTAATCGTATCTAATCTAGAGTTTGGAGTTTGTGATGATATCTTTAGAATGTGTTCCACTTTATAGCAGTTTCACACTTGTGCTTCTTATTAAGGCTTGTGAGTGTGTGAAATGATATGTAAATACAACAAGTAGTATACAGTAGTAAATCACTCAAATGGGGCATGGTATCTAAAAGATTTCTTGAACAAGATTACTAATCAATTAGAGCCTTTTAAAGAAATGCTTAAGGATTACTTTTTAATGTTTCTTAAAAGAATAACTTTTTAGGAAAAGATTTCTTTGTTAAAGTTTAAACATTATTTGTGGTCAATCGAATGTGATCAATATCATTTGCGCTTATCCGATAAGCGTGGGTTTGAGATGCCTTATGATTTAATTTGGAACAGATAAAAGTTAACTATAAAACTTAAGTAGACTTACATGTGATGTGGTTGAACTAATATCAAGTTTTTAGGGTTATTATAGGTATGCTAAAAACGTGAGATCATTTACTTTAAATTTAAGTGAATGATGAGTTTAAATGTGATTTGCTATTATGGAATACTAGATTATTTTTAAACAAGGCATAGTTGAATGATCTTTTGATTGGTTAGGGTTTGAAGTCATGTTAAGAATGGTTAAGAGATAAAGAGCATTCACTTTTATTATAAGTGAATTATGTTTACTTAAAATTGTTGGTTTAGTTTGGATTTATGGTTTTAAAAGAATTCTATAAGGTTAATAAGTTACACTTAAGTTTTATTATAGATTCAAGTTATGGTTTTGGAATTGGTATTCAGATATAAAGGACTTAAAGTTTCATATAGAATTGTGATTATTTCTTACTTACGAAATGTTTTTTAAAGAATTTATAAAATAGGTATTTATGAAATAGACAAGGATTTATTGCTTTAAAATATTAAAAATCTTTAGGAAAATACTTTTAGCATTTTTCTAGTAAAATATATTTATCCGAGATCTTAAAAATGATTTTTATTAATTTGTAAGTGTTATTCTTATTTTTATAAAATTCAACAAAGTATTATATGTTTTTAAATATTTGCTTCAAGTTTTGTTTGTAACAAAACCGAGTTAATATTTTTATAAAGTATTATATTTATTTTTATATACAAAAAATGAATTTTTTATTGATTTTTAGGATTTTTATTTATTTCTTAGAACCCTTTTAAGTCCTAGGGGTATTTTGGTCATTTGACAATTTAATTAGGCTTTTCCTTTTAAAACTGGACCTGGCCCATTGGGTTGGCCCAACCCTAACTCGGTTCACCTGGGCTGGTCAAACCCCTCTGCCTCGAGCGGCCCAGTGTCACTTGGTTTCTGCTCTTATCTCTCTCGTTCCCCTACTATCTCGTCCCCGCAGATCCGCCACGATGCCGACGCTATCGCCGCTCGATTCCGGCCTCCCTGGACCTCCCCGACCGCCACCGTGGTGTGTGGCGAGGTAGCCGATGCCACTCCGCCATCTGGTCCCGTTCGATTCATCTGTAAGCCCCTCTCCCGTCCAGGCTGACTCCACCCTGAACCCTAGGGTTTGGGGTTGCCGATGATGTGGAGTTCCGCCGCCTCGGTGGTGTTGTGCTGGGCTTCTGGTGGTTCTGTGGTGCCGCCGCTACTGCCCGTGTGGCTGTGGCCGTCGTGCCATGGCTTGGCGCGGGTTGTAGCGCCCTCGGGTGCTCCCCGTGCTGCTGTTTGCGCTCGCCGGTGATTCTGCTTCCTCTCCTAACTTCAGCGAGGACCACAGGTGAGTTCCTCTCTCACTCCCCCTCTTATTCTCTGGCTTACCTTGCTACCCTTTGAGTGCTTGCAACGTATGAACCCTAATTATGTCTGTCCACGACACTAGGGTTCATCCCTCTATGCTAGGGTTCATCCCTTGATACCATGTTCATCTGAGGTGGTATCCTACTAAATCTAGTTGTGTAGGATTCACTGCTATACTGTGGTTCTTGGTGTTGACAGTAATTCCTATCAGTAAGCTGTTAACTAAACTTTTATTTACCATCCTGTATCAGATTGGTGACATCATGGCTATGATCTGGATTGGGATTAGTTCTCTGGTTCTTATTGATAGGCTTTGGTATGAAAGAATTGGAGTTGGATATCTAATCCAATTACTCTCTGATAATTGTTGATGATAGGATGTAGAGATGTCAAGTATGATTCCAAATTATTATTTTAGGAAAATGATTAAGTCTATCTTTGAGGGGATTAGACTAAGTAACCCGTGTATATGAATTGCTTATCAAGCATGGTTATTGTGACACCATCTATTGATTGGTACACAAGCTTTATCCTGATATTGGGCTATTTTCTGTTTGTATTCTAGAGTGTTTGAGAGTTGAAAAACTCTATTGGATAAATTAGCCTGTGGTACTCATTAGTGTTATCAGGCTTGTGATGCTGGTCTGAGGCAAAGCTATGGAAAAATAGCTATTTTCATCTGCTGCTTCCAATCTCACATATCCTATGATGGATAACTCCTAGGTATGATTCCTACAGTTTTTAGGAAAATGATTTGATAGGCTTTTGTAAGAATAGTAGGGTAGATCCTTACTGTTTAAGATGAAGTTTTAAGATGTATCATTTCTGAGGTGCTACCATCCACAGGATGTGCCCAGAAATGTTCATTCAAGGATGCCTATGTATCTAGTTGTTAAACTAGAGATTTCTATCCAAGATGAGTGATGCAAAGGCTGAGGTATTGGTAGTAGCTTGTAAAGATTTATTATTGGATTTTTATCTTTCTTCTAGGGTGGATATTGATACATTGCAAATGTATCTATAATTTTTGATGTTCCATGCTTGGTTTTATCTACTTTATTATGTTTTGTCCACACTTTGGAGTACTCTTCATATGATTTCTTCGACTAACCTATTAACAAGAGCCACAGTGCCAGCTGCCTATTTTCTGCTGTTTTTGGTTCCAGGAAGTCAGAAAATGAATATTCTCAGAATTGGACGGGACAAAAGCCAAAGTTATTATTTTACCGGGGGACACTTGGATCCAGAATACGAGACAAAGAACGACCAGAGGGCGGCCACACCACCTGGCCACACGGCTAGGCCTGGCCCGCGCCAGGGGGTGGTGTGGCCAGCCCAGGAAGTGTAACACCCTCAAATCGGCCCTATGCAAGTTTCAGCGCTTCCCGCCAAACCCGCATAGAAACGATTCAAGGACGCCCACCAGGCACTTTCGTGCGGGTGGAAAACAAAGTAGTATCATTACACAACAGTCCTCGATGGGACCCACAGAACAGATATATATACAACAGCGACTCAATGAGTCAAGATTACAGATATAATATTCAAAGATCCAAATCACCTTGAAATATGATAGAGCGTCCGACTATGGACAAGATGCAAATGGGGCTAAGAGCCCTGAAGAATAACCAATGGCGTCCATAACCCTGCCCAGGCCAAGCCGGAAGGGTAACCCTGCTAACGACGTCGAAACCTGCTAAAACAAAAGGGGTGCCGACAAAGGGCAAAGGAAAAAGAGGAGCGTTAGTACTGAGGCCAGTACACGGCGAGACTAGAGTTCGGCGGTCCTCGCCTACAGAGGTATGGTGGGCTGAGCGGCTGAGCGGCATGCACTAAACAACCTATAGAGACTCGAGATAACTGTCGGCTATCAGAGAGGGATAAGAAAGACCTATTCGGAACCAACCTGATACTACCACCAAACATACCCATCCTGGTATTTCCCCCTCGAGACCAAACGAGGAAGTCAACCGAGGATCTCACACAGTTGGCAGTTTTATTCATTCCGTTATAGTTGCGGCAATTACTAGTCAAATATAGATAGCATGAGTCATCCTGATATAATAAGCAGTGGGCAGTTTTAGTTAACCATTCCGCTAGAAGTAAACACTTACTAGTCGACACGATTAGCATGAGATATCCCAAACCCAGCAGTTGTTGGTACTTTTATTTAGCCATTCCGTAAAGGAGCTGTTTACTAGTCATATCGGATACAAGTCAAATTATAACAAGAAACTTTAGTTATAGTTGTCTATGATCGAGAACTGTGCTCCAAGTCGTCCATAACATGACACGGCTTTTCAAAAGATTTAACCGCAGGGTGCACCAAAGTATCCACACGCATCGACCCTTTTGCCGAGATCAGTTAACATACACCCATCGGTATGTCGGCGGGGCCTAAGTCATGACGCTTCCTGCACTCCAAAGCAAGTACATGGGGGCCACCCCACTAAGCTACCCGCAACGAAGTCGGCCGGTCTCCGAGACGGACTCAGGGTTTGCGCCAGTGGCTGTAAACGACTGGGAACCCGAAAGTGTGACTGGGCTTGTCGATACCGCGAAAACACTCCGCTTCCCTAAACAAGACAGTGCGACTGCACAATTTTAAATAAAGCAGTAAAGCATGGCATAGGTACAGAATAGTAATAAAGCCCCAAACTACTTTGTGGCCCCAGTACAATACTTTGAAATCAGGTACTAATCGATGGGGGTGCCCACACACCCCACCTGTGGTTAGCGCGCTCGATCTCGGAAGAGGTGTCAAGAACTCGGGTCCCACGGGACAAAGGAGCGTTGAAACCAAATATTGTCTATCACCCACCGGTGCCTCTGCATTTACCTACTTCAATTTTAGTTATTAAACAGTAATTAAAGCCATGATCATCTCCAACTTTAAACCTACAGCAATACTCCAACAACTGTGGTACTTTACGACACGCAACAGCACTTGAGCAAGCGACTACGACGCGCAAGTCCAACTATCTACCAATCAATAGGTATTAGGATGTGTCCAAGGCAATATAAGGCTGCAAGGGATATCACGGGTAGAAAAACTATAGCATCGCAACACAGATAGCAATAGATCAACAGGGGGGAATAAATACTATAAAAGTAAGATAGGTAGAAAGGGGGAGGTGCTCGCCTGAAAAACATTGCCGAAGGTTCATCCGAAGATCGGGTCGACACTCGCATCAACTCATCGGCCTAATCCGCGAAGAAGCAAAGCACTAGCACAAACACCAGATGCACTATTTAATACTATGACAGAAGATCGGGCATGATGCATGTATGATGCATGACATGGCAAAGGATGCGATGCAATTAGGCCATGTTAAGCGGAACCGGGGTCCCGACATTTATTTAGAAGGTTCATGTTGTTTAGATACCCCACAATTTAAATGTTGTCTTAACAGGGCGAAACATGGCATCGGTTCGCTACACCAATTTAAATAGAGCCCATATAAGACTAGATTTGTCGGCATATGGACTCCATATTTAATTATAAGGTGAATCGGCTTAATGCCCCCAAACCCACAACATGTATGCAAGTATGACAATTTTATATGCAACAAGTAATATCATTTATAAAATAGGGCTCGAGAAAGGGGTCACACATATGGGTTCGGAAGATCTTGGTTCCGGGGGGGGGTTCGGGGTTCGACAGGGATCGGTCTCGGCGGCCACGAGGTTCGGACTCCGGGGTTCAGGGTATTCGGATCTGTGAAGGAGATCATGGCGTTCCGAGGAGAAGATCTTGGCGTGCCGAGGATTCGGTCTTCGGATCCCGGAAAGTAGGTCTTGCGGTTTTATGTGAAGGCGAACTTGACGTTCGGTGCCCGTGAAGTAGATCTTGTCGGTCCCATGTCGGCGTACTCGGCGTCTTCGGGTTCATGAGGTCTATCTTGCCGGTTCCCCTCAAAGGCTTTGGGGTCTTCTGGGATGGAGAACTTGACGCCCGTGTAGAAGATCTTCGGGTCCTGTGTCGAAGGTCATGCCGTCCCATTGTAGATCTTGTTGATGGTCCAGCAAAAGCCACCGAGTTCGGTCTTGGTTCCATTGTCGATGGCGATCTTGGCGGAACACTTCGAGTGGTGAAGATCTTGAGGTTCCCAGGGGTTCGGGTTCGGTCTCGGTTTCCAAGCGATAGATCTGGTACAACGGCGGTTCTCGCCCGTGGTCCTTCGGGTGTCTCTGGGTTTGATCGTTGGTGAAGATCTTGTTGAGATGAAGTCGGGGCACGTGTGGTCTTCATACTGTCATGTTTTCATCCAAACTTGCAACACACATAGCCTCACAGAAGCTAAGTAAACACAACAGCCACATCTTGACAGGGATAGGTAGCGTTGGTTTAGCAGGAACAGGGCCAAACAACAACAGATGAACCACATCGACGCCCTAGAGCAGGGACTCGTGCGGGAGGAACAGGTGACCAGTTCATCGATTGGGGATTGCAGAGGCATGGCCGTACGCGAGGGGCGCTGTGCTATCGCACGGAGAGCAAGGCGAGAAGGGCGGCGAGCGACAGGGCCAGTCGGAGCTCGCAGGGTCGCCGGGCTCGGCGGGGACGGCCACTGCAGAGGAGGTGGGACCCGGGAAGGAGAGACAGAGGGTCGGCCGGCTCTGGCTCGAGGAGCTTGAGGGGCGGCTTGCTGGCAAAGGCGAGCTCGGGCAGCGACGTCGGGTGCTGAGGGAGGCCGACGCGCCATGGGGAGGCGGTGGATGGCGACGGGGATGCGGCCGCGCCGGAGACACGGGGCCGGCCAGAGCAGGAGCTCGAGGTCGGGGGCCTGCACGACGGTGGCGTTGGCTTGGCGAAGAGGCGGCCGGCGAGGCGGAGGACTGGCGCGGTTGTGGCCGGAGCCGGGAGGAGGGCGATGGGCGACGAGGAGGGGGGTACGGAGGCGCGGGCGACGACCGACAATGAGGGAGACCAGCGGCGGAGGCGACCTGAGGTGGACGAGGTCGCCGCAGAGGGAGGGAGGCGAGGCGGCTCCGTCGATGGGGCCGAGCGGGACCGGGCGCGGAGCTCTAGGCGACGGAGCGAGCGCGAGCGACGGAGGGCGGAGCGAGGGCGGAGCGAGGGGCTCCGGGTCCGGCGGAGGGAGACCTGCGGCGGCGGCGGCGAGGAGAGAGAGAGGAAGAAGGTGGGGTGGGGAAAACGCGTGCGGGAGGAGGTGGGCGGTCTCGGGGTTGCCCCAGGTGGTGGGACCGCGCGACGGGAGGGTTGGGCAGGTGGTGTGGGGTGTACGCGAGAGGGCAGGTGGGAGCACGAGGCGGGGCCCACGCGGGCAGGATCCCGAGGCGGGGCCTGTCGGGCGAGGGTGGAGGCGGGAGTTGGGGTTGGAGTGGGGCAGGTGGGGTTCTGTCGGTATGGAGCTGGTGGGGTGGAGAGGAGGTTGGGCCAGGGGCTGATGTGGCGGCATGGGATTGGATAGAGGAAAAGGGAGAGGTGAGGTGGCGTCAGGTGATTGGTCGGGGTGATGTGGCTGGGGACAGGGTAGGTTAGGGTTAGGTAGGAAAATGGTCTGGTTAGTCTGGTTTTGCACTGGGGGTGGCCGACTGGGTCGGATCGGCCCGGTACGGCTGCCCCTAAAAATAAAATAAATATTTTTAATATTTAAACGGGCGTTGAAAACTGTTGGTAGACAAAACAAAATATTCCGGAGACCCGGGTTTTGTGTTTGAATAAAGACGGGGCGTTCAGAAGACAAAAATAGATTTTTCGAAGATAGTTTTATGCAAACAAAATGCACGATGACAAGACGATGCTCAAATGCAATGTGGCATGATGACATGAGCATGCGGTCATGATGATGCAATGCACAAAAACAACGCGATTTTCTAGTAGTGGTTTTGCGGGGCGCCACAATTCGACACCACTAACAATGGATCTCGCCCTCGAGATCCGCCTCATGGGACCGGGAAGGAGGGCGGCGATCTGAATCTTCTCGCATCGTGTAGATCCTCGCGACACCACTAACAAGAGGTCGTTGTCCGTGATCGTCGAGAGAACACTCCGGGAACAAAAGGTCGAAGGCAGAGGTAACAACAAATAAAGTCACCTCTAACTTCGATAGAAAAAGAGAACCGATGCATTCTCATCCACTTCAATGTACACAAGCGAATAGAGTGAGTAGTCGGCATGGGGGCCAATCCATCACGCACCCAAACTATTACTCTGCACAATCAGTAGAAAAGCGTGCAACCATTCTCGGAATCAGACTGAAGATCTCGACAATCGAGGTTCAGAAACAAAGGAGGGATGCAGACTCTGCATCGGATCTGGCGTAGATGATGTCGTCGCGTCAGAAAACAACGGAAGGCACAAACAAGGAACAAAGAATGGTACCACAGGAGACGGATTCCTCAGATAGCATGAACACCGGATGGTAGAACACCGTTATCAAAGGAGGAAGCGAAACCCTGAAGGTACGACGGAACCCAACCACGAGAAATCCTGGACTCGAAGAGAGAGAAGAGAGCGGATTCAAAACACGCAGAGGTGAGAGGAGAGCAGCAGAGGGGTAAGGAGTAAAATCAGACCTAATCAGAACTATCCAACCGGTTTTGCAAAAATAGTTTTGGCACTCTACTTCGGCCGTTAGCTAGGTTATCCTACAGGCTGGACTTGTGGGGTATCGCAACTGCTGAGCTCTGATACCACTCTGTAACACCCTCAAATCGGCCCTATGCAAGTTTCAGCGCTTCCCGCCAAACCCGCATAGAAACGATTCAAGGACGCCCACCAGGCACTTTCGTGCGGGTGGAAAACGAAGTAATATCATTAGACAACAGTCCTCGATGGGACCCACAGAACAGATATATATACAACAGCGACTCAATGAGTCAAGATTACAGATATAATATTCAAAGATCCAAATCACCTTGAAATATGATAGAGCGTCCGACTACGGACAAGATGCAAATGGGGCTAAGAGCCCTGAAGAATAACCAATGGCGTCCATAACCCTGCCCAGGCCAAGCCGGAAGGGTAACCCTGCTAACGACGTCGAAACCTGCTAAAACAAAAGGGGTGCCGACAAAGGGCAAAGGAAAAAGAGGAGCGTCAGTACTGAGGCCAGTACACGGCGAGACTAGAGTTCGGCGGTCCTCGCCTACATAGGTATGGTGGGCTGAGCGGCAGCGCGACATGCACTAAACAACCTATAGAGACTCGAGATAACTGTCGGCTATCAGAGAGGGATAAGAAAGACCTATTCGGAACCAACCTGATACTACCACCAAACATACCCATCCTGGTATTTCCCCCTCGAGACCAAACGAGGAAGTCAACCGAGGATCTCACACAGTTGGCAGTTTTATTCATTCCGTTATAGTTGCGGCAATTACTAGTCAAATATAGATAGCATGAGTCATCCTGATATAATAAGCAGTGGGCAGTTTTGGTTAACCATTCCATTGTAGTTGCAACACTTACTAGTCAGATACGATTAGCATGAGATATCCCAAACCCAGCAGTTGTTGGTACTTTTATTTAGCCATTCCGTTGCAGTGGAGCTGTTTACTAGTCATATCGGATACAAGTCAAATTATAACAAGAACTTTAGTTATAGTTGTCTATGATTGAGAACTGTGCTCCAAGTCGTCCATAACCATGACACGGCTTTTCAAAAGATTTAACCGCAGGGTGCACCAAAGTATCCACACGCACTTCGACCCTTTTTGCCAGATCAGTTAACATACACCCATCGGTATGTCGGCGGGGCCTAAGTCATGACGTTTCCCAGACCCAAAGCAAGTACATGGGGGCCACCCCACTAAGCTACCCGCAACGAAGTCGGCCGGTCTCCGAGACGGACTCAGGGTTTGCGCCAGTGGCTGTAAACGACTGGGAACCCGAAAGTGTGACTGGGCTTGTCGATACCGCGAAAACACTCCGCTTCCCTAAACAGTACAGGTGCAGTACCTCGCACAATTTTAAATAAAGCAGTAAAGCATGGCATAGGTACAGAATAGTAATAAAGCCCCAAACTACTTTGTGGCCCCCAGTACAATACTTTGAAATCAGGTACTAATCGATGGGGGTGCCCACACACCCCACCTGTGGTTAGCGCGCTCGATCTCGGAACAGGTGTCAAGAACTCGGGGTCCTACGGGACACCAGTGAGCGGTTGGAAACCAAATATTGTCTATCACCCACCGGTGCCTCTGCATTTACCTACTTCAATTTTAGTTATTAAACAGTAATTAAAGCCATGATCATCTCCAACTTTAAACCTGCGGCAATACTCCAACAACTGTGGTACTTTACGACACGCAACAGCACTTGAGCAAGCGACTACGACGCGCAAGTCCAACTATCTACCAATCAACAGGTATTAGGATGTGTCCAAGGCAATATAAGGCTGCAAGGGATATCACGGGTACGAAAACTATAGCATCGCAACACAGATAGCAATAGATCAACAGGGGGGAATAAATACTATAAAAGTAAGATAGGTAGAAAGGGGGAGGTGCTCGCCTGAAAAACATTGCCGAAGGTTCATCCGAAGATCGGGTCGACACTCGCATCAACTCATCGGCCTAATCCGCGAAGAAGCAAAGCACTAGCACAAACACCGGATGCACTATTTAATACTATGACAGAAGATCGGGCATGATGCATGTATGATGCATGACATGGCAAAGGATGCGATGCAATTAGGCCATGTTAAGCGGAACCGGGGTCCCGACATTTATTTAGAAGGTTCATGTTGTTTAGATACCCCACAATTTAAATGTTGTCTTAACAGGGCGAAACATGGCATCGGTTCGCTACACCAATTTAAATAGAGCCCATATAAGACTAGATTTGTCGGCATATGGACTCCATATTTAATTATAAGGTGAATCGGCTTAATGCCCCCAAACCCACAACATGTATGCAAGTATGACAATTTTATATGCAACAAGTAATATCATTTATAAAATAGGGCTCGAGAAAGGGGTCACACATATGGGTTCGGAAGATCTTGGTTCCGGGGGGGGGGGGTTCGGGGTTCGACAGGGATCGGTCTCGGCGGCCACGAGGTTCGGACTCCGGGGTTCAGGGTATTCGGATCTGTGAAGGAGATCATGGCGTTCTGAGGAGAAGATCTTGGCGTGCCGAGGATTCGGTCTTTGGATCCCGGAAAGTAGGTCTTGCGGTTTTCTGTGAAGGCGAACTTGACGTTCGGTGCCCGTGAAGTAGATCTTGTCGGTCCCATGTCGGCGTACTCGGCGTCTTCGGGTTCATGAGGTCGATCTTGCCGGTTCCCCTCAAAGGCTTTGGGGTCTTTTGGGATGGAGAACTTGACGCCCGTGTAGAAGATCTTCGGGTCCTGTGTCGAAGGTCATGCCGTCCCATTGTAGATCTTGTTGATGGTCCAGCAAAAGCCACCGGGTTCGGTCTTGGTTCCATTGTCGATGGCGATCTTGGCGGAACACTTCGAGTGGTGAAGATCTTGAGGTTCCCAGGGGTTCGGGTTCGGTCTCGGTTTCCAAGCGATAGATCTGGTACAATGGCGGTTCTCGCCCGTGGTCCTTCAGGTGTCTCTGGGTTTGATCGTCAGTGAAGATCTTGTTGAGATGAAGTCGGGGCACGTGTGGTCTTCATACTGTCATGTTTTCATCCAAACTTGCAACACACATAGCCTCACAGAAGCTGAGTAAACACAACAGCCACATCTTGACAGGGATAGGTAGCGTTGGTTTAGCAGGAACAGGGCCAAACAACAATAGATGAACCACATCGACGCCCTAGAGTAGGGACTCGTGCGGGAGGAACAGGTGACCAGTTCATCGACTGGGGATTGCACGGAGAGCAAGGCGAGAAGGGCGGCGAGCGGCAGGGCCAGTCGGAGCTCGCAGGGTCGCCGGGCTCGGCGGGGACGGCCACTGCAGAGGAGGTGGGACCCGGGAAGGAGAGACAGAGGGTCGGCCGGCTCTGGCTCGAGGAGCTTGAGGGGCGGCTTGCTGGCGAATGCGAGCTCGGGCAGCAGCGTCGGGTGCTGAGGGAGGCCGACGCGCCATAGGGAGGCGGTGGATGGCGACGGGGATGCGGCCGCGCCGGAGACACGGGGCCGGCCAGAGCAGGAGCTCGAGGTCGGGGGCCTGCACGACGGTGGCGTTGGCTTGGCGAAGAGGCGGCCGGCGAGGCGGAGGACTGGCGCGGTTGTGGCCGGAGCCGGGAGGAGGGCGATGGGCGACGAGGAGGGGGGTACGGAGGCACGGGCGACGACCGGCGATGAGGGAGACCAGCAGCGGAGGCGACCTGAGGTGGACGAGGTCGCCACAGAGGGAGGGAGGCGAGGCGGCTCCGTCGATGGGGCCGAGCGGGACCGGGCGCGGAGCTCTAGGCGGCGGAGCGAGCGCGAGCGACGGAGGGCGGAGAGAGGGCGGAGCGAGGGCGGAGCGAGGGGCTCCGGGTCTGGCGGAGGGAGACCTGCGGCGGCGGCGAGGAGAGAGAGAGAGGAAGAAGGTGGGGTGGGGAAAACGCGTGCGGGAGGAGGTGGGCGGTCTCGGGGTCGCCCCAGGTGGTTGGACCGGGCGACGGGAGGGTTGGGCAGGTGGCGTGCGGTGTACGCGGGAGGGCAGGTGGGAGCGCGAGGCGGGGCCCATGCGGGCAGGATCCTGAGGCGGGGCCTGTCGGGCGGGGGTGGCGGCGGGAGTTGGGGTTGGAGTGGGGCAGGTGGGGCTCTGTCGGTGTGGAACTGGTGGCGTGGAGAGGAGGTGGGGCCAGGGGCTGATGTGGCGGCATGGGATTGGATAGAGGAAAAGGGAGAGGTGAGGTGGCATCAGGTGATTGGTCGGGGTGATGTGGCTGGGGACTGGGTAGGTTAGGGTTAGGTAGGAAAAGGGTCTGGTTAGTCTGGTTTTGCACTGGGGGTGGCCAACTGGGTCGGATCGGCCCGGTACGGCTGCCCCTAAAAAAATATATTTTTAATATTTAAAACGGGGCGTTTGAAAACTGTTGGTAGACGAAACAAAATATTCCGGAGACCCGGGTTTTGTGTTTGAATAAAGACGGGGCGTTCAGAAGACAAAAATAGATTTTTCGAAGATAGTTTTATGCAAACAAAATGCACGATGACAAGACGATGCTCAAATGCAATGTGGCATGATGACATGAGCATGCGGTCATGATGATGCAATGCACAAAAACAACGCGATTTTCTAGTAGTGGTTTTGCGGGGCGCCACAGGAAGCCCCTCGGCCTCTCCTTCCGCCTATATATTGCCTCTGATACAGAAACCCTAAGTACCCGATCAAAATTCCACGAAAGAGTCTGTAGCCGCCGTCATCTCCATCCCTAGATCGGGAGGGATCTGAAGCTCTTCCCGGCACCCTGCCGGAGAGGGGAATTCACCTTGGAGGCCTTCTTCATCATCATGCAAGCCTCCGGTGTGATGTGTGAGTAGTTCATCTCTAGACTATGGGTCTATGTAGTATCAAGATGGCTGGTTCTCCTCCTTTGTGCTATCATGTTTAGATCTTGTGAGATCCGTTCATGATCAAGATCATCTATTTGTAATTCTGCATGTTGTGTTTGCGGGGATCCGATGGATATTGAGATGCTATTTCAGATTGATTATTGATTCTATCATGTCTTTGTTATTTGTGATCTTGCATGCTTTCCGTTGTTAGTAGCTATCTTGGCCAAGTAGATGCTAGCAACTGCAAGAGTTAGTACTTATGCTCGATAGTGGGTTCATGCCTCTGGTAATCTGGGGAAGTGAAAGAAATCTCTAAGGTACTAGATGTGCTTTTGCTACTAGGGAGAAAACAACAATCCTTTGTTCATAGAACAATCTTATTGTTTACTTTACACGCAATTTGTAAAGCAATAATCTGTTGTTTGCAACTTAATACTGGAGGGGGTTCGGATGATAACCTGAAGGTGGATTATTAGTCATAGATGCAGTTGGATGGCGGTCTATGTATAATGTTGTAATGCCCAATCGAATCTCAAAGGAGTCAAGATGATTAGTATATGCTTGTATGCTTTCTCGATGTTTGTCAATTGCCCCGCTGTAATTTGTTTACCCAGCATGTTATCTATCTTAAGGAGAGCCACCTCTAGTGAACTATGGACCCCAATCCTTTCTTTTACATCCAATCTACAAACTATTTACTGCTTTGTGTTTACTTTCTACAAATTATTACTTTCTTCCATTCGATACGTTTAATCCTTTGTTTTCAGCATAACCGGTGAGATTGACAACCTCATCGCAAGTTGGGGACAGAGTTCTGTGGTTGTGTTGTGCAGGTCTCCACGTTGCTGCTGGCAACGGTAGTGCGCCCTGCCAACATTCAGCTAGCAACACCTTTGGGGTGTTTCCTTGCTCCTACTGGATTGATAACCTTGGTTTCGTGCTGAGGGAAAACTTGGTGCTGTGCTCATCATACCTTCCTCTCGGGGTTCCGCAACGAGCTCGATATATTTTGGGCCATCAGATATACACCTCACCTGGGTGTTCTTTTCTGAGAAGATCCATATAAAACAACACATGCTCTATTTAATCTATGATGATTTGATCATGTGATGGTTTTATGTGTACTCACCACACTACTTGCTGGTTGGTGAGGTTGTGGTGTTGCTTGCTGGCTTGATCTTGTTAACTTGTTCTTGCTGGCTTGATCTGGCTCTGCACCTCCTGGTGCTGCTCCTATGATCTTGTACTTGGCCTTGCTTATGCACCTTCTCCACCCCTCCTTATGTTACCATCATGAGATTGAATGGCTAACTTGTTGGGTTTTTGGGCTGGTGAATTTGTTTGGGAATTTGGCAAATTCAGTGTGTGCTTGGCTGTGTACCCTGAGAAGGTAATCTGATCTCCCTAGTGGCTGTGCTACGGCAGGTTGCTCTCTTTTGAGTACTTGTACTGCTGCTGCTGTTTTGATAACACATTCCATGCATTTAAGTGACTATGCTGTCTAGCTGTGTGGTCTGGTTGTGGATCAGATCAAGTGAAATAATTTTCACCTGTTACCCTTTTACTGCCCTGGTGAAACTTGCCCCTCTCTACTTGGCTTCTAATGTGGCATTGGAGTTATTTACTTGACAGAACAGATACTACACCTTGGTGAAACTTGCCCCTTTTTTAATTACTCTATGATGTAATATGAACATTGCACTTCACTGTTCACCACTGAGAGTAAAACTAACTAACTAACCCTTTATTTTCTTTTTAGTTGTTTATCTTATTTGCAGGAACACGATCTGGATACTCAAGATTTAGTATAGGAATAGATAGGTAGTATAGATTTTAGTTATAACCTTCTTTTTATTCTTTTTGTAAAGAATCTTGTAAAGATATTATTATAAGTTAATAAATTTTTATTTCATTAGCTTCTATTCTCTGTAGTATTCTGTTTTTGGTGTATTTATCACCATTTGTAATATTATTATGGAATAAAGAAATAAGAATTCATTTCTTATTTAATTTTCCTTGTCTTAAATCTTATTGTTGTTTAATATATCTATAATATAATCAAACAATGTTAATAAAGTATTTTGGAAAACAATTTAATATTACTAACTTCTAATTTTCAAATACTTTCAAAGTGATTTAAATTTCAAACTTGAATTCAAAATAACTTCCCCGAAGACTCAATAATTCCTAAAGGTCATGTCAAAATTCATAGCAGTCACTATAAAGAGCTATTCCTACCTCTAGTTAGTGAAAGAAACTCTGATCTCTTTAGGTTTTTGTTTGGCAAAAAAATTACCCGGATTTTCTATGCATGAATGCAGTGCACACACCTTATCTTAGCTTATTTCTAAGCTCTAATGCTAGGATGTTACAACTATCTTCCACACAATACGTTTAATCCTTTGTTTTCAGCAAAACCGGTGAGATTGACAACCTCACTTTAAGTTGGGGCAAAGTTCTGTGGTTTTGTTGTGCAGGATTCCAAGTTGGAAACAACACCTTGGGGTTGTTTCCTTGCTCCTACTGGTTCGATAACCTTGGTTTCATAACTGAAGGAAACTTGCTACTGTGTTCATCATACCTTCCTCTTGGGGTTCCCAACGAGCTCAAAGTATCCAGAGCCATCAATGACCCCTGTCCGCCGTATTTTTTCGAATATAATATACTTGTTGCATATAAAATTATTCATGCTCGCATACATATTTAGTTGCTTGGGGGTATTATGCCGATTCACCTAATAATTGAATATGGAGTGTATATGTGGGATATTTTGTCTTATCTCGACTCCATTTAAATTGTATAGCTCATATATGCCATGAGTTTTGACATGTTAACAACATTTAGTTAGTGGGAGTAGCTTAATATTGCTAAGTTAGGCTGCCTATTGCCATGCCATGCATCATATCATGAATATGCTAGATCTTCCGCTATAGTATTAAATACTGCATCCGTTGCGTCTTCTAGTGTTTTGCTTCTTCACCGAATAGGACAATGAGTGGATGCGAGTTGTGACAAGCCTTTAGTCACCAAATTTGTCTCATAGGCACGCATTCTCCCATCTTGTACCTATTTTGCATTTATAGTCTTTACTTCCTTCCTTTGATCTATTCCTATCCCCTATTGTCGATGCTTTAGTTACCGTACCTTTAACTCCCTTACAACTAGTATATTCCCTTGGTTATCCTATTACCTGTTGTTTGAGTATATAGGTTGGACTTGTGAGTCATAGAGCATGTTTAGGTCTGTTGCCCTCTCTCGCACAAGTGAACCATGATATCTGGATATGGTTGGTGAAAGGACATTTATTGTCTTAATCTATTTTGGTGTTCATTAACAACTTGAGGAACCTTTTTACCATGTGCTAATAATGTCAGGTTAATCTACTAAAAAGAGAAAAGTCCGCAGCAATTGGAAGTATCCTTGGCTGAAACAAGTGTTAATGGAAGGCTCAGACCGGAATCTCCGGTGTACCCAAACTGGAGTTTTGCACAAGTCTCCGGTGTGAACGTGAAGACCAAGTCTGAGTCAGTTAGTATGGGTGTCCAGAGATTGTCCGGAGATGGACTAGAATCTACAGTGTGGAGCCACGGGCCTGAATCTCCGGTGTGTGAAGTTTGGAGTCTCTGGTGTGCCCAACCAGACTTTCGGCAGGAGTATCTTGAGTGAAAATCAAAATCATGCCCGGGCCATTCTGGATAGGGGTCTGGAGAATGTCCGGAGATGGACCGGAATCTCCGGTGTGAAACGGTCACCTCACCAGAGTTTCTAGTGTGGAACTTCCTCAACTGGCAAAAAATGGTCTAGAGATGTGGGCCTATAAATAGGGGACTTCATCCCTTACCTCAAGTAGCTCGTCCCAGAAAAGAAGAACACCCACATTTGAGCCACCAAATCAACAAGATCTCCCCCTCCAACCATTCAAAGTCCCTGATTTTTGTAGAATTGAAGGAGGAGTCCTTGATATGCATCTTCACCAAAAGAGATCTTCATTTCCCCCTCATTCACTTGAGGGCCCCTTGCTCTAGGGTTTTCAATGAAACCCTAGGCCTTGATTTGGTTCTTACAAGCTTATCTTTTGATTGTTGTGACAGCTTTCTTGCATTCGGGAGCCTCCAATTCAGTTGTGGATGTGTCCCTCAAACTTGTTGTAAAGGTGAGAGTTTCCACCTCGAAGGTTACCAATATAGTGGAAGAGTGAATCGATCCATTTGAGGTGAGGTTCACCAGAGAACAAGGGAAGCTTTTTGTGGCCTTGGTGGTTTGAAACCACCCCCTCTCCAAACGCATACGTACTTCCCCTCAAAAGGAAGGAACTGTGGGAAATCATCCTTGTGTCTCCACGTGCTCCATTTTGGTTACCTCTATCCTTTACCGCACTTTACTTATACCTTGCTCTTTCTTAGTTAGTTGTGCTAGTGTGACATATAGGTAAATTCACCTTAGTTGCATATCTAGAAAATTTACCTTTTGTGTCAAACCCTAAATTGAAAAAGAGTAAAATTTGAAGTAGCACCTATTCACCCCCCCTCTAGGTGCCCATATGATCCTTTCAATTGGTATCAGAGCCTCGACTCTTTATTCAGGCTTAACCACCTAAGAGTGTATGGGTAACCCGGAGGAAGATGGAGGGGGTGAAGCTAGCACCTCGGTGACCATGGTGGATCTCAAGAACTTAGAATCAAGCTTGAGATCCTCCCTGGGCAATGAAATCCAACAGTTGCATAAACTCGTTGAGCAACTTGTTAAGGAAAAGGGAGCCTCACCACCTCCTTCTCAAGAGGAACCACCTCCAATTTTGAAGGTAAACACTTCGGCTAAACCAACGTTTGAAGTAGTGGGGGATGAACATAACACCACTAACTCCTCCACTAAAAAGGGCGATGGGAAGGAAGAGCACCATTTAGTTCCCGGTTGGTACTCTCCTGACCCTCTGATCCCTGATCCCCATATAAATAATAGAGGTGCCTATGCTAGCTGCACATTATTTTGCTCAATGGAAAGTTTTGATGAAATCTCATGTGCGCAGCTCTTGCATTGAATTGTGGAACATTATTGAGGAAGGACTCAAATTTGAGGATCCAACCAACTTGACAAGAAGAGAAGTGGTCAATAGTCAACTCAATGCCACCGTGCTGCACATGATTCAACTTTGTGTGGGGCCAAAAGATTTCCCTCACATTGATCACTTCAACACCGCCAAGGAAGCTTGGGATGCTCTCATTGATTTTTTTGTTGGAAATGAGAGCATGAGAAGAAACCGATATGATGCCTTGAGCAACAAAGCCGAAGGCTTCTATATGAAGGATGGTGAGGACCATGAAGACATGTATCAAAGGATCAAATCCACTGCCACCGCATTTAGAAATGTTGGTGCCACTCATATTGGTGATGTTTGGATAAAGAGGAAGTATGTGAGTGCGCTCATGCCCTTCGAGCCCACCGACTTGAAGAGTCTCCAAGGAAGACACAACTACCATCTCATGACCTCCAATGAAGTTATGCAAGAGATGTCCGCCTTCAAGGTTGTTGTCAAGAATGCCAAAGATGCCTGGCCTCGTGCCATTGGAATGTGCAGTGTTGTTAATCTTGCCTTGAAGGCCAAGGTTGTGGATTATGAGGAAGAAGAAGGAAGTGATGATGTACTTACTATGATCCACCCCAAAGATGTCAAGGTTGCTCATGGGTGAATACATGGCCTTCTATGCAAGGAACTTTTGGAAGGATCCCGCCAAGGCCAAGATGGATATGCAACAAAGAAGAAACCCAAGTGGTATAAAAGAGAATGGTTCAAGATTGAGAACTTGCTTCAACTATGGTGACTGCTATCATTTTGTTGCTGGATCTCCATATGAGAAGAGAGAAGATCATGGTGGTGCACTCATATTGAAGAAAAATCCAAAGGCCTCTTTCAAGAAGCCTTTTATCAAGAAGAATGCCACCAACAAAAAGTCAGGTGACATTGCATTGATAGCTAATGAGTGCATATTTTCATCATGTTTTACATTATTATTTTGCATTGTAGATGTAGGATCTTGGTATTTTACGGTGCTCGCGTGCACATTTTATGTCTGTTTTTACCAGGATCAAGACAAATGATGGATCCAATGGATACAATTCTTGGAGCAGTTGTACTGTGGAGAAAAGGAGTCAAAAACAGAGTAAATCGCTTATTTGGGAAATATTAATAATAGCAGAAGAAAACAAGAAGCGAAAAAAGGAGGCAAAAGGTTCAATAACCAACTATACGACCGAAGAAAATTTTCTGGCCGTATAGTTGGCGCCGCCTTCACCTCCTCAAATAGTTTCACCCCGTGCAACTAGTTCGAGGAGACGACATATAGAACACCCAGAAATCACAGAAACCTCACCTTCAGAAGGCATCTGCAGGGGGAACTCATCCACTAGGGATCCATCTTTGCCCTGCATAGATCCAGGAGGCTAAGGCATCGATCTTCATCATCCACCGCTGCATCACCACCGTCTCCATCCATCCCATCTACATATTGTCTAGATCTTATTGTAATTCCCGTACTCGTTGTGGATTTATACAAGTACTATTCATCTATGATTGTTTCCATTACCATTTCCTGATGTTGATTGCCTCCATGTCTGAGTAGATATCTAGTTCTTGGGGAGATGGATAAACCCTAGTATGAGATTGAAATAAGATAAAGTCTATTATGATATTCTTTGTTGTGACCATGTGTTAGATTTTCTACATCTTGATCTTGAGAGAAGTTGATCTCTCAATATTTGCCTCTCACGGGGACTTGATCGAGGGAACTACTAGTTGGTAGACGGAGGCGTGCTAGCACTTATAGTGACTATAAAGCTGTTGGCACCCCTTACGTATCAACTTGGAAAACCGAGGAAACTCACGGAACACTATCCATGCCATGGGATACGTCCTACGGGATTACGTCCCTTAATAGCGCAGTAATTCGATTAATGTCGATTGCTGACTGCTGTGGTTGTGAGGATGATGTGAGCAGAGGTTACTGCCTATTTGTCAAAATACGGAGTTCCTCCCACACATACATAGTTGAGAATGTTCATGATGATAATCTTTATGTTAGATCCTTATAATGCTAGTGGTGTATTCGCTACTCCCTGAGAATGCTTTTCCCTACTGCAGTTCCAATCTCTTTTACATACGCGATACTTACTTTCTGTATTCACATATTTTACTTTACTTTATTGCTCGTATACCTAAAACCCAAAAACACATTTTTACATAATACTCGCATTCTATCTTGTCACTTAGAACTTTATCTAGCATTTCTTTCGTAATATTTATTTCAAGAATTATTAGAGTTCGGACTCCTGCTCCCCGTGGGATCGACATCTTTATTTCGAAACTAGCTATAAACAATCTGTGCACTTGCAGTCATCAAGATATTTTCTGGCGCCGTTGCTGGGGAGCTAAGCGTTGTAGGTATTTTAGTTTTTGCTTATTTATTTTTGTCTTGCTAAATTTTGTTTTGCGTTACAGGATTCCACCAACGTGATGGAGTTTGAGCATATGACTAGTGCTAACCCACTCAAATGCTTTGGGAAGCCCTATGATATTTATAAAAGAGACAACTCCAATGAGAAGACAAGGGGGTTTGAAATAAATCCTATACTACTTGGTATTTTACACAAGAAGCAATTTACTGGAGATGAAGAAGATCCTGATCCATATGAGCATATGGCATGTTTCAAAGATATATGTGACACTTTTCTATTGACGGGATATACCGCTGATGAGGTAAGGGTTAAACTTTTTAATCAGACTTTGACTAGTACAGCTCTCTCATGGTATAGATCTCTACCACCTGAAGCCACTACTACTTGGGATAATCTAGCCTATGAATTTCTAGAAAAATATTATTCATTGTCAAAATCTTTTGGAATTAGGCGTCTTATAATGACTTGGAAAAATCGTTCTAATGAAGGACTGGTAAGAGCTTATATCAGATTTAAAGATTTACTACGACTATGTCCGCATCATGATTTACCTAAATGGTATTTATTGCATATCTTTTATGGCGGTTTAATTGAACCTAATAAAATTGAACTAGACTCTTTCGCGGAAGGAGACTTTATGAATCTTCCTAAACCTAAAGCTTGGGCTTTACTTAATAGAATTCGTGACCATCGAGTTTCATGGAATTTTGGTCTAGGAAGTGAAGGAGGCATAGAAATAGAACATGATTGTATTCATGACTATAATAAAAAAAAGGCCATGTTAAAGAATTATCTAAGGAACTTCATTTGGATTCATATTTTGTGTTGCAAGTTGTTAAAGCTTTTACAGAACATATCAAAGCTCCAAAAGAAGGTCCGGTCAAGTATGATCCACCACCCGAACCTGAGAAGAAGAGAGATGATAAAGCAACACTAGCCTCCTTAGAACCAATAAATGAGACTCCTTTCCTTAACACTGCACAAAAGCATATTCTTGAATATGAACAGGTCAAAGCAATACAGGATAAGAAGGAAGAATAAAGTATGCCAGAAGTCCTGGAACATCTAGAAGAAACCAAAGATGAAGAGGTAACTAAGGAAGCAATTATGACTATGTACGCACATTGTAACATAGTTGAACTTAATGAAGAGACTTCTGTATTGGTTGAAGGTAAAACAAAGGTAAAATATGTGGGTAAGCCTATTCTTCCCTGCATATTTAAAGAAACCTCGCATTACGGTTAATGTGATCTTGGCACCGAAGTTAATGTTATATCTTATGATTTCTACTTAGAAATAAAAGAGGAAATAGAACCAGCTACAATTGAAAATACTGATATGACAATTATGTTAGCCAATAAAATCTTAGACTTCCAATGGGAGTAGTTGAAGATGAAACTGTCACAATTGGCAATAAAAACTTTTCTATCGATTTTGTAGTTGTTGATATGCCAGCTGACACCGTTTGCCCAATTATATTTGGAAGAAACGTTTTGGGTGATATAGGTGCCTATGTTAATTTCAAGAAGGATATTGTGTCTCTTAAGCTTGGGGGAACGGAAAATAAATTCCATTTTTCCAAATTTAAAGACAAGCCTCTACAAATACAAGAAGTTGAGGAGGAAGAGAGAACTATTGAGAATGGCGGCTCTTTTCTTTAGTAATCAAGAAGAAGAAATAAATGAAGATCCAAATTATGAAGAAATAGTTATGGAGGACAAGTCCCTATGAGAACTAGAATATTAATTTGATTCACTTCCTATAATGGGACCTCCAACTGATAAGGCTTTTGAAGAGCCAGAAAAGATAGGGGACGAGGAACTACCTGTCAACACCCGGATTTTTAATCCCAGATGCCTGTTATGCCATACCTCGCAATCCCAGGATTACCATTTTTGCGAGACATAACACATTGGATATCACTGTACATCATCCATTATAAACCATAATAAGGTCTTACAAATAAAGGATCTCATGATCCAGTCTTAATACAATCAAGTAGCGGAATAATAAACATAGTAGGGGATCCATCTTCAGGGTCACAGGCAATGCTGACGATGGGAGATGATCCTAGTTGTCGTAGACCTCCTGTTGTCCATCTTCCTAGTAGTCCTCCTCATAGTCTGGCCACGGGAATAGCCAGGGACAAAGCCATGAGTACTCTTTAAGTACTCGCAAACTATCACTAACAAGTAAGGTAGTTCTGGTAGGAATCTTAAGCTCTAGCTTTATTTGCAAAAAGCCAGATTTATCTAAACTGAGTTTAGAAGTAAAGAATGCTAATTTAATGTTCTAAGTCACGTAAGTGGGAAACTAGTTTTCATATTCACAACCCTATTGTGGTTAAGTCAAAATAGTTCAATTCACAATTCATTTTGAAAACATCTGATGATGGAACAGTATGGCCACTCCAACTGTCCATGACCGCGGATGCGGATATTCGAATAGTTTGACACTCTGTAGAGGTGGTACACTTTCACCACAAAATTCGATACATCCATCAGGGATAACCCTGAATCAATCATACTTAGTACATGGATAATCAATCATAACCTTTAAATTACACACCCTAGTATAGGCACCTCCCCTATGAGCTTGGCCTCCCAGCCATGGCCATCTGCCATCCTGGGCACTCCATAGGTGGACAATCATCAAGAGGTAGCCTCAGCTCAAACCTCTTCCGCGAGGGAACCCATACTAAGACATATAAACTTCCGACTAAGCCCTACCCAATTCAGGTATTGTGGTTGTACGGTAAAATTGGAATGGTATCGCTTCCGAACCCAACCATCAGTTTTTGTAAAGGGCTAAGGCTCATGCCTCAACATTTTCATCATCAAAACATTGTGTTACTCAACACATGTCAAAACATCTCAATAAAATGAAGCATCATTCCAAGGTTTTCATAATCGTTTTCACTAAGTATTCCCATATAAAGTGATCAACTTTTATGCTTAGCACTAGGAACTAAGGTTAAGAGTGTTCACTAATGAGGGGTGCTAATCTTCAATCTCATTCCATAGAACGACATCTAAGTATAACTAGATAGGCCTAGTTTTATACTCTTTATGCTATCTATACTAAGCTCACAAAGCACTAACTAGAAGTAAAGAACTTTAGTAAAGTCAAAAGAATAAATCTTGCAAGTAAAACTTGGGATTGGTATAATCAAAATGGTATAACCAAAGCATGCCTATTGCATCTTGCTTAAGTTATCAAGGGGGAAAGTGTTAACTTGCATAGTTCTAGCTTGCACATAATAGCTTGCCTTGATTGGTGCAGTGATTGAAGTTTTCTTCTTCTGCTTGGTAGTACTCCTCCTCCTCGTATCCTTGGTCGGTACTATCGTCTATAAAGGAATACGGGGTACACAATCACCAAAAAATACTTAACTATTTCTATTTAGCATACTAAGGCTCACACTTGATGATTTAGCATCATCACAATCATCACATGAAATAAAGACTAAATCTTATTTATCTTATTTTAGAAAAACAATTTCTACTTATTGAAATTAATCAAGATTTAATATTCTCCAATTAAAATATGGGATCATGTTGACACATGTCATCACCACATATTCTAATACATGGGAATGTGATTTAAAAGGGTTGGTCATATTTTATAAAGTTTAAGATTATTATTTAATAGAATTAAAGTTACTAGAAATGCCTATATAGCATTCTTTTGGTACTAGTCTAAAGTAACTACATGCAAACCTAAATATTTTTACATATTTAGATAGATATTATCAAATGTGATTTTTGAGAGTTGGAATCAACTCAAAAGAATTTATGGTTGATTTTTGAAAAATGTTTGAAGTTGGAAAAGTCTCTGTCTTGTTATTTTTACTACATGTGATCTCTAAATCCAAATGATTTAAATCCAACAGGATTTGATAGACAATTTAAATATCTTTCTAGCAAAATTTGAATCATGCCATTTGGTTTAGTGAAACTCTTTGAATTGATTTTTAACTCTCTGGACAGAAACTAGTTTTAACTAAATTGGAAAATCATTGTTTGAATTCACTGGGCTACGCGGGAAACTAAACGGGCCGGCCCAAACTGCATGCAAAGACCTGAGAGGGCTCGACAGAGGTCCACTGTCAATGACTTAGTCTACCCGTAACGGTATCTATGAATTTGAGCCCTACGATTTAAATCTAATCTAACGGCTGAGAGTCATCGTCGATGACGAACTGCTCCGGCGAGGAATCAAACCTACCATGGTAGTGGGGGTCTGGTGGGGCTCACCTGGGCTCTAGCTAGGGTTAGCGATGGGGGCAAATGGGGTTGTCGATGACAACAGTTCGAACGGTTGTAGCGGTAGGTCCTGGGGCGGCTTCAATCGATGATGCCCTTCTTCTCCAGCAGCAACGGGCTTCGGCCAAATTCCGACGAAGAAGATCTCGCCTTGCTCCAGGTAGAAGTGTAGGAGGCTAAGTGAGGAGTGGGCAGGGTGTTGGTTTGGAGAATGGAGGCGGGGGAGGCCTCTATTTATACTGCGACGAGGGGACCGAACGGCGTGGGCTCGGGCTCGTCGGTGACAGTGCTACAGGCGGCTGAGGGTAGGGGGCGATGTGTGGTTCCCTGGCGATCATCTCTGGCTTAATGAGGCGGCACGGGCAGTGTGGATTGGTTAGGAGCGTGTGATGCTCTGCGCAGGAGCGGCGGTGTTTGCGATGGCGTGTGGGAGCTACGGGTCGCGCGACGGCTAATGGGGGTGTCTGGGAGGTTGTGGTAATCATGGAGAGCGTGAGCGTGCGCGGCGAGAGCGAGGCGCGGTCTGTGCGAGGCAGTCAGGTGCAGCGCGCTGGCGCGCTCTGGGGATCACGCAAAGACGGTGGGCGCAGCGTAGCTTGGGTGGTCCAAGGCCAGGCTAGGGTCGTGGCTTGGACAGGGGGTGGCGGTAGACTGAGGCATGTCTGGTGTGTGTCGTGGGCGAGGGCAGCGTGGCTTCTGGCGCGCTGTCCACGGTCGGCCGGCGACAACCACATTCGGGCGGCACGGCACTGGTGCACAACGACAAACAGGGGGCTGGTATGGTGCTGCTCGACACTACGGGAGACAAGGGAGTTAAGAGGGAATCAAATGGTCAATGGATTACTGCTTAAACAATGAAGTTAGGCAGTAGTGGTTTTGTGTCTCCAAGGTGCTTGTTGTAATGCCCACAAGAAATAAAGTTTGAAATTTTTGAATCAAATTTGGTGAGTGATCTATACTTAAGCTTGAGTGTCTATGGTTGCTTGGAGAGGTTAAGTGGAATTGGTTTGATAGGTTTTTGAAAATGTGTGATCTTACCATATGAATTAGATTCCATTTTCATCTGTCCATTAAATTGATTTGGAAAATGTTTTTGTAATTTTGTAAAGTTGGCCTTGGTTCACTTTTACTTGGTCCAGCAAGGGGTGAAAAGAAGTGGAATTGTTTCTGTTAGAAATTCTCTCCTAGGAACACTCAAAGTGGCCTAGTGGTTAACTCTGGTCAAAATGACCATTTGATCTTTTTATTTATATTTGATTTCTTTTTCTTTTGATTTTGTTTGTAAATGGCCTAGATGATGTAACATTCATCATTAAACCTTTTCTCTACCTTTGTAACAATCAAGCATGGCAAATTCAAACAATTCTACACTAATGCAAAACACACATGCATTCATATTCAAATTTGTAATAATTTTTTTTGTTAACCCTAAATTGGGTGATTAGAACTTGATAATCTTGATTAGGGTTTTTGGGGTGTTACAAACCTTCCCTCCTTAAACAAAATCTCATCCTGAGATTTAAGAAAAACTAGGAACTAAAGAGATTTGGAAACTCAGTCCTAATGTAATCTTCTCGCTCCCAAGTAGCTTCTTCTTCGGTATGGTTGCTCCATTGGATCTTGAGGAACTTGATACTACGGGTCCTGGTGGTTCTGAAGGCTTCTTCCAAAATACGAATGGGAACTTCACGATACGTCAGATCCTTGTTGATGTCTATGGCTCGGTGATCGATGTTCTTGAAAACTTCGGTCTTCTCCAAAACTTCTAGGCATTTGCGAAGTAACGAGATATGGAACACATTATGGATGGCTGACATCTCCTCGGGCAGTTCCAGTTGATAAGATACTTGTCCTCAGCGATTCAAAATCTTGAAGGGTCCAATATATCTGGGGGCTAACTTTCCTTTTAGTTGAAAACATTGCATTCCCTTCAAGGGCGACACTTTGAGATACACAAAATCTCCGATATTGAAAGTCAGGTCTCGACGTCTCTTGTCAGCATAACTCTTCTGTCTGGATTGGGCGGTCTTGAGGTGCTCACGGACTTTGTGAACCTTCTCTTCGGCTTCTCGTAGGATGTTGGGTCCAAAAATCTGACTCTCTCCTACCGACACAATATGTCCGAGGAACCCTACTTCCTTCAACCAGAATTCACATTTTCTAAACTTGGCATACAACTGATGCTATCTAAGGATTTCAAGGATGGTTCTCAGGTGTAGCTCATGGTCTTCTTCTGACTTGGAATAGATCAGAATATCATCGATAAAAACAACGACAAACTTATCCAGGAAGTTCATACAAATCTTATTCATGAGATTCATGAAATAAGCGGGGGCATTGGTTAATCCAAAAGACATGACCATATACTCATACAATCCATATCTGGTGGTAAAGGCGGTCTTTGGAATATCCGTTGCACGAATCTTGAGTTGATGATAACCAGTTCTAAGGTCAATCTTAGAAGACACTCTGGCACCAGTCAACTGGTCAAATAGATCTTCTATCTTCGGCAGTGGGTACTTGTTCTTGATGGTGACGTCATTTAGCTTCCGGTAATCTGTGCACAAACGGTTACCTCCACCTTTCTTATACACAAACAAAACATGCGGTCTCCATGGCAATTTGATGGCTCAATGCACGGTGCCCAGAAAAATGCTTGATGGCGCTGTTGATGTAGAGCTCGTTGGGAACCCCAAGAGGAAGGTATGATGAGCACAGCAGCAAGTTTCCCTCAGTTATGAAACCAAGGTTTAATCGAACCAGTAGGAGCAAGGAAACACCCCAAAGGTGTCATTAGCTAAGCTTTGGCAGGGTGCACTACCGGTGCTAGTAGCAACATGGAGACCTACACAACACAACCACAGAACTTTGTCCCCAACTTGCGATGAGGTTGTCAATCTCACCGTGTTTTGCGGAAAACAAAGGATTAAACGTATCGAATGGAAAGAAGTAAAAGTTTGCAGAAAGTAAACACAAAGCAGTAAACAGTTGTAGATTGTATGTAAAGAAAAGAGGACCGAGATCCATAGTTCACTAGAGGTGGCTCTCCTTAAGATAGATAACATGCTGGCTGAACAAATTACAGTGGGGCAATTGACAAACATCGAGAAAGCAATACATGCATATATTAATCATCTTGAATCCTTTGAGACTTGATTGGGCATTACAACATTATACATCGACCGCCATCCAACTGCATCTATGACTAATAATCCACCTTCAGGTTATCATCTGAACCCCCTCCAGTATTAAGTTGCAAGCAACAGATTATTGCTTTACGAACTACGTGTAAAGTAAACAATATGATTGTTCTATGAACAAAGGATTGTTGTTTTCTCCCTAGTAGCAACAACACATCTAGTACCTTAGATATTTCTGTCACTTCCCCAGATTACCAGAGGCATTAACCCACTATTGAGCATAAATACTAACTCTTGGAGTTGCTAGCATCTACTTGGCCAAGATAACTACTAACAACGGAAAGCATGCAAGATCACAAATAACAAAGACATGATAGAATCAATAATCAATGTGAAATAGCATCTCAATATCCATCGGATCCCCGCAAACACAACATGCATAATTACAAATAGATGATCTTGATCATGAACGGAGCTCACAAGATCTAAACATGAAAGCACAAAGGAGGAGAACCAGCCATCTAGCTACCACATGGATCCGTAGTCCAAGGATGAACTACTCACGCATCACACCGGAGGCTTGCATGATGATGAAGAAGGCCTCCAGGGTGAATTCCCCTCTCCGGCAGGGTGCCGGGAAGAGCTTCAAATCCCTCCCGGTCTAGGGATGGAGATGACGGCGGCTACAGACTCTTTCGTGGATTTTTGATCGGGTACATAGGGTTTTCGTCTCGAGGGCAATATATAGGCGGAAGGAGAGGCTGAGGGGGTGCCTGGGATGGCCACACCACCCCCTGGCGCGGGCCAGGCCTGGACGCGCGGCCAGGTGGTGTGGCCGCCCTCTGGCCCCTCTCCGTCTCGTATTCTGGCACTTGATGACTTCCGGAAAAATAGGCACTTTGGCTTTTGTCCCGTCCAATTCCGAGAATATTCATTTTATGACTTTCCTGGAACCAAAAACAGCAGAAAACAGGCAGCTGGCACTATGGCTCTTATTAATAGGTTAGTCCAAGAAATCATATGAAAAGTACTCCAAAGTTGGAACAAAACACAAGAAAGTGTATAAAACCAAGCATGGAACATCAAAAATTATAGATACATTTGCAATGTATCAACATCCCCAAGCTTAACTCCTGCTCGTCCTCGAGTAGGTAAGTGATAAAAAGAAGAATAATTTTTGAGGTGAAGTGCACCACCAAAGACTTGATCAAAGTATTCGTAAAACATTCAAAGTTGGGATCATAGTACTTCAATCATAACATGAAAGACAAAGTTCTAGCAATAAGACAAAGAAACTATGATGCAACATGAAAAGGCACAAACAAAAGATTCATGAATAACATGCTTTGCAAGACGTTTGTTTGTTTTACATAAAGAAAACATAGCATAATAGTATTCAGCTTGTCCCTCAATAGAGTAGCAAATATAAATGCATAGGACACCTTCAAAGTTCATAAGAGTGACTAGATACAATAGTTTAAAACAAGAAATATCAAACTATGCATCAATCAACTAGTCTTGGGACAATGCACATAGAACTAAGAATGGCCACTATGCTCTCAAAGTAGGTGCATAAAGATAGAAGGTGGAGACTCAATATAATGGTGGAAGAAAAGCCTTTCGTAAAAGGAAGTAGGGATTCAAGTCTCATAAAGAGCTTCCAAAAACTATGGTACTTATAGCTTTCAGCTCTCATTGCCCCTATCATAAGCATCTTGAAGGTGATTAAGGTTAAAGTGACACAACTAAGAGGATATTCTTGACAAGTTATAAACCGAAATCTCATGCCCCTTACTTACGAAGACCGATCCTCAGGCTACTCAACTTTAGTCACACGTAAGCTCTTGTCATTGTAAGTACATGTGTATCATAAAGAACCGCCAACGGGGTACCCCTTGCACATGATACATGAGCTATCCCATAATCAAAATGGCAAGGCAAGCAGACAATGAGCATCTCAACGATCTTTTTATTTGCTATTTTCATAGGTTTTTATTGAGGATGCTTCATAGAGTGCTCATTATGGTGATGCTGCAAGTTTCCACCATGATTAGGCATGGCTTAGGCTAGCGGCCCAGGCGTTTCTCTAACACACATACAAACTCCATGATCTTATAAGTTCCACTTTTATTTCACATCGCCGGGATCCGTAAGCAAAAGAACATGATATCAACGGGGTACAAAGTACAAGTGCAATGTTGAAAGCGTTCCCCATGGTACATGGTTCTGCTAATTTCAACTTATAAAGCGCAAGCATATACGCAACAAAGAAGGACCCAATGGTTCAAGTATATTAGAGGCAATAAAGTAAAGTGTGCCATCAAGTTCGTGAGGGCTTTAATCACTAGTTTTCTCATAACAAGTTTAATTTGGAAGGTAAACAAAAGCATGAATATACTTGGAATAGAATAAGCTAGTAGGTAGGTATGGTGGACTCTTTGGAATAACTTGGTTTAGGGAGTTGGATGCATGAGTGGAACTCATACTTTGTTGTGGAGGCTAGCAAAAGACTGGGAGCGACAAACTAAGAGAGAATTAATGGCCATAATCATGCAGAGCGACAAAACATCATTGATCAAAGCATAAAGTGATACTACAATTTGAAAACTAAAGGATCATAAAGGCTATGGTGACTTGAGATAGTCATAACATGGTGTAAGCATGTGCCAAGTCAACCCAAATAAAGCATCAAAGGAGAATACCACTATACTGTGCTTTAATATGCTAAAACAACGCATGATTCATCCAAGGCACATTAAGGAATCTCAATTGTTTATAACAAGTCATGCTACAGAAAAGAATACTAAGCATAAAGACAAAACAATATCAAGGATGGCATGACAAACCATATGCCACAGTCAAAAACGAGCTCTTTTTACCACAAAAGCATGAACTTTCCTACTCTTTTTCCAAAACCAAACCAAACTATTTGCAAACCAATGTATGAAAGAGGGGGTCCAACCAATTTATTCAGAAAACTAAGAAAACCAAGCAAACGAAAACCAAAATGAAAAACGAAAAAAGAAGACGCTCCAAGAAAAACACAATTGTGCATGAAACAATAAAAATGAAGCGTTTGGAAGAAACCTGGGATTTTTATTGATGAAGAAGGGGATGCCTTGGGCATCCCCAAGCTTTGACGCTTGTACTTCTTGGATATTTCTTGGGGTGCCACGCGTGGCATCCCCAAGCTTGAGCTTTAGTCCATTCTTCATCTCATTACTCATTCCTTCCATACACCTGAAATTTTTCCTTCATACAAAACTTCACACAATCTTTATTAGCAACATTAGTGCACTTAAGATAAACAAGTCTTAAGGTTCAGTTATAACACCAAATAAACTTCCATTAGAACACTAGCTACTGTAGCACTTCCCTCAAAAAGCTCAATTCCCCAAAATAACTCAAAAAGGAACCCACAAGAAGCAAATGCAGAAAATGGCAGAAATCTGTCAAAACAGACCAGCAGGTAAAGACGAATTTTTTCGAAGACCTTCTGTTGCTCAAATCAAATTTTTTTGAACTAACTAAAGTTAGATAACAACATGGGTCAGAATAACAAAGAATTACAGCTCAATCCGACATACAGAGCTCTCTCACGAATTTTTACGGTGAAGCACAAAAATCTGTTTCGGGACAGCAACTTTCCCAATCATTACTTCTCTCTCATTAGAGGTTACTCTTGGCACAAAAAGCAAATAAAAAGGATAAGGAGAGGTTATTACTGAAGTAATAACTTCCAAGACACATCTAAAATTTTTGGGTTATCTCCCAATAAGTACTTTTCTTTAACGCCTTTAAGTTAGGCATACGAACCAAAGAAAGAATCAAGTGTTCTCAAATGAAGAAGCATTAAGACCAAATTTTGTTTTGATAGGAGAAGCAAAAGAAATCTTTTCTCTCTTTTTAGGGAAGTGTTCTATAACTTTCTTGAGTGGGTTTTGATATTTAATGGTGCCTTCTTTCATATCAATGATGGCACCAACAGTTCTAAGAAAAGGTTTTCCCAAAGTAATATGACAAGAAGCATTGTATTCAACATCCAAAACATAGAAATCAACGGGAACATAGGAATTGTTAACCATAATAAGAACATCATTAAGACTCCCCATGAGTTTCTTTTTAACATTATCATCAAGTGGGACATTCAAATAGAAATCTTCAAGAGGAGGCAAATCAAGCATATCATAAATCCTTCTAGGCATAATAAAAACACTACTATCAAGATCACACAAAGCTTTGAAATCAAAGTCATTCACTTTCATATTAATGATGGGTTCCCAACCATCCTCTTGTTTTATAGGAATATACGCTTTATGTTTCATCTTTTCTTCTTTAATCTTTATGAGAGCATCAGTAATGTGTTTTGTAAAGGCCATGTTCATAGCACTAGCATTAGGACTTCTAGCAAGCTTTTGTAGGAACTTAATAACTTCAGAGATATTGCAACCATCAAGATCAAAATCAAATTTATCATCTAAAGTAGTAGAACTATTACTAGCCTCAACACTAGTGGTGGTAATAGTAGAAACACTAATGTTTCTAGCAATTTCATCTTCTCTTTCCCACTTAGCATGTAATTCAGCTAATAGTCTAACATTTTCATCAATTCTTACTTGTATAGCATTGGTGGCTGCAAAGGGATTATCATTAGTTTCAGGTTTAGCAGCCATTTTATTAATCAATGAAGATTGAGCTTCAGACAAAGATGATATATTTCTTTCAGCAATAGAGAGTTTCAATTGTAAACTAGGGATTTCCCTATTTGGACTCTCAAGTTGATGGCTAATGTTCTTCAAAATGATAGATTGTTCCTCCATAGTTTTAGTGAATAGTTTATTTTGCTCATATTGCATTTGCATGAAGTTTTTAGTGGCTCTTTCAACTTCTAAAATTCTTCCTTCACTAGGTAATCCAGGTTTACCATTATAGCCATAAGTATTATTAGGAGGGTAGGTCCTATAATTGTTATTACCATAAGCATTGTTGCCAAAATTGTTATTTCTTATAAAGTTCACATCAACTTGCTCTTCTTGAGCAACCAAAGAAGCCAAAGGAACAATATTTGGATCAATATGGGCTTTCCCATTAACAAGCATAGACATAATAGTATCAATCTTATCACTCAAGGAGGAGGTTTCCTTAACAGAATTTACCTTCCTACCTTGTGGAGCTCTCTCAGTATGCCATTCAGAATAATTAACCATCATATTGTCCAAAAGTTTTGTTGCAGCACCCAAAGTGATGGTCATAAAGGTACCTCCAGTAGCAGAGTCCAATAGGTTCCTTGAAGAATAGTTCAATCCTGCATAAAAAGTTTGGATGATCATCCAAGCAGTCAGTCCATGAGTGGGACAATTCTTTACCAAAGATTTCATTCTTTCCCAAGCTTGAGCAACATGCTCATTATCAAGTTGTTTAAACTTCATTATTTCACTTCTCATAGATATAATCTTAGCAGGAGGATAGTATTTTCCAATGAAAGCATCTTTGCATTTAGTCCAAGAATCAATACTATTCCTAGTTAAGGAATTCAACCATTCTTTAGCTTTTCCTCTCAAAGAGAAAGGAAAAAAATTTAGCTTAATAATATCGCCATCTATATCCCTATGCTTTTGCATCTCACAAAGTTCAACAAAGTTATTTAGACGGGAAGCAACATCTTCATTACCAATACCAGAAAATTGCTCTCTCATAACAAGATTGAGTAAAGCAGGTTTTATCTGAAAGAAAGTATTTTCAGGCATAGGTAGAGCAATAGGTGTGCTCATAAAATCATTGTTGTTGGTGCTAGTGAAGTCACACAACTTAGTGTTTTCAAGAGTAGTCATTTTTTTTGGGTTTTCAAATAAGAAAGCAAACTAGTAAAACTATTTTTTATGTGTTTTTGAATAACAAAACAAGCAAACAAAGCAAAAAGAAACTAAGAAAAACAAAAACAACAAAGTAAAGAGATTGGTTATGAGGGACTCCCCTTGTGAAGATGTCCTTGACTCCCCGGCAACGGCTCCCGAAAATCGCTTGATGGCTCAATGCATGGCGCCTAGAAAAATGCTTGATGGCGGTGTTGATGTAGAGCTCGTTGGGAACCCCAAGAGGAAGGTATGATGAGCACAACAGCAAGTTTCCCTCAGTTATGAAACCAAGGTTTAATCGAACCAGTAGGAGCAAGGAAACACCCCAAAGGTGTCCCTAGCTGAGCTTTGGCAGGGCGCACTACCGGTGCTAGTAGCAACGTGGAGACCTGCACAACACAACCACAGAACTTTGTCCCCAACTTGCGATGAGGTTGTCAATCTCACCGTGTTTTGCGGAAAACAAAGGATTAAACGTATCGAATGGAAAGAAGTAAAAGTTTGCAGAAAGTAAACAAAAAGCAGTAAACAGTTGTAGATTGTATGTAAAGAAAAGAGGACCGGGATCCATAGTTCACTAGAGGTGGCTCTCCTTAAGATAGATAACATGCTGGGTGAACAAATTACAGCGGGGAAATTAACAAACATCGAGAAAGCAATACATGCATATACTAATCATCTTGACTCCTTTGAGACTTGATTGGGCATTACAACATTATACATAGACCGCCATCCAACTGCATCCATGACTAATAATCCACCTTCAGGTTATCATCCGAACCCCCTCTAGTATTAAGTTGCAAGCAATGATTATTGCTACGAACTGCGTGTAAAGTAAACAATACGATTGTTCTATGAACAAAGGATTGTTGTTTTCTCCCTAGTAGCAACATCACATCTAGTACCTTAGAGATTTACATCACTTCCCAGTTACGGAGGCAAGAACCCACTATCGAGCATAAATACTAACTCTTGGAGTTGCTAGCATCTACTTGGCCAAGATAGCTACTAACAACGGAAAGCATGCAAGATCACAAATAACAAAGACATGATAGAATCAATATTCAATCTGAAATAGCATCTCAATATCCATCGGATCCCCGCAAACACAACATGCAGAATTACAAATAGATGATCTTGGTCATGAACGGAGCTCACAAGATCTAGACATGAAAGAACAAAGGAGGAGAACCAGCCATCTAGCTACTACATGGATCCGTAGTCCAAGGATGAACTACTCACGCATCACACCGGAGGCTTGCATGATGATGAAGAAGGCCTCCCGGGTGAATTCCCCTCTCCGGCAGGGTGCCGGGAAGAGCTTCAGATCCCTCCTGATCTAGGGATGGAGTTGACAGCGGCTACAGACTCTTTCGTGGATTTTTTATCAGGTACTTAGGGTTTTTGTCCCGAGGGTAATATATAGGCGGAAGGAGAGGCCGAGGGGGTGCCTGGGCTGGCCACACCACCCCCTGGCGTAGGCTAGGCCTAGCCGCGCGGCCAGGTGGTGTGGCCGCCCTCTGGCCCCTCTCCGTCTCGTATTCTGGCTCTTGATGACTTCCAGAAAAATAGGCACTTTGGCTTTTGTCCCGTCCAATTCCGGGAATATTCATTTTCTGACTTTCCTGGAACCAAAAACAGTAGAAAAGCAGGCGGTAATCTTTGTGGCTCTTGTTAATAGGTTAGTCCAAGAAATCATATGAAAAGTACTCCAAAGTTGGAACAAAACACAGGAAAGTGGATAAAACCAAGCATGGAACATCAAAAATTATAGATAAATTTGCAATGTATCACAATGCGCTTGGTTGAATCAAACCTTTCGCTAGCATAGCATCTAGTTGCTTCTTCAGATCCACTAATTCAGATGGGTTCATACTATAAGGTCTCTGAGCTATGGGTCCGGTTGCAGGAATTAGTTCAACGATGAACTCGATATCCCGATCTGGGGGCATACCGGGCAATTCATCTGGGAATACATCGGGGTATTCACAGACTACTTTGACTTGGTATAGGGTTGGTTGGGCTAGACTCTTGTTGCATTTGAATTGACGGGGCAAGATTTCAGATACATGCTCTACTGATACTCCAGAGCTACTGGTCATGGTTATGGCTTTCTTGGCATAGTCGATCAATCCTTTATGTTTCGACATCCAATCCATTCCTAGTACTACTTCCAAACCTTTGGTTCCAAGTACTATTAGATTAGCATAAAAATCTATGCCATGGATTCTGATAGGTACAACCTTGCAAATTTTTCTATCTTTGGTGGTTGAACCAGGCATTTGAACTATCATAACATGCTTCAGTTTTGTTGGTTGAATCTTACTAGTGCATGCAAATTCTTCTGTAACAAACGAGTGCGAGGCTCCAGAATCAAACAAAACTCTTGCTAGTACCGAGTTAACAGAAAACATACCCATCACGACATCGGGCGCTTCCTGAGCTTCTTCAGCATTCATGTGGAACAGATGGCCATTGCGGTTGAGCGAATTCCCTAGGGAAAATCTCCTTCTAGGCTGAACACGGCGTTGCTGCTAAGAGGGTTCATTCACATTGGTGGCTGCTGCAAGCTTCGTGGGACACTCATTAGAGTAGTGACCCTTGACTCCACATTCAAAGCAAGTAATCTGGGACTTGTCTTTTGCTGCAACAGGCACAACATTGCTTCTAGTCCTTGGGGCAGTATTGTTGTTGTTGTTGTTGGACTTGGGCGGTGCACGATTGAAGTTGTTGGAGTTGCCGGGGTTGTTGTTGTGGTTTCCTCCAGACTTCAGGTTTCCGCCACTACGGTTGGAATAGTTGGGACGGGACATAGGGGGTCTGTTGTTTCTTGGGGCATATCCTGCAGACGGGTTGGGACGATACTTCTGATTATTGTGGGATCTAGTCTGGTGCATCATCCTGCGCTTGCAGTTGTCATTGGCTTGGTTGATCTTCCCTTCCACCTGAATGGCAGAATCTACTAGCTCTTCTAGATCTTCAAAACAGATGTTGACTAACACGGTCTATATCTCATCATGTAGTCCATTTAGGAACCTCTCATTCTTCTTTGCTTCAGTGTTGATCTCATCCGGGGCATATCTAGCTAGGGACAGAAATTTGTCATGGTACTCAACTACCACATCCTTCCTTGCTTCAGTTCCCTGAACTCATCTCTCATTCTAGTGACCAAACCTTGGGGCTCATGGGAGCAGCTGAACTTGATCTTGAATGCTTCCCACGTCATCATCTGACTGTTATTCATGGTGCGGGTGCTATTCCACCAGGCTCTTGCGTCTCCTGCCAGATAATGGGTGGCAAATAGTACCTTCTCATTGGCTTCAACTCCTATGACCTCCAGGTTGTTCTCCATGGTTTGCAGCCAATCATCAGCATCTAGGGGATCCTCAGACTTACTAAAGATAGGTGGGTTGGTATTATGAAAGTGCTTAAGCTTGGATCCATGGTGATCTTGGTTTCCATGGCCTTGATTATTGTGGGCCATCTGAGCTATCTGTTGGAGAGTGGCTAGGTTAGCTTGACGTTTGGCTCTAGTAGCTTCATGGTCGGAGACTAGCATTTGCAGAATCTGCAACATCGGGTCCTGAGATGTGCTACTTCCTCCGGGGTTTCCACGAGTCATCTGAAGATTGAGATAGATAATGAGATAAGAGAGAAATTTCTAAGGTTCATGGTTTTGTTTTCAAAAGATTTAAACTTTGAGTTTGACTCAGGTTTTACAAACTAACTTCTTCCTCTCATCCATTCATTCAAAGCACACCATACAAACACACACCACACACAAATAGAAAACAGATGGTTTTAAGAACCATTCTGTGAAACTATGATACAACTCATTCCTACGGTAGTGATCAAGTGCATCTAATCATCATCAATGAAGTCGGAATCATCATCATTAGTGTGGAACTCCATGGCATCATCCTCCATGTAGTCGTTGTCATCACTGAGGTAAGAGTGAAGATCTTTCTGGATATCTTCACCTTCCTCCTCCTCCTTTGCTTCAAGCTAGACTTCCTGTTCACGAATGGTCTTGTCGAGAGCAGCCACCTTCTTGCGAAGATGATCGATGGTGCGATCCTTCTTGTCGCGCTGACGACGAAGTGATTGGCACTCCTTGGCAAGAATGGCGAGGGTCTGGTCCTTCTTGGCGGCAATGGCAAGGTTATGGTCGACGTAGTTGCGAGTGTTGTCCAACTCCTTCTACCTATCATACAACATGAAGTCAAGATTGTCCACCTGGTGCTTCAGCTCTGGATGTCCTGGCATCTCCAAGGGCATTCCCGTAGAATCACGCCTTGCAAAGTGAGCAAAGCGAGTTCCCTGGATCAAGTTGATGTTCTGTCCACAAAGACGGGCAAGAGCTTCATGCATTGCCCTGGCTAATCCATCTAGCCAGTTGTTTTCCCTCAAGGTGAATTGGATCTTGTCTGAAGTTGGTGCTTCCATCTTGCCTCTGAGATCTGTAACTATCATCCATTGTATATCTCCTACGTGATCGTTGAGTTGGGCTCCAAAGAATTCTGGATGCGGGCGCTCCAGATACTCTGACTGTGCATCTAGGTCCCTCTCAAAAATCAGGTGGCCTCCGTTGCCCAGCTGGTAGAACTTGCAATACTGGACTTCCATCTATAAGAATTTAGGATGATTAAGTTAGTGAGGTGATCAAGTGTGTCAAATTTTAAGTAGAATTGCAAGAATTTTTGAAGAACATGAATCTTTTTGAAAGAATCTCAAGGATAAGAATGGGAATAGGTTTTCATAAATACTCACTTCTTTTGTTTTGAAACTAAGTTTTTGTTCGGACGTCCATTTTAACTAGGGTATCCTATGGTCAGGATGGCTCTGATACCAACTTGTCAACACCTGGATTTTTAATCCCGGATGCCTATTATGCCATACCTCGCAATCCTAGGATTACCATTTTTGCGAGACATAACCGATTGGATATCACAGTACATCATCCATTACAAACCATAATAAGGGCTTACAAATAAAGGATCTCATGATCCAGTCTTAATATAATCAAGTAGCGGAATAATAAACGTAGTAGGGGCTCCATCTTTAGGGTCACAGGCAATGCTGACGATGGGAGATGATCCTAGTTGTCGTAGACCTCCTATTGTCCATCTTCCTGGTAGTCCCCCTCATAGTCTGGCCACGGGAATAGCCAGGGACAAAGCCATGAGTACTCTTTAAGTACTCGCAAACTATCACTAACAAGTAAGGTAGTTCTAGTAGGAATCTTAAACTCTAGGTTTATTTGCAAAAAGCTAGATTTATCTAAACTAAGTTTAGAAGTAAAGAAAACTAATTCAATGTTCTAAATCACTTAAGTGGGAAACTAGTTTTCATATTCACAACCCTGTTGTGGTCAAGTCAAAATCATAGTTCAATTCACAATTCATTTTGAAAACATCTGACGACAGAACAGTATGGCCACTCCAACCGTCCATGACCACGGACGCGGCTATTCGAATAGTTTGACACTCTGTAGAGGTGGTACACTTTCACCACAAAATTCGATACATCCGTCAGGGATAACCCTGAATCAATCATACTTAGTATGCGGATAATCAATCATAACCTTTCAATTACACACCCTAGTATAGGCACCTCCCCTATGAGCTTGGCCTCGCAACCATGGCCATCTGCCATCCTGGGCACTACATAGGTGGACAATCATCAAGAGGTAGCCTAAGATCAAACCTCTTCCGCGAGGGAATCCATACTAAGACATATAAACTTCCAGCTAAGCCCTACCCAATTCAGGTATTGTGGTTGTATGGTAAAATTGGAATGGTATCGCATCCGAACCCAACCATCAGTTTTTGTAAAGGGCTAAGGCTCATGCCTCAACATTTTCATCATCAAACCATTGTGTTTATCAACACATGTAAAAACATCTCAATAGAATGAAGCATCATTCCAAGGTTTTCATAATCATTTTCACTAAGTATTCCCATCTAAAGTGATCAACTTTTATGCTTAGCACTAGCCACGAAGGTTAAGAGTGTTCACTAATGACGGGTGCTAATCTTCAATCTCATTCCATAGAACGACATCTAAGTATAACTAGATAGGCCTAGTTTAATACTCTTTATGCTATCTATACTATTTTTCCAAAGCTCACAAAGCACTAACTATAAGTAAAGAACTTTAGTAAAGTCAAAAGAATAAAGCTTGCAAGTAAAACTTGGGATTGGTATAATCAAAATGGTATAACCAAAGCATGCCTATTGCATTTTGCTTAAGTTATCAAGGGGGCAAGTGTTAACTTGCATAGTTCTAGCTTGCACATAATAGCTTGCCTTTATTGGTGCAGTGATTGAAGTTTTTTTCTTCTTCTTCTTCTTCTTCTTCTTCTTCTTCTTCTGCTTGGTAGTACTCCTCCTCCTCGTATCCTTGGTCGGTACTATCGTCTATAAAGGATTACGGGGTAAACAATCAACAAACAATACTTAACTATTTCTATTTAGCATACTAAGGCTCACACTTGATGATTTACCATCATCACATGAAATAAAGACTAAATCTTATTTATCTTATTTTAGAAAAGTAATTTCTACTCATTGAAATTAATCAAGATTTAATATTCTCCAATTAAAATATGGGATCATGTTGACACATGTCATCACCACATATTCTAATACATGGGAATGTGATTTAAAAGAGTTGGTCATATTTTATAAAGTTTAAGATTATTATTTAATATAATTAAAGTGACTAGAAATGCCTATATAGCATTCTTTTGGTACTAGTCCAAAGTCACTACATGCAAACCTAAATATTTTTACATATTCAGATAGATCTTATCAAATGTGATTTTTGAGAGTTGGAATCAACTCAAAAGTATTTACGGTTGATTTTTAAAAAATGTTTGAAGTTGGAAAAGTCTTTGCATTGTTATTTTTACTACATGTGGTCTCTAACTCCAAATGGTTTAAATCCAACGGGCTTGGATAGATAAATTAAATATCTTTCTAACAAAATTCGAATCATGCCATTTGGTTCGGTGAAACTCTCTGAATTGATTTTTAACTCTCTGGATAGAAACTAGTTTTAAGTAATTTGGAAAATCATTATATGAATTCACTGGGCTGCGCGGGAAACTAAACGGGCCAGCCCAAACTGCACGGCACAGCGCAGTGGGCTGCTGACAGAGGGGGTCCACTCGTCAGCGACTTAGTCTACCCGAAACGGTATCTGCGAATCTGAGCCCTATGATTTAAATCTAATCTAACGGCTGAGAGTCATCATCGACGACGAACTGCTCCAGTGAGGAATCAAACCTAGTGTGGCGGTGGGGGTCTGGCGGGGCTCACCTGGGCTCCAGATAGGGTCGATGATGGGGGCGAATGGGGTTGTCGATGATGGCGGTTCGAACGGTGGTAGCCGTAGGTCCTGGGGTGGCTTCAATCAACGGCACCCTTCTCCTCCACCAGTGGCAAGCTTCGGCCAAATTCCGGCGAAGAAGAGCTCGCCTTGCTCCGGGAAGAAGTGTGGGAGGCTTAGTGAGGAGCGGGGAGGGTGTTGGTGTGGAGAATGGAGGCGGGGAGGCCTCTACTTATACTACGACGAGGGGACCAAACGACATGGGCTCGGGCTCGTCGGTGACGACGCTACAAGCGGCTAGCGGTGCGGCTTAGGGTAGGTGTAACTACCTCGGTGAATTACGCTCTAAGTTGCATGCCTGGTTAAAATAGTACGGTGGGGCCAGGGGCCACTCACAGATAGATCTTTCGGCCGTCCTAACCACTTCCAAAACATCAGGACAAGAACGAGCGGCGTAATCGGCAGGCGAAGGGATCAACTACATACACAAGTTAGTATGTATGCAAGCCACCATACAACAGATTTCAGAGCCATTCCATCTAAAAGAAATAGAAATATTGCAACGCCATACGGCAAGATCCAAATATCCTAGATAGAGATAATAGTTTAGGATAGATCCTCATACATCAAACATCAGAGTATCAGGCGGAAGCGAAAAACAACATCCGAGTACGGATAAGAAGCAAATTGGCATAAGATGCCACATAAATAAACACATCCCGCCCACAGATCTCGCGGATCCCCATTCTCGGAATCTCTACACCACGTGATCATTGCCAACATCATCCGTCTCCTCCACCCAGTATCCATCTTGCGAATACACCTGTTCATCTGAATCAAACAATTTATCGCGTGAGACCCTAGGGGTACTCAGCAAGTCTTAATGCCTCTAAAGGGGACATAACCTGGGGTGACGCAATTGCAGAAAAAGATAATAACTAACAAGTCTATAGATACTCGCGAACCATCCGCCTAACCAATGATAGACGGGTGTCCGTTAATTAGTAACAATAGTTATAACAATATAATTAACAGATCCATCCTCCTTCTCGCTTACCAACGAGAAGCGGACGAACAACCCATCCGTTGGCAGTTTTATTAACCATTCCATGAGGATTGCACTATTTACTAGTCAGTTACTTAGTCAAATTAAAAGTGGTACTTTAGTTATACTTGTCTATGATCGAGAAACTGTGCTCCAAGTCGTCCATAACCGCGGACACGGCTTTCAGAAAGATTTACCCCGCAGGGGTGCACCAATAGCAACACACACTCGATCAACCTCGGAAAAACCAAATCAAAACCCAACGAGGCATTCACGATAAAGCGATCACAGGATTCAGAAATATTTCAGGGGGCCACCCCATTAAGCTACCCGCAACGAAGTTGGGCGGCTCCGAGACGGACCCAAGGTTTGCGCTAATGGCTGTAAACGACTGGGAACCCGAAAGTGTGACTGGGCTTGTCGATACCGCGAAAACACTCCGCATCCAAAACAGTACAGGTGCTCCTCGCACAATCTTAAATAAAGCAGTAAAGCATGGCATAAGTACAGGATAGTAATAAAGCCCCAAACTACTTTGTGGCCCCAAGAAATAAGAATGAATCAAGCTCTGGCTCAAGGGGGGTCCATAAGGCCCCCCGGATGTGGATAGTGCGAATAGTCAAGGAACAGGAATCAAGTACTCGGGGTTCTACGGACACAAGTGAGCATGAAAAGCCAAATAGAAGATATTGCCCACCGGTGCCTCTTTCATTATTTATCCCATTACTACTCAGGTTAAGTTGTTTAGGTACCTCGTTATATATCAGACACTCACATACCCTACACATACAGTTCTACGACTCGCATGGCTCAAACAACTCCTGTAGTAATGGCTCATGGGATGGAGGAACAAGCTTCGGTGGGGTTTAAAAGTAAAGCCTATGCAGTACTTGGGATTCAATTTAATGTAAACGCGACTCAATGATGCAAGAATAAGTAGAGGCAACAGGTGCTATATGTATGCAATCATGTGGTAGTGCTTGCCTGGCAGCTCAGTTGAAGCGAGAGTCGGATCTGGGTAGTGCTCCTGGGATTCCTGATATATCCCCTGCTCGGCGTCTATTCGAAGAAGAACCAAACAATCAAGGACCAACATAAATAAAGTGCACAAGCATATGAATTAAAATGCGACAAGCAAACAAACATGCCATGATGAATGATGCACAATTTACATGGCAATAAAGTAGCATGGCATGGGTGAGGTGTGGGGTACAAGAATAAAGCATTTTATTAAGTTTTAGTCATGTTTTGCTCTCATATAAGTTGCTGTATACTTTATATTTATATGATGCATGCTGCAATTCAGAACATAGAGTGCATAGTTAGAACGGGCTCGTTGCGCTGATCAATTTAGACATATTATTTGTCGAATTTGGAGTTGTAGAATTAAAGTTATTAATTTATTAAGAAAAGGGCATTTTATTGTAATTTTAATCATCTCGAAATTTTAAAGTGTTCAAACATTATTTTGAATAGCATATTTGAATTCCTCACATTTTTATGATTCCAAAACATATATCATTTGTTTTATTTGGACTTATAAAACAAAAGTTATTAAAAACAGATTTAAAATTCATATTAATCATTTTCTGAAATTGTTTTAAAAACAGATAAACGCCTAGACTTTTTATACCTAGAGAATTCTAACCCAGGTCACTGACGGGTGGGGCCCGTGCTGACTAGGTGTGACAGTGCCTTGGGGCTTTTCGCAAGACCGCTGATATTAGCCGCAGAATCGACAAAGGGCCATGGCTCGTGGGTCCACACGACAATGACGAACCAAGGTGCCAATGGGGATCTAGGGCTGCGGGTTGAGGTTTACAAAGTCAGCTTCGGGGGTTTTCAAGACGCCGCTACGAGAGGCTGTCTGGTGGGCCTCGAGGGATTGCGGGTTGAGCAGTAAAAAGATTTGGGGGGGAATTGCAAAGTAGCCACTGCTACTGTACTTCTTCTCTGAACTTACTGACGAGGGGATGGTGCTCGACAGCGGCAGAGCGCGGCGCGGGGGATCGATCCCGCGACCTGCGGCGCGCGCGCAGCAGGGTGTAACCAGTGCGGTGGGTGTGGGGTGCTGACAGGAGGAGGCTAGACGGCTGGATATGGCTTACGCGACGCCGCGGCGAGGGAACGTGCGTGCACGCCGGCGCGCAGAGCATGCTCGAAAGATGGTCCGGCGTGAACAGGAAGTAACGGCGAGGACAGAGATGTCAGGGAGGCTTGGGGGCTCACCGCGGTGGCGTCGGTGGTGATGGATCGGGCCGAGGAGCAGCAGGGCGACGGCGAGGCAGAGGCCAAGCGGTTTAGGGTTTCGGGCGGCGTCAATGATGTGCAGCGCGGCCTGGGGCTCCTCCTCCACGCTGCTGAGCACGGGGACAACGTAGAGGGATGGCTTGTTCTTCCTCGACACCTACACACCCGCCCGCCGCCATGTTTTGCTGAGGTAGGGTAGAGGCCGATGTGGTTCATCGGAGTTGGAGAAGAGGGCGGCAGGGGAGAAGGAACGGCGCAGCGACCAAGGGTAGATCTGGGCACGGTAGAGGAGGCATGGGGGAGTGGATATGGACGGGAGAGGAGAGGGGTGGCGTGGGGCAGCTCGGGGTGGAAAGGTGGCTTCGGCCACTTTTCTTCTCCCTCACGCTCACGTGCTAGGCGTGGCTAGGGCAGGGGTAGGGAGGCCAGGGCTGCCAGGTGGGACCAGGGCGAGGCCTAGGAGCAGCAGGCTCGGTGTGGGGCTGGCTTGGCAGAGAGGGAGAGAGAGGGAGAGAGCTCGGGTAGGAGCTAGGGTTGGGGTTCGGCTAGGGTTAGAGTTAGGGTTGGTGGGGTAGCTTCGGTATGGGGAGAGAGAGAGCTGGGGTGGGCCCTTGCTGACAGAGAGAGGGAGAGATGCCTCGGCATGGTGAGAGCAAGGTGAGGGTTAGGGTTAGAGAGAGAGATTAGAGAGAGATGTTAGGGTTTAGGGGTGACCCTCCAAGATCAAGCAAAGGTGGAGGGGTGTGATGATGGATAAGAAGAGGTAGGGGTAGGGTGGTAGAGATTTAGGGTTTAACATGATCAAAGCTAGATCAAGCAAGAAAAGGTGGTGAGATGGAGAGGTAGGGTAAGGCTAGGGTTTAGGTATGATCCCTCATGATCATGCATGGAAGCATTCACAAGTGAGGGGTGATGATGTCAGTGCAGATGGAAAGGAGAGAAGATTCGTAGCATGGAAAACAAAAAAATTCTACCGCAAGAACGAACAAAACCCATATCTAATCTAGATAAAAGCCAAGATCTAATCTATTAGACATGTGCAACGAGATAGATCTGTACTAACCCTCGTAGAACCGAAAGCGTTACGAGATTAGATCTTAGGGTTGATGTAGTCGATCACTTGCCGATCTCAAGATCGTGTGGACGATCCTTCCGGCGCCACGTTCCGGCGCTTCCATGATCGGTCACACGTGCAGTCGAAGCGCACCTTTGTCTCCCGTTCAATGAGCAGCGGGAGGTAGTAGATCTTCTCCACGGAATCCCAGCAGCACGACGGTGTGGTGGTGGTGGTAGAGTAGAGATTTCTGCAGGGCTTCGCCTAAGCCGGAGCAGAGCGAAGGAGGAGGAGAGAGGCGGCGGCTAGGATTTGTTATGGGAGAGGTTTAGGGGGTGGCGCCCCCTCCCCTCTATTTAAAGGAGGGAGGCGCCATGGGAGGGGGAGTCCTAGTAGGACTCCCCTCCCTCCTTGGCCGGCGGATTGGGAGGGGGGAAGGAGTCCTCCTCCCCCACGAATCCGTGTCTTGCCCCACAAAGACTCCTTGATCCTTTCTTGGTTTTCAAGCAAACTCCAAGAAATCTTCTAGAACCTTCCAGAACATTCCGAAACCTTCTAGAATCTCCATACAAACACTCCGGAACATTTCCTAACTTAGAAAATGATCCCCCATATATGAATCTTATTCTCCGGACAATTCCGGATCTCCTCGTGATGTCCCGGATCCAATCCGAGACTCCGAACAACATTCGGTCTCCAACGCACATTCCATATCTACTTAAAACAACTTCGAACCTTAAGTGTGTCACCCTACGGTTCGTGAACATGTAGACATTATGGAGACACATCTCCGATCAATAACCATTAGCGGGATCTGGAGATCCATAACGGCTCCCACATACTCAACGATGACTTCATGATCGATAGAACCATTTACATACGAAACCAATTCCCTTTGTCACGCGATATTCTACTTATCCGAGGTTTGATCATCGGTATATCCATACCTAGTTCTACTTCGTTACTGATATGTACTCTTTACTCGTTCCATGATATGTCATCCCTTGTGACCTAGGCACATGCTTGCAAGCTAACTAGATGACATTCCACCGAGAGGGCCCAGAGCATATCTATCCGTCATATGGATGGACAAATCCCAATCTTGGTCCATGCGCTTCAACACATACTTTCAGAATACCCAATGACACCTTTATAACCACCCGATTCTGAGCGGTGTTTGATGTCATCAAAGTACCCATCCGGTGATGGTGATTAACATAACCTCATGGTCGAAGGATTGGGTTACTATGCATTTGAAAGCTTATAGCAATACGAACTTAATGACTTGATCTTATGCTACGCTTACTATGGGTGTGTGTCCATCACATCATTCTCCTAATGATATAACCTTGTTATTAATGACATCCAATGTCCATGATCAGGAAACCATGATCATCACTTAATCAACAAGCTAGTTTAACAAGAGGCTTACTAGGGACTCTTTTATGTTTACAAAACACACAAGTATTAATGTTTCCGGTTAATACAATTATAGCATGGGATGTAAACATTTATCATAAACATAAAGATATAATAATAACCACTTTATTATTGCCTCTTGGGCATATCTCCAACAGTCTCCCACTTGCACTAGAGTCAATAATCTAGTTAATAACTTGTGCATTCAACACCTATGGCTTTCTGGTGTTGTATAGACACTATTGCTAGTGGTAAACATAATCTTCGGATCTGACACTTCCAGGTCGGTGTGTATTTGCATGTCCTTGCGTCTCTACGCATTACTCATTCTCCAATGAGATGGCATTGTATAAATTTGGTCCTTTGGTGAGACCTTTAGTTCCTTGGGATTAAATCATGTTGATACAATTGTCATACAATGTATCTTCATAGTATTATCCCGCTATGAACCACACCTAGTTTGATAACAAACTACTTGACGCAAATGCCCTCATTTGCTGCTACAATAGTAGTCATATACTTAGCCTTTTGTTGTAGTATCTATCATAATGTTTTAACTTTGGTACTCAACCAAATCCGTTATGGAACTTCCTTTCCATTACATTGTGCCACCCATAGTTTAAATTGAGATAAACTTAATTTGTGACAAAACTAGTATCAATGTAACAATTTACAATGAACTATTTGTCACCACTATATAAATAATATATTCTTAGTTCTTGCAAAGATCATAGGAATATCCCTACTATTGTCCAATGATCATCTTATGAGTCATTCTGGTATATGCTCATAACATTTAGAGCATAGGACATATCTGGATGTGTACATCTCAAAGAATGATTGATCAAAATATTCTTGTGATTTCACCAAGTGTCAAAATACTTGAATCTCGTGTCAACACACTTGAATATTGATTCAGTCCTTTCCGTGCGTCAAGAACCTTTCTTGTTGTTTCCATATTGAACTCATTCAACATCTTATCTATGTACATTTGGCAAAACCATATTAGCGCCTCAATCTATCCATATAGACAATGATGCCTAATTCTTGGGTTATGCCTAAGTCTTTCATCGAAATGAAATTCTTAACTTGTGTCAATAAAAGATACATCATTTCTAATCAACAATATGTCTTTCACATAATGTATTAGAAATATGTCTTAGCGCTCCCACTTAATTTCTTGCAAAATGCAAACATCTTCATCGTCTCTGATGAAATTAAACCTTTTAACGGTTTCATCACGGTGAAGATTCCAACTCCGCGATGCTCACTTCAACCATTGAAGTTTTGCATACTCTTTTAGCATCCTTTGAATTAACAAAACCCTTTGGATCGTGTCATGGACACATCCTAGGTAACCATTCTATTAGAAGAACTTGTTTTGTTTGTTCAACTACCATATACCAAAATATATGTAGTGGTTGCTACATTAATCCTTCCAGACTAAATATCGCTATGAAAGATCAAATCTTATCATAGTCAATTCCTTAAACATTGTCGTAAACTCTTTCCGACATGTCGACTATTTCATAGATGTGAAACATCCATGTCTATTTCTTTATAGATCCATATCTGTTGTAATGTCTTGCACCTTTCCAGAGGGTCTTTCAAATTAAAAGCTTGATTTCTCGTGTATGGAATTATCACGGATTTTATGGCTTCAAGCCACTTAACAAAGTCAGGGCCCATCATTGATTATTTGCATGTAGTCGGTTCATCATTGTCAAACAACAATGATTTAACTCTCAAATCTTGGCATTTGATTACTTACCCGACCTACTTGGTTTAATAGTAACTTAGATCTCCGTGACCACAACCTTTGAGGCACGTGAGCCATGAGCATTGTTGCTGCCTTCGGGACACTTACCGACGCTGCGCAACTCAACACATATTAGCCAAGGTTCAACAACCTTGTCAAAGTTCTATTGTCCTCCCACTTAACTTTTCACAAAAAATTCCTTCTCAAGAAACTCGACATTCTAAGCGACAAACACTTTTGTCTTCGGTGTTATGGAGGAATACCCAATGGTTATTCGAAATAACCTACAAAGACATGCTCATCCGACTTTGGTTGTAAACATTTTACTTATGCGTAGAATACCAAAAATTTAAGAAAGGACAACCTGGGTTTTATCCCAAACCATGACTTATATGGTGTCATTTCAACGGATCACGATGGAGCTCTTTTCAGTGTAAAAGCGGTAGTCACTAAAGCTTTAATCTTTAAAATATAATGGTAGTTTTATAAATGACACCTTTGATCTTACCATGTCAAACAAGGTTTCATTACATATCTCGAACACTCCATACTCCTATGGTGTTTTGGGAAATGCAAATCCATGGAACGATTCCTCAAATTTTAGGTGTTTTGCTAAACTTGTAACTCAAACATCTTTCTTGTTACAATAATTTTTCACTTCATCTTGAAAGTCTTTGAACATTTTCAAATGTTTCATACTTCTTCCTTATTGAGTAAGTATATACATATACTCACTCAAATCTTCGGAGAAAACATATGAAGTTGAAATCCATCGCCCACGACTACACATCATGGACTATATACATCAATATGTACAAATTCCAATCAGTTAGTCGTCCGTTCCTCTTTGGCCTCTGACGGAGTTTTAATTATCTCCAGGAAAGTATCACAAGCGTCATTTGATCAAAATCAAAGACTCCAAAAATCCATCAACATGGAGTTTCTTCATGTATCCCTAATATAATTTAAACGGTGATGGCACTTCGCAAGTGATCTTTCAATTATTTGTCTTGCGACATTTTAGCATTAGTTTTATGGTCGTTATTTCTCCAACCAGACTTGTATATCATCCATCTATTATGGAATACGGTAATTATTTGAACAACCTTTTGTCGTCATAATACCTGATCAAAATAACAATTATTGAAACAAATCTTGAAGGCAAGCTTTGATGTTAACGAGTAACACAACAACCCTTTGTTTGTTTTCGATGAACATCATCACATATTCTCTTGCTAGTTACTTAGGCCATTGCAGTTCATGAATTGTGTTGTCATGTATGACATTTCATACCAACCAATTCAGTATCCAATACCGCAGAACCACATTGTTTAACAACCAAGGAATACAGCCATAACATGTATCTTCTATATACCTAAGTTGGACATCTCCAATCTTTTCTTTTTTGCCAAATATTTTATAGATTCTCTTTCAACAATTCCTTTTCTTTTAAAAGAATCTATCAACATCAATAGTGGTGTCATTCACATGACACATATTACAAAGTGTGTATAGTCAAATACTAATACCTTTGGACTTGCACTTTGAAGTGGATCACCTTCATCAAATGTTTGGCATTCTTTCAAAATTCCATTCTTTAGTAATCTTTTAGTGTAGTAAACATTTTACTTACATCTTCTATTCATCCTTATCATGACAACTTTCATGATCAAGCTGCTATAGCTGAAAAAGGTGAATTGCGAGTATAATGTTTCTTTTCCAAAACCTTTTGGAGGATTAGGACGACTAGCGTCTCCAACCTTCACAAATTCTCATCAAATATGAGGACATATACTCTATCATGTTGTAACCAATACATTGTTTTAGATATCGCAATAACTTTCACATATGATGGTTTCTGAAACATTGCTTTCAGCTCTTAGATAAACTTGATATTAAAAACAATCTTTTGAGTATCAAGAATCATGGAGGCAAACATGATACATTAGATACTAACACTGGAATTGTTATTCTTGATTTAATACTGTTTATTAAACTTCACAGAGTAAACGGAGTTTGCTGAAAGTTTGCAATATGACTTTTAAACTTTAGATTGACACTCAAAACAATACGATACCAGTTTGTAAAGCAAATATCCAGAATTTCTATAGTTCCACTATCTCAACTATAACTAAGCGTAAGGTGGTGGACGGATGCCAATGACTACAACAAACTATGCAAATTCACTTTGATTGTGTTTATGATAAATTGAGTTTGACTAATCCAAATTACAAATGAACTCCCACTCAAAACAACATCCCTCGAGTTGTTTTAGTGATTACACGAACCAAATCCACTACACCAAGTCCGATCATCACGTGAGATGATGTAGCTTTAAAGGCGAACAATCAACATGTTCATCATATCATCCATATGACTCATGCTTTACCTTTTGGTATTCCGTGTTCCAAGACCATGTCTGTACATGCTAGGCTTGTCAAGGTTAACCTTAGTATCCGCATGTGCAAATCTGGCTTCCACCCGTCGTATGCACACGTAGAATCTATCACACCCGATCATCACGAGATGCTTCGAAACGATGAGTCTTAGCAACGGTGCCTACTAAGGACGAACACTTTATTACTTGATATTTAGTGAGAGGGATCATCTTATAATGCTACCGTCGCGATCTAAGCAATACAAGATGCATAAAGGATTAACATCACAGGCAATTCATAATTAGTGTGATATGATATGGCCCTTTCTTCTTATGCCTTTGATCTCCATCTCCAAAGGACGGACATGATCTCCATCATCACCAGCATTGCGTCAAGGTCAGTGGTGCCGCTTCATGGTTGTCCATCATCACTAGCAACTATTACAACTACTTGGAATAAAACCATTACAAGATGAATAGACACGCAGGTCTTAACAGAATTAAAGACAAGCATTAGGCTCCTGCCGGTTGCCATATTACAACAAGGATCATTGCATACATCAAATATAATCACAATCACATGATGGCCATATCACATCACAAAACCCCTGCAAAAACAAGTTAGACGCCTCTAATTTTCTTTGCATGTTTTACGTGGTTTGGGGCTTTCGAATAAGAACGGATCTTACCTACAAAACTGAACCACAACGTTGATACAAGTGCTATCAAGTGCAAAGTGTAGATTGGATCTTTACTATGATGGGAGAGACAGACACCCGCAAAGCCACTTGTGCAATACGAGTTGCACGTCAACTGTGGAGCAAGTCTCATGTGCGATGACATGTAAGGTTAGCCCGAGCCGCTTCATCCCACCATACCGCAAGATGCAAAGTACTAACCCAGAAATTTTCTACCGCAAGAACAAACAAAACCCAGATCTAATCTAGATAAAAGCCAAGATCTAATCTATTAGACATGTGCAACGAGATAGATCTGTACTAACCCTCGTAGAACCGAAAGCGTGACGAGATTAGATCTCGGGGTTGATGTAGTCGATCACTTGCCGATCTCAAGATCATGTGGATGATCCTTCCGGCGCCACGTTCCGGCAGCGCTCAGTCCGTCACACGTGCGGAGTCGAAGCAGACCTTCCTCTCCCCGTTCCAGCGAGCAGCGGAGGTAGTAGATCTTCTCCACGGAATCCCAGCAGCACGACGGTGTGGTGGTGGTGGTGGAGTAGAGATTTCTGCAGGGCTTCGCCTAAGCCGGAGCAGAGCGAAGGAGGAGGATAAAGGCGGCGGCTAGGGTTTGTTATGGGAGAGGTTTAGGGGGTGGCGCCCCCTCCCCTCTATTTAAAGGAGGGAGGCGCCATGATAGGGGGAGTCCTAGTAGGACTCCCCTCCCTCCTTGGCCAGCGGATTGGGAGGCGGGAAGGAGTCCTCCTCCCCCACGAATCCGTGTCTTGCCCCGCAAAGACTCCTTGATCCTTTCTTGGTTTTCAAGCAAACTCCAAGAAATCTTCTAGAACCTTCCAGAACATTCCGAAACCTTCTAGAATCTCCATACAAACACTCTGGAACATTTCCTAACTTAGAAAATGATCCCCAATATATGAATATTATTCTTCGGACAATTCCGGATCTTCTCGTGATGTCCTGGATCCAATCCGAGACTCCGAACAACATTCGGTCTCCAACGCACATTCCATATCTACTTAAAACAACTTCGAACCTTAAGTGTGTCACCCTACGGTTTGTGAACATGTAGACATGATGGAGACACATATCCTATCAATAACCATTAGCGGGATCTGGAGATCCATAACGGCTCCCACATACTCAACGATGACTTCATGATCGATAGAACCATTTACATACGAAACCAATTCCCTTTGTCACGCGATATTCTACTTATCCGAGGTTTGATCATCGGTATCTCCATACCTAGTTCTACTTTGTTACTGATATGTACTCTTTACTCGTTCCGTGATATGTCATCCCTTGTGACCTAGGCACATGCTTGCAAGCTAACTAGATGACATTCCACCGAGAGGGCCCAGAGCATATCTATCTGTCATATGGATGGACAAATCCCAATCTTGGTCCATGCGCTTCAACACATACTTTCAGAATACCCAATGACACCTTTATAACCACCCAGTTATGAAGCGGTGTTTGATGTCATCAAAGTACCCATCCGGTGATGGTGATTAACATAACCTCATGGTCGAAGGATTGGGTTACTATGCATTTGAAATCTTATAGCAATACGAACTTAATGACTTGATCTTATGCTACGCTTACTATGGGTGTGTGTCCATCACATCATTCTCCTAATGATATAACCTTGTTATTAATGACATCCAATGTCCATGATCAGGAAACCATGATCATCACTTAATCAACAAGCTAGTTTAACAAGAGGCTTAGTAGGGACTCTTTTATGTATACAAAACACACAAGTATTAATGTTTCCGGTTAATACAATTATAGCATGGGATGTAAACATTTATCATAAACATAAAGATATAATAATAACCACTTTATTATTGCCTCTTGGGCATATCTCCAACAGCGTGCATGCCGGCGCGCAGAGCATGCTCGACAGATGGTCCGGCGTGATTAGGAAGTAACGGCGAGGACGAAGATGTCAGGGAGGCTTGGGGGCTCACCGCGGTGGTGTCGGTGGTGATGGATCGGGCCGAGGAGCAGCAGGGCAACGACGAGGCAGAGGCCGAGCGGTTTAGGGTTTTGGGCGGCGTCGACGATGTGCAGCATGGCCTGGGGCTCCTCCACGCTGCTGAGCACGGGGACGACGTAGAGGGACGGCTTGTTCTTCCTCGACACATACACACCCGCCCGCCGCCGTGTTTTGCTGAGGTAGGGTAGAGGCCGATGTGGTTCGTCAGAGTTGGAGAAGAGGGTGGCAGGGGAGAATGAACGGCGCAGCGGCCAAGGGTAGATCTGGGCACGGTAGAGGAGGCGTGGGGGAGTGGATATGGACGGGAGAGGAGAGGGGTGTCATGGGGCAGCTCGGGGTGGAAAGGTGGCTTCGGCCACTTTTCTTCTCCCTCACGCTCACGTGCTGGGCGTGGCTAGGGCAGGGGTAGGGAGGCCAGGGCTGCCAGGTGGGACTAGGGCGAGGCCTAGGAGCAGCAGGCTCGGTGTGGGGCTAGCTTGGCAGAGAGAGAGAGGGAGAGAGCTCGGGTAGGAGCTAGGGTTGGGGTTCGGCTAGGGTTAGAGTTAGGGTTGGTGGGGTAGCTTCGGTATGGGGAGAGAGAGAGCTGGGGTGGGCCCTTGCTGGCAGAGAGAGGGAGAGATGCCTCGGCATGGTGAGAGCAAGGCGAGGGTTAGGGTTAGAGAGAGAGATTAGAGAGAGATGTTAGGGTTTAGGGGTGATCCTCCAAGATCAAGCAAAGGTGGAGGGGTGTGATGATGGATAAGAAGAGGTAGGGGTAGGGTGGTAGAGATTTAGGGTTTAACATGATCAAAGCTAGATCAAGCAAGAAAAGGTGGTGAGATGGAGAGGTAGGGTAAGGCTAGGGTTTAGGTATGATCCCTCATGATCATGCATGGAAGCATTCACAAGTGAGGGGTGATGATTTCAGTGCACATGGAAAGGAGAGAAGATCAAGATGGTGAGGGTTTTTGGGTAAGAGCAAAAAGAAAAGAGCAAACAAGAATTGATTCCCAAGGAACCAAGCTCCACCCAAAAATCCAAGTAAAACCCAAACAAAATAGAATGGTGGTGATTTGCATGGCCCATGCATGGGCATTAAATGCCAGGTTTTGTCTTGTGAAAACAAAACAATGATCATGGCATTTATGCACATGCATTCCAAAATATGGAGTAAGGCCAAGCTAACGGAAAATAGAATTGGATCCATCCCAACCCACATGAGCTAGATTAAATGCCAAAAGAAGTAGAAGCTCATGGATAATTAGGATGGTGGAATTATAAGGTGGTGACAAAGAAAGGTGATAGAGTTTAATAAAAGATATGCCCCCAACTCAACTTGGGCATCAAGCATTTATCAAGAACCAAATACAATATATCAAGAGCCAAATACAATTACTAGTGCATATGAGAGAAGAACCAAATGAAAAGGGGTTTTATATGATGCTCAAATGCAAGGTGGCATGATGACATGAGCATAATATAATTATGATGCAACAATTATATGTAGGAAGTAGCCATTATATTACTAGACCATGTAGCATTACATATGTTAGACAGATGGGATGCTACAACTCTCCCCCACTAAACAGGAATCTCGCCCCAAGATTCTAGGAAGAAGAAGAAGGCACGAAGAGGGTAGGATACTTGGCACGGAGCTCATCCTCGCGTTCCCAAGTGGCTTCATCAACGGAATGGTGCGACCACTACACCTTGCAGAACTTGATGGACTTGTTGTGAGTCCTTCTTTCTGCGACTTCTAGGATTTTTATGGGGTGTTCTTGATAAGACAGGTCTTCTTGGAGATTGATAAGCTCATGGTCCACGGTCCTGCCGGGATCCTTGAAGCACTTCTTGAGTTGAGAGATATGGAAAACATCATGGACCTTGAGTTTTTCAGGGAGCTCAAGAGCATAAGCGACTTCTCCTCTTCTTCCATGAACTTTGAAAGGACCGATGTATCTAGGAGCCAGCTTTCCTTTGATACCAAACCGGTTCCTGCCTCTCATGGGAGTGACACGAAGGTAAACGAGATCACCAGGGACATACTCCATGTCCGTGTGCTTCCTGTCATAGTTGTTCTTCTGGCGACTTTGAGCAACCTTCAGATTTTCAAGAATGATGTGAACCTTCTCCTCCGCTTGAGTTACAATGTCGGGGCCAAACAATGTTCTTTCACCTGCGCCCGACCAACCAATCGGAGTTCTGCATTTGCGACCATATAGAATCTCAAATGGTGCCATCTTTAGACTTTTCTGGAAGCTGTTGTTGTAAGAGAATTCAACATAAGGGAGACATTCTTCCCCCTTCATGCCGAAAGAGATAATGCAAGCACGGAGCATATCTTCCAGAATCTGATTGATCCTTTCAACTTGTCCTTGCGACTAAGGATGGTAAGCTGTGCTGAAGTTCAATTTTGTTCCCAAAGCATTTTGGAAACTTCCCCAGAACTTGGAAGTGAAGATTCTTCCACGGTCTGAACTGATCTCAAGAGGAACCCCATATAGAGAGACAATTCTGTTGATATAGAGCTCAGCCAACTGAATTGCTGAAATTGTTTCCTTGACGGGAAAGAAATGAGCCACTTTAGAAAGCCTGTCAATGACAACAAAGATTGCATTGTTGCCCTTCTGCGACCTTGGAAAACCAGTTATGAAGTCCATCTCTACTTTCTCCCATTTCCATTCCGGAGGTTTCAATGGCTGTAGAAGCCCGGAAGGTTTCTGATGGACAAGTTTAACTCTGCGACAGACATCACACTCCGAGACATACTTGGCACAATATCGTTTCAACCCAGGCCACCAATACTGTGTTTTCAAGTCCATGTACATCTTAGTGCTGCCAGGGTGGATAGAAAGAACAGAATCATGCGCCTCCTTGAGAACTTGCTCTCTTAAACCCGGATAGTTCGGAACAAACATCCGGTGTTCAAAGAAAAGAGCGCCTTGGTCGTCGACGTGGAAGGACTCATACTTTGGAAGCTGAATGTTGGAGATGATATTTTTAGTGTAAGGATCACCAAGTTGAATGGAGTGAACTTTTTCTTCCAAGAGAGGTGTTGCCAGAAGGTTCAGAAGATACCCTTGATCCACAATTTCAAGGTTGAGCTGACGGAACTCCTCGCACAAGAGAGGCTGTTGTTCTTCCACCATGAGGTTGTTGACATAAGCCTTTCGGCTGAGAGCATCGACCATGACATTAGCTTTGCCCGGAGTGTAGTTGATGGTCAAATCGAAATCATTAATTGTTTCAATCCACCTCCTCTGACGAAGGTTGAGATCAGGCTGTGTGAAGATATACTTCAGACTCTTGTGGTCAGAAAAGATTTCACAACGGTTGCCAAGCAAGTAGTGCCTCCATATTTTCAAAGCAAAGACAACTGCTGCAAGTTCAAGGTCATGTGTTGGATAGTTGAGCTCATGAATTTTCAACTAACGAGAGGCATATGCAACGACTTGCTTTTCTTGCATAAGGAACGCACCCAATCCTTGCAATGAGGCATCACAGAATATCTGGAAAGGCTTTGATGTATCTGGAGGAATCAAGACTGGTGTGGAAGTGAGCTTCTCTTTGAGTGTTTTAAAGCTTGATTGACATGCAGGAGTCCAAAGGTATTTCTTTCCTTTCTTGAGGAGATCGGTAAGAGGCTTCGCAATCTTCAAGAAGTTCTGAACGAAGCGACGGCAGTAACTAGCCAAACCAAGGAAACTCCGGACTTCTTTGACATTTATGGGAGGAAGCCAGTCAACAATTGTCTTAACAGTTTCTGGGTTGACGGCAATGCCCTTGGCAGAGACGACGTGACCAAGATAGGTGACTTGAGGCAGCCAAAACTCACACTTGGAGAACTTTGCATACAAGAGGTTCTCACAAAGCTTGTTTAGGACACACCAAAGGTGTTCTTCATGTTCTTCCTTTGACTTAGAATAGACTAGAATGTCATCCAGATAGACCACAACGAACTTATCAAGATACTCCATGAAAACTGAGTTCATAAGCCTCGAGAAGGTGGCAGGTGCGTTGGTGAGACCGAAAGACATGACCGTGTACTCATACAGGCCATAGCGGGTGGTGAAAGCTGTTTTGGGAACATCTTCCTTGCGAATCTTGATTTGATGATATCCACTTCTCAAATCAAGCTTAGAGAATACTACAGCTCCAGCTAGCTGATCGAAGAGATCATTAATCCGCGGAAGGGGATATTTATTCTTGATGGTTTTAGCATTGAGAGCCCGATAGTCAACACAAAGTCTATCAGTCTTGTCTCGCTTCTTCACAAAGATGGTTGGGCTACCCCAAGAAGATGTACTGTGCTGGATGAAACCCAACTTCTCTTGTTCATCAAGCTGACGTTTGAGTTTAGCCAACTCAGCAGGACCCATTTTGTAAGGCCGCTTGGAGATAGGAGCGGTTCCAGGTTCAAGCTTAATCACAAACTCGACCTCTCGGTCAGGAGGCATACCTGGCAACTCTTCAGGAAAAACATCTGGGAACTCACAGACCACTAGAACACTCTGAATAGCTTCCATAGCATCATCATTCAGATCCGCCAAAGAGAAAAGATGAATTGCAGGAGTTAGACTTGGAGAATAGACTATATGGCCTTCAGGAATTTTTAGAGAAACCGAGCGTTCAGCACAATCAATCACAGCTGCATTTGCTATTAACCAATCCATGCCCAAGATAACATCAATGTCAGAATTGCCCAAAATAATTAAGGAAGCCGGGAATGAAGAACCACCAATCTCAATTTGATTGCCATGGCTGATTTTAGAAGATGCCATTGTTGCTCCAGGAGAAAGGACCATTAACCGTTTAGGGAGAGGATCCATATGTAACCCATTCTCATCAGCAGAACTTGTAGAGATAAAAGAATGCGATGCACCAGAATCAAACAAAACTCATGCAGGAACTGAGTTAACAGGAAGCATACACATCACAACTCCAGGTGCATGCTCAGCTTGAGCGACGTTGACACAGTTGGCACGAGCAACAGTAGACCTGGGCTTGGTGTTGATGTTGAGAGCCCGAGGTGGAGGTGCACGAACCATAGAAGAACTTGCCGCAGGTCTTGTAGGTGGTGGTGGAAGAGCTTTGTTGTTCAATGGACAATTCCAGTGTTGATGCCCGGTGTTCCCACAAGTGTAACAAGCACCAGGTGGACGTGGAGCAGCGTAGCCAGGGACTCCACCAGGCGCTCCAGGGTAGTTGTGGTTGTCGCCCCTGGGAGCAGCAGTGAAGGAGTTTGGTGGCCTTGCCGTGTAGCTTGAAGGTCTTGGTGGAGCCGGGAGCGACGGTGGGGTGTTAGGAACCCACACGCGGCGCTTAGAAGGAGTTGTCATAGCTGAAGAGCTTGCTGCGTCACGGCTGTGTTTCTTGGACTCCTCAAACACTTGCCTACTTGCTTCTTCCTGTAGAGCTGTATGTTGGAGTTCCAGAAAACACCCCGGCCTTGCATGAGTGATTGCATATTTGATTGATGCATTGAGCCCTTGTCTGAACCTCTTTTGCTTCTTCTTGTCATCAAAGATCTCATCGCCACCATACCGAGAAAGGTTCATGAAGTTCCTGATATAGGTATTGACATTGTCATTGCCCTGCTTGAGGTTGAGAAACACTTCCTTCATCCTTTCCATGACAATTTCTGACAGATATTGCTCTTTGAAAGCTCTAGTGAACTGTTCCCAAGTAGGCTGAAACTGAGAGTGGTTTGCCTTCAGGTAATTCTCCCACCACAGAGCTGCATCTCCCTTCAGAAGGTGAGTGGTACACTTTACCCATTCTTGCTCAGGAACATCAGTAGTCATTAGTAACCTTGACATCTCACGCAGCCAATCATCTGCGTCCAGAGGCTGATCAGACACCTCAAAGTGGCGCGGGTTGAACTTCAGAAAACTCTTGATGTCTCCTCGCTTGGGAGGTGGAGGTAGCGGAACAAACTCATTCCTCCTGACACTTTCTTCAAATCGCTGCTGGTTCTGCTGCATTGCTCCCAAGGCATTAGCAATACTTGCCAACACAACCCCCAGTTCAGGTGGTATGTCCTCCTCAGAACGGCGTGGTGGTGCCATCCTGTGATTGATATAAAACACAAGTCAGTACCATAATGGAGAATAATAATAATCCAAAATAGTACCAAAATGGAATTAACCAAGATTAACGGATACAATTTACTAAGATGATATTAAAATATCAACAAAGTTCATAGCACCTAGAAGATATTAAGCATATCGCACATGACTGAACAAGGAGTGTGGTACACAAAACTATCAAAGAAAATTTTTCCGCAATTTTTGGCATTAAAATACCACTATATGCGCAAAACCACTTAACGAATCAAGATTAGTAACTCTACCAATTCAATATACAAGAGCGAATGATAAAAGTAGTGGTATGGTTGCGACTCCATCCCGCACTCGAATCATTACTCCGCACATGAGTAAGTAAAACACATATCCCAACACCTTTTGTGTAAGATAACTTAAAGATTAGTAACTACGGAAACGAACACCCCAAACAAGATAACGTCGGATAACAAAGAGTAGGACAGATCGCACCGGTATACAACGAATCAGATAGATCACGTCGGTTTACAAAGGCCTGTTGGTATGGAATGTACCAACAGTTGATAACCAAAAAGGCAGATAGTGATAACATGTTGGATGCAACAGATAGACAAGGCATTCACACACACACACACACAACCTATGGTACTACGGAACCCAGAACACGTGAATCCTAGTTTGAATTTTAGAAGAGGATTAAAAACGTTACACTTCCTTACCAGAAAAAGGGTGGGTGGGTGGGTAAGAAGAAAAATGGAAGCAGTCCTACTCTCACGTTTTTGTTTTTCCCTAGTATACATAGCTACTAAAATATTTGCTAGACTGACAACGACCATTTGGCTGAGACCCTGAAGGGCGGGATGGCTCTGATACCAATTGTAACTACCTCGGTGAATTACGCTCTAAGTTGCATGCCTGGATGAGCGAAAGTGGTTAAAATAGTACGGTGGGTCCAGGGGCCACTCACAGGTAGACCTTTCGGCCGTCCTAACCACTTCCAGAACATCAGGACAAGAACGAGCGGCGTAATCGGCAGGCGAAGGGATCAACTACATACACAAGTGAGTATGTATGCAAGCCACCATACAACAGTTTTCAGAGCCATTCCATCTAAAAGAAATAGAAATATTGCAACGCCATACGGCAAGATCCAAATATCCTAGATAGAGATAATAGTTTAGGATAGATCCTCATACATCAAACATCAGAGTATCAGGCGGAAGCGGAAAACAAGATCCAAGTACGGATAAGAAGCAAATCGGCATAAGATGCCACATAAATAAACACATCCCGCCCACAGATCTCGTGGATCCCCATTCCCGGAATCTCTACACCGCGTGATCGTTGCCAACATCATCCGTCTCCTCCACCCAGTATCCATCTTGCGAATACACCTCTTCATCTGAATCAAACAATTTATCGCATGAGACCCTAGGGGTACTCAGCAAGTCTTAATGCCTCTAAAGGGGACATAAACTGGGGTGACGCAATTGCAACAAAAGATAATAACTAACAAGTCTATAGATACTCGCTAACCATCCGCCTAACCAATGATAGACGGATGTCCGTTAATTAGTAACAACAGTTATAACAGTATAATTAATAGATCCATCCTCCTTCTCGCTTACCAACGAGAAGCGGACGAACAACCCATCCGTTGGCAGTTTTATTAACCATTCCATGAGGATTGCACTATTTACTAGTCAGTTACTTAGTCAAATTAAAAGAGGTACTTTAGTTATACTTGTCTATGATCGAGAAACTGTGCTCCAAATCATCCATAACCGCGGACATGGCTTTCAGAAAGATTTACCCTGGAGGGGTGAACAAATAGCAACACACACTCGATCAACCTCGGAAAAACCAAATCAAAACCCAACGAGGCATTCACGACAAAGCGATCACAGGATTCAGAAATATTTCAGGGGGCCACCCCATTAAGCTACCATAGCGAAGTTGGCAGCTCGAGACGGACCCAAGGTTTGCGCCAATGGCTGTAAACGACTGGGAACTCGAAAGTGTGGCTGGGCTTGTCGATACCGCGAAAACACTCCGCATCCAAAACAGAACAGGTGCTCCTCGCACAATCTTAAATAAAGCAGTAAAGCATGGCATAAGTATAGGATAGTAATAAAGCCCCAAACTACTTTGTGGCCCCAAGAAATAAGAATGAATCAAGCTCTGGCTCAAGGGGGGTCCATAGGGCCTCCCGGATGTGTATAGTGCGAATAGTCAAGGAACAGGAATCAAGTACTTGGGGTCCTACGGGACACAAGTGAGCATGAAAAGCCAAATAGCAGATATTACCCACCGGTGCCTCTTTCATTAGTTATCCCATTACTACTCAGGTTAAGTTGTTTAGGTACCTCGTTATCCATCAGACACTCACATACCCTACACATGCAGTCCTACGACTCGCATGGCTCAAACAACTCCTGTAGTAATGGCTCATGGGATGGAGGAACAAGCTTCGGTGGGGTTTAAAAGTAAATGCTATGCAGTACTTGGGATTCAATTTAATGCAAACGCGACTCAATGATGCAAGAATAAGATAGAGGCAATAGGTGCTATATGTATGCAAGCATGTGGTAGTGCTTGCCTGGCAGCTCAGTTGAAGCGAGAGTCGGATCTGGGTAGTGCTCCCGGGATTCCTGATATATCCCCTGCTCGGCGTCTATTCGAAGAAGAACCAAACAAACAAGGGTCAACATAAATAAAGTGCACAAGCATATGAATTAAAATGCGACAAGCAAACAAACATGCCATGATGAATGATGCACAATTTACATGGCAATAAAGTAGCATGGCATGGGTGAGGTGTGGGGTACAAGAATAAAGCATTTTATTAAGTTTTAGTCATGTTTTGCTCTCATATAAGTTGCTGTATACTTTATATTTATATGATGCATGCTGCAATTCAGAACATGGAGTGCATAGTTAGAACGGCTCGTCACGCTGATCGATTTAGACATATTATTTGTCGAATTTGGAGTTGTAGAATTAAAGTTATTAATTTATTAAGAAAAGGGCATTTTATTGTAATTTTACTCATCTCAAAATTTTAAAGTGTTCAAACAATATTTTGAATAGCATATTTGAATTCCTCACATTTTTTTGATTCCAAAACATATATCATTTGTTTTATTTGGACTTATAAAACAAAAGTTATTAAAAATAGATTTAAAATTCATATTAATCATTTTCTGAAATTCTTTTAAAAACAGATAAACGCCCAGACTTTTTATACCCAGAGAATTCTAACCCAGGTCAGCGTGGGTGGGGCCCGTCTTGTTCGGGCGACACAGTGCGTCTGGGGGCTTTTCGCACTGCTGGAAGGCTGGCCATGCAAAGCAATCGGCGGGGCAAGCGGGCTCATGAGTCCACGACAATGAGCGAACCAGGGGGTGCCACGTGGGGGATCTAGGGCTGCGGGTTGAGGTTTACAAAATCCGGGGGGCTTTCTACAAGACTGCCACGGGTGGCTGTCTGGTGGGCCTCGGGGGATTGTGGGTTGAGCAGTAAAAAGATTTGGGGGGAATTGCAAAGTAGCCATCACATGAACGTGCTCGACAATGGCAGAGGCGCTGGGGATCGATCGATCCGCGACCTGCACGCCGCGAGCAGGTGTAACCTGTCGGTGGGTGTGGGTCTTGTGAGGAGGCTAGACGGCTGGATATGGCTTACGCGACGCCGCGGCGAGGGAACGTGCATGCACACCGGCGCACAGAGCATGCTCGACAGATGGTCTGGCGTGAACAGGAAGTAACGGCGAGGACGGAGATGTCAGGGAGGATTGGGGGCTCACCGCGGTGGCGTCGGTGGTGATGGATCGGGCCGAGGAGCAGCAGGGCGACAGCAAGGCAGAGGCCGAGAGATTTAGGGTTTCGGGCGGCGTCGATGATGTGCAGCGCGGCCTGGGGCTCCTCCTCCACGCTGGTGAGCACGGGGACGACGTAGAGGGACGGCTTGTTCTTCCTCGACACCTACACACCTGCCCGCCACTGTGTTTTGCTGAGGTAGGGTAGAGGCTGACGTGGTTCTCCGGAGTTGGAGAAGAGGGTGGCAGGGGAGAAGGAAGGGCGCAGCGGCCAGGGGTAGATCTGGGCGTGGCAGAGGAGGCGTGGGGGAGTGGATTTGGACGGGAGAGGAGAGGGGTGGCGTGGGGCAGCTCGGGGTGGAAAGGTGGTTTCAGCCACTTTTCTTCTCCCTCACGCTCACGTGCTAGGCATGGCTAGGGCAGGGGTAGGGAGGCCAGGGCTGCCGGGTGGGACCAGGGCGAGGCCTTGGAGCAGCAGGCTCGATGTGGGGCTGGCTTGGTAGATAGAGAGAGAGGGAGAGAGCTCGGGTAGGAGCTAGGGTTGGGGTTCGGCTAGGGTTAGAGTTAGGGTTGGTGGGGTAGCTTCGGTATGGGGAGAGAGAGAGCTGGGGTGGGCCCTTACTGACAGAGAGAGGGAGAGATGCCTCGGCATGGTGAGAGCAAGGTGAGGGTTAGGGTTAGAGAGAGATGTTAGGGTTTAGGGGTGATCCTCCAAGATCAAGCAAAGGTGGAGGGGTGTGATGATGGATAAGAAGAGGTAGGGGGTAGGGTGGTAGAGATTTAGGGTTTAACATGATCAAAGCTAGATCAAGCAAGAAAAGGTGGTGAGATGGAGAGGTAGGGTAAGGCTAGGGTTTAGGTATGATCCCTCATGATCATGCATGGAAGCATTCACAAGTGAGGGGTGATGATTTGAGTGCACATGGAAAGGAGAGAACATCAAGATGGTGAGGGTTTTGGGGTAAGAGCAAAAAGAAAAGAGCAAACAAGAATTGATTCCCAAGGGACCAAGCTCCACTCAAAAATCCAAGTAAAACCTAAACAAAATAGAATGGTGGTGATTTGCATGGCCCATGCATTGGCATTAAATGCCAGGTTTTGTCTTGTGAAAACAAAACAATGATCATGGCATTTATGCACATGCATTCCAAAATATGGAGTAAGGCCAAGCTAACGGAAAATAGAATTGGATCCATCCCAACCCACATGAGCTAGATTAAATGCCAAAAGAAGTAAAAGCTCATGGGTAATTAGGATGGTGGAATTATAAGGTGGTGACAAAGAAAGGTGATAGAGTTTAATAAAAGATATGCCCCCAACTCAACTTGGGCATCAAGCATTTATCAAGAACCAAATACAATATATCAAGAGCCAAATACAATTACTAGTGCATATGAGAGAAGAACCAAATGAAAAGGGGTTTTATATGATGCTCAAATGCAAGGTGGCATGATGACATGAGCATGATATAATTATGATGCAACAATTGTATGTAGGAAGTAGCCATTATATTACTAGACCATGTAGCATTACATATGTTAGACAGATGGGATGCTACAATAGGGGGCGGTGTGTGGTTCCCTAGCAATCATCTCTGGCTTAATGACATGGCGTGGGATGGTGTGGATTGTTCAGGAGCATGCGATGCTCTGCGCGGGATCGGCGGTGTTTGCGAGGGCGTGCGGGAGCTACGGGTCGCGCGTCGGCTAACGGGGGTGTCTGGGAGGTTGAGGTGATCATAGCGAGCGTGAGCGTGCACGGCGAGAGCGAGGCACGGTCTATTCGAGGCGGTCGGGTGCGGCGCGCTGGCGCGCTCTAGGCATGGTGCAGAGACGGTGGGTGGCGGTTGGGTGGTCCAGGGCCAGGCTGCGGTCGTGGCTTGGACAGGGGGTGGCGGTTGACTGAGGCGTGTCTGGTGCGCATCGTGGGCGAGGGCGGCGTGGCTTCTGGCGCACTATCCACGGTCGGCCGGCGACGACCACATTCAGGCGGTGCGACACTGGTGCATAATGGAAAAGAGGGGGCTGGTCTGGTGCTGCTCGACACTAGGGGAGACAAGGGAGTTAAGAGGGAATCAAATGGTCGATGGATTACTACTTAAACAGTGAAGTTAGGCAGTAGTGGTTTTGTGTCTGCAAGGTGCTTGTTGTAATGGCCGCAAGAAATAAAGTTTGAAATTTTTGAATCAAATTTGGTGAGTGATCTATACTTAAGGTTGAGTGTCTACGGTTGCTTGGAGAGGTTAAGTGGAATTGGTTTGATAGGTTTTTTAAAAAGTGTGATCTTACCATATGAACTAGATTCAATTTTCATGTGTCCATTAAATTGATTTGGAAAATGTTTTTGTAATTTTGTAAAGTGGGCCTTGGTTCACTTTTACTTGGTCTAGCAAGGGGTGAAAAGAAGTGTAATTGTTTCTATTAGAAATTCTCTTCTAGGAACACTCAAAGTGGCCTAGTGGTTAACTCTGGTCAAAATGACCATTTGATCTTTTTATTTATATTTGATTTCTTTTTCTTTTGATTTTGTTTGTAAATGGCCTAGATGATGTAGCATTCATCATTAAACCTTTTCTCTATGTTTGTAACAATCAAGCATGGCAAATTCAAACAATTGTACACTAATGCAAAACACACATGCATTCATATTCAAATTTATAATAAAAGTTTTTGTTAACCCTAAATTGGGTGATTAGAACTTGATAATCTTGATTAGGGTTTTTGGGGTGTTACACTACCACCCCTAGAGTTGAAGACTCTACCAGATAATCTCAAATACAGGTTTCTAGATGATACAAATAAATTTCCTGTTATTATCAGTGCTAAACTTTCAGGAAAAGAAGAAGAACTTATGGAGATACTTAAGGAGCATCGCAAGGCCTTTGGGTACTCAATGGATGACTTGAAGGGCATCAGTCCCCTGATAGCCATCCATCGAATATTCATGGAGGAAGGTGCTAAACCAGTTGCGGAATTTAATAGAAGATTGAAGCCTAGAATGAAAGAAGTGGTAAGAAGAGAAATTGTATGCCTACTAGACGCAGGTATAATCTATCTTGTTAAATAAAGTTAATGGGTAAGTCCAAGTCATTGTGTCCCTAAGAAGGGCGGTTTCACTGTTGTTCCTAATGAAAATAATGAATTGGTACCTACTAGAACTATTGTTGGACATGGGATGTGCATAGACTTTAGAAAATTAAATAAAAAAACTAGGAAAGATCACTATCCTTTACCGTTCATAGATCAAACTTTAGAGAGGTTAGCAAACCATACTCATTTTTGTTACTTGGACGGATACTCTGGTTTTTCTCAAATAGCTGTTCATCCGGATGACCAAATTAAAACTACTTTCATTAGTCCTTATAGTTTACATGCTTACCGATGTATGCCTTTTGGTTTATGTAATGCTATGGCTACTTTTTAAAGATGCATGACTACTATTTTTGCCGATTTTATAGAACTTATAATGGAAGTATTTATGGATGACTTTATTGTCTATGGAACTTCATTTACTAGTTGCTTGGATAATCTCAAAAGTGTTTTGCAGCGTTGCAAAGAAACCAATCTTGTTCTAAACTGGGAGAAGTGCCATTTTATGGTCAAAGAAGGTATAGTCCTAGGACACAAGGTATCAGGTAAGGGAATTGAAGTTGATAGAGCTAAGGTTGAGGCAATAGAGAGAATGCCACAACCTAAGGATATTAAAGGTATAAGAAGTTTCCTTGGTCATGTGGGTTTTTATAGAAGGTTCATTAGAAATTTGTCTAGAATATCTAAACCTTTGACTAACCTCCTGCAAAAGGGAGTATGATTTAATTTTGATGATAAATGTCTTGAAGCCTTTGATAAACTCAAAAATGCTTTATCTCGTGCTCCCATCATTAAACCACATATTGGGTTATAACCTTTGACTTAATATGTGAAGCTAGTGATGGTGTTGTAGGAGTAACTCTGGGACAACATATTGGTTGCAGATTTAATATTATACATCATGCTAATAGAACTCTAAATGGTGCTCAAAAGAATTACCCTAAGGAAGAAAAGGAACTTTTTGCTGTATTTTTCTCTTGTGATAAATTTCATTCTTACATAGTTGATGCAAAGGTAAGAGTTCATACGAACCGTGATGGTTTAAAAGAACTCCTTGAGAGGAAAGACCATCAGCCAAGATTGATCCGTTGGATTCTATAACTTCAAGAATTTGACTTGCAGATTAGATGAAGTATCCATGATTTCCCAGCAAGACACCAATCTTGTTGAGAGGAACTTTAGTCCTGGTGATTTTTGTTTGCGAGAATTATTCAATGAATTAAGGTCAATTCCTCCAAGAAACAAGAAGTATTTGTTGTTGGAGGAACTTTTCATCCCTGAATAAACAAATGCTAAGTGCAAGGTAAGTGTTCTTACCCAAATAAGTGATTTGTTTTCACAAATTTTACTTCTATTTTTTTTGCCTTTCAATTCCTTGTGTTTTTCGGAAGTTTTAGAGGGTTTTTACCAACTATACGGGCAAAACTATACGACCGGAGTGGAAGCTCCCACCGTATAGTTGGTCGTTAAACTCTCTGTATCATCTTTGTGAAATTGTTTTCGATATCTGAGACTATACAGTCGCAACTATACGACCGAAGCCAAAATTCTGGCCGTATAGTTGGTCGTTAAACTCTCAGATACTTTTGATTTTCGGTGTCTGTATCTATACGGTCGCAACTATACGACTGGAGCCAAAATTCCGACTGTATAGTTGGTCGTTCAACTCTCAGACACTTTTGATTTTTTGGTCTTTGTATCTATACGGTCGCAACTATACGATCGGAGCCAAAATTCCAGTCGTATAGTTGGTCACTAAACTCTCAGAAACTTTTCATTTGTCTTTTCGTTTGTTCATCTAAAAAACATTATTGTCGGTTCCGAGTCATGATTTAATTGACCTAGACTCAAGATATTTGGAAATATCTGCCTGGAACCAACTATACGTCCGGAGCTATACGGGCCGCGCCCGTATAGTTGGTCATTACGCGGCAGGAGACTTCCAAATCTGTGATTTCTTTCCCTGTTTTGTTAAGATTCTTTTCTTGGACGACAATTTGGTGTTTCTCACGAGTTTTACCGACCTCTGACCCCCCTTATATACTGCCATAGTCTCTCTCTAAGCATAATCTTCAGGAACCAATCTAGCAATGCACTATCCTGTCCTAGGCCGTGGGAAACCCATGGGGCTCATCACTCCTTCCAGGGACCAATCTAGCAGCCCGTCCATGGGGGACGATGACGAGGAGGTGGAGAGGTTTAGCCCGAGGTACAAGGAGTATGTCAAGCCAAGCTACTTCAACAGTGATTCCGATGATGACGTGGTTGACGTCTACATCCATCGTGACGTCTATGATCCACCGAAGATCGATTGGGCGGCGATGAAGAAAGCTCAACAAGAGAGAAGATCCCAGGCCACATGGAAAAGGGCATGTGGAGATGGTCAAGTTCATCACCGCAGATCCAAGGCCACACAAGCGTAAGGAATTATCTAATATGGGTGCAGGTGCTAGCAAGGGAGAGAATGCACCACTCTCGAAACCAACCATTGGTGCTCGTATGAAGGTTAAGACTTAAGAAGAGTGGAGGTACGGTTTCCACTTCCCTGATCCATCAATTATGGATGAGGAAGAAGAAGTTGTCCCCAGGACCAAGGATCGCGTGCAGGCACTGGAGATATATCAGAAGCAGGAGCTACTCCATCACGTTGAATTCCGTCACCGTCTCAATGAGATGGAGAAGAAGGAAGACCTCCTTCCATTGGTGACTAAACTCGTAGATAGAGTGTACACTCTGCAATCTAATCTGCATAGGTGCTATAGCCGCATAACTGCTCTGGAGGAGACCAACAAGAAGCTACGCACCGTGGTGTTACATGCCATGGTGCCACAGTGATCTACAACAATCATGGTATCAAATAATCGCAAGGAATTATTTGCTCTTGCCTGGCTTGATTCCAAGCTTGGGGAGATCTTTAAGACCTTGTAATCTATCTTATAAGTTTTACATTACTATTTTCGCATTAGTTCAAACTAGAAATAAAGTTTGCATCATTAGAATTCCCTTCAGGAATAGTCGATGCCTTTTTTGAAATTCCGAGTTTATTATTATATGGAGCAATATTGAGTTTGTGTTTGTTTTATTGGATATATGAATGGCTTGAGTATAATTTTACTTGCACCTGATGATAGAAATAGGAGTCTTCCACACCATTGGTATTAATGGAACACATAAAGATAATTTGGTCAATATGATGTAAGTCTACAGTTTGATTTACAAAGAAAGATTATCTATACAATTAACTTGAAAAAGAAACCTTGAACAAAGGAAAATGAAAGTCCTAGCAAAATAGAGTGAGAACAGGTCGAGGTAGAATCTCCAAGTCATAAGAATGCTTCATATACCATTGGAATTTGATAATTGAGATCGTTAAACTTTGAATTCCTACAAAAGGTGGGATATATGGCTAGCTCCTTTGCACAACACTTAAACAAAAGTGTGAGCATATATATGCAAAAGAAAAGAAAAGAAAGAAGAAAAAGAGCGAGTGTGCAAAGAGCAAATAGGCATATACCATTGTATTGTAGTATGACAAAGAAACACTTATGAGATTTTGAATCCCATGTGAATACATTGGATCCCAAAACACTTGGGACTACCTCGCTAACTCATTCAGTTGAACCAAATACTTTTACATTATGTTGAGACTCATATTTTATGAACTGTTGATCACTAAGGTGTGGAAGCCTTCTAATACTATTCAGATGGTTCGAGTAAGGTAGTATTCACGAATTTATTCCTATGTACCATATATGATAAACACATGCTGCAACTACCTCATTTATTTTAATCGACTCAGCTTCATGAATATGAGGATCACATCCATTAAGCTAAAACTTGCTCAGGACGAGCAAGAGTCTAAGCTTGGGGAAGTTGATGAGTGCATATTTGCATCATGTTTTACATTATTATTTTGCAATGTAGATATAGGATCTTGGTATTTTATGGCGCTCGCGCGCACATTTATGTCTGTTTTCACCAGGATTAGGACAGATGATGGATCCAATGGATACAATTCTTGGAGCAGTTGTACTATGGAGAAAAGGAGTCAAAACAACGTAAATCACTTATTTGGGAAATATTAATAATACCAGAAGAAAACCAGAAGCGAACAAAGGAGGCAGAAGGTACAACGACCAACTATACGATGGGAGCAAATTTTCCGGCTGTATAGTTGGCGCCGCCTCCGCCTCCTCAAATAGGTTCACCCCATGTAACTAGTTCGAGGAGACGACATACAGAACACCCAGAAATCACAGAAACCTCACCTCCGGAAGGCATCTAGAGGGGGAACTCATCCACCAGGGATCTATCTTCACCCTGCGTAGATCTAGGAGGCTAAGGCATCGATCTTCATCACCCACCGCTACATCACCACCATCTTCCATCCATCCCATCTACATCTTGTCTAGATCATGTTGTAATTCCCGTACTCGTTGTGGATTTATACAAGTACTATTCATCTATGATTGTTTCTATTACAATTTCCATGATGTTGATTTCCTCCATGTCTGAGTAGATCTCTAGTTCTTGGGGAGATGGAGAAACCCTAGTATGAGATTGAAATAAGATAAAGTCTATTATGATATTCATCGCCGTGACCATGTGTTAGATTTTCTACATCTTGATGTTGAGAGAAGTCGACCACTCAATATTTGCCTCTCATGGGGACTTGATGGAGGGAACTACTAGTTGGTAGACGGAGGCGGCTAGCACTTACGGTGACTATAAAGCTATTGGAACCCCTTACGTATCAACTTGGGAAACCGAGGAAACTCACGAAACACTATCCATGCCATGGGATACGTCCTACGGGATTACGTCCCTTAATAGTGCAGTAATTCGATTAATGTCGATTGCTGACTGCTGTGGTTATGAGGATGATGTGAGCAGCGGTTGCTGCCTATTTGTCCAAATACGGAGTTCCTCCCACACATACATAGTTGAGAATGTTCATGATGATAATCTTTATCTTAGATCCTTATAATGCTAGTGGTGTATCCGCTACTCCCTGAGAATGCTTTTCCCTACTTCAGTTCCAATCTCTTTTACATACACGATACTTACTTTCTGTATTCAGTTATTTTACTTTAATTTATTGCTCTTATACCTAAAACCCCAAAACACCTTTTTACATAATACTCGCATTCTATTTTGTCACTTAGAAATTTATCTAGTATTTCATTCATAATATTTATTTCAAGAATTATTAGACTTTGGACTCCTCCCTGTGGGATCGATATCTTTATTTCGAAACTAGCTACAAACGATCTGTGCACTTGCAGTCATCAATAGCACATTAAGAGTTCTCTTACGATGATGAAGATGAGGAGGAAGAAGAAGAAACGATGAATGGTGTGGCAGCCATCGCCACCACCTCTAGATCCACTTTCTCCCACTTCAGTTCCCCAAATGAGAATATCTCCAACAAGAACGTCACTTGCCTTATGGAAAGAGCACCTGAGGTATCATCATCTTTTCTCTCCACCTCTATTATCAATGATGAATTGAATGATGATATAACTCTTGAGGTGAAGGAGGAATTAGTTGCTTTCGAAACTTATATGACTAACTTGCAAGGGGAGCACAAGAAGCATTTTGTGAATCTCTTGAATCAACTTTCTCACACACAAGAGCTTCTTGATGAGAGATGCAAACTTGGGAGAGATCACATACTTGAGATGACTGCTCTAACTAATGCTCTAGAAGAAGAGCAATAGACTAGGAAGTCTCTTGAAGAAAAACTTAAAGGCCTCGATGAGGCAAATGATCAAATTGTCGTCAAACTCATTAAGGAACAGGATCATGCCATTGCTAAGTATAAAAATGCTAAAAAGGGTAAGATTGAGTTTGGTGTTGTTCATGAAAAACTTGCTGATGACTTTGAGAAGCTTGGCAAGGCTCACAAGGCCTTGGAAAGTGAACTCTTGACTCTCAAAAAGTCTCATGAACAACTTCAAACTCAACTGACTAATGTTGCTTTGCCTAGTGTTTTCATCCCTTCTAGTAGTACAAACATCTTTGAGGAAAATGCTATGTTGAAGGGGGAGCTTGCAAAGGCCACCTTCCCCAAAGGAAACGAGTCGCAGGATGATCTTTTGAGTAAGCAAAGGTCAAAGAATAAGAAAGGAGGAATTGGTTGTGTGTCCAAGTCCAGGAAGAAGAACAACAAGTAGAAGAAGGCCAAGCCCACACAAGCAAAATACAAGACCATTCTGGGTAGTAATACCACAAGTGGCAAAACTATGTCAGAAGATGACTTTGCGGGAATTGCTAACCCTCACTATATTTTAATGTGATTATTATGGTGATGTTTATGCACAATATGTTGGCCCACTTTATGGTTATATTTCTTGGTCTATTTGGGTTCCCAAGACCCTTGTCACTAACAAAAGAGGACCCATTGAAAAATGGGTACCTAAAAACTAGTTTGATCTCTTGTAGAACTATGCTTCCGGCGGATCAAAGTGGGTGCTTGATAGTGGATGCACAAGTCATATGACTGGAAGCAAGGCGATAATGATGGAGATAAGGCCGAATCATGATCAAATAACCAACAAATATGCCGATAAATCAAGATCTCAGGTAATGGGTCTTGGCATGGTTGTGGTTGCACACGATACTACTCTTGTTGGGGATATCCTTTCCGGGTATCCTCACATTTCCTCACTGACCAGGGTGGCCCACTTCGGGTTAGAGCTTTGCTTCATGGGCGACCCAGTCAGGGAGAAGATACAGAGTCCAATCCATCTACAGAAAGGCCCAGAAGACTTACCGACATAGGCCCATAGTGTTACTTGTAGTTCAAGATGTACTCTGTAACCGACTCTTAGTCGTAGCCGGATAGATCTCTCCTGTAAACCCTAGGCCGGATATCTATATAAGCCATCCTAGGGAGAGCCTTTAGGGCACCTACTCTCATAATAGTCTACAATCTCAACTCGCATAGGCGAAACCCTTGTAACTCATATTCTGGCTCTGCCATATTACTGGATTGCTAGCAGGAGTAGGATCCGTCCAAAGTCGGCGGATTCGAACATGGGTAAACTTGTGTGCTCACCATCCCAGAACACCATACGTCTCACACCCCTCTTTTCCACATGCCTCGAGGACCCCCTCATGGCGTACTTGTCATCAATCCGACGATAGATGGCGCCCACCGTGGGGCAAGTGAGCTTCGGATCTGCGTTGCAAGCGGAATCTGCAAAAATCGGAATCGGCAAGACTATCACCGTCGGTCGCATTCTCTACGCCAATGACGTCCCTCTCATCGTTCTCGACGAGACCTGGATCCCGGCTAGGGAGGCCGTGACTGCCTACACCATCATGTCTTTTGGCGAGATCGATGTGTACATCGGATTCGCTGAACCTGCCCCACCCACCCAAGTGGTGATGATAGAGGCAGAAGAAATTTCTAGGTCCTTTGTCCGCGGAGGCGGCAGAGTTCTGGATCCCAGAAAACCCTAATCCCACCCAGCCCACACCAATCGCGGAGATAGTGGAGAAAGCTGAGCCTGAAGCAGATCTTGCGGTTCAAGTCGAATCTGGAGTGGACCTCCCTTGTGAGGTCAAATCCTAGATCGATTTGTCTACTGAGGTCGAAATCCAGGAGGAGCACAGTAACAACCGTGGTTCTAGCTCTGCCAACACCGGAACAGATCAACCGTTCCTGAGGCATACGTTGAGGCGCATGATACTGCAAAACGCTAGCGTGGATGAGGTTCTCGAGACTATCAGGATCTTTGAGGAAGCCCACGAGGAAATCCGCAAGTAGCTCAGGACCCACACGTCGCACTTTGTCGGATATGTTGGATCCGGATCCGGCTCTGCCGATGCTGGAGAAAACACCGACTCAGTGCTGGAGGCGATCGGAACAAACACCGACTTACCCGCATCCTTGGATGACTCGATGACGTCGACAGATTTTCGAAAGTTCTCCGCAGAGTATGAAGAGGAGTATAACTCCAAGGCTGCAGAGGAAGGAGAAGCCATGGATGAAGGATCCGGAGAAAACTCTCCCAAAGCGCAGGATGACATGGATATCGGAGATAATCCCGAGGTCCAGATGTCCGAAAGTACCGATCAGAGCTTGACTCTAGGAAACAAACCCAAAGCCGTCTTTGCTACCGGTGCTGCCAAGAAGGCAAAGAAGAAGAACAAGAAGAACAAGAGTCCGGCAAAAGACCCTCCGGCAGAGGAGGTGATTGCCGAGGAATATGAGGAATACTCGGATGGAGCACTTATCCCAGACGAGACCAAAGAAGAGTCGATGGATGGACACGTGATCACTGAAGGTGCACGTAAACTCATCGATGCTGCATTAACTACACCTATTCCTATAGCTGCAGAACTTACTACTGAAGAACTGGACGAAAGGGCCCAGGCCCTAGAAGCGTGTCGCCAAGTACTCCTCGATGAAGCCAAAAACCTTGAGGAAGAAAAGAAACGCATGGCAACTGCGGAAAAGTACAACTCCATGCAACATCAGAAGACCAGGAAACGTCATAGTCATGACGACCAATTCCCGCAGATTCACAAAGTCCTCTTTGGGGGAGACCATGGGATGGCTCGACGCGACATCAATGGGGATTGGGTGTATCCAACACCAGTGCAAAACACCATTGCGGCTCGAGAAATCTTATCTGCTAATCCAGGCCTAGAGTAGATCTGATTGGGCATTAAACTACTCAACAAGGGTCTAGAGCAGCAAAAGGTCGCCCTATCCGGAAGACAAAAACTGGTCTCCCATTCTGACCAATGTCACACGGATCCGGCCTGGAATGATGTAAGACCCCAACATGTTCCGGAACAGCATCATCGTTCTGACCGTCGGGAAGATAACTACTCAAGAACTAGATCTTCAGGATAGCACCACAAAGCTGGACGTGACTGGCGTAACATTACCCCGGTTGTGGAGCAAGAGGCAATTGTTGAACTGAATCCGAAGAATCCTCCCTGACGAGAGTCGAAGGATCACAGGGAAGAAGATAAAGAGAAACGTCGGGAGGAGGACCGACAAAGAATGCCACCTCCTAGACATGCAAGCCGTCCGGCTGACGGGCGAAGGAACGACGGACACCGTGCCGAGTCAAGCCGGCAGGGGGCTCGTCGTAATGAAGATCCTCCCCGGAACCAGAATAATGACGCTCCAGACGGAGGCCGGCGAATAGCCGGAAACAATCCAGCTGCTCCACCCTCTCCACCAAGTATCCATCACAACGGTTCCCAAGGAAGCCAAGGAGGGCGTCGTGGTGGAGGAGGTGGTGGCGTAAGCCGAAGTCCAGCTCCAAGGCACCGCAGCCATAACCGTCATTCGGGATGATCTTTATCCCCAGGTGACGCAAGGCATAGGATCAATTCCAACATAGAGGCGCGGTGCTACGAAAACAATGATATATACATGGACCCAAAGTGCTTCGGACCATGTATAAGAGCCACAAAATTCCCGGAAGGATTTGCTATCTCAAGACATATTCAAGCCTACGACGGTATAGCTCGGCCAGATACTTGGCTCCAGGATTTCTTCCAGGCTTGCTGTATTGCCAAAGGCAGAAACAGCCTGGTCGCAACCCGATATCTCCTACTCATGTTGCGGAAGACGGCACGATCATGGCTCAATGAACTTCCCGAGAACACCATCCAAAACTGGTATGACATGCAAAGTGCGTTCTTTCGGAATTTCGAAGGCACATACTAGAGGCCCTGTACGGTCGGAGACCTACAACGTTGCACCCAGAAAGCCGGAGAAACTTGCCGGGATTATCTCAGACGATGGATCGACACCAAGAACTCCTGTGAAGGAGTAAATGACCAAACTGTGATTGAAGCTTTCATTGCAGGACTCCCAATTGGTTTACTACGTCATCGCTAAGTGTGACAAGGTCACTAATTTGGGAGAGATGATAGAAACAACAAGCAAGTATGCAGATGCTGGCGATGATGCAGAGGGATTACTGAACGCCCTAGCCGTGCCACAGTCAGCAAAACAACCAAAGCAGCAAACTCAGAAGCGCAAGAACACCTCGGAAGAAAAGCCCAACGTGGAAACGATAGTGGTCACTGCTACTTTCGGGTCTGGAGGACGGGGAGGGAATGGCGGTGTCCATGGACGCGGTCGTGGGACATCAAGAGTCCAGGGTAGAGGAGATCAACAACCCAACAAAACCTATTCCTGGGCCGACATTGCCAATAACCCATGTGTGCATCACTTAAATGCCAATGGTGGCTCGTCCCACACAAACGCCGAGTGTCATTTCAATGACAACATCAAGAAAGACGATATCGCTGGCTACAGGGCTAAACAGAAGAAGGGAAAGAAGAATCCCGAAAAAGATAAAGAGACCAAGGATGATTCTGACATGGAGGAAGCCGATGCTTCAAATCCCAAGCCGGAAGGGAAAAAGAATTTCCCGACAAAGAAAGACACTTACGTCACCTTCCTCGGATCTCAACCAGCTAAGGTCAAGAAAGTAGTTCTACATGAGCTCAACGCAACAGTTCCGGCTGTCCCTCAATTTTTGGATTGGTAGGAAGTGGCAATCACCTTTGATCGTGCTGATCATCCGCCTAAGTTGCATAGGCGAGGAAAATACGCCTTAGTCGTCAATCCACTTATTGATGGCTATGGTTTCTCCAAGACTCTCATGGATGGTGGCAGCAGCATTAATATTCTGTATGTCAAAAGCTATGCCAGATGAAGATCTCAGAGACCCAGTTGAACTACAGCTTTGTGATCTTTCACGGAGTTGTCCCAGGAAGATAGGCAAATTCCCTAGGACAAATCACTTTGGATGTTACCTTTGGAACTCCAAAGAACTACCGGACGGAAGCACTTTCCTTCGAAGTGGTCCTGTCCAAGAGCGCGTACCACGCTATATTCGGGCGTCCGGCTTACTGGGTTTTTATGGCTCGTCCATGTTACATTTACAATATGATGAAAATTCCAGGTCCCAACGGCGTGATCACCATCAGGGGAGACCCGAAGAAAGCATGAGAGTGCGAGGATGGAAATGCTGCCTTTGCTGAAGCCATGATGCACGCCCAGGAGTACCAGGAGATCAAGAAGAGCATAGATCTGTCTGAGATGCCCACAATGAAGAAGGAGGTGACAAAGCCGAATCCGGAGTTCAAGGCATCAGAAGAGACGAAGAAGATGCTATTGAAGGATGATGACCCCTCCAAGGTGACCCAGATAGGCGTAGGCCTAGATAGCGCATAGGAAAGCATGCTCGTCAAGTTCCTCAAAGCAAATCAAGATATCTTCGCATGGCACCCATCTGACATGACTGGAGTACCTAGGGAACTTGCCGAGCACTCTTTAAATGTTAACTCGAATGCTAAACCCGTCAAACAGTCCTTACGATGTTTTGGTGATGAAAAGCGTAAGACAATAGCTAAGGAACTAGCACGGCTCGAGTTAGCCGGATTCATAGAAGAGGTCATCCACACTGAGTGGTCGGCAAATCCTGTAATGGTCCCTAAAAAGGACACCACTGATTTAAGGATGTGTGTTAATTATACTGCCTTGAACAAGGCTTGTCCCAAAGATCCGTTCGCTCTACCTAGGATTGATCAAGTTATCGATTCTACGGCAGGCTTGGAACTCCTATGTTTTCTCGATGCATATTCCGGTTATCACCAAATCTGAATGAAGGAATCTGACAAAGTCAAAACTTCATTCATAACCCCCTTCGGAACCTTCTATTTTGTTACGATGCCTTTTGGGCTGAAGAACACAGGAGCTACGTACCAACGCACAATGCAGCGTTGCCTCCACGATCAAATCGGACGCAATGTACATGCATATGTGGATGATATTGCGGTGATGTCCAAAAAGAAGGAAACCCTGATTTCCGACTTGGAGGAAACGTTCGCCAATCTACGAAAATACAACATAATGCTTAATCCGAAGAAATGCTCCTTTGGAATCCCAGCCAGAAAATTGTTAGGTTTTATCATATCTCAAAGAGGCATAGAGGTAAACCGAGACAAAATCAAGGTTATACTCAACATTTCCAGGCCGACTCGCCTGAAAGACGTACACAGACTAACTGGTTGCATTGTCGCAGTCAGTCGGTTTGTAAGCTGGCTCGGTGAAAGAGCCGCACCACTATACAAACTCCTGAAATAGACGAAGAATTTTGTGTGGACCGATAAAGCTAAAGCTGCACTGCAAGACCTGAAAGCAGTACTCTCATCTGCTCCCATCCTTGCAGCACCGGAACCACAGGAACCGATGTTGCTCTATCTTGCTGCGATAAACAAAGTCGTCAGTATCGTCATGGTGGTGGAGAGACCGAAGGAAAATCAGGAACACTTGGTGCAGCGTCTGACTTACTATCTCAGCGAGGTCTTAATAGAATCAAAAAAACGGTATCCGCACTATCAAAAGCTGGCTTACGGTGTGTTCTTAGCATCTCGTAAGCTATGGCATTATTTTCAGGAACATCCAATTACCATGGTGAGCACAGCTCCCATGGGAGATATAATCAACAATAGTGATGCCACAGGACGTGTCGCCAAATGGGGAATAGAGCTTTTAGCTTTCGATATTGAGTACAAACCTCGTACATCAATCAAATCCAAAATCCTCGCTGACTTTGTCGCTGATTGGACGGAGACAACGGAGAGTATGTGTGGCGCCCCGCAAAAACCACTACTAGAAAATCGCGTTGTTTTTGTGCATTGCATCATCATGACCGCATGCTCATGTCATCATGCCACATTGCATTTGAGTATCGTCATGTCATCTTGCATTTGATTGCATAAAACTATTTTCAAAAAGCCTATTTTGTTTTCTGGATGTTCTCCTCTTTGTTCAAAGCCAAACCCCAGATCTGTCCGGATCTTTTATTTGTCTAAAAACCTTTTACAAATGTTTTGTTTCAAATAAATAAAAATAATAATAAATAAATATATTTTGTTGGGGGAGGCAGTCCAGCCCGCCAGGCCCAAAGGCCCGGCTAGCCAGACCACCTACAACCCCAAAACCTACCCCAAATCCTAACACTAGATCAAACCCTAACCTAACCCTACCCCTCAGACCTCATCTTCCGCCGCCACCTCTGGGACACACCCACCCAACACTACCCTGTCGCGAGCGAGCAACGCGACTACGTCGCTCTCCCCTGGACCAACCACCCCTCCAAGACCTCTTTTCCCTCGATTCCTGCACGTCGTACCCGACCCCACTCGCTCGGGATCAGCCCCGCGTCGGCCCACCTTGCTCCCGACGCGAACCCCTCCTCTCTCTCTGCCAACGCTCCTCTCCTCCCACAACCCACCAACCACCGACCGCGTCCGCGTGATTCCCACGCGAGCATCCCCGATCCTGCACCCATCTCTCCCCCCGATGTCTTTCTCCCCCAACCTTCCACCGCCGCCGGCAAGGTTCCTATCGAGCCGAGCCCCTCGCGCGCACCCCTCGTCGCCCTCCCCGATCTCCTCTCCTCTCCCCTTTGGAAAGCTCTGCAACGCCGCCAGCGCCTTGCTCGGCACCGCCGGCCTCTGCGTCGTCCTCCTCTGGCGAGCCCTCCTCCCTCTGCTGCGACATCGGCCGCCCCTGCAGGGTGCCCCTGCCGCTCTGCCTCTGTCCGCCTCCGGCCGCCTCCACCGGTGCGAGCTCCGCCGCCCGGAATGGACAACATCGCCGCCTCCTTCCGCATCGGCCATCACCGAGCGCCTCCTTCCTTGCAACCCCGCCGCCGTCGCCAGGACCATCTCCCAGGCGCGCGGCCGCCCCTGCGAGCCCTCCCTCTCGGATGGCCGCCTCCTCGCCCGTGCTCGCCTGACGGCGCCCCCTTCTCTGACCTCCACCGTCGGCCTTGGCCCGTCCTCAATCTCCCCTTGCACCGTGTCGCTGCTTCTTCTCTGCCCTGAGCCGGCCGCCTTCCTTCCCTCCGGCGCCTCTGCAGCCGTCTTGGCCTCCAGTCGAGCTCACTGGGCGCCTCCTCTCGCTCTCTCTGCGCCATGAGACCTGCCGCCCTCTTCCCGACCTCCTCCATCACCGTCGATTCTCCTCTGCAGCGTCTGTGACCGCGCCTTCTGCTCCTGTCGCCCTCCAGCTCGAGTGCGTCGCCCAGCACAGCACCCTGGTGCCCTCAAAGTTCCACCTGTCCCTGTCCATCTTTTTCTGAGTATCGAGATGTGATATTGTTGTGTTGGCAGTATTGGGAATTCAGCTTTGTGGTTTTGTTGCTGTGAAGCAGTAGTGAAGCTGAAGGAGTAATGGTGAACAGATGATGGTGTCATTTGGTTACTGCCACAACCTGTGTTGGTGATGTTCGGATGATCCCTCGTCTACTTCTAGTCCGGCGGTCGAAGACGTATGCTAAGCGCCCCGTTGCTTAGAACCATTGACACCAAGATCTACCGGTGTCGAGACCCCCGACCTGAAGATGCCCGAAACACCAAGGTTGACCACACGGATCCGAAGACATCGAACCCCGGCGAACCCCGAACCCCAAGATCGCCAAACCCCGTGTATAACCCCTATCCGAAACCTATTTTATAAATGATATATAATTGCTGCATATTAAATTTGTTCATACTTGCATACATATTCTGTAGTTTGGGTGTTTGGGGGTGTTTCGACGATTCACCTAAATTAAATATGGGATCCATATGCGGGCAAATCTAGTCTTATATTGGTACCATTTAAATTTGTGTAGCGAACCGGTGCTATCCTTTGCCATGTTAAGACAACATTTAAATTATGGGGTATCTAAACAACTTGAACCACTTAAATATTTGCCGGGACCCCGGTTCCGTTAATATGGCCTAAATGCATCGCACCTTTGCCATGTCATACATCATACATGCATCATGCCCGATTTTCTACCATAGTATTAAATAGTCCATCCGGTGTTTCTTCTAGTGCTTTGCTTCTTCACGGATTAGGCCGATGAGTTGATGCGAGTGTCGACCCGATCTTCGGATGAACCTCCGACAATGTTTTCAGGCGAGCACCTCCCCCTTTTTACCTATCTTACTTTTATAGTATTTATTCCCCCCTGTTGATCTATTGCTATCTGTGTTGCGATGCTCTAGTTTTCATACCCGTGATATCCCTTGCAGCCTTATATTGCCTTGGACACATCCTATTACCTGTTGTTTGGTAGATAGTTGGACTTGCGCGTCGTAGTCGCTTGCTCAAGTGCTGTTGCGTGTCGTCAAGTACCATAGTTGCTGGAGTAATGCCGCATGTTTAAAGTTGGAGATGATCATGGCTTTAATTATCGTTTAATAACTAAAATTGAAGTAGGTAAATGCATAGGCACCGGTGGGTAGTAGACAATATTTGGTTTTTAACCGCTCACTGGTGTCCCGTAGGACCCCGAGTTCTTGACACCTGTTCCGAGATCGAGCGTGCTAACCACAGGTGGGGTGTGTGGGCACCCCCATCGATTTAGTACCTGATTCCAAGTACTGTACTGGGGGCCACAAAGTAGTTTGGGGCTTTATTACTATCTTGTACTTATGCCATGCTTTACTGCTTTATTTAAGATTGTGCGTGGAGCACCTGTACTGTTTAGGATTGCGGAGTGTTTTCGCGGTATCGACAAGCCCAGTCACTTTTCGGGTTCCCAGTCGTTTACAGCCACTAACGCAAACCACCGGGTCCGTTCGAGCCAACTTCATTATGGTAGCTTAGTGGGGTGGCCCCATGTACTCGCTTTAGTGCAGGAAGCGTCATGACTTAGGCCCCGCCGACATACCGATGGGTGTATGTTAACTGATCTGGCAAAAACGGTCGAAGTGCGTGTGGATACTTTGGTGCACCCCTGCAGGGTTAAATCTTTTCGAAAAGCCGTGTCCGCGGTTATGGACGACTTGGAGCACAGTTCTCGATCATAGACAACTGTAACTAAAGTTTACTGTTATAAATTTGACTTGTATCTGGTATGACTAGTAATCAGCTTCACTACAACGGAATGGCTAAATAAAAGTACCAACAACTGCTGGGTTTGGGATATCTCATGCTAATTGTATCTGACTAGTAAGTGTTGCAACTACAATGGAATGGTTAACTAAAAGTGCCCACTGCTTATTATATCAGGATAACTATCTATACCTGACTAGTAATTGCTACAACGATAACTGAATAAATAAAACTGCCAACGGTGTGAGTTCCTCGGTTGACTTCCTCGTCTGGTCTCGAGGGGGAAATACCAGGATGGGTATGTTTGGTGGTAGTATCAGGTTTGTTCCGGATAGGTCTTTCTTATCCCTCTCTGATAGCCGACAGTTATATCGAGTCTCTATAGGTTGTTTAGTGCATGCTGCGCTGCCGCTTCAGTCCACCATACCTATGTAGGCGAGGACCGCCGAATTCTAGCCTCGCCATGTCTTGGCCTCGATCTTGACCGCTCTCTCTTTTTCCTTTGCCCTTTCGGCACCCTTTTGTTTAAGCAGGTTTTGAGATCGGCGTCGTTAGCGGGGTTACCCTTCCGGCTTGGCTGGCAGGGTTATGGGCATATTGGTTATTCTTCAGGGCTCTTAGCTCAATTTGCATCTTGTCCGTACTCGGACGCTGTATTGATTTCAAGGTGATTTGAATCTTTGTATTGTATATCTGTATTCTTGACTCTTTGAGTCATTGTTGTATATATCTGTTCTGTAGGATCCATCATGGACTAATGTGTAATGATATTACTTCGTTTTCCACCCGCACGCATGTGCCTGGTGGGCACCTTTGAATCGTTTCTATGCGGGTTTGGCGGGAATCGTTGAGACTTGCATAGGGTCGATTCTGAGGGTGTTACAGTATGACCCTGCCAGAATCGGAATACTGGACCTTGCATTTTGACGGGCTGGCGTGGTGCTCAAATCACCCCAAAGAGATAAACTTTTCTATGTATTGCAGATTCACTTCACGGCAACAAACAACATTGCCGAGTATGAAGCATTGCTGCATGGAATCCGGAATGCTAAGGATATCGGCATCTGACGATTAACGTGTTATGGAGATTCGGATCTTGTTGCACAAGTGTCGGATATCTGTAAGGAAAATAAGCACATGGCAGCATATAGGGCTGTCGTGGATGAACTATCTAAATCGTTTGAAGGGTTTGAAGTTCAACACATCCCTCGAATAGAGAATGAGGAAGCAGATGCACTATCTCGAATAGGCTCTGCCCGGAAAAAGGTCCCGTATGGCGCTTTTTTAGAGAACCTCAAAGGCCCCTCTATAAAGAGAGTGGACGAGGAATATCCGACCAAATCCGACTCACCTTTAGTAGCAGTTCTGGCTGTGATTCCCAGCTAGACTCAACCCTATCTTAATTTCTTGATAGATGGAAAATTACCCGAAGACGAAGTCCTGAGCCAACAGATCATCCAACGAGCAAAAGCCTATACTATAATTAGTGGTGAGCTCTATAAGCGGATTGCATCTGGGGTCTTTCAGCGCTATGTATCTCTGGAAGGAGTGGAAATCTTATGAGAGATCCACGAAGGCGAGTGTGGTCACCATGGTGCAGCCAAATCTTTAGTGGCAAAAGCTTTCCGACACGGTTTTTTCTGGCTTACAGCCAAGGCAGATGCCGAATGGCTAGTCAAGACGTGCAAGGGCTACCAAAAGTACGCCAAACAAGCTCATGTTCCGGCTGATCAGCTGCGAACAATACCTATAACATAGCCTTTTGCGGTCTGGGGGCTTGACATGGTAGGACCGTTTAAACAGGTTCCAAGTGGATTTACACACCTCTTAGTGATGGTGGATAAATTTACCAAATGGATTTTAGGCTAAACCCATCACTAGTTGTGATGGAGCAACAACCAGAAGATTTGTTGAGGATGTTATAATCCGGTACGGTTATCCGCATAGCATTATCACGGACAATGGGAGTAACTTTTCTATGGGAGAGCTTGCCGAATTTTGCAATGAATAAAATATCCGGCTTGACATCGCGTCATTCGCACATCCACAAGCTAATGGACAAGTCAAAAGATAAAATGGTTTAATCTTATAGGGCCTGAAACCGAGACTCAAAGCACCACTACGACGTGCTGCAGGGCTTGGGCAGAGGAATTACCTTCTGTAATATGGAGTTTGAGAACAACTCCAAACAGGTCAACTGGATACACACCTTTCTTCTTGGTCTATGGCGCAGAAGCAGTTCTTCCTAGTGATTTGATTCACACTTCTCCTAGAGTGGCCGTGTATATTGAGGAGGATGCCAAAATTTCTCGACAGAATGATCTCGACTTAGTCGAAGAAGTTCGCGTCGTTGCTGAAATGAGATCAACAGCCTATCAGCAGAAGTTACACAAGTATCATAGCCAGAGAGTCAGAAACCGGTCTTTCAATAAGGGCAATTTGGTTCTCCGGCTTGTGTAGCAAAGAAAGCACAAACTTTCCCCAATATGGGAAGGGCCATTTTTAGTTAGTCGAGTATTACACAATGGTTCATACTACCTAACTGATATGCGACTAGTCAAAGAAAGACCTGCTACTAAGAAGAGAAAGAGAGCTGGAGGCAGTACAAATCCGGATGAGTTAGACAGACCATGGAATATTGCTCAGCTACGTCCCTTTTATTCTTAGTTTATTTTTCTTTGTAATCATATATGTGTACATGTTCAATGAGAAATAAAGTCTTGGTTCCCTCAAAATCTTTCTAAGAAGTGTTTCCGAATGATCATGTCATAGTCGAAAATCCCAAAATACTTGAAAGTACTTTATGCTCATGTTTGTTCTGGTTTAGATTTCCGATTCTCAAATTGATACCTTTGGGTATAAATCTAAAATTTTCTAGTCTATACTTTGGTTATTTGTCTCATTGCTGGATGCGGGTATTTTCCGAGTAGTGAATTGTTGGTACTGGAAGCCGACTTTGTTTCTGAGTTTAAACTGGTTTAGCAATTAAGCTTCGTTGCTCGGCAAAGTTTCCGTGCTGAAAGTTAGCCGGCTCACGAAAGGGACGAGGCGGAAATCCAGATAAACGATAAGTGCAGACAAAAAAATACAAGTGCTTATGTAAACATTTTAGGCACATAATATCAAAGCCAAAAGTGCTGAATAGACAAATTAAAACTTAGCACTAGCAAAAGTATCATACTACTTATTTACAAACCCAAATTGTTTTTCAGAATAACACATTGTTCTTCTGATATTCTATGATGCAGGAGGAGAGGTAGGAGCTGTCGGCTCGCTGGATACATCAACCTTGGCTTGATAACGCTCCGAGATGTTCAAATCCGATATGGTTTGATCATCGTCGGAAACTTCAGTTGTTTCTTCAGAAGGCGGAGGCGGCGTGTCCACGCGGGTGAAGAAGGGAGTGTCGTAGCTAGTAAAATCAGCTACGTGGCACCCATATCCGGTGCAGGAGTCCATGATGGCCTTGATGTCCTGCTCCTGTCCGTCTTCGTCCACCTTGCAGTACCCTCTGGTTACTTGCCAGATCTCCATGTTACCATGGTGGCTCATAACCATGGTGAGATTGTTTTGCGCTGCGGTTCACGCGTAGGACATGTTCTAGTCCTGAACAAGCTGCGGCATATCCTTGGCCTTGTCTCGCACCTCAAAACCGTACATGCCATGCATATCCGGAACCTTGAGAACTTCGCTAATTTCTTCGAGAGATTGGCGGAAATCATGAAGCAAATCACCGACTTGGGTAAGCCGGTGGGTGCGAGGCTCAGTAGAGGCGGAGTCCGTCAAGTTCAGAGGACCTGCGCATATAATGCAAAGGGTAAGTCAAATAAACCCAAACTCTAAAGAGTCGGAAGATGCAGAAAAATCAGAGAAAGGGAAACATACCAAAGATGACATCGTCGACTTTGGCCTTCTCTTCGCGAAGACTCTGGAGTTCAGCCCAGAGCACCTCAGAAATGTCCTTTTCTCTGAATAACTCGTCGTTGAGATCCGAGATTTTCTTATCTTGAAGCGCAATCTTGCGATCACGCTCATCGGTGTCCATGGAGGTGGATTCGAGAATTTGAGCAATGCTCTTCTCATGATCTACCTTGAGCTTATCCAGCTCTTGGCGAAGCTCTTTGTTCTCCACCACCAAGGTCTTAAGATTCTCGGATTCTTCAATCATAGCACAAGACTGTTTTACCAGTGCTGTAAGTCAAAAGAACAACAGCTCAACAAAATTCGACTATGAAACAAAAAGACAAGATTTAAGTTTCGAAATGTTTACCTTCGGCCTCATCCTTGGAAACCTTCAGCTGTGCATTTTCAAGACGGAGAGCTCTGACCTCTTTCCGCTTGTTGCAGATATTTTTTAATAATTCCTGGTTATACAAATTAACTTTCTGTAAGTCAGAATACCCAGAGTCAGAAGTCTACTAAAGACTCGGGCTAATATTGTAGCTAATATCAGCATGAGCCTTGGGGGCTACACTAGTTCATCCTTTGGCATCCTAAGTAAGCATAAACCGGATTTGACTATCCAAGTTCATGCTTGGGGGCTAGAGGATAGGATATAAAGTAACATAAAGAAAAAAGTGAGTTAGAATTCCGACTTACATGTTGTTCATGTGTGAGCTTGCACAAGCACATGTTCACTTCAGTTGTAACCTTCTCGGCAAGGGTGAGCGGGATCACTGGTGGAGGTGGTAACATGCCAGCTCTCAGTCCCTCATCGCGAAGGAGGACTTGTTCAAGAAGTTCGGAGTACTTGACGTCCTCCACTTCTTGTGCTTCTTCTTTGGCAGAAAGATTTCGACTTTCCAAGCATTGCCAGGCCAACCGCTAGATTTCCTCCACAGATTTCTGAGACAGGCCAAGTTTGGCAAGTCCTGGATTACTTAGGAGATTGTCGATGAAGATTTCTGCCGAGGGATCATTACTTGAAGAGGGTTCACCCTTATCAACACCTGAGTCACTCATGGTGACATCAGTTTGCGACTCAAGGATCGCTGGTTCTGTTGGTTGAGCCGGATCTTCTACAACAGTCAGAGATGGAGTAATCTACGGTGCTGTAGAAGGCCGAGGAGCGGGAGTCGGAGGAGCCATGGTAGGAGAAGCCAGTTTGAGCTTTGACTGGCGCAGGGGCTTCACGGCTGCTTCCTTCCCCTTGCCCTTGATGAGCTGTTTATCTCTGTGAAGATAATAGAACAAAGAACATTACATCTCAGAAGGAATTACAAGTAAAATACAAAATACCTTGTGAGGAAAGATTACCTCTTCACAACAGGCACTTCTTTGGTGCCGATGGACAATGTCGGAGCTTTGCATTTTCGAGGAATGACATCCGGCATTGGGACCAGCTCACCCTTGTCCTGAGAAAACTCAGGAGGGTATCCCTCAATAGGAGCGAACTCCAACTCGGGGAGGTCAGCAAGCTGAAAAGGAAAAACATCTCAGTATTGTAAAGATAACATATAGATGAGCACGGAAAAAGGGTTACTGCTGAAGTTTACCAGGACAAGGGGATCTTCCATTGTATGCATGTCCAGGGATAGCTCCGGAATCTTCCTCTCGATCCGCTCCCTTATCAGCCATTTGATTTGGCATACATAATCTTTCGCCTTTAAGGTCTTGGAGCTGATGCGGAGGGAGTCATTCTTTGACGACATGATGGAATGCATCAGTCGATCTCCGTGATGTTGTAGGGGTTGAATCCGGTGTACCCCCAACATTGAACTAAGTCGGACCCTTTCAGGCCCTTGTGCTTCATCAAGTATTCGATCCGTCTCTTGTCGAGAAACAGATCATCACTAAGAGTCGGAGCGGCCTCATCCCAAGACTCTTGGGGTGTGGCGGCTCCATCAACGAAAGCCGGCAAAGCTGTATCTTTGCCAGGAGCGGGGATATCCTTGTGGTAGAAAAGAGTGGACGGCCATTGTTTGACCGAATCACTTACCATGATCCGAGGATAAACGCGCTCACGCCTAACTGAAAAACTAATGGTACCGGTAATATACGGATTACCGGCAGTAATGGAATTTCTTCGGACATGAAAGTAGTGTCGGAAAAGAGTAAGAGCCGGCCTAATGCCGAGATACCCCTCGCACAAAGAGGCGTATAAACTCATCTCTAAGATGGAGTTCGGGGGAAGATGGTGGAGATGAACGCCATAATGATCTATAACCTCAGAAAAGAATTCCGAGGGAGGAAAGGAAAGACCTCTGTCAAGGTGAGTGCTGAAGTGCACTCGCTCGTCGTCGCGGGGGTTGGGGACGGTTTCGTCGAAGCCGCTCTGGTAGTTGCCGGCGTGGAGGAGCCCTTCGTCTTCAATGACCTGGAGCTTGGGATCATCTAGGACGCAGGGGATCCAAACTCCACGGTGGCTCTCCCTCTCTACCGCCGCCGCCGTCGTCGCCGCCGTCGTCGCCGCCGCTGCCGCCACCGCTAAGACGGAGGATGATGAGGAAGCCATTCTATCCGATGCACCGGTGACCTTAGATGGGCGGCGCTGGAGGTGTTTTTGCTAGGGGTAGTGGAGCGTTGGGTTCATAGGAGGCGTAGAGGAGAAGGAAACGACACTTGAACTGGTGAAGAAGATTGGGGGAGAAATCCACACCACTTATATCTGCCAGGCGCGTCAAGATTCGTGTAAACGCTACAGTAAACGTGCCATGCATCGTGGAAAGGATGGGGAAACCTCTGCATGATGATTATGCCGCCTCGATCTTCACGCACGCATTGAAACGACGCCTCGATTCCGCAAAAGGCGGACCCACCAATGGTCGTGCTGACAGGAAATGTCTGTTAGTGACGTGACTTGACCATGGCTGGTGCCAGGCTACTTCAGAGACCAAGTTCTGGCTTACTTTGAAGTTTGAGCTGGAAATCTGAATGGATGTACTGATAGGTCCGACTTATTTTTGAGACCCGGATCGTATCTTTTGTTTTAAAGTTTCAGGAACCCTTCAAGATTCTGCAAGCCGAAGATCAAGCTAGATGAAGATGAATCCGACTTTGGATCTTGGAGACTTCCGGGGGCTGCTGTTGGGGATATACTTTCCAGGTATCCTCACATTTCCTCACTGACCAGGGTGGGCCACTTTGGGTTAGAGCTTTGCTTCACGGGCGGCCCAGTTAGGGAGAAGATACGGAGTCCAATCCGGCTACAGGAAGGCCTAGAAGACTTACCTACATAGGCCCATAGTGTTACTTGTAGTTCAAGATGTACTCTGTAACCGACTCTTAGTCGTAGCCGGATAGATCTCTCCTGTAAACCCTAGGCCGGATATCTATATAAGCCGTCCTAGGGAGAGCCTTTAGGGCACCTACTCTCATAATAGTCTACAATCTCAACTCGCACAGGCGAAACCCTTGTAACCCATATTCCGGCTCTGCCATATTAATGGATTGCTAGCAGGAGTAGGATCTGTCCAAAGCCGGCGGATTCGAACCTGGGTAAACTCGTGTGCTCACCGTCCCGGAACACCGTATGTCTCACACCCCTCTCTTCCACACGCCTCGAGGACCCCCTAATGGCGTACTTGTCATCAATCCGACGACAACTCTTGTGGACGTCATGCTTGTTGAGACCCTTGGATATAATTTACTTTCATTTTGTGCTCTTGGAAAGATGGGCTTTGTCGTCTTTATTGATAATGATATTGTTGTCCTCTTGTGGAGCAAGACTCTAAAGGTCACTTTCGTTGGGTACGTTGAAAATGACTTGTATGTGGTAGACTTTTTTGGGAAAACCACTACAAGTGCGATGTGCCTGTTTGGAAAGGCCGACGTGGGTTGGCTATGGCATCATTGTCTAGCCCATGTCAATAGGAGAACTTTGCAAAGTCTCCACAAGGCCATATCGTTGGACTAAAAGAAAATGTTTGTTTTGCCAAAGATCGTGTGCGCAGGGCTTGTGTTGAAGGAAAAATGCATGATTCTCCCCACAAACCGAATAACATAGTTAAATCCAAGAGGATCTTTGAGATTCTTCACATGGATCTCTTTGGTCCTCCATCTCATGCGAGTCTTGGTGGGAAGAAATATTGTTTAGTGATTGTTGATGACTACTCTATATACACATGGGTATATTTCTTCAAGTTGAAGAGTGGGACCCAACAAAACTTCATCGACTTTATCAATATGGTTCAACATCAATACAATGTCCCTGTATTGATGATAAGAAGCGCCAACGGCACCGATTTCAAAAACTACACCTTGAAAATTTCTTAGTGATGAGGTAATAAAACAACAATATTCTACTGCATATACCCCTCAACACATTGTAGCTGAGAGGAAGAAGCAGACATTAATGGATATGGCAAGGTCCATGTTGGCAGAGTTTAAGTCTCAATACAACTTTTGGGCTGAGGCAATCTCCACCGCATGCCATGCATCAAACTGGCTCTACCTCCACAAAAAGTTGATCAAGACTCCATATGAGATACTTACCGGAAACAAGCCGAACGTTTCATATTTCTGGATGTTTGGTTGTAAGTGTTTCTACCTCATAAAAGGTGTTCGTTTGTCCAAATTTGATTCCAAAACTTTAGAGGGTATTTTTGTTGGCTATGGTCTCGATTCCCACACTTATAGAATCTATGATAAACTCTTCGGGATTGTCATAGAGTCTTGTAGTATGGTTTTCAAAGAATATGATGGCTCCCAAGCGGGGAGTGTTGATGTTTGTGATGTAGATGGTGAAATGACTCAAGATGCCATAAGAAGAATGGGAGCTGGATTCATCTGCCCTATTGAGGAACCCCTTGTGGCGGATCGAGAATAACTATGCTCTACTCAAGTGGATCCCTCATCTTCACAGCATCAACAAGCTCCTAGTGCTGAAGACAATGTTGATGCAAGCCAAAGACAAGCTGAGAACCCTCACCATGTTGATCAGGATGGAAGCTCCAGGCCAGATTATCTAGCCTCTCCATTGACTGGATTATCCAGCCCTGCACAATCGATTGCACAAGGCAGATTTATTGAGTCATCCACAAGATCCTCTCGATGCCTCTCAAGGAGTATTCCTGATCAAGACCAAGATCAACCTGTGCCTTATGTTGATGAGGATGAACTCCCTGATGATCAAAGGTCAAGTTGAAGGTCAAGACGAGGACCAAAATGATGAATAGATCCCCACAAGAAACAACAAGGAGATCAAAACTTGTCGCAAGGCTAGAGTGGATAGAATGTTAGAAAGAAGAGACCACACTCTTGAGAATGTTCTTGGTGATCTTAGGAGTGGAATGTCCACTCAAGCTCAATTGAACATTTTGGTGAGCATCAAGGTCATATATCCATGGTGGAGCCAAAGAATGTGTGGGAAGCTCTTGAAGATTCAGGTTGGCTAGAAGCCATGCATAATGGGCTCAACAACTTTGAGAGAAGCAAAGTTTTGAAGTTATTATAAAAGCCCAAAGAGTTACACAATGTTATTGGCACTAAATGGATATTCAAGAACAAGCAAGATGAACATGGATTGGTAGCTCAAGGGTTCTCTCAAATTGAAGGCATTGATTATGGAGAGACCTATGCTCACGTGGCTCGCCTTGAGTCCATCTGTATCCTTCTTGCATATGCTGCACATCATAACTTTAAATTGCAACAAATGTATCTAGAAAGTGCTTTTCTAAATGGTCCATTGCATGAGTTGGTTTACGTTAAGCAACCCCGGTGTCACATCCCAAAATTTTCTAAATTTTGAAATGTGAAAAAACAAACAAACAAAAGAAATAAATGATGAAATTTAGGGGGAAAAGAAACTTTTTGTTTCTAAATGGAAACATCAAAACCTTACTTAAACAAAATGAATTTTTAATAAGGAAGTGACAAAGATTTTTTTTCAAAAGTTCAAATAGCATTCATCCATGGCATGTATCTTGTAACTAAACATTTGCAATTTAAACCTCTGAAAAAAAGAATAAAACCTAATCCTAAACCCTAATAAGAAAATATTCACATCAAGTACAATTCAAGTATATGCCTATATTCAATATTTAAGCTGTAAGAAAGTGTTCTTTAATAGTCTATAATGCGGAAAATAATTTATACCCAACTATAGAAATTAGATTGAACCATTTTGGAACATATATAAGATAAATAAAAAGAATTAGAAAAATACAATAAAACTATCTAGCCTTTGTGACATACTCAAATTTTATTTAAATTATTATATATATAAAAATAGTGCCGAAATGTTCTATTTCAAATCAGCCATCCACATATATTTTATTCTAAAATTTATGAAGATCTTTGAATCAATTTGGTTAGACAAATTGAAGACTAGAAAAGAAATCACAAAAAAAAAGACGAAAGAAAGAACCAAACTCGGTGGACCAACCCTGCCGAAAGTGGCCAAGATCAGTCCAACCAGTCAGCCCTTCTTTCCCTTTTTTTGTTTTTTTTCACTTCTTTTATTTATTTTTTGTTGGGCCGAAATCCTTGGTCCATTTTCCCATCCCAACCAACACGATCGAATTGTCTTTCTCCTTCAGTTCACCTCTACAAGAAACACACGTACAGAACTGAAACGCCATGGCACATCTCTTCCCCTACTCCTATGACACGATTTAGACCTCGATAGTGCATGCCATGAAAGTGAAATTTATTGCCCATTCAACCACGGTCCCATTCAGACTATTAAAAATCCATTTCGCGTCATAAAAAAAAACTCTCGTAGAGCCGAAACGCTCCTAGACTGCACCTAGCGTCCCGTTAGTGGCTCTCTCTCCCCTTGCAATATATTCAGCCCAGAGAGTCCCCTTGATTTACTTCGTCTATCCTCCAATCCACATCCAATTACTGTCGGATTCGCGGCCGGATTTCTCCATCAAAGTCTCGGCGTCCGCGGCAATGCAGTCGTCGATTCCATCCGGTACAGAGGGACTAAGACCATGTTTCTTCTTTCTTTCATCTTCTCTAGACTGGTAGCATCAATTCTGATCAGAAAATCGTCTTATTGTTCATCCCGCGATCCTGGACGACGAAGGCCAAAGTGAGTTCCGCTCTGTCTGTACTTCGTTGCTGCGAGGAGCACCGGGAAGGACCCATCATATTGGCTACGACTCCTATTACGACGTCTCCCGTTACGCACTATCATTGCTGCTATACCGTCCCTAATATCACCATCGACCAACAGTGCCACTACAGGTATGGTCACTGTTGTTCAACCAAGTAATTCCGTTGCACTCTCTGCAAACTATCGATCCTAGTAGCTAGGAATAGCTTAGTCAATTTCTTGCATGCCCGCGCTGCATGTGCTCTCACGATCTAGCACGATCTAGATGATCGTTACATGGTGTAGCATGTATACTGATGTATCATGGCAGAATTATTTGAGCCTTAGTATTCTACTGCTGTCATCTCCAGGAATTTCAGTCTCTCATACACGGATGGAACTGAGCTGAACCAAACTAGCAAGTGACCCTAGGATCTAGATGCCCATATTGATTTAGTTATGGAATCGATATTCACAAGTAGAAATCCATCACGTGACCATGACAGTTTATGTCTATTTTAGTCAAAACTTCTGAACTTCATAACTTAAGCTTTGGTAATGCAGATTTAGCAAATTCAGTATCCTTGGATTCAGAATAATGAGTAGATTATAGTGCAATTTCTTTTCCACATTTATATCTGGTAAAACAATAATTTACACAGAAACTTTAATCGAGTACTTTTAACTGTAAAAAATAGTTATGTAATTTTTAAGTGATTCCTATGTATTTAGTTGAAAATTGTACCCTCTGACCAGAAAATATAATTGAACATATATTTCGATGCTAGTAGCAAATATCATATGCTTTTCTAATAATAGAAAATGCTTTTAAATAATCCATTTGTACTAAAACAATTACATTTGGAATCCCACTTGTATAAAAGGACCAATAGGTGTTTTTATTATTCAGAACCCTTGTTTTAATGACTTGTCCCATGATTTGATCTTGTTGCATGCTTGCAAGCATTTCACTGTATTCATGTGTTGTTTTGTGATGCTAGTTTTGAGAGTGCTTTTTGCTTGATTGTATTGCTGTAGACTTCGAGGAGTGTAATATTTGAAAGATCAAGGAGAGTACCTAAATATTCTACTATCAAGGCAAATGGCACTATCATCAAGTCCTACTGTTTTCATTATACTTAGTGAATTTTTGTAGTATATGTATGATATACTATTATTATGCTATGCTATATCTCCTATGTAGAACAGGGAATGGTAGTTTCTACTTAGTAGGTGAAACATCATAGGGTTAGAAATGCTTAGCCCTGCTATAGATTTCGGGATGGAATATCATATTATGATTATATCGAGTATTGGAAAATATATATTTTCTATAATAAAACAAGTACTCAATGAATCACCTGGGTGGAATGTGGATACTCTGTTGTGAATAAGGTGGCAACGAAGGGAACCATATCTATGGCTATCTCTTTCGTGTGTGCACTAGAAGAATACCACCCAGGGACTTAGAGATTGAACATGTTTCTTGTACAGTGGCTTCCGTGTACAGCCACATGCTAAATGGGCTCTTGCTTAGTCAATTACATAGTGGAAGACCCTTGCATTGGTACCTCTTCAGGTTAACTTGAATTATGTATTGGAAGTATATCCTTGCATTGGTGCCTGGTAGACGTGCTGGCATTATGTATTGGGAGGACTTCTATGGAAAGACTTTGTCACATTCTCGATCTGCCGGTACTCCATCTTGGTGTGTACTAATCCAGCGGCCACTGGTGGCGTCAAGACGAGGTTGTGTTATGTGGATAAAGTGTACAACTTCTACAGAAGATCAAATTCTAAGTACTTAGCCGTGTCCCCGGTTATGGACAACTCTGAGCAACTAAGGCCTGAAGCTATGGAAGATCTCGACATTGTAATTTCCTAAGTTAAAACTTGATGGGTGAACAAGGGTTGTTGGTTCATTGATTTCTATCAATGGAACCTAGGTTCACTGATTTCTATCAGTGGTACCACTATGTTGTGATTGGAAATATTACCTGGAGGGTATCCAGTGTAATTTAGTTGATAATAGGTGTTGCAAACTATTTATAAAAAGATAGGGAAAAACTTTCTTGCTGCAAACTAGCCAAAGCTCTACCTGGCCAGATATGCATGTAGTAATAGGTTCCACTTTATATCCACATACTAGTGACACTTGCCAATACAATTCAAAATGTATTGATCCTTGTGGCTGTAACTTATCATGTTGCAGGATTATTTGATGATACTAAAGTTTGATGAGTAGGGGTTACGAGTCTGCACCCAACATGTTTGCCTGTGGCACATGAAGATGAAGCACTCCATGCTTTATAGTTATATCTGTTGCTTTGTAATAAGATAGCCATATGAGCTATGTAAGTTGTAATGAACTATTTTATCCCTGGATATGCGATGTAATATGACCTTTGTTTCTTGATACTACATCTTAAACTGTGGGTGCTAGCTATTCGATCCAGGGACTAGCACTATAAACACAGGGACCTATACCTTACCGGGTTCAGGTCATGACACCCGGGTTCGAGGATCCCAACTTCCCAAACCTCATCTACAATCTTGATAAGGCGCTCTATGGGATTAAACAAGCTCCATGTACGTGGTATGAGCACCTTAGAGAGTTGTTCCTTGATCGTGGGTTTAAAGTTGTTAAAATTGATCCCCTCTTTTTACTAAGAAAGTCAACGAGGAGCTTTTCGTTTGCCAAATATATGTTGATGATATCATCTTTGGTTCGGCTCACAAAGCATTTAATGATGAATTCTCGAAGCTTATGACTGGCAGGTTTAGGATGTCTACGATGGGAGAGTTGAGGTATTCCTTGGTTTTGAGATCAAGCAAGTAAGAGGAGGAACTTTCTTCAATCAATCCAAGTATACTCAAGACATTCTCAAGAGGTTCAACATGAAAGAACTTAATGGAGCTCCTACTCCCATGGCAACCAAGACTCATCTTGAACTAAATCCAAATGCTAAAGATGTGGATCAAAAGGTATACCGGTCTATGATTGGTTCTTTGCTCTAACTTTGTGCATCTATACCCGATATAGTGTTAAGTGTATGAGTGTGTGCAAGGTATTAAGCGGCTCCTAAAGAAAGCCACTTGATGGTGGTCAAAAGAATCTTTCGATATTTGGTTCATACCCCAAACTATGGTGTGTGGTATCCTAGGTGCTCAACATTATCTCTTTGTGGGTACACGGATTCATATTGAGCTGGTGACAAGGATGATAGGAAATCAACCTCCAGGGCTTGCCAATTCCTTGGTAGGTCCTCGGTGTGTTGGTCCTCCAAGAAGCAAAATTGTATATTTCTCTCCACCACCAAAGCCAAATATGTGGCAGCCGCTAGTGCATGCACTCAAATATTATGGATGAGGCAAACTTTAAAGGAATATGTTGTCCATTATGACAAAGTGCCTATTTTATGTGACAATGAAAGTGTTATCAAGATTGCCTACAACCCGTTGGATCATACAAGGACAAAGCATATTGAGATTCATCATCATTTTATTAGAGATCATGTTGTCGAGGGAGATATTGAGCTATCTTATGTTTCAACCAAATACCAACTTGTAGATATTTTCATGAAGCCCCTTGATGAAGCAAGGTTTTTGCAATTTGAGGAATGAGCTAAATATCATAGATTCAAGGAGTCTGACTTGATCATCTTGCATACTCACCCATCTCTTGATCCTTATTTGGTTTAGGTGTGGGCATGGAGATAGGGGGAGTGCAGTCCTAATCCATTGGGCGATCACTCCCCCAATAATGCAAAAAGTAACAATGCCATACTAGTTATATCATTTCTATGATAAGTGGGCTTCAATGACGAGTAGTGTCTATGAATTCAGGATATATCCTCGTGGTGTCATGACACATATACTCAAACATGGTGGCTACGGCCTTCAACCCTCTAATTTTGGAAAGGTTGCATCTCATTGAGATTTTTTGGGTCTTTTTATCGGATTTGATTGCATACTCTCTTAGTCGGTTGTTTCATGGCTTTGTTTTCAATCCCCTTGCGTTTTATGATCTTCATAGAGTGGCATCTTATCCCAAGCCATATACCCTCCCCTAAAAACATGCTTTCTATCATATATGTCCTCATACACTTAAACTGACAGTTTTGGTCGAAGAGGGCTGGAGTTTCCGGTGTTCTCACACCGGAGTCTCCGGTCAGTCTGGAGTTTCCGGTCCAACAATCCGGAGTCTCCGGTCTGAGATAGATTCGGGCACTGAGTTAAGGGAGGCCGAGGTGAGAGAAACATTCAGTTTTTTCTTCCACCCCGACCTACCCCATCTCTCCCGTCGCCTCCTCCAAAACCGCTGCCCCGTGGCCCTGGTATCACTAGGATCCACTGTGCCGCCGGCCTCCTCCACCCTCCCCATCCTTGGGCCATTCCCCATGGGTGGATTCACTCCATGGACGAATCTAGTACAATTTTATCTCACCATGAACCTAGGTTCATCCCCTTTGTTTCTTTTAAGATTGTACCAATTTCTTCCACTAGAAACTCATGTTTGTGGGCACTCCTCTCACATTAGCTAAGTTTCCTTGCTCGATCTTCTCGAAATTAGTCTCTCCCAGCCTCCGCTGTGCAACTCGATCTTCGGACCGGAGTTTCCGGTATCTCAGACCGGAGACTCCGGTGTGCTTTTTGCATAGACCAGAGATTCCTGTGTTACACTCCGGAGACTCCGGTGTGGTTACTTTTGGCACATCAAGCAAAGGTTTGAAGCTTTTGTTTTTGAATCATGGACATATATGCTTATCTACATGCTTCCCCATGTCTCTATATTCAAAGGTGGCTCTGGTTCGCGTCATCCACCTCGCACCAAGGCCAAGTCCAAGAGAGGGGATCCTCAATTTGATGAAGCAGCTGGCTAGTATGTGATTCCGCCCTCTAACCAGAGGCAACAGGCCAGAGAGGCTGCCCATATGCGAAGGGAAACTAAGCGCATTGAGAATGAGGCCCATGCGAAGAGAGCCAAGTATGACAACTTGCAGCCCTTAGTCCACATGTCCAAGAAAGAATATTGTGAGCTACGCAAGATGAGGTTCTTTGAGATGCCAAGAACCAGCGATGACCCATGCTATTGGAGGAAGGAGCAAAAAGTGTTCATGACCGATATCTATCGCAAACACACCATGTCCCAGGTTTATCCACCGAGGTATATGGATTTTTCCTACATGCGTGCAAATGACTATTTCATGGGGGCTCTTTGGATCACTGAGAAGCTTGGGCTGCGTAACCTTATGGATCTCCATGAGGATTACAACATTACCCTTGTCCAACAATTTTATGCCACCATTGTTTTTTACCATGATGAGGCAAGGACCATGACATGGATGACTAGTAACGTTCGTTGCACTACAACCTTCTATGACTTTGCTAGAGGCATTCACCAGACTTTCAGTGGTGTGTCTATTCCTATTGGTCACCGCATGCATGATGCTGCTCTTGGCGAGGATAAAGGAAAGCTTGCACCTCTCTATGGGAGTAATGCCACTTTTGAGGAGTCCAAGGGACTCAAGCCTCTCTACAATTTGTTGTTGAGGATCTTTCGCCACACCATTTCTCCAAGTGCTGGAAATGATGATGCTATTCGGGGTGGACTTGTAAACTTGCTCCATCATGCTTACAAGGTGGTTTGTGCTGGGCCTACTACTGCAGGATACAACATTGATATCATGGATTTCATTTTTGAGGAGATGCATCATGCCATACTTTTTAGGAAATCTCCTCCGTATGCAGCTCTGGTAATGAGGCTCATCAACACTCAGCCTCATGGTTCACCTCTCGCCCTTCCTCCTAATCTTGTAGTGCATGATTTCGTGGCCCTCCAAAAGAAAGGGAGGATGGGTTCAACTCCTAGACATCACTATACTAGTGAGGATGAAGAGATTTCTGAGGCAGAGCGGGCTCCCACTCCTCCAAGGGGCTCTAGAAGGAAGACTGCTTCCAATGTGCCTATCCCACCTATCACTCGTGACTATGTCCGGGAAAACGTCAAGAAGGCATACTTTTGGGATAAGACACTATGTTACATGAATGTGGATATTCGCAAAGAACAACATGCATCTTACAAAAGCATCCATAGAATTGAGAAGCTTCTTAAGGAGATCAAGGCTCAAGGTGAAGAGGAAGAAGAGGAGGAGTACAATGATGAGCATGGGGCTGAACCGTCTGAGGAATCGGATCACACTCTCTCCTTTTGGTGCATGGAACACACAGAACAACAGCCTGGTTGGTTGGAGGACCTTCTCTAAGGTCACATCTGCCTTTGTTTCTCAGGATGCATCCTCCTCCCACCCTCACGGCAAAGGCCCAAAGGCTACATGTGGTGATGATGACTATGAGGAGGATGAAGAGGATGACGACAATGACACCGATGAGTGACTCCTTTGGGGCGCTAGCTTGGTATTTTCCCTTTTTGGTGTTTTGATGCCAAAGGGGGAGAAGATGTCTATTAGGATCATCCGGGATTTGCATGGGTTGGGCATATGCTTAGGTTGCTTCTTATTTGCTTATGCCCTTTTATCTTAAAATTTGAACATTTGTTTTTATGTTATTTGCTGTTTGTGAAACTATCTTCGTTGAGTATGGACATGCCATGCCCGGTTCATTATTGTAATGGTAAAGACTTAGGTGGTACTCTCTCTACACTATGCGAGCCTTTACTTTCAATTCCCTGATATGCGTTGTATTACATGTATATCTTGGTGCACATCGTCAGGGGGAGCATAGTTATGTTACTCATTTAAGAATTTCATGCAAAATATCTTATTATCATCGAACACCAAAAAGGGGGAGATTGAAAGGACATTTATTGTCTTAATCAGTTTTGGTGTTCATTAACAACTTGAGGAACCTTTTTACCGTGTGCTAATAATGTTAGGTTAATCTACTGACTAGAGAAAAGTCCACGACATTTGGAAGTATCCCTGGATGAAACAAGTGTTCATGGAAGGCTCAGACTAGAATCTCTAGTCTGGATAGACCAGAGTGTCCGGTGTACCCAAACCGGAGTTTTGCACAAGTCTCCGGTGTGAACATGAAGACCAAGTCTGAGTCAGTCTGTATGGGTGTCCGGAGATTGTCCGGAGATGGAACGGAATCTCCGGTGTGGAGTCACGGGCCGGAATCTCTGGTGTGTGGAGTCCGGAGTCTCCGGTGTGCCCAACCAGATTTTCGGTAGGAGTCTCTAGAGTGAACAACAAAATCATACCCGAGTCATTCTGAATAGGGGTCCGGAGACTGTCCGGAGATGTACTGGAATCTCCAGTGTGAAATGATTGCAGACCAGAATCTCTGCTCTCCTGACTGGAGTTTCCGGTGTGGAACTTCCCCAACAAGCAGAAAACAGTATAGAGATGTGGGCCTATAAATAGGGGACTTCATCCCCTACCTCAAGTTGCTCGTCCTAGAAAAGAAGAACACCCACATTTGAGCCACCAAATCAACAAGATCTCCCCCTCCAACCATTCAAAGTCCCTAATCTTTGGAGAATCAAAGGAGGAGGCCTTGATCTACATCTTCACCAAAAGAGATCTTCATTTCCCTCTCATTCACTTGAGGGCTCCTTGCTCTAGGGTTTCATTGGAAACCCTAGGCCTTGATTTGGTTCTTACAAGCTTGTCTTTTGATTGTTATGACAAATTGCTTCATTCAGGAGCCTCCAATTCAGTTGTGGATGTGTGCCTCTAACTTGTTGTAAAGGTGTCGGTTTCCACCTCGAAGGTCGTGGAAGAGTGAATCGATCCCTTTGGGGTGAGGTTCACCGGAGAACAAGGGATGCATTTTGGGGCGTTGGTGGTTTGAAACCACCCCCTCTCAAAACGTAGACGTACTTCCGCTCAAAAGGAAGGAACTGCGGGAAATCATCCTTGTGTTTCCACGTGCTCCATTTCAGTTACCTCTATCCTTTACCGCACTTTACTTATACCTTGCTCTCGCTTAGTTAGTTGTGCTAGTGTGACATATGGGTAAATTCACCTTAGTTGCATATCTAGAGAATTTACCTTTTGTGTCAAACCCTAAATTGAAAAAGAGTAAAATTTGAAGTAGCACCTATTCATCCCCCCTCTAGGTGCCCATACGATCCTTTAAGTTGGTACTATGATAATTAAATTGGTGATGTTGGTTATAGTTTCACCTAATGATAAGGCCCCGGTAGGGACCGCCTTTGGGAACTGTTTGAGCTAACCGAGGACCCATTCGTTCTAAGATACCAGTTCTGAGTTGATGGCTCTAACCAAACGAGGGAGCCTCTAGGAACCCCCCCCCCTCAACTACCAGCGCTATGCATTTATCTAGAGGATCACAAATTGGTTTTTCCATTTGGTGCAAATGCATAATATGTCCTCGGACATGGGTGAGTTGAATATGTCTTTGGACTTGGTGATGATATGATTTTGGTGGATAGCCCGGGCGTGCATACATAAAAGGGGTATATGGTGGTGGTTGGATGGAGCTCTACAAGTTATCTTCCGAAGACTGATCCATCATAGTAGATGCAAACGTTGTACCACCCTTGTGAATCGCCGTACCTCCTGGTTGGTTTAATACAATAGGTGATACCTTTGGATACGCGCGCAGTTATTGGACAGTTCTTGTTTTGAGATTTGGATGGCACGCGTAATACGTTGCCTGAAGGGTTGAACATGCGTTTGGGTACGTAGTGCACCCATGCAGAGTAAATCTTTTCGAGAAGCCGTGTGTCAACGGTTATGGATGCCTCAGGAGTATAGTGTCATGATCATAGACAATGCCACTAATTCTTTGCCTTTAATAATATGGCTAGTAATTAGTCTTACCAACAAAACAATTGGATAAATAAAACTGCAACGTGTGTTTTCTGTAAGAGGACTTTGTCAACTGGTCTTCGAGGGGGAAATCTTTGGATGGGTTATGTTTGGTGTTATATTATTGTTGCTATATAGCACTCTCTTATCTCGCTCTAATAGCCAAAGTATTAGCGTGTCTCTATAAGTTCGATAATGCAAGCTTTGCTACTGCTAAGCCCACCATACCCATGTAGGCGAGAGCTGTCGAATTCTAAGACTTGTCGTGTACTGGCCTCAATACTGATCGCTCTCTTTCTATTTTCCTTTTACCTTTGTCGGCACCCTTTAGCTTGACATGTATGTGTTGATGATGTTAGCAAGGTTACCCTTCCGGCTCGGCCTGGGCAGGGTTATGGACACCACTTGGTTATTCTTCTGAACTCTTAGTCCCATTTGGATTTTATCCGTACTCGGATCCTATTTTTCTTTCTTATTGAATTTTATCTTTTTTACTTTTGACTCATCGAGTCATTGATGTATATATATGTTTCTTCTGAGTTCTATTGTAAAATATTGTGATGTAACTACTTGCAATAAAATCCACCCACATGAAAGTGTCTGGTGGGCTTCTTCAAATCACTTCTATGTGGATTTTAGCAGAAATGGTAAGATCTACATAGAGCCGATTCGGAGGCGTTATAGTGCCCATGTATCTCTTTGCGAGGGATTTCTCGAAATTAAATAGTCTACTCTTTTTTCGATATTACTTTAGTACTTAGAAAAACTCTATCATTGTCGGTGTTCCTTAGAATATCAAAACTCTTATCTTAGTCCTTAGGAGATATCGAGTCTACCATAAGGTCATAACTAGCGATTCAGTGAAGAAATGGCCAGCCACTTTATTTTACCATAAGGATATGCTGGCTCCCGGCAAGCAAGAAAGCTTGATGGTTTTTGTCGACGATGGTACAACCCATCAGGAATATTGGGATGCAGAGGTGTCGACTCTGACTGAAGACTTGATCTGCGCCAAGAGGCGGATTGAGTTTTTGATGAAGAACAAGGGCTTGAAGGGGTCTGACTTAGTCCATTGTTGGCTAGTACATAGGATTAAACCTATTCAGTACCACGGGTACCGGCTAATGCATTTAGTCACCCTCGATAAGAAAGACAGCTTGAAGGTTAGCCATAGTCCGATCCCCTCCAAGGACTACAAGACTCGGATTCAATGGTTGATCAAGGAATGGGTTAACCGGAAAGTCCCAGAAGTCTCCATTCCAATGTATACAATGGAAAATTCTCTGACCCCGATAAGTTATTTGGCTTTACCTGCTATGTTTTGTCCATATTTTATATTTTACCATATTGCAATACTGAGATATTTCTGACTTTCAGCTTGCTGACCTCCCCGAGTTGGAGCTTGCTGACCTCCACGAGTTGGAGCTTACGACCCTCAAGGGTTATCCACCTGAAGATCTAATTCCTCTTTATGAGGAGGAGGAACTAGAAGAATTGCCAGAAACACTTAATCGGAAGCGTAAGACTTCGGTTGTTTTGGCTAGCCCACAAACGTTGTTAGTCATCAAAAAGTAAGTTCCTCTATCATTACTTGTATTTTTCTTTATATTCTTTCTAAATAATAATGGTATTCATCTTATAATTTAGAGCTAAACCACTAACAAAGGGGATGGGGAAACCCGTGAAGACGTTGCGCCAGCATAAGTTGAACTTGATTTCTCTGGTAATTTCTCCTCCTGCTCCCAACCCCAGCACATCATCAACACCAGAGGATGTTCCATCTCCACGCTCTAGTAACATTGAAGATGAAGAGCCAGTAATCGCTAGTTCTCAAACCGACATCATTATTAGTGACACGGGAGTAGATAAGGGTGAACCCTCTAAGGGTAATGATCCCCGAGCTGATGTTTTTGCTGAGAATCTTCTAAAGATTCCAGGTGCTGCCAACCTTGGCCTCGCTAGGAAGAGCACATAATAAATTCAGAGACTGGTCTTTACTTGTTTGGAATCTCGAAACATTTCTATGAAGGAAGAGGCTAAAGAATCCAAAGATGTGAAACTTGAAGATTTGCTAGGGCAGATTCGTGCTCGGGATGAAAGGTTAAGGATTGGTGGAGTTCCACCTCCCCAAATGAATCCCTTAACTTTAACCGAGAAAGTTTTTGCTGAAATAAACACTAGCCTTGACAAGCTTCATTGTGAGCACATTGTAAGTCATTATCCGGCTCTTTTTCATTTGTCTTTATATCATATCCTCTAGCCCCCAAGCATGAAGTCAGATTGGAATATTAAAGTACACAACTCCGAGTTTCTGCTTTTAGGATGCCCAAGAACGAATTAGCATAGCCCCTAAGGCTCGTGCTGGAAATTTAACTTAGTTAAAATAACAGCCTGAGTATTAGTAGAATTCTGACTCTAGTTACTATTCCGACTTATAGAAAGTTACTCGTTACAACCAGGAATTGTAGAAGAATGTGTGCAGCAAGAGGAAAGAGTTCAAAGGTCTTTGGCTTGAAAATGCACAGCTGAAGGTTGAGAAGGATGAGGCGAAAGGTAAAAATTTCTACCTCTCATGTTTAATGTTTGATTGATGTGCTGAATTATGATTCAACTTTAACTTTTCCTTTGCCATTCTAGGCTTGCTAAATCATCCAGCAAACTTGTGGAAGAGGCCAAGAATTTCAAGGTCTTGGAGGCAGAGAATGCTGAGTTACGAGCCGAGCTCACCAAGCTTAAAGCTGACCATGAGCATAGTGTCAACAATATTATTGAATCCAACAACATGGCCACCGAAGAGCGTGACTAAACCATTGCCCACCAAGACAAATAAATCAAAGAGCTAAAGGTGGAAATGGATAGGAAAACTGATACTGCCTAGGAACTTCGGGAAGAACTCCGGAGTTTGTGGGAAGAGAAAACCAAACTAGATGAAACCATATTTGGTAAGTTTGCTTCCAATGCCATATACTTTCCTTCTTTGATGTTTTCTGACTTAATTTTGTCAGATTTACTAATATTGTCTTTTCACAGGACCCCTCAACATTTCGGATTCATCTTCGCTCGAGTCCTGCAAAGACCGACTTATCATAGTCGGTGATCTGATTCATGACTTCCACCAAACTCTTGAAGATGTTGTGAAGCCATTGTATTATTTGACCTACACAAGCTGTCCACCTTTGAAGTGTGGTACCAGGCAAAAGAATTTCCGAAGCTTGTAGAGGACTAGAAGATGTTGTATGCTCGGAAGGCTACCCAGAATGCCTTTACCATGGTGATGAGTCACCATGGTAGCATGGAGATCTGGCAAGTCACAAAGGGTATTTTGACTGTTGATGAAGAGGGCAACAATCAAGACATCAGAGCCATTTGGGAGTCTTGTGCTGGATACGCTTGTTGTGTGTCCAAGATGCCCAACTATGAAAAGCCGTTCTTCCAATCTATCATAGTGCCACCAAGCCCCCTAGCTGAATAAATTGAAGCCTCCGACAATGACGAAAAGACCGAGTCTGATGTCCTCGTTTCGAACAAAGATTAGGGTGACTTGGATGTTGGAAACATCGGATCGGAAAATCCTCCTTCTCCTCCACCTGCAGCATAGAGTTGGAAAAAACTATGCATTATTTTGGAACAAGTAATGTAATATAAACTATTTATTTGCTTGTGTTGTTTTTGTAAGAACTTATGCTTTTACTCTAGCACTTGGTTATTTTTGATGTGCTTGAAAATTACTTAAGCACTTTTTGTCCATACTTATTGTTTATCTGGCTTTCTGCCTCATCACTTTTGTGAGTCGGGCAACTTTTAGCATGGAAACACTACCGAGCAATGGATCTCAATTGCTAAACTAGTTTAAACTCGGAAACAAAGCCGACTTCCAGTACCAATAATTCACTACTTGAAAAATACCCGTGTCTAAGCAATCAGATAACAATGTACAAATAGAAAATGAGACTTACACCTGAAGGTAGCATGTTTTAGAATCGGAAATCTAACCAGAACAAACATGAGCAGAAAGTACTTTCAAGTATTCTAGGATTTTCGACTTTGACATGATCATTCAAAAATAAGATGGTACCAACACTTCCCAGAAAATATTGAGGGAGACAATACTTTATCAAAGAAAGAAAATTTAAGAATAAAAGGGACATAGCTGAGAAATATTCCATGGATGGTCTAATTCATCCGGGTCTATACTCCTCTAGCTCTCTTTCTTTTCCTAGAAGCAGGTCTTTCTTTGTCTAGTCTCATGTCAGTTAAATAATAGGGATTTCTATTTTCATGCCCCTGGGTCCTTAGTTGTACTCACTTTTCCCTAGCCGCTAAACTTTTCCTCACTTTTGCCCAACCTCTTGTCTGAAACTCCCACAGAGTCTGTCCATCAGCCTCACCGTCATGCTGATGAGTGCGGCTGCGTTGGGTCGGGTCTCGTAGTTGACACCTCTCTCCACTTATCCAGATCAGTGTGGGTCCCACACCTTATCCACGTGAGTACTGGACCCACAACTTACCCAGGTTAGCGTTGCAAGATGGAAGCCCGAGCCAGCCCCGTGCCCGTGCCCATGTCGTTGGCTCCCCTTTCTTTTCCTGCAGCTCATTCTTCTTCTTCTCTGCCGACGGTAGCCCTTCTCCGGCTAGCAAGTGATGTCTATCTTCACTTTGACCTCCCGTTCGTACCAAATTGTTCTAATTTCTCTCTATTTTCTTATTATTCCCTCAGAATCTGGGATTTAGGGTTCATGTTGCCGTTTTCAGATCCTAAAGAAATGCGGGTAGTTCGAGCATTTTGAGTGGATTGATGTGTACATTGATAGGCTGATTGGAGGAATCAATTGACACAACTCGGGATCTTGGGGGGCTTGCTATGGAGAATGCGGACGATAGAGTGTCCGTTCCGATGATTTCCAATGCTAGTTTGGGTGCCTAGAAAAAATCAATTTGTTTATTGAGTTAGTGTCTCGGTTGCAATCAAGTGAATCTATGAGGTGAAAGTCAAAATTTAAGATTTAGGGAGATGGAAGTATAAGAAATAAGAAAGAAAATGACAGAATTCTTGAACACTTTCAAATTAAAAACATTATACAACTCTTGTTGTAAAAAAGAGAGTGACATGGGTACTTATGTTTGGTTACCCTAGCTGCATAAAGGCTCACGACCCATGAAGACTCAAGAAACAAGCCAGGGGGCATCCGACGGAAGTCTTAGTTTAGTTAAATAAGGAAATAGAAACCAACGTTGTGTTGGTGTGCTAATCATGAATATGTAACCTATCCGTATACAACCCTGAGACCCAGCCTATTATATATAGGCTGGGAGGAGCCTGCTTAGAGGTATCAAAAACCTCCCAAGCAATCTGTAATAGCTTTGTCTCTTGATAATCAGATGACTTCAACTCCCTTGTTTGTCTGACATCTGACAAAATCAGTAGTGTCCTCTTTTCCGCGAAACCCTAAGTCCATGACCATGGACATTGCCGTGTTTACCCCTCGTCAGAGATTTTATTATTTTAGAGGGTGGAAAGTAATGCATTCACTAAAATCTTTTTGTCTCATGCATATACCAATATTATACAACTCATGAACACTTTCAAATTACAATTTGGACATGATAATGTTATCCTAAGAAAATCTTGGGAGTTTACCATTTTCAGAGAGTGAAAAGTAATGCATAAACTAAAGGGATCACTAAACTAAAATCTTTATGTCTAATGCATATACCAAAATTATACAACTCTTGAACACTTTCAAATACACTTTGGACATGATAATGTTGTCCTAAGAAAATCTTGAGAGTTTACCATTTTTAGAGCGTGAGAAATGCATAAACTAAAATATTTTTGAGTCATGCATATGCCACAATTATACAACCCTTGAATACTTTTAAATTACTATCTAGACATGATAATGTTGTCCTAAGAAAATCTTGGGAGTTTATCATTTTTAGAGCGTGAAAAGAAATGCATAAACTAAACGAATCCCTAAAATAAAATCATTTTGTCTTATGCATATACCAAAATTATACAACTCTTGAACACTTTCAAATTACACTTTGGACATGATAATGTTTTTCTTAGAAAATTTGGGAGTTTACCATTTTCAAAGAATGAAAAGTAATTCAAAAACTAAAGGGATCACTAAACTAAATTATTTATGTCTAATGCATATACCAAAATTATACAACTCTCGAACACTTTAAAATTACACTTTGGGCATGTAATGTTGTCCTAAGAAAATATTGAGAGTTTACCATTTTTAGAGAGTGTTACCATTTTTAGAGAGTGAAAAGTGATTCATAAACTAAAGGGATCACTAAACTAAAATCTTTATGTCTAATGCATATACCAAAATTATACAACACTCGAGCACTTTCAAATTACACTTTGGACATGATAATGTTGTCCTAAGAAAAACTTGAGAGTTTACCATTGTTAGAGCGTGAAAAGAAATGCATAAACTAAAGGGATCCCTAAACTAAAATCTTTACGTCTTATGCATATACCAAAATTATACAACTCTTGAACACTTTCAAATTACACTCTGGACATGATAATGTTGTCCTTTGAACATGTTCCCTTCATTTTCATTTGTTTATGGAGGTAAAGTATCGGTGGCACAGATAGAGGGGTGGCATAAATAGAGAGGGGTTATCTCGCCTATTGGATGACGGAGGATCAACGGTTGGTGGGTACGATCCACGTGACAACTTTGTCAACCAATCAAGGTGTAGCAGCCACAGGGAGCACATGTTTGGGCTTTTGTGAGAGTTTGTGACTAAAGAGAGGGCAAAGCCGAGTAGTATCAGAAAACCAAGGGCAAAACAGACTAAGAGATTTAAATAGAAAATAGAAACAAATTTAAAAAATGGATAATGCATGTTTTATACAATGAAATACATCTTGGCATACATCAAATTATTTGCAATTCAAATATACATGAGTGTACCAAATATGACCTGATTCGTACAAACTATGTATTTGGGAAGGTAATTTTGGGAAAGGGTTTGAGGTGAAATCCATGCTCCTTCACATCTGGTAGGTGATTTGAGAAGTGGTGGTTTAGTGTAAAACTTGATTTTATCTATGTTTCTTAAGGTTTCCTAGGTGGTAGGTCACATAAGAAGACTCCATTAGTAGGTGCCACTATGTTTTGATTTTTTTTCGAATTAGTTGTGTATAGAATGACACAATTAGCAACTAAACCCCATTCATTGACTCTGTGTTGACCATCCACTCGAGGGTAAAACTGAGTATATTACACGCGTCAGGGTTAGTACCCGAGGGAAAAAGTGAGTACAACTAACGTGTCATTGTTACTCTCAGGGGATAAATGAGTATGCTTAAAGCACTAGGGTTAGACTCGAGGTAAAAAATGTGACTTACCCTACGCGTGTCATGATGCACGGTGCAGTAATGGACGTGTGTCATGGTGCACGGTGCAATAGCGTACGCGCTTAGTATGCGGTGCACGGTGGTGCAACAAAACACCCCTTCCCTTCACCTTTATTATTGAGCCCCCTCCCTCTCCCTCTCCGCCTACCCACTATAACTCACTCTCTCACTCACGCAACCGTCTCCGCTGTCCCATCAGCTTCTGCAAATCTCAAAGAAAACCCCAACTGCACCGGCAATGGAGACGAAGGATGCGGTGCCCATCATTGCCTCCAAGTCAATCGGCGAGGTGGCCCCCATCTCCGTCCAGGCCCTTGACGAGGCATCAAAGGCAGCTGCCGTCCCCGTCCAGGCCCCCATCCTCTCTTTTGACATAACTGCCGGCAAGGAGGGCCCAGCCGGTCGCGTGCAGATCCTGCTCAACTGGGACCCCTACAAGGAGGAGGAGTACATCTGTCTGGAGAAACCCTATGACACCAGCATTGTCAACCCATGGTTGGATGTTACTAGGGTTTGCTCCCCTTCCCTTGTTTTTCTCTCATTCCCATTATTGGATGCTAGATCTTTTGTTATTAGGGTTCGGCTGTTCGTGTTTCAATCGTTGGATGCTAGATCGATCTTCTTACATCAGCTAGTCCTCTTGTGTTGGATGCTAGATTGATCTTGTGTTTCGATGAATCCGCATGTTTGAATTTAATCCTATTTTATTTGTGCTTCGAGTCATAGTTAAGGGATTCCATAGTTAATACTACCGCTGATCTTTAGTTGGAATCAGTATTTGATTTTTTTTTGAGATTTGGGGATTAGGAAATTTAACCCACTCGGTTAATTTATGCAAATAATCATCAGATCTAAATTGGTTAATTTATGCAAATAATCAATCCCGATAATCAAGGGATCTCAATCATGTCCTTATAATCATGCATGCTACTATTTGTTGCAATAGGTGCACAGCAGCGACGTCTATAGCGACGATCAGTCCATGCACACAAGACTCGTCAGGTGCTGAGGAGGTTGCAGTCCGTCTAGTATGATGCCTACTTCACCGGCGATGTCTACAGGTGCCTCTTCTGCAATTGGATACTCACCGCCACCGACTTCAACTTCCTCGTAAGGCATGCCGATGAATTAAGCTCCTGCAACCCCAATGTCATCACGACCATGAACGTCCATGCCTTCTTCGCTCACCTCATGGTGCTAGGCTTTCACCTCCACAACCTCCAGTAGGTGGCCATCGCAGAGGGTCGCTAACGAGGGTTAACCTCGGCAATGCCCATGGTCATGGACTTGGGGTTTCTTGGAAAAGAGAACGGGTATTTTGTCAGATGATTAGACAAACAAGGGAGTCAAAATCGTCTGATGTCTTATGAACAAATCGATTACAGATCACTCAAGGATTTTTCTAGTACCTCGTCATTGGCTCCTCTCAGCCTTTATATAATAGGCTGGGTCCCGAGGCCGTATACGGATAGGTTACAAGTTACAATTATAACACTAATACAATGTTAGTTTCTGCTGCCTTATCTAGCAAGCTATGCCTTTTGTTGGATGCTTCCTAGGCCTTCCTCGATTCCTCTTGAGCTTTGTGGGTTGTGAGCCTTTATGTAACTAGGGTAACTAATCATAAGAACCTAAGTAATCATACCCATGTTAGTAGCCCCCGAGACTCCATCCGAATCGTAGATTCGGGTTAAGTCTCAAAGATAATTTTTGCTGTAAGTCGAAGTTTTTATGAAGTATTTTCATTTTGTTTGCTTTAATCACTGTAGGGATTTGGTATAACAGGTCTAATGCATCCGACAGATTGGGAATTAGTTAATTGCTCCTAGGAAAAAACACTACGAACCTACATCAAATTCAAGTCCCCAGGCTTGAACTTGGAGTTTGCTGGCGTAATTTAGTTCAGGCCATAGAGGTCTTATCAAATACTAAATTCTAGTCCTATTATTTTGGGTACCCAATGCGTCCGTCAGGATTTTTCATCGTATCATTGATACGGAAAATTTATTGGTAGAGCGCCTTCATGTGCGGTTACCAGGCCACATAGGACGGATCCCGTGGTCTTACCTTCATGTCGTGGACACGGCATTCAGACTTATTATCATGTCAGGCGCGGTTGGGGATTTTTTGAGATTTTATCGACTGCCTTGTTTGGCTGCTAAAATTCCTGAAGTTATCAGCTTTATTTTTTTGGATGAGATATATAAATGCTCCCGATGGGAGGAACCCTTTGAGGATACAATTATGTAATACTCATTGGTTCATATTTTTTAGACTCCGTTAGAGTTTTTTTATTTTATTGGGTGTGTTTTCAACACACGAGGATAATATTTCTTTGGGTCATGCTTGACCTCATTTGTAGAGCGTAATTTACTATCGGGTGTGCGGTCAGTGCTCTCGATGGGGGTAACCCCCGAGGCTATGTTCGGATGTTTGCATCGGGACATAGGCTCGAAGTTTTTAAGAATATTATCTAGGGTTAGTGTTTTTATTAGTCCAAAACCTGCATTAAGAAATTTATCGGGTGCACAGCAAACGCTCTCGATGGGAGTAGCCCCAGAGGCTATGTTTGGATTTTTGCATCGGAGCATAGGCTTAGAGTTTTATATACTTGATAGTTATTTTTGAACTTACCCGAATATTTCCTCAATTTAGGCCACCCATGACGTCATTGTTGACGAGGATGGCTCGTTGTGGCTTACGAGAAACGAGACTTGATGGAAAGTTATCATGGTGGGCCCATGTTTGCAGTAATGATGACACTTGAACAGCGTGTAAGTGGTGATTGTTGACCGCACGACGCTCTTTATGCGCGAGAATCGAGGCACCGTGCAGATTTCTTCCACTTTTACCGTGGTAATAACTATCCATGATTTTTATCATTTATCAAATCTTCCCACGCGTCTTCATCCTCTGTGTCCCTGACTTTCCACCGCCCGTATTGAACGGTTGAGCTTTGATCTCTTCTTCCTTATAAACTAGGGGAAATACTTTTACTATTTTACTACTTCCTCTTGCTACACACTTCTTCTTCCTCCTTGCGCCACGCCCATGCTTTCTTGTGCTCTTGACTATTCTTCCCTCCTTGCACACATGTTGTCATGACCCGAGATCAGGGCTAGACAAATACTAGATCGTCATCTGACATAAGCCTAACCTCGAGCTCGAAGCGTGCAGGGAATAATTCGGTAACATTATAGAACATACAAACCATACATTATTAAGGTACACTCTTAGCAGAGCTGCATACAAGTATTACAAACCAGGGGTGAAAGACCCATCAAACACCAAGCAACGGAAGCAAATAAGTTGTTCTAAACAACAAACTTAGCAAAGGGCCTAAGAGGCCTTGAACATAAGAAAACGACCTTTCCATAGATCCTAGGCTTCTGACCAGGAACCCCAACTACTCATTGACGTCAACATAGAAACCACCTTCAGTTGGAGTAGCTTCATCTGTAGAAAACATCAATGAGGCAAGGCTGAGTACAGGATGTACTCCGCAAGACTTAATAACCTACCGTACATGCTTGGTTTAGAGAGGCTTTATGTGGTTACTTTGCAAAAGCCAGCTTTGTTCGAAAACAAGTGAGAGAAGAGGCTCGTCTAATCAGATCATTTCCAAAAGGGATAAGAAGACTACACTCTAGCTCTTTAAGATCGCCTTCATCATCATTTAAGAACCTTTCAACTCGGAACACCCCCTCAAAGGACACGGAGGAAGTAATTCCAGAACACTCATTAGTTGCCAAGTTTTATCATTAGGTTATAGTTCTCTATGATCGTCACATTCATTCCCAAGTCGTCCATAACCATGGACACGACTTTTCGAAAAGATTATAACCCTGCAGGGGTGCACAACTTCACCCACACGTACCAACTGTCAACACCCGGATTTTTAATCCCAGATGCCTGTTATGCCATACATCGCAACCCCAGGATTACCATTTTTGCAAGACATAACAGATTGGATATCACAGTACATCATCCATTCCAAACCATAATAAGGTCTTACACAAATAAAGGATCTCATGATCCAGTCTTAGTACAAACAAGTAGCGGAATAATAAGCGTAGTGGTGGGCTCCATCTTCAGTGTCACAGGCAATGCTGACGATGGGAGATAGTCCTAGTTGTCGTACCGTCATGCTGTCCTTCTTCCGGATAGTCCTCTTCATAGTCTGGCCACGGGAATAGCCAGGTACAAAGCCATGAGTACTCTTTAAGTACTCGCAAACAATCACTAACAAGTAAGGTAGTTCTAGTAGGAATGCTAACTTCTAAGTTTATTTGCAAAGTTAAGTTTGAAACCTAAGCCGAGTTCAGAAACAAAGAAAGATAAAAATAAAGTTCTAAATCACTAAGTGGGAACTTAGTTTTCATAGTCACAACCCTGTTGTGGTCAAGTCAAAGTCACAATTCATTTCATATGTCATTTAGAAAACATCTGACAATGGAACAGTATGGCCACTCCAACTGTCCATGACCGCGAATGCGGCTATTCGAATAGTTTGACACTCTGCAGAGGTGGTACACTTTCACCACAAAATTCGATACATCCGTCAGGGATAACCCTGAATCATTATACTTAGTGTGCGGATAATCAATCATAACCTTTCAATTACACACCCTAGTATAAGCACCTCTCCCATGAGCTTGGCCTCCCAGCCATGGCCATCTGCCATCCTGGGCACTGCATAGGTGGACAACATTGTGAGGTAGCCTCGGCTCAAACCTCTCCCGCGAGGGAACCCATACTAATGCATATAAACTTCCGGTTAAGCCTTACCCAATTCAGGTATTGTGGTTGTACGGTAAAATTGGAATGGTATCGCATCCGAACCCAACCATCAGTTTTTATAAAAGGGCTAAGGCTCATGCCTCAACATTTTCATCATCATAAACCAGTTGTGTTTCTCAACATATGTCAAAACATCTCAATAGAATGACTCATCATTCCAAGATTTTCATAATCATTTTCACCAAGTATTCCCATCTTAAGTGATCAAGTTTTATGTTTAGCATTAGTAACTAAGGTTAAGAGTGTTCACTAATGGGGGATGCTAATATCAATCTCATGCCATAGAATGACATCTAAGTCTAACAAGGTAGGCCAAGTTTTATACACTTTCTGTTATCTATAAATAAAGTAAAGAACTTTGGTAAAGTAAAAGAAAGTAAAGCTTGCAAGTAAAACTTGGGATGGATATAAATCAAAAGGGTATAACCAAAGCATGCTTAAGGCATTTTGCTTAGGTTATCAAGCTTGCAAGGGTTAGCTTGCATTGTTAATGATGGCTTGCCTTGGTTGGTGCAGTGGTTGAAATTCTCCTCGTCTTCTTCGGGGTAGAAGTACTCCTCCTCATAGACTTGGTCGGTACCATTGTCTATAAATACATACGGGATACTCAATCACCAAACAATACTTAACTAGTCTATTTAGCACACTAAGGCGCACACTTGATGATCTAGCATCATCACAATCATCACAAGATTTAATGAGCTAGTTTCATTTATTTTATTTGAGAAAAGTAAATTCTACTCATTGAAATTAATTAAGATTTAATATTCTCCAATTTAAAATATGGGATCATGTGGACACATGTCATCACCACATATTCTAATACATGGGAATGTGGTTTAAATGTTTGATCATATTTCAATAAGTTTAAGTTTATTATTTAAATGATTTAAAGTGACTGGAAATGCCTATATAACATTATTTTGGTACTAGTCCAAAGTCACTGCATGCAAACCTAAATATTATTACATATTGAGATAGATATTATCGAATTTGATTTTTGAGAGTTGGAATCAACTCAAAAGCTATTATGGTTGATTTTTGAAAAATGTTTGAATGTAGAAAAGTCTCTGTCTTGTTATTTTTGCTCTATGTGATCTATAACTCCAATTGATTTAAATCCAACGGTCTTGGATAGATATTTTAATTGTCTTTCTAGCAAAATTAGAATCATGCATTTTGGTTAAGTGTATCTCTCTGAAATGATTTTTAAACAAGTGGACAGAAACTAGTTTAAGTCTAATTAGAAAAACATCTATTTGAATTTGTGGGCTAGCGCGGGAAACTAAACGGGCCGGCCCAGTGGCACTCCGTGGCGCAAAGGGCAACTGACAAGGGGGTCCCGCATGTCAGCGTCACATATAACGTGAAGCGATACATGGCAATATTAGCCGTGCGATTAGAACAGGGATCAACGACTGTGGTTCATCATTGACGACGAACAGGTCGCCGGTGAGAACGAACCCTAGTAGCTCGGTGGGGGTGCATTGGGGCTTACCAGGGCTCCAGCTAGGCTCGGCGATGGGGGCAATCGAACTGGTGGATGACGGCGGTGCTAGGCGTGGTCGTGGCGGCTCCTGGGGCAGTCGCAATCAACGGCCCCCTTTCTCCTCTGCTGCGGCGAGCTCCGGCAAAATTCCGGCGATTGAGGGCTCGAGTGGCTCCAGGGAGAAGTGTGGGATGGTCAGTGGCGAGAGGGGAGGTGAGTGGTGTGCAGAATGATGCTGGGGGTGGCCTCTACTTATATTTCGACGAAGCGACCAAACTTGATGGGCGGGCGTCTCCGGCGAGGGCGGTACAACGTGCTATTGTCGTGGCTGATGGTAGGGGACGGTGCGCGGTCTGCGTGCGGTCCTCTACGGCGTAATGGCGTGGCTAGGGGCGGTGGCAATTGGTCGGGCACGGCTCGTGCTCTGTGCGGCAGAGACGGCGTTCGACTCGGCTCCCGATGGCAGCGTGTCAATCGGTGGCAAAAGGGAATGTCCAGGCGGCTGCTAGGGTCAAGGCGGAGCGGCACGCGGGGGGTTGCGGTCGAGGGGTATCGGTGGCGTTGCTTGCGCTGGGCGCAGCGCTTTATGGCACGTATTCGGCATGGCACGAAACGGCTCTGTGGGTGGTCCAGTGCCTGGCAATGCTCGAGGAAGGGACAGGGGCGGCGGTGTGGTCTCGCCTACCTCCTAGGCACGGCGGAAGAGGGTGGGGCGGTCGGCTTGGAGCTGTCCATACTTGACCGGCGAGCATGACCTCGGGGTGGCTCGACACCGCTGCTAGAGGCTAAGAGGTAGCTCCTTGATGGCATGGTTGGAACTAGGGGAGATAAGGGGAGTGGATTGAGGCCTTAGTGGCACTTGATCACTGTTCTAGAACAGTAATAGTTAGGCAGTTAATTCAGTGCTCACTAAGTGTTCAACACAATGGCCAAAAGAGAATTTTATTTGAATTTTGAGAAGATTTTTGGTGGGGGCTTTGATCTTATGCTTGGTAGTCTGTGGTTTCTTGGGATTGTCAAGGTGAGTTCATTTGAGTGGTTTTTTTTTCAAAAAGTGGGATCTATGCATATGTAATGGATTCAATTTTTAAATGTCACTTAAAATTAGTGGTTAAATTTTCTTGTAAGATTTCAAAGTGGGCCTTGGTAGATCTTTACTTGTACTAGCAAGGGGTGAAAAGAGTTGAGAAAGTTTCTGTTTGAAATTGACTTCTAGGAACACCTAAAGTGGCCTAGTGGATTAAAATGGTCAAAATGACCATTTGGTTTTTTTATTCTTATTTAATTTCTTTTTCTTTGGATTTTGTTTTTAAATGATCTAGATGATGTGGCATTCACCTTTTAATCATTTTACAACCATTAGAACAATCAAACATGGCATTTTCAAACAATTCTATATTAATGCAACCACACATGCATTCATCATTGTTTTTAATGATAAAAAGTTTTTGTTAACCCTAAATTGGGTGATTTGGATCTTGATAACCTTGATTAAAGTTTTGGGATGTTACACCAACTGACTCTTAATGCCAAATTATTAGCCCTCTTCCTTGGAGGGCCGATAGAGGGTGGTTGACCAGGACCTTTACCTTGCTTTCGCCGAGACCATGAGTCACGCCCTAGGGAGATACCGCCATAACGGGTCAAGTCCTGAAGTCGGTCCCTAGAGATGTGAACAGGGTTCAAGATTACGGAGGCCGCGCATCTCCCATTCCCTACCACGCTTACCTACCTGTTATGCCATGCACCTATAGAACATCCAAAAATGCATATGCAAAATGGAACGCCCGAACTATGTGACTCATGGAATCTACTAGGCAAGTTAGTGAGTCGAGGGGGTTTCCAGGCCCCCGTGTGGTTGTACCCTCATCTTTGTTCAAGAGGCAAGTACTCAGGTCCTAAGGGTGCCTAGCATGGGACTACAAAAACCACACCCATCGTGGCCTCCCATACCTGCCTTAGCATGTTTATTAACCATATCCAATTATATCTCAACATCCTATCAAACTAGGTTCTTCGCATCCCCGATGCATCATCTGGATCGATCGGTCTTGTACCACTAAGCATGGCTAAGCTTGACTGAAAAATGGCACTAGCAACACTCAAAAGCTCAACCCTAGTTATTCTAGGAGCAGTGGATCGGTATCTTGGTATACAAAGGAAAACATGCAGCATATAGGATACTCTATCTTAAACAAAAGACCACATTGGAATTGTATGCATATAGCGGGAATGAAATACTTTGTAAACATAGGTTCAGAATCATGGGGATACGCTTGCCTTGTCCGTCGTTGAAATGGTACTGCTCTTTGGTGGCGTTGACTTCAGGTTCGGGCTCGGTTCCTATTCGCGAAGAACAAACACCGAAAAGAAGAAGCAACAATCAACACATGGCATGTGCAATTCTTATACAATATGGATGATATGATGGATTGCATGTAGTAAAGTAGCCCTAGGTGCCACATCGATTTAAATGGGTTTGAAATGCCCTAGGTGGACAAACCGTCGAACCCATGGTACTTAGGGGGTGTCGGTGTTCCTCTATGTAATATGTAGTTCAAAGTTGTATGGATATGAATGCTTACATTTTTAAATGGCGGAGCTCATTTTTTTGAACATTTTGATATATTATACACATTTTTCTGATTTAAAATGAATTAGTTATGATTTTTCCCAATTTTAATCCATTTTTAAATCATTTTTAAATAAATAAACATTTTTGGAATTATTAAAATTATTTTCCATCTGGCCCCACATGTCAGACTTTTATTAATTTCAGAAATTATTTCCAAAATGAATAAAACCCGGACAGACAGGGCCCACCTGTCAACAATTTATTTAATAAAACAATTACAGAAAAGATTAAACTAAAAGAAAAGGAGAAATGACATCAGCCTGACATCATGATGACATCATCGATGCCATTGCTCCCAGGTCGAGCACGGATCTGTCGATCCCGTGCGCGCCTGGATACGCGAGTGGGGGCACTAGCTAGAGGGTGTCGAGGGGAGTCGAACAGTGGTGGCGCCACCCTCGAATGGTCACGAACCGCCGCTAGCGAAAAAACAGCGGCGGCTCACAGTGCCTATAGAGGTAGTCTAGCCTTGAGGAAGAGAAGGGGTCCTCTCGGACCAGGGGCTCACCGTGAGCGCGATAGGCTGGTCAGGTACGGCGAAGGAAGCCGGATGGAGGAAAATCGACGGCGGCCGGAGCTCAGGAAGGTGACAACTTCGGGCTCGATTCTGGCCAGAGGAGAGCGTCTGGGCTTGCGTGGCTTCACGAGGATGACGAGGGGCTTCTCCTAGGCGTCTCAGCGGTGCGAGGGGAGGCCAGAGGCAGTGGGGAACCGGAGATCCTGGGAGCTAGGGTTCTGGCGAGGTGAGGAGAAAGGGGAAGAAGAGAGCTAGGGTTCATCCTGGCGGTGTTGAGGGGTCTTGTAGGCGTTGGGCCATCGGTGGCGCACATCTTGGCGCGGGCGAGCATCCTGGCATGGCGGACAGCAGCAGCGGCACCACGCAGCCGCTCTATGTCATCGTCGATGAAGACGAAGGGGAGAGAGAGGTCCGAAGCGGTACGGGGCCACTAGCGGGCTGGCTTGGACCTCGGGTGGGATAGCTCGGGCTGCTGCTGGGCTGCAGAAAGGCCTGGAGGAGAGAGAGAACGCCCAGGCTAGTTTTTCTTATTTTTTTCTCTAAAAACTGTTTTTCCATTTTCTTTTCCCTATTTATGTTTTGAATTTCATTTCAAACTGTTTTGTGCCCTTTCAAAAATACCAGAGGATTTTATAAAACTATAAGAATATTTCAGAGCCTCTTTAGTCAATTTGGGATCCATTTGTTTTTTTAATTCAAAATACCAAAGCCATTTGAAAGTATATCAAAGGGAGAGATAAGTTAGGGTTTTATTTTATCTCTTGATTAGAACCAAGTGCAAATGTAATGCATGTATGCAATGCTCACAAACATGTTTTTATTTATTACACATAGAGGTGGTATGTTACACATGTGTTGCTCTTCCAGCCATCATGGGGAAGAGGAAGGTTGGAACTTTCACTACTGCCGCCAAGACCACAAAGAGGAGAGCCCTCGGATGGGCTCCCACGAAGTGTACTCCATGAAGCATGCAACAAATGTCTCCTTCAGGAGGGCTCCTTCGAGCTCCTAGGGGACGAAGCTACCCCGACCTCCAAATCTAGATGGCGGGTAATATTCCTCTCGTTTCTGTACTGCAGTCTTTCTCTCCCCGTCCATGAGTTTCTCCATAGTCTCCTATTTGTCTATTGCGTGCAACTTTATTAGCTCATGCCAAACTCTATTCTCCATGCCGTCTGCTTCATCACTCTACGTGAATGCTTCCACGGGATCCATCCCCACTAGGGCCTGTGGAAGTATTTTTTTTATGTCCGCCGCAATGCCTCCGACACCCTTTTTCATGATGTTGGAGGCTACATTATTTCTGTTTGCCCCAAGGTTGATTATTTCAATTTCAAGATCTCAGAGTTTATTCAAGGATGGAAGTCCAGGTGGTTCTATATCAAGGACCAAAAAAATTGAAGGTCAGAACTTCGGGTTGGCCCCTTTCGACCAGAAGCTTGATTCATGGGACCAACATCCAACTCCTGAAGAAATGAAGGAGATTGAGCCTTTGTTAAAGCGTCTCAAGAAATTGCATACTGAAGCTCGTCATGAACTCTCAGTTTTGCAGATTTTGACCTATTTCCTTCGGGTGCGCATGCAGCCTATCTAGGCTAGAATATCTGACATGTGGTCCTATACTGGGAAAAAGGACCCTATGCGGATTTCACCAGATAGCCCCCCTCCATATTCTTTAAAAAAGGTTTCACTCATTCATGACCTTGACAAGGAAAAACCTAGTTCCATCAGATTATCGGGTGGAGCCTTTAGGCAAGAAGAAACTTGTTTCTGATATAAGTTTTCCATCTTTCCTTCTGTTTTCCTATGTGATGTAATTTTTGTCTTCCGATTCTGGTTCTTTTTATGGTGTAGGGCCATGACCATCTTTGTGCTTTGCCTCCCCTTCCGGAGAGTGGTGAGCTGCCCGTCAGTGTTGCTGCATCCTAGGATTTGACCGGGGTAGGAGCTGCACCCAAATAAGAAGAAACCTCAAACGCTGAATCTTCGCAGAGCACCCATTCCGTTTCATTGGCTCGATCCCAAGATTTTGAGATGTTTCCTGTTGCAGAGAAGAGGGAGCATGCTAAAGCCATTGAAACGGTCGAGGACTCCGATGATTCGACGGATTCCAAACCACCACTAGTTTCTCCCCTCCCCTCTGCTCTTCCTCGAATGAATCATTTCCGTATGATGCAAAATGTTTCCTCATAAGTGCCATTTTTTCTTATTATATGCTGATGGTGATTTTCCTTTTGCTGGAATGAAGATTTTTATCCGGTTTCTGCAGAAGTGATGAACAATATCATCCTCCACTATCTCCCCTTGGTGCTTCTATCGGACATCCTACTGTCAAGCCACCTATGCTATCGATGGACCTCGAGAAAACGCATGAATCACCTGCGGAGAAACCAGGCCCGAAATACACCGTTGCCTCACTAAAACCCCCTCCGCAAAAAAGAAGGAAAATTGTGGGAAAGGTTGTGGCAATATCTAAAAACCCTACCGAGGTTGATATGCAAGATGTAAGTGCTACTTCACAAGTTTTTTTTGCGGCTTGTCCTCTGTTTATTCTTAGTATTTTGATAATATGTTCTTTGTGCTGCAGTCGCTGATGCACGAGATGGTTGACATGACCTCTCACTTTATCAAGATCCGTTACAAAGCCGAAGAATCTAAAGGTTTGTTCTATCACCCGACAAAGTTTTTGTCTTAGACTTCTATTGACTTGGTATAATTTTGACACTCCAGCCACTGTTGAGGAATCCGGAGTTATTTGAAACGAGGCATTCAAGCGTATTGAAGAGCTGGAGGCAAAATTACGGGTCATGGAGGAAGAGTTGTTGGAAGCCAGGCAAAGTGCCAGAGCTGATGCCGAAGAAAAGGAGAGACAATCTACAACCCTCGCTGATTGATATGAAAATCTCAAGACACGATTGGAAGTCCTCAACACATCTCTGACTCGTAAGTTTCCCTTTTCTATCCTTGTTTTTATTTTTTACAATTCCTTTAGTTCTTGTACCTTACTTTAGATTTTCTGTATCGTAGATCTTACTGGTCAGTCTCTGACACTGGATGAGGATAAGAGGGTTGACCCTTTGTCAGATGTTGTTGGAACTTTGGAGGCAAACAGTGTCCATGGGCGTAATCTTCTGATTCATTCACGTCGGGCTTTTAAGAGCATTCACACCAAAATTTTCCCCGTAAAGGAGGTGCCAACAGACCTGAACAACCTTGTTGCCATCTTTGGCGCCAATCGAAGCCCGCTAACAGGATATAGTATGATCCAATCGAAAAGCGGTGCCGAAATCTCCATGGCCCTGGCAATGGCGCATGGCAAGAAGGTCGACTGGAAGAAGGTTAGCTCTTATGTTCCAGTCACCAGGGAAGGCGAGGAGATTGACCTAAATCCCTATATTAAGAGGGCCAAGAAATATCCGTAGCTTGTCCTAGGTATAGGTGCGGGTCAAGAGAAATCTGCTGCCCATCCTGTGACCGGAGCTCCTTTTGGGAACAGTGCTCTGGTTGTCCCATCTTTTGCTGATGCTCCTTTGGTTAGCGCTATGTTTTCTGTCGAGAAATCCGCCTCATAGTTGGCCCATATTCATAGAAACCCCTTTTTGTGTTTTTATTTTGCTTGTAATGTACCTGGTCACATGCACTAACGTATTCCTTGGGTGGAAAAAACAGCTTTTTGCATGTATTTATAATGTGTTTGTTGTCGTGTATGCAAGTTTTCTGATTTACTAAAATCCTTGTACTTTTTGTTTATTCTGCGAGATATTCCTTGATTTAGCTGTTCCTTTTGGGTTCGTCCAGGCTCCTGATATACAGCCATGTTCTTCCAGAGTGGGCGCATCCGAGACTGCTATTGTTCGTGTTGTGGATCCACTTCTATACGCGGAAAATATTAAATGATTGAAAGTGTTGGAAGGAAATCTTCGAACTATGCAGGCAATGGTAGATGTGTCACAGTCAAAAATGCGCAAAGCATTGGATCGTGAAGCGTATCTTTTAGAATAAATCTCCCGGGTGAGCAAAAAAAAAATGCTTTTTATGTTTTTCACAAAGCCCCCGAGCCTTGCTTATTCGGTCGTGGAAGTTTGACCTTCTTCTTTTTCTTCAGGTATTCGATTGTGCGAGAGGAAAGAATCCCATCGTCTACAAACCCGAATGAATGCTCTGATGGTGGGATCTCAAGGTACCAGTAGTGATCTATGGACTGACCATCATCATGCATACACATTGACCCTGCTCCAATATCACGTGTTCGACATGGAGGAATTTGTCTGAGTGTTGTTGCTAATCCCTAGACATTGTATATAATGTCATGTTTTCTCGGACTCCTCAGCCTCAGGGTCTTGCCGATTTGATGGCCGAAATTCGGCAAGGCAAGAGGATTTATCATTTTCTGAATGACGAGGGGTAACCTCGGTAATGTCCATCGTTATGGACTTAGAGTTTTGCGGAAAAGAGAACGTTGAGGATTTTGCCGGATGTCAGGCAAACAAGGGAGTCGAAGTCACCTGATTATCGATGGACAATACTATTACAGATCACTTGGAAGTTTTTGGGTACCTCTCCGTTGGCTTCTCCCTGCCTATATATAATAGGACAGGTCCCAAAGCAGTATACGGATAGGTTACATATTTATGATTACAAAACCAACACAACGTCAATTTATATTTCCTTATCTAATACAACTAATGATTCCATCGGATGCTTCCTGGGCCTTCATCTTGAGTCTTCATGGGCTATGAGCCTTTATACATCCAGAGTAGCAAAACACAAGCACCCGAGTAATCATATCCATGTCTGTAGCCCCCGAGACTACGATTCAGGTTGAGTCTCAAAGATGTTTTTAGTATCACAATTTGATATTTTATGAAATATCTTTTATTTTCTATCTTTTGTAGGGATTTGGTACAACAGTCCTGATGCATCCGATGGATCGGGAATCAGTTAATTGATCCTGAGCAAAAACACTATAGACCTACATCAAATTCAAGTCCCCCAGGCTTGAACTCAGAATTTTTACTGGCGTAACTCAGTTCGAGCCATTGAGGTCTTACCGAATACTGAATTCCAGTTCTATTATATCGGGTACCCAACACGTCCATCGAGATTTTTTATCGTATCATCGATATGGATATTTTACTGGAGGAGCGCATCCTTGTGCGATTACCAGGCCACACAGGACGAATCCTGGATCTTATCTTCATGTTGTGGACATGGCATTCGGAGTTTTATCGTGTCCAGCACGGTCCGAGATTTTTGTAATTTTTTATCGACTGCCTTGTTTTGTTTTGTCAGATGATTTTATAGAATCTCCCGATAGTAGTAACCTTTTGAGGATACACTGAAGTAAAACTTGTAGGCTTTTGCTGATATATTTTTTGGGGGTCAAAATAATTGTTTGAACTTATATGCACAATATGATTTTCTATCGGATGCGCGCCAGCGCTCCCGATGGGAGTAGGTCACGAGGCTATGTTCGGATGCCTTCATCGGGACATAGGCTCGAAAAATTTATATTCTAACTATTCTTAAAAGATCACCTTGATTTTTGTCGGGTGCGCGGCCAGCGGTCCCAATAGGAGTAGCCCCCGAGGCTACAGTCGAATATATGTATTCGATTGTAGGCTCAAAGTCTCTTTTGCTGAGGAATTTACTTTGACTCAGATTTCTATAAATATGTCATTGGGTCTTTTTCCCTTTTTATAGAGATGAAGTGTTTTGTTACTTGCGTGGTATGACGTCACAGATGATGAATTTGCATTGTGGTTTCTTAGAGACACGTCTCGATGGGACGTGTTGATTGCGGGACCATGCTGCAGTAATGATGACATGCGGGTGACGTCTCAGCGGAGTTTTTTGACTGCACGTCCCCCTTTCCACGCGAAGATCGAGGCACCGTGCGAGGTTTCTCTTTTTTTACCGCAGTAATAACTTCTCAGTATTTTTTCCTTTTGTGAATCTTCTGGCACGTGTCATCATCTTATGTGTCTTTGACGGTTCGATTTTATGTCGAATGGCTGAGCTTTGTTTCTTGTGCTTTGTCTGTTTATAAATGAGGGGTGAATCGCTTTACTATTTTTACTATCTCCTCTTTGCTGTCGTCATCTTCTTCCTCGCGCCTTGCCTGTGTTTGCCGCTCTCGCCTACTCCTTCCTTTCCATGCGCTTGTGCTGCTTTCCCAATCATCATGGGGAAGAGCGGGGTGGGAACTTCCACTGCGGCCGCCAAGTCCACAAAGAAGAGGGCTATCTGATGGGCCCCGACGAAGTGCTCCACATGAGATCTGCGTGAAGCACGGAACTCTGGTCATCTTGACAAGGGCTCCTTCAAGCGTCCAGGGGATGAAGCTACTCCTACCCCTGAATCTGGCTGGAGGGTAATGTTTCTCTCCTTCTTGTATCGCGTCCTCTCCCTTCATGTTCATGAATTTCTTCGAGGCCTCCTCTTTATTTACGGCATGCAGCTGTATCACCTCATGCCTAATTCTATTCTTCATGTCGCTTGCTTTTGTTACCCTTTGCGAATGATTCCTCACGATCCATCCCCATTGGGGCATGTGGAAGTATTTCTTCAATGTTTGTCGGAATGCCACCGATACTATTGTTCATGATGTCAGTGGAGCCATTTTATCTGTTCGTCCCGAAGTCGATTATTTCAACTTCAAGATTACTAATTCCGTCCAAGGATGGAAAACCAAATGGTTTTACATCAAGGACAAAAAAAGCAGGGTCAATCTTTCGGGTTAGCCCCTTTTGACCCTAAGAAAACATGCCGAAAGCTTGATTCATGGGATCAACGCCCAACTCCTGAAAAAATGACGAAGATCTAACCCCTGCTCACAAGCATAGAGAAGTTGCGTCATGAGATTGGCAAGGAATTGTCAGGATTACAAATCCTGGCATACTTTCTTCAGATCTGCGTCCAGCCTATTCAGGCAAGACTTTCCGGTATGTGAGCCTATACCGGCAAGAAGGACCCGATGAGAATTTCACCGGATGATCTTACCCTTAAGGTATACGAGAAAAGGGTTCAAACTTCACCACGCTGACCAAAAAGAACTCGGTTCCTTCCGATTGCCGCTTGGAGCCTTTTGTCAAGAAGAAGCGCCTTCGAGAAGTAAGTTTTTATTGGCTTCCTCTTTTGTTCTTTGTATGGATGTACTTTATTTCTTACAATTGTCCTTCCTTTTGTTTGCTATTCTTTCATCATGTAGGATTATGATCATCTATCTTCGCTTCCTCCTCTCCCCGAAAGCGGTTCCAGCCAACCCCTCTCCATTTAAGGATTTAATTGGGACTAGAACCGCTGCCGATGAAGAAACAGAAGCGTATGTTGCTGAATCTTTGTCGCATACCTAGTCTATGGCTTCAGCTCGGTCTAGTGATTATCATGTGGTGTGAGATGGTGAAAAAAGGAAATGCACCGATACCACGGAGACTATTGAATATTCTGATGATTCGACAGGCTCAAAACCACTACATGATGTTCATGTTTACTCGGCTCCACCACCGATGAACCTGTTCCACTTTATGCGAGATGTTTCTCCGTAAGTATTCTTTGTCCTTTTTTGATTTTTGTGGGTGGTAAATTTACAGAATTTTCATGTTGCTTCTCTAGTGGTGATGAGGAGGGAGACCTTCCCATGTCTCCCCTTGGTAATTCTGTTGCTCCTCCTCCAGATAAATCTCCTCAACCATCATCGAATCCAAAGGAAATGCATGTCTCTCCTGCGGAAAAGATGGACTTAAGGATGCTGACACTTTGCCCAAAAAAGGAGAAAAAATGCGGGCAAGGGTGTGGTGATATCCGAGAATCCTGTCGAGGTTGACATGCAGGACGTAACTATTTTTTTGGATAATGAAATTGCAACATCTCCTTTTCTCTTATTTTTCTGATGTTCTGCTCTTTGTGATTGGTAGCCTTTGATGCGTGAGATAGTTGATATGGCCTCTCACTTTATCAAGATCCGCAATGAGGCCAAAGAATTGAAAGGTTTGTTTCCTTTTGCCCCTAAAACATTTGTACTCTTATACTAACTACCTGTCCTCTTTTGATTTGTCCAGCCGCTTCCAAAGAGTCTGGGGTTATCCGGAACGAGATATTAAAGCGCGCCAATGATTTGGAGGCCAAACTATGGGTTGCCGAGAAAGCTCTGGAGGAGGCCAAGCAGAAGGCCGAAGCTAATGCTGGAGAGAGGGAGAAACAAACCGTTGCCCTTGCCGAACGAGATGCAAATCTTCGTAAGCGCTTGGAGACCCTCAATATGTCATTGACTCGTGAGTTTACTATCTCTGAAAAGAAGATTCTTGTTTTTCTTCCGATACTTTATTTTGGTTCTTGATTCCATGGGTGTCTGTATTTCACAGAGCTTACTAGCCAGAATTTGGTACTGGACGAGGATAAGAGGGTTGACCCTTTATCGGATGCTGTTGGTACCTTAGAGGCCAACAGTGTTTGTGGGTGCAATCTTCTTATCCGTTGACGACGTGCTTTCAAGAGCTTGCATGCTGAGATCTTCCTAACAAAGGAGGTGTCGGCTGATTTGAACGACCACGTTGCTATCTTCGGTGCTGATCCGAGCCCACTTGTTGGCTACAGCGTGATGCAGTCGAGAAGTGGCCCTGAAACTTCAATGGCCTTGGCGATGGCGCACGGCGAGAAGGTCGAGTGGCAAAAGGTTATCTCCACTGTCCCAGTTGCCAATGATGGCCAAGTGATTGATTTAAAGCCTTTTTTAAAGAAGGCCAAGAAGTACTCTCGGCTGCTGCTAGGCATCAGCGCAGAGTCGACAAAATCCATTACCCATTCTTCGGCTGGTGCCCTTCATGAGTCTGCTCCGTTATTCCTTGTTGATGCTCCATTTGCGCCTTTGCCAGATAGAAAAATGTCCCATAGTTATGGTTTGTAGCTATAGAGGTCTTGTACTCTGCTTCTGTAATGAACTTGGCTCCTTTTGTTTGATTCCTTCGTCTGCTGAAAAAGATGCGTTGCATATTTTTGTCATGTGTGAATTTCCCTTCTTGTACTGAATATCCTGTATTTCTTTGTCTACTCTACCAGATACTCTATGATTCAGCGTCTCCACCTACGCCCACTCAGGCTTTGGATGCGCATATGTATTCATCTAGTGTGGGTACATCCGAAACTACCGTTGTTCGCGTGATCGATCCACCATTGTATGCGGAAAAGATTGAGCAGGTGAAGAGGCTTGAGGGGAATCTTCGGGTTGTCCAATCAATGGTAGACGTGTCCTAGTCAAAAATGCGCAAGGCCCTAGATCGTGAGGCATACTTTTTGGAAGAAATTTCCAGGACGAGCAAAAAGATGCTATGTAAGTTTTTCCCGTTGCATCCAAGATTTTTGTGCTTAATTTTGGAGGATTGATCTTCCTTATTTCCATAGGTGTTCGACTGTGCTCCATGGGGTCGTGTCCTTCGAGTAATAGTTCTGCGTCTGCAATTTTTGAAGAGAAACAGGTAGGCTACACTAGCATAAATCAAAAAAATTCTACCGTGTCAACCAGGAATCTTGTTGTCATAGATCACGGGATTACCACTAGACGCGCAGTTGCGGAACTCGATGAAGCACGTCAGGGCAGTGTAGATGTTCTATGCCTCCTCCTTGTCCTCATCCCACAAGCAGCTCCCCTTTGTGCGGCTCGTCCAAGTGCTACAGTTGCAGCACCTCCGAGGTATCCACACGTCCGGAGTGGACGTCACACGCCACACTGCTAGGTCTGCACGTGCAACACATGCGTGAGAGGAGAGGCGGCTGGGTGGAATGCTCAACCCTATTCAGCTTGCCTCACTCTCTCTTATACAGGCATCCCTGGTGGGCTTCTACATTAGCATCCCATTAGTAGCCTAAGCCTGGTCTAATTTGGATCAAATCCTCATTAGGCTTCCAGCCCCTAAAGTGTGTGACCCTATAGGTTCATACACGTATAGACATGACATGAGTACACTTACTCCATCAATAGTTGGTAGCAGCCTCTAGCATGACGTGCCAACTCCTAAATGCATATAAAGATCATTTGGACAAACCATCACAAGGTTGAGTACATGTCTTTCCCTTTGCCCTATGATATTTGGTCTAGCTCCAAGCTGACCTCTCTTTCTCGATACTGTGATTCGGAATCCCTTTACTAGGTTAACTCTTAACCGTATGTAGCATGACCATGCATTTTTGGATCCGATCACTCGAGGGGCCTAGAGATATCTCTCTCAAGTAGAGAGGGTCAAATCCCATCTTGATTGACCAATGCCTTGTAGCATGTATCAGGACAAACCCGAAAGCTACCTTTACAACTTCCCAATAACAGGGCAGTGTTTGATAGCCTCAAAGTAGGTCGATCCACATCTCAAGTACATGCAACAATCTCAGGTCTAAGGACAAAATGTACACGATGTGTTGAGAGAGTTGCAAGTATTATTGCCAGTCTCAACTTGGGTCAGTCCAACCCCATGTTCATAACATGTGTCCACATCATTGGTTTGACATCTCCATGTCTATGACTTTCAAAACATAGTCATCAACCAATCGATGTCCTAGTCTAATATTCATGTGTCTCCTCACATAAACTCTAACTAGGGACAACTATTAGATAAACATACAAGTAAAGAGTTTCACAGACAATTCACATAATTTCCAATCAATACAAGTTGCCTGATATATGTATATTCAAGGAACATTATAATAACTCATGGATACTCATCAAATACAATCATCTCTATGATTGCATCTAGGGCATATTTCCTTCAGTCTCCCACTTGCACTAGAGTCAATCTAGATAGTATCTAATACCTATTGCTCTTATGTGCGCTTCATACGCAGGCTACGGGAGTTGCTTTGTAAAGGGATCAGCAACATTTGAGTCTGTATGTATTTTGCATAACATGACACTACCATCTGCAGTGAATTCACGAATCTGATGGTAGCGCATGCGAATATGTTTGTTCTTCTGGTGCTGTCTAGGTTCCTTGGCTTGTGCAATAGCACCATTGTTGTCACAATACACATCCAACGGATTGGAAGTCCCCTGAACCACACCAAGAGCGATCAGGAAATTCTTGATCCAAACAGCTTCCTTTGCAGCCTCCGAGGTGGCAATATATTCAGATCCTATCGAAGAGGAGGCCACTGTATCTTGCTTGGAACTTTTCCAGCTCATAGCACCACCATTCATGACAAACACATAACCTGATTACGATTTGGAGACATCTGAGTTGTTAAGGTAACTCGCATCTATGTAACCCTTTACACTAAGTTCATCCTCACCTCTATAAACTAGGAACATATCCTTAGTCCTTCTCAAGTACTTAAGGATATTCTTTACCGATGTCTAGTGGCTTTCACCTGGATCACCCTGGTATCTGCTCGTAACACTTAGAGCACAGGAAACATCTGGGCGAGTACATGTAATTGCATACATGATGGATCCAATAGCCGAAGCATATGGAACCCTACTCATGCGCTCTCAATCATCAGTGGTCGAAGGACACTGAGTCTTACTGAGTTTAATGTCGTGAGACATAGGCAAGAACCCCTTCTTAGCCTCTTCCATGCTGAACTGTTTTAACACTTTGTCAATGTATGTACTCTGGCTTAATCCAATTAGCCTCCTTGATCTATCTCTATAGATCTTGATACCTGGAATATATGCTGCTTCTCCTAAGTCCTTCATAGAAAAACTATTTTTCAATGAGGTCTTAATAGACTCGAGCATAGGAATGTCATTTCCAATTAGTAATATGTCATCTACATATAAGATTATAAATACAAGCGATTTCCCACTTTCTTTCTTATACACACAAGGTTCTTCTTTGTTTTCGATGAAGCCCAACTCCTTTACAACTTCATCAAATCGAATGTTCCAACTCCAAGATGCTTGCTTTAGCCCATAAATAGACTTTTGAAGTTTGCATACCTTTCTAGCATTGTTTAGATCGACAAAACCTTAGGGCTACATCATATACACGTCCTTGGTAAGGATTCCATGTAAGAAAGCCATCTTGACGTCCATCTGCCATATCTCATAGTCGAAATGTGCAGCAATGGCTAGAATCATCCGTATAGATTTAAGCATCACTATAGGCGAGAAAGTCTTGTCATAGTCAACTCCTTGAACTTGTTGAAAACCTTTTGCAATGTTCATCTGCGGTACCAAAGTTTGCAGGCCAGTGCATGGCGGTACCTAAGATGCCTGAAATTACGACGTTTCGAAATGTTGAGCCACCAACTACTAAGAGGGGCCATTTCGATGCAAACTCATCTCACCCCTGCCAAATTCAAACATTCTGTTAAACTGCCCCGTGAAGTAGACGGTCGGGACCCTCATGTCGGTCATATGTCCGTGACGCGAGCACCAACGCGGCAACCTCTTAGGCAAATCGAGTAGCTAAGTGGATTGGATGCGTTGACCAATTTCACAAATCCATTCCCATCTTTCCCCTAGCACCGGCGGTGTCGAAATCCACCCTCCAGGCAGGACGATCCCTTCGGACATTTGACTTCTGGCGCCAAGTTGTTGCGCCCAGTCGCTGATCCCGAGCTCCAATGGCTCATGCCGTAGCCACCGTTGCGAGGCTCTAGCCTGCCTCCGCCGCCAATGAGCCGAGAAGCTCAGAGGATGGCAGATCCTACTACCAAGGAAGAAGAAGTTCTGGCTACAAGCGGGTGAGCTACCCTTCTCTTTGCTATTCGCACTAATTATAACTGCTAGCTGGCTACTGAACCTCAAATTGTTTGTTAGCCCAACGCTGACAAACATATTTTGTCCATAGTTTTCTATCAAGTGGGATCTCCGCGGACCCCCTTACCTGGTTACGGTACTCCTCTTCAGGTACGACTCTAAGGGCAAGTGGTATGGACACCATTGTATCACAATGGAAGAAGCGCCAGCGTAGATCTGCACTATATCTGGTATGGTTGCAGCTCTGCGTAATCATGATGAATTATGGCCGAAGCAGACTTCAAAGTTCTGAAGGGTTCGCAGCATAGAAAACAAAAAATTTCCTACGATGGGAACTATACGCCAAGATCTATCTACTAGATACAAGCAACGGGTGGATATACATCCATGGAGAACTTACCCTCGAAGACAACAAAGCTTTGTTAATGAGATGGAACTCGTAGATGATGTAGTCGTCCACTTGTCGATCTCAAGCTTGTGATGAAGTCCAGCCGGTCCAGTAGGTCCAGCTCTAGCACGTCCATCAGATCTAGCTCCAGCAAGTCCAGCACCGCAAACCAGCGGTGCATCCGTGATCTCACACACGTTCGGTACCCTGACAACCTCCATCCCTCACTCCAGCAAAGCAGCGGAAGCAGCAACTCCTTTCTAGATAAAGCCACCGGGAACATGTATCTCGCTAATCCGAGACCATGGGGGAAAAATACTAGAGGGGAGAGAGATCCTTCACGAGGAGGTGTGTGGAAGAAGGGTGAGAGGGGTGGCCTTTTATAGGAGGAGGGGGTACCCCTCCCCATGGCCGGCGCCCCATCGGGGGTGACTCCTCACCTCCCCCATTCATGTGGTGGTAACCCCTCCACATTAAAATGCCCCTTCACATTCTCTTTTAAAGTCTCCACTTTAAATGCATTAAATTTCTCCAAATTTAATGCTCTCTCATTTAATAAAACTCTTTTACTATTATTTTTATTCAGAATTTTGTTAATTACTTTAATTAACAAACATTCACATAAAACCCCCTGCAACATTTCAATATTACATGCAGAACCAATTTCAGCAATTTCACCCGAAACAGTTTTGGTGTCTATTGAAATAACTCCAGCGCTTTCTTAATTCTTTATCTGAAACATATTTGCTCCAAATGGTGTCGGTATCCCTTAAGTGTGTCACCCTATGGTTCGCGAATAATGCAGACATGATCGAGACCCCTCTCAGATCAATAATCAGAAGCGGGACCTAGAGATCCATACTGACTCCTACACATTCAACGATGACTTATATGATCATGAGAACCTTTAACGCTAGTAACTAAATCCCTTTGTCTCGCGATATATTACATGACCCAGATTCGATCATCAATATCTCCATACCTAGTTTGATCTCGTTACCGACATCTACTCTTTTCTCATTCCCGTGTTATAACATTCTAGTGATCTCATCACTTGCTTGTAAGCTAACCAATGTGATATCACCGAGAGGTCCCAGAGTATATCTATCCGTCATCGGGATGGACAAATCCCACTCTAGATCCATGAGCCTCTACGTAACACTTTCGTAGCACTGAACCCACCTTTATAATCACCCTTTCATGGTGTGACGTTTGATGTTATCAAGATACTCTTCTAGTGTTAGTGATTAACATGATCTCATGGTCTAAGGACTAGGATTACTTCATATGATGTTATAGAAATATAAACACAATAACTTTGATCGTAATGCTATACTTCGGATGAATGTTCATCACATCATTCCACTAATGTTGTGACCTCGTTATTAACAACATCCAATGTCCATGATCAGGAAACCTTGATCATCTTGTTAATCAACGAGCTAGTTTATAAGAAAGGCATACCTAGGAACCTTCCTTTTGTTTATTAAACACACATGAATTAACGTTTCCAAATTAATACAATTATAGCATGCAAAATAAACATTTATCATAAACAAGGAATAAGATAATAACCACTTTATTATTGCCTCTCGGGCATATTCCCTTGAGTCTCCCACTTGCACTAGAGTCAATAATCTAGTTTGAAAAACTTTGCGTATTGAACACCTATGGCTTTCTGGTGTTGCATATACGCGATTGCTAGTGGTTAACATAATCTCCGGATCTGACAGTTTCAGGTCCGTGTGTATTTGCATGTCTTTGCGTCTCTACGCATCACTCATTCCCAAATGAGATGGCATTGTATAAATTTGGTCCTTTGGTGAGACCTTTAGTTCGTTCAGGTTAAAATATGTTGATATTATTGTCATACAATATATCTTCATAGTATTAGCCCACTTTGAACCACACCTAGTTTGATAACAAACTACTTAACACAAATGCCCTCCTTTGCTGCTACTATCGCAGTCATATACTTAGCCTTTTGTTGTAGTATCCGTCATAATGTCTTAACTTTGGAACTCATCCAAATCCATCATGGAACATCCTTTCCATTACATTGTGCCACCCATAGTCTAAATTGAGATAAATTTTAATTTGTATCTTGTGACAAATTAGTATCAATGTAACTCTTTACAATGAACTATCTGCAACTATTTGTCACTTATACATGATATATTCTTAGTTCTTCCAAAGCTCATAAGAATATCTTTACTATCATCCAATGATCATCTTATGAATCATTTTGGTATGTGATCATAACATTTAGAGCATAGGACATATCTGGATATATACATATCATGGTATAATCGATCAAAATCTTCATGTGATTTTACTCACCAAGTGTTGAAACACTTGAATCTTGATACAATCCTTTCCATGCAGCAAGAACCTTTCTTGTTGTTTCCATATTGAACCCTTTCAATATCTCATATATGTACGTTTGGCACAACCAAATTAGTGCCTCAATCTATCCATATAGACATTGATGCCAAATATTCTGTTTTTGCCCAAGTCTTTCATCGAAATCCTATTTTAATGAAATTCTTAACTTGTGTTAATAAAAGATACGTCATTTCCAATAAAAAATATGTACTCTGCATAATGTATTGGAAATTTGTCTCAGCGCTCCCACTTAATTTCTTGCAAATGCAAGCATCTTCACCGTGTCCGATGAATTTAAACTCCTTTAACATTTTCATCATGGTGAAGATTCCAACTCCGCTATGCTCACTTCAACTATTGAAGTTTGCATCCCTTTTTAGCACCCTTTGATTTAACAAAACCCTTCAGACCATGTCATGTACACGTCCTAGGTAACCGTTCTATTAGAAGAACCTTGTTTTGTTTATTTAACTACCATATACCAAATTATATGTAGTGGTTGCTACATTAATCCATCAAGACTCAATATCACTATGAAAGATCAAATCTTGTCATAGTCAACTCCTTGAATATTGTCGTAAACTTCTTTCCGACATGTCGACTATTTCATAGATGTTAAACATCCATGTCTATTTCTTTATAGATCCAAACACAACCGATAGGCTTTACGCCTTTTCAGAGGGTCTTCCAAGTTCAGAAACTTGATTTCTCGTGTATGGATACTATCACGGATTCTATGACTTCTAGTCATTTTATGGAGTCAGGGCCCATCATCACTTCTTTGCATGTAGTCGGTTCATCATTGTCAAAACAATAACACACATGCAATCACACTGGGTGGATCCATATGTGGTTTGTGAAAAGAACACACATGCAATCACACTAGGTGGATCCATATGTGATTTGTGAAAAGAACACACATGCAATGCCATTGGTTGATCCATATGTGGTTTTTGAAAAGAACACACATGCAACGACTCTAACTGTGGTTAATGAAAAGAGCAGATATGCAATGACACTGGTGGATCCATGTGTGGTTCATGAGAAGAAAACACATCCAGTGACACCGGTGGATCCTTATGTGGTTTGTGAGAAGAATAGACATGCAATACCTCTAGTTGTGGTTCATGAGAAGAACACACATGCAATGACACTGGTGTATCCTTATGTGGTTTGTGAGAAGAACAGACATGGAATGACTCTAGCTATGGTTCATGAGAAGAACACACATGCAATGACACTGGTGTATCCTTATGTGGTTTGTGAGAAGATAACACATGCAATGACTCTAGATGTGGTTCATGAGAGGAACACACATCCAATGACACTAGTGGATCCATGTGTGGTTTATGAGAGGAATAGACATGGAATGACACTGGGTGTGGTTCATGAAAATAATAGACATGCAATGACACTGGTGGATCCATATGTGGTTTGTGAGAAGAACAGACATGGAATCACACTTGGTGGATCCATGTGTGGTTCATGAGAGGAACACACATGCAATGTGTATCCATGTGTGGTTCATGAGAAGAATACACATCCAATGACACTAGGTGTGGTTCATGAGAAGAACAGACATGCAATCACACTAGGTGGATCCATGTGTGGTTTGTTTAGAAGAACACACATGCAATGACTCTAGCTGTGGTTCATGAAAAGAACACACATGCAATGACACCGGTGGATCCATGTGTGGTTTGTGAAAAGAACAGACATGCAATCACACTACGTGGATCCTTGTGTGGTTTGTTTAGAAGAACACACATGCAATGACTATAGTTGTGGTTCATGAAAAGAACACACATTCAATGACATTGGTGGATCCATGTGTGGTTCATGAAAAGAACAGACATGCAATGAAACTGGTGGATCCTTATGTGGTTTTTTTAGAGGAACGGACATGCAATGACACTGGGTGTGGTTCATGAAAAGAACAGACATGCAATGACACTGGTGTATCCATGTGTAGTTCATGAGAAGAACAAACATGCAATGACACTGGTGGATCCATGTGTGGTTCATGAAAAGAACTGGCATGCAATGACTCTAGCTGTGGTTCATGATAATAACACACATGAATGACACTGGTGGATCCTTATGTGGTTTGTTTAGAAGAACAGACATGCAATGACACTGGTGGATCCTTATGTGGTTTGTGAGAAGAACAAACATGCAATGACACTGGTTGTGGTTCATGAGAAGAACACACATGCAATGACACTGGTGGGTCCATGTGTGGTTTGTGAAAAGAACATACATGCAATCACACTAGGTGGATCCATGTGTGGTTTGTGGAAAGAACAGACATGCAATGACTCTATATGTGGTTCATGCAAAGAACAGGCATGCAATGACACTGGTGGATCCATGTGTGGTTCATGAGAAGAACAGACATGCAATGACACTCATGTATCCTTATGTGGTTTGTTTAGAAGAACACACATGCAGTGACTCTAGCTATGGTTCATGAAAAGAACACACATGCAATGACACTGGTGGATCCATGCGTGGTTTGTTTAGAAGAACACACATGCAATGACTCTAGCTGTGGTTCCATGTGTGGTTTGTTTAGAGGAACGGGCATGCAATGACACTGGGTGTGGTTCATGAAAATAACATACATGCAATGACACTAGTGGATCCTTATGTGGTTTGCTTAGAAGAACACACATGCCATGACTCTAGTTGTGGTTCATGAAAAGAACACACATGCAATAACACTGGTGGATCCTTATGTGGTTTGTTTAGAAGAACACACATGCAATGACTCTATGTGAGGTTCATAAAAAGAACACACATGCAATGACACTGGGTGATCCATGTGTGGTTCATGAAAAGAACAGACATGCAATTACACTAGGTGGATCCATGTGTGGTTTGTTTAGAGGAACATGCATGCAATGAGACTGGGTGTGGTTCATGAAACGAACAGACATGCAATGACACTGGTGGATCCATATGTGGTTTGTGGAAAGCACAAACATGCAATGACTCTAGCTGTGGTTCATGAAAAGAACAGACATGCAATGACACTAGGTGGCTCCATCTGTGGTTCATGAGAAGAACACACATCCAATGCAACAGGTGGATCCTTATGTGGTTTGTGAGAAGAACAGACATGCAATGACTCTAGTTGTGGTTCATGAAAAGAACACACATGCAATGACACTAGTGAATCCTTATGTGGTTTGTGAGAAGAATAGACATGCAATGCCTCTAGCTGTGGTTCATGAGAAGAACACATATGCAATGACACTAGTGTATCCATATGTGGTTTGTGAGAAGAACACACATGCAATGACTCTAGATGTGGTTTATGAGAGGAACACACATCCAATGACACTGGTGTATCCATGTGTAGTTTGTGAAAGGAACACACATGCAATGACACTGGCTGTGGATCGTGAGAAGAACACACATGCAATGACACTGGTGGATCCATGTGTGGTTTATGAGAGGAACAAACATGCAATGACACTGGGTGTGGTTCATGAAAAGAACAGACATGCAATGGCACTGGTGGACCCATGTGTGGTTGATGAGAAGAACAGACATGCAATCACACTTGGTGGATCCATGTGTGGTTCATGAGAGGAACACACATGCAATGACACTGGTGTGTATCCATGTGTGGTTCATGAGAAGAACACAAATCCAATGACACTGGGTGTGGTTCATGAGAAGAACAAACATGCAATGACACTAGGTGGATACATGTGTGGTTTGTTTAGAAGAACACACTTGCAATGACTCTAGCTGTGGTTCGTGAAAACAACAAACATGCAATGACACTGCTGGATTCATGTGTGGTTTGTGAAAAGAACAGACATGCAATCACACTAGGTGGATCCATGTGTGGTTTGTTTAGAAGAACACACACGCAATGACTCTAGCTATGGTTCATGAAAATAATACACATTCGATGACACTGGTGGATCCATGTGTGGTTCATGAAAAGAACAGACATGTAGTGACACTGGTGGATCCTTATGTGGTTTGTTTAGAGGAACAGACATGAAATGACACTGGGTGTGGTTCATGAAAAGAACAGACATGCAATGAAACTGGTGGATCCATGTGTGGTTCATGAGAAGAACAGACATGCAATGACTCTAGTGGATCCCTGTGTGGTTCATGAAAAGAACTAACATGCAATGACTCTAGCTGGGGTTCATGAAAAGAACAGACATGCAATGACACTGGTGGATCCATATATGGTTTGTGGAAGTAACAGACATGCAATGACTCTAGATGTGATTCCTGAAAAGAACAGACATGCAATGACACTGGTGGATCCATGTGTGGTTCATGACAAGAACACACATCCAATGACACTGGTGGCTCCTTATGTGGTTTATGAAAAGAACACACATGCAATGACACTGGTGGATCCTTATGTGGTTTTTTTAGAAGAACATACATGCAATGACACTGCTGGATCCATGTGTGGATCATGAAAAGAACAGACATGAAATGACACTAGTGGATCCTTATGTGGTTTGCGAAAAGAATAGACATGCAACGACACTTGTGGATACATGTGTGGTTCATGAAAAGAACGGACATGCAATGACACTGGTGGATCCTTATGTGGTTTGTTTAGAAGAACAAACATGCAATGACACTAGGTGTGGTTCATGAAAAGAACAGACATGCAATGACACTGGTGGATCCATGTATGGTTCATGAGAAAAACAGACATGCAATGACACTGCTGGATCCATGTGTGATTCATGAAAAGAACTGACATGCAGTGACTCTAGCTGTGGTTCATGAAAAGAACAGACATGCAATGACACTAGTGGATCCATATGTGGTTTGTGGAAGTAACAGACATGCAATAACTCTTGTTGTGATTCATGAAAAAAACAGACATGCAATGACACTGGTGGATCCATGTATGGTTCATGAGAAGAAGACACATGCAATGACACTGGTGGATCCATGTGTGGTTTATGAGAGGAACAAACATGCAATGACACTGGGTGTGGTTCATGAAAAAACAGACATGCAAAGACACTGGTGGATCCATGTGTGGTTTGTGAGAAGAACAAACATGCAATCACACTTGGTGGATCCATGTGTGGTTCATGAGAGGAATACACATGCAATGACACTGGTGTGTATCCATGTGTGGTTCATGAGAAGAACACACATCCAATGGCACTGGGTGTGGTTCATGAGAAGAACAGACATGCAGTCATGCTAGGTGGATCCATGTGTGGTTTGTTTAGAAGAACACACATGCAATGACTGTATATGTGGTTCATGAAAAGAACACACATGCAATGACATTGGTGGATCCATGTGTGGTTTGTGAAAAGAACAGACATGCAATCATACTAGGTGGATCCATGTGTGGTTTGTTTAAAAGAACACACATGCAATGACTCTAGCTGTGGTTCATGAAAAGAATACACATTCAATGACACTGGTGGATCCTTGTGTGGTTCATGAAAAGAACAGACATGCAATGACACTGGTGGATCCATGTGTAGTTTGTAGAAGTAACAGACATGCAATGACTCTAGCTGTCATTCATGTAAAAAACAAACATGCAATGACACTGGTGGATCCATGTGTGGTTCATGAGAAGAACACACATCCAATGACACTGGTGGATCCGTATGTGGTTCATGAAAAGAACACACATGCAATGACACTGGTGGATCCTTATGTGGTTTGTTTAGAAGAACAGACATGCAATGACACTGGTGGATCCTTATGTGGTCCATGAGAAGAACACACATCCAATGACACTGGTGGATACTTATGTGGTTTGTGAGAAGAACATACATGCAATGACTCTGGCTGTGGTTCATGAAAAGAACAGACATGCAATGACACTGGTGGATCCATGTGTTATACATGAAAAGAACATACATGCAATGACACTGGTGGATCCTTATGTGGTTTGTTTAGAGGAACAGACATGCAATGACACTGGTTGTGGTTCATGAAAAGAACAGACATGAAATGACACTGGTGGATCCATGTGTGGTTCATGAGAAGAACACACATGCAATGACACTGGTGGATCCTTATGTGGTTTGTTTAGAAGGACACACATGCAATGACTCTAGCTGTGGTTCATGAAAAGAACACGCATGCAATGACACTGGTGGATCCTTATGTGGTTTGTTTAGAAGAGCACACATACAATGACTCTAGTTGTGGTTCATGAAAAGAACAGACATGCAATGACACTGGTGTATCCATGTGTGGTTTATGAGAAGAACACACATGCAATGACACTGGGTGTGGTTCATGAGAAGAACACACATGCAATGACACTAGTGGATCCTTATGTGGTTTGTTTAGAAGAACACACATGCAATGACTCTAGCTATGGTTCATGAAAAGAACACACATGCAGTGACACTGGTGGATCCATGTGTGGTTTGTTTAGAAGAACACACATGCAATGACTCTAGGTGGATCCATATGTGGTTTGTTTAGATGAAAAGACATGCAATGACACTGGGTGTGGTTCATGAGAAGAACAGACATGCAATGACACCGGTGGATCCTTATGTGGTTTGTTTAGAAGAACACACATGCAATGACTCTAGCCGTGGTTCATGAAAAGAGAACACATGCAATGACACTGGTGGATCCTTATGTGGTTTGTTTAGAAGAACACACATGCAATGACACTGGTGGATCCTTATGTGGTTTGTTTAGAAGAACACACATGCAATGACTCTAGTTGAGGTTCATGAAAAGAACACACATGCAATGACACTACGTGATCCATGTGTGGTTCATGAAAAGAACAGACATGCAATGACACTAGGTGGATCCATGTGTGGTTTGTTTAGAGGAACATACATGCAATGACACTGGGTGTGGTTCTTGAAAAGAATAGACATACAATGATCCTGGTGGATCCATATGTGGTTTGTGGAAAGCACAAACATGCAATGACTCTAGCTGTGGTTCATGAAAAGAACAGACATGCAATGACACTGGGTGGATCCATGTGTGGTTCATGAGAAGAACACACATCCAATGACACTGGTGGATCCTTATGTGGTTTTTGAGAAGAACATATATGCAATGACACTGGTGGATCCTTATGTGGTTTGTTTAGAAGAACTCACATGCAATGACACTGGGTGTGGTTCATGAAAAGAACATACATGCAATGACACTAGTGGATCCTTATGTGGTTTGTTTAGAAGAACACACATGCAATGACTCTGGGTGATCCATGTGTGGTTCATGAAATGAACAAACATGCAATGACACTAGGTGGATCCATGTGTGGTTTGTTTAGAGGAACAGACATGCAATGACACTGGGTGTGGTTCATGAGAAGATAGACATGGAATGACACTGTTGGATCCATATGTGGTTTGTGAAAAGAACAGACATGCAATCACACTGGGTGGATCCATGTGTGGTTCATGAGAAGAACACACATGCAATGACACTGGTGATATGTGGTTTGTGAAAAGAACAGACATGCAATGACTCTAACTGTGGTTAATGAAAAGAGCAGACATGCAATCACACTAGTGGATCCATGTGTGGTTTATGAGAAGAACACACATCGAATGAACTCTAGTGGATCTATCTTTGCATAATTTGATGTATGCCATGATGTATTTCATTGTACAAGACACTTTCATTTTTATACTACTCAGTTTTGCCCTTGGTTTTATGTGGTACTACTTAGTTTTGCCCCCCTCTCTCTATCTTTCGTAGAAGCCCAAACTTGTGCTCACCCTATCTGCTACTCCGTGATTGGTTGTCACAGTTGTCACGCGGATCGTGCGCACCAACCATTGATTCTGTGCGATCCAACGATGATCATTGCACATGCCGTGCCCTTCATAGTACAACGCGAGACAGCACGGACGTCTCCCTCAGCGAGACTTCTACAGGAAGGAACATGATGCCGTCCATGGAAAAAGTCGTCGAGCGGTCATGTCAAGTTTAATCAAGTCTGAAAAGCCCACTACTGCTACTACAACACATGCACAGGGCAATGGGGTCATCGAGTGCACACTTGTCGATGGGACGCTGCAATTTATTGCCACTTGATTTTAATAAGACATATCCCATTTTTACGCAGCACTCTCAATCTCACTTCCAACTGGTCCCTACCGCTAGTAACTTCCATGAGTCAAGGGCCCCCCTCGAGTAGATCTAACGTTGCTAGAAATTGGTTCCGCGCCACTTGCATGTTGTGGAATCGAGGTCTGCCATGAGCGTGTTTTCAATGCAGCTCTAAAGTGGAGATCGTGGCTGTTTCCAAAAAAAGGGAACCCAAAAAAAGGGTGGAGATCGTGGTAGCCCCCTGCCCCCCGCCCACCACACGTTTCCACTCGAGGACTAGAATGGTCCGGTGTTTATAACCCCCCTCGACCTTCTTCTTCCATGAGCTCGTGTCATTTTCCCCTAGTCTATCTAGTCCTAAGACCCTAATCTACACCTACTGCGCACGCTGAAGCTCCCTCGCTTGCACTACCTCCTTCCCTTGGTGCGCCATGAAGCGTACGTGTGGAGACGAGCCAGAGGTGAAGCCAGTTGAAGGCGCAACAGCAGATGGCTCGGTCATCGCCAAGCAGGCGAAGGTGTCTCCTCCGGGCATGAATGCCGCTCGTCGCTGAGCCGTCGAGGGTGCGAGCTCATCCGTCCAGCCAGTAGCTGTCGCCACCAAGAAGCAGGTGGTAGCCGTCGCTGCCGAGCAGTAGGTAGTAGCCGTCGCTGCCGAGCAGCAGGTGGCCGACAACGTCGTGGCCGACAATGTCGTGGTGCCAGCGGTAGATCTGGATGGGGGGCAGGCGGCAGGCGGAGGCAATCCGGTGCTCTACATCAACGACCCCATCACCGTACAAGAAATCTTAGACGCAATCGCGGAGAATGACGAGTCCCTGATGAGGAGTCCGAGGTACTACATTGCTAGCTTCTCTAGTCGCAACCGCAGCCACTGTTCATACATAGGATTTGCTCAATCGTGTACATATTCTTTTGCTCTTGAAGTAGGGTAGTATATATATGGTTCGATCGATCGATTGATGCATCTTCCATCTAGTCACAAAACCCCCAATCTGCTCATCTGCCATCTAGTTGAGTTTGCTAGTTGAGTGTTGATTTCGATACACAGCAGGCCTATAACATTACATTTCTATTCCTTACTGAGCCCAATGATTCAATTTTGCCCCAAAATAGTGCAAGGGCATCTGATGGTGTCGTTTTCTTAGGGATGGTTAGTGAACCTCAGGAAGCAATGCACATAAACAATATAGGTTGTGCTGTTGGTATTTTGATTCTCCGACGCCATCGCTGAAAAAAATGAGGCCCTAATTTTTTTCTCATATGGAACCTATATATATAATCTTTGTATTGCTTTTGATCTATGAATGAGTTGTATGATGCATATGTATATCCCTATATATTGTTTTGTACGATTACATTTCAATTTCTTATTGTGGCCAATGATTCAAATTTGCCCCAAAGAGAGGCAGACACATTGGTGTTAGATTTTTCTAGGGATGAGTGAGCGAACCTGGGGCCATGTACAAGATCAATATAAGCTGTGCAATTGTTACTTGGTTCGCTTACGCCATATCTGTAGAAACTTATGAGGTTGCAATCTTTATTCTACATTCACAGAACTATGATATTTGAATTATCTATTCCATGCATTCATAGTGTATAATACTTACATTTTAGTTTGTCACTGAGGCTGATGATTTAAATTTGCCCCAAAAGAGTTCAAGGGGAGACACGTATGATGGTGTCGTGTTTTAGGGATGAGTTGGTGAACCTGAGGCAGCAATGCACATAAACAATATAGGTTGTGATGTTGGTACTTTGGTTATCCAACTCCATCTCTGAAACAAATTATGAGGCCCTTGATTTATTCTCATATGGAACTACATATATGATCCTTGATTTGTTTATGATCTTTTAATGATTGGTATGATGCATATGTATATGAATGGTTTTGATCATAAGTATTTTTAACATGTACCTGAAGATTAATTGTTTGGTTTTTTATTTATAATTACAATATTTAGGCTTGTTTTGTACCTGACTATGTATATCCCTGAATATTGTTTTGTACGATTACATTTCAATTTCTTATTGTGGCCAATGATTCAAATTTGCCCCAAAGAGAGGCAGACAAATTGGTGTCAGATTTTTTCAGGGATGAGTTTGCGAACCTGGGGCCATGTACAAGATCAATATAAGATGTGCAAGTGTTACTTGGTTCGCTTACGCCATCCCTGTAGAAACTTATGAGGCCGCAATCTTTATTCTACATTCATAGAACTATGATATTCGAATTATCTATTCCATTCATTCATAGTGTATAAGAATTACATTTTAGTTTGTCACCGAGGCCGATGATTGAAATTTGCCCCAAAAGAGTTCAAGGGGAGACATGTATGATGGTGTCGTGTTTTAGGGATGGGTTGGTGAACCTGAGGCAGCAATGCACACAGACAATATAGGTTGTGATGTTGGTACTTTGGTTCGCCAACTCCATCTCTTAAACAAATTATGAGGCCCTAGATTTATTCTCATATGGAACTACATATATGATCCTTGAATTGTTCCTGATCTTTTAATGATTGGTATGATGCATATGTATATGAATGGTTTTGATCATAAGTATTTTTAACATGTACCTAAAGATTAATTGTTTGGTTTTTATTTATAATTACAATATTTAGGCTTGTTTTTGTACCTGACTATGTATATCCCTGAATATTGTTTTGTACGATTACATTTCAATTTCTTATTGTGGCCAATGATTCAAATTTTCCCCAAAGAGAGGCTGACACATTGGTGTCAGATTTTTTCAGGGATGAGTTACCGAACCTGGGGCCATGTACAAGATCAATATAAGCTGTACAAGTGTTACTTGGTTCGCTTACGCCATCCCTGTAGAAACTTATGAGGCTGCAATATCTATTCTACATTCATAGAACTATGATATTTGAATTGTCTATTCCATGCATTCATAGTGTATAAGAATTACATTTTAGTTTGTCACTGAGGACGATGATTGAAATTTGCCCCAACAGAGTTCAAGGGGAGACATGTATGATGATGTCGTGTTTTAGGGATAGGTTGGTGAACCTGAGGCAGCAATGCACACAAACAATATAGGTTGTGATGTTGGTACTTTGGTTCGCCAACTCCATCTTTGAAACAAATTATGAGGCCCTAGATTTATTCTCATATGGAACTACATATATGATCCTTGAATTGTTTCTGATCTTTTAATGATTCGTATGATGCATATGTATATGAATGGTTTTGATCATAAGTATTTTTAACATGTACCTGAAGATTAATTGTTTGGTTTTTTATTTATAATTACAATATTTAGGCTTGTTTTTGTACCTGACTATGTATATCCCTGAATAATGTTTTGTATGATTACATTTCAATTTCTTATTATGGCCAATGATTCAAATTTGTCCCAAAAGAGAGGCAGACACATTGGTGTCAGATTTTTTCAGGGATGAGTTAGTGAACACAGGCGATGTACAACAACATTACAGGTTGTGCAATTGTTACTTGGTTCACCTACTCCATCCCTGAAGAAACTTATGAGGCCCCTATATTTATCCTACATTCACTCTGATGCAATTATTTGTCATTGTGTTGAGATGAAATGATATATGAACTGATCAAACTATTGCTGAGATGCTTTATCTTTGATATCCACGGATATATTGTCTTACATATACATGTTGTCAATTCTTGAGTTGTAATACAATTCAATCATATGTATGAGTTCTAAGTTATGTTCTTAAAAATCAACAGGAAGATGATGATGAAGTGGACGATAGCAAGGTATCCAGGGACAATAAGAGCCGCTACGTGCTAAGGCGGTTACGGTGTGGACTAATCTGTTTCCACCGTAGGTGGAGACTGTTTTGCCCATTATGTGGCAGAGCAATCAACGTGGACCTCAATAGTATGATCCAGCATGCGGAGGGCATTGGCAGAGGCGGAGGCAGAGGCAGAAGCCATAGGCTGATTACCTTGGCGCGGCATGCAGCCTACGGCAAATTCCTCCGGGAGTATGTCAGGACTGGCCTATATCCCATCGACTGGGTTGTCGCTCCCTCCTGCTGATAAACCCCTGCCCTGCTAGGCGTCTCCGTGTCCCGGCCTCCTGCTGCCGCCCCTGCTTTTTTTTGTTTTAGTTAATTATTACCTGTGTGTGGCATGTAAGACAATATATCTGTGGTGTCTCTAGTGAACCTTCTATATTAATCTACTCCTTTATATGGAGTGCCTTAAAATTTCTAGTGTTCAATTATATTATTGATCATGCTCATGCACACTACAAAATATTTCTAGTGCTCGATTATATTATAATTGTCAAGGAATACATCAACAAGTTAAATTGGTCGAAATTTTGTATTGAAGTAACTAAATGATCTCACATCAGCGGTGGACGTTGGCAGAAGTAGATGGCATCAGCCAAAGACCTTGGAGCGGCACACAGTCTTCAGCAAATTCCTTGCAGGTTCAACAACGGGTTGCCGCCGCCCAGCTCCGAATTCGCTTACAGGTCCAACATGACAGAACTTGAGCTACCACACAGACCTCGGTAGAGGTGGCAGAATTGGTGCGGGTGTAACCACGGCGACGGCGAGCTCGGATTCTAGAGGAGGAAAACAGAACCGAGCATGGTCGACATGGTGACAGATCTCACCAGGAACCAATTCTCGTCCCCGCACCGTGCCATGGGTGCGTCCATGGTGAGGGCGAGCTCCGACTCAGGATGGGGAGTAGAGCGGGGCCAAGCAGGTTCGTCACGTCCTAGCTCTGCGCCATGGCCGCGACCATAGATTGCCGCTCCAAGGAAGAAGAAGACGCGTAATGGATGCAGGCACCAATGCTGCAAACCTACAGGGAGGAGAGCTGGGCCGAGCAGGTTCGTCCATGTCCCAGCTCCGCGCCATGGTTGCGACGCCCCATAGATTGCCGCTCCGAGGAAGAAGAAGACGCGTAATGGATGCAGGCACCAACGCTGCAAGACTAATTAACACCTAAGCGACGGGAGCGACATAACAGCGAGAACTGATAGGGGGCCCCAATTTGACGGCCGTTAGCCTGATTTTTTGTATTGAAACGTAAAGTTGAATTCGTGCTGAAAAAGACCCTCTGAGTATTTGGCACACCAACTGTAGTCATCCCGGCTGATTTCAGGGAACTTGGGTACCGCGTTGCCTGGGCGACCCAACTTTCGGGCCGCAAAATGATATTCTCCTTAAGGATGCTGCCACTTTGCCCAAGACGCCGCCACAAAAAAGGAGAAAAAATGCGGGCAAGGGTGTGGTGATATCCGAGAATCCCATCGAGGTTGACATGCAGGACGTAAGTATTTCTTTGGATAATGCAATTGCAACATTTTCTTTTCTCTTATTTTTTGATGTTCTGCTCTTTGTGATTGGTAACCTTTGATGCGTGAGATAGTTGATATGGCCTCTCACTTTATCAAGATCCACAACGAGGCCAAAGAATTGAAAGGTTTGATTCCTTTTGCCCCTAAAATTTTTGTACTCTTATACTAACTACCTGTCCTCTTTTGATTTGTCCAACAGCTTCCAAAGAGTCTGGGGTTATCCGGGACAAGGTATTAAAGCGCGCCGATGATTTGGAGGCCAAACTATGGGTTGCCGAGAAAGCTCTAGAGGAGGCCAAGTGATGTCTACGCACTTCTATTCTTGTAGGCAGCTGTTGGGACTCCAAGTGCAGAGGTTTGTAGAACAGCAGCAAGTTTTCCCTTAAGTGGATCACCCAAGGTTTATCGAACTCAGGGAGGAAGTGGTCAAAGTTATCCCTCTCAAGCAACCCTGCAATCAAGATACAAGAAGTCTCTTGTGTCCCCAACACACCCAATACACTTGTCAGGTGTATAGGTGCATTAGTTCGGCGAAGAGATAGTGAAATACAGGTGGTATGGATAATTATAAGTGGTAATGGTGATAGAAAATAGCTTGAAGGCGTGGAAGAGACTAAAGGCAAACTGAAATAAAGATGGAAGCAAGCAAACATGTAACAGATCTAATAGCAAACGGTGTTTTAGTGCTTAGAAACAAGGCCTAGGGATCATACTTTCACTAGTGAACACTCTCTCATAAATATATTATCTTCATGATACTACGTTGAACTACTCTCCGGTTGGACACTCTAATCAACGGTAGGGCTATAACAACACACCTCAAAGTAAGCCTTTCCCATCTAGAAAACCCCACACTGTCACCTTGAGTACTAGATGGTTCCAACAAACCCCACAATTTCATAAAGACATCCAACTCCAAATATAACTCATAACAAGTATTTATAAACTCTAGCCTAAGTGCCACCATGATGTGCACACTGTCAACTTCACACACATGGGGAGAGCAGAGATCTATTAAAGCACTTGAGTAGCAAGGTAGATCTATAGATTACAAGCTCGTGATCACAATATGATCATGCATAGAGAGAGAGATGAACACATAGCTACCGGTACAAAACTTAGCCTCGAGAGAGAACTACTCCCTCCTCATCATGGGAATCAGCAATGGCGATGGAGATGGCAGTGGAGATCAATGGAGATGGCTCCGGGGGCACTTCCCCGTCCCGGCAGGGTGCCAGAACAGAGACTTTCTGTCCCCCGAATCTCCCCTTCGGTGGCGGCGGCGCTGCAGAACTTTTCGTGGATTTCTGATTGACTACATAGGGTTTTTGTCCTGAGGGCAATATATAGGCGGAAGGAGAGGCCGAGGGGGTGCCGGGAGCGGCCACACCACCCCCTAGCGCGGGCCTGGCCTGGCCGCGTGGCAAGGTAGTGTGGTGGCCCCCTGGCCCCTCTCCGTCTCGTATTCTGGCACTTGATGACATCCGGAAAAATAGGCACTTTGGCTTTTGTCCCGTCCAATTCCGAGAATATTTATTTTATGACTTTCTTGGAACCAAAAACAGCAGAAAACAGGCAGCTAGCACTATGGCTCTTGTTAATAGGTTAGTCCAAGAAATCATATGAAAAGTACTCCAAATTTGGAACAAAACACAAGAAAGTGGATAAAACTAAGCATGGAACATCAAAAATTATAGATACATTTGCAATGTAACAACATCCCTAATCTTAACTCCTTCTCGTCCTCGAGTAGGTAAGTGATAAAAAGAAATAATAATTTTTGAGGTGACATGCACCATCAAAGACTTGATCAAAGTATTTACAAAACATTAAAAGCTGGGATCATAGTACTTCAATCATAACATGAAAGACAAGGTTCTAGCAATAAGACAAAGAAACTATGGTGCAACCTGAAAAGGCACAAACAAAAGATTCATGAATAACAATGTTTTGCAAGACGTTTGTTTGTTTCACATAAAGAAAACATAGCATAATAGTATTCAGCTTGTCCCTCAATAGAGTAGCAAATAAAAATGCATAGGACACCTTCAAAGTTCAGAAGAGTGACTAGATACAATAGTTTAAACCAAGCAATATCAAGTTATGCATCAATCAACTAGTCTTGGGACAATGCACATAGAACTAAGAATGGCCACTATGCTCTCAAAGTAGGTGCATAAAGATAGAAGGTGGAGACTCAATATAATGGTGGAAGAAGGGCCTTTGTAAAAGGAAGTAGGGATTCTAGTCTCATAAAGAGCTTCCAAAAATTATGGTACTTATAGCTTTCAGCTCTCATTGCCCCTATCATAAGCATCTTTAAGGTGATTAAGGTTAAAGTGACACAACTAAGAGGATATGCTTGACAAGTTATAAACCGAAATCTCATGCCCCTTACTTACGAAGACCGATCCTCATGCTACTCAACTTCAGTCACGAGTAAGCTCTTGTCATTGTAAGTATATGTGTATCATTAAGAACCACCAACGGGGTACCCCTTGCACATGATATGGGAGCTTTCCCATAATCAAAATGACAAGGCAAGCAGACAATGAGCATCTCAGCGATCTTTTTATTTGCTATTTGCATAGGTTTTTATTGAGGATGCTTCATAGAGTGCTCATTATGGTGATGCTGCAAGTTTACACCATGATTAGGCATGGCTTAGGCTAGCGGCCCAGGCGTTTCTCTAACACACATACAAACTCCATGATCTTACAAGTTCCACTTTTATTTCACGCTGCCGGGATCCGTAAGCAAAAGAACATGATATCAACAGGGTACAAAGTACAAGTGCAATGTTGAAAGCGTTCTCCATGAAACATGGTTCTACTAATTTCAACTTATAAAGCGCAAGCATATACGCAACAAAGAAGGATCCAATGGTTCAAGTTTATTAGATGCAAAAAGTAAAGTGTGCCATCAAGTTCGTGAGAGCTGTAATCACTAGTTTTCTCATAACAAGTTTAATTTGGAAGGTAAAAAAAGGCTTAAATATACTTGGAATAGCATAAGCTAGTAGGTAGGTATGGTGGACTCTTTGGAATAACTTGGTTTAGGGAGTTGGATGCATGAGTGGAACTCATACTTTGTTGTGGAGGCTAGCAAAAGGCGGGGCGACAAACTAAGAGAGCAATAATGGCCATAATCATGCAGAGCGACAAAACATCATTGATCAAAGCATAAAGTGATACTACAAATTGAAAACTAAAGGATCATAAAGGCTATGGTGACTTTAGATAGTCATAACATGGTGTGAGCATGTGCCAAGTCAACCCAAATAAAGCATCAAAGGAGAATACCACTATACTATGCTTTAATATGCTAAAACAACGCATGATTCATCCAAGGCACATTAAGAAATCTCAATTGTTTATAACAAGTCATGCTACAACAAAGAATACTAAGCAAAAAGCCAAAACAATATCAAGCATGGCATGACAAAGCATAGACCACAGTCAAGAACGAGCTCTTTTTACCACATAAGCATGAACTTTCCTACTATTTTCCAAACAAAACCAAACTATTTGCAAACCAATGTATGAAAGAGGGGTCCAACCGATTTATTCAGCAAACTAATCAAACAAAAGCAAACAAAAAACCAAAATAGAAACGAAAATAAGACGCTCCAAGAACAACACAACTGTGCATGAAACAATAAAAATGAAGCGTTTGGAAGAAACCTGGAATTTTTATTGATGAAGAAGGGGATGCCTTGGGCATCCCTAAGCTTAGAAGCTTGTACTTCTTGGATATTTCTTGGGGTGACACACGTGGCATCCCCAAGCTTGAGCTTTAGTCCATCCTTCATCTCATTACTCATTCCTTCCATACACCTGAAATTTTTCCTTCATACAAAACTTCACACAATCTTTATTAGCAACATTAGTGCACTTAAGATAAATAAGTGTTAAGGTTCAGTTCTAACACCAAATAAAGTTCCATTAGAACACTAGCTACTGTAGCACTTCCCTCAAAAAGCTCAATTCCCCAAAAGAACTCAAAAAGGAACCAACAAGAAGCAAATGCAGAAAAATGGCAGAAATGTGTCAAAACAGACAAGCAGGTAAAGACGGATTTTTTCGAAGACCTTCTGTTGCTCAAATAAAAAAGTGTTGAACTAACGAAAGTTATATAACAACCTGGGGAAGTAGCACAAAAATTCACGCCTCAAAAATACGTTCAGAGATTTTACACGAATTTTTACGGTGAAGCATAGAAATCTGTTTCGGGACAACAACTTTCCCAATCATTACTTCTCTTTCATTAGGGGTTACTCTTGGCACAAAAAGCAAATAAAAAGGATAAGGAGCGGTTATTACTGAAGTAATAACTTCCAAGACTCATCTAAAACTCTTGGGTTATCTCCCAACAAGTACTTTTCTTTAACGCCTTTAAGTTAGGCATGATAGTTTGAGAAGATGCTCACATAAGAAATATGAATTGAAGTAAAAGAGAGCATCAAGAAGTAAATTCAAAGCACAATTAAGTCTAAACCACTTCCTATGCATAGGAATCTTGTAAAGAAACAAGTCATGAAAGCACAAAGAAACAATCATAGGAAAGCAAAACAAGGGCAACTTCAAGACTTTCAACATAAAGAGGGGAAACTTAATATTGTTGAGATGCATAAAACCATGTTTACCTCTCTCATAATAACTTTCCGTAGCATCATGAATGAAATTAACAATATAACGATCACATAAGACATTCTTATCATGAGCTACATGCATAAAACAATTATTACTCTCCCTATAAGAATAGTCATTCTTATTAATTGTAGTGGGAGCAAATTCAACAAAATAGCTATCATTACTATCCTCATCACCATAATCATCAAATATAGGAGGCATATTGTAATCATAATTAATTTCCTCCTCAATAGTAGGTGGACTGAAAATATCATATTCATCATTGTAATGATCATATATTGGAGGCATAGTATCATCAAAGTAAATTTTCTCCTCCGTGCTTGGGAGACTAAAAGATCATTTTCATAAAAACTAGCTTCCCCAAGCTTAGAATTTTCCATAGTATTAGAAATAATGGTGTCCAAAGAATTCATACTAACAACATTGCTATTAGCATGCAAATAAAGTTCCATAGGTTTTTTAATTTTCTCTTCAAACACTTCATGTCCTAACTCAAGATAAATACTATAAAGCTCTCTAATTTTGTTGTTGTTTTCCATTAAGACTAACTAGTGAAAACAAGAAACAAAAAGACAAAATTGCAGAATCTAAAGGAAATAACTTCGAGCACTCACACCGGAGGATGTGAGTACCTTTTACCTTACCTCCCCGGCAACAGCGCCAGAAAATAGGCGTTTGCCGTGGGAGGTTCTTCTTGTTTAATCCTCCGGTGTGAATACCTTTTACCTTACCTCCCTCGCAACGGTGCCAGAAAATAGCTTGATGTCTATGCACTTCTATTCTTGTAGACAGTTGTTGGGCCTCCAAGTGCAGAGGTTTGTAGAACAGCAACAGGTTTTCCCTTAAGTGGATCACCCAAGGTTTATCGAACTCAGGGAGGAAGTGGTCAAAGGTATCCCTCTCAAGCAACCCTGCAATCAAGATACAAGAAGTCGCTTGTGTCCCCAACACACCCAATACACTTGTCAGGTGTATAGGTGCACTAGTTCGGCGAAGAGATAGTGAAATACAAGTGGTATGGATAATTATAAGTGGTAATGGTGATAGAAAATAGCTTGAAGGCGTGGAAGAGACTAAAGGCAAACTGAAATAAAGATGGAAGCAAGCAAACATGTAATAGATCTAATAGCAAACGGTGTTTAAGTGCTTAGAAACAAGGCCTAGGGATCATACTTTCACTAGTGAACACTCTCTCATAAATATATTATCTTCATGATACTACACTGAACTACTCTCCGGTTGGACACTCTAATCAACGGTAGGGCTATAACAGCACACCTCAAAGTAAGCCTTTCCCATCTAGAAAACCCCACACTGTCACCTTGAGTACTAGATGGTTCCAACAAACACCATAATTTCATAAAGACATCCAACTCCAAATATAACTCATAACAAGTATTTATAATCTCTAGCCTAAGTGCCACCATGGTGTGCACACTGTCAACTTCACACACATGGGGAGAGCAGAGATCTATTAAAGCACTTGAGTAGCAAGGTAGATCTATAGATTACAAACTCATGATCACAATATGATCATGCATAGAGAGAGAGATGAACACATAGCTACCGGTAGAACCCTTAGCCTCGAGAGAGAACTATTCCCTCCTCATCATGGGAATCAGCAATGGTGACGGAGATGGTGGTGGAGATCGATGGAGATGGATCCAGGGCACTTCCAATCGGCAGGTGCCTAATGAGACTTTCTATCCCCCGAATCTCCCCTTTGGTGGCGGCCGCGCTGCAGAACTTTTCGTGGATTTCTGATTCACTACTTAGGGTTTTCGTCCCGAGGGCAATATATAGGCGGAAGGAGAGGCCGAGGGGGTGCCGGGAGCGGCCACACCACCCCCTGGCGCGGGCCTGGCCTGGCCACACGGCCAGGTGGTGTGGTGGCCCCCTGGCCCCTCTCTGTCTCGTATTCTGGCACTTGATGACATCCGGAAAAATAGGCACTTTGGCTTTTGTCCCGTCCAATTCCGAGAATATTCATTTTCTGACTTTCTTGGAACCAAAAACAGCATAAAACAGGCAGCTAGCACTATGGCTCTTGTTAATAGGTTAGTCCAAGAAAGCATATGAAAAGTACTCCAAAGTTGGAACAAAACACAAGAAAGTGGATAAAACTAAGCTTGGAACATCAAAAATTATAGATACATTTGCAATGTATCACCAAGTAGAAGGCCGAAGTTGATGCCGGAGAGAGGGAGAAACAAACCGTTACCCTTGCCGAATGAGATGCAAATCTTCATAAGCGCTTGGAGACCCTCAATACGTCATTGACTCATGAGTTTACTATCTCTGAAAAGAAGATTCTTGTTTTGCTTCCGATACTTTCTTTTGGTTCTTGATTCCATGGGTGTCTATATTTCACAGAGCTTACTGGCCAGAATTTGGTGCTGGATGAGGATAAGAGGGTTGACCCTTTATCGGATGTTGTTGGTACCTTAGAGGCCAACAGTGTTTGTGGGTGCAATCTTCTTATCTGCTGACAACGTGCTTTCAAGAGCTTGCATGCTGAGATCTTCCTGACGAAGGAGGTGCCGGCTGATTTGAACGACCTCGTTGTTGTCTTCGGTGCTGATCCGAGCCCACTTGTTGGCTACATCGTGATGCAGTCGAGAAGTAGCGCTGAAACTTCAATGGCCTTGGCGATGGCGCACGGCGAGAAGGTCGAGTGGCAGAAGGTTAGCTCCACTGTCCCAGTTGCCAATGATGGCCAAGCGAATGATTTAAAGCCTTTTGTAAAGAAGGCCAAGAAATACTCTCGGCTGCTGCTGGGCATCAGCGCAGAGCCGACAAAATCCATTACCCATTCTTCGGCTGGTGCCCCTTCAACGAGTGCTGCTCCAGTTATTCCTTCGACTGATGCCCCAGCTACCGGCGCCGCCTCTGTCCCATAGTTATGGTTTGTATCTATAGAGGTCTTTTATTCTGCTTCTATAATGAACTTGGCTCCTTTTCTTTGATTCCTTCGTCTGCTGAAAAAGCTGTGTTGCATATTTTTGTCGTGTGTGAATTTCCCTTCTTGTACTGAATATCATGTATTTCTTCGTATACTCTGCCAGATACTTTGTGATTCAGCGTCTCCATATGCGCCCACTCAGGCTTTGGATGCGCATATGTATTCATCTGGTGTGGGTACATCCGAAACTACCGTTGTTCGCGTGATCGATCCGCCATTGTATGCGGAAAAGATTGAGCAGGTGAAGAGGCTTGAGGGAAATCTCCGGGTTGTCCAATCAATGGTAGACGTGTCCCAGTCAAAAATGCACAAGGCCCTAGATCATGAGGCATACTTTTTGGAAGAAATTTCCAGGACGAGCAAAAAGATGCTATGTAAGTTTTTCCCGATGCATCCAAGCTTTCCGTGCTTAATTTTGGAGGATTGACCTTCCTTATTTTCCATAGGTGTTCGACTATGTGAGAGGGAGGAAAACCAACATATGCACAGTCGAATGAATGCTCTGGTGGCCGCCTCTCAAGGTACTGATATGGATTTCTAGACTGATCATCGTCGTGCGTATACGGTTCTCGTGTTGCAGGATCGTGTGTTGGAGGTGGAGCAATTCATCGAGTGATATCACAGAGCATTGGCTATTGTATATAATGCTATGTTCCCTCATGATCCTCAGCTGGAGAACCTTGCTGATTTGATGACAAAGTTTCGGTTTGGCGAGCGGATTTATCACTTCGTGAAGCTTCAGTTCATAGCAGGTGCCAAGCTTGCTCTTTCGTGGGTGCATGTACACCATCTGACGCTCGACTTGGATGATGTGTCACGGAGTCTGCCTTCTCCTCCTGGGGGTGGGCTTATTCACATTGAACCTCATTATGAGGCTGCCCGAAGGCCTTCTATTAAAATCATCCGCCAATGCTTGGAAGAGGATGAAGATTTCTTTCTGAATTTCGGCATCTGAGTTTTTTATAGAACATAGCATGTTATGTTGACTTGTATTCCTGCAAATATGTTATTTGTGTATTGTGGTGTAGTAACTTGTACGAAAAATTTGTTTGTTGCGCGAGACCCTTTCATTTGCCTGACGCCCTAGGGCTGAGTCAGCTATTCGGGTCAAAAGCGCATTATATTATAGCTGACGATCTGTGTATTTTTCGGTGAAGCCCCCGAATCTTGGGTGATGTTGATGACTAATCATTGGATAATATAGCCCCGAATATCGGATTGATGAATAGAATGTCAAAAAGATTGAGACCCAATTTTGGGGACTTGTCTTTATTTATGGTCAAATCATAGAAAAGGTACATATTTGGCATGCTCGCCTAGCCATTGGTCTTATTGAGTATAAAATGCGTAGAATTAAAAGGGACGTCCTAGAATTTTGCGGCTTCTGTCTTGAGGTGATCCATTTGTTGTCTTGTTCTATTCCCTGAGTGTTCATGGAGGCTTTACCCTTTCGAATAGAGGCACAGCTCCTATGCGGTGGACCAGAGAAAAAGGGGTGTAGTTTGCTAGAGCACTTTTGTTATCCCTGGTGTGCAGTTTGGCTGAGTGCTCGTCGGGTTCCCTCGGGTTTTCTTGTGCTTTGGCTGAATATGCAAGAGTCTCCCAATTTTCACGGGGGGAACCAATGAGCGCGCCTTCCTATGCGGGACCAATGTTGGAGGCCGGATAGGTTGTTTTTGCGTTTGTGTGATACACCTGATTTTCTGGAGTTTGCTCCATGGGGTCGTGTCCTTCGGGTAATAGTTCTGCGTCTGCAATTTTTGAAGGGAAACGGGTAGGCTACACTAGTGTAAATCAAAAAAATTCTACCGTGTCAACCAGGAATCCTGTTGTCATAGATCACGGGATTACCACTAGACGCGCAGTTGCGGAACTCGATGAAGCACATCGGGGCAGTGTAGATGTTCTATGCCTCCTCCTTGTCCTCATCCCACAAGAAGCTCCCCTTTGCGTAGCTCATCCAAGTGCTACAGCTGTAGCACCTCCGAGGTATCCACACGTCCGGAGTGGACGTCACACGCCACACTGCTAGATCTGCACGTGTAACACAGGTGTGAGAGGAGCGGCGGCTGGGTGGAATGCTCAACCCTATTCAGCTTGCCTCACTCTCTCTTATATAGGCATCCCTGGTGGGCTGGTGCTAGATCTTCTACATTAGCATCCCATTAGTAGCCTAAGCCTGGTCTAATTTGGATCAAATCCTCATTAGGCTTCCAGCCCCTAAAGTGTGTGACCCTATAGGTTCATACACGTATAGATATGACACGAATAGACTTACTCTATCAATAGTTGGTAGCAGCCTCTAGCAAGACGTGCCAACTCCTAAATGCATATAAAGATCATTCGGATGAACCATCACAAGGTTGAGTACATGTCTTTCCCTTTTCCCTATGATATTTGGTCTAGCTCCAAGCTGACCTCTCTTTCTCGATACTGTGATTCGGAATCCCTTTACTAGGTTAACTCTTAACCATATGTAGCACGGCCACGCATTTTTGGATCCGATCACTCGAGGGGCCTGGAGATATCTCTCTCAAGTAGAGAGGGGCAAATGCCATCTTGATTGACCAATGCCTTGTAGCATGTATCAGGACAAACCCGAAAGCTACCTTTATAACTACCCAACAATGGGGCAGTGTTTGATAGCCTCAACGTAGGTCGATCCACATCTCAAGTACATGCAACAATCTCAGGTCTAAGGACAAAACGTACACGATGTGTAGAGAGTGTTGCAAGTATTATTGCCAGTCTCAAGTTGGGAACCCCATGTTCATAACATGTGTCCACATCATTGGTTTGACATCTCCATGTCTATGACTTTCAAAACATAGTCATCAACCAATCGATGTGCTAGTCTAATATTCATGTGTGTCCTCACATGAACTCTAACTAGGGACAACTATTAGATAAACATACAAGTAAAGAGTTTCACAAACAATTCACATAATTGCCAATCAATACAAGTTGCCTGATATATGTATATTCAAGGAACATTATAATAACTCATGGATACTCATCAAATACAATCATCTCTATGATTGCATCTAGGGCATATTTCCTTCAGTCTCCCACTTGCACTAGAGTCAATCTAGATAGTATCTAATACCTATTGCTCTTATGTGCGCTTCATGCGCAGGGATCAGCAACATTTGAGTCTGTATGTATTTTGCATAACATGACACTACCATCCGCAATGAATTCACGAATCTGATGGTAGCGCATGCGAATATGTTTGTTCTTCTGGTGCTGTCTAGGTTCCTTGGCTTGTGCAATAGCACCATTGTTGTCACAATAAACATCCAACAGATTGGATGTCCCCTAAACCACACCAAGAGCGATCAGGAAATTCTTGATCCAAACAGCTTCCTTTGCAGCCTCCGAGGTGGCAATATATTCAGCTCCTATCGAAGAGAAGGCCACTTTATCTTGCTTGGAACTTTTCCAGCTCATAGCACCACCATTCATGACAAACATAAAACCTTCTTACGATTTGGAGTCATCTGAGTCGTTAAGGTAACTCGCATCTATGTAACCCTTTACACTGAGTTCATCCTCACCTCTATAAACTAGGAACATATCCTTAGTCCTTCTCAAGTACTTAAGGATATTCTTTACCGATGTCTAGTGGCTTTCACCTGGATCACCCTGGTATCTGCTCGTAACACTTAGAGCACAGGAAACATCTGGGTGAGTACATGTCATTACATACATGATGGATCCAATAGCCGAAGCATATGGAACCCTACTCATGCGCTCTCGCTCATCAGTGGTCGAAGGACACTGAGTCTAGCTGAGTTTAATGTTGTGAGACATAGGCAAGAACCCCTTCTTAACCTCTTCCATGATGAACTGTTTTAACACTTTGTCAGTGTATGTACTCTGGCTTAATCCAATTTGCCTCCTTGATCTATCTCTATAGATCTTGATACCCAGAATATATGTTGCTTCTCCTAAGTCCTTCATAGAAAAACTATTTTTCAATGAGGTCTTAATAGACTCGAGAATAGGAATGTCATTTCCAATTAGTAATATGTTAGCTACATATAAGATTAGAAATACAAGCGATTTCCCACTTTCTTTCTTATACACACAAGGTTCTTGTTTGTTTTTGATGAAGCCCAACTCCTTTACAACTTCGTCAAATCGAATGTTCCAACTCCACGATGCTTTGTTTAGCCCATAAATAGACTTTTGAAATTTGCATACCTTTCCAGCATTGTTTGGATCGACAAAACCTTCGGGTTGCATCATATACACGTCCTTAGTAAGGATTCCATTTAAGAAAGCCGTCTTGACATCCATCTGCCATATCTCATAGTCGAAATGTGCAGCAATGGCTAGAATCATCCGTATAGATTTAAGCATCACTAGAGGCGAGAAAGTCTTGTCGTAGTCAACTCCTTGAACTTGTCGAAAACCTTTTGCAACAAGTCGAGCTTTATGGATGTGAACATTTTCATCCATATCAATCTTCTTCTTATAGATGCATTTGCACTCGATGGCTTTAAAACTATCAGGCAGGTCAACCAAGTTCCAAACTTGATTGTCTCCCATGGATTCTATCTCAGATCTCATGGCAATCAGCCATTTCTCAGAGTCTAGGTCCACCATCACTTCTATATAGGTCGCAGGCTCATCATTGTCTAACAATAATAATTCCCGCGCTTCGCGGAGCCTCACCGACCTTCGTGGTTGTGGTGCTTCTATTGCCACGGGTTCCTCAACTTATTTTGCTACAATAGCATCACCTGCAGAAGCATCCCCAACTGGCTCATCTTGAACTTCTTCAAGTCGCACCGACCTTCCACTCGTTCCCTTTGTGAGAAATTCTTTCTCTAGGAAAACACTGCTACGAGCGACAAACACTTTGTCCTCTTCTCGGTTGTAGAAGTAATACCCTAAGGTTTCCCTTGGATATCCCACAAAAATGCATTTATCCGATTTGGATGTTAGCTTGTCTGACTGAAGTCACTTGACAAATGCATCACAACCCCAAATCTTTAGAAAAGACAAACTGGGATAATTTCCATTCCACAGCTCATATGGTGTCTTAACTACGAATTTAGACGGTACCCTGTTTAGTGTGAAAGGTGATGTTTCTAGAGCGTAAACCCAAAATGATAATGGTAAATCCGAATGGCTCATCATCGAATGAACCATGTCCAACAAAGTTCGATTGTGCCGTTCGGAGACCCCGTTTCTTTGAGGTGTTCCTGGCGGCGTGAGCTGTGGAACAATTCCACAACTCTTAAGATGATTGCTAAATCCATGACTCAAATATTCACCTCCACGATCAGATTGCAAGGCCTTTATTTTCTTTCCACGTTGATTCTCTACCTCACTCTAAAACTCTTTGAACTTTTCAAAAGTTTCAAATTTATGCTTCGTCAAGTAGACATAGCCATATCTACTGAAATCATCAGTGAAAGTACTGAAGTAGTGATATCCTCCTCTGGCTATCGTGCTCATTGGTCCACATACATCAGTATGTATGAGTTCCAACAAGTCCATCGCTCACTCGGGAAAACCCGTAAAAGGCGTTTTGGTCATCTTTCCAAGTAAACAAGATTGACATGTCTCGTATGATTCAAAATCAAACGAAGTTAGAAGACCATCACCATGGAGCTTCTTCATGTGATTTTCACTTATATGCCCTGAAGCCTTTTAGCACTAACATTGTAAACATATGCATCATCAAGATTTAAAATAAATAACCCATTCACAATGGGAGCATCAGCCATAAACATAGCATTCTTAGAGATTACACAACCATTGTTTGTACTCACGAATGAATAACCATCCCTCATCAAACATGAAGGTGATAAAATGTTTCAACCCATACTCGGAATGTAATAAAAAATATTTAACTCCATAATAAATCCTGACAGAAGGTGAAACTACTTGACACCGACGAATAATGCAGCAACCCTTGCTTTATTTCTGACGCGAAAATCCACTTCGCCTTTCTGCACTTCTCTAGTCCTTATTAGCCCATGCATCAAATTGCAAATATGAGCAACTGATCTGGTATCAAATACCCAAGAGTTAACATAAGAATCTGCGAGAAAAATGTCCACAACATTTACAACAAGCGTACCTGAGTGGGAAGTACTCTTACTTCCACTCTTCTTCAAAGAAGCCTGGTACTTGCTACAGTTTCTCTTCCAGTGGCCATATTCATTACAAAAGAAACACTCAGTGTCTCCTGCAGGTCCAGCCTTTTGCTTGGGCGCAGGATTTGGCTTAGGGATCATATCCTTAGCCTTGCCCTTCTTCTTCTACCAAGAAGTGCCCTTTTTCTTGAAGCTAGGCTTGTTCTGCACAGCCATCACATGGCTATGCCCTGCACACTTCTTAATGTCACATTCTACTGTTTTCAGCATCCAACATAACTCATTAAGGCCCTTCTCCACCCCATGCATATGGTAGTTCAAAATGAAATGCCCATAGCTAGATGGAAGAGATGCAAAATGAAATCAGTAGCCAACTCTTGGCCTAATGGAAAACCAAGCTTTTCCAATGTCTGACTGTAACCAACCATTTTGATCACATGGGGGCCTATAGCTGCTGCCTCTGCTAGCTTGCATTCCACAAAGGACTTAGCAACATTGTACCTCTCAGTTCTAGCCTGAGTCTAGAACATGTCCTTAAGCGCGACGATCATGTCGTATGCTTCCTGATCCTCAAACCGCTTTTGAAGATCAGGTTCCATGCATGTAAGCATAAGACATCTAACCTCAAGAGATTCATCACATGCTTTCTTGTAGGCATTCTTAAGGGCAGCTGTTGCATTATCAGCATGTACATCTGGGATTGGGGTATCCAGAACAGTTTCCTTTTTATTAGACCTAAGAACTATTCTCAGGTTACGAACCTAGTCCAAATAGTTTGTTCCATTTATTTTATCCTTTTCAATAATCGAACGCAAAGCAAAAGGTGATGAAGTGTTCGGTGCCATTGATCTACAACATAAAAACATGCAAAATACTAAGCCATGTAACCATGAAAGAGTAGAACATATTAAATAATTTAATAGCATGTACTCCCACTTAAATCAACATCCCTCTATTAATACTAAGTGATTCAAGATCCACAATTAACAAGTTGACCAGTGAGCTTTAGCATCACTGCTAGAAGACAAGGTAAATCGGTAAGCAACTTTTGCTAATCATATCATATATGACTCTTGTTGTTGGGTGACATCTCTATGTCTAAACTAGGTGCCCAACCTTTATGCCCCAAGGTCCTTAACTGTTAAGATGACCTTGTTAAGCTCACCAACCCTTATGCATCTAGGTATCCGATACAAACCCATCCAGCCAAGGATAACCGTGACACCCTAATTTCATAGACCTACCAACGATTGTACAGGGCATAGGATGGTGCAAAGTTTGGTTGGGAGGGCATGGTTTAACTTAAAGTTTGTGAGGGATTGTTCTACTTCTATCAACTGAGCATACATAGTAGTAAAACGTATAAGAATAGCATTCACATAGATGTGATACAATATGGCCCATTTTCTCATGGTGATCTCCATCGCCATAGAACCTATCCACCATGATGATCTCCATCGCCATAGAACATGTCCACCATGATGATCTCCATCTTCATGCTCTATGCGAGCCATCCTCCAAGTGATGAGTTCTCCAAGAACTAATACAAGCTATTACTCCTGATAGCTAGTAATCAAAATTACATGGTATTGGGATCATCACAAGTTGGCATGCAGGCCATTACAATAATTGACAACACATTTGTCTCTAGCTGTGTTGCCCTACTCGCGACACGCAGGTCATGAAAAATACATACATGCATCACATACATTTTTGGGCCATACTGATCACATACATCCTGCAAAAACAAGTTGTGCATAGAATCACATTCTACCGAATCATGTGAAATCGTAGCACCTAGGAACCTCAACGAGATACAAAAGGGGCTATGAGTAAGGGGGTCTAGGGGGTCTCCCCCTGAGGGGTTCAAAGGGGCAGCGCCCCTCAAAACTGTGAAAAATGAGAGATCGAATCTATACAATTTTCTTTAAGGATTTTGATCGACAAATCAAATTTACCATAAACCGACTATTGTTCCAATTTAACCAATTTCCTTTGATCACGGTACATCGATTCAGATCTAGGTCCCGATTCGATCAATCATATTGATCTTCGTGTGATTCAACTGGATTTATGTGTCACTGTCTACCCCCGATGGCGGAAACCGACCGGTAGGGTAAGTCGTTCGACAACCTTAGAATCATGATCATGGAAAGCAGGATCATAGATCAATCCAGAACCACCACCATACAAATTATCACATCATTCATATCAATCTGCATATCACCATATGCAAACTTCCCGAACCTATGACTTAACTGCATCGGCTCTGATACCACTAAAGGGAAATGGGTAGGCTACACTAGCGTAAATCAAAAAAATTCTACCGCGTCAACCAGGAATAATGTTGTCATAGATCACGGGATTACCACTAGACGCGTAGTTGTGGAACTCGATGAAGCACGTCGGGGCAGTGTAGATGTTCTACGCCTCCTCGTTGTCCTCGTCCCACGAGCAGCTCCCCTTTGCGCGGCTCGTCCAAGTGCTACAGCTGCAGCACCTCCAAGGTATCCACACGTCTGGAGTGGACGTCACACGCCAGACTGCTAGGTATGCACGTGTAACACATACGTGAGAGGAGTGGCAGCTGGGTGGAATGCTCAACCCTATTCAGCTCGCCTCACTCTCTCTTATATAGGCATCCCTGGTGGGCTTCTACATTAGAAGCTCATTAGTAGCCTAAGCCTGGTCTAATTGGATCCAATCCTCATTAGGCTTCCAGCCCCTAAAGTGTGTGACCCTATAGGTTCATACATGTATAGACATGACACAAGTACACTTACTCTATCAATAGTTGGTAGCGGCCTCTAGCAAGACGTTCCAACTCCTAAATGCATATAAAGATCATTTGGACGAACCATCACAAGGTTGAGTACATGTCTTTCCCTTTGCCATATGATATTTGGTCTAGCTCCAAGCTGACCTCTCTTTCTTGATACTGTGATTCAGAATCCGTTTACTAGGTTAACTCTTAAACGTATGTAGCACGACCATGCATTTCTGGATCCGATCACTTGAGGGGCCCAGAGATATCTCTCTCAAGTAGAGAGGGGCAAATCCCATCTTTATTGACCAATGCCTTGCAGCATGTATCAGGACAAACCCAAAAGCTACCTTTCTAACTACCCAGTAACGGAGCAGTGTTTGATAGCCCCAAAGTAGGTTGATCCACATCTCAAGTACATGCGACAATCTCAGGTCTAAGGAAAAAATGTACACGATGTGTAGAGAGAGTTGCAAGTATTATTGCTAGTCTCAAGTTGGGTCAGTCCAACCCCATGTTCATAACATGTGTCCACATCATTGGTTTGACATATCCATGTCTATGACTTGCGAAACATAGTCATCAACCAATCGATGTGCTATTCTAATATTCATGTGTGTCCTCACATGAACTCTGACTAGGGACAACTATTAGATAACCATACAAGTAAAGAGTTTCACAAACAATTCACATAATTGCGAATCAATACAAGTTGCCTGATATATGGATATTCAAAGAACATTATAATAACTCATGGATACATATGAAATACAATAATCTCTATGATTTCCTCTAGGGCATATTTCCTTCAATTTTTAGCTAGCCAAACTCTGCTTTCATCCCGAAAGATTCTGATATTTTGTTGAACTCTCGGTCGTAGCTATCCGAACGAGTGAAACTTCCTCTTACAATTATGATCCCATTGGGGACTGGCATTTTTAGTACCAGATATGCGTAGTGGGGTACTACCATTAATCCATGACTTTGAACTTGAGTTTTTTGCACCTGAATTTGTTCCTCGATCCGAAGACTACGTCAAGATAGACATTGCCTAAAGGAATCTCGTCTTTGCCTAGAACTATCCCATGGAAAGTTGTGTCCGTAGGTGCTAGGTTTGTTAGGGACCAATTCATTGCCCGTAGGGTTTTGGCGTAAATGAGATTGATGCTGCTTCCTGCATCCAAGAAGACATTTCTCATGTCGAAACCACCAATTTGTGCTTCCACTATTAAGGTTGACTGACCTGGTCATGGCACCCGAAGCGGGTGATCATCTCTGTTGAACGTGATTTCTTGTTTTGACCAGTGGAGATACTCGGGTGTAGGTGTTGGTGCAATTACCGCCATATTTACTTGTCTTGTAATTAGCTTTTGTGTCCTGTTAGATGGGTGCCCTTTCTAAATCATCGACATTGCCCCTTTGGACCTGGGGTACTCATCTTCTTGATTTGTTGTGATTTGCGGCTGTCCTACTGGCAGATGTAATCGTGGTGGTGGTGGTGCGCCAATGGCCAAAGCGCTAGGTGCAGCGGCGTATCCTCGGCTTGCTGCTTCGGTTGTCTTGGCGCTGCATCGCTCTTGCATCTTTAAAAATGTTCGGCAGTCCTTCATGAGATGGTTAGATCGTTGTTTACCCGTTGAGTCGATGTAAAAGTGCATATTGCAGGGTCCTTCCAGCATTTGCATTGCGGACATTGGTGGGTCTCAAGCTCTTGGCTGGTATCGCTGTGGTGGTTGGCTTCCTCCAACATCATCTCTATTGTTGCGGTACCCGCTGTTGTAATCATCACTTCTTTGGTTGTCCCTTCCTAAGAAACTAGCTATGACGTTGCTTGGTCCGTTGTATCCATCGTTGTTTCATCGTCTTCTATCGTTGTTGCACCTATCCCTGTCTTCTTCGGGTGAACGGGGCCGCTTGTTGTGTACCGCGTCTTCTCCATCAGCCTAGTGATTTGCCATGTCCATCAGCTATGAAATTGTTTTGGGCTTAACCCGTCCCATCTCCTCTATGAATTCCGATTGACAAAGGTTGCCATTGAAGGCATCAATTGCCCTTTCGTCAGATATGGCTTCAACCAAAAAAAATATAATGTTCCACCACTGGATGAAGGCCCGTATTGGTTCTCTAGGTTTTTGCTTGCATGCTGGCAATTGTTCTAGAGATGCGGGTTGCTTGAATGTGGAGTGGAAATTTTGGATGAATTTATCCTCGAGATAGTTCCAACTGCTGATGGAATCTTTGGGTAGCTGTCTTGGCCATGACCGGGTGGCGCCAGTTTGATGTAGTTGCAGGCTCTACATTGTGGTGGCCTTGGAACCACCCTGTAGTTTGATAGTTGCCAAATAATCTGCCAACCAAGCTTCAGGTTCTCGAAGGCCATCGTACTTCTGATGATCGTGAGGGAGTTTGAAATCCTTGGGTACTGGAGTCTTGCAAACCCATCGGGTAAAGCAACTAGCTCCACATAGTTTGTACTCGTCCTCGGTTTCACCGTCATAATATCTTTGACTGCTATGCTCTTCCTTGGATCTGTCAATCCTGCGTTATGTAATGTTGTCTCTTGTGTCGTTTCGTGGCTCGGAGCCCGAAACATGCACCCGATTTGGTGATCGTGATCATCGGGTGTGCCCCACCTGTCGAGGGCTGCTGCGACGGTGTGGGGATCTGTCGGGTTGTCGTGTGATTCCCGGTTTTGCTTATGCAAGAGATGCTCCTACCATGCGGAGATTCATTAGAGCAGAGCGATGGAGAGCTGTGCGAGGATCGTTGGGGTGCGGGTTGAGTTGTGATCAGGTATGTGTCAACACCCGGATTTTTAAGTCCAGATGCATGTTATGCCGTACATTGCAATCCCAGGATTACCATTTTTGTGAGACATAACCGAACTGGTACGACAGTACATCATCCATTACAAACCATAATAAAGGTCTTACAAATAAAAGACCTCATGATCCAGTCTTAATACAATCAATGCAGCAGAAAGTAAACATAGTAGGCTCCATCTTCAGGGTCACAAGCAATGATGTGGGAGATGATCCTAGTTGTCATAGACCTCCTGATGTCCATCTTCCGGGTAATCCTCCTCATAGTCTGGCCATGGTAATAGCCAGGGACAAAGCCATGAGTACTCTTTAAGTACTTGCAAACTAACACTAACACAAAGTAAGGTAGTTCTAGTAGGAATCTTAAGCTCTAGGTTTTTTTTTACAAAAAGCCATGTTTACTTCATAAAGATTCTAGAGTAAAGACCTAATTTAGTTCTATACATCACTTAAGGGGGAACTTAGATCTCATGTCCACAACTCTGTTGTGGTCAAAGTCAAAGTCAAGGTCATAGTTCAAGTCACAAGTCATTTTGGAAAACATCTGAAACGGAACAATATGGCCACTCCAACTGTCCATAACCGCGTACACGGCTATTTGAATAGTTTGACAGTCTGCATAGGTGGTACACTTTCACCACAAAATTCGATACATCCATCAGGGATAACCCTGAATCATCATACTTGGTATGCAGATAATCAATCCTAGCCTTTCAATTACACCCCTAGTATAGGCACCTCCCCTACGAGCTTGGCCTCCCAGCCATGACCATCTGTCATCTTGGGCACTGCATAGGTGGACATTCATCACGAGGTAGCCTCAGCTCAACCTCTTCCGCAAGGGAACCCATACTAAGACATATAAACTTCCAGTTAAGCCCTACCCAACTCAGGTAATGTGGTTGTACGGTAAAATTGGAATGGTATCGCATCCGAACCCAACCATCAGTTTTTGTCAAAGTCAAGGCTCATGCCTCAACAGTTTCATCATCCAACCATTGTGTTTCACAACACATGTCAAAACATTTCAATAGAATGACTCATCATTCCAAGGTTTTCATAATCATTTTCACCAAGTATTCCCATCTAAAGTGATCAAGTTTTATCTTAGCACTAGCCACTAAGGGTGAGGGTATCACTAATTAGGGGGTGCTAATCAAGTATGAGTATCCAAGACTAATCCTTGGATCTTGATGGTATCCATCCTAATTTCCACTAATCACAATTCATTAACTAAGTAAGAAACTGAAGTAAAGGGAAAAGTAAAACTTGAAGTAAAACTAGGAATTGGTAAAGTTGCATCTCAAAGGTTGGCAGATGGTATTTGTACTAGTTAGCTTGCATAGCTAAACTTGCATGGATACTTGCATAGTGGTCTTTCCTTGTTGGTTGCAGTCATTGAAGTTTTCCTCCTCCTCCTCGAAGTACTCCTCGTTGTATCCCGGGTCGGTACTAGCGTCTATAAATACATACAATATACACAATCACCAAACAACACTTAACTACTTCTATTTATCACACAAGGGCTCACACTAGATGATCTAGCATCATCTCAATCTTTACATGTAATATTAACACATTCTTATTTATCTTATTTTAGAAAAGTAATTTCTACTCATTGAAACCATTTAAGATTTAATATTCACCAATTAAAATAGTGGATCATGTTGACACATGTCATCACCACATATTCCAATACTTGGGAATGTGATTTAAAATGATGGTCATGCATTACAAGATTTAATATTACTATTTAATAATATTTAAGTGACTATAAAAGCCTATATATCATTCTTTTAATACTAGTCCCTGTTTCATATTTGTAAAACCAAATCTTTTTTACATATTCATGTAGAGCATGGCAAATGTGATTTTTGAGGGGTGGAAACATCTCAAAAGCATTTATAGTTTATTTTAGAAAAATGTTTGAAGTGGCAAAAGCCTCTGTCTTGTTATTTTTTGTATAGGTGAGCTATAATTTCAATTAGGTTAAATTCAATGGGAGTTATTAGATATTTTCAATACCTTTCCAACAAAATTGGAATCTTTCAATTTGGATTAGTACATCTTTTTGAATTGAATTTTCAATCTACTGGTAGAATAGGGTTTTAACTAAATTAGCAAAATTCTACTTGAACGGGTGGGCTCTGCGTGGGAAAAGAAATGGGCCGGCCCAATTGCACAGCGCTGGCATAGTGGGCTGCTGATAGAACGGTCCCACGCGTCAGCGACTAATCTAAACCGAAAAGGTATCTTTCAATACTAGCCCTACGATAAGAACAGGATCTAACGGTGGAGGTTTGTCGTCTTCGTCGAATGACTCCGGCGAGGTTCTAACCCTAACACAGTGGTGGGGGTTGTGTGAGACTCACCAGGGCTCCAGCTAAGGTCGGCGATCAGGGGATTGGGCTTGTCAACAACGGTGGTTCGATTGGTGGTCACGGCGGCTCCTGGGTGGCTCCAATCGATGGCTTCCTTCCTCCTCTGTAGTGGCGGACTCGGGTCAAATTCCAACAGGGTGGTGCTCGCCTTGCTCCGGGGAAGGGTCGGTGAGGTTCCTGGGTGAGTGGGGAGTGGAATGGCGTGTCGAATGAGGTTTAGGGTGGCCTCTATTTATACCCCAGCGTTGGAGGCAGGGCGGCATGGTCGGGTTACTCCGGCGACATTGCTACAGGTTGCGCTGAGCATGGCAGGGGCATGGTTCGATGCGGGGTACTAACACGATCGTCATGCGTGTGACGGCATGGCAAGGGGCGGTCTCTATCGATCGGACAACGTCGACACTCTGTTCTAGTACGCGGGTGTTCGTCACTAAGTACGGTGGTCACGGGGCACGCGGCGGTGAATGCGGTTGTCTGGGAGGTTACTGGTGCTATGGCGATTGCGGGTCTGAGCAGAGAGAGTGAGGCGCTGCGTGTGCGTGCGAGGCAGCTGCAGTGCTCCGTCGTGCTCTCGGCATGGCAGAGGCTTAAATGGGCACGGCGATTCCAGTGTCTCCACTTCTCGTCGTTGGTCAAGGGGTGGACAGGGGGTGGCGGTGAGGTCACGGCTATCCTCTAGGTGTCGTGGGAGCAGGCGGCATGGCGTGCAATGACTGGTTTGTGGTCGACCGGCATGGCTGGCTCGGTATTGGCATGCCATTGGCACAACGGTGAAGATGAGCTCCTCCACTGCACGGCCAGGTACTAGGAGTGATCATGGGAGAGATATGGAGTAGAATTGGGTACATTTGATGATCAATTGATGGATCAAAATAGTAGATAGTGGTTGAGGTTGTACTGTGTCTGGCAGGTGTTCGACTTAATGGCTGCAAGAACTTAACTTTAGAATTTTTGAAAGATTTTTGGTGAGTGATCTGGTCATAAGCTTGGTAGTCTATGGTTGCCGGGGTTTGCCAAGTGGAGGTTGTTTGAGTGGTTTTTGAAAAGTGATGATCTAGGTACATACACTTGTCTCCATTTTGAATTGCCTCTTAACTGTAGTTGAAAATAGTTTTTGTGAATTTGTAAAGTTTGCTTGGATTCACTTTTACTTGGTCTAGCAAGGGGTGGAAAGAAGTGGAATTGTTTCTATTAGAAATCTTTTACTAGAGACACCCAAAGTGGGCTACTTGTTAAATTTTGTCAAAATGACCATTTGATCTTAGGGTTCATATTTGATTTTCTTTTCAATTGATTTTTTTGTGATTGACCTAGATGATGTAGTAAACATCTTTAATCTAATCCGTATCCTTTGTAACAATCAATCATGGCAATTTCAAGTATTCATGCATTAATGCAAATCACACATGCACTCTTATGGATTTTTGGAATAAAAGTTTTTGTTAACCCTAATCTTGGGTGATTAGATCTTGATAAGCTTGTGTAAATAGTTTTGAGGTGTTACTAACCTTCCTTCCTTAAACAGAATCTTGTCCCGAGATTCAGGAAAAACTAGGAACTAAAGTGATTGGGAAACTCAGTCCTAATGTAATCTTCTTATTCCCAGGTGGCTTCTTCTTCGGTATGGTTACTCCACTGGATTTTGAGAAACTTGATACTTCTGGTCCAGGTGGTTCTGAATGCTTCTTCTAAGATACGAATGGGCACTTCACAATAAGTTAGATCCTTATTGATATCTATGGCTCGGTGATCGATGTTCTTGAAAACTTTGGTCTTCTCCGGAACTTCTAGGCATTTCCTAAGCAACGAGATATGGAACACATCATGTACGGTTGACATCTCTTCAGGCAGTTCTAGTTGATAGGATACTTCTCCTCGGCGATTCAAAATCTTGAAGGGTCCAATATATCTGGGGCCTAACTTCCCTTTCAGTTGAAAACGTTGCATTCCCTTCAAGGGTGATACTTTGTGATACACAAAATCTCCAATATTGAAGGCAGGTCTCGACATCTTTTATTAGCATAACTTTTTTGTCTGGATTGGGCGGTCTTGAGGTTTTCACGGACTTTGTGAACATTCTCTTCGACTTCTCGTAGGATGTCAGTTCCGAAGATCTGACTCTCTCCTACTTGTGACCAATTCAACGGGGTATGGCACTTCCTTCCATATAGAAATTCAAATGGGGCCATTTGCAAACTGGCTTGATAGCTATTGTTGTATGAGAATTCCATGAAAGGTAGACAATCTTCCCATTTAGATCCATATTCTAACACACAGGCTCTCAACATATCTTCTAAGATCTAGTTGACTCTTTCAGTTTGTCCATCGGTTTGCGGGTGATAAGCGGTGCTGAAATTCAGTTTGGTTCCTAATCCTTCTTGGACTTTCTGCCAAAATCTTGAGGTAAACTAGGTTCCCCGATCTGACACTATGTTCTTGGGGGTTCCATGCAAACTGACTATTCTAGCGACGTATAACTCTGCTAACTTTGAGCTTTGATAGGTGTCTTGACGGGTATGAAATGAGCTACTTTGGATAATTGATCTACTATGACCCAAATAGAGTCATTTCCCCTACTAGAGGTAGGCAAACCTGTGATGAAATCCATTCCGACAGAATCCCATTTCCATTCTAGAATCTGCAATGGTTGCAAAAGTCCTGCGGGTCGCTGATGTGCCGCTTTGACTCTCTGACAGATATCACACTTGGCTATGTAGCTTCTGACTTCTCTCTTCATTTTGTGCCACCAGAATTGCTCCTTCAAATCCTGATACATCTTAGTTCCTCCCGGGTGGATAGAATAAAGAGTATCATGGTCTTCCTGCATAATGGCTTGTTTCAACTCTGAATCTGCTGGAACATAGATACGTCCTTTATACCACAAATTTCCTTCTTCATCCTCGGTGAATCCGGGTACCTTCCCTGTACCTAGACGATGCTTTATTCCATCAATACTTGCGTTTCCTTTCGGGGCTTCCTTGATCTGACTGATCAACATGGGTTGAAGTTCTATGCTAGCTAGAAATCATTCTCTAACTAACTCCACTCTAAAGTTCTCCATCTCCTCATGTAGACTTGGCTGGGCTTCCTTTATCATGGTGTTTAATCTACACGGCAATCTACTAAGAGCATCTGCTACCGCATTGGCTTTGCCGGGGTGATAGTGAATGTCAAGATCATAATCCTTGATTAACTCTATCCATCTCCTTTGCCCCATGTTCAGATCCTTCTAGGTGAAGATATATGTCAGAGTCTTGTGATCCGAATAAATCTCACAGCGGTTACCCATAAGGTAATGACGCTAGGTCTTCAAAGCTAGTACTATGACTGCTAGTTCGAGGTCATCGGTAGGGTAGTTCTGTTCATGTTGCTTCAGTTGTCTGGACAGATAGGATATGAATTTGCCTTCTTGCATCAACACACATCCGAGACCAATCTTGGATGCATCACAATACACATTAAAAGGCTTCTTGATATCCGGCATGATCAAAATTGGGGCTGAAATTAATCTCTTCTTGAGATCTTGAAAACTTGCTTCACATTTGTTAGTCCATTCAGACTTCTTATATTTCTTCAACAACTGAGTCATCGGCCTTGCGATGCTTGAAAATCCTTCAATGAACTTGCGATAATATCCAGCTAATCCAAGAAATGCGCGGACTTCGGTTTGGGTGGTTGGGGATTTCCATTCTTTGACATCTTTGATCTTGGCGGGGTCGACAGCAACTCCTCCTGCCAATAAGATATGGCCTAGGAATCCTACTACCTTTAACCAGAATTCACATTTGCTAAACTTGGCATACAACTGATGCTCCCTAAGGGTTTCAAGGATGGTTCTCAGATGTTGCTCATGGTCTTCTTCTGACTTGGACTAGATCAGAATGTCATCGATAAATACAATGACAAACTTATCCAAGAAGTTCATCAAAATCTTATTCATGAGGTTCATGAAATAAGAGGGGGCATTGGTTAATCCGAAAGACATGACATTGTACTCATACAATCCATATCTAGTGGTGAAGGTTGTCTTTGGAATATCCGTTGCACGAATCTACAATTGATGATAACCAGTTCTAAGATCAATCTTAGAAAACACTCTGGCACCAGTCAGTTGATCAAACAAATCTTCTATATTAGGCAAAGGGTACTTATTTTTGATGGTGACATCATTCAACTTCCGATAATCCGTACAAAGACGGTTGGCTCCATCATTCTTATCAACAAATAGAACAGGTGATCTCCATGGCAATGTACTTGGTTGTATCAATCCTTTTCCCAGGATATCATCAAGTTGCTTCTTGAGTTCCACTAATTCAGATGGGTTCATGCTATAAGTTCTCTGAGCTATGGGTCCAGTTCCAGGAATCAACTCAATGATAAACTCAATATCCCGATCCGGGGGCATACTGGGCAATTCATCTGGGAACACATCGGGGTACTCACAGACTACTCTGACTTGGTCAATGGTGGTCTTAGCTAAAATCTTGTTGCACTTGAATTGATGGGGCAATGTCTCAGATACATGTTCTACTGATACTCCAGTGCTACTGGTCATGGTTATGGCTTTCTTGGCACAGTCGATTAGTCCTTGATGTTTCGACATCCAATCCATTCCTAGTACTACTTCCAAACCTTTGGCTCCAAGTACTATTAGATTGGCGTAAAAATCTATCCCATGGATTCTGATAGGTACGGACTTGCAATTTTTTCTAGCTTTGGTGGTTGGACCAGGTATTTGAACTATCATAACATGCTTCAAATTTGTTGGTTGAATCTTACTAGTGCATGCAAATTCTTCTGTAACAAACGAGTGCGATGCTCCAGAATCAAACAACACTCTGGCTAAGACCGAGTTAACAGAAAACATACCCAACACGACATCTGGCGCTTCCTGGGCTTCGTCAGCATTCATGTGGAAGAGTCGACCATTACGGTTATGCGGGTTTCCTGGGGCAAATCTCTTTGGAGCATGGACCGCTGTAGTCAGGATTCTGATGGAAAAGGTGATGTTTGGAGGCAAAATTTGCAAAGATCAGAAAATCCTGGAAAATATACGAAAAATCCTATTTTTCCAGAAGACGAAGGAAGCCAGAAGGAGGAGTGGAGATGGGCCATAGGGGGCCCACACCACCCCCTGGAGCGGGCCAGCCTAGGCCGCGCCACCAAGTGGTGTGGCCGCCCTGGCCCACCTCTGGCTCTCCCCTCTGGCGTATATAATCCTCCTAAAACCCTAATACTCGGGGAGCAACCACAGAAATATTCCGCCGCCTCTGCGGGGCAGAAAACACCGAGAGAGAAAGATCTCTCCGGCAGACAGATTTCTGCCGGGAGAATTCCTTCTCGAAGAGGGGAGATCGTCGCCACAACACCACCATCAAGCTGGACTTCATTGGGATCATCATCATAACCACCATCATCATCACGAGCACCATCATCTCCATCTCCATATTGCTGTAACAATTGGTTTGAATCTTGCATAGTTCTTAGGGGAAACTTTCACGGTGTTGATTACTCTTTGTAGTTGATGCTATTGAGTGAACCATTGAATTATTTTTTATGTTCAGATTGTTATACATCATTATTTCATCTCTTATCATGATCCATATGATGTCTTATGAGTAGTTCGTTTTGTTCTTGAGGACATGGGAGAAGTCATGTTGTTAGTAGTGGAGTTGTGTTGAGAAATATTCAATAGTTTGATATTTAAGTTGTGGTGTACTTCTTCTAGTGGTGTCATGTGAATGTCTACTACATGACACTTCACTTATATGAGCCTAGGGGAATGCATTGTGTATTTGGCTACTAATCGTAGGGGTTGCCGGAGAGACAGAAACCTGAACCCCCGTTAGGAAACCATTGCACAAGGGACGTCAGGGTCTTAGAGTTTAAAGATGTGGTTAGGTTTCTACCTTAATTACTTTCTTGTACTTACGGATGTTTGCAAGGGGTATAATCACAAGTATGTATTAGTCCTAGGAAGGTCGGTACATTAGCACAGGTTCACCCACACAACACTTAGCAAGCTAAAGAAGATTAATCAACTATATGAAGCGAAAGCACTTGACAGAATCCCCATGTGTCCTCGAGAACGTTTGGTCATCTTAAGTAATACAACCGGCTTGTCCTTTGCTGCATAAAGGATTGGGCCACTTGCTCCATTTATTCTTATTGTCTTTTATTTACTCGTACTTTATTTACTTGCATTATCAGAAACCCCTAAATATCCATTTGCTAACTAGCCAGCACCTTCTGCTCCTCGTTGGGTTCGACACTCTTACTTATCGAAAATACTGCAATACACCCCCTATACTTGTGGGTCATCAAGACTGGCACCGTTGCCGGGGAGTGAAGCGCTATTGGAGAGTGGAACTCGTAAAGGAAACTTCTACTATGAGTATTGTTTACTTCTGTTAGTTGCTTTATTTTTGTTATGGATAATTCGCTGAGTTTCTTATTTGGTAATGCTACTACCACTACTAAGGTAGTAGATGAACCACCACCTTCTGAGAATGATGCTTTTAAAATATCTACGAGAATTATTGATCGTGTTATGGATAACTACTATGTTGGGGATAGAACTATCCATCCCGGTGATCATTTTCTCTTTATACACGAATTATGCAGGTTGTTCAAGTGTGCAGGTATTACTAAAGATCAAGTTAAGAAGAAGTTATTCTCATTGTCACTGAAAGGAAGAGCCGAGGAATGGTATAAGCTGCTGAAGAATGGTCAAGCTCTTGAATGGGAGGAAATAGTGCCTCTCTTTTATTCAAAGTTTTATCCTCCTAGTGAGATTCATAAAGATCGGAATCAAATATACAACTTTTGGCCTCTTGATGGAGAGAGTACAACTCAAGCTTGGGGGAGATTGAAGTTACTAATTCTCAGATGTCCCATTCATGAGCTCCCAAACAATATTATTATCAATAACTTTTATGCAAGGCTCCCTCTACATGATAAGTATTTATTGGATGCTTCTTGTGCTGGATCATTCAGCCGCATGGAAGAAGAAGCTAAATGGGATCTTCTGGACCGTATTCAAGACAATGCTAAAGCTTGGGAGAATAACAAAGGTAGAAAGTCAGGTATAAATTATGATTATGAATGCATTGAATCTTTTATGGGAACTGACAACTTCCAAAATATTAAAAATGCTTATGGTCTAGACTCTCAAGCTATTGCTTCTTATTTTAAGGCTTTTGCTTCCTATATTGAAGTGCCTAAAAAGAAGTAGAATAAGTATCATGAACCTTATAAAGATATTTCTAAGAGTGTTCCTGCAAGAAATACTAAAGTTTATACTGCTAATCATGTTTTACCCGAACCTTATATGGAGAAGATGCCTTTCCCAGTTAAGATAAAGGAACATTCTATGATAGCTAGTATGTTTAATGAAAGTACAAATAAAGCTGTTGAACCTGATAAACAAATGGTTGATGAACCTATAATAGCAAATGTGAAAGACTTTGTTACAAAATATGTAGAATAGGGACACATTATCCTTTGTAAGGATACCTCTAATATTGTCTCATAAAGTAGTGTTATTAGAGCTAGTATTCCTGTGTTTTCTGTTAGGATAAGTGATCATTGTTACGATGGCCCTTGTGATAGTTATATTGTTAAGTTTATGCATGATACTGAAAGTTATTATGAGAGAGTGAAAAGTGCTCTAATGTATCTCAATAATATCAAGTTTCCTCGTTTTATGCTGAAAGTTTTTATGTTGCACTTCTTTTGCCTTCCTATGCTAGTAGCCTCTGGTTTCAACAACTTGTTCGTTTACAAAATTCCCTTGCATAGGAAGTGGGTTAGACTTAAACATGTGTATTTTTGCTTCTTAATGCTCTCTTTCACTTCAATTCATATTCTTATGTGAGCTTTATCAAAATTATCAGGCCCATCTTAATGGCTATAAAGAAAGAGCTTTTTGGGAGACAAACAAATTTATTTTTTCTTTCAGTTTGTTTTTGTTTCATTGAGTCTTGGAAGTTATTACTTCGGTAATAACCTCTCCTTATCCTTTTTGTTTGGTTTTTGTGTCAAGATCAACCTCTAATGAGAGAGAAGTAAGATTTGGGGAAGTTGCTGTCTCGAAACAGATTTTTGTGCTTCACCGTAAAAATTCATGAGAGATCTCTATATGTCGGATTGAGCTGTAATTGTTTGTGCTTCTGCCCCAGGTTCTTACTTAACTTTTGTTAGTTTTGCACTTTTTGATTTGAGCAACAGAATATTTTCGAAAAATTGATCTTTACCTGTGGGTCTGTTTTGACAGATTTTGCCACTCTTGCATTTGCTTCTTTATTCGATTTCCTTTTTGAATTATTTTTGGGTTTTCGGAAGGAGTTGCTACAGTAGCTTATGTTTTGATGGTTTTCAGTTGAAGTTGAACTCAAAAGGTTTTATCACTTCACTTATACTAATGTTGCTAATGGGAACTGTGTGAAGTTTTGTGTGAAAGAAATTTCCAGGTAGTGGAGATAATGGTGTAATAAGGAAGTGAAAGTTTTCATGACTCAAGTAATAAGTGTATGAAGATGAATATATTGATGTTATTCAAGTGGTGACTCTGGAAGAATCTACTAAATACCAAATTCAGAGACCTGCAGAGTCCGTTTCCAAATAGGTAACAGTTCTGGTAAGAAAAGTTCCACGAAAATACTATCCAACTATATTTTTGCAGTTTTCAGTCAATAACGAAAGCTACGAAGCGAAAGGGGGACGGAAACAGAGCCAGGGTGGCTCACACCACCCTATGGCGTGGGCCCACCCCTGGCCGCGCCACCAGGTGGTGTGGCCACTCTGGACTCCGTCTCCGACCTGTTTTCTCCCAGTACCTTCCTTTTGTTGTGAAACTTCGTAATATATAATCCCATGGATCCCCCGAGGTTCGTATATCGTGTTTTCATCGTGTTTTCGTTTCGATCTATTTTTGCTAGGAACTATGTTTGAAGCTTAGAAGCACAATGGTGTCCACCAAGGATAAGGGGAAGGAGCCTATGGAGGATGATCTCCAAGACCCCAGGTAGGAGAAGGAGATCAAGAGTGAAGATGAAGAGGAGGCAAAGCACATCGGCACTACCATTGCAAACAATGGAGTGGTGGAAACCCCTGCCAGGACTATGTCAATTGGAGGGAAGCCTCCTCATCACTGTTCAGATCCCTGGTCACTTCCTCCGCGCGCCAAGAATCCTTTCCATACCCTTATCCATGAGCATCAATACCAGAATATGCCCAAGGATAAATTACCCTCCAATTGGGATTTGCCTCGTTCTAGCCATGTAGGAAAAGAAGACTTCAAGGAGGTAGAGTGGGGAAAGAATCGCTAGAGCTGGGATTCTCAACCCGACATGATCATGAGCCGCATTGAGCAAAACTCACAGCTTATTCGTAATCTCACCTTCGAGATTGAGGACTTGGGGAAATTGATCAAAGAGCTCATCAAGAGGACACCACAACCACCGAAGGAGTAATTCGTCATCAAGTTTGGCATCCCCTTGGTTTGTTCCAAGCTTGGGGGAGTGCCATGATATCATATCACTATCTTCTATCTTTTTACCTTTTTAGTAGAGTCATATCATGAATAGAGAAGTTATCATGTAGGATGGTTTGCATTATGGAAGTGTCCCCTCTCTCGTTAGATATGTATCCCTTGGTGCGAGTAGCCATTATGGAATATTAATGAGAAGTTCTATCATTTACTCTTTTGCATATCTTATATTACTTTTCAATTCGTGGTTATATGATTGGTCTTGTTGTTAGTACTGGTATCACTTTGGGATCATTGAGTTAATCTAGTTGGTTTTGGCAAACCTGGCTTGGTCAGTAGCAACATTATTTTTTTGAGAGTTGAATGAAAAAGATAAAAGTACTCTAAAGAAATATAATTTCATCATCTTTCTTTCTTGATTTGCTCATAAGTTTAGTATTCTCTAGTTAAGATCTTTTGTGCTTCCAAGGAAGATTGCATGTTTGTTTTTTATCACTTGTATGTTTGTTTGTTTCCTTTAACTCTTATACTTGCTACCCAGCCTTGCTAGCCAAAAACCTATACTGAGAGGGAATACTTCTCGTGCATCCACTTCCCTAAACCAAAACCCATGCCATTTGTGTCCACCATACCTACCTATTAGCATTATTGCTATTCCAAGTAAATTCTTGTTTTCATCTACCTTCCAAATTAAACTTGTTATGTGAAAATTAGTGATTAAATCTCTCACGAACTTGATGGCACACTTTACTTTCTTGCATTTAATAAACTTGAACCATTGTGCCCATCTATGTTGCGTATATTCTTGCACTTTGTAAGTTGTGAATTAGCAGAACCATGCTGTCATGGGGAACGCTTTCAACATTAAACTGGTACTTTGTACCTAGTTGATATCATGTTCTTTTGTCTATGGATGTTGTCGGTGTGAAATGAAAGGGGAGCTTGTAAGTCCATGGAGTTATGCATGTGTGTTAGAGAAACACCTGGGCCGCTGGTCTAATCCATGTTGTCATGGTGGAAACCTGTAGCGTAACCATAATGAGCATCTATGAAGCATTCTTCTTATAAAAAAAGAGTCCACTATTGAAAAAAAGAAACAAAAAGAGATTATGAAAAGAGGAAAGGGAGAAAAAATCACCATATTCCCATGGTAAATAAGAAGATTGCTGAGATGCTTATTGTCTGCTTGCCTTGTCATTTTGATATGGGGATTCTTCCGTATCATCGGGCAAGGGGTACCCGTTGGCGGTTCTCTATGATACACATATGCTTACGATGACAAGAACTTACCGGTGACTAAACTTGAGTAGCATGAGGAGAGGCCCTCGTATTCAAGGGACATGAGATTTTCAACTTACAACTTGTCAAGCATATCCTCATATTTGATCACTTTAACCTTAATCACCTAAAGATGCCTATGATAGGGGCAATGAGAGCTGAAAGCTAATAAGTATCATAATTTTTGGGAGCTCTTTTTGAAACTTGCAATCCCGGATTCCCTCTGCGAAGGGCCTTTCTTTTACTTTGTAGTTGAGTCAGTAAACCTACCCCCTTCTATCTCAAGAAGTATTTTGAGTTGTTGTGTTTCATTCATTCATATGATGATTTATTCAATCATGTTTCTTATGTTCCTTGTTTTGCACATTGCTCTTATCTTATTGTTTACTACTTTAAAAGCTATCATTGAAAACCAGTTATTTGTGAACTCTAGCAAATTATCAACTATTCTTCGACCAAGAGCTAAGTTTGCCATTACCAATTATGATATACTTTATGTATCTTTATTGTGTTTCCTTTACTCATTTCATGTTGAGTTATATAATAGTGAGTTTTCTTCTATTATGATCTATGTATTGATGAATGTGATGCTTCTTGTCTGTATTCTTTTATTGACTCTTCACTCCATAAACCTGAGGTCATGTTTACTGAGTTCAGTTTCGCTTAGGGACAAGCGAAGTCTAAGCTTGGGGGAGTTGATACGTCCATTTTGCATCACTATTCTATATCATAATTTACTATTATTCATCGATATATTTCATATTAAGCGATGATACTTATGTAATTTCACCTGTTTTTGCATGGTTGATGACTTTTGGAGCATGGACCGCTGCAGTCAGGATTCTGATGGAAAAGGTGATGTTTGGAGGCAAAATTTGCAAAGATCAGAAAATCCTGGAAAATATACGAAAAATCCTATTTTTCCAGAAGACGAAGGAAGCCAGAAGGAGGAGTGGAGATGGGCCATAGGGGGCCCACACCACCCCCTGGAGCGGGCCAGCCTAGGCCGCGCCACCAAGTGGTGTGGCCGCCCTGGCCCACCTCTGGCTCTCCCCTCTGGCGTATATAATCCTCCTAAAACCCTAATACTCGGGGAGCAACCACAGAAATATTCCGCCGCCTCTGCGGGGCAGAAAACACCGAGAGAGAAAGATCTCTCCGGCAGACAGATTTCTGCCGGGAGAATTCCTTCTCGGAGAGGGGAGATCGTCGCCACAACACCACCATCAAGCTTGACTTCATCGGGATCATCATCATAACCACCATCATCATCACGAGCACCATCATCTCCATCTCCATATTGCTGTAACAATTGGTTTGAATCTTGCATAGTTCTTAGGGGAAACTTTCACGGTGTTGATTACTCTTTGTAGTTGATGCTATTGAGTGAACCATTGAATTATTTTTTATGTTCAGATTGTTATACATCATTATTTCATCTCTGATCATGATCCATATGATGTCTTGTGAGTAGTTCGTTTTGTTCTTGAGGACATGGGAGAAGTCATGTTGTTAGTAGTGGAGTTGTGTTGAGGAAGATTAAATAATTTGATATTTAAGTTGTGGTGTACTTCTTCTAGTGGTGTCATGTGAACGTCGACTACATGACACTTCACCTATATGGGCCTAGGGGAATGCATTGTGTATTTGGCTACTAATCGTAGGGTTTGCCGAAGTGATAGAAACCTGAACCCCCGTTAGGAAACCATTGCACAAGGTACGTCAGGATCTTAGAGTTTAAAGCTGTGGTTAGGTTTCTACCTTAATTACTTTCTTGTACTTACGGATGTTTGCAAGGGGTATAATCACAAGTATGTATTAGTCCTAGGAAGGTCGGTACATTAGCACAGGTTCACCCACACAACACTTAGCAAGCTAAAGAAGATTAATCAACTATATGAAGCGAAAGCACTTGATAGAATCCCCATGTGTCCTCGAGAACGTTTGGTCATCTTAAGTAATAGAACCGGCTTGTCCTTTGCTGCATAAAGGATTGGGCCACTTTCTGCATTTATACTTATTGTCTTTTATTTACTCGTACTTTATTTACTTGCATTATCAAAAAAAACCTAAAAATCAGTTTGCTAAGTATTTGCAGAGAATTCCTGATCCATACCACTAGCTAGCACCTTCTGCTCCTCGCTGGGTTCGAGACTCTTACTTATCGAAAATACTGCAATACACCCCCTATACTTGTGGGTCATCAAGGCACTCGTTGGAGTAGTGACCCGTGACTCCACATTCAAAGCAAGTGATCATTCACTTGTCTTTCCCTACGACAGGCACATCATTGCTTCTAGTCCTTGGGGCAGTATTGTTGTTGTTGTTATTGTTCTTTGGCGGTGCACGGTTGAACTTATTGGGGTTGTCGGGGTTGTTGTCGTGATGGCCTCCGGTCCTTGGGTTTCCTCCGCCACGGTTGGGGTAGTTAGGACGGTTCATTAGGGGTCTATTTTTCCTTGGTGCATATCCTGCAGACGGGTTGGGGCGATACTTCGGGGTATGGTGGGGTCCTTGTTGGTCCATCATATGACGCTTACGGTTTTCACTAGCTTGGTTGATCTTGTGTTCCATCTGGATTGCAGAATCCACTAAGGCTTCAAGGTCATCAAAGGGGATGTTGACTAGCACTGCCTGCATCTCATCATGCAGACCATTCAGGAATCTCTCCTTCTTCTTTGCTTCATTGTCAATCTCATCAGGGGCATACCTAGCCAGAGACAAGAATCTGTTATGGTACTCAACCACTGTCATCCTTCCCTGCTTCAGCTCTCTGAATCCACCCCTCATCCTCTTAATCATACCCGGGGGCACATGGGTCCTGCTGAACTTGAGTTTGAACTCCTCCCAAGTCATCATTTGACCTCCGTTCATCGTACGAGTACTGTTCCACCATGATCTAGCGTAGCCGGACAAATAGTGGGTGGCAAATGGCACCTTCTCATTAGCATCAACTCCTGCAACTTCTAGATTGTTTTCCATGGTTTGCAGCCAATCATCAGCATCTAAAGGCTCCTCAGACTTACTAAACATAGGTGGGTTGGTATTCTGGAAGTTCTTGAGTTTGGATCCATGGTGATCTTGGTTTCCATGGCCCTGATTATTGTGAGCCATCTGGGCTATCTGTTGAAGAGTGGCTAAGTTGGCTTGACGTTCAACTCTACCAGCTTCACGATCAGAAACTAACATTTGTAGAATCTGCAGCATTGGGTCCTGGGATGAGCTGCTTCCTCCGGGGTTTCCACGAGTCATCTGAACATTGAGATAAATAGTGAGATAAGAGGGAAATTTCTATGGTTTATTTGTAGGGTTCAAAAGCTTTTAAAACTTTGAGCAAGACTAAGGTTTTGAGAACTAGCAACTTCTTCTCATCCATTCATTCATTCATAGCAATCACACAATACAAACACACACCACAACTAGAAAACAGATGGTTTTCAGAACCATTCTGTGAAGCTACGATACAGTGGGACCGGGTACAACTCACATCTACGATAATGCTCAGGTGCGACTACTCATCATCGGGGGTGGCAGGCTCCTCATCATCAATGAAGTCAGCATCATCCTCATCAGTGTTGTCCTCCATGGCAGCGTCCTCCAGATAGTCATCGTCATCACTAAGGTAAGAGTGAATATTCCCACATATGTCTTCACCTTCCTCCTCCTGCTGCTCCTCCAGTTGGATATCCTGGTCATGTATGGTCTCCTCTAGGGTGGCTATCTTCTGGCGAAGACGGGCGATGGTGCGATCCTTTTTGTCACGTTGGCGACGGAGTGACTTGCATTCTCTGGCGAGGATGGTGAGGGTTTGCTTCCTCTCAACAGCTTCAACATGGTTCTGGTTGGCATAACCGTGGGCATTGTCCAACTCTTTATACGTCTCGTGCAGCATCAAAGCCATGTGGTCCACGTGGTGCTTCAACTCCGGATGGACTGGCATGGATAGAGGTTGTCCCGTAGAGTCACGTCTTGTCTAGTGAGAAAAACGGGTGCTGATGATCTAATTGATGTTTTGAGCACACAAGCGAGCAAGAGCTTCCTACATAGCCCTGGCTAATCCGTCTAGCCAGTTGTTCTCCTGAATGCTGAACTGAATCTTATCAGAAAGAGGTGGCTCCATTTTGCCTCTCAGGTCGGCAACAATCAGCCACTATAGGTTCTGTCCTGGTTGGTTGTTGAGTTGTGCTCTGTAGAACTCCAAGTGCGGGCGTCCAAGATACTCCGAGAGTTGGTCCAGATCCCTTTCAAAGATCAGCTACCCTCCGCTGCACAATTGGTAAAATTTGCTATATTTGACCTCCATCTATAAGAAATTTAGATGAGTAAGTTCGTGAGGTGATCAAGTGTGTCAAATTTTATGTAGAATTGTAAGAGTTTTGAGTAACAAGTGATCTCTTTTTGGAAAGAATCTCAAGGATAAGAGTGGGAATAAGTTTTTGTAAATACTTACTTTCTTTGTTTTGAAACTAGGTTTTTCAAGCGTCCATTCTAACTAGGGTCTCCTATGGTCAGGATGGCTTTGATACCAACTTGTCAGCACACGGATTTTTAAGTCTAGATGCATGTTATGACGTACATCGCAATCCCAGGATTACCATTTTGCGAGACATAACAGAACTGGTACCACAGTACATCATCCATTACAAACCATAATAAAGGTCTTACAAATAAAGGATCTCATGATCCAGTCATAATACAATCAAAGCAGCGGAAAGTAAACGTAGTAGGCTCCATCTTTAGGGTCACAGGCAATGTTGACGATGGGAGATGATCCTAGTTGTCATAGACCTCCTGTTGTCCATCTTCCAGGTAATCCTCCTCATAGTCTTGCCATGGGAATAGCCAGGAACAAAGTCATGAGTACTCTTTAAGTACTCGCAAACTAACACTAACACAAGTAAGGTAGTTCTAGTAGGAATCTTAAGCTCTAGGTTTATTTTCAAAAAGTCAGGTTTACTTCATAAACATTCCAGAGTAAATACCTAATTTAGTTATCTACATAACTTAAGGGGGAACTTATATCTCATGTCCACAACTCTGTTGTGGTCAAAGTCAAAGTCAAGGTCATAGATCAAGTCACAAGTCATTTTGGGAAACATCTGACAACAGAACAGTATGGCCACTCCAACTGTCCATAACCACGGACGCGGCTATTCGAATAGTTTGACACTCTGTAGAGTTGGTACACTTTCACCAGAAAATTCGATACATCCGTCAGGGATAACCCTGAATCATCATACTTGGTAAATCTTTCAATTACACACCCTAGTATAGGCACCTCCCCTATGAGCTTGGCCTCCCAGCCATGACCATCTGTCATCCTGGGCACTGCATAGGTGGACATTCATCACGAGGTAGCCTCAGCTCAACCTCTTCCGCAAGGGAACCCATACTAAGACATATAAACTTCCAGTTAAGCCTACCCAACTCAGGTAATGCGGTTGTACCGTAAAATTGGAATGGTATCGCATCAGAACCCAACCATCAGTTTTTGTCAAAGTCAAGGCTCGTGACTCAACAGTTTCATCATCCAACCATTGTGTTTCACAACACATGTCAAAACATTTCAATAGAATGACTCATCATTCCAAGGTTTTCATAATCATTTTCACCAAGTATTCCCATCTAAAGTGATCAAGTTTTATCTTAGCACTAGCCACTAAGGGTGAGGGTATCACTAATTGGGGGGTGCTAATCAAGTATGAGTATCCAAGACTAATCCTTGGATCTTGATGGTATCCATCCTATTTTCCACTAATCACAATTCATTAACTAAGTAAGAAACTGAAGTAAAGAGAAAAGTAAAACTTGGAGTAAAACTAGGAATTGGTAAAGTTGCATCTCAAAGGTTGGAACATGGTATCTGTACAAGTTAGCTTTCATATCTAAACTTGCATGGATAGCATGCATAGTGGGCTTGCCTTGTTGGTTGCAGTCGTTGAAGTTTTCCTCCTCCTCCTCCTCGAAGTACTCCTCCTTGTTGTATCCCGGGTCGGTACTAGTGTCTATAAATACATACAATGTACACAATCACCAAACAACACTTAACTACTTCTATTTATCACACAAGGGCTCACACTAGATGATCTAGCATCATCTCAATCTTTACATGTAATATTAACACATTCTTATTTATCTTATTTTAGAAAAGTAATTTCTACTCATTGAAACCATTTAAGATTTAATATTCACCAATTAAAATAGTTGATCATTTTAACACATGTCATCACCACATATTCCAATACTTGGGAATGTGATTTAAAATGATGGTCATGCATTACAAGATTTAATATTACTATTTAATAATATTTAAGTGACTATAAAAGCCTATATATCATTCTTTTAATATTAGTCCCTGTTTCATATTTGTAAAACCAAATGTTTTTACATATTCATGTAGAGCATGGCAAATGTGATTTTTGAAGGGTGGAAACATCTCAAAGCATTTATAGTTTATTTTAGAAAAATGTTTGAAGTGGCAAAATCCTCTGTCTTGTTATTTTTGGTATAGGTGAGCTATAATTTCAATTGGGTTAAATTCAGCGGGAGTGATTAGATATTTTCAATACATTTCCAACAAAATTGTAATCATGCAATTTGGATCAGTACATATTTTTGAATTGAATTTTGAATCTACTGGTAGAATAGGGTTTTAACTAAATTGGCAAAATTCTATTTGAACGGGTGGGCTCTACGCGTGAAAAGAAATGGGCTGGCCCAACTGCACAGCGCTGGCGCAGTGGGCTGCTGATGGAATGGTCCCACGCGTCAGTGACTAATCTAAACCGAAACGGTATCTTTCAATACTAGCCCTATGATTAGAACAGGATCTAACGGCGGATGTTCGTCATCTCCGTCGAACGGCTCCGGCGAGGTTCTAACCCTAACGCGGCGGTGGGGGTCGTGTGAGACTCATCAAGGCTCCAAATAAGGTCGGCGATGGGGGCGATTGGGCTTGTCGATGACGGCGGTTCGATTGGCGGTCACGGCGGCTTCTAGGGTGGCTCCAATCGATGGCTTCCTTCCTCCTCTGCAGCGGCAGACTCCGGTCAAATTCTGGCGGGGTGGTGCTCGCCTTGCTCCAGGAAAGGGTCAATGAGGTTCCTGGGTGAGTGGGGAGTGGAATGGTGTGTCGAATGAGGTCTGGTGGCCTCTATTTATACCCCAGCGTTGGAGGTAGGGCGGCATGGTCGGGCTACTCCAGCGACGTTGCCATAGGTTGCGCTGAGCATGGTGGGGGGCATGGTTAGATGCAGGGTACTAAGGCGATCATCATGCGCGTGACGGCATGACAAGGGGCGGTCTCTATCGATTGGATGACATCGGCGCTCTGTTCTAGTACGCAGGTGTTCGTCACTAAGTACGATGGTCACGGGGCATGCGGCGGCAAATGAGGTTGTCTAGAGGTCACTGGTTCTACGCAGATTGTGGGTATGAGCGGAGAGAGTGAGGCTCTACGTGTGCGTGCGAGGCAGTTGCGGCGCTCCGTCGTGCTCTCGGCATGGCAGTGGCTTAAATGGGCACGGCGATTCTAGCGTCTCCACTTCTCGCCGTTGGTCAAGGGGTGGCAGTGAGGTCACGTCTATCCTCTAGGTGCCGTGGGAGCAGGCGGCGCGGCGTGCAACGACTGGTTCGTGGTCGACCGGCATGGCTGCCTCGGTACGGGCATGGCACTAGTGCAACAGTTGAGATGAGCTCCTCCACTACACGGCCAAGTACTAGGAGTGATCGTGGGAGAGATATGGAGTAGAATTGGGTACATTTGATGATGAAATTGATAGATCAAAATAGTAGATAGTGGTTGAGGTTGTACTATATCTGGCAGGTGTTCGACTTAATGGCCGCAAGAACTTAACTTTGGAATTTTTGAAAGATTTTTGGTGAGTGATCTGGTCATAAGCTTGGTAGTCTATGGTTGCTGGGGTTTGCCAAGTGGAGGTTGTTTGAGTGGTTTTTGAAAAGTGATGATCTAGGTACATACACTTGTCTCCATTTTGAATTGCCTCTTAAATGTATTTGAAAATAGTTTCTATGAATTTGTAAAGTTTGCTTGGATTCACTTTTACTTGATCTAGCAAGGGGTGGAAAGAAGTGGAATTGTTTCTGTTAGAAATCTTTTACTAGAGACACCCAAAGTGGGCTACTTGTTAACTTTTGTCAAAATGACCATTTAATCTTAGGGTTCATATTTGATTTTCTTTTCAATTGATTTTGTTTGTGATTGACCTAGATGATGTAGTAAATATCTTTAAGCTAATCCTTATCCTTTTTAACAATCAATCATGGCAATTTCAAGCATTCATGCATTAATGCAAATCACACATGCACTCTTATGGATTTTTGGAATAAAAGTTTTTGTTAACCCTAATCTTGGGTGATTAGATCTTGATAAGCTTGTTTAAATAGTTTTGAGGTGTTACAGTATGTTTGCGCAACTACAATTGCAGCTTGAGCTGTTTTTGCTTTGATGTGTCCCATTGAATCTACTCACATGCACGATAGATTGAAATCTCGGGTTAGCTCGTTTCTCTATGCTTCGGGGATATTTTCCAGCCGAGACCGAGAGGCTCCCCTTATTGGTGATGCTCCCCTAGTTACGCTTCCTGATCCTCGGGTGGAGCTTAGTTGCGCCCGTCGAAGGCTGGACTCATCGGCTAGCCTTTTTCTTTCGTCGAGCTACCTCTGCATCCATAGTAGATCCCTCCTATTGTGATGAGGCAGATATTGGTAGGCCATGAGATCTTCGCGTGTGGCTTCGGTTGTCGTCGGGACCGCACCCGATATTGCGCCCCTTACTTTTTTCCATATTTCGGCTGATAGACGGAGAGTTTGCTTCTCGCCTCTACGTGGTTCTCCTCCTCCTAAGATTACGCGGTTGTTTGTCGGGTCTCCTTCTTTTCCGTGGTTTCCTCGTTTACATGATCTCCTGCATTATCGTTCGACAAAATATCATCAGGGTCAAAGATAAGGTTACTGTTGGAATCCTGCTGAGTTGAGGCGTCCCCGATGATCACGCACACTTGGTGCTGAGTTATGAATGAACAAGTGATGTCGTCGTCGGATCGGAGGGAGACACTGTCTGGGGGATCAGTGATATCTAGTAGTTTTTGTTCTGTGTAAATTTCAGCCATCCTAATTCTAAAGTCGATGCTTTCGCCTCTTTCTTCGGGTTCCGTGTTTACCGGGCTTGATCCACGTGGTGGAGTTGGCTGAGAGTCTGACCCGAGGGAGAGATCATCGTAAAGACCATCAAGATCCCCCCAGATCTACTGTGTTTTTAGTGTTTTCTTCATCTTTCTCTGCCTAGAGTGTAGCTTCTACGGTTGATCCGACAGATGATGCAAGTATCACTTTAGGCGTAGATTTTTCGACCGACGGTCCTGATGAGATCGGAGCCGAGAGGTGCGGTTCTTTGGGTTCCTCTACCTGAAAGTGGAAATTTCCGATGATGAGATCGGATCTGCCGTTGAAATTAGCGGGTACTGAAACAGGGGTGGGCGAGCATGGTGTCGCTTCTGTTGGATTGCTACTTGATGAAAACAGGTCTGCCGAATCCATGAATCCAGTGTTCAGGTTTTCCAAAAACAACGCCAATTGACGAGGGGTAACCTCGCCAATGTCCATGGTTATGGGCTTAGGGTTTGCGGAAAAGAGAACACTGGGGATTTCGTCGGATTTCGGGCAAACAAGGGAGTCGAAGTCGCCTGATTATCGATGGACAATACTATTACAGATTGCTTGGAAGTTTTTCAATACCTCTCCGTTGGCTTCTCCTAGCCTATATATAATAGGCCAGGTTCCAAAGCCGTATAGAGATAGGTTACATATTTATGATTACAACACCAACACAACGTCGGTTCCTATTTCCTTATATAATACAACTAAGGCTTCCATCGGATGCTTCCTGGGCCTTCATCTTGCATCTTCATGGGTCGTGAGCCTTCATATATCCAGGGTAGCAAAACATAAGCACCCAAGTAATCATATCCATGTCAGTGAAGCTTCAACTCATGGCAGGTGCCAAACTCGCCCTTTCTTGGGTGCATGTACATCATCCCATGTTAGACTTGGATGATGTGTCGCTAGTATTACCTCCCCCTCCTGGGGGTGGTATGATCAACATGGATCCCCATTATGCGGCTACTCGTAGGCTTGCCATTAGAATTGTCCGAAGATTCTTGTAAGAATACGAAGAATTTTTCCTAAACTTCACCATATGACTGAATATTTTCCTACAAAATGAAACATGTATGTTATGTAGATTTCTGTTTCGAAGTCGGTAAATATATGATGTTTCTGTTTTTGTTAGCTGATACGGAAGTTGTTTTTATGCGAGACCCTTTCATTTGCCTGACGCCCTGGGGACGAGTCAGCTATTCAGATCAAAGTGTGTTATGTTGTTGGTTGACAAAACCAAAAAAATTGCCGAAGCCCCCAAGTATCGGGTGGATATTTTTGTTCATTTGAAAATTGATATAGCCCCCGAGTATCGGGTCGATGAATGAAAAAATAAAAAAGGATTGAGACTCGTTTCTTATCTTTATTTATTGTCGAATCATAGGGAGTACATGTTTTGGCATTCTCGCTTGGCCATTGGCCTTATTGAATATAAAATGCAGAAAAGTAAAAATCCTAAACATGGGTGTTTCCCAGTTTGAGGTGCTTTGTTGCTGTCTTCGCGTGCTCCCTTTAACTGTCGGATTTATTACTAACCTCGGTGACTCGAGGGGTTTTTACTAGTCTTTCGACTAGAGGCACGACTTCTGCATCATGGACCAGAGAGAAATGTGTTTGTCATGTGTTGTTGCTTCGGGTGGCGAAGTCGATGCACATCCATAGTTTTGTGATTTCCTTCATGATACATAGTGGATTGGCTACCCACGTGTCTTCTGTGATTTCCTTGATAGACCGGATGTTTGTGGGGCGATGAAACTCTTGCTCAATGGCCTTGCTTCTAGATTCTGTGGGATGGAGGAGTGGTTGCTTCGCAAATTTTGTGACAGGGTGTGGATTAAGTGTGTGTTCATCGAGTTCTTCGGGGTTTTTCTGTATGTTTCCTGATGTCCGTACAGGAATCTCCAGGTGCTCACGGGTGGACTCGATGAGCGTGCCTTCCTATGTGGGACCAGGGTTGGATACCGCATAGGTTACTTTGGTTAGGCTCGTAGGATGAACCTGGGATTCTCTAGTTTTTATTGTCATGTCGATGGCCTGGTCGTTTGTGACCCTCCCTTCTGGTAGAGGTTCTTCGTCTGCTATTCTTAGTTGTGTGAACTCTGTTTCCATCCCAAAAGATTCAGATATTTTATTGAACTCCCGATCGCAATTGTCGGACCTAGTGAAGCTGCCTCTCACAGTGATTATTCCGTTGGGTGCTGGCATTTTCATGACTAAGTAAGCATATTGTGGTACTTCCATAAATCAAGTGAAAGCTGGGCATCCTAGGATCGCATAATACTGTGATGGCCAGTCCATGACCTCAACCTCAAGCTTTTCTCTCCTGAAGTTACTCCTTGATCCGAAGACAACATCAAGATAGATTTTTCCTAGAGGGACTTCGGCTTTGCCTGGAACTATGCCATGGATCGATGTGTCTGTAGGTGCATGGTTTGCTAAGGACCAATTCATTGCCTGCAGAGTTTTGGCATAGATTAGGTTGATGTTGCTTCCTACGTCCATAAAGACCTTGCTCATGTCAAAACCGCCAATTTGTGCCTCCACTATCAGAGCCGAATGACCCGGTCACGGGACTCAAAGCGGATGATCGGCCCTGCTAAATGTGATCTCTTGTTCTGACCAATGGAGATATTTGGGTGTAGGTGGCGGCGATGTTACTGCCATGTTTAATTGTCATGTGATCAGCTTCTGGATCCTGTTGGACGGACGCCCTTTTTGAATCATTGACATTACACCCTTAGACCTTGGGTACTCATCTTCCTGATTTATTGCGGGTTGCGGCTGCCCTACAAGCAGTTGTACTGGTGGTGGTGGTGCACCAATGGCTAGGGATCCAGTTGTAGTGGTGTATCCTCGACTTTCTACTTTAGTTGCCTTTGCGTTACATACTTCCTACATCTTTAGAAACATTCAGCAATCCTTCATGAGGTGATTTGATTGCCTTCTTCCTGCTGAGTCGACGTAGAAGTGCATATTGTAGGGTCCTTACAACATCTGAATTGGAGATATTGGGGGGTCCCGAGCTCTTGGCTGGAACTATTGTGCCGATTAGCTTTCAGCGGCGCCATTTCTGTTACTGTGGTATCCGCTGATGTGATCATCATTTCTTCGGTTGTCCTCTCCTGAAAAACCAGCTGCAACATAACTTGGTCCACTATACCCGTCATTACTTCGCCTTCTCATGATGTTATTGCGTTTGTCCCTATCTTCCTCGTGTGAGTGTGCTTGCTTATTATGCACTGCATCCTTGCCATCTGCCCAGCGATTTTCCATGTCCATAAATTGTGAAATTGTTTTGGGTTTGACTTGTCCCATCTCCTCGATAAATTCCCTTCAGTGAAGGACATCGTTGAAAGCATCAATCGCCCTTTAACCTGATATAGCTTTAGCCAATTTTTTTATGATATTCCACCGCTGGATAAAGGCTCGTATTGTCTCTCCAGATTTCTACTTGCACGCCCGCAGTTGCTCTAGAGATGCGGGTCGCTTGAACGTGGATGTGAAATTTTGGATGAACTTATCTTTGAGATTGTTCTAGCTACTGATGGATTCTTTGGGTAGTTGTTTTAACCATAGTCGGGCGGCGCCGCTTAGGTGTAGCTGCAGGCTTTGCATTGCGGTGGCCTTGGAGCCACCCTGTAGTTTAACGGTTGACAGATAGTCTGCTAGCCAAACTTCGGGTTCCTAGAGACCGTCGTACTTTTGGAGATCGTGAGGAAGTTTGAAATCTTTGGGTACTGGAGTTTTGCTAACCCGTTGGGTAAAGCAATTGGCTCCGCATAATTCGTACTCATCCTCGCTTTCACCGTCGTAGTGTCTTCGGCTGCTGCGCTCCTCCCTAGATCTATCGATCTTGCGTTGTGTAATGTTGTTTCTTGCATCATCTTGTGGTTCGAAGTTCTAGAAGCGCACTCGATGTGGCGATCCCAATCTTCGGGTGTGCCCCACATGCTAAGGGCTGCCACGATGGCATGGGGATCTATCAGGTTGTCATGTGATACGTTGTTCTCCCTGTGTGAGGGATGCCCCCACCATACTGAGGTTCATGAGAGAGGATTGATGAAGAGCCGCACGAGGATCATCGGGTGCGGGTTGAGTTGTGATTAGGTAGGTCTGTGCGGCTACAATCACAGCTTGTGCTATTTTTGCTTTTATGTGCCCCTCTTGATCCACCGACATAAACGATAGATCAAGGTCTCATGCTAGCTCGTTTCTTTCGGCTTCAGGGATATTTGCAGCCATGACGTTCCTCTCCTTGGTGGTGTGCCTCCAGTTATGCTTCCTAAGCCTCGAGTTGAGCTTAGCTACGCCTGTCGGAGGGTAGATTCATTGGCTAGCCTTTTTCTTTCGTCGAGTTGCCTATGTATCCTAAGAAATTCCCTCTTCTTGTGGTGAAGCAGGCACTGGTAGGCCATTAGGTCCTCGCGTGTGGCCTCTGCTGTCATCAGGACTTCACCCGATATTGTGTCCCTTGCTCTTTGCCATGTTTTGGCTAATAGCCTAAGAGTTGTCCATTCACCTTCATGTGGTGCTTCTCTTCCTTATATGACATGATTGTTGGTTGGATCTCCTTCGTTTCCGCGGTTTGCTGCATTATCATCCGATAAAATATCATTGGGATCAAGGATCCAGTTACCGTTGGAGTCACGTGGTGTTGATGCGTCACCCATAATCACACTCACTTGGTTGTGCGTCATGTATGAGATGCTAACATCTTCATCGGATCCATGGGAGACACTATTTGAGAGATCAATGAAATCTTACGGTTTATATTCTGGGTAGATTTCGGCCATCCTAATTCTGAAGTCAATACTTTTGTTGCTTTCCTCGGTATCGATGTTTACTAGACGTGAGCCATGTGGTGGCCTTAGCTGGGGATCTGACCCGAAGGAGAGACCGTCGTAGAGACCGGCCAGATCCCCTATATTAGCGGAATTATCTAAATTTTCCTCACTATTTGCCTACTGAGGTGCAGCCTCTTCAGATGAGATGAAGGAATATGCAGGTACCGCCATGGGCACTGCTATTACAACCGACGGACCTGACGAGATTAGGGTCGACAAGCAAGGTTCTTTGGGTTTCTCCATGCGAAAGTGAAAACTTCCGATGATGAGATCAAATCCGCTGTTGAAGTTGACGGGAGCCGAGACAGGGGTGGGCGGGAGTGGTTTCACTGCTGTTGGATCATTGCTTGGTGGAAGGAGGCCACCGAATCCATGACTCCATCATTCAGGATTACCACAAATGGCGCCAATTGACGAGGTGTAACCTCGGCAATGCCTATGGTCATGGACTTAGGGTTTTGTGGAAAAGAGAACGCTCGGGATTTTTTCTGACATGGTTATACCCTACGGGTACGTAACTTCAGCATACCTGGTCCAGCCCAAGGAAGGCCCACGGCAGATATACGCCGGCCCATGAAGATTTTCGGGTGGCCCAGGCCCATGACGCCTTCGGATCCTTGGAGAGCAAGACTAGAGTTTGAATACAACTTGTAACCTAATCGTATTGGCACCCGAGACCTAGCCTCCTCATATATAAAGGCTAGGAGGGTCCAACGAGGGGACGACGATTACACACGACAGACACACCTCCACGCCAGATCGAATCTGCGCACCTTGTAATCTTCGGTTCCGCCGTAATAAAAGAGCAGACAAGCAGGAGTAGGGTTTTCCCTCCGGGGGCCTGAACCTGGATAAATCTCGTGTCCCTGGTTGCTTGTCTGTTAATCGTGCCACGATCTCCAGCATCCCCATCTTCTCCAAAACCCAAGTCCATAACAATGGGCATTGACGAGATTAAACCTCGTCAATTGGCGCCGTCTGTGGGAATCGGGGCTGCTGATTGTGCGGTCGTGACGGTTCCGACCCGATCGATCTACAACTCCGCGGCGACGGAGAATCACCTCCTCTTCGGCGCTTTCGACTTCACCGCCCACTCGCCGGATACCATGAAGGATTTCGAGCCCGTAGGCGACGGACTCGAAATTCTGTTCGGGAGCTTCTGCTTCCAGGTGGGACAAACTGGCACTCTCCGCCTCCCTGAGCGGATGCCCGTGCCGCCAATCAGGCCCGCTTCATGGGCTCCACACCCCGTGCTACGCACGTCACCATCAACAGATGAGTTCTACATCAGCAGCAACTGCAACTCCGATCTGTGCGATCCACCTTCGGAGGAAGGGACCTACGGCTCCGGATCCGAAAGCTGCGGCAGTAGCCAACCAATCTGCAGGCGCTATCTGTGTGCCGCAATCATCCAAACCGACGAGGAAACGCCTAACCCGCCGCCCAACCCCAACCCGCAGGACACAAACGGCGAAAACGGGGACAACAGGGGCCACCTCATCCAACTTAGCAAAGAAGGATGGGCCGAAGCACGCCGCGCCGTCGCAGGCGAAATAGTCCTACCTCTGGACTCCCCACGTGATCTGCTGATGGCATACCACTACCTCCTCATCGAGGAGCACAAGAAGCAAGTCAAGATGCAGGAGGCGCCGACAAGCGCAAAAGCAGCCTCACGAGTCCGGTCGCGGATTGCGCTCTCCGCCATGGGACCCGGCTCTAGCGAGCGGAAACCAGGAAACAAGCACCACTCTCGGGTGGAAAACATGGACCCGAAGGAGCGGCGTGACGTGACCCGAACCCTCCACACATCGTTCATGGATATGGACGCCGACGGCAACATCACTCCGAAGATGCCACAAGCTGCGATCATGGCAGCAACTACGTATCTCGCGGCTCACCCACCTTCGGAGGGGGACCCGAAAAGGGACATGCATAGGTCCGCACTCCCCGGACTAGGACTAATCGGAGCTGCACTCCACGAAGACGCTCCTACGGAGCCGAAGAAGAAAGCTCCGGCCATGCGCGACCGGAGCCCCACTCCCTCATCCGAAGATGAAGAAGAACACGACCTTCCTCGCAGGAAGAAGAGCTCGCACCGCCATAAACACGACTACGACGCCAGAGACAAGCTTACACAGCGCAAGATCGACAAAGCACGCGTAAGCGCATGCTCGTCTGAATCTGAAATGGATGAAGGCGAAGGAGAACTCTGCGGGGCTCGATGCTTCAGCAGATCCGTCCGGCGAACACAGATGCCACGCAACTTCAAGCTTCGCCGGATACTCGAAATTCAGCACGCAAGATCCAAAGTCCTGGCTCGGTGACCATCATCATCCGTTAAGCTTCACGGAGGCAACAAAGAAACCGCCATGCAATGCCTTCAGCTGCGGTGACGGTAGCGCGCAGGTCCGCTTAGCAGCCTATCATCGAGGATCCATCCGAAGCTGGGAGGAGCTCGCATAGCTTCATCCGAAACTTCAAAGGCACCAGCAAGAGGCCCGCCTCAATCGAAGAGTTGCGAGCACTGCACTCGAACGGGTGAATCTATTCGCTCGTACATACTACGCTGGTCTACAACCAAGAACTCCGCAGCACACATCTCGAAGCGGGCCATCGAGCGCCTTGAGGGCGGCGTCAAACGAACTTCAAGGAAAAACTTGGGCGTGTAAAGCCCAAGTCACTCGACCAGCTCATGGAAATCGCCAGCAGTTGGGCGACGGCGAAGATTGCATCCAGCGCAATAATCAGATGAAGAGGGCGACTACGGCGAAGACGCGAACGCCGCGGCAAGAGGAGATCGCGCGTCTACGAAGACCGACGGACCCGACATGGTCGCGTGGCAGCTCGCCGACCGCCGTAATGACAACAGCCGCAATAGCGGAGGATACCTGGCGGAAACTTCCGCGACAACGGACGACCAGCGATCGTGGCAACACCGCGACGCGATAGCGGACCCTCAGCATTCGACAAACTTTGGTCCATGCACCATCCACTTCTACATCGACAAACAAGATGGCCAAAAGAAAGCTAGCCACATGCTCAAGGACTGCCGCGAGTTCCAGAAACTCAGCGAAGGCATGATGCAGATGAGGCAACAAGCTCCAATTCCTGCGTTCGGAAACGCACCTACGCCAGGTGAAATAGCACACGGAGCTCCTCCACCACCGCCTATTGGAGGCCCACATCAACCAGTCGCACCAGCGCAAAACAACGCCGGGGCCGCATACCCCCCACCAAAGGGAGCACTAAATATGAATCTGAAGGGCGCCCAACCAACAGTGCGGAAGAAAATCACCGACAAATCAATATGGCCGTGGCAACTCCGCTGCAATCCCTTGTACCTCAGCGGATCGGAGTCCTGCATCACATTCACTCGCGCGGATCACCCTTGCCAGATCCCTCGCCCAGGTCATGCTGCCCTGGTGCTGGAGGCGCAGATCGGAGGCTTCGAGATGAGTCGCGTCTTCATGGACGGTGGCAGCGGCATCAACCTAATGTTCGCAAGCACTCTAGCAGCTATGCGGATCCCGCAATGCAGCCTGGAACAATCAGACACAACGTTCCACGGCATTGTCCCAGGGAAGGGCATCTTCCCCCTGGGCAAAATAGGGCTCGACGTCATCTTCGGGAAGCCGGACAACGTTCGGCGGGGCGCCTAGAATTGAAGTGGTGGTGGCGTCGCAATACCACGCCATCTGGATGCGTAGCATTCGCCAGGTTCCTGGCCGTCCCACACTACGCCGACCTACTACTCAAGATGCCAGGACCAAGGGGCGTCATCACAGTCCACGGGAGCTTCACCCGATCGGACCAATGCGACAGAGATTTCAACAAAATCTCCCAGTCTTTCGGCATGCAAGACGAGCTTGTAAAGCTCCGCGAAGTAACAGACAATGGGCTACCCCCAGTCACCAAGCAGAATGCACCTGACATGTCTTTCGACTCCACCATCAACACCAAAAAAGTGCAGGTCCATCCAACGGATGCCTCCAAGACGGCGCTGATCGCCAACGACCTCAGCACCGCATAGGAAAGCGCGCTCGTCGAATTCCTCCGTGAGCGCTGGGAAATCTTCGCCTGGTGTCCTGCGGACATGCCAAGAGTTCCCAGGGAATTCGCCGAGCACGCACTAAATGTCTTCCCAGACACCAAGCCAGTCAAGCAGTCCATCCGAAGACTGTCAGAGCCATGAGCCAAAGCTATCGGCAAGGAGATCAACAGATTACTCGCAGCAGACTTCATCCGGGAAATCAAGGAAAGCGAGTGGCTGGCAAACACGGTGATGGTCCCGAAGAAGGACACGGACATCCTGCGGATGTGCGTGGACTTCACGTCACTAAATAAACACTGCCCTAAAGACCACTTCCCTCTTCCTCGGATCGATCAGATCATCGATTCGACTGCAGGTTGTGAGAAACTCTCCTTCCTTGACGCCTACTTAGGCTATAACCAGATTCGACTCAAGGTCGAAGATCAAGAAAAAACGGCGTTCATCACCGCTCGATATCTGCTACAACACAATGCCCTTGGGTTAAAGAACGTGGGTGCCACGTACCAGCGATGCATGCAGGCTGCCTCAAGGACCAGATCGGTCATAGCGTCCAAGTCTATGTCGACATAGTCATCAAAACCAAGGAGGCAAGAACACTTATCGACGATCTCCGCGGCGTTCGACAACCTCGATCGCTACAGGATCAAGCTCAATCCAGAAAAGTGCACCTTGGCGTCCCCTTGTCATTGCTCGGGTACTTCATCTCTCAACGAGGATAGAAGCAAACCGAAGAAAATCAAAGCTATCATGACAATGGAGAAGCGAAAAACCTCAAGGCGTTCAGCAGCTGAGTAGCGGCACTAAGCGAGTTCATCGGCCGTATGGGCGAAAAAGGCCCTACCATTTTACCATTCTGCACCAAAGCAGACAAGTTGAGTGGACACGAAGCCAATGACGCATTGAAAACCTCAAGCGGCTCCTCTCCACCTCGCCGATTTGGTCACGCCAAAGAGCGCTGAGCTTGTTCTTGTACATAGCAGCCACACACGGTGGTCAACCTGTACTCGTGGTCGAACGACCGAAGAAGGCAAGACCCACGGGTACAACGCCCAATTTACTACCTCAGCAAGGTTCTCACTCCAACAAAACAGCGGTACCCGCACTACTGAGAAGCCTCACGGCGTGTTCATGACGGCTCGGCGGTGAGCCACTACTTCCAGGAGCATCAGGTGATGGTCGTCAGCGAGCACCCTAAACAGCATCCAAAATAACCCAGAGGCCACGGGGCGCGTGGCCTGTGGGGCATTGAACTATCACCCTTGGACATCATCTACGAAGCGACACGCAATCAAATCTCAAGTTCTTCCGGACTTTCTGGTGCCTTTGGATGGAGCTGCAGCTGCCTAACACCCAGGACATGTCGCGATCTGGACAATGCATTTTGACGGCTCCAAGCGAAGCGGAGCAGGGCAGAGTCATCTTGACCTCCCATAAGGTGACAAGATGAAGTCGTCCTTGGATGAAATTGAGCCTCAACAACAAGGCGAATCTGAAGCCCTCATCCATGGCATGAAGATGGCAAAAATATGCGGCGCAACGCGCCTGGTCATCTACGGTGACTCCAACCTTGTCGTACAGCAGGCGATGAATGAGTGCGACGCACACGCCGAAAACATGATCGCGTACCGCGCGCTATACAACACACTCGAAGGAGAATTCGACGGCTGCGAACTTCGGCACGTTGGAAGAGAGCAACGAGGAGGCCGATAGACTCGCCAACATCGGCTCCACTTGTGCAAAGTTACCACCAGGTATGTTCCTCGAACAGATCTGCGTGCCATCCATCAAGCGGAAATTCCTCAAGGGATCACCCGAAGAAGCAGAACACTCGGGGGCTATGCTACCCGAAGGTCATAAAGGACCCAAAAAGTTGGACACCGAAGTTTCCATGGTCAACCTGATGCAGGTCATGGCAGTCGAAGAAACTTGGACACGTCCATACGTCCAGTTCCTGATAAATGGAGAATTGCCAGACAGCCCGACAGATGCCAGGCGCGTATCCCGTCGGTCGAAAGCCTTCACCATCATCAACGGCGAGCTGTACAAACGCAGCATTACGGGCGTACTACAACGATGCGTCACCATCCATGACGGCAAGGCCATACTCCAAGATATCCACGAGGGCATCTGCGGCCACCACGCAGGCAGTCGCTCCCTCGTCGCCAAAGCTCTACGAGCAGGATTCTACTGGCCAACGGCCATGAGCGACGCGAAGGACATCGTCTGAAGATGCAACGGGTGCCAACGGTTTGCCGACAAACCGCCGCACACAGGTCGAACCGACCCATACCCATAGCCTGGCCTTTTGCCCAATGGGGCCTCGACATGATCGGCAAACTGCCAAAATCCTCGAAGGGAGGACACGTCTTCCTCCTGGTCGCGGTCGACAAATTCACCAAGTGGATCAAAGCCATGCCAGTCACCAACCAGAAGGGCAAACCCGCCGTCAAATTCTTCGAATCCATTGTCTACAGATTTGGCATACCGCATAGCATCATCACCGACAACGGATCGAACTTCATCTCAGAAGAATTCCAGGACTTCTGCGAAGGCCTCGGGATCAATATCACGTATGCCTCAGTGGCACACCCGCAAACAAACGGGCAAGTGGAAAAGTCCAACGGCCTAATCGGCGCTGGCATCAAGAAACGCCTCATGAGCTCACTCGAGCACAAAGGCAAGGACGAAAGAGCTACCGTCTGTCTGTGGAGCTTACGGACCACCAAACAGCTCCACGGTTACACCGTTCTTCATGGTGCCGCTGAGGCCGTGCTACCAGCCAATCGCCACCAGGCTCCACAGTGGTCGCTTACAATGACGAATCCACTGCACTTTCGAAGATGCCGTCGATACACTCGACGGCACGAGATATAGCAGCGACTAGATCAGCGGTGTATCAGCAAAGCCTCCGCAACTACAGCAGCCTACCGCCCAAGGTCCTTCGTCGAAGGAGACCTCGTCTTGCGACTTAAGCAAAAGCGACCGAATAAACTCGAGTCGCCATGGGAAGGACCCTATGCCATCACCGAGGTCATCCCAGGTGGCGCCTATCGCCTCAAGCATGTGGAGTCTGGAGTCGCATACTCCAACCCATGGAACATCTCGCACCTGCGACGATTCTACCCATAGCAATATACCCCTTTTTTACTCTCATTAAGGCTTACAGCCAAGGCTACTCAGTCGAACCATGTACCTCCTCCATTACGCTGCAAATAAAGCTAAGTGTCTTGCCCCCAACCTTCGGTTGACTATTTCTCTGCAACCTTATTACATGCTACCTACGCACTCGGGGGCTTCCCCCACCTCACGATTTCATCGACTGGGGACAAAACGTGTACACCTGAGTAGTTGACCACGTCAGGCAAATGAAAAGGGCACGTACTACATCAAAGCACTCGGGGGCTCCCCCCCACCTCATGATTTCATCGACTGAGGACAACACGTGTACACCTGAGTAGCTGACCACGTCAGGCTAACAAAAAGGGCACGTACTAAATCAAAGCACTGTGTGCTCGCTAACAAGCGAACCTTTACAACAAAGGGCACATACACGCCCAGCCGCAATATACAAATTTTACACCTATCTGTTTATTTTCAGGTACTACCTATTCTGAAGAATAACCTGAGCACGCTGCTCAAACAAATCTACAATCTGTTCGGCATACTGCCTTACAGCCGCGTAATGCGGACGCATATTCCACTCACCACCATCTGGTCGAGGAGGTGGCCCAGTCGCCACAGCAGCCAAATCTACATCAGGGCGATGCACCCTCACAAGAGACAAGGCAGCCTTCACCCCTGCGACGAGCTGCTGCCGCACCAGCTCCTTGACATTGCTGGTACTCCGAAACTTCGCCAGAAGACCTGCAAGGGTCGTCGGCACGCCATCCAACGGAAACATGATGTGCAGCACCAAGGACAGCGATGTCTGCACCTGGCGGAGCACCCACGAAACCTGGTAGACACGATCCTGCACCGTCGCCAGAACTATGGCGCGATCGCGATCCATCCAGAAGAAGCCGCCGGCTCCCATGTCAGCAATTGACTCGAACAGCAATGCGCTCCTTTTCTTCCCTCGGAGCAAGATTCGCACCTGCGACAAAGCCTGAGAACAAGAGTAAGGCGGCAGGCTCACGAAGGACTGAGCTACAGCCCGAAAGACGGATCAACTTACATTGCAGCTGCTCGGACAGCCGACCCAGCTCTGCCATCAAGTACTCCTCTCTGGCTGCACTACGATCTGCTTTGGACTTCCAAACATCAGCGCGACCGCGCAACCCAAGCAAATCTCTCTCCAAGCTGCGCGCGCGATCTCGAAGAAACGCGAGCTGCGAGGAATCATCCAATGATGCTCGCAAGGGCCTTTCGGATGACGTGTCAACCGGGTCGACACCGAAGGAACCTATAGCAGAAAAAAGCACACAGACATTCAGCCAAGGGAAAAGCTCAACTCCGAGGAATTCATTAAAATAAGGCCCTGCGTGCACAAGGATGGTGCTACAAAAGATATTTACAGCAAAGTAAACTACATACTACCCTACATCTCCTATGCCTAAGGCGTAGGGACACCGAAATCGCCTCGAGCCAGGCGCCCTAGCTTTGGCCTCGCCTACGCTGCCGCGTAGCGTACTCGAACGACAAGTCAATGAGCTTGGGCCCATATCGTCTGCGCAGCGGCGGAGTAGGCGTGAAGGCTACCTCTGATCCATCCGCGGCCGTCGGCATCCGAGAAGTGATCTGGGGCAAGTCCAGCTCCGCCCGGCCGCCATGGCCATCACCAGCCCGACAGACGCGCTTAATGCCTACGCTGCGCTTGCTTACACTGCGGTAACCGGTATCGAGCCTGCGGGCACCCACGTCTTCAAGGATCGCCCTTGGAAGAGCTCTGGTAAAGCAACCAAGGACCTCTTTCGCCTTGGCAAGGAGTTGGCAGCGGTCTGCGGCGGTCTTCGACCACTACGGTGGCATCATCGAGCACTCCGTGCTCCGAGCACCATGGTCAAACTCGATACTGCGACATACGAGACAAAACAGAAGAAAACATGAAGAAAGGCAGCGTGAAGAAGACCGAAGAAAAGAAGCAAGTACAAAAGCTAGCACTCACCGAAATAGCCTTGGCAGCAGCCATGAGCTTCTCCACACCCTACTTCACGAGCAGCATAGCGGTGGCCAGCTGCTCCTCACGACCTGCGGCTTCTGCTGCGACGCTCTTCGCTTGGCTGCCTTCGTCGGCTCGGCTCAAAGCTCTTTCGCCTCGGCAAGCAGCTTGACCGCCCGATTGGCCAAGGCTCTTCTTGAGCATCAACCTCACGGAGAGTCGTTATGCTCCTCTACATTTACAACAAGCAAGTGTCAAAGAACAAGACCAGGATAAATAAGCCAAGTACTACAAGGCGGGCGAATACCTTGAAGCTGTGGTTTGCCCTCCGGCGTCGGCGTTCCTCCACAACGCTTGGCCTCTTGGACAAAAGGCTGCAGCAACATGCAATAATAGTAAGATCAGGACTTGGGGGATACGCCCAACACAAATAAGCATAAAAAACATCAGCATACGAAGACACTCGGGGGCTCCCCCCATCAAGCAGAAAAACTTACGTGCTCTGAAGGCGAACCCATGAGCCCGCAAAATTCTGGCGCAACCACCAGCCTCTCACGCACAGGATGATCTGGAGCAGCGCCACCGAAGTAACCACCGTCGGAGGAGGCGGCGCAATGTTCGACTCCCCATCATTTCCCCACACCATCCTTTGGAGCCGTCGGAGGATTGCATCTGAAACCAATCAGCACAGGTCATAGAGCAGGGCGAACAACAGTACAACAAGAACAACTTACGAGCCCAGTGCGCTCAGGTCGAAGATAGGAGAAGCCCTTCGGGCCCTCTTCTCCTCCTTCTTCTCCTCCTTCTTCTCTTCCTTCTTCCGCTTTCTTTGGCGGGTGCGAACAACAGCTTCGCACAGGGAATGGCAGGAAGGGAGAGGAAGAACCCCAGAACATCATCACGGCGCTCAAGGCCCGGAGGATTTACGGGAGTCGGAGGAGTTGAAGCATCGAAGACTCGCTCGAGCTCCGTGATCTCTCGTATGGTCCTCACTCGACTCATCAGCATCCTCCGTGGGGATCGGCGGCGGCGGCTTCGGACACGGAGTCCACCACTTCATTATCCGGGGCATTCGGATACCTTTCGGGCAACGGTGGTGCCATGCCTGACACTTTGAAGATCTGCAAACGGAAAAAGAACTTTGTTAGCAAACAAAGGACACAAATAAACACCCAAACAAAAAAGGGAAGCACTACATGCGCAAATCTACACCTTTGGCACGGCCAACGCTGAAGAAAACGGAGGAGTCAGCGACTTCCCAGGGATTTTTTCGTCGACCTTGAACTTCAACAGCGCGCGAAGATCCTTGTCAAGTTCCACCTCGGAGATTTTCTCACTTGAAACCCTCGTCGGATCACGGCGCCCAGAGTAAAGAAACATCGGATGCGCCCTCGCTTGAAGGGGCTGCACCCGACGCTCAAGAAACGTCCGGATGATGTCGACACCGTTTACTTCCTTCTCAGGAATCAGTTGGAGATCCTCCACCCGACGATATAGGGCCTCTATCTATGCCACCTCACCATCCAAGATTTGGTTTTTCCAGGATCTTTTCTTCACGATCAACTGGGAGGGGTCAAAAGGAACGAGACCAAAATCTTGCCCAGGCAGCACGGAGTCACGGATGTAAAACCATTTCCTCCTTGATCTTGGACAGATTCGAACATGGAGAAGGAAAAGAATTGCACATTGGGACTGAGGAGATGATGAAACCCCAATAGGATACACACCATCCGAACGGCGCCTCTTCACGGAATAAAGCTTAGGAAGAGGCCAAAGTGACTCAATGCCAAGCCAACACTATAAGCGTGATAAAACACGCAATGTGGAGAAGGAGTTGGGAGGCAGATGATGGAGTTGAACCCCATAGAAAAAGCGATCCACGAAGGAAGTCATGGACGGAAAAGAAAACCCTTGAATCACGAAGGCGAACATAACCGGAACCCGGATGGGGGCGGGGATTACCTCATTGCGGGGAGTATCACGGCCGTCGTGTCTTGCGGGATCGGGCTCGCTTCGCGCAGCTTGCGGAGATCGCTCTCCCGCGTCTCTGATCGCCGCCAGCCACCATCGGTGACACGAGCAGCGGCGGCGCCCTTCTTGCCTCCGGCGGCGCTAGTCCCAACTGCATACGAGGACTTCTTTGGTTTCCCCATCACGCTCTGGCGGCGCCCGTTGCCAGCGAAAGAAAGACAAGGGCAATGTGGAAAACTCTGGCGCAGCAAGAACAGCTCAAAACGAGGGCGATAAAACACAAGAAGCTGCGCGGTGAAAATAAACCACGATTTCACCACGGATTATAACAGCGAAGGCGACGCCGTTGGCCGTCCATCGAAGACCTAACGACAATGGTAGATCTGGCCGTATTGCGTGTCGGCACCAAAAGCGAACTGTCGTTACCACGCCCGTCCACTACGCGGAAATCGAGGACGCCGTAATCATCTCACGCCAGCGTGATCGGTCAATTCAAAGTCGGGAAGTGGGACCCATGCTTGACCAGTCAAGTCACCTGGCGTAGCGAGCGGCTTGAGGTCATCGATCGTCGACGGCGTCATCAAAAGCTATACTAGCACCACTTCGCTCCACAAAAAGTACTCACTCGAATCTACGATTGACTAAATACTGGGGCTACTCCTATCGGGGCTGGTCGCGCACCCGATGTACTTCCGGGTCAGCGGTACGCCCGCGAGATTTCCTACTAAAACTGTACGATACCAGACTCGAGTCTCTGCTCGAGTCTACGACTCCATCAGACACTTGGGAGCTACTCCAAAGCTGGGCGCGGTCGCGCACACAAGATCTTGAGTCCTCGTCGAGTCTCGACTCCACTACGGACTCGGGGGCTACTCCCATAGGGAGGATGGATTCACGTATCCGAAAATTTTCGAGCCCTTCGGACTTAATGATTTAAACAATGCTTGAACTAAAAGTCTCCGTTTGAGTCTATGACTCGAATAGACACTTGGGGGCTACTCCCATAGGGAGCGCTGGTCGCGCACCCTATGAACTCTTCGACTGCGATCCTTCGGATCAGCATACAAACTTTTTTCAGCAACTCTGCCCTAATTAACGCTAAGTGAGCAGCGACCTCCTTGGCCACCCGAAACACCTCGCGGTGATAAACATTCGGATCTGCGTCTGCGGCAAAGATAAGACCCTGAGATATCATCGATGGCACAGCAACGCACACGATTGCGCTCGCTAGTATAAATCCATGCCAACAGCGTGATGAAAAATCGACAGACGCATTGGGTACACCAATTAAAATCACTGGAATTCCACTCACGTAAGTCCTCCATGGCTGAGTTGAATTACGCTGACATATGTTCCAGTTTGAGTTGAGGGACTCGAACACGAAGAAGATCGTGTTGTTTTGTCCTAAGGCAGTTAAGCGACCACGATCCATCGGGAGAGTCGAGCACGCATCCACAATCCTACACATTCTCTTGAAAGCGAGCTACACCGAAGGATTGAAGAGTCCTCGGCCGAATCTATGATTCGATGAACACTCGAGGGCTCTTGACATGGTTATACCCTACAGATGCGTAACTTCAGCATACCTGGTCCAGCCAAGGAAGGCCCACGGCAGATATCGCCCGCCCATGAAGATTTTCGGGCCCAGGCCCATGACGCCTTCGGATCCTTGGAGAGCAAGACTAGAGTTTGAATACAACTTGTAACCTAATCGTATTGGCACCCGAGACCTAGCCTCCTCATATATAAAGGCTAGGAGGGTCCAACGAGGGGACGATGATTACACACGACAGACACACCTCCACGCCAGATCGAATCTGTGCACCTTGTAATTTTCGGTTCCGCCGTAATAAAAGAGCAGACAAGCAGGAGTAGGGTTTTCCCTCCGGGGGCCTGAACCTGGGTAAATCTCGTGTCCCCTGGTTGCTTGTCTGTTAACCGTGCCACGATCTCCAGCATCCCCATCTTCTCCAAAACCCAAGTCCATAACAATGGGCATTGACGAGATTAAACCTCGTCATCGTCGGCTGATCAGACAAACAAGGGAGTCGAAATCGTTTGATGGCTTATGAACAAATCGATTACAGATCACTCAAGGCTTTTTATGGTACCTCTCTGTTGGCTCCTCCTAGCCTTTATATAATAGGTTGGGTCCCGAGGCCGTATACAGATAGGTTACAAGTTACAATTACAACACTAATACAATGTCGCTTTCTGTTTCCTTATATGGCAAGCTATGCCTTCTGTCGGATGCTTCCTGGGCCTTCCTCGATTCCTTGGGCTTTGTGGGTTGTGAGCCTTTATGTAACTAGGGTAACTAATCATAAGAACCCGAGTAATCATACCCATGGCAGTCGCATGCCTCCGATCAAGCCCAACATGCCCAAATTCAGGGTACTAGGCAACAATAAGTGGAGGAAGCGCCAGAGGGAGGAGGCGGAGGCAAGGAGGGGCTGAACATGGGTTCTTCTCCTGCTATAAATAAGCTTCTTTTGTTTATATATGTTTTATGTTGGCTACTAACCAGCGAATCTATCAACCCTCGTTAAGTACCCTACTATCTATCGCTAATATATGATGCGAGTAGCTTATCTACATTTGTTTTGTTTTCTGAACGTATGTATGTTGCTGGTGTGATTTGCTTCTCTATATTTGATACCATATTGGGAAAAAACTAGGGCCAAAAGGAATGAATGATTTAAGAGAGAAGCTACCCCAGATTTTCTACCAATTTGGGCAAAAAAGAAACATAACTTTTAGGGAGAGGAAAAAGGTGCTCTGAAAACTGCTAATTAATGATTAAAAACTACCAATTTGGGCGAGAGAGACAAAACCCACTCGTGTGCACTACCAAACATGGTCCTTACCTACCTAGCCCACACGGTCCCACACCAATAAGGAATGCAAAATAAAGTTTTGAGCTATGTAATTCATGTCAACAATACCAATAAGTATGGGGTTCCATGTAGCTTTTGTTTCAAAGGTTGCATATGGTTCATGTGTTAACCATCTTACAAGTTGATTGTCTCATGCAACCTACATATGATCTTGCACTCCTCATGCTACTCAACTTAGGCCTGGCATTGTAGGATACATATTTATTATGGAAACCGCATCACTGAGGTGCCTCTGGCTCCCTATGTAGCTATATGCCCCCTTATGTTTCCTTAGCTTAGGAGTAAATATAATTCCGTGGCCATGTTTTTAAGGGGTAATATCTCTACTCCAGAAGAACAAGAAAAACGAACATATGAATCATCTCAACAAGGATCATCATGTAGTAAGTTTCCACCATGAATGTCGCATGGCTATGACTAGCGGTTCAAGAGCGTTTTCTTTAAACATGCTTACTCAAGCATGCACACTTTATTTCACATTGATGCAACCCATAGGCAGAACTAACATGATTATCTTCACTCTATATTGAAGGCTTGTGCCATGACAACATGGTTTGGCTAACAAACAACTTATAAGATTTGAAGCACATAAAGTTCCATAGTGATATCACCCCAAACCTTACATTCTTATGAGATTTAAAATGCATGAAAATATGTTTTAAGAATGTTTGGAGGATTAACATACATATTGTACTTGGAAGTAGCTTTTTCCACAAATAGGTCGATATGCCTAATCTAGTTTAGGGTATTTGGAACAAGTCTTAGCTTGCATTGTGAAGGCTTAGCAAAAAAGAGATCTAAGGAGTGTGCCATCTAGTTCATAATGTCCAACATTTATCCTCACACAATGCTCCTTATAATTAAACATCAATGCATGTGAGCAAAAGGTATCACTAAATAAGGCACTATCAAATTATCATTCACTAAAGTATTTGAGCTAGCAACACTAAGCATGACTTTGAATTTCAGCTTTTTGCTTTCATTCCCTTTTCTTTTGATAGCACACAACTCATTCTCATCAAGGAATTGAATCATGGGATAGATTGTTTCAGTAAATATTTCCTAAGCATGAAAGACATCTATCATGGTTGTTTCATTTATTCTCAAGGAAGCATGCAAAACTAGACAAAGACGCTCGAAGTTTCTATGATAGTTTTATGTTGCCCAAAAAACAAAGTTTAGAGGTTTGCAAACCGAGCATTCAATAAGTCCAGTGGTGTGTCTTGGGAATCCCCAAGCTTATGGTTTTCACCATCCTTGTATTACTCTTGGTGTGATGTTCCTCTATTCCCTGTCAAAAAAACTTCAACACAAAACTTTTCTCCCATCTCTTTTCTGAGTGGTGACATTAGTGGCACAAAAGCATAAGAGTTGCTGCATATATATCAAATAAAAATTCTTTCTAAATGTTCCAGCAAGCATATAATGTTTCTACATATCCCTAGCATATAATATGACTCATTACAATCATTTTAGGACACTTGGTAATGGTTAAAACAAAACATGGCAGAATTTGTCCAGATTTTCAGCAGCAGAAAAATGAATTTATTTCGCCCACTTAAACATGTCAGGAATTTTAGACAATTTTTTTGCGTACAGAGGACGAAAAGTTGTAAATGCTATGTAAATATGAGTGCAATCAGAGTTACAAAAAAAATTACAAAATTCTTGCACTAAAAGTTGTTCTGCAGAAACTTGCTACTCCATATGTTAACAACTTTATAACATCCAAAATGGGTTCCACTTAGTACTTTATTAAAAATTACAGAAAGAAAACAAAAATAAAACTCTATTGCTACAGCAAGAGTTCCAAGCAAAAATACAAAACAAAATAACCGGGTTGCCTCCCGCAAAGCGCTTTCTTTATATCCATATAACTAGGCTTTACTTACTTGATTTTAAGTGATATGGAATTCATGTGGTAGCTTGTGCTTCTTTGCCACCTCCTTCTTTCTTGGAAAGTGTTTCGTTACAAAATACCTGGGTCCCATGGTGTGCTCATACCAATCAAAGTAACAGTCAAGTTGAAACGTGGTAGAAAGCAACACAAGATATAGGACAAACAACAACAAAGTCTCACTTTCTTCCTATGCATTGGCATTTTATATATCACTAAATGATAGCAAATAGAGGCATGCCATTGCATAATATCAGTTGGTGAACACAACATATAATAACTAGAAGCATAAAGAGGGCACTTATCACCTCCTCTTTCATAGTAGTTGTATTTACTAGAAGCAAATCTATCATTGTAACCCTTCAAAGCATGCAAGTTCATAGAGTTATTCATGTAAATAGTATCATTATACATATCATGGCGTTTATTAGCATTCTTTACTCTTTCAAAATAGTTGCTAGTAATATTTTCAATATCAAGATCATGGTTGCAAACAACATTTTGCAAACCACATATATATTTCCAAGCAAGTTCATATTTCTCCTCTATGATTAACATAGGAGAGTTCAAGAATGATATAGGACACTTACTAACAAGAGCATCATCATAGACAGAAAGTTCATCATTTATATCTTCATTTGTTAAACATGGATGGTTATCAAGAAGCATAGGACCATCATCTAAAGAATTATCATATAGCATATCTAAACACCACTCCTCATTATCAATAGTATCACTAGTAGCATTAGTAGCAAGTGAAGGAGCGTTATTAGTTTCATCATAATAGCATGGGTTATCAAAGATGACCATAGAATTTTTAGTTGCACAATTATCATAGCATGGGTTTTCATAAATGACAATTGAGTTTTGAGTTTGAGTGTTACCATCGTTTTTGAGAGGTTCCCATACATCCCCAAGCTTAGGTTGGACCATATCTTCATCTTCATCTTCTTCTTCATTTTTCTCCTCTTATTTGGGGTGCATGGGCATACCCAAGCTTATGATTTTGTCATCTTCTCCCTACAAAACATCAGTGCTTTGTTGGGCAGCAATAAGCCTCTTGTTATAGTCAACAATATATATATTTTTAGAGAATTCAGTCATGCAAAGAATAAGGGTACAATCAATAAAACATTCTAGTGATCTAACCACAACACAAGTTTCATAGTTTTCTTCTACAAAAGTTTTTAACTCATGGGCTTCCATAAAAATGACATATTCCTCTACTTGTTCCAATCCTAGCTGAATATAATCCCTTCTATTGTAACATGCAATTGCATATTCTTCATGGAACATACATTGGAAGCCAAAGTGTCTCTCTTTATGTTGAGAGCAACAAGTTATATCATGATGTTTTTCAATAAACTCCTTAGCAATACGATTTATCAGATTCATGACATTTTTCAGACGTTTCCCTTCAATTGATTCTCTATATTTTTAACAAATTCAGGAGCATCCTTTAACATATGCAATGTGTCATCAAAATTCATACTTGTGCTCATAAAATAGGATTTTTTGTATTTTCCATTTTAAAAACTAGACTAGAACTCTCAACCAAACAAGTTAAAGAAGTAAACCTCCACAAGCTTAAATGATTGCAAGATATAAAACAAAGTGAAAGTAAAACAAAACTGAAAGTAAATCTATTGTTTAGTGCACACAAGAATAGAAACTTAAGCACTACACTCCCTGATAACGGTGCTAGAAAAGTATCTTGGTAACCCCCAAGTGCAGGGGATCACCGTAGTACCTCTCAATGTGGAAGTAGGGTATCGATCCATAGGAGCAAGAAGGAAAAGCTATCTATTTTCTACAACTAAAGTGTCACAAGTTTTAGTTGATTATGCACTAAACAAGTTTTAAGGAATAAGATGGTTGTTTTAACGGTTGGAAGTTTAATGTAACAAAACAAGAATATAAAAGTGTCCCAATCATCTTCAATGCAAGAGGACAAGACAAGGGTTTTCTTTTATAGGAACAATGGACATGGGTTCATGGATTCACTTAATCCTCTCTTATCCATCTATGGTGATTATCATGTTTTAGATAGTAAAGGTACACACAATTGTCATGTTTTAATGGTACTTTTATGGTGGCTACATGTCATAAAACACATAGGTGAAAGAAGCACTCCTTTGTGTTGCTAGGTCACCCTTGCAATAAGGCTAGCATTTGGTTTGTGACAAACCACACATCATACTTCTCCCTTTTTACCCCTAGATAAAGGATGTTGGGCTGCATTATTGTCACTCAATACATATGTCGATGTCACTCGGCCACCTATTACCTACATAAATCATACTTCTTAATGGAAAACATTCTAAACACTAGTGCAAAGATTCATGTTGTGATATGTTGTGAGTATTATCACATCTCTCTCATCTACCCCCACTTGGTGGTGTCAATCACCTCATGTATGGATAAACAAAGCATTATGTATAGATCTAAACCATTACATGAATCATATTATATCCCCAAAGTATGACAAACCATACAAGATCCAACACAATGGTAAATGAATAACAAGTATTATCTCATAACACAATATCCACCATAGGAATTACATAGATAGATCCATACTCATGTAAGGTACATCATATGGACTTCAACAATGATCATACATGGAGTGATTAGATCAAGTTACCACCATAAACCCAAATCCAAAGGGTGGACTACTCCCTTCTCATCATGGAGAGTGATGAGGAGGTGTTGGTGAAGGAGGAGACGCGGTCGGAGGCGATTTAGGCAGCGGTTCCTCCTCCAATCTTCCCCCGGGCAATGTCCTGCCGGCTCTCTATTACTTGGTTTTCGATCTCCACCTCCTCTGAGTCGAGGACTCCCCAGGGGATCCTTATATAGGGTTTTTTAGGTCAAGAGAACTCTGTGGGCAAAAGAATCAAGGCAATCGGATGGCCAAGGAGGAAAATATGGTAGGTGGTGGGCTCTTTTGGGCCTCCTAGCCCTCCAGGTGAGGTTCTTATGATCCAGATGCTTCTCGTGGATAAATACTGACATCCCCAAAAGCTCAGGTCCATTTGACTCTGTATAGGTCCTGAAACATCAAAAATATTGAAAACAGAGTTTTTCTGCCCTACCGGGTTATAACCAAAATAAAGGGGATCATTGGTAAATCCCCAAAAATAAATGTAAACATGGATATAACATTATATATGATGCCAATATTTGGATAAACATGTTAACAAACTACAAAGTTCATGTATGCATTTTACATGCATCAGGTGCTCCAAAAAATCAACATCCGTGACCTTTTTCTGTTCAGAGCCTATTCTTGACAGTGCATCTGCTTCCTCATTTTATGCTCGATGGATGTGTTGAACTTCAAACCCTTCAAATGATTTAGATAATTCATCCACAACAGCTAGACAGACTGCCATGTGCTCTTTTTCTCTACGGTGGTTGTATACTTGCTGGGCAACTAAATCCGAGTCTCTGTAGCACATGATTCGGAAAATACCGATATCTTTAGCAATTCGAAGTCCATATAACAGTGCTTCATATTCGGTAATGTTATTGGTGACCGTGAAGTAAATCTGCATCACATAGAATAATTTATCTCCTTGGGGTAATTTGAGCACCACGTTATCCCCCGAGCCCCGAGCGCTTTTGACCTGTCAAAATTCAAGGTCCAATATTCCGACTCTGGGGTGCCAGTGTTGTCTGTCGTGTCTGTCCAATCAGTGACAAAGTCAGCAAGGATCTAGATTTGATTGTTGTTCATGGCTTGTACTCAATGTAAAAAGCTACTAGCTCAATTCCCCACTTAGCAACGCATCCTATGGCGTCACTATTGTTGATTATGTCCCTCATGAGAGCTGGCTCACCACGGTAATTTTGTGTTGTTGGAAGAAATGTCGTAACTTTCTGGTGGAAAAAACCATAGGATAACTTTTGGTAATGAGGATATAGTTGCTTCGACACTGTCAGAACCTCGATGAGATAGTAAGTTGGATGCTGCACCAAGTGCTCATTTTTTTCCTCATTTCGTTCTACCACAATGACGATGCTGACGACTTTGTTTGTCGCAGCAATGTAAAGTATCATGGGTTCCTAAGGTTCTAGAGCTGCAAGAATAGGGGCAGATGAGAGTTGCTTTCATACTTGGAGCGCATCTTCAGCTTTGTCAGTCCAGACAAATTTGTCGGTCTTCTTCAAGAGTTTGTATAAAGGTGCGGCTCTTTCGCTGAGCCGGCTGGCAAACCGACTTGCTGCTGCCATGCAACCAGTCACCCATTGTACGTCCTTCAGGTGAATCGGCCTGGATATGTTGAGTATAGCATTTATCTTGTCATGGTTCACCTCTATGCCTCTTTGAGACACGATGAAACCAGACAATTTTCTGGCTGGTATTCCAAAAAAATATTTTTTTGGTTAAGCATTTATGAGTCCAAAATTGAAGCATATTTAAGTATACAAATTAGTCATATTGTCACTCATCACATGCTATATCTAGCTACAGCTATGCCTATTATGTATGATTACTAGTTCTCATTCATTTTCACATGGACTTTGCACAGTTAGTAGTTTTGTAGGATTTTATTACATTTTCCTTGTCTTTGACTTGTGTGTAGGTGCTATGAACAATCATGGATAAAAGGAGCCGAGAGGATGCAATATCCAGGAGCTGTGGGCACCATACTTAGCCATTTGAGGAGAGGAAGAAGTGAATTTTTCCATTAACTCCAAATGAATATCCAAGGCCATGTTGTTGTAGCCCTCATCCATCCAACAAGCCAAATATCGTATGGTTGTACCACCCTCCAACGCCTTCATTTCTTCAACCAAAACAACATTTGTGAAGGCCCAATGGGCATATTTGGCCCCTAGCTCCGTTGGTTCGCGAAACCAACCTCCAGATGCATATTTAAAGAGGGGAAAACCCTAGAAGAAGGGAGAGAGTCCACACACACCATAGGGGTGGAGCCCTACTGCTCTGCCTCCATAGCCGCCGCCCACAAGATCTACACCACCATACCACTCAAGGGAGAGAGGATACTTGCATCTTGAAGGGCTACACATCGATCTTCATCAACATCGTCTTCAACATTGATACCCTTTGTTTACTTTGTTGTAGTCCAATTTCCATTGTGGATTTGCACTTGTATTCAATTGTACCTTCATATTTCATCCATATAATTGACATGATGTTGATACCCTTCATGTATGAGTAGTTGTCTTGTTCTTGGGGAGAGATGGTGAAACCCTAGTATTATTATGCATTGAATTAAAGATGATCTATTACTTGTGTCCATGATCTATTGATCGATGATGTGTGTTTGATATCTCTCTTTAGATGGTATGTGTAGTTAGCGACATAGCATTTGCCTTCGAGTCTAAGGAAAAGGGTGAAATCCTTTGGACATGTTTGGGAGTGTACGCAGAGCTATTGTGACTAGAAGCACCGGCTAGCAACCTGCATGGTCAAAGGAGGAATAAAGAGAGATTCACTAAGCTAATTACGATATCCACGGGGAGAACCTTAATTGCGGTGGTTTGTATGGGTGACTTCTCTCAGACCTCATTCTTGGCTCAACAAAATGACTGCCTATGAGCCTTGTAGTGAACATCTTATTATGGAGCTCTCTCCACACATGTCATTACATAAGAAATAGGTTATCCTAATCATTCATAATTTTCCCATGCTAGTGGTGAATTCTACAATCCTAGAGAACCCCTCAATCATATTACAAAACACTTCATAGACACTCTCTTGCTTTAGCTTACTTTTGTTATTTACTTTGTAACTTGCTACTTCAAATCTCTCTTGTTTACTACTCTTGCAACTTATAGTGTAGACTATTTCCAAACACCGTTTTGGGTGCGAACATGGCTGCATTGACAACGCAGTGGCAGGGTTGTCTGGTTCCATCCTACAAAGCTCCTTTGGGATCGATCTTTCTAATAAATAGTTGCTACTACAAGTACTGCAATAACCCTGCTGTTGATTGCAAGAAATCCAGACATCAAGCATTATGTTGTATTTCGTAGATTCGTGAATGTTTCCTCCAAGTCGGAAGTAAAAGTTTTTTTCTTTTTGGACATCACGGCTATGTCGTCCACGTATGCATGTACATTGTGTCTGATTTGATCATGGAGGCAATGCTACATAGTGCGCTGATATGTAGCTCTTGCATTTTTAGCCCGAAAGGCATCGTTATGTAGCATAATGTTCCAAAGGGGTGATGAACGAAGTCTTTAGTTTATCTAACTCCTTCATGCGTATTTGGTGGTAACCAGAATATGCATGGAGAAAGCATAGGAGTTCTGAGCCTATTGTTGAGTCGATAAATTGATCGATTCTAGGCAGAGCGAACGGATCTTTGGGACAAGCCTTGTTCAAGGCAGTATAATCGACACACATCCTTAAATCAACAGCATACTTTTAGGGACCATTACAGGATTAGCGACCCACTTAGTGAGGATGACTTCTACAATAAATCTAGCTAATTCTAACCGGGCTAATTCTTTGGCTATAGCTTTGCGCCTTTCATCGCCAAAACGTCATAAGGACTGTTTGACGGGTCTAGCATCAGGATACACATTGAGAGAGTGCTCAGGAAGTTCCCTAGGTACTCTAGTCATGTCATAAGGTTTCCATATGAAGATATATTTGTTAGCTTTGAGGACCTCGACGAGCATGCTTTCCTATGCGTGATCTAAGCCTATGCCTATCTGCGTCACCTGGGAGGGTCATCATCCTTCAATGGTGTTGTCTTTGTCTCTTTTGATGCCTTGAACTTCGGAGTTGGCTTCAGCACTTCCTTCTTTGTAGCAGGCATCTCAGATAGGTATGTGTTCTTCTTGATCTCCTAGTACTCCTCGATGTGAAGTACGGCTTCAGCGAAGGTGGTAGCTCCGTCCTCGCACTCTCATGCATTCTTCGTGCTTCCCCAGATTGTTATTACGGCATTGGGACCTGAAAGTTTCATCATATTGTAGATGTAGCAAGAGTGAGCCATAAACTGCCAGTAGGTCGGACGGCCAAAGATAGCGTGGTATCCTCTCTTGAACGACACCACTTCAAAAGATAGCGGTTCAGTCCGATAGTTTCCTGCACTCCAAAGGTAATGTCCAGAGTGATTTCTCCTAGAGAGTCCGCTTGCCTTCAGGCGATGATTCCATGGAAAACCATGCTGCTGTAATTCAGCTGGGTTTCCGATACCCTCATGCAATGTAGAGTTTCAATGTAGAGAATGTTGATGTTGCTATCACCGTCCATGAGGGTCTTTGAGAACTTATAGCCGTTAATAAGTGGATTTACGACCAGAGCGTACTTTCCTCTCTTGTGAGGCTCAGGCGGATGATTACTTCGGTCAAAGGGAATCTTCACTTCTAACCAGTCCAAATATTGGGGGACAGCCAGAACAGTTGTGTTAAGCTCATGCACTACTACTTTTTTGACCTTGGCGGGATGGGATCTGAGGAAGCAGACATAAGTGTCCTTCTTGGTTGGGTAAGCCTTCTTACCATCCAACTTGGTATTAACAGTATCCGCTTCTTCTATGTCGGAATCTTCCTTGGACTCCTTGTCTTTGTCGGATTTTTTCTTTCCTTTTCTTTGCTTGGCCCTATAGCCAGCAGATTCGTCTTTCTTGATGTCATCATTAAAACTAAACTCAGTATTTGTGTGGAAAGAGCCTCTGTTTGCGTCTAGGTGGTGTACACATGGGTTATTGGCAATGTCGACCCAAGAATAGGTATTACCAGGCTGCTGGTCTACTCTTCCCTAGACCTAGGAATCCTCGTGGCCTCGTCCCCGACCACCTCCATGCCATCCTCGGCCTCCTGATCTGAAAGTTGCGTTGACAGTTGCATTTTCTAGGTTGGGTTTATCTTTTGAGGTGTTCTTGCGTTTCTAGGTCTGCTGTTGTTTCGGTTGTTTTGCTGAGTGTGGCATAGCCAGGCCATTCAGCAAACCTTCTGAATCATCATCGAGATCAACATATTTCCTTGCCATTTCTATCATCTTTCCCAAATCGGTAACTTTGTCGCGCTTCAGTTGCTGATGTAGTAATCCGACTGGGAGCCTGCAATGAATGTTTCAATCGCGGTATGGCCATTGACTCTCTCACAGGAGTTTTTCATGTTGATCCATCATCCGAGGTAGTCCCAGCAAGTTTCTCCGGTTTTCTGGATGCAATGCTGCAAGTCTCCAACTGTGTAGGGCCTCCTGTAGGTACCATTGAAATTCTAAAAGAACGCACTTTGCATATCATACCGGTTGTGAATTGTGCTTTTTGGGAGTTTTGAGCCACGATCGAGCTATCTTTTGCAGCATGAGTGGGAGATATAGGACTACGACCAAGCTATTTCCTCCTTTGGAGATACAAAAATCTTGGGGAAAATCCCAGAGCCAAGTGTATGGCCATGCTACACCATCATAGGGTTGAATGTGTCTTGAGATAGCGAACCCCTACAAAAAGTTGGTTCGGCAGACCCTTGGTCCAAAGCACTTCGGGACCACGTATATATCATTCGACTTGTAGCGCCCTCTCTCTATATTTGAGTTGGTCTGGTTCCTGGCGTCGCTTAGTGACAAAGAGCGTCGCCTCGGATGTTCGTCGTGGTTGCAAGACCGTGGAGCAGGGTCTCTGCTTCTTCTGCCACCTCCTCCGCCCTGGCACCCTTCCTGGTTCCCGTGGGAGCCGTTATGGTCACTTTCTGGTGGGGATGGAGGTTCTAATGAGTTACTTCTGGCTAATCGCCATCCTCCATCTGAAACATTGCAGTGTCGGTTCTGAGGCAGGTCTTCATGACGACGGCCACCCCGACGGCTTAATCCAATGTGGTTTTCATCGTTCCTTCATCCGGTGTTGTCGTCATTGTGGCGAGGTTCAGCCAAACACCTTGTGTGTCTAGGAGGTGGCATTTTTTGCCGATCTCGCTCCTGACGTTGTGCTTCATCTTCTTCCCTATGGTTATTAGATTGCCACCAGGGAGGTTGGTGTGGAACCAGTTCTGCTATAGCGTCTCACGCTGCGGATGGAGCAACGTTGCTCCAATCATGTGCGGTTATGTGGCCCTATCCCGAAGAGCCGATCCTTGAGTAGGTTTCATCCCAAGGGTCAGAATGGTGATGCCGATCCGGCTCCCGACGGGGCCTTGATTCATGTTGCTGATCCACGTCGGTGCGACATTGGTCGGATTTTGAGACCAGCTTCCCGCTAAAGGACGCGGCAGCTTTCTGTTGCTCTAGGCCCTTGTTGAGAAGTGTTACACACTTCTGAACATGTTCTGGAGTTGTATTATTTTCCAGGATCTCTCGGGCCATGACAGTGTTTTTCACCGGCGTGTTATACACCCGGTTCCCTTTGCTATCGAGATGAGGATGTCCCACGATGATATCTGTGTTATTTCCCTCGAAAAGGGTCTTGTGGACATCCGGATTTTTATTGGCCAGTACAGGGCCGTTCCGGGTCTTATGATGCTACATGGAGTTGAACTATTCCGCACCTACAACATTGTTGTGGAGGTGCTTCTTTTCCTCGACAAGGTGAGTTGCTTTGTCCAAGAGTCACAAGCGGTATGCTTCTAAGGCCGAAGCCCTTTCCTCCAGCTCCTCCCGCATGAGATCTGAAGCAGTTGGGATCAGCATTGATAATGCTTCTCCGTAGATTTCACGGGCACTAGGAGTAACCATGTGTCCATCCACTGGAGACTTTTTCGGTTCCTGGGGGATCAGAGCGCCATCTGAATCCTCCATCTGGATTTCCTCAACGACCTTTTCTTCTTCTTCCAGAAGATCTGATCTTGGAGCCTTATTCTTCTTATTATTATTTGCCTTGTTGGCCCTTTGGGTACTAGTGGCAAAGACGACTTTTGGTCCATTTCCTAGAGATAAGCTTTCATTAGTACTTTCGGACATTGGGATCATGGGATTTTCTTCGAGATCCATATCATCCTGCGGGTTAGAGCGATCTTCGTCGTATCTCTCATCCATACTATTGTACAGCCTCAGATCTATCCCTTATCCTTCCCATGCAGTGCTGGAGTTGATTTCTTCTCTGGATTCTTCTTCATACGCTCGAAAATCTGCTGACGTCATAGATTCCCCAGGGAAACTGGTGTGTTAGTGTTTGTTCCGACTGTTTCCAAAACCAAGTCGTTGTCATCTCCAGCATCGGCAGAGCTGGATCCACAACCGACATAGCCGACCAAGTGAGATCCATGCGCTCTGAGGTGGGTGAGGCTTTCAGCATAGGATTCCTCATAAAATTTGTTGGCCTCGAGAACAGCGTCCATGTTGACATTAGGGCGCATCATCATCTGCCTCACTGTGTGCCTCAGAAGCGACTTTCCTGCTCTAGTGTCGGCAGAGCCGGAGCCGGAGCTGTTGCAACATTGGTATTTCTAAGATTCAATCTCCTGAGGGAGATCTTCTTTAGATCCAACCATCTCTTTCTCCATGACCTATGCCTCAGGGGCGGGTTGGGTGGGATTAGGGTTTTTGGAGATTCGGAACTCTACAACCTCCGCGGACAAAGTAGATCCAGAAATTTCTTCTAACACTATCATCACCAATGGGTTGGGTTGGGAAGGTTCAACAAAACTGAGGTAGATGTCGATCTCGCTGATTGATCGGATGGTGTAGCTCGTTACGGCCTCCCTACCCAAAATCCAAGACTCGTCAAGAAGGACAAGGGAGACGTCACTATCATAGATAACGCGACTGACAGTGACTGCTTTGCCGATTTAGATATGCATAGATTCCACCCGGAACATAGATCCAAAGGTCACTTGCCCAACGGTGGGTGCCAACTATAATCGGATTGAAGACAAGTACGCCATGAGGGGGTCCTCGAGGCATGGGAAAAGATGGGGTGTGAGAAGTACAGTTGTTCAGGTTGGTGAGCACACAAGCTTACCTAGGATCAGATGCGATTGCAGTGGACGGATCCTACTCCTGCTAGCAATCCAGTATATCGGCAGAGCTAGAAGTACAACAAATTACAAGATAGGTCTCCTGTGCGAGTTGTGGTTGGTAGTGCGTGCCCTAAAGGCTGATCCCTAGGTCGTCTTATATAGTCATCCGGCCTAGGGTTGCAGGAGAGTCCTACCCAGCTATGATATAGAGTCGGTACAGAGTATATCTTGGACTACAAGTATTCCTACAGGCCTAAGTATGGATGTCTTCTGGGCCTTCCCGTAGCCGGATGGGCTTCCATCTTCTCTCTCTGACCCGGAGCTGGGCCACCCTGGTTAGCGAGTCACAGTGGGTATACCCGAAAAGTAGATCCCCAACAAGAGGTCATAGTTGATGGAGAAATTGTTATACCAAAATTGTAGGGAAAATGAAAGAATTATAATCTAATAATCAAAAATTTATACAGGGAAAACTTTAAGCAATTAGGATCTTCAAAATGCTAAAACGCCTCTAAATCGGAGGTGTAAGAGAGGCAGATGACTTCTCTCCCTTTGTTAATGCCCCGACTAGGTAGCTTTTTTGCCCCCTTAACATATACGGCTTCAATAGTGGGTGGAGGGGGTGGGCTCACTCCTTCCCCGATTATACATAGGCGTTGGGCTAGGTGTAGGCGGCGCCACCTCACATAGGCTGTGATTGTCTACCTGAGCCAAAAAATCTTTGTGGAACATGGCTCCCTAGGGCAATGCCCTACGAAAACAGCCGATGAGCCATGTTATGCAACACATTTGGTTACCTACAAGTTAACTTCTTCATGAAGCGAGATACGACAACCAAATTTTTGGTTGGTTGCATGTCTTGATTCTCGGAAAAACTAATGAAAATGTTGGTTTTTTAGTTGCACGTGTCATGGTTGATATGGTAACCTTTTACATTGGAGTGGTAAGGTTACCCAACACTATCCAATACCAAATAAAGAATAAGTAGTTTAAAATAAATAGTTCATCATAACAAGGTGGTACTAGGTAGTACCAACCAAACTAATGGTCACCCTAATTACCTAATGCACCACGAGTTAACCAACTATATCTTGTGATGCATCAAAAAATTCATCATTTAAGGGGGTTAATGTATACCGCCTCCCAAAATATTATAGACTTGGCATCAATATTCATCAAGTCCAAACTAATCGAGGGATATCGTACCACCTGCCAAAATATACATGACATTCATCAAGAGATTGTTACCACCTTCACAAAGAAAAAGCAGTAGCATTAACAATAGTGCTTGCACAGCTAGGTCCTAAGCCAAGTCTCCCTCAAAAAAGGTCCTAAGCCATGTCATCCTACCAGATATTGTCTCCCAACATAGATGTTACCTTCAACTTTGTTATCCGCAAGGTGGTCTATAGGTTGGATAGGAAGCGTGAATTGGAGAGACTGTTAGTATTAACATACTAAGGCGTGGAGATTATTTTCATCTGAGCGTAATTCACCATGGGCTTGTTTCATCCACTAATCGTGCTTCGGGTTCTCCTAACATTGAAAAGACAATGTGTTTTAGCTCACTACGTAACAAAAATAGTGGTATGATGTCTAACCACCATGAGGTGTGTAATCAACTTAACATCATCCATCATAATGGATGTGGTCTCCTTACACAATGTAACTCTCCTTCAAATTTTGACTAGTGTTGATTGTAATCCTAGTGAAGTCAAGATCCCCGTGAAGTCAAGACCATCATCACTTCCATCTCCAGTTTCTCATGTGGTTGTAAATCTGAATAGTGGTGACTATAATCCCCGTGAAGTCAATTACATCACTGGAAACACTCTGTAGGTGTCTTTCTCTAAATCCATTCTCACAACGGATCCCTTCTTGTGATGATCCCTATTTAGGATGAACTAGAAAGGTTCCCATGTCATTTAGAGATTGTATAGATACACTACATCAAGGACATGTAAGGCAATATTGTGTGATCACACAGATCAGGAGACCTAACTGGCATGATGTCCTACAATAATGTAACAATGTAAGGCTAGTCATAGTGGATAGTAACATAGAGTAGTGTCATGCATATGACACTAGGCTATGCTACTACCTTTATAGTGCATGGTGTCATAAGAGCAAGTTCAATAATATAACCTATTGCCGGCTATAAGAAAGTGTCATGTCATATATAGCCAGCTCTATAGCCGACACATACAATAGTTAGTTACAAAAGTCTACTACTTAATCAATATGTGGCCCACATTTCACTCTCCCAAAATGCCTAGGAGCACGTGCTAGAGATGGCTCCTAACTTACAACCCGCTTACATTATCTCTCCTCTTCTTTCTCCTCCACATCACCAAAACTGTAATATTTAATCTTTTATAGCCAGCTGACTGTATCTTATTGTACTTGCTCTAAGAGTAGTATCATAGAAGCCATGGTTTATTAGTATGTAAACTCATTGTGTCTTGGGTGTGTGGTGTTATGCTAACATAACTAGTTACCACTAAACTCTCTTTCCTGAATTAATTATGTGCCACCATGTCATGCTTATGTAGAATTGCATGTAATATACTATGTTACTATTCAAGTTACCCCACTATGAGTAGTCTAATCATGAAACTAAAATCATGTATTGTTCATCACGAATCACACAACCATGGTTTGCACAAACTTTTCTAGCAAGAACAAAGATAAATCATTGGCCCTTCATAGCGTCGAGCATTCTATGTCAGTTCATGGTTGGCAGTTGTTGTCTTTTGTGGTGGCGCCGATAGTAGGAAGAATGATTTTCGAGCACTCCATTACAATTTGTTAGAGTGAGAGACCGTGAGATTGTTACTCTTGGAGGGTGACCTCCTAGTTGGCTTGGCAGTTGGTGATGTGGCATCCCCTTCGTGAAAGATTGTGAAGAGACTCGGGCTTATCCTTCGTGGAGCTTATGAAGTGGTTGTGTAGCTTGTCATTTTTGAAGTGGAGGAAAAACTAGACATAAGGAAAGTGCCTATTCCTTCATGGGATAGACTTGGATAAGAAGGTGAGCCTTTGTGGCATTGGGAAATCCTTCGTGTAATCTCACACCTCTCCAACATGACGTACCTTACTTATAAGGGAACATGGGAATACATCTTCGTCTCTGCATGCCTCGGTTATCTCTATATCCAAGCTTACTTTCCTTGTGACAGCCATCGAGCTTGAAGTTCTTATATCTTGATTATCACTTGTGATATATATATATATATATCTTGCTTATCTTAACTTGTTGTTAGTGCACTTAGTTAAGCCTAGTGTATTTAGGTTTTGTGCTTATAAAATAAATGTTTGTTTAATTCCGTATTCTACCAAGACAAAACTGTAATAGTTTTGAAATTTCCTATTCACCCCCCTCTACGCGACATCTCTATCCTTTTAGTAGTTCGTCATCATCGACTCTGAAAACAAGTGAGCTTGTTGGTGTTGTCGCATCCTAGAAGGCCCTAGTGAAGTACCTATCTACCTTATTTTTCTTTAGGGTTAGGGCTTCTCTAGTTAATCGTAATTTTAATTTTTAGTTTAAGTTATAGGACCTATGTATCATAGTATCAATGTATGACCGGTGCTTGTAACAACATGAAGAATTAGGATACATAAGGGTTGTCGGAGATGGCTGGACCAAGGCCTGTAATTATCATTACACGGGCCTTGCCCGAGTTTCCTGCCCACAAAGACCTCAACGTCCCTAACATGGAGTCCGGTATCGAGAATATCTCAAACGAACTGACTTGTCATGGTGCAAGAGGAATTACTAGAGGATCCCGGAGACTAGACATACATTGAAGGGATATTCAAGACCAAATTGACTTACAATACAAGATAGAGACCTTGTAAGTATCATGTAGTTAACCGAGTCTTTTCGTGGAAATAATATTGCCAAAAAATACAATAAGAAAAAGTCTCAAATTATTACTTGTGTGATGTTTAATTATCTTAAGATTTTAGCCTTGAAGAAACTCAACTACGATCCATAGATATAATGATATACTTGATGGTACTCTTAAAAGGATTTTGTTCGATGGAACAAATGCTTAGAAGAGATTGAGATACATGCCAAAACTTGACCTATTGATCAAACTATGGTATTGCTTTACGCGTGTGTGCACCGCTATCACACTCATGGTATGCCACGACTCCGCTAGCCTACAAATGATACATATAAAGAGAAGTCTTAGATTTTGGATATGAGTTGAATGACATTCGTAGCAAGCAACTGCTATAATGGTTAAAATTATGTCACTCGTGTAACACCCTCAAATCGATCCTATGCAAGTTTTAGCGATTCCCGCCAAACCCGCATAGAAACGATTCAAAGATGCCCACCAGGCACTTGCCTGCGGGTGAAAAACAAAGTAATAACATTACACATTAGTCCATGATGGAACCCACAAAAATATATATATATATACAACAACGACTCCATGAGTCAAAAATACAGATATACAATTCAAAGATCCAAATCACCTTGAAAACGATACAACATCCGAGTACGGATAAGATGCAAATGGGGCTAAGAGCCCTGAAAAATAACCAATGGCGTCCATAACCCTGCCCAGGCCAAGCCGGAAGGGTAACCCTGCTAACAACATCAATCTCAAACCTGCTAAAACAAAAGGGGTGCCGACAAAGGGCAAAGAAAAAAGAGGAGCGTCAGTACTGAGGTCAGTACACGGCGAGGCTAGAATTCGTCGGCTCTCGCCTACATAGGTATGGTGGGCTGAAGCGGCAGCGAAGCATGCACTAAACAATCTATAGAGACTCGATTCAACTGTCGGCTATTTGAGAGGGATAAGAAAGAACTATTCGGATCCCCCTGACGCCAAACCAAGTCCTTCTTCCCAGAACGCCAAGCTCTCCTTCCGTTGTCCAAGAACGATCTCGTCGGTCCGAACCCCAAGATCTTCCGAACCGACATGTGTGCCCCTAAGCCCCTATTTTTATAATATGACATTATCAACTGTCGCATATAAAATTGTTCATGCATGCATACCTGTCTATGGTTTGGGGGCATTATGCTGATTCACCTCAAAATTAAAAATGGAGTTACAACGTCAATGATTCTTATGATCACAAGAGTCATCGTTTAATATGTGGGAGTCAGTACGGATCTCTAGGTCCTAATAATTAGTAGCGGGACCTAGAGATTTGTACTCACTCCCACATATTAAATGATGACTCTTGTGATCATGAGAACCATTGATGTTGTAACCAAATCCCTTTGTCTTGCGATATATTACTTTGTCTTACATTCGATCATCGGTATCAACCATACCTAGTTTGATCTCATTACCGACAAGTACTCTTTTCTTGTTCCCGTGATATAACTTTCTTTTTGACATAGTCATTTGCTTGCAAGCTATGTCAATGTGATATCACCGAGATGGCCTAGAGTATATCTCTCTGTCATTTGGATGGAAAAGTTCCACTCTTGATCCATGAGCATCAACATAACACTTTCAGAGTACCTAAACCCGCCTTTATAGTCACAATGTTACGATGTGACGTTTGATGTTATCAAAGCACTCTTCCAGTGTTAGGATTAACATGATCTCATGGTCTAAGGATTAGGGTTACTCTGTATGAGACATTATAGCAATGTAAACATAACGACTTTGATCGTATTGACACCAATATGAGATTCTTCATGCGCTTGACACCAATATGACCTAGACGGAAGTGCCACATGTATGTAGATATATCATCATCCAATTTAACCCTTTTGTCATCCACAATATGGATATGTATATTATTACTATCAAGATCCCAAAGAAATAAACCGTTCATCAAAGGCGCATGAACATAAAAGATATCATTCATATAAATCGAGCAACCATTATTCTCGGACTTAAATGAATAATTGTCTTGTAATAACCACGATCCAGAAATAATGTTCATGCTCAAAGCAGGCACGAGATAAGAATTATTCAGGTTTAAAACTAATCCAAACGGTAAATGGAGAGGCAACGTCTCGATGACGATCACATCAACTCTTGATCCATTGCCGACATGCATCGTGACCTCACTCCTTGCTAGTTGTTGCCTATTCTATAGCCTTGGTTTTGTGTTACATATATTAGCAACTGAACTAGTATCAAATACCCAGGTTCTACTGCGAGTATTAGTCAAGTACACATCAGTAACTCATATATCAAATATACCATTGTTCATCTTGTTGGATTTCTTGTCTGCCAGATATTTGGGGTAGTTGTGCTTCCAATGGCTAGTCCCCTTGCAACAAAAGCACTCAATATCAGACTTAGGGTTAGCTCGAGTCTTCTTCTCATGTGCAGGAACAACTTTTCTGCCCTTCTTGAAGTTACCCTTCTATTTGCCCTTCTTGTCCTTCTTGAAACCGGTGGTTTTATTGACCATCAACACTTGATGTTATTTCCTGATCTCCACTTCAGCAATCTGAAGCATATACAGAAGCTCGAGAAGAGACTTCTTCATGCCCTACATGTTATAGTTCATCACGAAGCTCTTATAGCTTGGTGGTAGAGGTTGGAGAACACAATGTATGCCTAGCTCAATGGGAATTGTTATTCCCAAGGCTATGAGCTTATCCGCAAACCTAGACATTTTGAGTACATGCTCCCTAACGGAGTCGTTCTCCTCAATCATACAGCTAAAGAACTTTTCAGAAGCTTCATAACTCTCCATAGCAACATGGGTATCAAAAATCATTTTCAATTCACCCATGGTATCAAAAGCATTTCCATTCTCGAAACGCTTTCAGAGTTCTTGCTCTAGCCCATACATTATGCCACGGGGAACTATATTGTGGTCCTCCTGACAACTTAAGTAAACATTATTTACATCGTCAGAAGCATCATCATGTAGTGGGGGCCTAGCAGCACTTCTAGCACATATTGCTTTTGTGCAGCAGTGAGGAGAATCCTCAGGTTAAGGGCCCAGTTGGAAAAGTTGCTACCATCCGTTGCAAGTTTCTATTTCTCCATGGACACATTGAAATTAAAAGAAGGTGGTGCCATCTACAACAAATTTTTCAAAGTTTATTTAGACTAAGTTTATGATAGATTGATTGAGTTCAAATTAATACAAAATTACCAAATGAACTACTAAAAAACAACATCCCTCGAGTTGTTTTGGTAATTACATGAACCAAATTCACTACACCAAGACCGGTCATCACCTGAATTGGTCCAGCTGCAAAGGCGAGCATCTATATGGTCGTGATATCAACTATATGACTCATGCTTTACCTTTTGGTTCGTGTTCTGAGGCCATGTATGCACATGCTAGGCTCGCCAAGTAAGAACCTTAGTAGTCGCATGTGTAAATCTAGCATACACCTGTTGTATGCGAACATAGAGTTAATAAGATCCGGTCATCACGTGGTGTCTCAAAACGACAAACTTTCTTAATGGTGCATACTAAAGGAAGAACACATTTTTATCTTGACAATTAAATGAGGGATCATATTATCATGCTACTAAGCACTATCCAATAAAAATAAGATGTAAACAAACATCACATGCAAAAAGTGATATGATATAGTTCTTGCACTTGATCTCTATCTTGTACATCATAATATTTGAACAAACATAACATGCAAAAAGTGATATGATATAGTTCTTGCACTTGATGTCTATCTTGTGCATCATGGTATGATATCCATCATTCCATTGGTGTAACGCCAAGGTCTATGGCACTTTCACTTTGGCTTGTTATAATTTTCCAAGAGTATCAAACCATACTTAAAATTTTAACATTTACCATGTCATAACATGTGCACATCAAAATAAATATAGACGCTTCAAATTTATATTTTCATATTTTTACGTGCCTTAGGAATTTCAGAGATACAACCGTTCTTACCTATGAACATGGAACCACAATGATGATAATTAAATTATTAGCAACCCGTTGTAAATCAGATATTAACTATAGTGGGAGAGATAGACACCCGCTAGACACTTATGCAAAACTAGTTGCATGTCAAGCGTGGAACATGTCTCATGTGCAAGGACATGTAAAGTTAGTCTGTGCCGCTTCATCCCATTATACCACTAATATCCAAAATACACAAGAGCTTGCAATAATATGATCATCAGCGCCCACATACTCATATGTGTTCTACCCGTACAAAACATCAACGAATAGATCCGACTCTGATACCATCGTTGGGTTCATAGCATAGAAAACTAAAAAATCCTATGATATGAAAAACTAAGAACCAAGATCTATCTATTAGATCCAAGCAACATGTGGATATACATCCATAGAGAACTTTCCCTTGAAGACCAAAAGGCTTTATGGGAATTAATCTTATGGATGAAGTAGACAGACTCTTGCCGATCACTTTTAATAATTTATTTATTTATGTTAATATTTGCTAATTACTTTAATTAGCAAACATTTACATAAACCCCCTTGCATTATCTCGATATTACATCTAAAACCAATTTTAGCGGTTTAACCCAAAACAATTCTGGTGCTCATCGAAATAATTCCAGCACTTTTAAATCCTTTCTTTGATATAATGTATCTGCCCATTAGTGTTGGTGAACCTTAAGTGTGTCACCCTATGGTTCGTGAATGATGTGGACATGATCGAGACACCTCTCCAATCAATAATCAGCAACGGGATCTGGAGATTCGTACTGACTCCCACATATTCAACATTGACTCTTGTGATCGTGAGAACCATTGAGGTCGTAACTGAATCCCTTTGTCTCGTCATATATTACTTTGTCCGAGATTCAATCATCGGTATCAACCATACCTACTTTGATCCCGTTACCGACAAGTACTCTTTTCTCGTTCTCATGATATAACATTCTTTGTGACCTAGTCACGTGCTTGCAAGCTATGTCAATGTGATACCACCGGGAGGGCCCAGAGTATATCTTTCCATCATGTACAAATTCCACTCTTTATCCATGAGCATCAACATATCACTTTTGGATTACCTGTACCCACCTTTATAGTCACCCTGTTATGGTGTGACATTTGATCTTATCAAAGCACTATTTCGGTGTTAGTAATTAACATGATCTCATGGTCTAAGGATTAGGGTTACTTCGTGTGAGATGTTATACAAATGTAAACATAATGGCTTTGATTGTATTGCTATATTTTGGGTGTATGTTCATCACATCATTCCTCTAATGTTGTGATCCTGTTATTAACAACATCCAATATTCATGATCAGGAAACCTTGATCACCAGTTAATCAACGAGCTAGTTAATTGAGAGGCATAACTAGGAACTCTTATTTGTTTATCAAACACACATGTATTAACGTTTCTAATTAACACAATTATAGCATGAAAAATAAACATCTATCATAAACATGGAATAAGATAATAATCACTTTATTATTGCCTATCACGCATATTACCTTCATGCAGACTCTATGTGACATGGGTATACCCTACAGGTACTCGAGCTTGGTATATACGGCCTAAATACGGCGGAAGCCCATGGTGTCGCCAAGGCCCAAATGGAGAACTCGAGTAACCTACGAACTCTCGATTGCTTGCGGAACAAGAAGAAGCTAAAGATAGAAAGTTTAAAGGGAAACCCTAACCTGTAACCGACTCGACCTGCTACCCGAGACCTAGCCTATCTATATAAAGGCTAGGAGGGGGCGGCGAGGAGGACACACGCAACCCTAGTTTCCACAACCCTCGCCAGATTGCATCTATGCACCATTGTAATCTTCGATTCCTCTGTTAATTCCACGAGCAGACAAGCAGGAGTAGGGACCTCTATGAGGCCTGAACCTGGGTAAATCTTCGAGTCCCCTGTGTGCTTGTTTGCTAGCCGATTGATGCTTCCAGCACTCCCTCCTTCTCCAAAACCCAAGTCCATAACAATGGGCATTGATGAGTTAAACCCTCGTCAATTGGCGCCGTCTGTGGGAATTGGGAGTGCTGATGTTGCGGCTTCTTTGGCCCCATCAACTACGATCTACAACTCCACAACAACGGAGATTCGCCAGCTCTTCGGCGTGTTCGGCTTCACCGTCCCCACGCCGGCCACTCGCCCGGCTTTCGAGTCCATGGGCGATGGAATTAGCCTGGTAATCAGGAGCTTCCGCTTCCAAGTTGGTCAGATGGGCACGCTTCGCATGCCTAACCAGCCGACAACACCATTGATTTCTCCAGTATCGTGGTTCCCTCCGCCGATCGGCACCCTCAGTGAGCTCAATGCCTCAACAACAGTCGAGAATACGGACAGCGACGGCAGTCGCGAATCTGATGTGGGCGATCTAGCAACTGAAGATGGAGCCTACGGTTCCGGATCTGAAATTTATGGGAGCAGCAGCTTCCCCAACTACTTCATGTGCGCCGTCATCAACGCGGGCAACTCCTCCGCCAATCGCGACAACACGGGCAACGATGGCAATGGAACCGACCCGCCAAACGGCGGCATACCTAATGGCGGACCACCCAATGGCGGACCACCCAACGGCGGCCCTACTAACGGCGCCCCCGTCAACAACGGAGGGGCAGCCGAACTCCCCACCATGGTGAACGAGCAAATCGGTGAACGTGTCGTGATCAGGCTCAACGATCTCGAGTGGGCCCGCTGCCGAGAAGCCCTACGAGGCCACCCTCTACCCTTCGGCTCCCTGCAAGAATTGTTGATGGGCTACCATTGGCTCCTGAAAGAGGAATACAAACGCCAACTGCAAACAATCGCCCAACTCGAGGCACGTAAAAAGGCGGCAGACAAGTCGAGCCTCCGACGAGTTGGGCTCTCCTCCCATGGAGGATCCTCCTCCAAGTGCAACGAGTACATCGCTAACAAGAGGCGATCTCGACTAGCCCACCTCACTGAACAAGAGCGCGTAGAAGCCGCAAAGGTCCTCGACTTCGGCTCATGATGGTGGATACGCATGGCAACGTGCTTCCAAAAACGCTGCAAGTCACGGTAACGGCGGCCACCATGTACCTCTTCAACAACCAGCCGCCAGCTGGAGATCCTCGGGCTGCCATGCACCGATCTATGATCGCAGGCTTGGGGATAATCAAAGCCGCTCTCGACAAAGAACCGACACTGGAGCTGAAGAAAGGCAAGGCTCTGGCAAAACGCTATTCCTCGCCCTCATCTAGCGACGACAGTCACGATCTATCTCGACGCCGTCGCTCACGGCGACACGACCACGACTACGACGCGTGTGATGACATCATGCAGCGCAAGATCGACAAGTCAAGGGCACGATGTGCCTGATCGACTGACTCAGAAGACGAAGATGTGGAGCTCTGTGGCACTAGATGCTTCAGCAGGGCCATCAGGCAAAAGCGAATACCCAAGGGGTTTAAGCTCCCATCAGAGAACCCAAAGTTTGACGGTCTGCAGGACCCAAAAATCTGGTTAGAGGACCATATCTCCTCCGTCAGGCTCCACGGCGGGAGTCGAAGCACAGCCATGCAATGCCTGCAGCTACAGCTACAGGGCGCCGCCCGGGCATGGCTCAACAACCTCCCACGCGGATCCATTCGCAGTTGGGAAGAGCTGGTCTATATCTTTGTGCGCAACTTCAAGGGCACCTACAAAAGGCCCGTATCAATCGAAGAACTGAGGTGCTGCTAGCAAAGGTCGGGCGAATCGCTACGCTCGTACATCCAGAGGTGGTCCATCATCAAGAACTCCGTGGAAAATATCTCGGAGGATCGCGCAATCGACGCATTCATTGGCGGCGTTCGCCGCATAGAGATCAGGGAGGAGCTGGGCCGCTCGAAGCCCAAAACCATTGACCACCTGATGGAAATCACGAATCGGTGGGCAGATGGAGAAGATTCGGTGAAAAATCATGTTCACTCCAATGATGAAGTAGAACTCGAGCGTAGACACGATCGCCGAAGCAAACGTCGAATGCACATCTATGATGACCGCGACAATGTCAACATGGTCGCAGCCAGCTACGCCGATAGACACGACGACAACCACAACAGCGGCTACCGTAGCGGTGGACACCGCGACTCTGGGAAAACCACGCAAGTATGGCAGCGCCGCACTCGTGACGAGACACCCGCGACATCCATTGAGGATAAGTTGTCCGGGCCATGCACGGTGCACTTCTACATCGACAAGCATGACGGAAAAAAGAAATCCATCCACCTCCTCAAGGACTGCCGCGAGTTCCTCAAACTTCATGAGGGTCTAGCTCGGATGAATCGTGACGTAGTCAACAGGGTCTACGGAGCTGCCCAAGCGCTGTGGCACATGGAGCTCCTCCACCACCACCCGGACCACTGCCAAACGCAGCTGCACCGGACCAGCACCATGGAGGCGAGCTGTACCCACGGGCCATGGGTACCATGATGATCCAAAAGGGCCACCCCTCTAATCAGGTGCAAAAGGCCATCACTCGCCAAGTGAATTTGGCGACAAACTCACCGCCATCCACCACTGAGTACCTCAGTGGAAGCGACTCCTGCATCACCTTCGACAAGCCTGACCACCCACGCCAAGTACCTCGTCCAGGCCACTGTTCCCTCGTACTCGAGGCACAAATTGGAGGCTTTGACATGAGCCGCGTCTTCATGGACGGTGGAAGCGACATCAACCTTATGTTCGCGAGTACCTTGCGAGCAATGAGGATCCCTCTGACCTTCCTAGAGGCCCCAGACACAACATTCCATGGCATCATCCCAGGCAAGGGCGTATATCCCCTTGGAAAAATCAACCTCGACGTCATCTTTGGCACGCCGAAAAACTTTCGACGCGAGTGCATCGACTTCGAAGTTGCCGACTGGCCCTCACAGTACCACTGCATCCTCGGATGTGTCGCATTCGCTAGGTTCATGGCAGTGCCACACTACGCCTATCTGTAGATGAAAATGCCAGGCCCTAACGGCGTCATCACAATCAACGGGAGCTTCGAGAGGTCTGACAGTTGTGACAGGGAGTTCAACAGAATTTCCTAGTCCTTCGGCATGCAGGAGGAACTCGCAAGATTGAAGGAGTCAACAGACAACAGTCTGCCTCCCCTGAGCTGGCCAAGTTCATCCGACCTGTCCTTCGACTCATCGGTGCACACGAAGAAAGTTCAGGTCCACCCATCGGATCCCGCCAAAACGGCCCTCATCGCCAACAACTTGAGTCCCGCATAGGAACTCGCACTCGTCGAATTCCTCCGTGAGCACTGGCAAATCTTCGCCTGGTGTCCATAGACATGCCAGGAGTTCCTAGGGAATTCGCCGAGCACGAACTCAATGTCAACCCAGACGCAAGGCCAGTCAAACAAACAATTCGGCGACTGTCTGAACCAAGAGCAAAAGCAGTCAGAATGGAGATCAACAGACTCCTCGATGCCAAATTCATACGCAAGATCAAGGAAAGCACTTGGCTCACCAACAAGGTGCTAGTACCAAAAAAGGACACGGATATCCTACGGATGTGCATGGATTTCACCTCTCTGAATAAGCATTGCCTGAAGGACCACTTCCCGCTGCCACGAATTGACCGGATCATCGAATCCACTGTGGGATGTGAGCACCTCTGCTTCCTCGACGCCTACTCAGGCTACAATCAGATTCGAATGAAGGAGGAGGATCAAGAGAAAACGGCGTTTACAATGCCTTTTGGTGTGTTCTACTATAACACAATGCCCTTCGGGCTAAAAACGCAGGAGCCACCTACCAGTGGTGCATGTAGGCTTGCCTCAAGAACCAACTTGGTCGCAACATCCAAGTCTATGTTGACGACATCGTAATCAAGACCAAAGAGGACGCTTCACTAATCGACGATTTACGCGAAACCTTCGCCAACCTCGATCGCTACCGGATCAAGCTCAATCCGGACAAGTGCGCCTTCGGCGTACCATCTGGGCAACTACTCGGGTATCTCATCTTCACGAGAGGGATCGAGGCGAACCCAAAGAAAATAAAAGCCATACTAGCCATGGAGAAGCCGAAGAACATAAGAGGTGTCCAGCAGCTGGCTGGGCGAATCGCGGTGCTCAATCGATTCATCAGTCGAATGGGCGAAAAGGCACTGCCCTTCTACCAACTTCTCCGCAAAGCTGACAAGTTCGAGTGGACCAACGAGGCACAGGAAGCATTCGAAGACCTCAAGCGCTACTGTCCACCTCGCCAGTACTAGTGACCCCACGCGAAAGGGAACCACCGTTGCTATACATCTCCGCCACCAACCAGGTGGTCAGCACGATGCTCGTGGTAGAACGCGCTGAGGAAAACAAGGTCCACGGGGTACATCGCCTAGTCTACTACCTCAGCGAGGTACTCACGCCAATAAAGCAGCGGTACCCGCACTACAAGAAGCTGGCGTATGGCGTCTTCATGACAGCCCGGCGACTGCGCCACTACTTCCAGGAACACCCAATCGTGGTAGTCAACGACGCCCTGCTTGGGCATATCCTCAACAATCCTGACGCCATCGGACGAGTCGCGCTTTGGGGGATCGAACTGTCTCTAGAGACATTACATATGAAAAACATGATGCAATCAAGTCGCAAGTTCTCCCTGACTTCCTCGTGCACTGGATGGAGAACCAGCTCCCTGAAAAACCAGATATGTCCTACCTCTGGACAATGCACTTCGATGGATCCAAGCGAAAGGATGGAGCTGGCACAGATGTCATACTGACATCGCCCCAGGGAGATAAGCTGAAATATATTCTGCGAATGCAGTTCACTGCCTCCAACAATGAAGCTGAATACAAGGCCCTGCTACACGGGATGAGGATGGTAAAAGCCTGCAGCGCCAAGAGGCTCATAATATACGGCGACTCCAAGCTGGTTGTCAACCAGACAATGCACGAGTGCGACGCACTGAACGACAATATGATCGCCTACCGCGACCTCTACGACACACTCGAAGGGGACTTCGATGGTTGCGAGCTGCGGCACATAGGCGAGAAAGCAATGAAGAGGCGGACGCACTCGCCAAAATTGGCTCTACCTGTGCCCCCATACCACCCGGGGTATTTCTCGAGCGCATCTGCGAACGCTCCATCAAGCCAAAGGCCGCAGAGAAGAAAACAAGCGCAACAACGGACTCGGGGGCGGCGCCACCCAATGAGCCAATGGCACTCGACGACCTGGAGCTCGACACAGGACTCGAAGGACCAATGAGTATAATGATGTTCGATCCATCTTGGACTCAATCGTACATCACATACCTTCTCAGCAAAAGGCTACCGGACGACCCGACTGATGCACGGCACATCGCGCGGCGATCCAAGGCATTCGATGTTATCAACAGCGAACTGTACAAGCATAGCATCACAGGAGTACTCCAATGATGCGTCTCAAACGCTGATGGAAGAGTTGTCCTCCTCTACATCCATGAGGGGACTTGCGGGAACCACGCTGGCAGTCGAGCCCTCGTCGCCAAAGCTCTACGAGCTGGATTCTACTGGCCTACGACCATGCGTGACGCCAAGGACATCATCCAGAAACACAACGCTTGCCAGGGATTCGCGGACAAGCCACACGCACCTGGCGCGGAGCTCCGGCCAATTCCATTGGCCTGGCCCTTCGTGCAATGGGGACTCGACATGGTCGGCAAGCTCCCAAATTCCTCACGAGGAGGCTACGACTACCTCTTGGTCATAGTCGACAAATTCACCAAGTGGATAGAGGCCATGCCAGTGACTAACCAGTCAGGATACAGCGCAGTCAAGTTCTTCGAGTCCATCGTCTATCGCTTCGGAGTACCACACATCATCATCACGGACAATGGGACGAACTTCACATCCAAGGAGTTCCAAGAATTCTGCGAGAGTCTGGGAATCAACGTAAGCTATGCCTTCGTAGCACATCCACAGACCAACGGTCAGGTCGAAAAAGCCAACGGGCTCATCTGCGGCGGCATCAAGAAGCGACTCCTCAGGCCACTCGAACAAGCCGAAAGATGTTGGCCAGACGAGCTGCAATCGGTACTCTGGAGCCTGCGCATATCTCCAAACAGTGCCATAGGGTACACCCCGTTCTTCATGGTGCATGGTGCTGAAGCGGTGCTACCCGCAGAGGAACGATACAAAGCACCGTGAGTGGTCGCTTACATCGAGCAGGAGTCAACTCTTGCTCTCGAAGACTCCGTCGACCTCCTTGACGAGGCACGGGAAATCGCTGTGGAAAGATCAACGATCTACCAGTAGAACCTGCGCAACTACCACAGCAGAAGGCTATGCCCCAGGTCCTTCGTCGAAGGAGACCTGGTCCTGCGACTGAAACAACAAGGGCATCTCAAGCTCGAGTCCCCCTGGGAGGGACCATACGTGATTACAGAAGTAATCCTAGGTGGCGCATATCGCCTTAAAGATTTCGAGACAGGAGTCGCGTACTCCAACCCCTGGAACGTCGCGCAGCTGTGGTGCTTCTACCCTTAGTCGTCTTTTATTTTTTACATTGCAAATAAGGCTACTCAGCTAAGGCTACTTATCCACACATTGTACCCCGTACTATCCTGCAAATAAATAAAGCTAAGTTCCCCAAAACTCTGTGTCCCTTTTATGTTTTTCAAATTATCCACTCGGGGGTTGTGCCACCCTATACACATCTGTTCTACGAACCAACGCGATATCTTGAGTAACTGACGTAATAATCGAACCCTTGACAAACACCAACCCAGTTGCAACGCACCTGACAGGTTGGCAAGGTGCTGAGATAAACACAAGTCAGGCTAACGAAAAGGAATCGCATAGTGCAACGCACTCGCAAAACATACACGCTAATAAGCTTTTTATATACATCAATGTCACTCAATTATACACAGCATATATATATATGAACTTTACAACATTGGTGCAACTATGTGCAGGATACAAACTAAACTACTGTTGCAACAAAGGAACGTTTGTCTGCTCCTCGAAGAAGTCGACGATTTCCTCCGCTGGGCGATCCACCGCCTGGTAGTGAGGAACCATGTTCCAAGTCGAACTCTTGCGCGTTATCCGGCAAGAATCGCTACAACATCCACATCAGGCCTATGCAGTCGCACCAGCGACAGAGCAGCCTTGGCACCAGCCACTAACTATTGTCGTACAAACTCACGGACTGCACTCAAGTCTTGAAAATTTGGCAAGAAGCACTAGCAGGCTCGATGGAACGACGTCCAGTGGGAACATCGTCTGATAAATATTCCTCAAGCACGATTACGACTTCTTCAAGAAGTGAAGCACTCGTGAAGCATGATCCTGCAGGGTCACAAGTGCGATTGCACGATCATGATCCACCCAAAAGTATCAACTCGCCTGAAGCTGCTCTTGGGTTAGATCATTCATACGAATGGCAATCCTGTCCTTCTCATCTTGCGGATGCCGTGCACTGACAACTATACTAAGCAAATGCAAGAGTATGAAGACAATGAACTACCGCGAGTGGCTACAAGAAAAGACAAGGAAGAAGAAAGCTAACACTTGAATTGGTCGTCCAACTGCGTCACCTCCCCTAGCAGATATTGCTCTCGGGCGACGGCCTTCTCCGCCCTCGACTTCCATACATCCGCATTACCACGGAACACAGGCAGTTCGCGCTCCAACTGCTTCACGCGGTCATGGAGTTGCGAGAGCAGAGACAGCTCATCCACCCTTGAGCGCGACTACGCCAAAGTATCATCAGTGGATGGCATATTCCGAGGTTCACTTGAAGGACCACTCGATGTGCCCTATCACAAGCCAAGCAAGAGATAATAAGAAGACTAAGGCGATGCATGGATAAAAGAATCGATTGCATTCAAGCATAATAAAGTATCAACAGATACACTCACCAAAGGCATGTTCCAGACAAAAGAGACAGGCTATTTAACTATTACAGAACATGACTACTGAGGAGCAACTGGCTTCTTCGACTTAGACTTTGGTTTTGGGGGCCTCATCGGGTCTGTGGTAGTATCAGATGCCATAGACTTCCCGCCAGCCCCTGATGCCGCAGCCTTTGCCGCCTTCTTGGCTCGCTGCAGTTCCTCAGAGTACTTCGCAACTGTGTTGATTAGCTGTGGCCCGTACTTGCCACAGGCAGCTGCAAAAGGAGCAAAGACTACCTATTGGCCATCCGCGCTGATAGGCATTGCCTTAGAGACCGCAGCAGGATCAACCACGACTCCATGGGCTTGAACCATCGCGAGTGACTTCGAAGCGCCGGCCGCACGGAGTGAGTTCTTGAAGCCTGCAGGAATGCCTCCAACAAGGGACTCCACCAGATCATCTACATTTTCGATTAACTTAGCCTTGGGCGCCAGCTCCTCATGGAGGCGACTGAGCACGCCCTTGGCCTTGGTGAGCGTCCCCTAAACGGCAGCACTGTGATCTTTGACTGCCGAGATGGCACCTGCCAAGGCATCATCACGACGGAGCGCCTGGGCGTCGAAGCTCAGATCGCTAGCATCTACACAAGAATCAAGCATTGGCACAAAAGTCAGCACAACAACAAATTTGAAAGAAGGGACATGGCGAAAATCCAGACAAGGGAATACCCGAGAGAGCCTTGGCAATCGAGAGAAGCTATTCTTCGAACAACTTCTCCCTAGCTTCGATGGAGGCGCGCAGATCCTCTTCACGTTTCCGCGATTCGTCATGTGCTACGATTGCATCATTGCGACTCTTCACCGCCACGGCGAGCGCCTTTTCGAGGGAAGCGGCGTCACGAAGGAGTGCATTATGCTCAGCTGTGAAACAAACAAAGATAGATCGTTAGTCGAATATATCACAGGGATGAAGAAGAAGAAGCAAAAAAACACTCACTTTCAACCACACGATGGCGATTGTCCAGCATTGCATGCTAGCGACCCATCACAAGCACCTGCTCCGCCAAGCGAGCAGCTTCCTTCACAATAAGCTGCAACAAAAGAAACAGCAAAGGATCAGCAGATGGTATAAATGATACATTTGACTGCAAAAATCAGACGAAGCAACATTACACATACATGATCCTCCAGTGACTCCGAAGCTGATTGTCGCGCAGTCTCCGGACAACCATCTGATGCTCCATATCGTGTGGAGAACTTGATGAATTGTGCCTGGAGTGGGCCGCCAATGGAGGAGAAGGAGTCCACTCAGCCGCTTTCTTGGCCTTGGAGGTCACGACTCCAGATTCTTTCAAAAATTGGACGTCGGCTGACTGCAGAACAAAACCAACATCAGGAGAATGCAACTCCAAAGAAGAACCAAAAAGAAGACTCGTATACTTACCAATCAAACTTGTCAAAATCGAAGGTTTGATCCCCCGACTCTGACGACGACTCCTTCGGCAGCCGCATCTTCTTGCGGGAAGACGGCGCCACAGCACTCACAGGAACCGTAGGTATCGGCGACTCTGCACCCATAGCTGCGCCTTCCGGAGTCAAAGGAGATGATGCATACGAATCCTTGCTGCGCGAACGCTTGCGAGTGTCCGGACTGCTCGACTTGGGGGCTTCCTCCTCCACATTAGATGGGACGGTCGACTCCGACTTGTCCTCTTCCAAGGCTTCACGAGGAATAACCCCCTCAGGAAGAGGGGGCATACAGGGTGACACCCTCCAATCCTGCATACGGGAAACAAGTCAGCACAAGTCAAGGAAAAAAGAAGCATTCGACAAACAAAGCTACTTCATAGCACAACTGTACCTCCGGAGGAGAATTAGTAGCATCGAATGGAGGTATGACTAGTTCACTGGGGAGCACATCCTTGGCGGTGTACTTGGTGAGCAGTCGCACCCTCTTATCTACTTCACTCGCGGAAATACCATCGGCAGATACGCGAGTGACATCGTCCATGCCAGCCCACTGGAACATAGGGTGGACTCTATCCTACAGGGGCTAGACGCGATGGCGCAACCACGTGCGAATAAGGGCGCATCCTCCCTCTTCTTTACACATGCGACTCTCGAGGTCGCAGATGCGCTCGTATAGCACATCTGTCTCCATGGACTCGCTGGGCATCACTACGTTCTTCCAGGAGCGCCTCCTCTTGCATAGCGTCACGGGATCGAAAGGCGCGAGTCCGAAGTGGTCTCCGTCGGCCTTCTGGTCGCGGATGTAGAACCAATTGTCCCTCCACCCTTGGACGGACGCCATGAGTTTGATGTCGAAGTACGTGACGGAGGAGTCGACGTGGATACCGCAGCCTCCTACATCATAGACTACGGAGCCAGACGCCGACTGGCGCTTCAGCTTGAAGAGCCATTTGAAGAGACCAAAGTGTGGCTCGATTCCGAGCCAGCACTCGCAAAGTGTAATGTAGCAAGCTACATGGAGGATGGAGTTGGGGGACAGCTGGTGCAGCTGGAGCCCATAGAAACAAAGAAGGCCCCTGAAGAAAGGATGCAGGGGAAGCAAGAGACCACGGATGATGAACGCTAGGAACATCACCCAAAAACCGGTAGGAGGACAAGGGGTTACCTCACCACCTGGGACTCGCGAGTCAGCGACCGCGGAAGACAGAACTCCGTCTTGGCGCAGGAGACGAAGCTCAGATGACTTGATCACGGACGTGCGCCACGCGCCATTGGTAACCCGAGTGCCCGCGCCCTTCTTCTTCCTGGTGACGGCGGTGCTGGTGCCCGCAGCGGCGGAGCTGCCCTTCTTCTTGGAAGCAACAGTGACGGCGGCAGATTCAGCCGCGGAACCTCCCTTCTTCTTCCCCATCTTGCGGTGGCGATGCGACCGGAGGAAGTAACTAGGGAATACGCGGAGCTAGTCCAGTGCCACGAGAAAGATGAGCTCTAGGAAGCAGAGGAGCAGCAGCAATGGCGACGGAGGCAAAGGCAGAGAAAAGAGCAGATGGGAAAAATTACCGTCGCAACACTGCTACTTAACCCCCTGGAAGATGTAATCCAACGGCCAGCAAAAACCCTATCAGACGCGTGGCGTCCATCGTGATCGACACATGGAGAACCCGAAGCACGAACCGTCCCCCACTACCCCCATTACGCGCGGAAATCAAGGAGGCGCGGTTAAAACAAAGATTACGCACGCCTGGTCAAGTCAGAGTCAGAAAATGGGACCCACCGCTCATCACGTCCCGTTAAACCCGCTCACGCGAGCAACTGAGATCATCACATCATCAGCATTGATGTCATCCAAAATTGAGCAGCGGAAGACTTCGACTACTTTAGTCCTTGCTCGAGTTTTCGACTCCACCAAGCACTCGGGGGCTAATCCCATAGGGAGCGCTGGTCGCGCACCCTATGATTTTTTCTTTTTCTCTTCTGCAGGAATATGGACATTCAAAGCATACCCAACCACTCGAATCCACGATTCGACTATGGACATGGGTTACTTCCATAGGGAGCACCGGAAATAAATTCGACTGAAGCAAGCAAATAAAAGACGATAGCAGTCGCAAAAGTTCTTTAGTCCCTGCCTGAGTCTTCGACTCAACCAGGCACTCGGGGGCTACTCCCATAGGGAGCGTTGGTCTTGCACCCTATGATTATTTGTACATTGTATTGTGTGTCGATAACATCCACACTCGAAGCTTATAGCGACACTGCCTCATAATTTTTCCCTACAAAGAGATTGCGTCTCCTGGGTCACCCAAATCATCTCCGTGATGATAAAATTCGGATGTCGCGCTTGCAGCGTGAAGATAAGACCTGAATAAGGCCTAGAAACGCATTCCCTGTGCACTACCAGAAATATATCTGTGCCTACAGGTACGATGAACACACCTTGACGGACGCGTCGAGTGCTCACACCCATATACTGGAATTCGACTCCTGTAAGACCTCCGCGGCTTGAGTCGAATTACACCAACACTTTTCCGGATTCGAGTCCGGGGACTCGAGTTCGAGTAGATTGTGTTGTTTTACCCTAAGGTAGTTAACTGATACCGATACATCGGTTAAATCAGGCACGCACATCAACAATCCCTATGACACAAAAAGAGCAGTCGAAAATATACTCATTCATGCACTCAAAAGGCTTCATAAAGTCCCCAGTCGAATCTGTGATTCCACCGGACACTCGGGGGCTACTGACATGGGTATACCCTACAGGTACTCGAGCTTGGTATATATGGCCTGAATACGGCGGAAGCCCACGGTGTCGCCAAGGCCCAAATGGAGAACTCGAGTAACCTACGGACTCTCGATTGCTTGCGGAACAAGAAGAAGCTAAAGATAGAAAGTTTAAAGGGAAACCCTAACCTGTAACCGACTCGACCTGCTACCCGAGACCTATCCTATCTATATAAAGGCTAGGAGGGGCAGCGAGGAGGACACACGCAACCCTAGTTTCCACAACCCTCGCCAGATTGCATCTGCGCACCATTGTAATCTTTGATTCCTCTATTAATTCCACGAGAAGACAAGCAGGAGTAGGGACCTCTACGAGGCCTAAACCTGGGTAAATCTTCGAGTCCCCTGTGTGCTTGTTTGCTAGCCGATTGATGCTTCCAGCGATCCCTCCTTCTCCAAAACCCAAGTCCATAACAATGGGCATTGATGACTTAAACCCTCGTCACTCTGTTTATGTGCTTTCGATATCCGCCTTCGTGTGTGTCGAGGACGACCGCAAGTGGGCATATACAGACATTTTTAGGTCAAAAAACGTTGGTGGGCGCAAGATTGAAGCGAATTGGACGGCCGAGGTGGGAAATACCCCACTGAGCCTCTCTCCCATCCCATTAATCCCCTGGTGCCCTTCTTTGGCCTGCTTGATGCGTCTCAAAATTTCCGAAGCGTGCTCTCTGACCTTGCCCTTTTTGGAGCTCCATAGCTCCTAAAAACACAAAAAATACTAACAGAAGGTATATTCTACCAAATAGAGTTAGAACCAAAAGAGAGGGCATTGTTTAGAAATCCCCAAAATCATTAATAACATTGGTAATAACTACTAACATGATGCAAATATGTGGGGAATATGTGACAATAAACTACAAAGTTCATGTATACATTTTACATGCATCAGCCGCCATTCTTAGATTGCATCTGGAACACACCAAGGAAGATCCACCACATTATCACCACCATAGTTCATCATCTCCATCTCCATCTCATAGCCATAGCCATAACTTGTATTTAAGATCTTCTCGCGGTTGGCGACTTTGTAAGGATATTTGGTATTGATCTAAGTAATTTTACAATGTTTTATATCCTTGCTCTTATTATGAGTGAGTAGTCCTCATAGGATGCGGGTTGGGGAATAGTCTCATAGTAGTTATGTGCATCTAATTACATGGGAATATTGTGTGGTGATTGCATAGCAGATTTGTATTTGTATCATTGTCTCTTACCACAATCCCAGAACTTGTGAGGTACCCAAGACCCCGAGGATATATCAAGGTTTGAGGTGAGATGGTTGGTAAACGGCGTATGCGTGAAACTCAGTAATGGCTAGGGGAGTACAATAGTCGTTTAGTGATCCATTTGGGAAAAACAAAAATATCATAGATCTTAATGATTTGGTTTGTATTTTACTTAATAATTGTTTATAGCTCGATGCTTCGTGGTATAATGGTTGAACCAAGAGACTATATGTTATGCCTGTGGTTCACATGGGCTTTAGTATATATGTATGTGCTTCCCACAAATCCTATCTATATCATATCATTTACACATGAATATGCTTATTATTATCTTTATCCCATATATATACATAGTTACAAGTGATACATGAACCCTGACCTATCTCCCTCCATTGATACAGCCATGATAAAAAAAGAAGACTAGAAAGGTCTGATAAACAAAGATTGAAGCAAACTAACAAGTCTTCCATACGCTACTCAACCTACCGCAATTGTTTCCCATGGTTCGATTAAACCTAGGTCTTCTAGAGAAAAAGCTACTATATTGCATCCATAATCCGGATCAAAGGTATCAATGTACCTCGAAAAATCGAATGAAATTAATCCTAGCAGAAGGACCCCGTTGTGGTAAAAGCCGACTTTTCTTGTAGTACATGGTCACCCCTCTCTCACACCCATCACTCCAAGGGGAATACAACATGCATCCTTCCCTAGAGATCCCCCTCTATCAATGACACACCCTTTTGATGGTGCGCCTCGGATAAACGTGGGTGAGATTTCATATTTGAGAGATGAAAGGGAAATGGACGTCGCCTAGAGGGGTTGAATAGGCGTTTTAAAAATATTACGATTTAGGCTCTAATAAATGCGGAATAAAACTTAACGTTTAATTTATCAAGCCAAAACCTATATCCACTAGGTTCACTAAGTGCACCAACAACCTATGCTAAGCAAGACAAGCAACAAGGTGATAACAAGATATAATACTTCAAGCATGATGGCTATCACAATGTAAATTGCATAAGAAAAAGGCTTGGTTGAGAGATAACCGATGGACATAGAGACGATGATTTGTTTCCCAAAGTTCACTTCCAAAGAAGCTATGTCTCCATTGGAGAGGTGTGGGGGCGCAATGTACTTCATATGCCACAAATGGCTCACCTCGAGGTGTGGTGGCTCGATGCTCACCCAACGCCACACAAGGCCTCACCCCAAGATGCGAAGGCACGCAACCTACCGACGCCACAAAAGGCTCACCCTATTCTCCTGTGATCTCGCCACAAAGGCCTACTCACGTTCCACTATGGGACACTTGAGGGCGGTCACCAAACCCGTACAATGCTTGGGGCAATCTCCACAACTCAATTGGAGGGCTCCCAAGAAATGCCACAAAGGCTCCACAATGCTACAATAGGCCAACAAGCTTGGGGAACCTCCACAACTCAATTGGAGCCCCAAGAACACACCACAACTCCACACAATCGTCTAGGGTTCCAAGAACCCAAGATAAACAAGCCCAAGAGCTTGAACTCACCGAATCTCTGAGGAGAACTCAAACCTATGCACCAAATGCAAGAGGCAAGTCCTTCACTCTCAAATTCCACCAAAGCTACAAAAGCTATTGGGAGAATAAGGGAGGAAGAACACAAGAGGATAACACAAAACTCTCCAAGATCTAGATCCCAAGGATTCCTTCACAAAGAAGGGATTTGGTTTGGTGGAGTTGTAGATCTAGATATCCTCTCTCAAATCCCTCAAAAAGATGCAAGAATCATAGGAGGGGGAAGGGGAGAGGGCAAGCTCTTCAACATCAACAATGGAAGAGAGAGAGAGTGAAAAACTATCCAAAAAGAGCTAACCCCACGAAGGGGATGAGGAGCCCCTTTTAAAGGGCTCCCAGATCTGGCTGTTGGGCCATTTACGACCCTGACCAGTAGTACCGATGGATGGCCGGTACTACTGGTGGCACCCGGCTAACGGTCACAAAACGCGATGTGAACAAACACAAAACTGGCAGGAACTACCGCCAGAAGTTCCGGACGAAGTTCCGACAAATAGCGCACCGAAAATAGAGATAGTACTGAACCAAAAACGGGGTTATCGGAATTTGGGCCAGAATTAACACCGGTACTACCGGCGGCAAAATGCCCTAGCGGTACTACCGGTGGCCCACCGGAACTACCGGTGAGGCAAAAATTCCTGAACCAAAACTGCCACAACTTTTGCATCCGAACTCCAAACGAGATGAAACCAATTATGTTGGAAAGATAACAACGTGTAGAATCCAACAAAAAGTTGAAATATTGGGTATCACCAAGGGAGAAAATATCATGAATATATATGTGAGATACCTCCCAAGGTGTGGAGCCGGAAAAACTCGCTAGATCAAAAACGCTATAAGATATGCAAGGGAAATACGTTTTTGATGAACTAGAGCTTGTTATGAAGATAACCACAAGCTCTAGATCCTCACATGGACAAGAACCAAACAACAACCAAGAAATATGATGCTATGTATGCAAAGGTTCAAGCTCTCTCCGAAAGATACGAACGAGTCACCCACTCGAGAGCCCCTCTTGATAGTACGGCTATCTATCCTAAACCCGGTCTCCCAACACTACAAGAGACCGGTAAAATAGAAACCCTATCAAGATCATACCTTTGCCTTGAGTATCCCACTTGAGCTTGATGTAGACGATCTTGTCACCTTCAAGATGGAACACCTTTATTTATTGCACTTGCTTGATGAAGTCTTGAGAAATGCTCCCCCATACTCCATGGGGAAGACTCTTCTTCGAACTTGTCTTCATCATTCCATGTTTGCCGAGGATGGCAAGCTTTAAGCATGAGATCTTCTAGAGATGACGCATCTTGAGCTTACACTTCAATTCTTGATGATGTCTTGAAGATAGCCATAAGGAACTCCATCTTCTTCTTCTTCTTCAAGACATACTTGATCTTCTTCTTCTACTTGATTTCAATAGGCATAAAGACCTTGGACGATGCTTCTTATTTTTCATCCTTGAAACCAACACATGGTCCAAGGGATGCCAATGGACAAACCTACAAGTGAAACTCAATTTGCACATTAGTCCATAGGAATTGTCATTAATTACCAAAACCACACATGGGGGCATACATGCCCTTTCAAGAGCCCCCTCGCCTCCCCTTCTCCTTATCATCCCCTTCCCCTCTTCTCCTCCCCTTCTCCCACTTCTTCTCTCCTTCTCCCCTTCTCCTCCTCTCCTCTCCTCTCCTTCTCCTCCTCTTCCCTTTCTCTTCTCCTTCTCCTCCCCTTTTTTCTCCTTCTTCTCCTCTCCTTCTCCACCACTTCTCCTATCTCCGGCCGTCGCGTTGTCCTCGAGCTCCTCCCCGCCTCAAGCTCGTCATCCTCATCCTCGGCCCCAAGCGCCTCCTATCGGCGCGTCTACGGCCTCTCGCACCTCCCTGCGGTGGTAGTTTGTGACCGCGATGAGGCGACAACGGCGAGATGACGACGACAACACCGATAGAGCCATATCCCAGTTTTTTTTTGAATTTTGAAAAATTTATCTATGGTGCACCATACTCCCATGCGCCACAGATAAATTTTTATATCCCACCTTTTTTTAATTTTGAAAAACTTATCCGTGGCGCATCTTACCGCCATGCGCAGCAGATAAGTGGACTTATCCGTGGCGCATCCCATAGGCGGATGCAGCACCCATGTTACCCAGCGGTTGCCCGAGCTTCGTCTCTGCGCGCTTCAAGCGCTAGATCATTTCTAGCTGGGAAACTACGATCGGTCGCCCCTCTGCCAGATTTGCGACACTGCAAACGAGGATACTTTCCATGTCTTTATTACATGTCCGCCGGCGAGAAGTATGTGGCAAGCCATGTGTGAGGTTTGGAACCTACCAACTGATGACATATTAATGTATACGGGACATGAATGGCTACTTGACCTGCTAGCTAAACTTCCTAAACTTCAACGTGCAATTACACTCATGCTAGTATGGTGTATATGGCATATTCACAACGAGATAACACATGACAAGCCGATGCCCTCGATGGAAGGATCCAAAAGGTTCCTGTAGAGCTACTTGGAATCGTTGCTGGTGATAAAACAAAGCCCAAGTGCTGATATAGCCAAGGGGAAAGTTGTGGCGTCGCTCACTCGGGGCTTCAGCAGTCGAAATGAGCGACCTCAAGGAAGACAGGAACTGGTGGTTAAGTGGGTACCGCCACCGGAAGGAATGGCTAAACTGAACACTGACGGATTCTTTGTGAACTCGCAAGATGCATGGACATGTATGGTGCCGAGAGACCACACCGGGGCGGTCATATTTGCTGCCTCGCGGAAGCTCAGATCTTGCGCTGATGCAACTGATGCAGAGCTCGCTGCCATCGAGGAGGGACTGGCAATGGCGCTGAACTGGACTTCCCTCGCTATTATCGCAGAATCAGACTGCTCTGAAGCCATCTACCTGATCAAGGAAAGCACACCCAGCATCTTCGGTTACACAGCGAGAATTCAGGTTATTCGAGAACTAGTTAAGAAGAGAGACACCAAAGTAATAAAGGTCTATCGTAAAGCAAACTATGCTAACCACGAAATGGTCAAGTTAGGCAGAGTACAGGGTAGAACAGCCACATGGCTAGGAATTTCCCTCCGGAGATTGCCGCAGCCATACATGCAGATTGTAACTTTGTCTAGTTTTAATATATTCTCTTTCCGAGTAAAAAAAGACGATCGGTCGTGGGCAAAATTGAATGGTTCTCTTTTTTTAATCGGCAAACTCGTTCGGCGATCCACAGCGTGTTAAACTACTCGCTGCTGAACCTTTGGCCGTGCCTTGCACAAGCAGGACTCAGCAACTCATTTTATTCTCAAAAAAATAAGGCTGTGACAAGTCAACAGAACTCCTCCCCTATTCAACGCTTTTAGGCACGTGAATACCACTCTCAAATTTCTAGGCTTGGCCCACTTATCATCGTTCTAGTTCAGTTCTTCCCGTTTGACTTTTGTCTTGTTCGTTTCCCCTTTCTTGTGTTCGTTTTACCATGAGATGCTAGAAAAATAGACAACATTTTTTCACGGGGAAGAAAGAAGAACATTTAATTTAAAACTTAGACTAAGAAAAATCACTTATTTAACTAGTTGTTGGAATTAGACAGCATTTATAAGTTTATGTGAGTAGTTAGATCGTCGCTAGGTGGTCCAATGATCTATCTATAATTTTTACTACTTTTGAATCTCTTTGTACTGATGCTGAGGAATTTCGCAAAAAAACATTTAAAGACCTTGTTTTATATAAACATCAAAATTTATGTGTTTGAATTTTTGAAGATAATATAGAATACATTAGAAAATTATCAAAAAATGATCATATAATTCAAAATAAATGTTTGTGAGGCATTAAAAAGTTCATAGAGTTCAAATAAATGTTTACGAGGCTTAAAATTTGTTCATAAATTCAAAAAATATTAACAATGATTAAAAAAAATCATATGGGGAACAATGTCCCTAGTTTGTATGGTTCAATGTTTGCGAGTAACAAAAAGATGTTCATAAGAGAGTAAAAGTGTGCATCCAAAATAAAATAGAAAAGAAAAAAAGGAAAAGGAAAGAAAGATAAAAAATAAAAAAGCTAACTAAAAATATAATAAACTACCTCCCTCTTAAATAGGAAAAGGGCAAGTGAGCTGCTCCACACGAGAAAATAAATAAGGTGAAAGGAGAATAATTTGCCAGCTGAAATGCACCCGGAGAAAACAAATATGTGCACAGACTCACTATTTGATCCCACCCAGCCCCCAACTCATCTGCACTGGCTAGAGGTGACGGCCCATGACCGAAGACGACGCAAAGGCATGCGACAAGCCGACAACCATGGGCGATGGAGACTTAGGAGATGGAGCCCATGTCTTCCCACAACAACGGGTAGACTTGTGAACAACTGAATGTGTTGTTAATTTTAATTGTATTATATTATATATTTCTGTATTAAAACTATTATAAAAACAATATTTATTCCATGTGATGCTTATATTTGTTCAAGAAATTTTTTAACGGTTTTGTAGTGCGTCCAGGCTTAGATAAATTTCTGGATCCGCCACATGCGCATAAATATTATATTAGGTGCGTCGCGTTTTCTAGGAGTAGTGAAATTGTTTTAGATTGTAATTTTAAAGTGAATGATTCTTTAAAATCTTAGTACTAATATTCTCAAAATTTTGTTGCGGCAATTCCAGCAAAAGGACACGCACCCACCGCTTCATCTCTCTCACTCTCAAAATCTTGCTCTATCTATCTCAGTGTCTCGCTCCAGCAAAAGGACGCGAGAAGACCTTCGCCCCTCCCCTTTCACTGCCTCCCCACTGCCGGTGAGAAGACCTCCCCCTCCCGGCGCGCTGCTGCGGCATGGAGCTCCCCCTCCCTACCTCTCCACTGCTCCCGCGACGACCTCTCCTCCCCTTCCTCCCCGCCGATGGAGACGGAGGCGCGGAAATCGTCTCCACCTGATCCTCGGCTACGACTACCTCCACCGAATCGTCGGCTGTGGCTACCGTGCAAGCCTTGGAGGGCTCCGCATCGGTTCCCGGAGTGGATGGTCGATGCTCCTGCCTATCTGGCCTGCGGCAGGAGGAAGCAATCGACGGCGCCATGGCCCGGATGTTCGAGCCGAGTTGGCGCCATCCCGGCACGGGACCTCCTACTTTGCGCCGTCCCAGCCCGTCGGCGCCGCCCTATGCCTCCTCGAGCTCGACCTGGAGGGATGGGGGTGTTGCCTCCCCAATGGCTCTCCGGCAACAAGAAGCGCCACTGCGTCCGCCTGCAGGTACCCCTGCTCAGCATACTATGTCGACGGTGAGGAATCTCGAGATCCCAATTAGGATAGGTTCACACATTATACTGTCCAAATATTAGTACTAAACTGCTAGTACTATGTTTATAATGTCAGTAGTCTACTATACATGGGTATTAAGACCCCCGCAAAAAAATTGGGCATTAGGAGTACATTTTGGGGGAATTGCTATCGTAATGCTCAGGTTAGAAGGCTCCACTAACATCCTAAAGGCCAAGGTTGTTGACCATGGTTCTTTGCAACGGACAAAAAGAATGTCGGCCAAAATTTCCAAACCTCATAGTTGGTAACCAATTAACGGTGACCGGTTTTGCAATTGGTTATGTTGGTAAGTGTACATGTATGCACAAGTACAGAAAATATCATGAATGTTTTTCGCTTCTGATTTTTTTTGTTATAATAAAGTGTGGAACAATGTCGTAGGACAAAGAATCCTGCTATACTCATCATGGATGAAAGTGACAGTATATTTGTTGGTGATAGAGGTGAAGTTGCGGTATCTTATTGCCAGCATTAGGATATCCACGATTCCTATAGTTTGCATTTGTAATGACCATTTAGCCAGAAACTGAAGAGCCTTGTAAACTATGTTCAACTACAGGTAATTTCATGCCACATTCAAATTACTGTTTGATCGCTGTGACAACTGACATACATCACATAGTGTTCTCACTTCTAAGTTACTTGCTATTTCTAGGCACTAGGCAGAGTTGTAGTTTTTTTTTTTTTGAGGGAAGCAGAGTTGTAGTTCAGCATGCTGCTACCCATTTTATCTGATCCAAATCCATCTGTTTAATGTTGTTTTTCTGAATTTTACAAAACAAGGTGACTCTCATTTAAATTGTTTTTTAGGGGAATGATAAGCTTTAAAGTGGGCTTTTGAGTTACTTGGCCTTGGCTGTATATAGCAAGCCGAAGAATCATGAGTGTATGTGCATCTTTCCAGAGAACTACTAACCACATGTGGAAGTGTCCAATGGCAGGTAAACAAGCTTACCACGAAATCTATACATTATTCTAATTTCTGCCTAGGATCCTTAGAAAGTATTAAAAATATTTTTGTTGCATGTTTAATATTTAGAGCAGTGTTGCCTATCTCATATTGATAAGGTTCATAATTGACCATTGTAAATTACCATATGATCCTCCTTTTGTCGTATTTGTTACGTTCCATAACTGAGCTGTTTTCTACCTTCAGTATTTGAATTAAGGTGGATAGTTAGTGTGCATGTGCACATATTTAGGCAGTCCTCCCACCAGTCGCTCAGGCATGTTGGAGCAGCTTCGCCAAACCACTGAACTTGTTGCTTGACCAAACATTTGAAATACCGCATGATCTGTATCCCATATAATCATCATGCATAAAATCAACAAAAGATGTGATGTTAGGCTAAAAATATCAAACCTATTTGAATCATAGTTTCAACTCCCCGAGAACGTTAGGCTGAAAATATCATGGAAACATATAGTTGAAAATTGGCACAGCACGTATAACCTTCTGATTTTCCGGCTCCGAGTACCAGTCAAGCCTCATAGTCTCAATCTTGAGGTACATGTCAATTGTCAACAGCCCACTGTTGGAAAAGGCGCCCCCCCAAACAAGATGATGTTAAAAAAGCTTCTTCCTAACCTGTATCTTGAAGCAGTAATACTCCTTTGCTTCAGGTTGATAGCAAGTGACCTGGAGTCATTAACTGTGAGATGGAAACTCTAATGAACCCCACAAAACGTTTGTGCATATGTCTGCCTGGCGATGTGCTGAACCTGTTTGATGCAACCTCCGTGACGAGACCACATAGTGCACCCTTGTAATGACATGTCGAAAATGTGTCAAACTTGAGACACGACTTGAGAAATACGAAATATAAGCTGTGCCATACGGTTCTCAAGGTCCAAAATCACATTGTAATCTGAAATTTCTACCATATATAGTAGGATTTGACATTTTTATTCATTTCTCGAGCTATGACTCAACGAAAAATTATTATTTTGAGTAAGATGCAATAGTAACAGCACACAGATTTGCAGAACTTTTCGCTTTGCTTCAGGTTGGCTCCTCGGTATTTCACTTCACATCATGTCTCCTTTTCTCCCTCATTGGATGTCTTATGTATTTTGCAGATAACTAGAGATAGAAATGAATGCTCCATGAAGATATGGTTGTGTTGCCACGTATGCAGCAACAAACGTATATGCATGAGATGTACGATGACTTGACGGCAGCGTCAAGATACCGATCTGTAGTGGTCAATCAAGTAAATATCCAGCTGCGTGTCAGGATCGATCGAGAATTGAAAGGCAATCGCGTGAATTAATTGGGGAATGGGAGGAAATCAGATTCTACGTAGGGAATTACGGGATCGGCGAGGGCCAGCGGCAACAAGGGATTAGATAGCGATTCTTCCAGCTAGGAGATCAGGCTCCCGATCGATCGAGAGAGAAGAGGCATAGGCAAGAGTACACCGAATGGCAAGTAAAATCAGAATTCACGCGGTCTCCAGCTGGCCCCCCTCCTGGCGGCTACAAATAGACCGTAATACTACACGATTGAATCCCTCAGATCAGTCCAGCCTTACGTGGAGAAGAAGAAGCGCGCAGAGCTAGCGATCGAGCAATGTCGCTGGTAATACTGGAAGTCGATATGGGGCGCACCGAGAGGAAGATCGCCAAGGACCTCATCATGAAGATCCCTGGTATGTATACAGTGTCGATCGATCGATCTGACTCACTCCACGATACTACTGATCGATGTTTTTCCAGGTGTGGTGGATGTGGACGTGCACGAGACGGGGCACGTGGCCATCATCGGCACGGCCGACGCGGCGACTCTGAAGGAGACGCTCGAGGCGAGGCTGAGGAAGCCCGTCGTCGTCCTGGCCGACCACAGGGCCGCGCCTTCTCCTGCCCAGACCTACGGATACGGCGAGATGCCGCCGCCGCCGGGGGCTGTCTACCGCCGCACTCCCTTCGGCGGCATCCCCTCCCAAGATGCACGGGTACATCGAGGACCGGTGGTATTCGGCGTCAACATGGGCGTCCGCTGCCCCCGCAGCGAGAAGGAGGCCAAGATGGATCTGATGAAGATCCCTGGTAAGTAACTACGTACGCGAGTAAGAGTGTGATCGAATTCGTGATGCATGCATTGCTTACCCGTTGCTTTATACTGTTGTCTTTCCAGGTGTGGTGGAGGTCTGCGCCTCGTTAGTGACGGGTCACGTCGCGGTCATCGGCATGGCTGACGCGGCCACGCTGGCGCGTCTCGAGAACAGGCTGAGCAGGCCTGCAGTCCTCATCGCGGACTTTGGGGCCGCGCCTGCTCCTCTTATGGGCGGTCGATACGGCATGGTGCCTCCTCCGAGCTTTGCTTTCCCGGCACCCATGGCTATGATGGGCGGTGGACACCATCCGTATGAACCTCCGGTGGCTGCTCACTACAACCCGTATGTCGGCTACCACCAGCCACGTTACACGACACCATCGCCAATGGAGGACTACTGCTACACTCCCTTCGGCCCCCCTTACATGCCGGAGGACCGCTTCGAAGATGAGCATCACAACGGTTGTTGTTGCTCCATTCAGTGATTGAAGATTCGCACCTCTTTCTCATCCAGAGATATACACTATATGCTATTGAATAATTTATAGTTGAATAAAACCAGATTGTACATTGCTCTTCTCCGTCTATGTATGCTCTGCTCTATAATTATACCGGTGTCAGTTGTTTTGAGTTCTATTGTATAATTTCCTTTTGGCGTGAACATGAATTTGTTATTCTACCATCTTACGGCCAAGGTGATCTCCTTTGATGAGATCAAGTGATTTAAGTCGATGCATGCACGAGTCGGTGGAATGGAAAATCATACGAGTGGGATGAGTGGACCCGGTTACGGTGGGTTCCCTCACCTCTTCCTGATTCATGTGAGTGGAGTCTTCACTTATCCCACTCGCATGAATTTTCATTCCACCCACTTGCATTTAATTTTCACTAGATTAAATGCATTTTATCATTTAATAAAAATAATTTTTATTTCCTTATATTAATATTTGTTGAATAGTTTAATTAGCAAATATTTACATAAACCCTCTTGCGTTATCTCAATATTACATCTGAAACCAATTTGTGAGTGGAGTCTTCACTTATCCCACTAGCATGAATTTTCATTCCACCCACTTGCATTTAATTTTCACTAGATTAAATGCATTTTATCATTTAATAAAAATAATTTTTATTTCCTTATATTAATATTTGTTGAATAGTTTAATTAGCAAATATTTACATAAACCCTCTTGCGTTATCTCAATATTACATCTGAAACCAATTTCAGCGATTTGTTCTGAAATAATTCCAATGCTCATCGAAATAATTACAAGACTTTTAGATCTTTTCTCTAATATAATATAGCTGCCCATTAGTGTCGGTGACTTAAGTGTGTCAACCTACGGTTCACGAATAATGCAGACATGATTGAGACACCTCTCCGATCAATAATCACCGGGACCTAGAGATTTGTACTGACTCTGACAAGTATTCTTTTCTCGTTCTCGTGATATAATATTCTTTTTGACATAGTCATTTGCTTCCAACCTGTGTCAATAAGATATCACCGAGAGGGCCCATAGTATATCTCTTTGTCACCACTCTTGACCCATTAGCCTCAACATAACACTTTCGGAGTACGTGAACCCACCTTTATAGTCACAATGTTACAGTGTGATGTCTGCTGTTATCAAAACACTCTTCTAGTGTTAGTAATTAAAATGATCTTATGGTCTAAGAATTAGGGTTACTCTGTATGAGATGTTATAGCAATGTAAACATAGTGACTTTGATCGTATTGTTATACTTTGGGTGTATGTTCATCACATCATTCTTCTAATGTTTTGATCCCATTATTAACAACATCCAATGTCCATGATCAGGAAATCTTGATCATCAGTTAATCAACGAGCTAGTTAAATGAGGTATATATAGCGGGATATCACAGATGCAACTTCTCCCAGCCGGCGGCTTACAAGAGGTATATATAGCGGTGGTAACCTAGGTCATCAACGATCCCGGGGACGGGTCTCGCTCCGCTCCGTCAGAAGTTAGCCTTCTTAATAGAATTTGGATCATACTTCAACATTCCTGAAGGCGGCAATGGAGTGGTGCTCTTCCTCCTCTGTCCATGGTAGCTCTAGGGAAAACCCAGATCCTCAATGATCGGATGATGGTGGCGCGGATGCGCTGTTCCCCTCCTGAGGGCCTCGCTTTAGGAGTTGCCTTAGGCCAGACGGGTCAGTGGGATGTTTGTGCCAGCGGTTAAAATCTACCCTTTCGTGGTGTCCGCGGCTATTAGAGTCGCGATCTGACCTCGCCAGTGTGTTGCCCTTTGACGGCGGCTTCAATTCACGGTAGTCTTCTCTGTGGAAATCTGCCCTTTGGTGGCGTCGGTGGCTTTCGGAGTCACGATGTAACCTCGGCAGAGGGATGCCCTTCGATGGCGGCTGTGACTCTCCTAGTTCTGCAATGTGTTGAGTGATCGCTCGGCAAGTGGGTTTCGTTTCTCTTCATCACCTCGACTACGGGATCCTTTCGACTGATCCATCTACACCCCTTTCCTGCTCTTCTCGGTCTATTCCTTTTTGTTGTGTGCTAAGTTTTAGCTTGGTGTGCAACTTGTACAATTTCTGTTGCTCTTTCTCTTTCTCTCTTGTAATTTTGACTATGTACTTTATCTCTTTGACTTATAAATTTCAGGCTGGTTTAGACCCGTCCGTAGTTACAATAAAAAAAGAATCGTTTCTTCTTTGTTGAGTTTTTTTATTATTACCGGAGCCACTTGCACTGGTATCATGGCTCAACTATTTAAGCGTGTGCACCTGACATATAACGGTCCAGGAAAATCTGCGAAGCATAAACATATATTATAATTAATTGCATAGATATTATAATTCAACATTATTTTGAAGTGATACTAAAGAAATACTAACCATTAAGCAAAATTGTCCATATTTTTTCTTTTTCCTCTCACGAAGTTCATCCATTTATGCGATCAATAATTCCTCGTTTCATGGTAAAATGTGTTATTTTTGTGGTAGGTTTATTCTCTTTCTACTTCAAATATGTACTCCCTCGATCCAAATTAATTGGCTCGCAATTAATTTGGATCGGAGGGAGTACCAAAAAAAATGTGGATCTGCTATTGTCCACACAACCACATTGAAGCAATCTTATATATTCTTTTGATCCGGCCATTATCAATATATATATAAATATAAATGGAAAAATACTGAAAACATTTTAACATTCTTCCGATCAATATGACGGAGATAAAATCTTTTTAACCCTTAGAATGACACGTCCTGAACGTACCAAAAGCCAAAAAAGAAAATGACCACACAGGAAGCGGACATATGCCCCAACTCTCCATCTCACCATTCTCACTGTAGCTCTCCATCCTCTCGTCAAGCTCCCTGCCTCCACATCGCCCACGCGAGGAGCTCACCGGCGCCCCCTCCACCTCCTCCCGCGCATGCCCTCGGCCGCCCCCGTCGCCGTGGCACCAGCTCAGCGCGTCCCCTCCGCCGTTGTGGCACCGCCCCCGCCGCTTTCGGGATCCTGTCTCGGCAGCACCGCATCTGACTGCAGCCGAGCCCACCGCCCATCCAGCGGTCTCCACTCTACCGGCGCCTCTACTGGGTCATCAAGAGCTGGCGTGTTGTGGTGAGCACCTAGCCGCAACCAGCAGGTAACAGACCTGCAGTTCACTGTCTCAGCTCCTCTGCTCTGTCCTCTGGCGGCATGTTGGCAAAAATCTGCAACCTGCACATGCTATCCTCTCTGATACTAATTTTATGTATTCATATTTCCTATATGAACTACCTGCAGTTCCGATCCATTGATTTGTGAAGTATATAATCTGTATTGGGAATGTTCTAATTAGGTATAGGTTAACTCCATGATACTATGATTAATAACTTCATGAGTGGGATGTATTTTTGTACCGTTTCTTTTGTTTTGGAATAGCTTTTGGATAACAAATGTTTGAACGGGAAGTAAAAAATTAAATATTTCAGATAATGATTGGGAAATATTCTATAGGAGACAAACCCTGTTAATTATATGGTACCAGCTCCTTATACCGTAGTTGCTTAGATATATAGGAATATCTAATATGTCTTCATTTTCTTTTTCCTGATGTAGATAAATTTTCTTGCAAGGCTCTCCATGATCTATCCACTTTCATGAATGTTTAAGGGTATGGTCAGTTGGAGAACATATGCTAGTATAAATACAAAGATCTATTTCTAGGTGATGAACTGTAAATTTATATCCTTCATTACTTAGAACTATAATCATTGGTAAACAATTCATAATTAATTAGGAGAAAATCCTTTATTATTTCCCGACTTGTTCATGTTCAGGATATGTTGCATTGTAAATTGGCTAAATTGTGAAATCATATATATGATAAGGTGTACCGATGTTGTTGAAAACAGCAGGTACAAATTGTCGGATTGCAGGGTCAATTGCACCATGAAAAGGAAGTGGTGTTCTAACTATTGTCAAAATGCATGCATGGTTAGGTCTGAAGCAGAAACAATTATGGGACTGGTACACCATGAAGTTGGGTCTTGTGCTGCCTTAGCTACACTCCAGGTACATCTTCTATGCTTAATCTAATTGTTATTGTTGAATATTCCTTTTCCTAGTTCAAACTTTGTGTGGTTGAGACTGAGCCATCTTGGCGAATATTTACAAGTTGGCATCCCTCTTATTCATCTCCTTTATCTTCTCCTTCAAAGTCTACGTGTAAGAAAGCTAACGCTGAAAATTTAACATGAAGTAATGCTCTGTTCTTCGGTTATGCGTTCTTTTGGTTTTTTAGATGCTGGCCTGAGTGCACCTGCTGACCATTTGAGGGAAATATTCTACAGAATGGGCCTTGATGACAAGGTGTGCGAATAATGACCCGAGTCGCCTGTTTTCCCATGTTGTTTTAACATGTGATGTTGAGCTGTCTGTACCCCATGTCTGCAGGAAATTGTTGCTTTATCTGGGGCAGATACACTTGGAAGGTCTAAGTCTGAACGGAGTGGCTGGGGGTTAACCTAAAACACTTTTACTTTTCTGTGTATGTTTAGTAATTGTGCTTGTCTAGAGTAATAGATCACACATGTACGCACTGACTGTCCTATGGGGACAGTCAATTTGCTTCATATCGTCATCACACATGTACGCACTGCCTGTGCGATTGGGGCTGGCCGCTCCTTCAAAATTCAGTCAATTTGCTTCATATCCTCGTCACACATATACGCACTGCCTGTCCGATGGGGGCTGGCCGCTCCTTCAAAATTCAGCCAATTTGCTTCATATCTTCATGTAGGCAGCAAGCAATGCACATATTTAAATGCAATCCAATTTTAGTGAAAGCACATGCATAGTGTGACATATAAACATGAACACCATCGACAATACCAAGATTGCTTTAAGGACTGATGCATGAAGTACTTCTTGCATGTTGACAGGTTTTTTTGTATAGTTCATTATCCTTTGCTTTCTATTTATACCCAGGTTAAAATGAAATCTTTTGTTATTCAATTTGCTAGCCTTTTTAGAACAGGGAAAAAATTGTTAACTGAAGTTTTCAGATTGTATACTGCTCCTCGCATGTACCTATATTTGCACAACGTTGCACAACCACATTGATTCAGCAAATCTCACTAAATTCATGGACCTTTTTCCTATGCAAATCAAATCAATAATATGGCTGGCTACCTTTTTTCAGGATGGCGAATGTAGTGGAGGGAGATGGCGATGTGTCAGCAGTGAGGAAGTGTCGAAGGAGCGGCATCCCACTCGATGGCGCGGTGCAGGGCGGTGAGGGCAGCGCCGTCTAGGAAGGCGAGGTGTTGCTGGGTGGGAAGGGCGCCGTCGAGGAAAGCAAGGTGCTGTCGGGCAGAAGGCGCCGTCCAGGAAGGCGAGGTGCAAAAGGCCGGAGCCCGGAGGTTTAGGGGGAGGGGATCGTGGGGCACGTTCAGTTTCCTTTTATCTGCTTGTGTGGAGCGTGTTTTTTGGCGTTTATTTAGCAACGCAACCATTTATTTTTCTGCGGACGCGGACGGCGGGGGCTTTGCGCTGCGGGCAGTGTGCGTAGTCCGTCAAAATTATTCGCTAAGTGCACCCAGGAAAACGTTAAGCTAATGGTACCTGTTAGATCATGTGGGACAGGGCTGATCGTGCGGTTTTAGAAGGCCTTGTGTGTTATTTGCGGTGCGTGTAGACAAATTCATGTTTGCTCTTTTATAAGTAGTAGAGACTAGATTAAATGCATTTTATCATTTAATAAAAATAATTTTTATTTTCTTATATTAATATTTGTTGACTACTTTAATTAGCAAATATTTACATAAACCCTCTTGCGTTATCTCAATATTACGTCTGAAACCAATTTCAGCGATTTGATCCGAAATAATTCCAGTGCTCATCAAAATAATTACAGGACTTTTAGATATTTTCTCTAATATAATATAGCTCCCATTAGTGTCGGTGAACCTTAAGTGTGTCAACCTATGGTTCACGAATAATGCAGACATGATTGAGACACCTCTCCGATCAATAATCAGTAGTGGGACCTAGAGATTCGTACAGACTCTAACAAGTATTCTTTTCTCGTGATATAACATTTTTTTGACATAGTCATTTTTTGCAAGCTGTGTCAATATGATAGGGCCATAGTATATCGCTAACCGCTAACCAATGTTCCAAACCTAGATCAGATTGGTACCTTCTAGTTAAACTAATAGTGTGTGCCACATCCGGTCTTATACACAGAATTATATACATGATAGAGCCTATGGCTGAGGCATATGAGATCTTATCCATCATCTCTCTATCTTCTGCCGTAGCTGGAATTTGAGTCTTACTCAATGTCTTGCCTTGCAACATAGGTAAGACCCCTTTCTTACTTTCGTCCATTTTTAACTTCTTCAAAATCTTGTCAAGGTATGTGCTTTGTGATAGCTCAATTAAGCGTCTTGATCTATCTCTATAGATTTTTATGCCTAGTATGTATGATGCTTCACCAAGGTCCTTAATCAAAAAATTGTTATTAAGATAACTTTTAACACTATTTAAAAGATCTATATCATTTCCAATCAACAATACGTCATCCACATACAATATTAAAAATGCTAGAGAGTTCCTACTCAATTTCTTATAAATACAAGCTTCTACGTAAGTTTGGATAAATCCAAACCCTTTGATCACCTCATCAAAGCAGAGATTCGAACTCCGGGATGCTTGCTTCAGTCCATAAATGGATCGCCCAAGTTTGCATACCTTGTTAGCATTATTAGTATCTACAAAACCCTTTGGTTTTACCATATACAACTATTCCTCAGTATTACCATTAAGAACGCGATTTTGACATCCACCCGCCAAATTTTAAAATAAAAAATCCGACAATTGCTAACATATTCCTAACTGACTTTAGCATCGCTACGAGAGAGAAAGTCTCACCATAGTCAACTCCTTAAGTTTTTTGAAACCCCTTTACGATAAGTCGAGATTTATAGATATCCACATTACCATCAATGTCAGTTTTTTTCTTGAAAATCCATTTGTTCTCAATGGCCTTGTGGTTGTGAGGAAGGTCCACCAACGTCCAAACTTAGTTTTCGTACATGGATCCCATTTCGGATTGCATGGCTTCTAGCCATTTGTTGGAATCTAGGCTCACCATCGCTTCTTCATACATCGTGTGGTTATCATTTCCATCTACCATGAAATTCATGATAGGATTTCCTTACACTTCAGGAGTTGCACGTGTCCTTGTTGACCTGTGAGGTTTAGTAGTATCCTCTTTCGGAGTTTCATGATCTTTATCATTAGTTCCCTCTTTATTAGGTGAAGTCAACTCTTGCTGCACTCGCCGTTTTATGAAGAGAAGGTTCAATAACCTCGTCGAGTTCTACCTTCTGACTACTCACACCTTTCACGAGAAACTCCTTCTCTAGAAAGGATCCATTTTTTGCAATGAAAACCTTACCTTCGGATCTGTGATAGAAGGAATATCCAATTGCCCAATTGTTTCTTTAGGGTGTCCTATGAAGACGTATTTTCTGCTTTGGGTTCGAGTTTATCAGGCTAAAGTTTCTTCACATAAACATCACATTCCCAAACTTTTAGAAATAACATCTTAGGTTTGTTGCCAAACCATTCAAACGGTGTTGTTTCAATAGATTTAGACGGTGCCCTATTTAAAGTGAATGCTGCTGTTTCTAGTGTATAACCCAAAAACAAGAGTGGCAAGTTAGTCAGAGACATCATAGATCAAACCATATCTAATAGGGTACGATTACGATGCTCAGATACACCATTATGTTGTGGTGTTCCGGTAGGTATGAGCTGTGAAACCATTCCACGCTCTCTCATGCGTGTGCCAAATTCATAACTTAGATATTCACCTCCATGATCAGATCGTAGAAATTTAATCTTTCTATTATGATGATTTTTCACTTCACTCTGAAATTCTTGAACTTTTGAAAGGTTTTAGACTTGTGTTTCATCAAATAGAAATACCCATATCTACTCAAATCATCTGTGAATGTAACAAAATTACAATATCCACCGCGCACTAACACACTCATTGGACCGCATACATTAGTATGTATGATTTTCCAACAAGTCTGTGGCCCACTCCATAGTACTAGAAAATGGGGTTCTAGTCATCTTGCCCATAAGGCATGGTTCACATGTATCAAATGATTCAAAATCAACTGATTCTAAAAGTCCATCTAACATGGGTATAGTTACTCGGGCTCTTATGATTAGTTACCCTGGTTACATAAAGGCTCATAGCCCACAAAGCCCAAGAGGAATTGAGAAAGGCCCAGGAAGCATCTGACGGAAGGTGTAGCTTGCCAGATAAGGAAATAGAAACCGGCATTGTATTAGTGTTGTAATTGTAACTTGTAACCTATCCGTTACAGCCTCAGGACCCAACCTATTATATAAAGGATGGGAGGAGCCAATAGAGAGGTACCGAAAAAAGGCCTTGAGTGATCTATAATTGATTTGTTCATAAGCAATCAGACGATTTCGACTCCAATGTTTATCTGATCAGTCGATGAAATCCCCAACGTTCTATTTTCCACAAAACCCTAAGTTCATGACCATGGGCATTGTTGAGGTTACCCCTTGTCAATTGGCGCCGTCTGTGGGAAATCTGAACATTGGAATCATGGATTCGGCAGACCCCCTTCCATTAAGCAACAATCCAATAACAGCGAAACCAGCCCACCCCTGTCTCGGTTCCCATCGACTTTAACGGCGGATCCGATATCATCATCGAGAGATTTCACTTTCACGTGGAGAAACCCGAAGAACTTTGCCTATCGTCCCTGATTTTTTCGGGTTCGTCGGTTGTAACAGCAGCGCCCATGGTGATACATGCGTCTTTCGTCGGCTCATCTGAAGAGGCCGCACATCATCCAAAAAACTGCGAAGAAAACTCCAGAAATTCCACAGATTTGGGGGATCTGGCCGATCTATATGACGGTCTCTCCTTCGGATCAGACTCCCAGTTAACGCCACTACGTGGCTCAAGTTCAATAAACATCGAACCTGAGGGAAGCAGTGAAAGTATCGACTTCAGAATCATGATGGACGAAATCTACCCAGAATAGAAGTCACAGGATCTCACTGGTTTTTCAAACAGCATCTCTTACGGATCCGATGATGACATCAGTAGCTCGTACCTGACGCACCACCAAGTGTGTGTAATCATCGGGGACACATCAACGGCACAAGATTCCAACAATAACCCAATTCTTGATCCCAATGATATTTTATCGGATGATAATGCAGGAAACCACAAAAAGAAGGATACCCGCCCAACAATCGCATCATCCAAGGAAGGGAAACACCACGCGAAGTTGAACGGCTAACTCTTTGGCTATTAACCGAAACATGGCAAAGATCAAGGGACGCAATATCGGGTGCAGTCCCAATGACAACAGAAGCCACACACGAAGATCTGATGGCCTACCAGTACCTGCTCCACCACAAGAAGAGGGACTTGATCAGGATGCAGAGGCAACTGAATGAAAGAAAAAGGCTAGCTGACGAATCTAGCCTTCGACGGGCGCAGCTAAGCTCTACCCTAGGATCAGGAAGTGTAACTAGAGGTGCGCCACCAAGGAGAGGAACTTCACGATTACAGAATATTCCCGAAGCCGAAAGAAACAAGCTAGCCCAAGACCTTGATCTATCGTTTATGTTAGTGGATCAGGAGGGGCACATAAAAGCGAAAACAACGCAAGCCGCAATTGTCGCTGCCCACACCTACCTAATCACAACTCAAATCACACCCGACAGTCCTCGTGCAGCTCTCCATCGATCTGCTCTCATGAACCTCAGTATGGTAGGGTCATCTCTTGCACAGAGAGAACAAGGAGTCACATGACAACCCGTCTGATCCCCACACCATTGCAGCAGTCCTCGGCACATGGGGCACACCCGACGATTACGATCACCACATCGGGTGCACTTTTCGAATCTGAGCCACGAGATGATGCAAGAAACGACATTACACAACGTCGGATTGATAGATCTAGGTAGGAGCGCAACAATCAAATATTTTGTGACGGCGAAAGCAAAGATGAATATGAATTATGTGGGCCACTTGCTTTATGTAACATCCCAATTTCAACAATCCTGATTTGTTGTCCAGAATGCAAAATCAGGGGGAACAAAAACTTTTTCTTTTTTAGTGATGTAATGTTTGCTTCTTGTTTGTTTGTTTGTTTGTGATTACGCATATGAATGTATAACATATGATATACTCCTTACCTCACCATTAGTTGACAAAAGCTATTTCCCAAAACCGTCTTGGCTTATTTTACATATTCTCAAATGTTCTGGCTTTCCAAAACTTGAGCTAAGATGCCTTTGCCACAAGCATTATTTTCCTAGCTTATAATAACAAAATTATGGAGAGCTATATGATATAATCTCCTTATGTTTTCAAGACAGAACTTTCAACTATTTTTATCCCTAGGTTTTTCCAAAACCTTTCATAAACTTTTGAACTCTACTTTTGGTAAAAATAACAAGGGACTCCCATCTACTTCAAAATAGAACCTTTTCAAAATACCCATCCTTACCCCAAGCTAGGCTTAGAGGTATCCATAGTAGTAGATTGTTTTTATTGTAAGATGAGTTGCCTTGATCTTCTAAGATGAATTGACTTGATCTGCTGCTTGAATTGTTTGCTTAGGAGTAGTATGAGCTACCTTAGGACCTCATTTTCTAGAACCTAGCTAATCCAAGAGTATAAACCCTAAGCAAGTTAACCAAGATGGATCTGATCTATAGCCACTAGATGATCATCTAAAACCCTTAACCAGATCACTTATGAAGATTATTCATGCCAGGAGCTTCCAAGTCAATGAAGACCAATATCAAGCATGGATCCTCTATGCTCACTCTACTCCTCAACACCATCCACTTGATGATGATCTGGTACCTTGCATCCTTTCAAAACCCTCCCCTCATATATTCTATTCAAAAACCCTAAATCTGCCAAAAATGACTAAGTCTGGAAACCTATTACCACCATCACATATTTGAGACTCCCTCATTTCCAACCCTTGTGCACTTTTGGAAATGAACTTGAACAATCTTGTAAACCATCGTAAGGACTACCAAAGCCCACTATTCCCCTTGGCTAGACCATCCTCTAACCCACTTGTTCTTGATGGTTTTATAGGCAAGAAAATAATAATTCCTGCAAATCTTATCAATGGGCCTAGTTTGGCAGAAGCTCACATCTTCATACTATCTTATTTTGACCAACTCTTGGCATTTTTGTAAACTAATAATAAAGGTCTATCCATACCTACTTCACTTGTTTCAGTGGGAGCTTTGTGCTTTCCAAACCCACATGGTTTTGAAGGCTAGTTGATAATTTGTTTTGGCATTCTTATTTTATTCAAAGTTTGTCATAAATCCTTGGAGAGCTCCATCATGATCAACCTCAACTATTTGCTCCATGGTGATCTACATCACTTGGTATATACATCCATATATCTTATGACCCAAAGGGAGTCTGAGCTCCAAGACCCAACATGGTTTTGATGGTATAAAAATAACCTTGCCCTAGATCCTTTATTCCATGCTTTCTACCAAAATCATGTTGGATTCTCAAAAACCAAGGTATAAATGATGTATAAATATGGCGGACATCATCTAACTTGGATATAAAGATTTATCAAATATTATCCATATTTATTTTGACCCAAAACCATTTAATTCCTTTATTTAACAAAACCCCCCAAACCCTCTCTATAAAGGCAAGTTGGTTTTTCTCCAAATCACATCTCCAACTTTGGGCTCATTTGAGGCCTAATTATCATACCCTATCTTCCACTTCAAAAAAATATATTTTTGGAGTGCTTTAATATTTCTTTTTGCATATTTTCTTAAATGGCAGAAATGATAAAATAAATGTTTTAAATACTTTTATGGCTCAATAAATCTTGGGAAAATTTTGCAAAGTGTGAATTCGTATTCAGAATCATTCCAAACCAAAAACCCATCTTTAACAATTCAAATATTTCAAATGAATCCAATAAAATAGTTTTAGCACTTTTTGAATAATTGGTATAAAGTGGATCAAAAATCATTTAGTAAATCCCAAAATATTCATGGAGGTGTACCTTAACCTAAACCATCTACTAGTACCCTTTACCCCTCTTGCCTAGATCAAAATTTTAAAACTTTTTTCATGATCATCAAAATATGCCAAGTTAACCTTTATGCAAAACTATGAACAAAAATCCTCAACGCTCTCACCAAAGCTTGCCACACACTTCTCCTCAGCACAGGATACTCCTGTAGTTGAAACAACTGTAGCACCATTGTAGCTATGCCCTAGCCCTTGTCTCTTGTGTTTGGAAGAGAAGTAAAGAGAGGGAGATAGAGAGACACGCACCACATGGCATGGCTATTAAAATCTTGTAGCAGCTGCCTCCCTGTATCCTCTGCCTTTATGCACGACCAGACCACTCTCTCTAACGCCCCTAGCCACCAATAGGAGGGCCATGGACCATCCCAAACTCCTCCATGATCCTAGTCCACCCTAACCCTCCATCTCGGGTATAAGAGCCCACAGACCACCACAACCCTTGCCTCATGCTCATTTGCCCCCTTACACTCCTACTCACCACCCAGAGCACCTCATCCTCCTCCTATGATCCCTCTCGTCATGGAGAAAGGAGAGATATCCTCTCGGCCTCCTTAGAAGAGGTGACGATGTTGGTCAACCTCGACCTCCCTACATGCCCTCCTTTGCTTAGTTATACTCCCCTGCATTTTATCTACTCCCCCGTTCCTTCCCTTTCCCTCCCAGGTACACCGGAGCAGCCGCCACATGTGCATGTCCAAAGGAGAGCTCCTCCAGTGAACTGGAGGCTCTCGAGTCACTGACGCCTCTCTAAAGCCACCCAAGACCCCAACCGCCTTCCTGGTTCTCCTTGGTGCCTCGCCACCAACATGCATGCAACCCTGAGTAACCCCCTGGCGAGCACCTGAATACACCTGCCCACGCAAAAGCTCGGGATGTCATCCGTTTGTAGGGACCCTTCTTCCGCACCTTGCTAGAGTCGCTAGGAGGCGCCACATCTCCCTATGTCTCCCGCGACCTCAGGTGAGCACCCTGCCCCGCCCCAGAGCATGTTAGGGTTTCCTCCCTTATTTCTACGCGGACGGAGGTAGGAGACGACTCCGCACCATTGATTACGACTTGATCCAGTGGCTCTCGTCATCCCATACCCCTTCGGCCTCTTTCTATCACTGACCATAGGGCCCCAGCCGTTAGCGTTTTAAAAGCTTCCCCCCGCTCACAGGGGCGCTAAATGGGCCGGTCAATTTGCCCCGGCTGGTTCTGCTGCAGATGTGGCCCGTGCCCACCTCTCCTCTTTAATCATTTTTCCAGTCATACTACCTCCGTCCCAAGGCTTAAGGCCTATAATTTTTTTTAAAGTCAAACTAAGTTTGACCAAGTTGTTAGAAAAAATATTAATATTTATAATATGACATATATACCCTTGGATACATCATAAAACATATTTTCACATGGTATATATATAATATCATAGTTCTTGATAGTTTTCTCAAAAAGTTTGGTCAAAGTTTCTGTAATTTGACTTTTCAAAAAAATTATATGCCTTAAGCCTTGGGATGGAGGGAGTATGTATTAAGATGTGAGGATTAAATGTCTAAGAAAACAAAAATTCATAGATTTCGGCCAAATCTAAATTTATACTAGTTCCCTAGTGTTCTCTTTAACATGTAGAACCAAGAGTTGACCAAAACAACATGCATATATTTTTCATTATTTATAGTACAAAAGGGTGTCCTTTGTACTAAATAAATTCCCTAGGGTGTTCACCACCTCCAAATCGATGGGACCCAACTTCCCTAGGAAGATGTTTAAACTTCCTACCTTGTAGATCTAGTCTCATGTCAAGTGGAGCTACAGGTTGACTGTAGCAAAAATGACAAAAACACTACAATTCTGCCTTTACAAAATTCCCTAGGTAATTATACAAGATATTTTGGATTTATTCCAACTCACAGTGGTGTGGTACATCAACATATACCAGTACACCTACGACCATAATTTATTGAGACACTGAAGAATTTTAATGATTTAAAATCTTCTGCTTGTGTTATTTTCACTAGATAAATTCGTACACCCATCTAAAGCTCCAAAATTGATGATTCCAATTTGTATTGGAAGGTATTTGAAATACCTATCAACTGCCCTTTGTCTAATACTGGTTGGATCTATAAATTAAATCAGGATAAAAAGACAAATTTCATACAGAGCTAACTTTGGGATTTTCCCAAGGGCATTCTGTTAATTATTTTGAGGTGATTCCAACTCTCAAAAATCAAAAAATCAAATATATACAAAACCCTCTGAGGGAAATTTTATTTGAGCTCTAAATATTTTCTGGTGAATTAATAACCTAAACTAGGGTTTATTCCACTAGAGAATTCATAACTAATTCAAGAAAAGTGCAAAAATAGTGAAACCACTTTTGTTGGCCTTGTTATTTTAATACCCACATGATGATACCATTTTTGTATATTGATATCACCCAAACCCAAGCCTTAGTCAAACCCCCTTCTTTAAGTGGTAGTTGACATTTAAATCTTAAAGGAAGCTCCCTAGATGCCTTCCCATTGTTTCCAATTGCAACAAACTCAATCTATCAAAACCTACTAAAGTGCAGAATGTGTTGAATGATTGTTTCTGTATTTTAATGATGCTTGTATGCCTTGTGTTGATTGTGGCTTTGTTTGCTTGCATGTGCTACCTTTGACGACAATAGATGCGATTATATCGGAGACCAGAAGAAGTGGTCATTATTGGTTTATTATGGTATTCTCAAAAGAAGTACTGGGACATTTTGCCATATTGTTGATCATAGGCAAGCCACCTTCTAGCTCATAAGCCTTGTCCGACTGTTTTACTTATGCATGTTTTACCTACTGTTTATGAAAACTGCATGGTTTTATTATATGATGATCTATATCGGGTAGTGTCTTGGATCCTCCAAACCATTGCACATTTGTACTACTAAGTACAACCCTTTGATGACACCTACTTTTCCCTAGTTTTGTAAGTGGTGTATAACACCATACCCCTTGGAGACCCCATTTTAGCCGAGCAAAACTATAGGATGGGAAGACCCTGGAAAAAGGTTCAAAAAAAGGTTTGATGATAAAACCTTGGTGATGTTTGACCTACCAAGAGAGATTTAAGAAACAAAAATGTTTTGGTTTTACAAATGATGCTGGAAAGGAGGAGGAGAAAATGTTTACGAAAATGCTCCTGGTTCTTTGCAGCTTTAGCTATAACAACTAAACCTGTGCAACCACATTACCCCGATATGGGACGGGGCTTAACTCGTAGTTTGTTTTCCTTCGCATGGGATACGCCCTAATGCATAGAAAGGGGTTCGAGTCCCCCGAAGCTGGTTCCTATCCACTTAGGGGGTCGTCGTACCCGGAAGGTTCTATTGTCTCTTCGGAGGTCGACTGAAACTATGGGGCTCCTGCAGACGGTACGATTTATGGGAGTATGGAAGGGGAAATGATTCAGGAAGTGAGGTAGGGAGATTTGGACTTGAGGAGTCGGGTACTCGTCCCGGGGGAACTAAGCAACCATAGGGAAAGTGCCCATACTAGGGACGACAAATGAAAGGTTATGTTTGATTATCCGGATGCCCATACACTTGGTGTAGCGGGCCATGGTGTTATCCTAGCGGATGTATCGAATTGTGTGGGTAAAGTGTACAACCTCTACAGAGTGTAAAATCTATTCGAATAGCCGTGTTCGTGGTTACGGACGGTTGGACAAACTACTGTAGAGTGGTGCTGGTTTTGTTTTTAGAAAGGATTTTGTAAAAGCAAAGGCTTTGAAAATGTTTTGACCATGGGATGGTCGGAAAGGAGGGAAAGGGGTTTGGTCATGGGATGACCGGAAGGAGGAACAAATGGGTGACCTAGTCCTTGTGTTTTCCAAAACTTTTCAAAAAGGTTTCCAAAATGTTTTACAAAAATTTCAACAAAGATATGTAGATGCTATATGTACAAGAGAAGCTATTTGAGAAAAGAACCAATCTTGGAGCCCTCCTACTACCACAGCCATATTGCATATCCTCTTGTTATTGTTATTTATCTTAAGGTGGTTTGCAAGTACATTCAAAGTACTCACTGGCATTGTCCCTGGCTATTAACTTGGTCAGATATTGAGACGAAGGTGATGTCGACGAGCTAGGACGTTTTCCCAGTCAGCTGCATGTAGGTTAAGGCATGGCTCGGGATCTATGCTTGATGAAGCTCCACTGATGATGATTGATGTAGCCATAATGGAAAATAAAGTATGACATGTATCCATTAAGCATTGGATGTTTACTTTGATACTTATCAGTTATGTGCCATGATGAACTGGTCATGGGATCGTGGTGTATGCATAACATGGATTCTCATAGGATTAATCCGAGGCCCCCACACTTTACCCAACAGGTTCACAAAACTCCAATACCCAAAGATTTCAAACTTCCTCATGATCGCCAAAAGTACAACGGTCTCTAGGAACCCGAAGCTTGGCTAGCAAACTATCTGGCAACCGTTAAACTAGATGGTGGCTCCAAGGCCACCTTAATGCAAAGCCTGCAGCTACACCTGAGCAGCGCCGCCCGATCATGGTTAAAACAACTACCCAAAGAATCCATCAGCAGCTGGAATGATCTCGAAGATAAGTTTATCCGAAATTTCACATCCACGTTCAAGCGACTTGCATCCCTGGAGGAATTGCAGGCGTGCAAGCAAAAATATGGAGAGCCAATACGAGACTTTGTCCAGCGGTGGAACATCATCAAAAAGTCGGCTGAAGCCATATCCGATGAAAGGGTGATTGATGCTTTTTTGTGACAACCTTCACCGAAGAGAATTTATCAAAGAGATGGGATGGGTCAAGCCTAAAACAATCCTGTACATGGCAAATTGTTGGACAGATGGTGAAGACGCAATACATAACAAGTGAGGGTGCTCACCCGAAGAAGATCGGTATAGGCGCAATAACGATAGAAGAAGGTGAGGTAATGACGAATGTAGTGGGCCAAGCTACGTCACAGCTGATTTCTCAGGAGAGGATAGACGAAGAAATGACGATCGTCACAACAGATACTGCAGCAACAGAAATGATGCTGGTGGAAGCCAATCAGCACAGTGATACCAACCAAGAGCCCGCGATCCCACAATGTCCCCAATGTAGATGCTGGAAGGACCCTGCAATATGCACTTTTTTGTCGACTCGGCAGGAATAAGGCGATTGAATCATCTCATGAAAGATTCCTGCACGTTCTTAAGGATGCAGTAAATTTGTAACACAAAGGCAACCAAAGCAGCAAGCCAAGGGTACGCCAGTACACCTAGAACACTAGCTCTTGGTGCACCACGACCACCAGTATAACCGCCAGCAGGACATCCACAACCCACAGTAAACAAAAACCATAAGGATGAGTATCCAAGGTCCAAGGGTGCAATGTCAATGATCCAAAAGGGCGCCCATCAAATAGGATCTAGAAGATGATCGCACGACAAGTCAACACGGCAGTAACAACACCGCCACCTACACTCGAATATCTCCATTGGCCAGAACAAGAAATTACATTTAGTAGGGCCGATCACTCGCTTCGAGTCTCGCGATCGGGTCATTCAGCTCTGATAGCGGAAGCACAAATTGGCGGGTTTGATATGAGTAAGGTTTTCATGGATGCATGAAGCAGTATCAACCTAATCTATGGTAAAACCCTATAGGCAATGAACTTTTCCTTGACAAACTTGGTGCCAACAGACACATTATTCCATGGCATAGTCCTAGGCAAAGCCTAAATTCCTTTAGGCAAAATCTATCTTGACATTTTCTTCGGAACAAAAGATAATTTCAGGCGAGAAAAGCTCGAATTCGAATATATGGACTGGCCATCACAATATCACGCAATCCTGGGGCGTCCAGCCTTCACACGGTTCATGGCCATGCCACACTATGCATATCTAGTAATGAAAATGCCAGCGCCAAGAGGAATTATAACCGTAAGGGGCAGTTTCACCCGATCTGACAATTGTGATCGAGAATTCAACAAAATCTCCGAATCTTTCACGATGGAAGCAGAATTTAAGCAGCTAAAAATCTCGCCAGACATAGAACCTCAGACAACGTCACGAATCAACCCCGATCAAGCTTTTGACACCTCAAAGGATACATGGAAGTCTAGGTCCACCCCACGGATCGAAAAAAGACAACCTTTGTAGCTTCCAATCTTGGTCCCACATAGGAAAGCGCGCTTTCGAGTTCCTCCGTGAGCATTGGGAGATTTTAGCATGGCTACCAGCTGACATGCCAGGAATCCCCAGGGAACTTGTTGGGCACACACATAACTTAAATGCCGAAGCCAAGCTGGTAAAGCAGTCGCCGTTTCGCAGAACCCAAGCACAAGGCCATTGGAAAAGAACTCCATCGCTTGACAGACACCTTATTTATCAAAGAACTCAAGCAAGCAGAGTGGGTCGACAATCCTGTATGTGTCCCGAAGAAAAATATAGAGGAACTATGTATATGCACCGACTTCACCAAAGGATCACTTCCCACTACCATGAATCAATCAAATAATTGATCCAACCGCAGGGTGCGGACATCTTTCCTTTTTAGACGCATATTCAGGATACTGATACATTGCAAATTTATCTATAATTTTTGATGTTCCATGCTTGGTTTTATCCACTTTCTTGTGTTTTGTTCCAACTTTGGAGTACTTTTCATATGATTTCTTGGACTAACCTATTAACAAGAGCCACAGTGCCAGCTGCCTGTTTTCTTCTGTTTTTGGTTCCAGGAAAGTCAAAAAATGAATATTCTCGTAATTGGACGGGACAAAAGCCAAAGTGCCTATTTTTCCGGAAGGGATCAAGTGCCAGAATCACGAGACGGAGAAGGGCCAGGGGCCGGCCACACCACCTGGCCGTGCGACCAGGCTGGGCCCGCGCCAGGGGGTGGTGGGGTGGCTCCCAGCACCCCCTCGGCCTCTCCTTTCGCCTATATATTGCCCTCGGGACGAACACCCTAGGTACCCGATCAAAAATCTAAGAAAGAGTGCAGAGTCAGGCCATCTCCATCCCTAGATCGGGAGGGATCTGAAGCTCTTCCCGGCACCCTGCCAGAGAGGGGAATTCACCCTGGAGGCCTTCTTTATCACCATGCAAGCCTCCGGTGTGATGCGTGAGTAGTTCATCCTTAGACTATGGATCCATGTAGTATCTAGATGGCTGGTTCTCCTCCTTTGTGCTTTCATGTTTAGATCTTGTGAGCTCCGTTCATGATCAAGATCATCTTTTTGTAATTTTGCATGTTGTGTTTGCGGGATCCGATGAATATTGAGATGCTATTTTAGATTGATTATTGATTCTATCATGTCTTTGTTATTTGTGATCTTGCATGCTTTCCGTTGTTAGTAGCTATCTTGGCCAAGTAGATGCTAGCAACTCCAAGAGTTAGTATTTATGCTCGATAGTGGGTTCATGCCTCTGGTAATCTAGGGAGGTGAGAAATCTCTAAGGTACTAGATGTTTGTTGCTACTAGGGAGAACACAACAATCCTTTGTTCATAGAAGAATCATTGTTTACTTTACATGAGTTAAGAAGCAATAATCTATTGCTTGCAACTTAATACTGGAGGGGGTTCGGATGATAACCTGAAGGTGGATTATTAGTCATAGATGCAGTTGGATGGCGGTCCATGTATAATGTTGTAATGCCCAATCAAGTCTCAAAGGAGTCAAGATGATTAGTATATGCATGTATTGCTTTCTCGATGTTTGTCAATTGCCCCGCTGTAATTTGTTCACCCAGCATGTTATCTATCTTAAGGAGAGCCACCTCTAGTGAACTATGGATCCCGGTCCTTGTCTTTTACATACAATCTACAATGTTTTACTGCTTTGTGTTTACTTTCTGCAAACTTTTACTTCTTTCCATTGGATACGTTTAATCCCTTGTTTTCCACAAAACACGGTGAGATTGATAACCTCATCGCAAGTTGGGGACAAAGTTCTGTGGTTGTGTTGTGCAGGTCTCCACGTTGCTACTAGCATCGGTAGTGCGCCCTGCCAAGGCTCAGCTAGCAACACCTTTGGGGTGTTTCCTTGCTCCTATTGGTTAGATTAAACCTTGGTTTCATAACTGAGGGAAACTTGATGCTGTGCTCATCATACCTTCCTCTTGGGGTTCCCAACGTTCTCTACATCAACCACACACCAGCAGTTTTCTAGGCGCCGTGCATTGAGCCATCAAGCATTTTTCTGGCGCCGTTGCCGGGGAGTCAAGGACATCTTCACAAGGGGAGTCCCTCATAACCAATCTCTTTACTTTGTTATTATTGTTTTGCTTAGTTTCTTTTTGCTTTGTTTGCTTGTTTTCTTTATTCAAACCCCCCAAAAAATTAGTTTTGCTTGTTTGCTTTCTTATTTAAAAACACACAAAAAATTAGTTCCTATCCTAAGTTGCCATTATGTATAGCCTTGCTCCAATCACTATGTCACCCGAGGAAATGATTTTCACTTTTAAACAAGGAATTGAGGAAAGTTTTAAGGAAGCTTGGTCTAGAATCTCTGATCTACATGAAAAAACTGAGCCTAAAATGACTCAAAGCTTGTTCCTTAGCAGTTTTTACCTTGGGATTGCTCTTTGCTATAGATATGCTTTAGATGCTATTGTGGGAGGATATTTCCTCCAATGCAATGAGGATGATGCTATTAATGCTATAAATAAATTGATCCTCACTTACAACATGCCTAGCCAAACTGATATTTCTTTCGCAAAAATATTTGCTAGGTTGAACACTCTTGAGACTAGCACTACTAGCTTAGAAAATTGCTATAATACGGTTAGGGAGCATCACAATTATGTTCCAATAAATTCTGAACCATGAAAGTGGCTTCCTACAGTAAAAATTGAGATAAACACTGAAACTTTTCAAGCTCGATGTGATACCATGTCTGAATTTTGCCTTATGCCCAAAAATATCTATAAATCTCTGAATACTTGGGGGCTTACTGAAGGAGGAAAAGAAATATCTCTTCCTAATAATACTACCATATTACCTCTTGGAATAGCTGAAGGATTGTTTACAAAGATCCTTGGGAAAATGATTTCTACTAATTATCTTGTTATTGAATGTGCAGGAAAAGGACAAATTACACTTGGAAGGTCCCTATTAGAACTCATTGGAGCAATAATAGATGTGGGAAAGGGGACCACGCACCTTTCTTCTCCACCAAACAATCATATTTTCCCTCAGGTTAAGAACAAAAGTAAGAAAGGTAAGGGCAAGAAATTTGGTCTTAATGCTTCTTCATTTGAGAACACTTGATTCTTTCTTTGCTTCTTATGCCTAACTTAAAGGCGTTAAAGAAAAGTACTTATTGGGAGATAACCCAAAAGTTTTAGATGAGTCTTGGAAGTTATTATCTCTGTAATAACCGATCCTTATCCTTTTTATTTGCTTTTTGTGCCAAGAGTAACCTCTAATGAGAGAGAAGTAATGATTGGGAAAGTTGCTGTCCCAAAACAGATTTCTATGCTTCACCGTAAAAATTCGTGTAAAATCTCTGAAAGTCTTTTTGAGGCGTGAATTTTTGTGCTTCTGACCCAGGTTGTTATCTAACTTTAGTTAGTTCAACACTTTTTGTTTTGAGCAACATAAGGTATTCGAAAAAATTCGTCTTTACTTGCTGGTCTGTTTTGACAGATTTCTGTCATTTTTCTGCATTTGTTTCTTGTTGGTTCCTTCTTGAGTTCTTTTGGGGAATTGAGATTTTTGAGGGAAGTGCTACAGTAGCTAGTGTTCTAATGGAAGTTTATTTGGTGTTAGAACTTAATCTTAAGACTTATTTATATTGAGTGCACTAATGTTGCTAATAAAGAATGTGTGAAGTTTTGTATGAAGGAAAAATTTCAGGTGTATGGAAGGAATGAGTAATGAGATGAAGGATGGACTAAAGCTCAAGATTGGGGATGCCACGCGTGTCACCCCAAGAAATATCCAAGAAGTACAAGCGTCAAAGCTTGGGGATGCCCAAGGCATCCCCTTCTTCATCAATAAAAATCCAGGTTTCTTCCAAACGCTTCATTTTTATTGTTTCATGCACAGTTGTGTTTTTCTTGGAGCATCTTCTTTTTCGTTTTCGTTTTGGTTTTTCGTTTGCTTTGGTTTGCTTAGTTTTCTTAATAAATTGGTTGGACCCCCTCTTTCATACATTGGTTTGCAAATAGTTTGGTTTGGTTTGGAAAAGAGTAGGAAAGTTCATGCTTATGTGGTAAAAAGAGCTCGTTTTTGACTGTGGCCTATGCTTTGTCATGCAATGCTTGATATTGTTTTGGATTTATGCTTATTATTCTTTTCTGTAGCATAACTTGTTATAAACAATTTATATTGCTTAATATGCCTTGGATGAGTCATGCGTTGTTTTAAGCATATTAAAGCATAGTATAGTGGTATTCTCCTTTGATGCTTTATTTGGGTTGACTTGGCGCATGCTCACACCATGTTATGACTATCTCGAGTCACCATAGACTTTATGATCCTTTAGTTTTCAACTTGTAGTATCACTTTATGCTTTGATCAATGATATTTTGTCGCTCTGCATGATTATGGCCATTATTGCTCTCTTAGTTTGTCGCTCCCAGTCTTTTGCTAGCCTCCACAACAAAGTATGAGTTCCACTCATGCATCCAACTCCCTAAACCAAGTTATTCCAAAGATTCCACCATACCTACCTACTACCTTATGCTATTCCAAGTATATCCATGCTTTTGTTTACCTTCCAAATTAAACTTGTTATGAGAAAAATAGTGATTAAAGCTCTCACGAACTTGATGGCACACTTTAATTTTCTTGCCCTTAATAAACTTGAACCATTGTGTCTTCTATGTTCGTCAAGTTCGTGAGAGCTTTAATCACTAGTTTTCTCATAACAAGTTTAATTTGGAAGGTAAACAAAAGCATGAATATACTTGGAATAGCATAAGCTAGTAGGTAGGTATGGTGGACTCATGAAACAATAAAATGAAGACCTTATGTTGCTCAAATCAAAAAGTGTTGAACTAATGAAAGTTAGATAACAACCTGGGGAAGAATCAAAAACAATTACAGCTCAATCCGACATACAGAGCTCTCTCACGAATTTTTACGGTGAAGCACAAAAATCTGTTTCGGGACACCAACTTTCCCAATCATTACAGAGGTTACCACAAAAAGCAAATAAAAGGATAAGGAGAGGGTTAGGCATGATAGTTTGAGAATATGCTCACATAAGAAATATGAATTGAAGTAAAAGAGAGCATCAAGAAGCAAATTCAAAGCACCTTTAAGTCGAACCCACTTCCTATGCATAGGAATCTTGTAAAGAAACAAGTCATGAAAGCACAAAGCAAAAATCATAGGAAAGCAAAACAAGTGCAACTTCCAAATTTTCAACATAAAGAGGGGAAACTTAATATTAGTGAGATGCATAAAACCATGTTTCCCTCTCTCATAATAACTTTCAGTAGCATCATGAATAAAATTAACAATATAACTATCACATAAAACATTCTTATCATGAGCCACATGCATAAAAGAATTAATACTCCCCACATAAACATAGTCATTCTTGTTAATTATAGTGGGAGCAAATTCAACAAAATAGCTATCATTATTATTTTCATCACCATAATCATCAAATATAGGAGGCATATTATAATCATAATTAATTTCCTCCTCAATAGTAGGTGGACTGAAAATATCATATTCATCATTGCAATCATCATAAATTGGAGGTATAGTATCTTCATAAGCAATAGAATAGTTATGCTCCAAAGTGTGTTCATTTGTAAACATATCATCATTGGAAAGATCATGGATAACACTAATAGTATAGCAATTATTAATATCATCATTTTCAGAATTGGTACCAAAGATATTATCAATATCAAAAGTAGTGTGCTTTTCCCAATCATGATCACTACTATAGGTAATAGGCATAGGAACATCATCGAGTTCAGACTCATCAAAAACTATAATAGGAGCTACATGCTTAGGGGAAAATACCGTTTCCTCCCTCCTTTTACTCCTCCTTTTCTTCTTTATCTTCTTCTCTTTCGGAGGGAGAGGCTTGAAAGGAAGCTTCTCCATATACCCTAGTTCATTGTTAGAGACAATAGAAGAAACTTTGGAGAATTCCTTCTTTTCATTAATAAGATCAAAACACACATTAGTCCTATCATATTTTGGTAAAATCTCATCTTCTATAATATTTTGTATGTAAGTATTTGTGTGACAATTATCAACACAATAAATATGACAACCATGCAGGACACTATTCATATCAAAAGCACCCATATCCACCGAAGAGGTTTTTCTTGATAACTCTTCACACCCCCAAAATAATGTAAGTTCATCATGCTGATTAGGAGTGATCATGTCATCACAATACAAACTTGCAGTACTCATTGGATTAGAAGGGCTATTATTATGGCCTGAGCATTGGAAATTGAAATGACCCACTTCAAAGCAAAGTTCACAAATAAAAGGATAGAGGGCACAAACTTTTTTACCAAGATCATTTAGAGCCCTATACCACATTCTAGTCTTTTCATTCCTGTGGGTGATACAATAATATTCTTCAACTTGATTATTCTCACAAGGTCTATGTATCCCACAAAAATTAACATGCTTATAAGAAATAGTAATTTCAGAGGTTTGAGCATGTTTATTGCTATCACTAACAACAATTTCATTTTCCATGCAAGTGTCTTTAAAAGGCTCATGATACATGTCCCACTTTTCTTTAGGAGCATTAATATGAGAATCAAAGGTTTTAAAACAATCAATAAGAATTTGAGGATCAAGACCATATTTAGCACTAATCTCTTGAAAATCAGCAGTTTCAGCAAAAGACTTAATGCAATCATACTCATAGTTTATACCTGGTTCTTTACCTTTGTTGATATCCCAATCTTCGGTATTGCTTTGAATTGTTTCAAGAAGATCCCACTTAGCTTCAACCTCCTTACTCGTGAAGGATCCCTCTAAAAAAGTATCTAGATAGTCCTTGTAATGTTCTGAAAGCCTTGCATAGAAATTATTAATAACAATATTCCTGGGGAGCTCATGAATGGGACATTTGAGCATTAGTGACTTCAATCTCCTCCATGCTTGGGCAATACTTTCTCCATCATGAGGATGAAAATTATAAATGTAATTCCTATCTTTATGAATTTCATGAGGTGGATAAAATTTAGAGTAAAAGAGAGATTCAAGTTCCTTCCACTCCAAATGATGAGGATCATCTAGTAGCTCATACCACTCCCTTGCTTTGCCCTTAAGTGAAATAGGGAATAGCTTCCTCTTAACTTGGTTCATTGAAATACCTGCACACTTGAACAACTCGCATAATTCATGTATAAAGAGTAAATGATCACCAGGATGGACAGTTCCATCTCCAAAATAGCAGTTATTCATAACACATTCAACAATTTTTATAGGTATTTTAAAAGGGATGCTTTTAGTATGTGGATTTAAAACATCACAAGTATCATCAGGATTACCACATATGGGAGATAAAGTATCATCAGAGCAAATTTTCTTCTTTAAAGCTGGGGAACTAAAAAGATCATTTTCATAAAACCCAACTTCCCCAAGCTTAGACGTTTCCATAGCATTAGTAACAAATGTGTTCAAAAGATTCATACTAACAACATTGCTATTAGCATGCAAGGAAGGTTCCAAGGGTTTTTTAATTTTCTTTTCAAAGAATTCGAGTTCTAACTTAGGAAAAAGACTAAAAAGCTCTCTATTTTTGTTGTTGTTTTCCATTAAGCCTAACTAGTGAAAACAAGAAACAAAAAGACAAAACTGCAGAATCTAAAGGAAATAACTTCGAGCACTCACACCGGAGGATGTGAGTACCTTTTACCTTACCTCCCGCAGGCGCAGAAAAATAGCTTGATGTCTCGCACTTCTATTCTTGTAGACGGTTGTTGGGCCTCAAGTGCAGAGGTTTGTAGAACAAAGCAAGTTTTCCCTTAAGTGGATTACCCAAGGTTTATCGAACTCAGGGAGGAAGTGGTCAAAGGTATCCCCTCTCAAGCAACCCTGCAATCAAGATATAAGAAGTCTCTTGTGTCCCCAACACACCCAATACACTTGTCAGGTGTATAGGTGCACTAGTTCAGCGAAGAGATAGTGAAATACAAGTGGTATAGATAATTATAAGTGGTAACGGTGATAGAAAATAACTTGATGGCGTGGAAGAGACTAAAGGAAAACTGAAATAAAGATGGAAGCAAGCAAACATGTAACAAATCTAGTAGCAAACAGTGTATCAATGCTTAGAAACAAGGCCTAGGGATCATACTTTCACTAGTGAACACTCTCATATAAATATATTCTTCTTTATGATACTACGCTGAACTACTCTCTGGTTGGACACTCTAATCCACGGTAGGGCTATAACAGCACACCTCAAAGTTCATCTTTCCCATCTAGAAAACCCCACACTGTCACCTTGAGCACTAGATGGTTCAAACAAACACCACAATTTCATAGAAACATCCAACTCCAAATATAACTCATAACAAGTATTTGTAATCTCTAGCCTAAGTGCCACCATGGTGTGCACGCTGTCACTTTCACACACATGGGGAGAGCAGAGATCTATTAAAGCACTTGAGTAGCAAGGTAGATCTATAGATTACAAGCTCATGATCTCAATAAGATCATGCATAGAGAGAGATGAACACATAGCTACCGGTAGAACCCTTAGCCTCGAGAGAGAACTACTCCCTCCTCATCATGGGAATCAGCAATGGTGATGGAGATGGTGATGGAGATCGATGGAGATGGCTCCGGGGGCACTTCCCCGTCAGGTGTCTTGAAGAGACTTTATGTCCCCCGAATCTCCCCTTCGGTGGCGGTGGCGCTGCGGAACTTTTCGTGGATTTCTGATTGATGACCTAGGGTTTATGCATCGGGAGGCTTCTTATAGGCGAAGAGGCAAGGTCGGTGGGTGGCCAGGGGGCCCACACCATGCCCTGGCGTGGCCTAGGTGGACCCGCACCTAGGGGTGGTGTGGCCACCCTGTGGCCCCCCTCCGACTCTCCTTCTGGCTCCGTGAGTCTTTCGGGAAAATAGTAACTTTGGCTTTTGTCCCGTCCAATTCCGAGAATATTCATTTTCTGACTTCCTGGAACCAAAAACAGCAGAAAACAGGCAATTGGCACTGTGGCATCTTGTTAATAGGTTAGTCCAAGAAATCATATGAAAAGTACTCTAAAGTTGGAACAAAACATAAGAAAGTGGATAAAAACAAGCATGGAACATCAAAAATTATAGATACATTTGCAATGTATCACCAACCTTGTTCAAAGGGAAAAAGAAAAAATTGATCCAAGAACTAAAGGGAGATGAAGGTACTCGAATAAACTCTTTCCCTCTCATTGGACAAGATATTTGAAATCTTGAAATACCTTTGTTCTAGATGGTTATTTGTTGTTTCTATTTGCATTTTCATTTTCCCTTTGCTTTTGAAAGCTTGCCAGTTTTTGGAAGTCGTCACGGTAGTGATGCGGCCGACCCTTGATACTTGCTTGTTAAACTGTCAGGAAGCCTCATCTCAGTTTTCACATATCGGTACAACCGGGCAGTACGGGCGCATCCGCCCGTACGGCTGGTCGTTACCAGCTCTGTGTTCCCCCATTCGATTTGTATTTATTCGCCATTCAAAACAAAACAAAGTCGGTAATAATCAGTATGGGCGGGTCCCGCCTGCATTTTAATCGATTGATTATTCACTTCTTGACATGTCGAATTTCAGGAAAGACCGGTATGGGTGCATGCAGGCGTCGCCCGCCATACCAATTGTCGTTACGATCATGTTTTCTTACCTTTTCACTTATTTCTTTCCTTATTTGTTGGGATTATTTTCTTGGCCAACCCTTTTACTTCCAGTACGATTTTTCCCTGTTTCTAACCCTTATATCAACATATCCAATCTACTTGATGCGCTACCTAGTTCTAGGAAAAGGCAAACCTCTATGCCTCATGGATCCTTTGTGGGATAGTTTCCAGACCTCCTCCATTGAAGCTGATGACCTTGAAGCTCAAGGCCTAAGACCGAAGAACAAGAGGTATGCCTATGACTCTGGTGATGATCAGGAGGAGGAATTCGAGACCTTCATGAAGCAAACAAAGAGAGGATGGAAGCATCCGGATTACCTGGCTATGGTGAAGCCTGAAGACAAGGAAGAAGCAAACAAACCTCATGGGAAGGGGTGCATGGAGTCACTCAAGTTCATCGCTACCAACTACTCTTCACCCAAGCATAATAAAGCTAACCGACCCGATGCAGGAAATTATCAGGAGACAACAACACATACTTCAACAACAAAGAAGATTACCATGAACGCGCTCATTTCCATGAAGCCATAAGAGGATTGGGGGTTCCACCTTCTGGACATGCCCATCTGGGCCCATGTTCCAGAAACTGAACAACATCTTCAGAAGATAGAGAAGTATTAGAAGGAAGTACTCCTCCACCAGGAGATCATGCGCAAGCGCCTCTTAGTTCTTGAAGGCAAGAAGGAACTCAATGACATGATGAGCAAGGTCGTTAGAGGGATGTTCCTCTTGCATTCAGATGTGCAAAAGTGTATTCGTCGCATATCTACCCTGGAAGAGATGAACAAGAAGCTTTGCACCGCGGTTTCCAAAAAAATATCTCACCGTGAAGAACGTCATGACATTGAATAATCACAAGGGATTATTTGATCCCACTGGATCCAAGCTTGGGGGATCTGTGAAGACCTTGTAATCTATCTTACAGCTTTAGCATGTTTACTTTCCTGCACACATGTTAAGTTTTGATTTAAGAATCTACATTAGTTGCATCAACTTCAAGCTCTCTTCCGTTCAAGAGAAGATTTATATCCGTTGAGTTTCGAGACTTTATGATATTTGAAGTTATCTTTTGATTCATGATTATTATTTGATGCTTGAATTAGGTAGAGTGTTATGATAATTGTGCAACTATCATGATTTTAGGGACTTCCACACCACTAAAAGTATTGATTAAACTATGAGAAGAAGAATTTTGGTAGCATATTATAGTCATGGGTTTTAAAGGCCATAAAAAGTAGTGAGCATTATAAAGTGGTGGTACTAAAAAGAGATAAAAGATCAACTATCAAAAGGATTCCACGGCAATAGAGGTACAAGCTTGAAAAGGGAAAAAGAATGATCATGAATCTTCATTACTAAAATCAAGTGCTCAATTAATTTAACTTTATGATAATATAATATATTGAATCACCATAATCTTCTTATAACTTTATTGATACTAAAAAGGTGTGGAAGACTCTAAGTCATGTGATGTCTAAGGGTCTGATAATACCCCCGAAGTAACTTTACATCTGATATTGTATTCCTGTTTTAATTTTGGCCTCATTTATTGTAATGACTCGTGCCTCATGAATATGGTGATCTTGTCCATAAGCCACCATCTTGCTCGGGGACAAGCAAGAGTCTAGCTTGGGGGAGTTGATGAGTCCAAAATTGAAGCATATTTACCTTTCATTTTTGCATAAGTAGAATAGGGATTTTTTGTATTTTACTACGTTTGCCTGCACCTTTTGTCCTTATTTCAATAGGATCCTAAATTATTGAATCTCTTATGAACATATCAATTGGAACTATCATATTATGTTGTAACATGATATTTTTAAGTGATAAAAGTCACCTAATTGATTTACCTTTGCACCTGGGGGAATAGCAAACTAGAGGAAGGCTACTATGGCGATAACGACCAGTGGTAGGGGAGGAGCCCGCTGATACATTGCAAATTTATCTATAATTTTTGATGTTCCATGCTTGGTTTTTTATCCACTTTCTTGTGTTTTGTTCCAACTTTGGAGTACTTTTCATATGATTTCTTGGACTAACCTATTAACAAGAGCCACGATTACCCCTGCTGTTTTCTTCTGTTTTTGGTTCCAGGAAAGTCAAAAAATGAATATTCTCGTAATTGGACGGGACAAAAGCCAAAGTGCCTATTTTTCCGGAAGGGATCAAGTGCCAGAATACGAGACGGAGAAGGGCCAGGGGCCGGCCACACCACCTGGCCGTGCGACCAGGCTGGGCCCGCGCCAGGGGGTGGTGGGGTGGCTCCCAGCACCCCCTCGGCCTCTCCTTTCGCCTATATATTGCCCTCGGGACGAACACCCTAGGTACCCGATCAAAAATCTAAGAAAGAGTCTGTAGCCGCCGTCATCTCCATCCCTAGATCGGGAGGGATCTGAAGCTCTTCCCGACACCACGCCGGGAGGGAATTCACCACGAGGCCTTCTTTATCACCATGCAAGCCTCCGGTGTGATGCGTGAGTAGTTCATCCTTGGACTATGGATCCATGTAGTATCTAGATGGCTGGTTTCTCCTCCTTTGTGCTTTCATGTTTAGATCTTGTGAGCTCCGTTTATGATCAAGATCATCTTTTTGTAATCCATACATGTTGTGTTTGCGGGGATCCGATGGATATTGAGATGCTATTTCAGATTGATTATTGATTCTATCATGTCTTTGTTATTTGAGATCTTGCATGCTTTCCGTTGTTAGTAGCTATCTTGGCCAAGTAGATGCTAGCAACTCCAAGAGTTAGTATTTATGCTCTATAGTGGGTTCATGCCTCTGGTAATCTGGGGAAGTGATAGAAACACCTTTGGGGTGTTTCCTTACTCCTACTGGTTCGATTAAACCTTGGTTTCATAACTGAGGGAAAACTTACTACTGTGCTCATCGTACCTTCCTCTTGGGGTTCCCAACGAGCTCTACGTTGAAAGTTGAGCGCATCAAAGATTTTCTGGCGCCGTTGCCGGGGAGTCAAGGACATCTTCACAAGGGGAGTCCCTCATAACCAATCTCTTTACTTTGTTGTTTTTGTTTTGCTTTTTTTGCTTGTTTTATTCTTCAAAAAACACAAAAAAATTAGTTTTACTAGTTTGCTTTCTGATTGGAAAAAAATTTAGTTCCTTTCTTAAGTTGGCTTTATGACTAGCTCTGCTCCAATTACTATTTCATTATGGATAGCTCACTCAGTTTCCTATTTGGGAACAGTATTATGACTGCTAAGGTAATAGGTGAACCACCGCCTGCTAGAACCTCCATGGAAGAAGAAATTGCTGAACCTGAAAGCTCATTAGATGAAAAAGAGGAGGAGAGTGATGGAAAAAAGGAGGAAGAATGGATCTACCCATGCCTACCTTCTAATGAGTGTAACTCTTTATCCCTAACATTATTTGATTGTCCCCCATGCTTATCAAAGGAGGGTGAATGTTATGTTCCCGAGGATTCTTTTGAAAATGTTTATAATAAAGCTCTAGTGCTTGTAGATCATGAAAATCATGCCTTATATGATAGTTATATTGTTGAGTTTATTCATGAGGCTACTGAAAATTATTATGAGAGAGGAAAATATGGTTGTAGAAGTTTTTATGGTAATGAAACACCTCTCTATGTGCTGAACGTTTTGAAGTTACTTTTCTTTTATCTTCCTATGCCTGTCACTTTGCTCTTTGTGCATTTATTTGCATACAAGATTCATATGCATAGGAAGTGGGTTAGACTTAAATTTGTTTTGAATTTGCTTCTTGATGCTCTCTTTTACTTCAATTCATATTTCCTATGAGAGCATCTTCTCAAATTTTCATGCCTAACTTAAAGGCGTTAAAGAAAAGTACTTGTTGGGAGATAACCCAAGAGTTTTAGATGAGTCTTGGAAGTTATTACCACTGTAATAAACTCTCCTTATCCTTTTTATTTGCTTTTTGTGCCAAGAGTAACCTCTAATGAGAGTGAAGTAATGATTGGGAAAGTTGCTGCCCCGAAACAGATTTTTGTGCTTCACCGTAAAAATTCCTGAGAGAGTTCTGTACGTCGGATTGAGCTGTAATTTTTTGCGATTCTTCCCCAGGTTGTTATCTAACTTTTGTTAGTTCAACACTTTTTGATTTGAGCAACATAAGGTCTTCGAACAAATTCGCCTTTACCTGCTGGTCTGTTTTGACAGATTTCTGCCATTTTCTGCATTTGCTTCTTGTTAGTTCCTTCTTGAGTTCCTTTGGGGAATTGAGATTTTTGAGGGAAGTGCTACAGTAGCTAGTGTTCTAATGGAAGTTTATTTGGTGTTAGAACTTGTAGTGACCTCGGATCTATAAGGATCCTAAGTCCCTGTGATTAACATGCTAGTCCCTGGATCAATAGCTAGCACTCACAGTCGATGAAATATCATGTAAAACACAAAGTCTTTATTACACGGAGAATCCAGAGTATGAATTTATTACAAAAATTGCTTAGCATTATGCTAGCTCAAATAACAACGGAAACATAAAAGCAGCATGAGTCCATCAACGCCCAGGCTTGTCGAGTGTAGACCAGCGATCCCTACGCACCTTTCAATCTTCGGATTCTGCACATAAGACGTGCAGCCAACAAGTTGGGTCAATACTTTGAATGTATTGGCAAATTACACCAAGGAGAGAAAATACTATCTCTACATGCAAGGCTGGTATAGGCTGTAGAGTTCATTTGCTCAAAGCTAGTTTTCTTAAGTAGAGAGAAGAGAGGATTGTCCTACTTTGTAAACTTTTGCTTAGATAAATTAAGGTCGAGTGGCACACGAGGATATTACGCACCAAGTGTCCAAACAACCAAACACTTGGATATTACGCACCAAGCGTCACTTGGATATTACACACCAAGTTCCCAAATTCCCACCCATTAGCGATATTACGCACGCCATGGGGTTTCAAAACTTTGTTTTTAGAAAAGAGAGAGAAAGATCCTTCAGGCTCCATCCTTGACGCTCATTGTTGTTCTCATTACGTGAACACGGCTGATCGATCAGATTGCAATACTCTCGAGAGTTTGTGCACTTTACCCACAATCCACGATCAAGTCCTTTTACAGACAAGACCATGGCGAGGCTTTCCCTTAGTAGCCCCTCTACCTTCCGGATCCAACCGTGCCAAGAACCTCCAAATGTTAGTACCCAGGTGAGGTTTCCCACTAAGTACTAGGCCAAGACAGAGCCCATAATGTATTGTGGTTGCACTGGAAGCTCCTGAATTCTGAAACATGGCAGACTTCTTTGATTCCTGGGCAGCCGTCCTCCACCAAAATCTCACTCGTTGACCCGACAACCATTCCGCCCAGAAGAAAACTTAGTTTTATTTTGAAGTGGATTTGAGAAGAAAAGTTTGATCTAGAGAGCCTTTATACTTAGAAAAATTCTTTGTCTTTTGAACCCCCAAACGGTACTTTATATATATAGCATAGCAAGCAATACTTTGCAAAAACAGGGAACCTATTAGGAGGGTAAATCCTAAGTATAGAGCTACTCATGGCATACTACAAAATCATCGCACTTGCAAAATAATACTAAGGAAAAATTCTACTAGAATATCCTACACATGCATACTACAAAATTTTGAAGATCACATGCATAGAATCAAAACTGGGACAAAAATTATGAACAAGTGGTGTTACTTGCCTTATTATAATTGGTGATGATCTACTTCCTCAGAGAACTCGCTCGCGCACTCAGAATAAATCTATCGTATAGGAAATTTCCCCCAAATCAATAACCATCGCAAATAAAGAAACAACCAAAAAGAGCCAAATATACATGTAAACAAATACTAAAATATGCAAACATTATTGTTATATAGTTATTTCGGCTAATAGTAGGTTACGAAGTCTAAGAGTGGGGAATAACACGTGAACCAATTTACAACAAGAATCGTCTAAAATATATATGTATTTCAAGATACGGCCAAAATATTATTGAAATTTAAAAATTTAATTGATAGATAAAAAAAACAATTATAATTATAAAATTGATACTAGTTAGATGGGAAAATTATTTACAAATCTAATGCAACAAAAATCATCTAATTCTGCTTTCTAAGTTAAAAGGCACGGAATTTGAAAGTTGACATCATGAACAATGCGGTGTATACGAACTAAGATCCAATGGCTACAGCACACATAACTCGGTTATTCAAAACTAAGTCTGCAAACGAACAAGGGGAGACGATGTTTTGTGTTCACATCGCTACAAACATAATACTAAGGTGTATTGCCAGGAAATACATGCTAATTTAGAGTTTAGACTAGTACAACTTCATTAAGTTCGAGAAACCGGTCACCGGTGCAATTACTAGCTTAGCATCAGACTATGGCATAGGCAGGTACAAGAAAACTAACATCGAACGTCCGAACCACTACATCTACAACTTCAAGACATCAGTGTGGTTTACGAACTGATCCTAGCAGGACGCGAGAAAACAAGAACACATGCGCTTCACTATTGTCTAATCTATGCCGCATGTTCAAGATATAAAAGTATGAGCGATGTCAGCGTACCGGTGGCTACGGGAGGTCGCTGGTGACGAAGAAGACTACGGCACTGTGCAGGTGCGGACGAAGTCGAGGCTCAGGTGGTCGGCTTCAAGACAGTTACAGCTCTATCTCGACGCATTGACCTTGTCAGCGTGATCAGCAAAGTCCTGGTGCGACTTCTGGTGGTGGCGATGGTGAACGCAGTAGTTCCAGCTAACTCCGGCAACATCGTACGACTCGCTCCAGAGCTTATATGGATGGGGAAAAAATCAGAAGGAGCTTGGACGAAGGCAAAAAGATGAAAGCGATGGGAGAAAGGCATGAGACCTCCGTACTTTGACTCCAGCTTCGGTTAAGAAATTCCGACTAGATCGATCTAGCGATTCAGTCCGTATTTTTCTAGGGTTTCAATGGGAATTAAACATCGGGAGGAAGGAGGTATTTATGGGGAATTTGCGTGGACGAGGAGTAACGGAATCAACTGACTCTCGGAGATTTTGCCGGGATTTTACTGGTACAGGATGAACTCGTGTAGGAGTTGGTCTCCAGCGGGAGGAAACCGATGACAGGTGGGCTCCCCGTGTCAGTGGCTGGACAAAGAAATAGAGTGGAGACAAACGGGTTTCAGTTGGTCAGACTTGGTCACGAACAGATCGTTTGCCTGGGCTAGCGGCCACGTGCGCGTCAAGTCATCGTGGCATGACTAGGTTGGCTTGCTTCTCCAGGTGAAGGTAAGTATTCGTTCTTTCTTCTATTTTCCTTTTTGTAGATCTTGTACAGCAGCTGACATGTAAACCTTTCAAATTCTTTTAGCCTCGAGTATGTACGAGCTAGAGTATGTACGAGCTAGACTAAGAGAACCGATAGAAGCTAGCTCTATCTCAAGTCAATTCTGGTAATATATGCGACCCACGTGTTTGTTTTTTATCTAATTGGTTCAATGATTAGTACGATTTCTTTAAGTAATAAACTTAGCACTTCAAACAATACAAACAATGTTTTTAAGGTTTTAAAATATACCCAAAATATTTTATACCACCAAGAAATGTTGTAATCGACATTTCCAACCCAATATTATAAAGAAGTAAATTTATCTTCTCTCGATTGATTTTCTTAACTGATGAAAATTGTTTACAAAATTTCTAGAATGCAAATAAAAATTCAAACAAAACAAATTATAATATCTACTAACGTGTTTCTTTTATTTGGAAATGTCATATTATTTCCTCTCTTATTAAAATGAAATAAGTCCTTAGAAAATATCTACGTATTTCAAAAATCAAAATAACACAAACAAAAAGCAAGATAACACTTTCTTAGATTTTGTTTAAGAATTTTCCAAGCCAGTTGGATAGTCATGTTAATCCACTCTTTGTATTGCGTCTTAGAAAATTTTAAACAGTCCTGAAAATTTTATTTTCCTTCAAAATTTTCAACAGGGTCAAACAATTCAATCAATTTATTTTATTTATTTTACATTCCAAAATTTAGAAAATTTTGGGATGTTATAGAACTAAACCTTGAGACTTATTTATCTTAAGTGCACTAATGTTGCTAATGAGATTGTGTGAAGTTTTGTATGAAGGAAAATTTTCAGGTGTATGGAAGGAATGAGTAATGATATGAAGGATGGACTAAAGCTCAAGCTTGGGGATGCCACGCGTGTCACCCAAATAAATATCCAAGAAGTACAAGCGTCAAAGCTTGGGTATGCCCAAGGCATCCCCTTCTTCATCAATAAAAATCCCAGGTTTCTTCCAAACGCTTCATTTTTATTATTTCATGCACAGTTGTGTTTTTCTTGGAGCGTCTTCTTTTTAATTTTTGTTTTGGGTTTAGTTTGCTTGGTTTGCTTAGTTTTCTGAATAATTTGGTTGGATCCCCTCTTTCATACATTGATCTGCAATTATTTTGGTTTGTTTGAAAAAGAGTAGGAAAGCTCATGCTTATGTGGTAAAAACAGCTCGTTTTTGACTGTGGCTATGGTTTGTCATGCCATACTTGATATTGTTTTGGCTTTATGCTTAGTATTCTTTGCTGTAGCATGAATTGTTATAAACAATTGAGATTGCTTAATGTGCCTTGGATGAATCATGCGTTGTTTTAGCATATTAAAGCATAGTATAGTGGTATTCTCCTTTGATGCTTTATTTGGGTTGACTTGGCACATGCTCACACCATGTTATGACTATCACAAGTCACCATAGCCTTTATGATCCTTTAGTTTTCAACTTATAGTATCACTTTATGCTTTGATCAATGATGTTTTGTCGCTCCGCATGATTATGACCATTATTGCTCTCTTAGTTTGTCGCTCCCAGTCTTTTGCTATCCTCCACAACCAAGTATGAGTTCCACTCATGCATCCAACTCCCTAAACCAAGTTATTCCAAAGAGTCCACCATACCTACCTACTAGATTATGCTATTCCAAGTATATTCATGCTTTTGTTTACCTTCCACTTGTTATGAGAAAACTAGTGATTAAATCTCTCACGAACTTGATGGCACACTTTACTTTATTGCCTCTAATAAACTTGAACCATTGGGTCCTTCTTTGTTGCGTATATGCTTATGCTTTATAAGTTAAAATTAGCAGAACCATGTTTCATGGGGAACGCTTTCAACATTGCACTTGTACTTTGTACCCCGTTGATATCACGTTCTTTTGCTTACGGATCCCGGCAGTGTGAAATAAAAGTGGAACTTGTAAGATGATGGAGTTTGTATGTGTGTTAGAGAAACGCCTGGGCCGCTAGCCTAAACCATGCCTAATCATGGTGGAAACTTGCAGCATCACCATAATGAGCACTCTATGAAGCATCCTCAATAAAAACCTATGCAAATAGCAAATAAAAAGATCGCTGAGATGCTCATTGTCTGCTTGCCTTGTCATTTTGATTATGGGAAAGCTCCCGTATCATGTACAAGGGGTACCCCATTGGCGGTTCTTAATGATACACATATACTTACAATGACAAGAGCTTACTCGTGACTGAAGTTGAGTAGCATGAGGATCGGTCTTCGTAAGTAAGGGGCATGAGATTTCGGTTTATAACTTGTCAAGCATATCCTCTTAGTTGTGTCACTTTAACCTTAATCACCTTAAAGATGCTTATGATAGGGGCAATGAGAGCTGAAAGCTATAAGTACCATAATTTTTGGAAGCTCTTTATGAGACTTGAATCCCTACTTCCTTTTACAAAAGGCCTTTCTTCCACCATTATATTGAGTCTCCACCTTCTACCTTTATGCACCTACTTTGAGAGCATAGTGTCCATTCTTAGTTCTATGTGTATTGTCCCAAGACTAGTTGATTGATGCATAACTTGTTATTGCTTGTTTGAAACTATTGTATCTAGTCACTCTTATGAACTTTGAAGGTGTCCTATGCATTTATTTTTGCTACTCTATGAGGGACAAGCTGAATACTATTATGCCATGTTTTCTTTATGTGAAACAAACAAACTTCTTGCAAAGCATTGTTATTCATGAATCTTTTGTTTGTGCCTTTTCATGCTGCATCATAGTTTCTTTGCTTATTGCTAGAACTTTGTCTTTCATGTTATGATTGAAGTACTATGATCCTAGCTTTGAATGTTTTGCAAATACTTTGATCAAGTCTTTGATGGTGCATGTCACCTCAAAAATTATTTCTTTTTATCACTTACCTACTCGAGGATGAGCAGGAGTTAAGCTTGGGGATGTTGATACATTGCAAATGTATCTATAATTTTTGATGTTCCATGCTTGGTTTTATCCACTTTCTTGTGTTTTGTTCCAACTTTGGAGTACTTTTCATATGATTTCTTGGACTAACCTATTAACAAGAGCCACAAGGCTACCGCTGTTTCTGCTGTTTTTGGTTCCAGGAAAGTCAGAAAATGAATATTCTCGGAATTGGACGGGACAAAAGCCAAAGTGCCTATTTTTCTGGAAGGGATCAAGTGCCAGAATACGAGACGGAGAAGGGCCAGGGGCCGGCCACACCACCTGGCCATGTGACCAGGCTGGGCCCGCGCCAGGGGGTGGTGTGGTGGCTCCCGGCACCCCCTTGGCCTCTCCTTCCGCCTATAGATTGCCCTCGGGACGAAAACCCTAGGTACCCGATCAAAAATCCACGAAAGAGTCTGTAGCCACCATCATCTCCATCCCTAGATCGGGAGGATCAAGCTCTTCCCGCACCCTACCGGAGAGGGGAATTCACCCTGGAGGCCTTCTTCATCACCATGCAAGCCTCCGGTGTGATGCGTGAGTAGTTCATCCTTGGACTACGGATCCATGTAGTAGCTAGATGGCTGGTTTCTCCTCCTTTGTGCTTTCATGTTTAGATCGTGTGAGCTCCGTTCATGATGAAGATCATCTTTTTGTAATCCATACATGTTGTGTTTGCAGGGATCCGATGGATATTGAGATGCTATTTCAGATTGATTATTGATTCTATCATGTCTTTGTTATTTGAGATCTTGCATGCTTTCCGTTGTTAGTACCTATCTTGGCCAAGTAGATGCTAGCAACTCCAAGAGTTAGTATTTATGCTCGATAGTGGGTTCATGCCTCTAGTAATCTGGGGAAGTGACAGAAATCTAAGGTACTAGATGTGTTGTTGCTACTAGGGAGAAAACAACAATCCTTTGTTCATAGAACAATCGTATTGTTTACTTTACACGCAGTTTGTAAAGCAATAATCTGTTGCTTGCAACTTAATACTGGAGGGGGTTAGGATGATAACCTGAAGGTGGATTATTAGTCATAGATGCAGTTGGATGGCGGTCTATGTATTATGTTGTAATGCCCAATCAAGTCTCAAAGGAGTCAAGATGATTAGTATATGCATGTATTGCTTTCTCGGTGTTTGTCAATTGCCCCGCTATAATTTGTTCACCCAGCATGTTATCTATCTTAAGGAGAGCCACCTCTAGTGAACTATGGATCCCGGTCCTTTTTCTTTACATACAATCTATAAACTGTTTCTGCTTTGTGTTTACTTTCTGCAAAATTTTACTTCTTTCCATTCGATACGTTTAATCCTTTGTTTTCCGCAAAACACGATGAGATTGACAACCTCATCGCAAGTTGGGGACAAAGTTCTGTGGTTGTGTTGTGCAAGTCTCCACGTTGCTACTAGCACCGGTAGTGCGCCCTGCCAAAGCTCAGCTAGTAACACCTTTGGGGTGTTTCCTTGCTCCTACTGGTTTGATTAAACCTTGGTTTCATAACTGAGGGAAAACTTACTGCTGTGCTCATCGTACCTTCCTCTTGGGGTTCCCAACAAGCTCTACATTGAAAGTCGAGCACATCACTCGCCCATACCGTTTGCCCGTACCACGCGGCAGCGTGTCCACCTCATCAAATACTTTCTCCTAGTGAAGACGGATCACAGATCTGAAATTCATAGCAACCTTGAACCACTAAAAACCACACTAGAAAGTGATCTGAAGGAGGAACTTGGAGAAGGGCAAATCCCTATTGCTTCACAGATCATTGGACGACTTCATATCATCCCCTTCATCATCAACTGCTGCATCACCAGCACCACTATTACCCTCATCTCTTGTTGATTATATCTTGTTGTAATTCCAGATTCAGTTATGCTTTTCCCTAGATTTATCCCCGTACTTTTATCCATCCATTTGATTATAATGATGTCGTTAATTGCTTCCATGTGTGAGTAGTTTCCCTCGTTCTTGGGGATATGGAGAAACCCTAGCACTATTATGAAATTGAAATAAAGATGATCTATTCTTGTGTCCATATGACTTACTGGTCTATGATAGATTTATGATTTGTGTTTGATCTCTCTTTTTAGATAGTATGTGTAGTCGACCACATATCATTTGCCTTCGTGACTAAAGAAGAGGGATAAATACTTTGGATGTGTTTGGAAGTGTGCCCGAAAATCTTCATGACAATAGGCACCGGCTAGCAACCTGCACGGTCAAATGAGGATAAAGAGAGATTCCCTAAGCTAATTACGATATCCATGGGGAGACCCTTAATTGGGTGGTATGTATGGGTGGTTGCTCTCAGACATCACAATGGTTATTTAGAGGTGACCTCATTCTTGGCTCAATAAAGTGGCTTCCTACGAGCCTTGTAATGAACATCTTATTATGGAGCTCTCTCCACACATATCATGACACAAGAAGTAGGTTATCCTAATTATGATTAATAATATCATGCTAGAGGTGTATCCTACACCCTCGAGAGCGCTTTAGCCCTATTGAGTTCCCACACTTCCAAACTCTCTTGTTACTTGCTTTATTTTACTTGTTTTAATTAATTTTCTGTATTCAACCAAAAACCTTTCAAACACCCTTTACTTGAGATCAAAGGCAGCTTATAAGTATCCTTTGGTAGATAGTGACGAGGGGCATAAAAACCTTAACCAAATATCTCTCAGTGGGTTCGATACTCTTATTTTGAAACTAGCTACAATTGATATGTGCACTTGTATTCATCACTGGATTTCTTGTCTGCCAGATATTTCGGGCAGTTGTGCTTCCAATGGCTAGTCCCCTTGCAATAAATGCACTCATTATCAGGCTTAGGGTCAGCTCGAGTCTTCTTCTTAGGTGCATCAACAACTTTTCTGCCCTTGTTGAAGTTACCCTTCTGTTTGCCCTTCTTATCCTTCTTGAAACCGGTTGTTTTATTGACCATCAACACTTGATGTTCTTTCCTGATCTCTAGTTCAGCAATTTGAAACATAGACAGAAGCTCGGGAAGAGACTTCTGTAGGGGTTCGTAGCATGGAAAACAAAAATTTTCTATCGCATACAAACAAACAAGCCAAGATCTATCTACTAGATTGTAGCAACGAGTCGATAGTGGAACTCACCCTCGAAGATTCCAAAGCGGTTAACGAGAGCAGATTCTCGTGGGTGATGTAGTATTCTTCCGATCTCAAGATCGTAGACGATCCTTCCAGCGCTCCTGACGCATGATCGGTCACACGCTCGTAAGATCGACAAAGACCTTCCTCTCCTTGTTCCAAAGCAAAGTGGAGGTTGTAGCACTCTCTCATGATTCCGCAGACAACGGCGTGGTACCTAAGTAGAGGGAGATCCCGCAGGCTTCGCCTTAAGCCAAGTCTTGAGTATGGTGGAGCTTATGAGAGAGGCTATTAGTGGTCTAGTAATTAGACACACCAATTAGAAGGCTCTAAACCAATTAGAAGGCTCTAAATCAAATAGCTCTAAACCGGGGTTTAGGTCTAGGGTTTAGATTAGAGGATAGGAACTTGTGTGTAGGAGGGAGCCCTGCCCTCCTTATATAGGTGGGAGGGCTGGCGCCAAGGGGAGGAGAGTCCCTCCCAAGTCGGCTTGGTGGGCGCCAAGGAGGAACCTCCTCCACCCGGCCTCCACCAATCCTCCTCTCTTCCCACTTCCCAAAATTGCCGTTTGACTTTCAAACTAGCCGCTTGACTTTTCAATTTAGGATTTAAATAAATCCTTTATTTTGGACAGCGAAGACACCTAGTACATGATGCAATCATTCCAACTTACAATGACACATTCATGTACCCTTCCCTCCGGAGTGCCGGACATTCCGGGACCTTCTAGAATGTTCCCGATGAAAACACCTAACCATTCCCCAACTCCTAAATGGGACTTTCCTTATATGAATCTTATTATCCGACCATTCCGGATCACCTCGTGATATCCCGGATCCCATCCGAGACTCAACAACATTCGTCTCTTTCATAATACCATAACTACTCAAACAACGTCAATCCTTATGTGTCTCCACGGTTCGTGAATTATGCGACATGATCGAGACACTTCTCCTAACAATAACCAATAGAGGAATCTGAAATTCATATGGCTCTACATATTTCTACGATTACTTGCGATCGAATGAACCACTTACATACGATACCAATTTCCCTTTGTCTCACGATATGTTACTTATCCGAGGTTATGATCGCCAGATCTCGCATACCTAGTTCAACCTCGTATCGATAAGTACTCTTTTCTCGCTCCTGATATGTGATCCCTTGTGACCAAGTCACATGCTTGCAAGCTAATTGGATGACATTTCACCGAGAGGGCCCAGAATATCTATCCGTCATGTGGATGGACAAATCCCACTCTTGATCCATGTGTTTCAACCAATACTTTCCGAACACTCAATGCCACCTTTATAGCCACCCTGTTACGGTGTGGTGTTTGATGACATCAAAGCATCCATCCAGCAAAGGTGATATGCATGATCTCATGGTCGAAGGAATTAGGTTACTATGTATCAGAAAGCATATAGCAATTGAACTATTGAAATGACTTGATCTTTATGCTACGCTTGTCTATAGGAGTATGTCCATCACATCATTCTCCTAATGATATGACCCTGTTAATAACATCTCTATGTTCATGATCAGGAAACAATGATCATATATTAACCAACAAGCCAGTTTAACAAGAGGCTTTACTAGGGACTCTTATTTTAGTTTACAAATCACACAAGTATTAATGTTTCCGGTTAATACAATTATAGCATGGTATGTAAACATTTATCATAAGTATGAAGATATGATAATAACCTACTTTATTATTGCCTCTTGGGCATATCTCCAACAGTCTCCCACTTGCACTAGAGTCAATAATCTAGTTTCAAACCTTTGTGTATTCAACACCTATGGCTTTCCAAAGGTTGTATGTACACGATTGCTAGTGGTTAATCGATTCCGGATCCGACACTTCCAGTCCATGTGTAATTGCATGTCTTTATGCCTCTACGCATCACTCATTCTCTAATGAGATGGCTTTGTATAATTTGGTCTTTTGGTGTGACCTTTAGTTCTTTGGGGTTAAAACATGTTGATAATATTGTCGCACAATATATCTTCATAGTATTATCCCGCTGTAAACTACACCTAGTTTGATAACAAACTACTTGACACAAATGCCCTCTTTTGCTGCTATAATAGCAGTCATATACTTAGCCTTTTGTTGTAGTATCTGTCACAATGTCTTAACTTTGGAACTCATCCAAATCCATTATGGAACTCACTTTCCATTATATTGTGCCACCCTTAATTTAGATTGAGATAAACTTAATTTGTACTTTGTGACAAAACTAGTATCAATGTAGTACTTTTACAATGAACTAACCATCTATTTGTCACTTCTACAAATAATATACTCTTAGTTCTTCCAAAAGATCATAAGAATATCCTTACTATTGTCCAATGATCATCTTACAAATCATTCTGGTATATGCTCACAACATTTAGAGCATAGGACATATCTGATTTGTACATATCACAAGATGATTGATATAAATACTTTTGTGATTTCATACATCAAGTATCAATCTATACTTGAATCTTTGTTTCACTTACCAAGTGCCAATACACTTGAATATATCATCAACATTGAACTCTTTCAATCCTTTCTCGTGGCAACAAGAACCTTTCTTGTAGTTTCTATATTTGAACTCATTCAATATCTCGTCTATGTACTTTTGGCACAACCATATTAGCGCCTATTGATGCCAAATATTTGGTTTTGCCTAAGTCTTTCATCGGGATGAAATTCTTAATATGTGTTAATAAAAGATACATTATTTCTAATCAACAATATGTCTTCCACATAATGTATTAGAAACATGTCTTAGCGCTCCCACTTAATTTCTTGCAAATGCAAGCATCTTCATTGTCTCCGATGAAATTAAACTCTTTAACAGTTTCATCATAGTGAAGATTCCAACTCCTCTATGCTTACTTCAACCATTGAAGTTTGCATATGCTTTTAGCATCCTTTGAATTAACAAAACCCTTTGGACCGTGTCATGCACACGTCCTAGGTAACCATTCTATTAGAAGAACTTGTTTTGTTTATTCTACTACCACATAACAAATTATATGTAGTGGTTGCTACAATAATCCGTCTAGACTAAAAATCGCTATGAAAGATCAAATCTTGTCATATACAACCTTTGAACATTGTTGTGAACTCTTTCCCAACATGTCGACTATTTCATAGATGTGAAACATCCATGTCTACTTTTTTATAGATCCAAACACAACTGCTAGGTCTTACACCTTTTTCAAGGGTCCTTCAAGTTCAAAACTTGATTTCTCGTGTATGGAACTATCACGGATTTTATGGCTTCAAACCATTTGACGGAGTCAGGGCCCATCATCGCTTCTTTGCATGTAGTAGGTTCATTATTCTCAAATAATGATTCAACCTCAAATCTTGGTATTTGATTGTTCATCCGACCTACTTGTTTCAATAGAAACTTAGACCTCGTGACCACAACCCTTGAGGCACGTGAGCCATGAGCATTGTTGCGCCTCGGAACACTTTTCGGTGCTGCAACTTTGCACATATAGCTAAGGTTCTTTAACCTTATCAAAGTTCTATTGTCCTCCCACTTAATTTTCACAAAAATTCCTTCTCAAAGAAACTTGACGTTCTAAGCGAAACACTTTTGTCTCCGTGTTTATGGAGGAATACTTAACAAGAATACAAAGACAGTTTATCCGACTTTGGTTGCAAACATCTTTCTTATGCATAGCATACCAATGTTTAAGAAAGGACTACTTGGGTTTTATCCCAAGCCATAACCTTATATGGTGTCATTTCAGCAGATTATGATGGAGCTCTTTTAGTGGAAAACGGTAGTCTCTAAAGCTTTTAATCTTTAAAATATAATAGCAGTTTTATGAATTATACCTTCGATCTTACCATGTCAAACAAGGTTCAATTACATATCTCGAACGCCCATACTCTTATGGTGTTTCGAGAAATGCAAATCCACGTAATCCATTCCTTAAATCTTAGGTATTATGCTAAACTTGTAACTTGAATATCTTCCTTTATGATCTTATCATAAACTATTTATATTCTTGTTACAATGATTTTGCACTTCATCTTGAAAGTCTTTTGAACTTTTCAAATATTTCATACTTCATCCTTATTAAGTAAATATTCACATATTCACTCAAATTTTCGGAGAAAGCATATGAAGTTGAAATCCATCGCCTTGACTACACATAATGGAGTTCGTACAACAATATGCACAAGTTCCAATAAGCTAGTCTTTCGTTCCCTTTTGGCCTATGAACGAAGTTTTAATTATCTCTAGGAAAGTTTCACAAACGTCATTTGATCAAAATCAAAAGACTCCAAAATTCCATCCACATGAAGTTTCTTCATGTTTTCTTTCCAATATAATTTAAACGGCGATGTCACTTCCTAAGTGATCTTTCAATCAATTTGTCTTTCGACAATTTTAGCACTAGTTTTATGGATGTGATTTATCCAACGAGATTTGTGAATCATCCATCTTTTATGGATTACGCAATTATTTGAACAACCCTTTTGTTCTCATAATACCGATAAAACAAATCGAAGGCAAGCTTTGATGTTTAACGAGCAACACAATAACCCTTTATTTGTTCTTGATAAACATCATCACATATTCTTTTGCTAGTTACTTAGGCCATTGTAGTTCATGAATTGTGTTGTTTCGTATGACGATTCACACCAACAAATTCAGTATCAAATACTTAAGAACCACATTGTTTAATAAGCAAAGAATATAGCCATAACACATATATCATCTATATACTTAAACTGAACAATTCTAGTCTTTTCTTTTCTGCCATATACTTATGAGATTCTCTTCAGATTTCCTTTTCGCTTGAAAGAATCTATCAACATCAATAGTGGAGTCATACATATGACACATAGTCCAAAGCGTATAGTTAAATACCAATGTCTTTGAAATTGCACTTTGAAGCAGATCACCATTATCAAATATTTGGTGTTCTTTCAAATTCCTTTCTTTAGTAATCTCTTGATGTAGTAAATATTTTACCTACATCAAATATTCACCCTCATCATGGACTTATCCATGATCTAGCTACTTTTAGCTTGTAACGGTGAATCGCGAGTATAATGTTGCTCAAAACCTTTTGGAAGATTAGGACAACTAGTGTCTCCAACCTTCGCAAATTCTCATCAAACATGAGAACATGACTTTGCCATATTATACTCTATCATGTTGTAACCAAAACTTCATTTCAGATATCACAATATCTTCCACACATCATGGTTTCTGAAACAACTCTTTCAGATCCTAGATAACCTTGATATTAAGATATCAAGAATCATGGAGACAAACATGATACTCATATACTAACACTTTGGAATTGTCACTCTTGTTTTAATACCAATTATTAAACTTCATGGAGTAACCGGAACTCACTGAAAGTTTGCAATAGGACTTTAAACTTTAGATTAACACTTCAAAACAATACGATACCAGTTCGTAAAGTAACTAACCAGAATTCTATAGTTCTTTCATCTCAATTATAACTAAGCGCAAGGTGGTAAACGGATGCCAATGACTACAACAACTATGCAAATTCACTTTGATTTAGTTTATGATAAATTGAGTTCTAATTAATAATTAAATTAATCTAGGTGAACTCCCACTCAAAACAACATCCCTCACATTGTTTTAGTGATCACACGAACCAAATCCACCACATCAAAACCGATCATCACGAGAGTTGATGTAGCTTCAATGGCGAACAATCAACATGTTCATCATATCTACTATATGACTCATGCTTTACCTTTCGGTGATCCGTGTTCCGAGGCCATGTCCGTACATGCTAGGCTCGTCAAGATCAAACCTTAGCTACCGTGATAAGCAAATCTGGCTTGCTTACGTTGTATTCACCAAGGAATCAAAGACACCCGATCATCACGTGGTGCTCAAGCAGCAAGCTTTGGCAACGGTGCATACTAAGGGTGAACACTTTAGAACTTGAAATTTATGTGCATGAGGGATCATCTTATAATGCTACCGTCGTCTACAAAGCAATACAAGATGCATAAAGGATTAACATCACATGCAATTCATAATATGTGATATGATATGGCCTTTCTACTTTGTGCTTCTGATCTCCATCTTCAAGCACGAACATGATCTCCATCATCACCGGCATAGCATCAAGGTCAATGACGCTTCTTTATGGTTGTAGTCCACCAGCTTCAACTATTACAACTATTTTGAATAGACACGCAGGTCTTAACTGAAATTAAAGACAACCATATATTCTCGCCGTTGCCAACTTACAATAAGGAACATTGCATACATCAAATATAATCACAATCATGGCCATATCACATCACTGCACACCCCTGCAAAACAAAGTTAGACGCTTCTACTTTCTTTGCATATTTTACGTGGTTTGGGGATTTCAATAAGTGTCGTTCTAACTTACGAACAAGAACCACAACATTGATACTAGCATTGTTGATTACCCGTTGTAAATTGGATCTTTACTATGCTAGGAGAAACAGGCACCCGCAAGGCCACTTATGCAATACGAGTTGCATGTTAAGCGTGGAGCAAGTCTCATGAACGATGTCATGTAAGGTTAGCCCGGGCCGCTTCATCCCAACATACCACAAGATGCAAAGTACACAAAAAGCAATCTACAATAAAAGCATCAACGCCCACAATGACCATTGTGTTCTACTCGTGCAACAGATCTACATATAGACACGGCTCGATACATCAGAGGGGTTCAGAGCATGGAAAACAAAAATTTTCTATCGCATACAAACAAACAAGCCAAGATCTATCTACTAGATTGTAGCAACGAGTCGATAGTGGAACTCACCCTCGAAGATTCCAAAGCGGTTAACGAGAGCAGATTCTCGTGGGTGATGTAGTCGTACTCTTTCCGATCTCAAGATCGTGTAGACGATCCTTCCAGCGCTTGCTCGCAGGCCTCCGCAGTCGGTCACATCGCTCGGTACTGACAAAGACCTTCCTCTCCTTGTTCCAAAGCAGTGGAGGTTGTAGCACTCTCCTCGCGATTCCAAAGACAACGGCGTGGTACCGGAAGTAGAGGGAGATCCCGCAGGCTTCGCCTTAAGCCAAAAGTAGTATGGTGGAGCTTATGAGAGAGGCTATTAGTGGTCTAGTAATTAGACACACCAATTAGAAGGCTCTAAACCAATTAGAAGGCTCTAAACCGAAATAGCTCTAAACCGGGGTTTAGGTCTAGGGTTTAGTTTAGAGGATAGGAACTTGTGTGTGCTAGGAGGGAGCCCTGCCCCTCCTTATATAGGTGGGAGGGCTGGCCGGCCAAGGGGAGGAGAGTCCCTCCCCAAGTCGGCTTGGTGGGGCGCCGGCCAAGGGAGGAACCCTCCTCCAATTCGGCCTCCACCAATCCTCCTCTCTTCCCACTTCCCAAAATATACGATTGACTTTCAAACTAGCCGTTTGACTTTTCAATTTAGGATTTAAATAAATCCTTTATTTTGGACAGCGAAGACACCTAGTACATGATGCAATCATTCCAACTTACAATGACACATTCATGTACCCTTCCCCCCTCCGGAGTGCCGGACATTCCGGGACCTTCTAGAATGTTCCCGATGAAAACACCGGAACCATTCCCCAACTCCGAAACGGGACTTTCCTTATATGAATCTTATTCTCCGGACCATTCCGGATCACCTCGTGATATCCCGGATCCCATCCGAGACTCCGAACAACATTCGGTCTCTTTCTCATAATACCATAACTACTCAAACAACGTCAAATCCTTAAGTGTCTCCCACGGTTCGTGAATTATGCGGACATGATCGAGACACTTCAACAATAACCAATAGAGGAATCTGGAAATTCATATGGCTCTACATATTTCTACGATTACTTTGATCGAATGAACCACTTACATACGATACCAATTTCCTTTGTCTCACGATATGTTACTTATCCGAGGTTATGATCGCGGTATCTCCGCATACCTAGTTCAACCTCGCATCGATAAGTACTCTTTTCTCGCTCCTGATATGTGATCCCTTGTGACCAAGTCACATGCTTGCAAGCTAATTGGATGACATTTCACCGAGAGGGCCCAGAGAATATCTATCCGTCATGTGGATGGACAAATCCCACTCTTGATCCATGTGTTTCAACCAATACTTTCCGAACACTCAATGCCACCTTTATAGCCACCCTGTTACGGTGTGGTGTTTGATGACATCAAAGCATCCATCCAGCAAAGGTGATATGCATGATCTCATGGTCGAAGGAATTAGGTTACTATGTATCAGAAAGCATATAGCAATTGAACTATTGAAATGACTTGATCTTTATGCTACGCTTGTCTATAGGAGTATGTCCATCACATCATTCTCCTAATGATATGACCCTGTTGTTAATAACATCTCTATGTTCATGATCAGGAAACAATGATCATATATTAACCAACAAGCCAGTTTAACAAGAGGCTTTACTAGGGACTCTTATTTTAGTTTACAAATCACACAAGTATTAATGTTTCCGGTTAATACAATTATAGCATGGTATGTAAACATTTATCATAAGTATGAAGATATGATAATAACCTACTTTATTATTGCCTCTTGGGCATATCTCCAACAACTTCTTCATGCCATGCATGTTATAGTTCATCACGAAGCTCTTTTATCTTGGTGGAAGAGGTTGGAGAACACAATGTATGCCTAGATCAATGGGAATTGTTATCCCAAGGCTATGAGCTTATCAGCGTACCCAGACATTTTGAGCACATTCTCCCTAATGGAGCCGTTCTCCTCAATCATGCAGCTAAAGAACTTTTCAGAAGCTTCATAACTCTCCACAGCAGCATGGGTATCAAAAAATCATTTTCAATTCACCCATGGTATCAAAAGCATTTACATTCTCGAAACGCTTTCGAAGTTCTTGCTCTAGCTATACATTATGCCACGATGAACTATATTGTGGTCCTCCTGACAACTTAAGTAAACATTCTTTACATCGTCGGAAGCATCATCAGGTGGTGGGGGCCTAGCGGCGCTTCTAGCACATATTGATTTTGTGCAGCAGTGAGGAGAATCCTCAGGTTAAGGGCCCAGTTGGTAAAGTTATTACCATTCATTGCAAGTTTTTCTTTCTCCATGAACACATTCAAATTAAAATAAGGTGGTGCCATCTACAACAGAATTTTCAAAGTTTATTTAGACTAAGTTTATGACAGATTGTTTGAGTTCAAATTAATACAAAATTACCAAATGAACTCCTACTCAAAAACAACATCCATTGAGTTAATTTGGTGATTACATGAACCAAATTCACTACACCAAGGCAGTGTCTCTTACGGATCCGATGATGACATCAGTAGCTCGTACCTGATGCACCACCAAGTGTGCGTAATCATCGGGGACACATCAACGGCACAAGATTCCAATGGTAATCTAATCCTTGATCCCAACGATATTTTATCGGATGACAATGCAGGAAACCACAAAAACGAAGGAGACCTGCCCAACAATCGCATCATCCAAGGAAGGGAAACACCACGCGAAGGTGAACGGCTAACTCTTTGTCTATCAACCGAAACATGGCAAAGAGCAAGGGACGCAATATCGGGTGCAGTCCCAATGACAATAGAAGCCACGCGTGAAGACCTGATGGCCTACCAGTACCTGCTCCACCACAAGAAGACGGACTTGCTCAGGATGCAGAGGCAACTCGATGAAAGAAAAAGGCTAGCCGACGAATCTAGCCTCCGACGGGCGCAACTAAGCTCTACCCGAGGATTAGGAAGCGTAACTGGAGGTGCGCCTCCAAGGAGAGGAACTTCACGATTACAGAATATTCCCAAAGCCGAAAGAAATGAGCTAGCCCGAGACTTTGATCTATCGTTTATGTTAGTGGATCAGGAGGGGCACATAAAAGCGAAAACAGCAAAGCCGCAATTGTCGCCGCCCAAACCTACCTAATCACAACTCAACCTGTGGGGCCCCCAGATTAATCCTCCGAAAATCCCTGTTATGCATACACCACAATCCCATGATCAGTTAGTTGTGGCACATAACCAACAAGTATCAAAGTAAACATCCATTACTTAAGCGGATATGTGTCATACCTTATTTGCCATTATAGCTACACGATCATAATCAGTGGAACTTCAAAAAGCATAAAACCCGAGCCATGCCTCAACCTACAGGCAACTGACTGGGAGAACGTCCTAGCTCGCATAGCCATCAACATCACCATCTTCTTGATATCTGACCAAGTTAATAGCTAGAGACAATGCCAGTGAGTATTTTGAATGTACTCGTAAACCACATTAAGAGAATAATAATAACAAGAGGATATGCAATATGGATGAGGTAGTAGAAGGGTTCCAAGCAAGGTTCTTTTCTCAAATAGTTTCTCTTGTGGATATAGCATCTACATATTTGTGTTGAAGACTTTTGTAAAACCTTTTTGGAAACCTTTTGAAAAGTTTTGGAAAACACTAGGATTGGGTCACCCATTTGTTTCATCCATCCGGTTATCCCATGACCAAACTTCTTTCCTTCCTTTCTGACCATCCCATGGTCAAAACATATATCCTTTCCGACCATCCATGGTCAAAACATTTCCAAAGCCATTTCTTTTCTGAAATCCTTTTTGAAAACAAAACTAGCACTGCTCTATAGTAGTTTGTCCAATCCGTCCTTAACAGTGGACACGGCTATTCGAATAAATTTACACTCTGCAGAGGTTGTACACTTTACCCACACCATCCAGGTACCCTACCCTGATCTACCCTGATCGTGGGTCGAGTAACCGATCAAGACTCTCTAGATGCTCACTCCAATATAAGTTCCTATCCTATGAGTGTTTTTCCCCTCAACACTGGGACACCCTATATAGTTCCCAAGCCAACATGCGCGCCTTTTCCACTGCACAAAGTATGCGCTTTCAATGGGGGGCTCATAGTAACGCGTGGAGGCCCGTAGACCCTTAGTTCCTTCTCTCGGTAGATGTTTTACATGGACCGTTGTACTAGAGAAGGCCCACCCTCCAGGGATTTTCTCTCCCCTGTAGTAGTTGCGAGGAAGCTTATACCAGAATAAACAAACATCAAATCTAGCCCTGTCCCATTCCAGAGTAATGTGGTTTCACGGGTTAAGTTGTTATAGCTAAAGTTGTAAAGAACCGGGTGCGTTTTTATAAACCTTTTTCCTCCATCTTTCTTCAGCATTTTGTAAAACAAAAACCTTTTTATTTTCTCAAACTTCTCTTGGTAGGTCAAACCTCACCAAGGTTTTATCATAAACATTTGTAGAACTTTTTTGCGGGTCTTTCCATCCTCTAGCTTTGTGTTGGCTAAAATGGTGGGTCTCCAAAGGGGTATAGTGTTATGCACCATCTACCATTCTAGGGACAAGCAGGTGTCGTCAAGGGGATGGTACTTAGCAGTACAAGGGTGTAATGGTATTGGAGGAGCCAAGCCACTACCAGGTTTAGATCATCATATAATAAAACAATGCAGTTTTCATAAAACATTAGGTAAAATATGCATAAGTAAAACAGTAGGACAAGACTTATGAGCAAGAAGGTGGCTTGCCTATGATCAGCAAACTAGCAATATAAGTCCCTGGACTTCTTCTTAGAATACCATAATATCCAATAACAACCATCTTCTTCTGTTCTCCGATATAATCGCAACTATCGTCGTCAAAGATAGCACATGCAAGCAAACAAAACCACAATCAACACAAGTCATACAAGCATCAATGCATACAACAAGTAAGATACAACACATGATTTACTTCAGTAGGTTTTGAACAAATTGGACTAAGGCAATTGATTTCATTTTAGTTGCATTTGTGGAATTACTATTAAGATTTTAGAGGCCAAAACTACCTACTTAAGGGGTTTTAATCCAAGGTCAAGTTCTGTATGATATCAGTATGCAAAAATGATATCATGAGCTAGGTATTGATAAAATGAAATCAATAAAAGTGGTTTCACTATCTTATATCTTATATTTACTAATTGGAGATACCATATGAGCCTCCATGTTAATCCTAGAGTTTAACAAAATTTAGCCATCAGATTGACATACGATATATTTCTAGCCATTGGATAAACACGATGAAGCACGAGACCTTCCTTTCCCCCACGGCGTAACTCCTAGCTTTTCTGCTTCTCTCTCGCTAGAAGAAAAATAGATCTCCGATCGCTAGGGTTTATCCTTCCGTGGTGGCGACGAGTGCAATCGGGAAGCCATCGTGGCTCCCAACTCCTCGGATTGATTATTCGGGATCAAGAAGAAGCCCTACACATGTTTCCGTTGGCCTGTTTCTTACGTGCGTTGATTTGATCCGGGAAAAGACCGACTGTCAGGCTGATGTTGGCATTGATTGATTCCATGACCGGTGGCCTCTACGATGAGATTGCAACGTGTGACCATGCAGCCATTAAAACTTTTCTGCGGCTCTTCCCAGGTAAAAACGATGCATTGCTTCTTCTTACTACGCGCCATTGCTCAACATTGTTTAGTCTTTCTGGCGTACGCAGAGACCATCTCAGCTTTTCTTCCTGCAAGTTGATGCAAGCCTAAAATTTAATAAAAATGTCATTACTTTTATGCAGTGATTTATATCGCGTTTGTTCTATACCACCAAGGGGGCGTACATGGTACTCCAAAGCAATTTTCCCTGTTAATTTAATATCATCAGGGTGGCATACAAGTTACTTAAAGGAACTATCTGGCCCTCTAGGTAATCTTGTTCGTAAGGTGACCAACATGATCTAAGGTGATGCACATGCAGATTCAAAATAAGATCTAGAGTAATAATTAGTTAACCTCGCATGAGATACACATCCTAATTAATTTTAACACAAGTATTTTGTACAATTGGCATGCCTAGGTTCATCTTATTTGCAAACAATAGAAAACAAATTCTTAGCTGCATAACTATTATAACATATACTATCTCTGTTTCACAATATAAGTATTTTTAGCAAGCAACCCGAGGAGTATAACATCGAAAACATAGTTTGTGGCATGAGTTGGGACATTTAGTTTACAGCCGTTACTTCTGCTTCAAAGAAAACATATCTTTTAGACCAAGTATAGAAAACTGATACGGAGTATGTCAATTTTGCTAATGTCTATAAACTTAATTATTTACTAACAAACTGATAATTTTTTTTATTTCACATCAAAACTGATAGAAAATAGACCGCATATTTAATTGTTAGTTTTAATTTTTCCCTAGAAGCACAACAATGAAGATGTTGGATTCCTTATTAGTTGAAAAATGTAATTCCTCCGTCATTCATTCGGATGTAGGTCAGTCAACTTGGTTTTTAGATAGGGTTTATTACGGACATAACGAATCCGCTCGGTTGGTGGCATTTCCCCAATTGACCGATTCGTAATGACACATTCCCAATTTAGACTTAAATTAAGAAGACAGTCATAATAAATCCTAGAGTAAAATGCATGTTAACAATAAATTGCATCTTGACGTTCTACTATCAATAATTGGGTGAGCATGTTGCAGAATAAAAGTTTTTGAAAAGGCACTTGAGTCGCCAGACCAACAAGTGAGCATACCAGTTTTTCCCCTTTTACAACTCTATTTCGTAGATGATATATTCTAAAGGATATCTAACCATGTTATTTTCCTAGAGAAACTGTATTTTTACTAGAACTACATAAATAACTAATATGATGTGAAATTATTGACCCATGCAAGCATCCATTCGTAGGAACTTAATTTGATAGAAACATCCAATTTGCAAAAATAAATTTTGCCTTATGTTGAACTACTCTATGAACATGGAACTCCTAATTAGTCACATGATTTTAACTTTTAGATCTTCAAATTACTTTTTTATTACCATATATCTTTGAATGCTAAGTCGTGCTGGAACACGGGTTAAGGACTAGTTTGGACTAGCTAGGGGTACTGCATGTTTAAGTAAATGTTCAGGAACCCTAGGAATTTTAGATCTGGGCATTTGGAGTCAATTCCATTTTATTTTGTATTTAATCCAGCAGCCAGATAAACTGATTTGGAGAAAATATTAAAGGAAAAAGGATGCATGGGCTATTTTCTGGAGAGGAACGGGCCGGGGTAAGCAGATTCGGCCCAGCTAGGCATCGCCGTGGACAGGAGCCGGTGCGGTTCAAATGCGACGGGCGGCCCCAGCGGCAGTGACCAGGGAGGCCGAACCAGTACGGGGAGATCTGAGCCGTTTGCGAAAAGAGGGATCGACAACGCGGGTTCGTCTTCCTCCGGGAAATACAACTGTGGCAGCGGCGGAACCCTAGGTCATCGGAGGTGGATGGGGAGCTCACCTGAGTGCTCCTCTAGTGCCGGAATCACGCTAGGGTGACGCGGTGGTCGGCGACGCGTCGGAGATGGTCGGCATGGCCAGGTTCCATGGCTGGAGGTAGCTCGTGCCGTCTCACCCAAGAGGGGCCTCGTCGGAGCTTGATGGTGGCATCGATGGAGTTAGATCTGAGAAGAAAAGAGACATAGGTTAGCTGTAGTAGGATGTGGGGATCCCGAATCAGCCACATGCAGGTCGAAGAGAGTAGAGGGTAGGGATCTACATCCGGTTCTTGAAAATGATCGAGGGGAGGAGCTCTCCTTCTCCAGTGACATGTAGAGGCTGGGGTTCGGTGAGAGAGCCTTGGGGGAGCTAGAGGATGACTGTGGAGAGTACCTGAGGTGTTGGACATGGTCGGGATCGACCATGCAATGAACTTCTCGGAGGAGGCCGAGAGGAGGAATCCTTCCTCTCCATGGTGAGGGAGGACGAGGGGGTGGGATCTGGAGCTTGGGGCGAGGCATATGGGAGTGAGGGAGTGAAATGAGGCAGAGGAAGGGAGAAGGGTGGCCTCTGGCCTATTTAGCTTGAGGAGGTTGACGCATGGTGTACCTAGTGCACTCATGGCTTGGACTTGGTCTATGGCTCGGCCATTGGTTGCTAGAGGCGGTGGATAGGGTGGTGTGGTAGCTGCTGGCCGTGATGAGGGACAGAGAGGGGCAGAGGCTGCTACTGCAATCAATTAAGTAGTGTGGACATGTCCTCACATGGGTCTCCTTCATGTCCAAGCATAAGATACAAGGGGAAAAGTGGTGCTACAGTGATGTGCTACAGTGACAACGACCAGAGATGAGGGGTGGTGTGCTATGATGAAGTGCTTGAAAAGTTTGTAAGGGGTTTGGAGGGAGTTTAGTTCATGATGTTGATCAAATACAATGTTTGGCCACATGCATGATTATGAAGAGATTATGAAATATTGATCTTGTGAAGCTAAGATAATGCTGCTGGTAGATGGGTGAGGTTAAGCTACCTCTCCAAGAATTTGAGGAGATTTATTGGATGATTTTTGATTCCTTTTATACCCATATTTCAAATATGGCTGAATCTGTTTTATTGAATTATTTTGAATATTTTGACTTGGGAAAGGTGTGCTTGTGGTTTGGGATGGTCCCAAATATGAGTCAACAGATTGGAGAATTTTCCCAAGATTTATTGAAGAGTAAAAGTATTTAAAATATTTATTTTCTTGTTTCTGCCATTTAAGTAAATAGGTAGAAAGAAATATTATTTTTGAAGTGGGAAGATAGGGAATGATAATTAGGCCTTAGTTGTGCTTAAATATGGATATGTGATTTGGAGAAAAGCCAACTTGCCTTTATAGAGGGAGTATTGGAGTTTTTGTCCAATAAAAGAATTAATTACTTTTTGGGTCAAAATAATTATGGGAAAAAATCTAAATTTCTATATCCAAGGTAGATGGTGTCCACAAGGTTTATCTAGCATTGGTAACCTTGGGTGTTAATAATCCAACTTGGTTTTGGTAGGAATCAAGGAACAAAGGATCTAGAGTGATGTTATTTTCATATCATCAAAACCTTGTTGGATCTTGGAGCTCAAAGATCTATATTCTTTCTTAGGTTTGGAAGTCTTAAGTTGGATCTAGAGGATGATCTAGCCAAGGGAAAGAGTGGTACTTGGTAGTCCTTAAGATGGTATACCAGATGGTTCAAGTGTATTTCCAAAAATGCAGAAGGAGGAAATGAGGGAGACTCAAAGATGGCATCTTGATAACATTTCCAGACTTGGTCATATTTTGGCAGATTTAGGGTTTTTGACTAGAATACAAGTGTTTGATGTTTTGATTGGTTGCAAGGTTCTCAATCATCACCAAAGGTATTATGTTGAGATGTAGATTGAGTAGACGAGATCCAGGCTTGGAGTTGGTCTTCATTGACCTAGAAGCTTCTAGAAAAGGTTGATTCCAGAAGTGATCTTATTAAGGGTTTTAGATGATCACCTAGTGACTATAGAGCATATCCATCTCTATATTCTTTCTTAGGTTTGGAAGTCTTAAGTTAGCTTGATCCTAGAGGATGATCTTCTAGGGTATCTCGTACTAATCCTAAGCAACCCAGTCAAATAGCAGACCAAGGCAATCCATCTTAGCAGATCAAGGTAACTCATCTTACAAGCAAAGCAAATCTACTACCATGGATACCTCCAAGCCTAGATTGGGATAAGGATGGGTATTTTGAAAAGGTTGTAATTTGAAGTAGATGAGAGTCCTTGGTATTTCTACCAAGAGTAGAATTCGAAGCTTTTATAAAATGGTTCTAGAAAACCTAGAGGTAAGGGTAGTTGAAGGTTCTGTCTTGAAAACATAAAGAGATTATATTATATAGCTCTCCATAGTTTGGTCAATAGATGATAGTAAAATAGTTTAGTGTTGCAAGGGTATCTTGGCTCTGGTTTTGAAATTCCAGAACATTTGAGAATATGTAAAATGAGCCAAGACAGTTTTGTTAAATAACTTTTGTCAACTAAGGGTTAGGTAGGGAGTGTACCATATACTACACATCCAGTTGCATAAGAACAAGCAAACAACAAGCAAGCACTGCGTTATTAAACAAGAAAAAGTTTTTGTCCCCCTGAATTTTGCATTCTGGACAACTAATCAGGGTTGCTAGAATTGGGATGTTACACAACCCGCACCCAACGATCCTCGTGCAGCTCTCCGTCGATCTACTCGCATGAACCTCGGTATGGTAGGGGCATCTCTTGCATAGGGAGAACACGGAGTCACACGACAACCGATAGATCCCCACGCTATCGCAGCAGTTCTTGTCATGTGGGGCACACTCGACGATCACGATCACCACATCAGGTGCACTTTTTGAATCTGAGCCACGAGATGATGCAAGAAACGACATTACATAGTGCCGGATCAATAGATCCAGGGAGGAGCACAGCAGCCAAAGATTCTATGACGGTGAAAGCGAAGATGAATATGAATTATGTGGGCCAGTTGCTATACGCAACGGGTTCGCAAAACCCTAGTACCCAAAGATTTCAAACTTCCTCATGATCTCCAGAAGTATGACGGTCTCCAGGAACCTGAAGCTTGGCTAGCAAACTACCTGGCAACAATTAAACTACAGGGTGGCTCCAAGGCCACCGCAATGCAAAGCCTGCAGCTACACCTAAGCAGCGCCGCCCAATCGTGGTTAAAACAGCTACCCAAAGAATCCATCAGTAGCTGGAATGATCTCGAATATAAGTTTATCCGAAAATTTCACATCCACATTCAAGCGACCCTCATCCCTAGGGAAATTGCAGGCATGCAAGAAGAAATATGGAGAGCCAATACGAGCCTTTATCCAGCGGTGGAACATCATCAAAAAATTGGCCGAAGCCATATCCAATGAAAGGGCAATTGATGTTTTTAACGATGTCCTTCGCCGAAGAAAATTTATCGAAGAGATGGGATGTGTCAAGCCTAAAACAATCCCACAGTTAATGGACATGGCAAATCATTGGACAGATGGCAAAGACGCAGTACACAACAAGTGAGGGTGCCCACCCAAAGAAGATCGGTACAGGCGTAATAACACAGAAGAAGGCAAGGTAACGATGAATATAGTGGGCCAAGCTACATCACAACTGATTTCTCAAGAGAGGATAGCCGAAGAAATGACGATCGTCACAACGGATACCGCAACAACATAAATGATGTTGGTGGAAGCCAATCAGCATAGTGATACCAGCCAAGAGCCTGGGAGCCCATAATGTCCCCAATGCAGATGCTAGAAGGACCCTGCAATATGCACTTTTATGTCGACTCGGCAGGAATAAGGCGATCGAATCATCTCATGAAAGATTGCTGCATGTTTTTAAGGATGCAGGAAGTATGTAACGCAAAGGCAACCGAAGCAGCAAGCCAAGGGTATGCCACTACTCCTGGAACACTAGCTCTTGGTGCACCACCACCACCAATACATTCGCCAGCAGGATAGCCACAACCCACAGTAAACAAAAACCATAAGGATGAGTATCCAAGGTCCAAGGGTGCAATGTCAATGATCCAAAAAGGCGCCCATCAAATAGGATCTAGAAGCTGATCACACGACAAGTCAACATGGCAGTAACATCATTGCCACCTACACCCGAATATCTCCATTGGTTAGAACAAGAAATTACATTCAGTAGGGCCGATCACTCGCTTCGAATCCCGTGACTGGGTCATTAAGCTCTGATAGTGGAACCACAAATTGGCGGGTTCGATATGAGTAAGGTTTTCATGGATGCATGAAGAAGTATCAACCTAATCTATGCCAAAACCCTGCAGGCAATAAACTTTTCCTTGACAAACTTTGCGCCAACAGACACATCCTTTTATGGCATAGTCCTAGTCAAAGCCGAAATTCCTTTAGGCAAAATCTATCTTGACATTGTCTTTGGAACAAAAGATAATTTCACAGGAGAAAAGCTTGAATTCGAAGATATGGACTGGCTATCACAATATCACGCGATCCTAGGGCGTCCAGCCTTCGCACGGTTCATGGTCGTGCCACACTATGCGTATCTGGTAATGAAAATGCCAGCGCCAAGAGGAATTATGACCATAAGGGTCAGTTTCACCCGATCCGACAATTGTGATCAGGAATTCAACAAAACCTCCGAATCTTTCGGGATGGAAGCAGAATTTAAGCAGCTAAAAATCTCAACGGACACAGAACCTCTGACAACGTCACGGATCAACCCCGATCAAGCTTTTGACACCGCAAAGGATACACGAAAGTCCAGGTCCACCCCACGGATCCAAAAAAGACAACCTTTGTAGCTTCCAATCTTCGTCCTGCATAGGAAAGCGCGCTCATCGAGTTCCTCCATGAGCGCTGGGAGATTTTTGCATGGCTACCAGCTAACATGCCAGGAATCCCCAAGGAACTCACTGAGCACACACATAACTTAAATCCCGATGCCAAGTAGGTAAAGCAGTCACTTCGCTGTTTCGCAGAACCCAAGCACAAGGCCATTAGAAAAGAACTCCATCGCCTGGCAAATGCCAAATTTATCAAAGAACTCAAGAAAGTAGAGTGGGTCGCCAATCCAGTATGCGTCCCGAAGAAAAATATAGAGGAACTATGTATGTGCATTGACTTCACCGCATTGAACAAACACTATCCAAAGGATCACTTCCCACTACCATGAATCGGTCAAATAATTGATGCAACCGCAGGGTGCAGACATCTTTCCTTTTTAGAAGCATATTCAGGGTACCACCAGATTCAGATGAAGGAGGAAGACCAGGATAAAACAACATTTATCACGCCTTATGGTGTATTCTTCTACACAACAATGCCCTTCGGACTAAAAAATGCGGGTGCCACATATCAGCGGATGATGCAAAACTATTTAGGAAGTCAAATCTGAACAAATGTACATGTATATATTGACGACGTCATAGTCACGACAAAGCAGGGTCAACCCTTATCGACAATCTTCAGGAAACATTCGATAACCTCGACAACTACTACATCAAGTTCAACCCGACGAAGTGCTCCTTTGGAGTCTCTGCAGGGCAACTCCTTGGATTCTGAGGCAAATCCTAAGAAAATACAGGAAATTCTCACGATGAAGAAATGACGATACCAAAATTGCGGCATATTTAAGTATATAAATTTTTCATATTGTCCCTCATTACATGCTACACCTATCTACAACTATGCATATTATGTATGATTACTAGTTCTCATTCATTTCCACATGGACTTTGCACATTAGTAGTTTTATTCGGATTTTATTACCTTTTTCTTGTCTTTGATTTGTGTGTAGGTGCTATGAAAAATCATGGATTAAAGGAGCCAAGAGGATTCAATATGGAGGAGTTGTAGGCACCAAACTTAGCCATTTGAGGGGAGGAAAAAGTGGATTTTTCAATTAACTTAAAATGTATATCCAAGGCGATGGTGTTGTATCCCTCGTTCACATGAATCCAACGAGCTAAAGAACACCTCAATCGGAGTCCGTATGAAGAAATGGCGACTAAAAGGCATAACGACCACCGACGGCTTCGTTTCGTCAAACGGAACAACATATGTGAAGGCCCAATGGGCATATTCAGTCGCTAGCTCCATTGGTTCGCAAAACCGACCTCCAGATGCCTATTTAAGGAGGGGGAATCCTGGAACAAGGGGAGAGTCCACCCACACCATAGGGGCGGAGCCCTGCCGCTTCGCCGCCTCCATAGCTGCCGCCCACAAGATCTACACCACCATACCACTCAAGAGGAAGAGGCTTATAACATCCCAATTTCAGCAACCCTGATTTGTTGTCCAGAATGCAAAAATCAGGGGGAACAAAAACTTTTTCTTGTGATTTGGTGCAGTGCTTGCTTGTTGTTTGTTTGCACTTGTGCTTATGAAAGTGTATCTTAGGATACTCCTTACCTCACCATCAGTTGACAAAATCTATTTACCAAAACTATCTTGGCTCATTTTACATATTCTCAAACGTTCTGGCATTTCAAAAATGAGCCAAGAAGCTTATGCAACCAAAACTACTTCAGTAGCTTCTATTGAAAAAACTATGGAGAGATATATAATACAATCTCCTTATGTTTTCAAGACAGAACACTCAACTAATCTTATCTCTAGTTTCCCCAAAACACTCTTTCAAAGCATTTGAATTCTGCTCTTGGTAGAGATACCAAGGATACTCACCTTACTCAAAACTTAACCTCTTCAAGATGCCCCAACCCTACCTCAAGCTAAGCTTGATGGTAACCCTAGAGTAGTTGATTTGTTTATAAAATGAGTTGCCTTGATCTGCTGTCTGAAGAGTTGTTTTCATCTGCTGATTGACTTGTTTGCTTAGGAAGTAGTATGGGATACTCTAGGATCTCATCACTAGGATCAAGATGTTTCCAACTCCTCAATCCCTAAGCAAGAATACAACCTTGATATGATCCCCATCCACTAGGTGATCATCTAAAACCCTTAACCAGATCAATTCTGAGGATCTCCATTCTAGATGTTTCCAAGTCCTTGAAGACCAATATTCAGCTTGGAACCCTTCCACTCAATCTACTCTTCAACATCATCCACTTGTTGATGCTCTGATACTTTGCCACTCCTCCAAGAACATTCCCTCTCATACTCTAGTCAAAATCCTCAAAACTGCCAAATTTGACTAAGTCTGGAAATAGTTCCAACATCACTTTTTTTGAATGCCTCTTTTTCTCAAACCATGTGCATTTTTGGAAATGCACTTGCACCATCTTGTTAACCATCCTAAGGACTACCAAGGACCACCTTGGCCCCTGGTTAGATCCTCCTCCAACTCACTTGTCCATGATGATTTTGCAGACAAGAAAATATCATTTCCTGCAAAACTAGTCATCATGCCTACTTGGGTAGAAGCTCACACCCTCATACAACCTCCTATGGACCAAATCTCTGCATGGTTGTGATCTACTCAGTGATGTCTATCAAAACCTACTCCACTTGCCCCAAGTGGATCTCTGTGCTGCTTAAACCCACTTGGTTTATAAGGCATCATGACTCATTTTGCATGGCAGCCTTATTTTCAACAAAGCTTGCCATCATTTCTAGATCACCTCAAACGCAGTTAAGTCAAACTCTTTCTGCCATGCTCATCTATATGACCTGGTCTACCCACCCATCTATCCCTTGCACCAAGGTGAGCTCTGAGCTCCAAGATGCAAGCATGCTTTGGTGGTATAAAAATAACATAACCCTAGATCACCGACTCCTTGTTTCCTATCCTTTTCAAGTTGGAATTTCATTCCACAAGGTGGAAAATGCTTGCTACACCTGGTCTATCCCATCTACATTGATCCTCAAGATTTATCATAATTATTGAAAATTATTATGGCTCCAAATCTATTTAATTTCCTTAATAGTCAAAAATCTCCAAAACTCCCTCCATATAGGAAAGTTTAGTTTTTGCCAAAACATTTCTCCAAATTTTGGCTCATGTGAGTTCCATGTATCATACTCTATCTTCCCATCTCATAAATAAATATTTTTGAGAAGCTTTATTATTTCTTTTTGTCCATTCTCTAAAATGGCTGAATTGGAATAATAATTGTTTTAAATACTTCTAGTCCCCAATAAATCTTGGGAAAATTCCCCTAGGTGTGTATTCACATTTGGGACCCTTCCACATCAAAATCCAACATTGTCCAATGGAAACTTATCAATTGATCTTCTGAAAATCACTTGTCCTTTTTGAGTAAATGGATTTAAGTGGTCTAAAACCCCACATAAAATCTCAATTAAATCCTAGGAGTCTACCTTGACCCCATCTATCTACCAGTACCAATTCCTCCTCTGGTCCAATGCAATATTTTGGACTTCCTTCACAACCATCTATTAGAGCAATATTTGTCAATTAAGCAAACCACCCCTCTAACCACTTCCAAAATTCATCAAATCTTGCTCAATGCTCATCCTCACCACTAGGACACCCCACTGGTCGACCAGCACTGTAGCTCCACCCCAACAAATACCCATTTTGCCCTTGTACTAGTAGTGAGAGAGAGAGTCAAGCCAAATCTTACAAGGATCTAGTCCATTTAATCACCACAGCTCCCCTCTCTGCCCCTGCGCGACCCAAATACCCATCTTAACCCTCCCCACCGTCCCCTGGACCAATCCCTGGCTAGCACTCCTCTCCCCCTTGTCCTAAATGGTCTTTTACACCATCTACTCCTCCCTCTTGGTATAAAGGCCAGCAGCCTTCCCTAGCTCGCCCCTGCCCTCATTTGCCCCCTCACACCTCCCACTTACCTCCCCCAGCGCCACTCTCCCTCCCCAACTATGTGCTGCCCGAGTGAAGAAGAAGGAGAGCTCTCGGCCTCCTCACCAAATCGAGCAAGGCTCCTTCTCCCCTGCCCCATTCCCTCTGCATGTCAGCTCCTGTGATCCCCTCCTCCTCCTCTACCTGACAGTACTCTTCTTTTGGCCGGGGACCTACTCCTCCGTCATCGGCGTTGAGCTCCGACGAGGTCGCTCTCGGCCGCCATCGCGCGAGCTGCTTACAGTGGTCCTCCGCCGCCGTGCCGCCCATCGATCTGCTCAGCACTGTCGACCGTGTCACCCTGTGACCTCCACGACCTCCCCCGAGCCCTCAGGTGAGCTCCCCGCCCTGCGCCACCCTCTGCTAGGGTTAGCTCACGTCACCGGCGAGCCTAGGTGGACGACGACGCTACGCCGTCCATCGCCACTTAAGCGGACGGCTAGGATCTGCCGGTACCGCTTCGGCCTTCCCCTCTCGCTGACTGCCGGGCCCCGCCTGGCAGGTTCGAGCGCTGGCTCCCGCGTGCCCCGCTGAGCGCCGTGGGACGATTTCCCTCCCGGCCGGCCCAGTTCTCCCCAGATCCGGCCCACTGCACCCCTTTTTCCTTTTTCTTTTAGCAGATCCATTAATTCCAGGAAACCTCCTGTTAGAAATAAATCCAAATAAAATGGTAAACCAAGTCCAAATGCCTAGATCTAAATTTCTGATAGTACTCTGATGTTTTCTCAAACATGCAGAGGCAACCCCAAGTTCAAAATAATTTTCATTAATTTCTGGTAGTTTTTCTGCTGCCAAGTATACTTTACACTAATTAATTTCCTTAGAGAGTTTCACATCTCCATTTGACATAAACCAAAATCCTACTGGAATGTATTTTAAGTACCTATCATCCAACACAGGCCCTATTCCTAAGTGAACAGAAGGATGCCTTTAACAAAAATAACAAAAACAACAACTTTCCGTCCTAGATAAATTCCCCAGTTCTAACCAAATGTGGTATTGACCTAGATCCAATTTCTAGTACCTTCTACGATCAGTATCTGTCCAACACCAACAGCTCAGAATTTATTGAGCTCTGGTTGAATTTTAGTGATTTAAATACTTCTGTAAGGGGTATTTTCACTAAATAAATCACTCCAGGAGTTTGGCTACTCCAAAAAGAGTGAATCCAATTTCTACGGAAAGGTATTTTGAATACCTATCACCTGCCTTTGGAACCAACTCAATAGCTTATGTAGAATTAATCTGGTGAAAAAGAGAAAAGCTATACAGATCTGTCCTTGGGATTTTCCTGAGGGCATTCTGGTAATTCTTTTGACTTGATTCCAACTCTAGGTGGTTCAGTACATCAAATACTACCAAACAATCCAAGGAATTAATTTTTGGAGGTCCAGAACTCTTCTGGTGAATTATCTCCTCAAACTAGGGTTTAATCCACTATAAAAAGCATAACTAAATCTAGGAAATTGATAATCAAGTGAAACCACTTGTGATGGTTTTGTCTTGTCAGGACCTATCTGAGGATATCACTTTTTCACATTGGTATCCTACTGACCTCAGAACCCTAATCCAAGTTCTTGATATCTATCCTAGACACCTATCTTCCAAGAAACAAAATCACCACAGTGGCAAACTAGTAATTCCACTATCAATACCCAACCTCTCCAAAACCTCCCAAATCCAGTAGTAATTCTTATGTTGGTTTGCTGTATGATTTGATGTTTGTATGTCTTGTATTGATTATGGTATTGTCTGCTTGCATGTATAGCGATGACGACGATAGTGTGAGTGTCTGACGACGAGAAGGAAGGGACTTCTTCTTATTATATATTTGGGTATTCCTGGTTATCTAAAGAAGTCCAGGGACTTATTGCTAACCATAGGCAAGCCACCATTCCCGAACTCTGATATATGCCCTACTCTCTTTTACCTGTCTTGTATCCTCTTTAAAAATTGCATTATCTACATGCATGTCTTGTTTTACAAATATTGCGATGGTAACTTGGCTCCTCCAAGTTATGACTTTGTGTCCTTCGAGGCACCACCCCCACGTACCTACCCTTTTATCCCTTTAGATAGAGAGTATGATGGTTAGCATCCTACCTCATTGGAAACCCCGGTTTTGAGAAAATAAACTGCTTTGGGGTTTTACCCCACCACAAAGGCTTTAAAACTGTTTTGTAAAACCCTTGGGAAGAGGCATCACTCCAAGCGGATGTTTTAAATGAAAGAAATGGTGATGATGAACAATGAGAAGGTGATGGGATATTCTACGCCTTTACCGGAACAATTTTTATCCGCGCAACCACATTACCCCAGGTGTTGGGGCTTAGCTCGTAGTTTGTCCGCATTAGCCGAGGCAGCTTCTACCATGCTTATAGGGAGAGATCCCTAGAATTCCAGGCAGGCGCCACCAGATCACGGATCTGAAGCCCGTCGCTTGCTTCGGCAAGAGTGAGCCTGAACTGGCAGGAGGCCGGTGCAACAATTGGGTCTTCTGTGGACGGTATGACTTGGAGTACGGAAGGAAGTGGAGTCACCGGATTTAAGGTATATGCCAAGTTGCGGCTTGGGTATGCGCGTCTATGGAAGGCATGACTATGGCTGGGAGCCACATACTCATTGCCGGGGAGGACAAACCCAAAAGGAAAAGCATGCCTTTGCTAGGGTCGATAAGCGAAAGGTTAGGTTTGATTATCCGGACCCCCATCTACAGTGTGTAGTGGGCCGTGGTTGTATCCCGGCGGATGTATTGATTCCTGTGGGGAAAGTGCGCAAACTCTGCAGAGTATAACCTATTCGAATAGCCGTGTCCATGGTCAAGGACGGTTGTAAAGGTGTTGGATAGGAGTACCCAAACTGTGCTTGTGTGGGACACAAGGACGAAGAGGACGAAGGTTCCGGGGGAACCCGAGTTCGGAAGCTTCGTTTTGACCCGTGGTGGTCGAAAAGGTTTAAAAAGGGTTTTCACTCCCAAAACTGTTTTCGAAACTCTTTTTCAACAAAGATATGGAGATGTTTGATTTATAAAATAGAAGCATATTTCAAAACTCTTTTTCAGCAAAGATATGGAGATGCCATACCTTCAAAAGTTAGTTTAGGCTTTTCAAAAGCAACCCCAGATAGAGTTATCTCGCCATAGCCAGAATTGCATTCCCTTGTTTCACTTATCTTGGTGGTTTGCGAGTACATTCAAAAGTACTCATGGCTGTGTCCCTGGCTATTTACTTGGCCAGACTTTCAGAGGTTCGACTCCAGAAGATTCAAGTGACGTCTAGCGAGCTAGGCCGTCTTCCCAGTCAGCTTCCTGTAGGTTGAGGCACGATTGGGCTCCGCGCTTGGCAATGTTCCGCTGCTAATGATGGTGTAGCCATAATGGCATTTATGTAAGTCTTGTAATTCGTTATGTTTCGGATGTTGTAATGATACCTGTCAGTTATGTTCCACGACTCACTGATCATGGGAACGTGGATGTATACATAACCGGGATTTCTCGGATGAATAATCCGGGGAGCCCACAAGGATCGCATATTGAATGGCTACGTATCGATCTTCATCATCATCTTCATCAACAACGTCTCCAACTTTGATCCCCTTTGCTTACTTTGTTGTGATCCAATCTCTATTGTGGATTTGCACTTGTATTCAATTGTACCTTCATATTTCATCCATACTATTGGCATGATGTTGATCCCTTTCATGTATGAGTAGATTCCTTGTTCTTGGGGAGAGATGGTGAAACCCTACTATTATTATGCATTGAAATAAAGATGATCTGTACTTGTGTTCATATGACTTACTGGTCTGTGATAGATTTATGATTTGTGTTTGATCTCTCTATTTAGATGGTATGTGTATTCGGCCACATATCATTTGCCTTCAGGACTAAAGATGACGGAGAAATCCTTTGGACATTTTTGGAAGTGTTCCCAGAAAGTTTCGTGACAATTGGCACCGGCTAGCAACCTGCACGGTCAAAGAAGGATAAAGAGAGATTTCCTAAGCTAATTACGATATCCATGGGGGACCCTTAATTGCGGTGGTCTGTATGGGTGATTGCTCTTTGACATCGCGGTGGTTATTTATAGGTGACCTCATTCTTGGCTCAACAAAGTGGTTTCCTATGATCCTTGTAGTGAACATCTTATTATGGAGCTCTCTCCACACATATCATGACACAAGAAATAGGTTATCCTATTTATGATTAATAATATCATGATAGAGGTGAATCCTGCACTCCTTGAGAACCCCTCAACCATATTACACAACACTTCATAGACACTCTCTTGCTTTAGTTTACTTTTGTCATTTACTTTGTTCTTGTTTACTTTATCACTTATTCAAACACAATCTTTATACACCATTACTTGGAATTAGAGATAACTTACAAGTACTATCTAGTGAATAGTAAAGAGGGGCATAAATACCCTTACCAATAGCTCTCTGTGGGTGCGATACCCTTATTTCAAAACTAGCTACAATTGATTTGTGCACTTGCAGCCATCAAGAAATCAACAAATCTTTGTGGTGTGCAACAATTGGCTGGACGAATCGTGGTGCTCAGTCGATTTATCGCCCGCTTGGGCAAAAAGCATTACCGTTTTAGGCCCTCATGAAGAAATCAGATAAATTTGAGTGGAGGGACGAAGCCTAGCGAGCGTTTGAAGACTTAAAGAAAATAGTTTCGACATCCCCTATTATCGTGTCACCACGAAAAAAAGAAACCCTGCTACTCTACATCACCGCCACTAATCAAGTTGTAAGTACAGCTTTGGTCGTCAAGCGACCCGAAGAAGAAAAAACTCATGGTGTCGAAAGACCAGTTTATTTCCTGAGCAAGGTCCTCTCCCCATCCAAACAAAGGTATCTACACTACTAGAAGCTAGCCTATGGGGTCTTCATGATAGCACGCAAATTGCGGCACTATTTTTTGGAACACCCGATCATAGTAGTCAATGAGGCACCTCGTTCCAATATTCTCAACAATACAGAAGCCACATGACGCATCTCTCTATGGGACATGAAGCTATCCCCTCGAGATATCACGTACGAGAAGTGTAAAACAATTAAGTCCTAGGTTTTGCCCAATTTCATTACTGAGTGTTCGAAACCACAATGTGTGGGTCCGCTAGATCTATCCAGCGCATGGACAATGTATTTGATGGGTCCAAGCAAACAGAAGAGGTAGGAGTCTGGGTTATACTGGTGTCACGCCGAGGCGATAAAATGCGCTACATACTTTGGATGAGCTTTGCAAACGCATCGAATAACGAAGCTGAGTATGCGGTCCTGTTGCACGGCATGCGTATGGGTAAAGCCCGCGGTGCAACTCACCTAAAGATATTTGGTGATTCAAATCTTGTTGCCCAACAAGCAATGAACAAGTGTGGCACCGTCAGTGACAACATGATTTCTTATCATGACATGTACAGTATCATGGAAGCCCAATCGATGGATGTGAAGTATCACACATAGGAAGGGCAAGCAACGAGGAAGCTGACAGTTTGGCAGACATCAGATCTCTCTGCCTACCAGTACCACCCAAAGTTTTTTGGGAATAAATAATGGAACGTTCCATCAAAGCCAAAAGTGTCTCCGAGGTTATGTCACCAAAAGCACGCAAGAAGTTTAAGTCGCAAAAAGACTCGGGGGCTATGCTAACATCTGAAAATACAGTAGAATCCCTTGACGAAGCACTGGAACCCGACAAAGTCATGATAATAGAATCCACATGGATGCAGCCATATGTGGCATGCATAATGAGAGGAGAACTCTTTGAGGATGTAATTGAAGCATGGCGGATCACATGCCGATCTAATACTTTTAGGATCGTTAAGAGAGGGTTGTACAAGAGGAGCATTTCGGGCATACTACAACGATGTGTTACATCCGAAGAAGGGAAGCTCATCCTTAAGGATACACATGAAGGGGTGTGCGGCCATCACGCCAACAACCGAGCAATTGCAGCCAAGGCCTTTCGGGCAGGATTCTATTGGCTCATGGAAGTACAGGATGCAAAAGATATCGTATGAATTTGTGAAGCTTGTCAGCGCTTTGCAACAAAACCCAATGAAGATGCCACATAACTAAACCCCATACCTCTTGCTTGGCTGTTTGCTCAATGGGGGCTTGCTATGGTGGGTAAACTCCACAAATCTTTGCCAGGAGGACACATCTTTCTTCTAGTAGTAGTCGTCAAATTTACAAAATGGATTGAGGCAATGCCCGTCACCAGCCAATATTGAACTCCGGCTATGAATTTCATCAAGTCAATAGTGTTCCGATTTGGGGTGCCAAACAACATCATCACCAATAATGGAACTAACTTCACATCCAACAAGTTCAAGGAGTATTGCAAGGAGATATGTATAAAAGTAAGCTACGCTTCAGTTGCCCACCCGCAAACCAATGGGCAGGTGGAAAAGGCCAATGGTCTCGTTACCAATGGTATTAAGAAAAGACTGTTGGCGCCACTCGATAGAGCAAAGGGAGCCTGAGTCGATGAGTTACCCTCCGTCCTATGGATCGTATGCACCACCCCAATCAATGCAACACAAGAGACACCATTCTTTCTAGTCCACGACGCAGAAGCCGTCTTTCCAATTGAAGTAACCCATGAATCTCCTCGGGTTGTTGAATATAATAAAGAAGAATCCAAAGAAGCACTCGAAGATGATGTCGACGCACTTGACAAAGCTCGTGACATTGCTTTACAAAGAGCAACCATTTACTAGCAGAATATATGCAAGTACCATAGCCACCGACTGCATCCCAGGTCCTTCGTCGTAGGGGACCTGGTCCTTCGCCTCAAGCAAGATGGTCACCGTAAGCTGGAATCACCATGGGAAGGGCCTTATATCGTCACAAAAGTGATCCCTGGTAGGGGATATCGGATCCAAGACAAGAAAATATGAGTCAAGTACTCCAATCCATGGAACATTGCGCAACTATGATGTTTCTATGCTTAGAAACTTATTTTTCTGCAATTTATATTGAATAAAGGCCAACGGCCAGGTGACAACGCCAAAACATGTACCTTCGTCTTCGGCTTTAAGATAAAAGATAAGTTCTTCAAAACTCAGTTTTAATTTTTTTATTCCCATACTCGAGGGCTTCATCAGTAGGACATATTTATATTATAAAAAGTCATGATGCTCGTACAAGTTACTACAATATCACATTGACACACAAAAAAGAGTTACATAAGACCTAAAACTTTGAGCCTATGTCCAGATGCAAGCATCTGAACATAGCCTCGGGGGCTACTCCCATCGGGAGCGCTATCGCGCACCCGATAGAAAACTATGCTCTACAGATGAGGTCAAGCATGACCCTAAGAAATATTATCCTCGTGTCTTGAAAACACACCCGATAAAATAAAAACTCCGACATAGTCTAAAAAATATGAACATATGAGTATTACATCATTGTATCTTCAAATGCTTCCTCCCATCGGGAGCGTTTATATAACTCAGCCGAAAAAATAAAGCTAATAACTTAAGCAATTCCAGCAACCAAACAAGACAGTCGATAAAATCTCAAAAAAATTTGGACCACGCCTAATGTGATAATAAGTCTGAATGCGTGTCCACGACATGAAGGTAAGACCATGGGATCCGTCCTGTGTGGCCTGGTAACCGCACATGAATGCGCTCTACCAGTAAATTTTCCATATCAATGATACGATGAAAATACTAACTGACGCATTGGATACCCAAAATAATAGGACTAGAATTTAGTATTCGATAAGACCTCAGCGGCCCGAACTGAATTATGCTAGCAAACTCCGAGTTCAAGTCTGGGGACTTGAATTTGATGTAGGTTCACAGTGTTTTTGCCCAGGAGCAATTAACTAATTCCCTATCCATTGGATGCATCAGACCTGTTATACAAAATCCCTACAATGATTAAAGCAAATAAAATGAAAATACTACATAAAAACTTCGGCTTATGGCAAGAATTGTCTTTGAGACTCAACCCGAATCTACAATTCGAATGGAGTCTCGGGGGCTACTGACATGGGTATGGTTACTCGGGTTCTTATGATTAGTTACCCTGGTTATATAAAGGCTCACAACCCACAAAGCCCAAGAGGAATCGAGGAAGGCCCAGAAAGCATCCGACAAAAGGCATAGCTTGCTAGATAAGGAAATAGAAACCGATATTGTATTAATGTTGTAGTCGTAACTTGTAACCTATACGTATATGACCCTGGGACCCAGCCTATTATATAAAGGCTGGGAGGAGCCAACGGAGAGGTACCAAAAAGTTGTTGAGTGATTTGTAGTCGATTTGTTCATAAGCAAACAGAGGGTTTCAACTCCCTTGTTTGTCTGATCAGCTGACGAAATCCCCAACATTCTCTTTTCCACAAAACCCTAAGTCCATGACCATGGGTCGGTTACCCCTTGTCACCATCAGAATGGAAATTCTTCATGCGCTTGACACCAATATTACCTAGACAGCACTGCCACATGTATGTAGATATATCATCATCCAATTTAACCCTTTTGGCATCCACAATATGAATATGTATTTTAGTACTATCAAGATCCAAAAGAAATAAACCATTCATCATAGGCACATGAACATAAAATATATCATTCATATAAATCGAGCAACCATTGTTCTCGGACTTAAATGAATAACTGTCTTGAAATAACCATGATCTAGAAATAATGTTCATGCTCAAAGCGGGCACAAGATAACAATTATTCAGGTTTAAAACTAATCCAAACGTTAAATGGAGAGGCAATGTCCCGATGACAATCACATAAACTCTTGATCCATTGCCAACATGCATCGTGACCTCATCCCTTGCTAGTGGTCGCCTATTCTGCAGCCTCGATTTCATGTTAAATATATTAGCAACCGAACCAGTATCAAATACCCAGGTGCTACTGTGAGTACTATTCAAGAACACATCAATAACACGTATATCAAATATACCTTTGTTCATCTTGTTGGATGATGAGTCCAAAATTGAAGCATATTTACCTTTTGTTTTTGCATAAGTAGAATAGGGATTTTTGTATTTTACTGCGTTTGCACGCACCTTTTGTCCATCTTTCAACAGGATCCTGAATTACTAAATATCTTATGAACATATAAATTGGAACTATCATATTATGTAATAATATGATATTTTTAAGTGATAAAAGTCATTTAAGTGATTTACCTTCGCACCTGGGGGAATAGCAAACCAGAGGAAAGTTACTGCAGTGATAACGACTAGTGGTATGGGAAGAGACCACCCGTACCATGTGACAACACGTCCACCTCGTCAAATACTTTCTCCTCGCAAAGATGGATCACAGATCCGACATTCACAACAACCTTGAACCACGAAAAACCACACCAGAAAGGGATCTGAAGGAGGAACTTGGAGAAGGCCAAATCCCTGCTGCTTCACGGATCATTGGGGGACATTGCATCATCCCTTTCATCATCAACCGCTGCATCACCCTCACCACTATTACCCTCCTCTCTCGTCGATTATATATTGTTATAATTCCATATTCAGTTGTGGTTTGACTAGATTTATCCCCGTACTTTTATCCATCCATTTGATTATGATGATGTTATTGATTGCTTCTGTGTGTGAGTATTTTCCCTTGTTCTTGGGGATATGGAGAAACCCTAGCACTATTATGAAATTAAAATAAAGATGATCTATTCTTGTGTCCATATGACTTACTGGTCTATGATAGATTTATGATTTGTGTTTGATCTCTCTCTTTAGATGGTATGTGTAGTCGGCTACATATCATTTGCCTTCGGGACTAAAGAAGAGGGAGAAATCCTTTGGACGTGTTTGGAAGTGTGCCCGGAAAGCTTCATGATAATAGGCACCGGCTAGCAACCTGCATGGTCAAAGGAGGATAAAGAGAGATTCCCTAAGCTAATTACGATATCCACGGGGAGACCCTTAATTGCGGTGGTCTGTATGGGTGATTTCTCTCAGACATCGCGTTGGTTATTTAGAGGTGACCTCATTCTTGGCTCAACAAAGTGGCTTCCTACGAGCCATGCAATGAACATCTTATTATGGAGCTCTCTCCACACATATCATGACACAAGAAGTAGGTTATACTAATTATTATTAATAATATCTTGCTAGAGGTGTATCCTACAACCACCGAGAACACTTTAGCCCTATTGAGTTCAACCACGCTTCCAAACGCTCTTGTTACTTGCTTTATTTTACTTGTTTTAATTAATTTTATGCATTTAACCAAAAACCTTTCAAACGCCCTTTACTTGAGATCAAAGGCAGCTTATAAGTATCCTTTGGTAGACAGTGACGAGGGGCATAAAGACCTTAACCAAATAGCTCTCGATGGGGTCGATACTCTTATTTCGAAACTAGCTACAATCGATCTATGCACTTGCAGTCATCAAGCTATTTCCGGCACCGTTTCTAGGGAGCTAAGCACTTTTGGTCTTTGTTCTTAGTTTCTTACTCTACTAATTGTTTTACTAAAGTTGTTTACTAGTTTTAGGTAAGCAGCATGACTGCACTCAGACTGATGAATTAGCTCAATGCAGCTAAACACCTCGGGAAGTTCAATAGAGGACTCGTCAAAGAATTCCCAAGTGGGAGCGAACCAGAATACGAGGTTAACCCTCGCTTTATCGCTATTATTAAAGATAAAACTTTTGCAGTAGATGATCCTGATGAGGATCCTTACACTCATTTAATGCATTTTATCGAGTTATGTTGGACGCTTAAATTGAGAGGCTATTCTGATGACGAATTGAAACTTAAATTGTTTAGCCAATCTCTAACCAACACTACTTTAGCTTGGTATAGAATTTGCCCTGTAGAGAAAATTGATACTTGGAAGAAACTCAAAGGAGAATTCGTATTTCGATTCTTTCCCAAGGTAAAGATAGATGAAGTGAGAAGGGCGATCACGAATTTCAAAAACAGCCTAGATGAAGGCTTGGTAAGGGCTTTCAAAGGGTATAAGTCCCTACTTAATAAACCGCCTAGGTGAAGGCTTGGTAAGGGCTTGGTACGTTTTACATATTTTCTATGGGGGACTTAATCAAGAAATTAAACATGAGCTTGACACAAATTCTGGAGGCTCTTTTATGGATCTAACTATAACTAAATCTTGGGAACTTCTAGAACGAATTCACCATAATTGAGAAACATGGGGATTTGATTTAGGGGGCGAAGGAGGTATATAGATTGAATATGACGGTCTCAATGCTTATAAGGAATCCGGTAAAGTAAAAGAAACTGCTAATGAACTTCAGCTTGATGATGATATTATTTTGCTAGAAGTTGAAAGGATGGTCCTCAAGATGCTAGAAGAGGAGGCACAAACAATAAAAACTAACGAAGTAAGTATACAAGAGACCGGGAAATTAACGAAGGAGGACATTCTAACCATGTTTTCATATGGCAACGTGATAGAGCTTGACACCAAAGCTTCACAATTCGTTGAAGGAAAGGTAAAGGCTAAAGAAGTTGGTAAACCTATTCTTCCTTGTACTTTTGGTGGAACTTCTTATTATGGCCTCTGTGATATTGGAACAACTTTCAATGTAATCCCCTTTAATTTTTATTTGAAAATCCAAAATGAACTAACCCCAGCTGAATTAAAGGATACTGACATGACTATAATGCTTGCAGATAAGACACTCAAAGTTCCTATGGGAATAATTAGAGATGTTCCAATTTGTATTGGATCATATAAGTATCCCATTGATTTTGTACTTATCGATATGCGTACTAATGTTTATTGTCCAATTATTTTTGGAATAACTTTCTTGAATACCGCAGGAGAAAACATTGTTTGCAAGAGACAAACTGTATCTCTCAAGTTTGGTGAAGAGAAGATGGATTTCCATTTTTCTAAATTCAACCATAAGCTGGCAATCAAAGATTTGGACGATTATGAGTATGGACAAGAAGAGGAAGGTAATATCATTAGTCTTGATTTAGTAGTTATTGAGACTCCTGGTGATAATTTAGCAAGGAGTTTAGTCAATAATAATAACATTCCCCAAGACTTAGAAAAGATGGAAATGGATGATTATCTTGACTCCACACCTAAGTTGGATCCCAAGATGAATCAAAAGTATGAAGAACCTATAAGAAAAAGAGATGAGGCACCTCCACCTCCTACTCTCAGAACCTTGCCCATAGAACTAAAATGTAGGTTTCTTGATGGAACTAATAATTTCCCATTATTATAAGTTCTAACCTTGCAGAAAAAGAGGAGGAAATCTTAATGATGGTTCTTTGGATGCATCGGAATGATATTGCATATTCGATGAGTAACTTGAAAGGGATCAGTCCCTCTATAGCCACCCATAGAATATTTATGGAAGAGGGAGCCCAAACAGTTGAAGATTTTCAGAGGTGACTTAAACCTCACATGAAATAAGAGGTAAGGAAGGAAGTAATACGTTTATTAGATGTAGGGATAATCTTTAATGTGGAGGAAAGTGAATGGGTAAGTCCTGTTCATTGTGTTCCTAAGAAAGGTGGATTTACTGTTGTTGAAAATGAACACAATGAGATGATAACTACTAGAACCATTGTTAGTCATAGGATGTGTATCGACTATAGAAAACTTAATAAGGAACCTAGAAGAGATCACTATCCTTTGCCATTTATAGACCAAACTTTAGAAAAGCTTGCTATGCATTCTCATTTTTGGTACTTACACGGTTATTTCGACTTTTTTCAAAATTATTTTCACCCTAATGACCAACTTAAAACAACCTTTATTTGTCCTTTCGGTTTATATGCCAATCATCGTATGCCTTTTGGTCTTTGAAATGCCCCTGCCACCTTCCAAAGGAGTATGGTTGTTATATTTGCTGATTATGTTGAAAGTATTATGGAAGTATTCATGGATGATTTTTCTGTTTATGGAACTTCATTTAATCACTATCTCCATAGCCTTCATAAAGTTATGCAGAGATGTGAAGACACTAACCTAGTATTGAATTTGGAAAAATGTCATTTTATGGTTCATGAAGGTATAATGCTTGGTCACAAAATCTCAGTTAAGGGTAAATAAGTTGATAAAGCAAAGACTGAAGCAATAGAATGGCTTCCCCCTCCTCGCGATATTAAAGGTATTAGGAGTTTCTTAGGCCATGCTAGATTTTATAGAAGATCGATTGAGAACTTCTCAAAAACTGTGAGACCATTAACTAACCTTCTTCAAAAGGATGTTGTTTTTAATTTTGATGAAAATTGTCCAACTGCTTTCAACATATTGAAACAAGCCCTTCTTGAAGCTCCTATTATAAAACCACCTAATTGGATGAAACCTTTTGATTTATTCTATGAGGCTAGCCACGAATCTGTGGGAGAAATTCTTTTCCAATATGATGGTGATGAACTCAATATCATTCGTCATGCTAGTCGCACCTTAAATGATGGCCAAAATAATTACCCCATGGCAGAAAAAGAATTTTTTGTTGTGGTTTTCTCCTATGATAAGTTTAGATCTTATATTATTGACTCTAAGGTAAGAGTGCATACTGATCATGTTGGCTAGAAAAAATTCTTGAAAGGACTGACGTTAAGCCAAGAATGATCCGTTGGACTCTTCTATTGCAAGAATTTGATTTATAGATTCTCCAAAAAAAGAAGAATAGGAGGAAGCATCCATGGATATTGAGGAGATTGATCCACCTGGGGTAGTGTCATCCATCTACATAACCTTTGGAACTTCAATTCCTAAAAGAAAATTTTCAATTTCTCTTTGTAATGGTTTTAGAAATTTCTTACGACCAACCTTGTTAAAAGGGAAAAATAAAAAGTTGATCGAAAGGGAGATGATGGTACTCGAATAAACTCTTTACCTCTCATTGAACAAGATATTTGAAATCTTGAAATACCTTTGTTCTGGATGGTTATTTGCTGTTTCTATTTGCATTTTTGTTTTCCCTTTGTTTTTTTGAAGCCACTGCCGGTTTTTGGAAGTCGGTACGGGCGGGCGGTACGACCAGACCCGCTCGTACCACTGCTCGTTAAACCGTCAAGAAGCCTCATCTCAGTTTTCACATATTGGTATGACCGGGAAGTACGGGCGCATCCACCCGGACGGCTGGTCGTTACCAGCTCTGTGTTCCCCCATTCGATTCATATTTATTCGCCGTTCAAAAAAACAAAGTCGGTAATAATCAGTACGGACGGGTCTCGCCCGTATCTCTTAGTCAGTTGATTATTCACCATCTACAGCATGGCGGATTTTTGGGAAAGACCTAGTTCGGGCGCGCTGTAAGACTGTTCACCCGTACCAGTGGTCGTTACAATCGTGGTTTCTTACCTTTTCACTTATTTCTTTCCTTATTTGTTGGGATTATTTTCTTGGCCGACCCTTTTACTTCCAGTATGAATTTTCCCCTATTTCTAACCCTTAATAAGAAGCCTCCCTAGAGGTCTTACTCCCTCTTATATCAACATATCCAATCTACTTGATGCGGCTACCCAGTTCTAGGCAAAGGTAAACCTATATGCCTCATGGATCCTTTGGGGGATAGCTTCTAGACCTCCTGCATTGAAGCTGATGACCGTGAAGCTCAAGGCCTAAGCCCGAAGAACAATAGGTATGCCTATGACTCTAGTGATGATGAGGAGGAGGAATTCAATACCTTCATGGAGCAAACAAAGAGAGGATGGAAGCATCCGGATTACCTGGCTATGGTGAAGCCTGAAGATGAGGAAGAAGCAAAGAAACCTCATGGGAAGGGGTGCATGAAGTCACTCAAGTTCAACGCCACCAACTACTCTTCACCCAAGCATAATAAAGCTAACCGACCCGATGCAGGAACTTATCAGGATATTACGACACATACTTCAACAACAAAGAAGATTACCATGAACGTGTCCATGTGCATGAAGCCACAAGAGTATTGGGGGGTTCCACCTTCTAGATGTGCCCATCTGCGCGCATGTTCTAGAAACTAAACAATGTCTTTAGAAGATAGAGAAGTATCAGAAGGAAGAACACCTCCACCGAGAGATCATGCGCAAGCGCCTCTTAGATCTTGAAGGGAAGAAGGAACTCAATGACATGATGAGCAATGTCGTTGAAGGGATGTTCCTCTTTCATTCAGATCTACAGAAGTGTATTCCTCGCATATCTTCCCTGGAAGAGACGAACAAGAAGCTTCGCACTGCGGTTTCCAACAAAATACCTCACCATGAAGAACACCACGATATCGAATAATCGCAAGGGATTATTTGATCCCACCGGCTCCAAGCTTGGGGGATCTATGAATACCTTGTAATCTATCTTAAAACTTTAGCATGTTTACTTTCGTGCACACATGTTAAGTTTTGATTTAAGAATCTGCATTAGTTGCATCAACTTCAATCTCTATTCTATTCAAGAGAAGATTTATATCTATTGAGTTTCGAGACTTTATGATATTTGAAGTTATCTTTTGATTCATGATTATTATATTTGATGATTGAATTAGGTTGAGTGTTATGATACTTGTACAACTATCATGATTTTAGGGACTTCCACACCAATAAAAGTATTGACTACACTATGAGAAGAAGAATTTTGGTAGCATATTATAGTCATGGGTTTTAAAGGCCATAAAAAGTAGTGAGCATGATCAAGTGGTGGTACTAAAAAAAGAGATAAAAGAGCAGCTATCAAAAGAATTCCACGACAATAGAGAGGTACAAGCTTGAAAAGAGAAAAAGAATGATCATGAATCTTCATTACTAAAATCAAGTGCTCAATTAATTTAACTTTATGATTATACTCCCTCCATCACAAAATATAAGGCGCCTAAGGATTAGACAAAAGTCAAAAAAATTTAAGTTTGACCATGATTATACACAAAAATATAAAAATTTATAATACTAAATTAATATCAATAGATTCACCATAAAGTATTATTTCTTAATATGTCCATTCAATATTGTAGATGTAGATATTTTTTTCTAAATATTTGGTCAAAGTTAGTAAGGTTTGACTTTTGACCAATTCTTAGGCGCCTTATATTTTGGGACAGACGGAGTATAATATATTGAATCACTAAAATCTTCTTATAACTTCATTGATACTAAAAAGGTGTGGAAGACTCTAAGTCATGTGATGTGTAAGGGTGTGATAATACCCCCGAAGTAACTTTACATCTGATATTGTATTCCTGTTTCAATTTCAGCCTCATTTATTGAAATGACTTGTGCCTCATGAACATGATGATCATGTCCATAAGCCACCATCTTGCTCGGGGACAAGCAAGAGTCTATCTTGGGGGAGTTGATGAGTCCAAAATTGAAGCATATTTACCTTTCATTTTTGCATAAGTAGAATAGGGATTTTTGTATTTTACTATGTTTGCGTGCACCTTTTGTCCTTGTTTCAACATGATCCTGAATTACTGAATATCTTATGAACAGATCAATTGGACTTGTCATATTATGTTGCAATATGATATTTTTAAGTGATACAAGTCATTTAATTGATTTACCTTCGCACCTGGGGGAATAGCAAACCAGAGGAAGGCTACTGCAGCGATAACGACCAGTGGTACGGGTGGAGCCCGCTCGTACCGTCCGCCCATACCACGTCATAGCGTGTCCGCCTCGTAAAATACTTTCTCCTAGCAAAGACGGATCACAGATCCAACATTCACAGCAACCTTGAACCACTAAAAACCACACCAGAAAGGGATCTAAAGGAGGAACTTGGAGAAGGGAAAATCCCTGCCACTTCACGGATCACCGGAGGACATCGCATCATCCCCTTCATCATCAACTGCTGCATCATCATCACCACTATTACCCTCATCTCTTGTTGATTAGACCTTGTTATAATTCCAGATTCAGTTGTGGTTTGCCCTAGATTTATCCCCGTACTTTTATCCATCCATTTGATTATGATGATGTTGTTAATTGCTTACATGTGTGAGTAGTTTCCCTCGTTCTTGGTGATATGGAGAAACCCTAGCACTATTATGAAATTGAAATAAAGATGATCTATTCTTGTGTCCATATGACTTATTGGTCTATGATAGATTTATGATTTGTGTTTGATCTCTCTCTTTAGATAGTATGTGTAGTCGGCCACATATCATTTGCCTTCGAGACTAAAGAAGAGGGAGAAATACTTTGGATGTGTTTGGAAGTTTTCCCGGAAATCTTCGTGACAATAGGCACCGGCTAGCAACCTGCACGGTCAAAGGAGGATAAAGAGAGATTCCCTAAGCTAATTACGATATCCATGGGGAGACCCTTAATTGTGGTGGTCTGTATGGGTGATTGCTCTCAGACATCACAATGGTCTTTTAGAGGTGACCTCATTCTTGGCTCAACAAAGTGGCTTCCTACTAGCCTTGTAATGAACATCTTATTATGTAGCTCTCTCCACACATATCATGACACAATAAGTAGGTTATCCTAATTATGATTAATAATATCATGCTAGAGGTGTATCCTACACCCTCAAGAGATCTTTAGCCCTATTGAGTTCCCATGCTTCCAAACTCTCTTGTAACTTGCTTTATTTTACTTGTTTTAATTAATTTTCTATATTCAATGAAAAACCTTTCAAACACCCTTTACTTGAGATCAAAGGCAGCTTATAAGTATCCTTTGGTAGATAGTGATGAGGGGCATGAAGACCTTAACCAAATAGCTCTCTGTGGGTTTGATACTCTTATTTCGAAACTAGCTACAATTGATATGTGCACTTGTATTCATCACTGGAATTCTTGTCTGCCAGATATTTGGGGCAATTGTGCTTCCAATGGATATTCCCCTTGCAATAAATGCAGTCAATATCAGACTTAGGGTCAGCTCGGGTTTTCTTCTCAAGTGCAGCAACAACTTTTCTGCCCTTCTTGAAGTTACCCTTCTGTTTGCCCTTCTTATCCTTCTTGAAACCGGTGGTTTTATTGACCATCAACACTTGATGTTCTTTCCTGATCTCTAGTTCCGCAATTTGAAGCATAGACATAAGCTCAGGAAGAGACTTCTTCATGCCATGCATGTTATAGTTCATCACGAAGCTCTTATATATCTGTGGAAGAGGTTAGAGAACACAATGTATGCCTAGCTCAATGGGAATTGTTATTCCCAAGACTATGAGCTTATCAGTGTACCCAGACATTTTGAGCACATTCTCCCTAATGGAGCCATTCTCCGCAATCATGCAGCTAAAGAACTTTTCAGAAGCTTCATAACTCTCCACAACATCATGGGTATCAGAAAATCATTTTCAATTCACCCATGGTATCAAAAGCATTTCCATTCTATAAACGCTTTTAGAGTTCTTACTCTAGCCTATACATTATGCCACGGTGAACTATATTGTGGTCCTCCTGACAACTTAAGTAAAAATTCTTTACATCGTCAGAAGCATCATCAGGTAGTGGGGGCCTAGCGGCGCTTCTAGCAAATATTGATTTTGTGCAGCAGTGAGGAGAATCCTCAGGTTAAGGGCCCAGTTGGTAAATTTGGTACCATTCGTTGCAAGTTTCTCTTTCTCCATGATCACATTGAAATTAAAAGCAGGTGGTGCCATCTACAACGGAATTTCCAAAGTTTATTTATACTAAGTTTATGATAGATTGATTGAGTTCAAATTAATACAAAATTATCAAATGAACTCCTACTCTAAAACAACATCCCTCGAGTTGTTTTGGTGATTACATGAACCAAATTCACTACACCAAGACAGATCATCACGTGAATTTGTCTAGCTGCAAAGGCGGGCATCTATATGCTCATGATATCAACTATATGACTCATGCTTTACCTTTTGGTTCATGTTTCGAGGCCATGTCTATACATGGTAGGCTTTCCAAGTAAGAACCTGTGTAGCCGCGTGTGTAAATATGGCTTACACCCGTTGTATGCGAACGTAGAGTCAATCACACCCGATCATCACGTGGTGTCTCAAAACGACAAACTTTCTTAACGATGCATACTAAAGGAAGAACACATTTTTATCTTGATATTTAAATGAGGGATCATGTTATCATTCTACTAAGCACTATCCAATCAAAATAAGATGTAAACAAACATCACATGCAAAAAGTGATATGATATAGTTCTTACACTTGATTTCTATCTTGTACATCATAAGATGTAAACAAACATCACATGCAAAAAGTGATATGATATAGTTCTTGCACTTGATATCTATCTTGTGCACCATGGTATGATCTCCATCATTCCATTGGTGTAACGCAGTATACGGGGTGTATCGCAGTATTTTCGAGGGAAGTGAAACCCAATTTATTGATTTGACACAAGGGGAGCCAAAGAATATTTATAAGCCTTAACAACTGAGTTGTCAATTCAGCTGCACCTGGAAACAATCTTGCTCACAACAGTTTATCAGTAGCAACAGTTTTGTAGTAGGAGTAGTGAAGTAACATCAGTAATAAAGTAAAGACAGTAGTAACAATAGCAGTAATCAGTAGGATTCGAGTGCGGTAGGCATATGGATGGATGGACGGGCGTTGTATGGACAAGGCAATTCACATGGCAATCAGAACATAGGGCATTTGCAGATAAATAAGATAAAGCATCCAAGTACTAGATAATCCTAGGCATGTGTTTCATATATAGTCATACGTGCTCGCAATGAGAACTTGCACAACATCTTTTGTCCTTCCAGCCTGTTTGCAGCGGGGCCTCAAGGGAACTACTGGCAATTAAGGTGCTCCTTTTAATAGAGCACCGGAACAAAGCATTAACACTTCATGAACACATGTGATCCTCACATCAAAGCCATTCCCTCCGGTTATCCCGATTTTCGTGACTTCGGGGCCATTGGTTCCGGACAACAACGTGTGTATACAACTTGCAGGTAAGACCAAAAACAATACTATCATAATGAATCAATAACATGTTCAGATCTGAAATCATGGCACTCGGGCCCTAGTGACAAGCATTAAGCATAACAAGTCGCAACAAAGTCAAAAAGCACTAATAGTAGATACTAGGCACCATGCCCTAACAATTCGATGCCATTACATGAACGATCTCATCCAATCCCTACCATCCCCATAGCCTACAGCGGAGGATTACTCACTCATAGATGGGGGAAACATGGATGGTCGATGGAGAAGCGATGGTGATGATGATGGCGATGATCTCCTCCCATTCCCTCGTCCCGGCAGGGTGCCAGAATGGAGTTTCTGGTTCTGAATCGTGGAATCTAGTGGTGGCGGCGGAGCGGAACTCCTTCTAGAAAAACGTCGACCCCCCTGAGTTTTTAGGCAGAAGGCATCTTATAGGCGAAGAGGGACACCGAGGGGGTGTCTGGGGCGGCCAGACCACCCCCTGGCGCGGCCAGGCCCAGCCCGCGTGGCCAGGTGGTGTGGCTGGGCCCCAGCCCCACTCCGTCTCGTATTCTGGCTCCGAGAGTCTTTTGGTGAAATAGGATTTTTGGCATATTTTTCAGGATTTTTCCTGATAGTTGATTTTCTGTACAAAAACTAGACACCAAGGCAATTCTGCTGAAAACAACGTCAGTCCATGTTAGTTGCATCCAAATCACACAAGTTTAGAGGAGAAACAATAGCAAAAGTGTTCGGGAAAGTAGATACATTTTGGACGTATCAACTCCCCCAAGCTTAGCTTATTGCTTGTCGTCAAGCAATTCAGTTGAAAACTGAGTGCGATAAAATAAATTTTCACGAACACATTTGCTTCATATGATGTATATATTCTCAGCATGTGATCAACTACTTAGACAATTCATAATAAGGAGTATGCAACTAAGTTTACTTAATAAGAATTGCAAGCTATGAAGAGATTCCAACTCAAAAATAATAAGTAGCCTGAAACATAAACATAAACATAAGCAACATTACAATGCTCATAATAAGGTATGATAGAGTGGTATCTCGCTTGCCTTTTTATTGCGAATGCCAACGCACCTTTGAAGTTCAGGTGAAGACTAGAAGTAAAGATATCAAAGATACAATCATCAAAGTCATAACACAAATAATCAAGTTTTGAGACAAGCACATTACACTAAGAATGAAAACTATGCTCTGAAGAAGGTGCTCATAGAATAGGTGGAGACTCAACAAAGAAAATAAAAAGTTTTTAAAAAGTTTGAAAGGCTTCCAAATGCTGAAAGTATGGTACTCATTAGCTTTGAGCTCTCATTGCTCCTATCATAAGCATCTTTAATATGGTTAAGGTGAAAGTGAGGTCCAATCTGAGTTATATGCTTGACAGACTATAAACTGGAAATCCCATGTCCCTTGAGTACGAGGGTCGCTCCTCATGCTACTCAACTTTAGTTACCGGTAAGTTCTTGTCATCGTAAATACGTGCTTATCATAGAGAACCGCCAACGGGGTACCCCTTTCCCGATGATACGGAAGAATCCCCATATCAAAATGACAAGGCTAGTAGACAATGAGTATCTCAGCAATCTTCTTATTTACCATGGGAAAATGGTGCTTTTTTCTCTTTCCTCTTTTCTCAAATCTCTTTTTTTTTTCTTTTTCTCAATAGTTATCTCTCTCTTTTTTTATAAGAAGAATGCTTCATAGATGCTTATTATGGTTACGCTGCAGGTTTCCACCATGACAGCATGGATTAGACCGGCGGCCCAGGCATTTCTCTAACACACATACATAACTCCATGGACTTACAAGCTCCCCTTTTATTTCACACCAACGACATCCGCAAACAAAAGAGCATGGTATCAACTGGGTATATATTTATAGGTGTTGAAAGCGTTCCCTGTGACAGCACGGTTCTACTAATCCCCAGCCTATAATTTGCAAGCATATAACTTTCATGGACAGTCACAATGGTTCAGGTTTATTAAGTGCAGGAAATAAAGTGTGCCATCAAGTTCGTGAGAGCTTTACTAACTAACTTTCTCATAACAAGCAAACATTTTATTCGGAAGAAAACAAGGCATATTGAATATGCACTGAACAACAAATGATGCTAATAGGTAGGTATGGTGGACACTTTTGACAATATTTGGTTTTAGGGAGTTGGAAACATGAGTAAAACATACTCAGTGTAAGTGAAGGCTAGCAATAGTAAGGGAGCGACAAACGAGAGAGCAATAACTATCATAATCATGCTTGCAACAAAACAGGACTAATCATGGCATGAAAGTGATTCAAGACCCTCAAGGCAAAATAATTCATCAAGGCTTAACTGATTATTTCAGTCATATGCATGCGTGAGCATGTGCCAAGTCAATTCAAATGAAACATTCATAGGAGGATACCACGGTGTCATACCAAGTTATGAATAGAGTGATGCAAGCAAACATTCATATAACATGCTACAAACTATTAGCAAGCTAGGACTAATCATATGAAAGCAAGAACTACTAAGCATACATGAATAACATACACCCTACATGAACAGACTAAGCATGCCCACTATGATGAGTATATGTACAAAAACGAAAACAAATAGAGTTCGTTACCAGCCTCTTACCACACCTCAAGTTGTCATTAATCCTATTGCCCTTCACTTGTGTGGCTTGAATAATAATAATATGAAACCAAATCCCACTAAGGACTGCTGAACCCTGCAACAAAACTCACAAAACCAAAGAAGAACAACACATATTTTTGGTGTTTTCAATTTTTTAAACAAGAACCAAAAAGGGAAGAACAAGCAAAGCAAAATATTTTTGGGTTTTTCGAATAGTTCAAACAAAGCAAGCAAACCAAGGCAAAAAGGAAGAAGCAAACCAAAGAGAAGCAACAAAAATATTTTTGGTCTTTTTGTGTTTTAGAAAGCAAAAGCAAAGAAAGAACGAAACCTAAAAAGAGAACGAAATATGAATATACAAAGTACCGACACAAAATGATATGGAGATCAGTGCGATGTCAGCGTACCTCCCCCAAGCTTAGGCTTTTGGCCTAAGTGGGTATCAATACCAAGCTAGCCAAGATGGAGCGCCTCCGTAGTACGGTGAGGAGGTACCCTCGTCCTGGTGCGAGCTCGAGTAAGCCCCACCGTAATGCGCATAGTAATCGTAGGAGGGCACATCCTCCTGGTGCTGTCTGTGGAAACCCAGCAAGCGGAGCTGCTCGTCCACCTCCTCCTTGGAGCGCGACCACGACCTCCTGTGAACACTAAACAAAGTAGATTGCGGCAAAGGGATGTCCCTCTCATCCCTGTCAATAAACAGCATCCTATATACTAAACTGTCCAAATCAGAATCAGCAGTGACAAAGTGATGTGTTTTCATAGCAGCAAGGTCAAGCCTTTGTGGTGCCAATATAGTATCATTGGGATCCACAGAAAGCTCTAATGCATTGACCATACGTGAAGCGATGATTCCCCCATAGATAGGCCCCCTAGCAGCTAGGCGGCAAACAATAAGCGAGCCAAGGTTGTACCGAGTATCATTGTTAAGCACAACAGCAAGGAAGGCTAAATGATAGTTGGAGATATTACTCGTATTCTCCCTACCAAGAATGCTAGCAGCAAGATAATATGCAAAGTATCTAAGAGCAGGGAGTTGGATGTTTCTTATCTTTCCGCGCTGAGCTACGCGGTCATCATCATTGGTCACCCCTCGGTAGAGCTCCAGCAAATCAGGGGGTTGAAGACCCACAAGTATAGGGGGTGTATCACAGTATTTTCGAGGGAAGTGAAACCCAATTTATTGATTCGACACAAGGGGAGCCAAAGAATACTTATCAACCTTAACAACTGAGTTGTCAATTCAGCTGCACCTGAAAACAATCTTGCTCACAACAGTTTATCAGTAGCAACAGTTTTGTAGTAGGAATAGTAAAGTAAGAGCAGTAGCAAAGCAAAGACAGTAGTAACGAAAGCAGTATCAGTGGGATTCGAGTGCGGTGGGCATAGGGATGGATGGACGGGCGTTGCATGGACAAGACAATTCACATGGCAATCAAAACATAGGGCAATTGCAGATAAATAAGATAAAGCATCCAAGTACTAGACAATCCTAGGCATGTGTTCCATATATAGTCATACGTGCTCGCAATGAGAACTTGCACAACATCTTTTGTCCTGCCAGCCCGTTTGCAGCGGGGCCTCTAGGGAACTACTGGCAATTAAGGTGCTCCTTTTAATAAAGCACTGGAGCAAAGCATTAACACTCCGTGAACACACGTGATCCTCACATCAAAGCCTTTCCTTCCGCTACCCGATTTACGTCGCGGGACCATAGGTTCCGGACAACGACGTGTGTAAACAACTTGTAGATAAGACCCAAAACAATACTATCATGATGAATCAATAATAAGTTCAGATCTGAAATCATGGCACTCGGGCCCTAGTGACAAGCATTAAGCACAACAAGGTTGCAACAAAGTCATAAAGCACTAATAGAGATACTAGGCACTATGCCCTAACAATCTGATGCCATTACATGAACGATCTCATCCAATCCCTACCATCCCCATAGCCTACAGCGGGGGATTACTCACTCATAGATGGGGGAAACATGGATGGTCGATGGAGAAGCGATGGTGATGATGATGGTGATGATCTCCAATTCCCGTCCCGACAGTGGTGCGAACGGAGTTTCGTGTCGTGGAATCTGGTGGTGGCGGCGGAGCGGAACTCCTTCTGGAAAAACGTCGAACCCCCCGAAGTTTTTAGGTCAGAAGGCTCCTTATAGGCGAAGAGAGAGGCCGAGGGGGTGCCTGGGGGGCCCACACCACCCCCTGGCGTGGCCTGGCCTGGCCCGCGCCAGCAGGTGGTGTGGCCACCCCAGGGCTCTTCTCCGTCTCGTATTCTGGCTCCTGGAGTCTTCGGGTGAAATAGGATTTTTGGCATATTTTCCGGGATTTTTCCTGATAGTTGATTTTCTGCACAAAAAGTAGACACTAAGGCAATTCTGCTGAAAACAGCGTCAGTTCGCATTAGTTGCATCCAAATCACACAAGTATAGAGGAGAAACAATAGCAAAAGTGTTCAGGAAAGTAGATACGTTTTGGACGTATCAACTCCCCCAAGCTTAGCTTATTGCTTGTCCTCAAGAAATTCAGTTGAAAACTGAGTGCGATAAAAGAACTTTCACGAACACATTTGCTTCATATGATGTAAACATTCTCAGCAATGCGATCAACTACTTAGACAATTCATAATAAAGAGTATGCAACTGAGTCTACTTAATAGTCATTGCAAGCTATGAAGAGATTCCAACTCAAGAATAATAAGTAGCATGGAGCACAAACATAAGCTACATTACAATCTTCATAGAAAGGTATGATAGAGTGGTATCTCGCTTGCCTTTGATTATGAATGGCAAGGCACCTCTGAAGTTCAAGTGATGACTAGAAGTAAAGATATCAAAGATACAAGCATCAAAGTCATAACACAAGTAATCAAGTAATGGAACAAACACAAAAAATGACAACTAATGCTCTCAAGAAGGTGCTCAAAGAATATGTGGAGACTCAACAAGTAGAAGAAAAAGGTTTTGAATAATTTTGACAGGCTTCCAAATGCTGAAAGTATGGTACTCATTAGCTTTGAGCTCTCATTGCCCCTATCATAAGCATCTTTAATGTGGTTAAGGTGAAAGTGACACAACTAAGAGTATATGCTTGACAAGTTATAAATTGAAGTCTCATGCCCCTTACTTACGAAGACCGATCCTCATGCTACTCAACTTCAGTCACAAGTAAGCTATTGTCATTGTAAGTACATACGTATCATAGAGAACCGCCAACGGGGTACCCCTTGCACATGACACGGGAGCTATCCCATAATCAAAATACAAGGCAAGAAGACAATGATCATCTCAGTGATATTTTTATTTACTATGTGCATAGATTTTTATTGAGGATGCTTCATAGAATGCTTATCATGGTTATGCTGCAAGTTTCCACCATGATTAGGCATGGCTTAGGCTAGCGGCCCAGGCGTTTCTCTAACATACATACAAACTCCATGATCTTACAAGTTCCACTTTTATTTCACACCGCCAGGATCCATAAGCAAAAGAACATGATATCAACTAGTTACAAAGTACCTATGAAGTGTTGAAAGCGGTCCCCATGATACATGGTTCTGCTAACTCCAACTCATAAAGCACAAGCATAAGCACAACAAAGAAGGACGCAATGGTTCAGGCTTATTAAGTGCAAGAAAATAAAGTGTGCCATCAAGTTCGTGAGAGCTTTACTAACTAACTTTCTCATAACAAGCAAACATTTTATTCGGAAGAAAACAAGTCATATTGAATATGCACGGAAGTAGAAAATGATGCTAATAGGTAGGTATGGTGGACACTTTGGAAATATTTGGTTTAGGGAGTTGGAAACATGAGTAAGACACTCAGTGGAAATGAAGGCTAGCAATAGTAAGGGAGCGACAAACGAGAGAGCAATAGCTGTCATTATCATGCTTGCAACAAAACAAGACTACTCATGGCATGAAAATGATTCAAGATCCTCAAGGAAAAATAATTCATCGAGGCTTAACTGATTATTACAGTCATGTGCATGCGTGAGCATGTGCCAAGTCAATCAAATGAAACATTCATAGGAGGATACCATAGTGTCATACCAATTTATGAATAGAGTAATGCAAGCAAACATTCATGAGACATGCTACAAACTATTAGCGAGCTGGAGCTAATCACAAGAAAGCAAGAACTACTAAATATCCAAAGATAATATACACCCTACATGAACGTACTAAGCAAGTTCATAGTGATGAGTATATGTACAAAAATGAAAACAAATAGAGTTCGTTACCAGCCTCTTACCACGCCTCAAGTTGTCATTGATCCTCATTATTGCTCTTCACTTGTGTGGCTTGAATAATAATATGAAACCAATAATCCACTGAGAACTGCCGAACCCTATAGCCAACTCACAAAAACCAAAGAAGAACGACAAATATTTTTGGTTTTTTCGATTTTAAGCAAAAACCAAAAGAGAAAAACAAGCAAAGTAAAATCTTTTTGGGTTTTTTTCGAATAGTTAAAACAAAGCAAAAAGGAAAAAAGCAAACCAAGGCAAAAAGAAGAAGCAAACTAAAGAGAAACAACAAAAATATTTTTGGTCTTTTTGTGTTTTAGAAAGCAAAAGCAAAGAAGAACAAAAAATAAAAAGAGAACGAAAGCAGGAATATACAAAGAACCCACGCAACATGATATGGAGATGAGTGCGGTGTCGGCGTACCTCCCCCCAAGCTTAGGCTTTTGGCCTAAGTGGGGTATCAATCCATGTACGAATAAGGGTTCCAAGCGGGTGGATCTTGGTAAGAATGGTCGTAGCTAGGCCCATGAGAAGAAGAGGAAGCTCCCCAATCATAAGTGGGCTGCTGATATGAAGACTCTCCCTCATTCGAAGGCTGGACTGAATCATCCGTGACCTCCCTTCTAGTGTCCTGCTCCTGTTGGGAGAGCTCTCCCAAGTACGTGTCAAGCTCCTCCTCAGTGAGGGACCATCCTTCCCTGTTATCAAGGTTAAACAAAACAGGTGCAGGCAAAAGAACAACACGCTCGGACTTGCTCTTTCTCCAACCAGCTTTGAGAAAGGTTATTTCATAAGACAACTCACTCAAGCTAGCCCACGAGGAAATAAATTTATGATGTACCATGGAATTATAATGAAGCCTCTCTATGGGAAACTGTAGGTCTAGAGGATGAGGCACTAAACCATGCAATGCTAGCAAATGAGAAGCAATGAGGCCTCCACAAATTCCACCCTTCTCACGGTTAGCAGCAAGACGGAAAGCTATCAAAGCGCCCAAGTTGTAGGACCTATCTCGTCTAAGAGCAGCAGAGATAAATGCTAAATCAAACGAAGATAACTTATTGGCAGTTTTCCTAGCAAGAACACACTTGGCAATAAAGTAGGCAAAGTAGCGAATGGAGGGAAGATGAATGTTACGGATTTTTCCATTCTCCTTCAAGAAGCTACCCCCTTGACAAATTTCTGCGTATAAATCCATGAGTGGTTCCGGTCTCTCTTTAATCTTCTTACATGATCCCCATTGAGGTACCTTAATAGCTACACAAAAATCATCAAGAGAAAGGTTAACAGCTATATTGTAAATTTTGTAATGGACCATGGGGTTAGGCAAAGAGTGACTAAAGTTGAAATCCTGCACCACAAACATGGTTAGCTTCACAAATTGACAAGGTTCGTCTTCCAAAAAGTGCTCTAACCCCGCATTAGAAACCAAAGTGTGGAAATCTTGTAGAATTCCTGCAGCTCTCATGAACTCAGAACATGGATAAATGGAGGGAAAAACTTCCTCCTCCCGGTGGACCTTCATGACATCAGGCACCCAAAGCTCATGTTGGTTTAGGTGGTGTTCACTCATCTTCTATTCTGAAATTTAAACACCTATTAAACAAGTGATTGCAAAGCAAATATAATGAAGGATTCTACTCACAGGGACTAGCAAGAGGCCTAAACATGCATCAAAACTATATCTCTAAGCATCAAACAAGCTTACAAGCCCTCAAAACTAGTCACCTACAGCAGAAAAATACTCAACATACAATCCACTAAACACAAATCTACTTGGACAAGGGGAGGAGTCACATACCAAGGAACAATTGCTCCAAATTTCAGCAAGAAAGATGGGCTGAGCAAAGAGATCGAAGAAATCGAGGGCAAGCACAGAGAGAACACGATTTCGAGCTATGAACTGGAGCTTACTCGGGAGAGAGAAGAAATTGGCAGGAGAGAAAGGTAGTGGGGGGGCAGGGGTGGCCCACACCAGGGCATGGCGCCACCCAGGTCTGGCCGCGCCACCATGTGGTGTGCCTGCCTGGTGGGCCCCCCTAGTACCTACCAGGTACTCCTCTGCCCCTTTTTTCATGTAAAAAATTAATATGAATTTTCTGGAATTTTTCGAGACACTTTATTTTTGGGCATTTTTCAGAAATAGAAGAATGATTTTTCTGACAGACAGGTTTTTTTTCTTTTTGGAAACACGATGCAAGGACAAAAACAAGGCTAGAACTACAGAAGTTCTATCATTCAAGCAACTAACAACACAAAAAAACTAAATGAAAGCAAAAACTAAAATGCAATGGATAGAAATAAACGGGGATAATCATAATGAAAACATTGTTTTGTTCAATGGAATCCTTTTGTTAGCAAGGTTGATCAAGTCTTGCTACCAAAAAATTGCATATGAGACAAAACTTTGTATTCCACTAATGATTATGTTACCTCAACCTTGATAGCAATGGTCCCAATCATAATAGTTTCAAATTTTTCTTTTGGTATGGGACAATATATTTCTCCAACTTGAATGCCTTCAACTGTTGGAGATATGCCCTAGAGGTAATAATAAATGTAGTTATTATTATATATCTTTGTGTTTATGATAAATGTTTACATTCATGCTATAATAGTATTAACAAGGAAACCATTAATACTTGTGTGATTTGTAAACTTAATTTGAAGTCCCTAGTATGGCCTCTATACTTCACTAGCTTGTTGGTTGATTGATGATGTGGTTTCTTTGTCATGAACATTGAGATGTTATCAACAACAAGATCATATCGTTAGGAGAATGATATGGTGGACATACTCCTATAGACAAGCGTAGCATAAAGATCAAGTCATTTCAATAGTTCAATTGCTATATGCTTTCTGATACATAGTAACCTAATTCCTTCGACCATGAGATCATGCATATTGCCTTTACTGGATGGATGCTTTGATGTCATCAAACACCACACCGTAACAGGGTGGCTATAAAAGTGGCATTGGGTGTTCGGAAAGTATTGGTTGAAACACATGGATCAAGAGTGGATTTGTCCATCCACATGACGGATAGATATTCTCTGGGCCCTCTCGGTGAAATGTCATCCAATTAGCTTGCAAGCATGTGACTTGGTCACAAGGGATCACATATCACGGGAACGAGAAAAGAGTACTTATCAGTAACGAGGTTGAACTAGGTATGCAGAGATACCGACGATCATGACCTCGGATAAGTAACATATCGTGAGACAAAGGGAAATTGGTATCGTATGTAAGTGGTTCATTCGATTGCAAAGTAATCGTAGAAATATGGTGGAGCCATATGAATTTACAGATTCCTCTATTGGTTATTGTTCGGAGAAGTGTCTCGATCATGTCCGCATAATTCACGAACCGTAGGGAGACACACTTAAGGATTCGACGTTGTTTGAGTAGTTATGGTATTATGAGAAATAGACCGAATGTTGTTCGGAGTCTCGGATGGGATCCGGGATATCACGAGGTGATCCGGAATGGTCCGGAGAATAAGATTCATATAAGGAAAGTCCCGTTTTGGAGTTGGGGAATGGTTCCGGTGTTTTCATCGGGAACATTCTAGAAGGTCCTGGAATGTCCGCACTGGGGGAAGGGTACATGAATGTGTCATTGCAAGATGGAATGATTGCATCATGTACTAAGTGTTCTCGCTGTCCAAAATAAAGGGTTTATTTAATTCCTAAATTGGAAAAGTCAAACTGCCATTGCCAACCGCAGTTTTCGGAAAGAGGAGAAGTTGAAACCGACTTGGGGAGGAGTCCTCCTCCCAAGCCTGACCAGCCCTAGGCGAGTTGGGGAGGGACTCCTCCTCCCCGGGCGCGCCAGCCCTCCCACCTATAAAGGGAGGGCAGGGGCCTCCCTCTATAGACACACAAGTTCCTATCCTCTAAACTAGAAACCAGACACGGACCCCGGTTTAGAGCTGTTTGGTTTAGAGCCTTCTAATTGGTTTAGAGCCTCTAATTGGTGTGTCTAATTACTAGATCACTAATAGCCTCTCTCATAAGCTCCACCATACTGCACCCGGCTTAAGGCGAAGCCTGGGATCTCCCTCTACCTCCGGTACCACGCCAGTTGCCGGAATCGCGAGGAGAGTGCTACAACCTCCGCTTTCTTTGGAACAAGGAGAGGAAGGTCTTCGAGTAATCGAACGCGTGTGACCGATCAAGGGAGCGCTAAGTGAACGCTGGCCCGGAAGGATCGTCACGCGATCTTGAGATCGGAAAGAGTACGACTACATCACCCACGAGAATCTGCTCTCGTTAAACACTTTGGAATCTTCGAGGTGAGTTATTCCATCGACTCGTTGCTACAATCTAGTAGATAGATCTTGGCTTGTTTGTTTGTATGCGATAGAAAATTTTTGTTTTCCATGCTACGAACCCCTACAAGGTATCGAGCCGTGTCTATATGTAGATCACAGACGAGTAGAACACAATGGTCATTGTGGGCGTTGATGCTTTTATTGTAGATTGCTTTTGTGTACTTTGCATCTTGCGGTATGTTGGGATGAAGCGGCCGGGCTAACCTTACATGACATCGTTCATGAGACTTGCTCCACGCTTAACATGCAACTTGTATTGCATAAGTGGCTTTATGGGTGCTGTTTCTCCTAGCATAGTTAAGATCCAATTTACAACGGGTAATCAACAATGCTAGTATCAATGTTGTGGTTCTTGTTCGTAAGTTAGAACGACACTTATGGAAAGCCCCAAACCACGTAAAATATGCAAAGAAAGTAGAAGGCCTAACTTTGTTTTGCAGGGTGTGCAGTGATGTGATATGGCCATGATTGTGATTATATTTGATGTATGCAATGTTCCTTATTGTAAGTTGGCAACCGCGGAGCCATATGGTTGTCTTTAATTTACATTAAGACCTGCGTGTCTATTCAAAATAGTTGTAATAGTTGAAGCTGGTGGGCGACAACCATGAAGAAGCGTCATTGACCTTGATGCTATGCCGGAGATGATGGAGATCATGTTCGCTTGAAGATGGAGATCGGAAGAACAAAGAAGAAAGCCCATATCATATCACATATTATGAATTGCATGTGATGTTAATCCTTTATGCATCTTGTATTGCTTAGTAGACGACGGTAGCATTATAAGATGATCCCTCATGCACATAAATTTCAAGTTCTAAAGTGTTCACCCTTAGTATGCACCGTTGCCAAAGCTTGCTGCTCAAGCACCACGTGATGATCGGGTGTCTTTGATTCCGCGGTGACTACAACGTAAGCAAGCCAGATTTGCTTATGCGGAAGCTAAGGTTTGTCTTGACGAGCCTAGCATGTACGACATGGCCTCAGAACACGGATCGCCGAAGGCAAAGCATGAATCATCTAGTAGATATGATGAACATGATGATTGTTCGCCATTGAAACTATATCAACTCTCGTGATGATCGGTGTTGATGTAGTGGATTTGGGTCGTGTGATCACTAAAACAATGTGAGGGATGTTGTTTTGAGTGGGAGTTCACCTAGTTTAATTTCATTAATTAATTTGAACTCAATTTGTCATAAACTTAGTCTAAACTATTGCAAATATGTTGTAGATCAATGGCAGCCTACCATCAATTTTAATGCGTTCTAGAGAAAGAAAAGTTGAAAAACAATGGAAGCAACTTCATGGATTGGTTCCGCAATTTGAGGATTGTCCTCACAGCTGGTAATTTGACCTATGTGCTGGATGCACCGCTAGGTGACCCACTGCAATGATGCTACCGATGAAGTAAAGAATGTTTACCTCGCTCGAAGAATCGGTACTCCATAGTTCAGTGTGCTATCTTGTATGGTTTAGAATCGGAGCTTCAGAAAAGGTTTGAAGAGTCAGACCCATATGATATTGTCGAGGATCTCAAATTAATCTTTGAGACTCATGCGGCAATTGAAAGTTATGAAGCTTCTGAAAAGTTCTTTAACTGCAAGATGGACGAGGGTAGCTCCGTCAGTGAGCATGTGCTTAAGATGTCTGGGCACGCAAATAAACTTCAAAGTTTGGGGATAGTGATTCATAATACTTTGGGATTTACCATCCTCCAATCACTACCACCAAGTTACAAGAACTTTGTGATGAACTACAACATGCGTAACATGAACAAAGAGTTGCGAACTATTTGCTATGTTAAAATCTGCGAAGTGGAGATCAAGAAAGAGCACCAAGTGTTGATGGTCAATAAGACCACCAAATTCAAGAAAGGCAAGTCTAAGCAGAAGGGACACTTCAAGAAGGGTGGTAAGAAAGTTACCATACCGACGAAGAGGACCAAGGCTGGACCCAAGCCTGAAACTGAGTGCTTTTACTGCAAGGGAGAAGGTCACTGGAAGCGGAATTGCCCAAAGTACTTGGCAGATTTGAAGAACGGCAACATCAAGAAGAAAGGTATATCTGATATACATGTTATTGATGTGTATCTCACTAGTATTCGTAGTAGTGCCTGGGTATTTGATACTGGTTCGGTTGCTCATATTTGTAACTCGAAACAGGAGCTACAGAATAAACGGAAGCTAGTGAAGAACGAGGTGACGATGCGCGTGGGAAACGGATCAAAGGTTGATGTGATCATGATCGGCACACTACCTCTTCATCTACCATCGGGATTAGTTTTATACTTAAATAATTGTTATTTGGTGCTGCGTTGAGCATGAACATTATATCGGGATCTTGTTTATTGCGAGACGGTTACTTGTTTAAATCCGAGAATAATGGTTGTTCGATTTATATGAGTAATATGTTTTATGCACATGCACCTTTGATAGATGGTCTATTCATATTGAATCTCGATAGTAGAAATACACATATTAATAACATTGAGGCTAAACGTTTGAAATCAAGCGATAATTTGACCTATATGTGGCACTGTCGTCTTGGTCACATTGGAGTGAAGCGTATGAAGAAACTCCATTCCGATGGACTTCTTGAATCACTTGATTTTGAATCACTTGAAAGATGCGAAGCATGTCTGATGGGTAAAATGACTAAGACTCCATTTTCTGGTATGATGGAGCGAGCTACAGACTTATTGGAAATCATACAGACCGAGGTGTGGTCCAATGAGTGTAGCATCATGTGATGGTTATCGTTATGTTCTTACCTTCACGGATGACTTGAGTAGATATGGGTATATCTATTTCATGAAACATAAGTCCGAAACTTTCGAGAAGTTTAAGGAGTTTCAAAGTGAGGTAGAGAATCAACGTAACAAGAAGATTAAATTTCTACGTTCTGATCGTGGAGGTGAATATCTAAGTTACGAGTTTGGCGAGCATTTGAAGAAATGTGGAATACTTTCGCAGTTGACACCGCCGGGAACACCACAGCGTAATGGTGTGTCTCGAACGTCGAATCGAACTCTCTTAGATATGGTTCGTTCTATGATGTCACTACAGATTTGCCACTATCATTTTGGGGTTATGCATTAGAAACAGCCGCATTCACTTTAAATAGGGCACCGTCTAAATCCGTTGAAACGACACCGTATGAATTATGGTTTGGGAAGAAACCTAAATTGTCGTTCCTTAAAGTTTGGGGATCCGAAGCCTATGTAAAGAAGTTACAGCCGGACAAGCTTGAACCCAAAGCGGAAAAATGCGTCTTCATAGGATACCGAAGGAAACTATTGGGTATACCTTCTATCATAAATCCGAAGGCAAAATCTTCGTTGCCAAGAATGGATCCTTTCTAGAGAAGGAATTTCTCGAAAGAAGTGACTGGAAGGAAAGTAGAACTGACGAGGTTGTCGAACCTTCTCTCGAATTAGTAGCGCAAGACCGGAAGAAGTTCTGTGGTGCCTGCACCAATAAGAGAGGAAGCTAGTGATGGTGATCATGAAACTTGGTTGAAGTTGCTACTGAGCCTGAGGTCAACGAGAAATCGTACCACTCCATTGGTATGATTCCGTTATGAATGTCATGTTGGTGGACAACACCGATGACCCCGAGACATATGAGGAAGCAATGATGAGCCCAGATTCCAATAAATGGCAAGAAGCCATGAAATCCGAGATTGGATCCATGTACGAAAACCAAGTATGGACTTTGGTGGACTTACGGATGGCGGAAGGCTGTCGAGAACAAATGGATTTTCAAGAAGAAAGCAGATCTTGATGGTAATGTTCTGTCTATAAGCTCGACTTGTCGCAAAAAGGGTTTCGACAAATTCAAGGAGTTGACTACGATGAGACTTTCTCACGGTAGCGAAGCTAAAGTCTGTGAGGATTATGTTAGCAATCGCTGCATATTATGATTATGAGATATGGCGGATGGATGTCAAAACAGCATTCCTCAATGGAGACATTGATGAAGAGTTGTATATGATGCAACCCAAAGGTTTTGTCGATCCTAAAGATGCTAACAAGGTATGCAAACTTCAACGGTCCATCTATGGATTGAAGCAAGCATCCGAAGTTGGAATCAACGTTTTGATAAGGTAATCAAAGTTTTGGTTTTATACAAACTTATGGAGAAGCTTGTATTTACAAGAAAGTGAGTGGGAGCTCTGTAGCATTCTTAATACTGTATGTGGATGACATATTGTTGATTGGGAATGATGTAGACCTTCTTAATAGTGTCAAAGAGTATTTGAATAATAGTTTTCAATGAAGGATCTTGGCGAAGCAGCTTACATATTAGGCATAAAGATTTATAGAGATAGATCGAACGCCAAATATCATTGTCACAAAGTACATATTTGGACAAAGTTCTAAAGAGGTTTGGAATGGAAGATAGCAAGAAAGGGTTCTTGCCCATGTTGCTAATATGACCTTGAGTAAAACTCAAAGTCCGACATCGGCGGAAGATAGAGAAAAGATGAGTAAGACTCCTATGCCTCAGCCATAGGATCTCTAATGTATGCCATGCTATGTACTAGACCCGACATCGCATATCTTGTTAGTCTAACTAGCAGATATCAAAGTGATCCAGAGTGGATCATTGGACAATGATCAAAAACATCCTTAAGTACTTGAGAAGAACTAAGGATATGGTTCTTTCTTATGGAGGTGATGAACAGCTCGTTGTTAATGGTTACACCGATGCTAGTTGGAACACCGATCCGGATGATTCTAAATCACAACTGGATCGTATTTATTTTGAATGGTGCGGATTAGCTGGAGGAGTGCAAAGCAAAGCGTTGTGGCGAGATCTTCAACTGAATCGGAATACATGGCTGCCGGAGGCTTCACAAGAAGCGATATGGATGAAAGAGTTCATTACTGAGCTGGGTGTGGTTCTAGTGCGCTGGACCCAATGTCTATCTCTTGTGATAACATGGGCGCCATAGCCAATGCGCAAGAACCAAGGTCACACAAGAAGCTGAAGCATATCAAGCTGCGTTTTCACGCTATTCGAGAACATATCCGGATGGGGATATAAAGATTTGCAAAGTACACAGATCTGAATGTGGCGGATCCGTTGACTAAACCTCTCCCAAGGGCAAAACATGACCAACACCAAACTGCCATGGGTGTTCGGTATATTACCATGTAATCTAGATTAGATGACTCTAGTGCAAGTGGGAGACTGTTGGAGATATGCCTAGAGGTAATAATAAATGTAGTTATTATTATATATCTTTGTGTTTATGATAAATGTTTACATTCATGCTATAATAGTATTAACAAGGAAACCATTAATACTTGTGTGATTTGTAAACTTAATTTGAAGTCCCTAGTATGGCCTCTATACTTCACTAGCTTGTTGGTTGATTGATGATGTGGTTTCTTTGTCATGAACATTGAGATGTTATCAACAACAAGATCATATCGTTAGGAGAATGATATGGTGGACATACTCCTATAGACAAGCGTAGCATAAAGATCAAGTCATTTCAATAGTTCAATTGCTATATGCTTTCGATACATAGTAACCTAATTCCTTCCGACCATGAGATCATGCATATTGCCTTTACTGGATGGATGCTTTGATGTCATCAAACACCACACCGTAATAGGGTGGCTATAAAAGTGGCATTGGGTGTTCGGAAAGTATTGGTTGAAACACATGGATCAAGAGTGGGATTTGTCCATCCACATGACGGATAGATATTCTCTGGCCTCTCGGTGAAATGTCATCCAATTAGCTTGCAAGCATGTGACTTGGTCACAAGGGATCACATATCACGGAACGAGAAAAGAGTACTTATCAAGAACGAGGTTGAACTAGGTATGCGAGATACAAGCGATCATGACCTCGGATAAGTAACATATCGTGAGACAAAGGGAAATTGGTATCGTATGTAAGTGGTTCATTCGATTGCAAAGTAATCGAGAAATATGGGAGCCATATGAATTTCCAGATTCCTCTATTGGTTATTGTTGAGAAGTGTCTCGATCATGTCCGCATAATTCACGAACCGTAGGGAGACACACTTAAGGATTCGACGTTGTTTGAGTAGTTATGGTATTATGAGAAATAGACCGAATGTTGTTCGGAGTCTCGGATGGGATCCGGGATATCACGAGGTGATCCGGAATGGTCCGGAGAATAAGATTCATATAAGGAAAGTCCCGTTTTGGAGTTGGGGAATGGTTCCGGTGTTTTCATCGGGAACATTCTAGAAGGTCCCGGAATGTCCGGCACTCCGGGGGGGGGAAGGGGTACATGAATGTGTCATTGCAAGATGGAATGATTGCATCATGTACTAAGTGTTCTCGCTGTCCAAAATAAAGGGTTTATTTAATTCCTAAATTGGAAAAGTCAAACTGCCAGTTTTCGGTCAAACTGCCAGTTTTGGAAGAGGAGAAGTTGAAACCGACTTGGGGAGGAGTCCTCCTCCCCAAGCCGGCGGCCAGCCCTAGGCCGAGTTGGGGAGGGACTCCCTCCCTCCCCTGGCGCGCTAGCCCTCCCACCTATAAAGGGAGGGGCAGGGCCTCCCCTCTATAGACACACAAGTTCCTATCCTCTAAACTAGAAACCAGACCTGGACCCCGGTTTAGAGCTGTTTCGGTTTAGAGCCTTCTAATTGGTTTAGAGCCCTCTAATTGGTGTGTCTAATTACTAGATCACTAATAGCCTCTCTCATAAGCTCCACCATACTACCCGGCTTAAGGCAAGCCTGCGGGATCTCCCTCTACCTCCGGTACCACGCCGTTGTCTTCTTAGGAATCGCGAGGAGAGTGCTACAACCTCCGCCTGCTTTGGAACAAGGGAGAGGAAGGTCTTCGTCGTGACCGAGCGTGAGCGCCATGGGAACGCTCTGAGGCAATCTTTGGAAGGATCGTCTACTGTGATCTTGAGATCGGAAAAATACGACTACATCACCCACGAGAATCTGCTCTCGTTAAACACTTTGGAATCTTCGAGGGTGAGTTATTCCATCGACTCGTTGCTACAATCTAGTAGATAGATCTTGGCTTGTTTGTTTGTATGCGATAGAAAATTTTTGTTTTCCATGCTACGAACCCCTACATCAACATGTTCAATTGAATTTAAACCATAAGTCCTTTTAATCTTCTTGGGGAAATAGACAGTATGTTCCTTGTCATTAACATTGAAGGTCACCTTTCCTTGATTACAATTAATAACAGCTCCTGTAGTATTAAGAAAAGGTCTCCCAAGAATAATAGACATATTATCATCTTCAGGCATTTCAAGCACAACAAAATCAGTTAATATCAAGCAATTATGAGCCACCTGGATAGGTACATCCTCACATATACCCACAGGAATAGTGGTAGACTTATCAGCCATTTGCAAAGATATATCAGTTGGTATCAAGTTTTCAAGCTGAAGCCTCTTATAGAGAGAGAAAGGCATAACACTAACTCCAGCTCCCAAATCACACAAGGCAGTTCTAACATAACTGTTCTTAATAGAGAAAGGGATAGTTGGAATCCCTGGGTCTCCAAGTTTCTTAGGAACCTTACCATTGAAGGAATAATTAGCAAGCAAAGTAGAGATTTCTTCATTAGGGATCTTGCTTTTATTCGAGACAATGTCCTTCATATACTTGAGTAAGGAGGCAATTTAATAGCATCAGTCAAAGGAATTTGCAAGAATAAAGGTTTCATCCACTCACAAAACTTATTATAGTGTTCATCTTCCTTTGACTTGTGTTTCTTATCAGGGAAAAGCATATGTTTTTGGACCCAAGATTCTCTTTCACTACCATGTTTCTTAGCAATAAAATCTTCTTTAGTATATTTAGTATTCTTAGTGTGGTTTTCAGGTTCTTCTTCAAATTTTTCTTCATTAGGCACTTCATTTTCTTCATTACCACTTTCAGTTTCAGCATCAGAGATAGATATACTATTAGGATCTATAGCAGGTTTAGAGGGTTCTACAACAGTTTTATGTTTCTTTTTCCTTTTCTTATGAGTAGAACCACTATTTTCAGCTTGTTGAGAATCCTGCTGAATTCTTTTGGGATGCCCCTCAGGATATAGAGGATCTGGTGGCACCACTTCTAGTTCTAATTTCATAAGCATGTTTTTCTTTAGCAGCATTAACTAGCAAGTTGTTTTGCACTTTAACGAGTTGATCTATTTGAGTTTGAACCATTTGAAAGTGTTTAACAATCATTTTAACATCATTAGAGGTTCTTTCCACAATATCTTTCAACTCAACAATAGCTCTAGTGTTTTCCATTAGATGATTTTGCACCCTTTTATTAAAGTTATCTTGCTTAACAATAAAGATATCAAATTCTTCTAAGCATTGATCAGAAGGTTTAGAGTAAGGGATATCACCTTCATCAAAGTGTTGGAGAGAGTGTACCTCAATAGTGGATGAATAGGGAATAGGCTTACATAATTCTTCTATAGGAGGTAAATTCTTGACATCTGCAGCTTTAATTCCCTTCTCCTTAAGACATTTCTTAGCTTCCTTCATCACTTCATCATTTAATTCAATAACTCCCCTCTTCTTTGATGTTGGAATAGGCACCCAAATAGATGGTTCAGGTACAATTACTTCAGGTTAGCTTGTTTAGGAGGAGTCCAATCTTCATAATTCTTGCTTATTTTAGCCATTAATTCCTCAGCTTCCTTGGAAGTCCTATTCCTGAAAACACAATCAGCACAACTATCTAGGTATGTCCTAGATTCTTCGGTAGTCCCATATAAAATATATCAAGTAGTTCATTCTTAGGTAATGGACTTCCAGCCTGTGCATGAATCAAAGCACAAAACCTTGCCCAAGATTCGGGCAATACCTCTTTTTCTCCCTGTTTAAAATCAAAAAGTTCCTGCAAAACAGCATGTTTAGCACTAGGAGGAAAATATTTCTGCGGGAAAGTATTAAACAAGCACTCAGGGCTATCAATTGATCCAGGAGGTAAATTACCAAACCAAGTTTTAGCTTCTCCTTTCAGTGAAAAAGGAAAAAACTTAGCAACAAAGTAAGTACGCATTTTAATATCATCAGAAAACAAGCCACTGATGGTAGAAAGTTCATTCATATGTGCTACCGCACTTTCATTCTTAGTCCCACAAAAAGGTTCTTTCTCGACAATAGCTATGTAGGATAGATCGAGAGAGAAATCATAGTCTTCATCTATAATGTTTATGGGAGAAGCAGCAAACTTAGCAGCAGGAGATAATTTGGGTCTAATAGTACGCCTCTCAAGGAGATTCTTAGCGGCTCTCCTCTCATGGGTGTTCCTACATAATCTTCTTCAACATCATAACTCTCAGTCATCTCAACATAATCTCAATAAACTCATCAGTCATCTCAACATAATCTTCTTCAACATCATAACTCTCACTAGACTCAGGTGAGCTAACATGTGTAGCCGTGTGTTCATTAGGAGTTTCGGTATTTCCAGCTATAGTTCTAGCAATCGTAGCATCTAGGAAAGGACCTAATGAACCACTCTTATCAAGCACGGTAGAAGCAACATCATAAGCATCAGAAGTTTCAGATGCAGCAGTAGTAGCAGTGTGTGTAGCATGTGTATGTGGTGGTGTAAGGAACTTACTCAGAACAGACGGTGAATCAATAGCGGTAGAGGTGTTCAGAACCGTACCTCTTCTTGTAGTGGATGGTAAAATAGGAACCTTGCCATCACGAGACTTAACCATGATGGATGGAAAGCAGCAAACAATAGAGAATCCAAGTGAACTTGATAAATAAAGCTATGATCCCCGGCAACGGCGCCAGAAAATAGTCTTGATGACCCACAAGTATAGGGGGTGTATCACAGTATTTTCGAGGGAAGTGAAAACCAATTTATTGATTCGACACGAGGGGAGCCAAAGAATACTTATCAGCCTTAACAACTGAGTTGTCAATTCAGCTGCACCTGGAAACAATCTTGGTCATAGCAATTTATCAGTAGCAACAGTTTTGTAGTAGGAATAGTAAAGTAACAGCAGTAGCAAAGCAAAGACAGTAGTAACGAAAGCAGTATTAGTGGGATTCGAGTGCGGTAGGCATAGGGATGGATGGACGGGCGTTGCATAGACAAGACAATTCACATGGCAATCAGAACATAGGGCAATTGCAGATAAATAAGATAAAGCATCCAAGTACTAGACAATCCTAGGCATGTGTTCCATATATAGTCATATGTGCTCGCAATGAGAACTTGCACAACATCTTTTGTCCAGCCAGCCCGGTTGCAGCGAGGCCTCAAGGGAACTACTGGCAATTAAGGTGCTCCTATTAATAGAGCACCCGAGCAAAGCATTAACACTCCGTGCACACATATGATCCTCACATCAAAGCCATTCCCTCCGGTTATCCCCATTTCCGTCACTTCGGGGCCATTTGCTCTGGGTAACAACATGTGTATACAACTTGCAGGTAAGACCAAAAACAATACTATCATAATGAATCAATAACATGTTCTGATCTAAAATCATGGCACTCGGGCCCTAGTGACAAGCATTAAGCATAACAAGTCACAACAAAGTCAAAAAGCACTAATAGTAGATACTAGGCACCATGCCCTAACAATCCGATGCCATTACATGAACGATCTCATCCAATCCCTACCATCCCCATAGCCTACAGCGGGGGATTACTCACTCATAGATGGGGGAAACATGGATTGTCGATGGAGAAGTGATGGTGATGATAATGGCGATGATCTCCTCCAATTCCCTCGTCCCGGCAGGGTGCCAGAATGGAGTTTCTGGTTCAGAATCGTGGAATCTGGTGGTGGCGGCGGAGCGGAACTCCTTCTGGAAAAACGTCGAACCCCCCGAAGTTTTTAGGTCAGAAGGATCCTTATAGGCGAAGAGAGAGGCCGAGGGGGTGCTGGGGCCCACACCACCTGGCGGCGGCTGCCTGCGCCGGCCAGTGGTGTGGCCACCCCAGGGCTCTTCTCCGTCTCGTATTCTGGCACCTGGAGTCTTCAGGTGAAATAGGATTTTTGGCATATTTTCCGGGATTTTTCCTGATAGTTGATTTTCTGCACAAAAGGTAGACACCAAGGCAATTCTGCTGAAAACAGCGTCAGTTTGCATTAGTTGCATCCAAATCACACAAGTATAGAGGAGAAACAATAGCAAAAGTGTTCGGGAAAGTAGATACGTTTTGGACGTATCAGGGGTCGCCCTTGAATCTTCTTCACGGTCCCCGTCATGCCCACACCTATAGTACTACAAAATCTTTCCAATGGCATGGTAAAGGGCAGATTATAAATTCTGAAAGAGACAGTTGACTGATAGGGCATGTTAGAACGAAGCTCTCAACAAAAGTTTTGGTGAGCATAGCGTATTGCTCACTCTCATCTTGCATGTATGAGGTCAAACCAACCCTCTGAATCAGTAGCAAGAAATCATCAAGAATCCCTGCAGCTTGTAAGAAAGTAAAACAAGGAAAAGTAGATGGGTGAGCATCCCCATCATCTCCTTCATTACCAATGCGAGGTGCAATGAGATCTTTGCTGTATGATGGCCTAAACTGAGAGGCTGATCTTGAGGGCCTTGATCTCCTAGGTGCATCCCTTTCAAATATTTCTCCAAAGGTATGGTTGTTCATGTTTGATATTCTGAAATTTAAACATCTATTAAACAAGTGATTGCAAAGTGAATATAATGAAGGGCAATACTCATAGGGACTTGTAAGAGGCCTAAACATGCATCAAAACTATATCTCTAAGCATCAAACAAGCTTACAAGCTCTCATAACCTGTCACCTATAGCAGCAAAATACTCAAGATATAAACCAATAAACACAAATCTACTTGGACAAGCAGAGGAGTCACCTACCGGAGAACAAATGCTCCAAATTTCAGCAGCAAAGATGGGCTGAGCAAGGAGATCGAAAAATCAAGGGAAAGCACAGCAAGAACGCGATTTCGAGCAATGAACTGGTGTTTACTCGGGAGAGAGAAGAAACTGGCAAGTGAGAGTAAGTGGAGGGCCAGGGGTGGCCCACACCATAGGCAGGCGCGCCCCAGGGCTGGCCGCGCCACCAGGTGGTGTGCCTACCTGGTGGACCCCCTGGTACCTCCCAGGCACTCCTCTGCCCCTTTTTCACATAAAAAATTAATATGAATTTTCTGGAATTTTTCGAGACACTTTATTTTTGGGCAATTTTCAGGTATAACAGAATGATTTTCTGACAGAAAAAGATTTTCTGGAATGATGCAATGACAAAACAAGGCTAGAACTACAGAAGTTCTAAGACACTCTAACATGCAAGCCACTAACAATAGAAAATAAAACTAAACGAAAGCAAAAACTAAAATGGATAGAATAGAAGTAAATAGAGATAATCATGGTGAAAACATTGTTTTGTTCAATGAAATCCTTTTGCTAACAAGGTTGATCAGCTCTTGTTACCAAACCAATTTTATATGAAACAAAACTTTGTATTCCACCAATGATTATGTTACCTCAACTTTGATAGCAATGGTACCAATCATAATAGTTTCAATTTTTTTCTCTTGGTATGGGACAATATATCTCTCCAACTTGAATGCCCTCAACATGTTCAATTGAATTCAAACCATAAGTCCTATCAATCTTCTTGGGGAAATAGACAGTATGTTCCTTGTCATTAACATTGAAAGTCACCTTTCCTTGATTACAATTAATAATAGCTCCTACAGTATTAAGAAAAGGTCTCCCAAGAATAATAGACATATTATCATCTTTAGGCATTTCAAGCACAGCAAAATTAGTTAATATCAAGCAATTATGAGCCACTTGAACAGGTACATCCTCACATATACCAACAGGAATTATGGTAGATTTATCAGCCATTTGCAAAGATATATCAGTTGGTATTAATTTTTCCAGTTGAAGTCTCTTATAGAGAGAGAAAGGCATAACACTAACTCCAGCTCCCAAATCACACAAAGCAGTTCTAACATAACTATTCTTAATAGAGAAAGGGATAGTTGGAATCCCTGGGTCTCCAAGTTTCTTAGGAACCTTACCATTAAAGGAATAATTAGCAAGCAAAGTACAAAACTTCTTCATCAGGGATCTTCCTTTTATTCGAGACAATATCCTTCATTTACTTTGAATAGGGAGGCAATTTAATAGCATCAGTCAAAGGAATTTGCAGGAATAAAGGTTTCATCCACTCGCAAAACTTATTATAGTGTTCATCTTCCTTTGACTTGTGTTTCTTATCAGGGAAAGGCATAGGTTTTTGGACCCAAGGTTCTCTTTCACTACCATGTTTCTTAGCAACAAAGTCTTCTTTAGTGTATTTAGTATTCTTAGTGTACTCTTCCGGTTCTTCTTCAACTATTTCTTGATCAGGAGCATCATTTTCTTCATTACCACTTTCAGTTTCACCATCAGAGATAGATATGCTATTAGGATCTTTAGCAGGTTCAGAGGGTTCTACAATAGTTTTATGTTTCTTTTTTCTTTTCTTATGAGTAGTACCACTATTTTCAGCTTGTTGAGAATCCTGCTCGATTATTTTGGGATGCCCCTCAGGATATAGAGGATCCTGGGTAGCAGCACCACTTCTAGTTCTAATTTCATAAGTATGTTTTTCTTTGGCAGCATTAACTAGCAAGTCTTTTTGCACTTTAATAAGTTGATCTATTTGAGTTTGAACCATTTGAAAATGTTTAACAATCATTTTAACATCATTAGAGGTTCTTTCCACAATATCTTTTAACTCAACAATAGCTCTAGTGTTTTCCATTAGATGATTTTGCACCCTTTTATTAAAATTATCTTGCTTAACAATAAAAATATCGAATTCTTCTAAGCATTGATCAGGAGGTTTAGAGTAAGGGATATCACCATCATCAAAATGTTGGCGAGAGTGTACCTCAATAGTGGATGAATGGGGAATTGGCTTACATAATTCTTCTATAGGAGGTAAATTCTTGACATCTGCAGCTTTAATTCCCTTCTCCTTAAGACATTTCTTAGCTTCCTTCACCACTTCATCATTTAATTCAATAACTCCCCTCTTCTTTGATGATGGTATAGGCGCCGGTATAGCTGTTTCAGGTATAGCTGGTTCAGGAGGAGTCCAATCTTCATAGTTCTTGCTTATTTTAGCCATTAATTCCTCAGCTTCCTTGGGAGTTCTATTCCTGAAAACACAATTTGTATAACTATCTAGGATGCCTAGATTCTTCGGTTAGTCCATTATAAAATATATCAAGAAGCTCAATCTTAGGTAATGGACTTCTAGCTTGTGCATGAATCAAAGAACAAAACCGTGCCCATGATTCAGGCAATATCACTTTTTCTCCCAGTTTGAAATCAAAAAGTTCCTGCAAAATAGCATGTATAGCACTAGGAGGAAAATATTTCTGCAGGAAAGTACTAATCAAGCAATCAGGGCTATCAATAGATCCAGGAGGTAGATTACTAAACCAAGTTTTAGCTTCTCCTTTCAGTGAAAAGGGGAAAATCTTAGCAACAAAGTAAGTACGCATCTTAATATCATTAGAAAACAAGCCACTCATGGTAGAAAGCTCAGTCATATGTGCTACCGCACTTTCATTCTTAGTCCCACAAAAAGGTTCTTTCTCAACTATAGCTATGTAGGATAAATCAAGAGAGAAATCATAATCTTTATCTTTAATGTTTATGGGAGAAGCAGCAAACTTAGCAAAATGAGACAATTTGGGTCTAATAGTACGCCTCTCAAGGAGAATCTTAGCAGTGCTCCTATCATGGGTGTTTTTACATTCTTTAATAAATTCATCGATCATCTCAACATAACCGTCTTCAATATCATAACTCTCACTAGACTCAGGTGAACTAACAGGTGTAGTAGTGTCTTCATTAGGAGTTTCAGTATTTCTAGCTATAGTTCTAGCAATCGTAGCATCTAGGAAAGGACCTAATGAACCACTCTTATCAAGCACAGTAGAAGCAGCATCATAAGTATCAAAAGTTTCAGATTCAGCAGTAGTAGCAGTGTGTGTAGCATGTGTATGTGGTGGTGTAACGAGCTTACTCATAATAGATGGTGAATCAAGACCAACAGAGGTGTTCAGAACTGTACCTCTTCTTGTAGTGGATGGTAAAATAGGAACCTTGCCATCACGAGACTTACCCATGATGGATGGATGGCAGCGAACAATAATGAATCCAAGTGAACTTGATAAATAAAGCTATGCTCCCCGGCAACAGCGCCAGAAAATAATCTTGATGACCCACAAGTATAGGGGGTGTATCATAGTATTTTCGAGGGAAGTGAAACCCAATCTATTGATTCGACACAAGGGGGGCCAAAAAATATTTATAAGCCTTAACAACTGAGTTGTCAATTTAGCTGCACCTACAAACAATCTTGCTCACAGTAGTTTATCAGTAGCAACAGTTTTGTAGTAGGAGTAGTGAAGTAACAGCAGTAATAAAGTAAAGACAGTAGTAACAATAGCAACAATCAGTAGGATTCGAGTGCGGTAGGCATAGGGATGGATGGACATGTGTTGCATGGACAAGACAATTCACATGGGAATCAGAACATAGGGCATTTGCAGATAAATAAGATAAAGCATCCAAGTACTAGATAATCCTAGGCATGTGTTCCATATATAGTCATACGTGCTCGCAATGAGAACTAGCACAACATCTTTTGTCCAGCCAGCCCGTTTGCAGCGGGGCCTCAAGGGAACTACTGGCAATTAAGGTGCTCCTATTAATAGAGCACCCGAGCAAAGCATTAACACTCCGTGCACACATATGATCCTCACATCAAAGCCATTCCCTCCGGTTATCCCCATTTCCGTCACTTCGGGGCCTTTGGCTCTGGATAACAACATGTGTATACAACTTGCAGGTAAGACCAAAAACAATACTATCATAATGAATCAATAACATGTTCTGATCTAAAATCATGGCACTCGGGCCCTAGTGACAAGCATTAAGCATAACAAGTCACAACAAAGTCAAAAAACACTAATAGTAGATACTAGGCACCATGCCCTAACAATCCGATGCCATTACATGAACGATCTCATCCAATCCCTACCATCCCCATAGCCTACAGCGGGGGATTACTCACTCATAGATGGGGGAAACATGGATGGTCGATGGAGAAGTGATGGTGATGATAATGGCGATGATCTCCTCCAATTCCCTCGTCCCGGCAGGGTGCCAGAATGGGGTTTCTGGTTCGGAATCGTGGAATCTGGTGGTGGCGGCGAAACGGAACTCCTTCTGGAAAAATGTCGAACCCCCCTGAGTTTTTATGTCAGAAGGCATCTTATAAGCGAAGAGGGTGTCTGGGGCGGCCAGACCACCCCCTGGCACGGCCAGGCCCAGCCCGCGCGGCCAGGTGGTGTGGCTGGGCCCCAGCCCCACTCCGTCTCGTATTCTGGCTCCGAGAGTCTTCTGGTGAAATAGGATTTTTAGCATATTTTCCGGGATTTTTCTTGATAGTTGATTTTCTGCACACAAAAACTAGACACCAAGGCAATTCTGCTGAAAACAACGTCAGTCCGTGTTAGTTGCATCCAAATCACACAAGTTTAGAGGAGAAACAATAGCAAAAGTGTTTGGGAAAGTAGATATGTTTTGGGCGTATCAAACACCAAGTTCTATGGTGCTTCCACTTTGGCTTGTTATAATTTTCCAAGAGTATCAAACCATACTTAAAATTTTAACATTTACCAAATCATAACACGTGCACAACAAAATAAGTCTAGACGCTTGAAATTTATATTTGCATATTTTTACGTGCCTTAGGGCTTTTAGAGATAGAACCATTCTTACCTATGAACATGCAACCACAACGATGATAATCAAATTATTATCAACCCATTTTGAATCAGATATTAACTATAGTTGGAGAGATAGACACTCGCTAGCCACTTATGCAAAACTAATTGCATGTCAAGTGTGGAACATGTCTCATGTGCGAAGACATGTAAAGTTAGTCTGCGCCACTTCATCCCACTATGCCACTAATATCCAAAATACACAAGAGCTTGCAATAACTGAAGGGAATATGCCCGAGATGCAATAATAAAGTGGTTATTATCTTATTCCATGTTTATGATAAATGTTTATTTTGCATGCTATAATTGTATTAATTGGAAATGTTAATACATATGTGTTTAATAAACAAAATACAAAGTTCCTCGTAATGCCTCTCATATAAACTAGCTTGTTGATTAACAAGATGATCAAGGTTTTCTGATCATGGACATTGGATGTTGTTAATAACGAGGTCAAAACATTGTTGGAATGATGTGATGAACATTCATCCTAAGTATAGCATTACGATCAGAGTCATTATGTTTATATTGTTATAACATCATACGAAGTAATCTTAGTCCTTAGACCATGAGATCATGTTAATTGCTAACACCGAAAGAGTATCTTGATAACATCAAACATCACACCGTAACAGGGTGACTATAAAGGTGGGTTCAGTGCTACGAAGGTGTTATGTTGAGGCTCATGGATCAAGAGTGGAATTTGTCCATCCCGATGACGGATAGATATACTCTGGGCCCTCTCGGTGATATCACATTGAAATAGCTTGCAAGCAAGTGATGTGATCACTAGAATGTTATATATATCATGGGAACGAGAAAAGAGTGCATGTCGGTAACGAGATCAAACCAAGTATTTCGATACCGATGATCAAATCTCAGACATGTATTATATCATGAGACAAAGGGATTTAGTTAGTAGCGTTAAAGGTTCTCATGATCACAGAAGTCGTCGTTGAATGCGTAGGAGTCAGTATGGATCTCCAGGTCCCGCTTCTGGTTATTGATCTGAGAGGGGTCTCGATCATGTCTACATTATTTGCAAACCCTAGGGTGACACACTTAAGGGATACCGACACCACTTAGAGCAAATATGTTTCAGATAAAGATTTAAGAAAGCGCTGGATCTATTTCAATAGACACCGAAACTGTTTCGGGTGAAATTGTTGAAATTGGTTCTGCATGTAATATTGAAATGTTGCAAGGGTTTTATGTGAATGTTTGTTAATTAAAGTAATTAACAATTTTTTTAATAAAATTAATAAAAGAGTTTTATTAAATGAGAGAGCATTAAATTTGGAGAAATTTGGAGACTTTAAAAGAGAATGTGAAGGGGCAAATTTATGTGGAGGGAGTTACCACCACATGAATGAGGAGGTGGAGGATCACCCCTTGGTGCGTCGGCCATGGGGAGGGGCACTCCCCCTCCTCCTATAAAAGGCCCCCCTCTCACACCTTTACACTCACACCTCCTCGTGAAGGATCTCTCTCCCCCTCTAGTATTATTCCCCCATGGTCTCGGATTAGCGAGATACATGTTCCCAGTGGCTTTATCTGGAAAGGAGTTGCTAGTTCCGGTGCTTTGCTGGAGCGAGGGATGGAGGTTGTCGGGGTACCGGACGTGTGTGTGATCACGGATGCACCACTGCTTTGTGGTGCTGGACTTGGTGGTGCTGGACTTGCTGGAGCTGGATCTGATGGACGTGCTAGAGCCGGACCTGCTGGACTTCATCATGATCTTGAGATCGGCTAGTGTACGACTACATCATCCACGAGTTCCAACTCGTTAACAAAGCTTTGTTGTCTTCAAGGGTAATTTCTCTATGGATGTATATCCACTTGTTGCTTGTATCTAGTAGATAGATCTTGGCGTATAGTTCCCATCGTAGGAATTTTTTTGTTTTCTATGCTGCGAACCCAACAGTGGTGTCAGAGCCTGATCTATGCGTAGGTGCTTTGCACGGGTAGTACACATATGTTTATATGTGGGCGATGATGATTATGTTATTGCATCTTCTATGTATTTTGGATATTGGTGGCATAGTGGGATGAAGCGGCCCGGACCAACCTTACATATCATCGCACATGAGACCGGTTCCACGACTGACATGCAACTAGTTTTGCATAAGTGGCTGGCGGGTGTCTATCTCTCCTACTATAGTCAATATCTGATTTTCAACGAGTTGCTAATAACTTAGTTATCATCATTGTGGTTCCATGTTCGTAGGTAAGACCGGTGCTATTTTTGAAAGCCCTATGCCACGTAAAACTTGCAATGGATAAATTAGAGGTGTCTAGTTTAGATTGTTGCTGGGCTAGTGCCATGATTTGGTATTGTTGTAAGTACATGTATGATAGATACTCTTACAACAGACCTAACGTGTAAGTTCCATAGACCTTGGCCTTACACACAAAGTAATGATAGAGATCATACCATGATGCATATGATAGAAATCAAATGCATGGATCATATCATCTCACTTTACACATTAGTGTTGGGTCCGCAGCATAGAAAACAAAAATTTTCCTACGATGAGAACTACACGCCAAGATCTATCTACTAGGTACAAAGCAACGGGTGGATATACATCCCAGGAGAACTTACCCTCGAAGACAACGAGTTTTGTTAACGAGTAGGAACTCGTGGTTGATGTAGTCGTACACTTGACGATCTCAAGATCGTGAGGAAGTCTGAGCGCCACAACTCAGCAGCGCATCCATACTCGCACACACGTTCAAGCCACCGGACAACCTCCACCTCCTCGCTCCAGTGATCCAGCGGAAGCAGCAACTCCTTCTAGACGAAATGCCACCGGGAACATGTATCTCGCTAATCCGAGACAATGGAGGAATAATTCTAGAGGGGGAGAGAGATCCTTCACAAGGAGGTGTGAGGATGAAGGAGGGAATGGGTGGCCTTTTATAGGAGTACGGGGGTGCCCCTCCTCTCCATGGCCGGCGCATGGGGGGTGACCCCTCACCTCCCCCATTCATGTGGTGGTAACCCCTCCACATTAAAATGCCTCTTCACATTCCCTTTTAAAGTCTCCACTTTAAATGCATTAAAATACTCCAAGTTTAATGCTCTCTCATTTAATAAAAATCTTTTATTAAATTTATTCAGAATTTTGTTAATTACTTTAATTAACAAACATTCACATATAGCCCCTTGCAATATTTCAATATCACATGCAGAACCACTTTCTGCAATTTCACCCGAAACAATTTCCGGTTTCTATTGAAACAATTCCTGCACTTTGCAATTCTTTCGTCTGAAACATATGTGCTCCAAAATGGTGTCCGGTAACTCTTAAGTGTGTCACCCTACGGTTCGCAAATAATGCAGACATGATCGAGACCCTTCTCCGATCAATAATCAGCAGCGGGGACCTGGAGATCCGTACTGACTCCTACACATTCAACAATGACTTCTATGATCGTGAGAACCTTTAACGCTTGTAACTAAATCCCTTTGTCTCGCGATATATTACATGTCTAAGATTCGATCATCGGTATCTCCATACCTAGTTTGATCTCGTTACCGACATACACTCTTTTCTCGTTCCCGTGATATAACATTCTAGTGATCACATCACTTGCTTGCAAGCTATCTCAATGTGATATCACCGAGAGGGCCCAGAGTATATCTATCCGTCATCAGGATTGACAAATTCCACTCTTGATCCATGAGCCTCAACATAACACCTTCGTAGTACTGAACCCATCTTTATAGTCACCTTGTTATGGTGTGACGTTTGATGTTATCAAGATACTCTTCAGGTGTTAGCAATTAACATGATCTCATGGTCTAAGGATAAAGATTACTTCGTATGATGTTATAGCAATATAAACATAATGACTTGATCGTAATGCTATACTTCGGATGAATGCTCATCACATCATTCCACCAATGGTGTGACCTTGTTATTAACAACATCCAATGTCCATGATCAGGAAACCTTGATCATCTTGTTAATCAACAAGCTAGTCTATAAGAGAGGCATAACTAGGAACTTTTTTTGTTTTTTAAACACACATGTATTGATGTTTCCGATCAATACAATTCTAGCATGCAAAATAAACATCTATCATATATAAGGAATACATAATAACAACTTTATTATTGCCTCTCAGGGCATATTTCCTTCAGTCTCCCACTTGCACTAGAGACAATAATCTAGTTCACATAGTGATAAATCTAACACCCATGGAGTTCTGGTGTTGATCATGTTTTTCCCTAGGGAGAACTTTAGTCAACAGATCTGCTACATTTAGGTCTGTGTGTACTTTACAAATCTTTATATCTCCATCCTTGACATGCTCGCGGATGGAGTGAAACCGGCGCTTAATATGCTTGGAATTCTTGTGAGACCTCGGTTCCTTTGCGTTGGCTATGGCTCCATTGTTGTCACAATAGATCACCATTGGGTCCAATGCACTAGGAACCACACCTAGTTCCGTAATGAACTCTTTCATCCAAACCGCTTCCTGTGCCGCTTCTGAAGCAGCAACATATTCCGCCTCCGTCGTTGATCCAGCCACCACAGGTTGTTTGGAACTCCTCCAACTAACTGCTGCTCCGTTCAAGAGAAATACGTATCCGGATTGAGACTTAGAGTCATCCAGATCAGTGTCAAAGCTAGCATCGACATAACACTTAGCGACTAGCTCTTCTTCACCTCCGTATATAAGAAACATATCCCTAGTTCTTCTCAAGTACTTGAGGATGTTCTTTACCGCTATCTAGTGTTCCGAACCTGGATCATATTGGTACCTACTAGTCAAACTAATAGCATGTGCCACACCCGGTCTTGTACATAGCATGGCATACATAATAGAGCCTATGGCCGAGGCATAGGGGATCTTATCCATCATCTCTCTTTCTTCCAGTGGCGGACTTTGAGTCTTACTCAATGTCTTGCCTTGCAACATAGGTAAGAACCCCTTCTTACTTCCGTCCATATTAAACTTCTTTAATATCTTATCAAGGTATGTACTCTGCGATAGCCCAATTAGGCGCCTTGATCTATCTCTATAGATTTTAATGCCTAATATATATGACGCTTCACCAAGGTCTTTCATCGAAAATTTGTTGTTTAGATAACTTTTAACACTGTTTAAAAGATCTATATCATTTCCAATCAATAATATGTCATCCACATATAATATCAGAAATGCCACATTTCTCCCACTCACTTTCTTGTAAATACAAGACTCTCCATAAGTTTGGACAAATCCAAACTCTTTGATCACCTCATCAAAGTGGAGATTCCAACTCCGGGATGCTTGCTTCAGTCCATAGATGGATCGCTGAAGTTTGCATACCTTATTAGCATCCTTAGGATCGACAAAACCCTTAGGTTGTATCATATACAACTCTTCTTCAATATTACCATTGAGGAACGCAGTTTTGACATCCATCTGCCATATTTCATAATTGAAATATGCAACAATTGCTAACATAATCCTAACTGACTTAAGCATTGCTACGGGAGAGAATGTCTCATCGTAGTCAACTCCTTGAATTTGTCGAAACCCCTTTGCGACAAGTCGAGCCTTATAGATGGTCACATTACCATCAGCATCAGCTTTTCTTTTGAAAATCCATTTATTCTCAACGGCCTTTCGATCATGAGGTAAGTCCACCAAGGTCCAAACTTGGTTCTCGTACATGGATTCCATTTCAGATTTCATGGCTTCTAGCCATTTGTTGGAATCCGGGATCATCATCGCTTCTTCATACATCACAGGGTCATCCATTTCATCAACCATGAAATTCACAACAGGATTGCTGTACAGTTCAAGACCTGCTTGTGTCCTGCTTGACCTGCGAGGTTCGGTAGTTTCCTCTTTCGGAGTTTCATGATCAATATCATTAGCTCTCTCTTAATTAAGTGAAGTCAACTCCGAAACAACTTCCGATGCTGCCCCACTCGCCATTTCATGAAGAGAAGGTTCAATAACCTCTTTGAGTTCTACCTTTCGACTACTCACACCTTTCGCGAGAAACTCCTTCTCAAGAAAGGATCCATTCTTGGCAACAAAAACCTTGCCCTCGGATCTGTGATAGAAGGTATACCCAATCGTTTCCTTAGGGTATCCTATGAAGACGCATTTTTCCACTTTGGGTTCGAGTTTATCCGGTTGAAGTTTCTTCACATAAACATCGCATCCCCAAACTTTAAGAAATGACAGCTTAGGTTTGTTTCCAAACCATAATTCATACGGTGTCGTTTCAACGGATTTAGATGGTGCCCGATTTAAAGTGAATGCAGCTGTTTCTAGTGCATAACCCCAAAATGACAGTGGTAAGTTAGTCAGAGACATCATAGATCGAACCATATCCAATAAGGTACGATTACGACATTCCGACACACCATTACATTGTGGTGTTCCGGCAGGCGTGAGTTGTGAAACTATTCCACACTCTTTCATGTGTGTGCTAAACTCGTAACTTAGAAACTCTCCTCCACGGTCAGACCGTAGAAATTTGATCTTTCTATTATGATGATTTTCCACTTCATTATGAAATTCCTTGAACTTTTCAAAAGTTTTAGACTTGTGTTTCATCAAATAGATATACCCGTATCTACTCAAATCATCCGTGAAAGTAACAAAATAACGATATCCACCTCGCGCTGACATACTCATTGGTCCACACACATCAGTATGTATGATTTCCAATAGATCTGTCGCCCGTTCCATTGAACCGGAAAACGGAGTTCTAGTCATCTTGCCCATAAGGCATGGCTCATATGTATCAAATGATTCAAAATCAAGTGATTCCAAAAGTCCATCAGAATGTAGTTTCTTCATGAGTTTAACGCCAATATGACCTAGACGGCAGTGCCACATATATGCAGATAGATCATCATCAACTTTAATCTTTTTAGCATTAACATTATGAATGTGCGTAATATTACTATCGAGATCCATCAGAAATAAACCATTCAACACAGGTGCATGACCATAAAAGATATTATCCATATAAATCGAACAACCATTGTTTTCAGATTTAAACGAATAACCACTTTGCATCAAACACGATCCGGATACAATGTTCATGCTAAGTGCAGGCACCAAATAACAATTATTCAGGTTTATAACTAATCCCGATGGCATATGGAGAGGCAACGTTCCGATGGCGATCACATCAACTCTTGATCCATTGTCGACCCGCATTGTGACCTCATCCCTTGCTAGTTGTCGCTTGTCCCGCAGCCCCTGAATCGAGTTACATATATTAGCAACCGATCCCGTATCAAATACCCAGGTGCTACAGCGAGTACTAGTCAAGTACACATTAATAACATGTATATCACATATACCTTTGTTTGCCTTGCCGGACTTCTTGTTCGCCAAATACTTGGGGCAGTTGCGCTTCCAATGGCCAGTCCCCTTGCAATAGTAGCACTCGGTATCGGACTTAGGGCTAGCTCGGGGTTTCTTTTCAGGCGCAGCAATAGATTTGCCACCCTTCTTTCCCTTGTGCTTGCCTTTCTTGTCCTCCTTGAAACTGGTGGTCCTATTGATCATCAACACTTGATGTTCTTTCCTAATCTCCACTTCTGCAGTCTTAAGCATTGACAGAAGCTCGGGAAGAGTCTTCTTTGTGCCCTGCATATTATAGTTCATCACGAAGCTCTTGTAGCTAGGTGGCAGAGATTGGATAACATGATGTATGCCTAAGTCATTGGGAATCATTATTCCCAAGGACACAAGCTTATCGGCGTACCCAGACATTTTGAGTACATGCTCACTAACGGAGATGTTCTCCTCCATCATGCAGCTAAAGAACTTTTCAGTAGCATTATAACTCTCTACGGCAGCATGGGTATCGAAAATCATTTTCAATTCTCCCATGGTATCAATGGCATTGCCATTTTCGAAACGCTTTCGAAGTTCTGGCTCTAGCCCATACAGTATGCCGCAATGAACTAAGTTGTGGTCCTCCTGACGAGTCAAATAGACATTCTTTTCCTCGTCAGGGGCATCAGGAGCTGGTGGGGGGCCTAGCGGTGCATCTAGCACATATTGCTTTTGTGCAGCAGTGAGGAGAATCCTCAAATTCATAGCCCAGTTGGTGAAGTTGCTACCATTCGCAACAAGTTTCTCTTTCTCCATGAACACATTGAAATTAAAAGCAGGTGGTGCCATCTACAACAGAATTTGTAAAGTTTATTGACACTAAGTTTATGATAGATTGAGTTCAAATAATCCAAATTACTAATGAACTCCCACTCAAAAACGACATCCCTCGTGCCTTTTTGGTGATTACATGAACCAAATCCACTACACCAAGTCCGATCATCACGTGAGTCGGTGTAGCTTCAAAGGCGAGCATCTATATGGGCATCATATCAACCATATGACTCATGCTTAACCTTTTGGTCCGTGTTCCGATGCCATGTCTGTACATGCTAGGCTCGCCAAGTAAGAACCTTAGTACTCGCGTGTGTAAAACTGTCTTACACCCGTTGTATGAAAGTGTAGAGTCGAGTACACCCAATCATCACGTGATGTCTTGAAACACGATCCATAGAACGGTGCATACTCAAGGAAGAACACATTTTATCTTGATATCTAAATGAGGGATCATCTTACAATGCTACCAAAAGTGCCAAACTAGAAGTATAAGATGCTAACATCTAATGTGTAAACTGAGATGATATGGTCCATGCATTTGATCTCTATCATTTGCATCGTAGTATGATCTCTATCATTCCTTTGTGTGTAAGGCCAAGGTCTATGGAACTTACATGTTGAATGTGTTGTAAGAGTATCTATCATATATCTACTTACAACAATACCATATCAATACACTAGCCTAGCAACGATCTAAACTAGACGCCTCTAATTTATCAATTGCAAGTTTTACGTGGCTTAGGGCTTTCGGAGATAGAACCGTTCTCACCTACGAACATGAACCACAACAAGGATAACCAAGTTATTAGCAACTCGTTGTAAATTAGATATTGACTATAGTAGGAGAGACAGACACCTTGACCACTTATGCAAAACAAGTTGCATGTCAGTTGTGGAACCGGTCTCATGTACGATGACATGTAAGGTTGGTCCGGGCTGCTTCATCCCACTATGCCACCAATATCCAAAATACATAGAAGATGCAATAACATGATCATCATCGCCCACATATAAACATATGTGCACTACCCGTGCAAAGCACCTACGCATAGATCAGGCTCGATACCCTTTGTTGGGTCCAGCATAGAAAACAAAAAATTTCCTACGATGAGAACTACACGCCAAGATCTATCTACTAGGTACAAAGCAACGGGTGGATATACATCCCACGAGAACTTACCCTCGAAGACAACGAGTTTTGTTAATGAGTAGGAACTCGTGGTTGATGTAGTCGTACACTTGCCGATCTCAAGATCGTGAGGAAGTCCGAGCGCCGCAACTCAGCAACGCATCCGTACTCGCACACACGTTCAAGCCACCGGACAACCTCCACCTCCTCGCTCCAGCGATCCAGTGGAAGCAGCAACTCCTTCTAGACGAAATCCACCGGGAACGTGTATCTCGCTAATCCGAGACCATGGGGGAATAATTCTAGAGGGGGAGAGAGATCCTTCACAAGGAGGTGTGAGGATGAAGGAGGGAATGCGTGGCCTTTTATAGGAGGAGGGGGGTGCCCCTCCTCTCCATGGCCGGCGCATGGGGGGGGACCCCTCACCTCCCCCATTCATGTGGTGGTAACCCCTCCACATTAAAATGCCTCTTCACATTCCCTTTTAAAGTCTCCACTTTAAATGCATTAAAATACTCCAAGTGTTATGCTCTCTCATTTAATAAAACTCTTTTATTAAATTTATTCAGAATTTTGTTAATTACTTTAATTAACAAACATTCACATATAGCCCCTTGCAATATTTCAATATCACATGCAGAACCACTTTCTGCAATTTCACCCGAAACAATTTCCGGTTTCTATTGAAACAATTCCCGCGCTTTGCAATTCTTTCGTCTGAAACATATGTGCTCCAAAATGGTGTCCGGTAACTCTTAAGTGTGTCACCCTATGGTTCGCGAATAATGCAGACATGATCGATACCCTTCTCCGATCAATAATCAGCAGCGGGACCTGGAGATCCGTACTGACTCCGACACATTCAACGATGACTTCTATGATCGTGAGAACCTTTAACGCTTGTAACTAAATCCCTTTTTCTTGCGATATATTACATGTCCAAGATTCGATCATCGGTATGTCCATACCTAGTTTGATCTCGTTACCGACATGCACTCTTTTCTCGTTCCCGTGATATAACATTCTAGTGATCACATCACTTGCTTGCAAGCTATCTCAATGTGATATCACCGAGAGGGCCCAAAGTATATCTATCCGTCATCGGGATTGACAAATTCCACTCTTGATCCATGAGCCTCAACATAACACCTTCGTAGTACTGAACCCATCTTTATAGTCACCCTATTACGGTGTGACGTTTGATGTTATCAAGATACTCTTCAGGTGTTAGCAATTAACATGATCTCATGGTCTAAGGATAAATATTACTTCGTATGATGTGATAGAAATATAAACATAATGACTTGATTGTAATGATATACTTCGGATGAATGTTCATCACATCATTCCACCAATGGTGTGACCTTGTTATTAACAACATCCAATGTCCATGATCAGTAAACCTTGATCATCTTGTTAATCAACAAGCTAGTCTATAAGAGAGGCGTAACTAGGAACCCTTTTTGTTTACTAAACACACATGTATTGATGTTTCCGATCAATACAATTCTAGCATGCAAAATAAACATCTATCATATATAAGGAATACATAATAACAACTTTATTATTGCCTCTTAGGGCATATTTCCTTCAATTAGATGTTTGCATCTTATATTGCTAGTTTGGCGTTTTAGTAGCATTTTAAGATGATCCCTCATTTAGATATCAAGATAAAAATGTGTTCTTCCTTAAGTATGCACCGTTCTATGGATCGTGTTTCGAGACATCACGTGATGATCGGGTGTACTCGACTCTACACTTTCATACAAACGGGTGTAAGACAGTTTTACACACGCGAGTACTGAGGTTCTTACTTGGCCAGCCTAGCATGTACAGACATGGCCTCGGAACCCGGACCGAAAGGTTAAGCATGAGTCATATAGTTGATGTGATGCCCATATTGATGCTCACCTTTGAAGCTACACCGACTCACGTGATGATCGGACTTGGTGTAGTGGATTTGGTTCATGTAATCACCAAAAAGGCACAAGGGATGTCGTTTTTGAGTGGGAGTTCATTTCTAATTTGGATTAGTCAAACTAAATTTGTCATAAACTAAATCGAAGTGAATTTGCATAATTTGTTGTAGTCATTGGCATCTGTTTACTACCTTACGCTTAGTTTTAATTGAGATAATAGAACTATATAATTCTGGATATTTACTTTACAAACTGGTATCGTATTGTTTTGAATGTCAATTTAAAGTTTAAAAGTCCTATTGCAAACTTTTAGCAAACTCTATTTACTCCATGAAGTTTAATAAGTAGTATTAAATCAAGAGTAAGAATTCCAATGTTAGTATCTAAAGTATCATGTTTACCTCCATGATTATTGATATTCAAAAGTTGTTTTAATATCAAGATTATCTAGGAGCTAAAAAATTGTTTCAGAAACCACCATGTGTGGAAGATATTGTGATATCTAAACAATGTTTTTGGTTGCATTATGATAGAGTATAATTTAGCAAAATGCATGTTCTCATAATGTATGAGAATTTGTGAAGGATGGAGATGCTAGGCATCCGAATCTCCCAAAAGGTTTTGGGAACTAAAATTATACTCGTCATTCTTCCTTATAGGCTATAGTAGCTTGATCATGAAAGTTGTCATGATAAGGATGAATAGAAGATGTAAGTAAAATGTTTACTACACTAAAAGATTACTAAAGAATGGATTTTTGAAAGAATGCCAAACATTTGATGATGGTGATCCACTTCAAGGTGCAAGTCCAAAGGTATTAGTATTTGACTATATACAAGCTTTGTACCATGTGTCATGTGAATGACACCACTATTGATGTTGATAGATTCTTTTAAAAGAAAAGGAATTGCTGAAAGAGAATCTATAAAATATTTGGCAGAAAATAAAAGGTTGGAGATGTCCAACTTAGGTATATAGAAGATATACATGTTATGGTTGTATTCCTTGCTTGTTAAACAATGTGGTTCTTAGGTATTGGATACCAAATTGGTTGGTATGAAGTGTCATACAGGACAATGCAATTCATGAACTACAATGGCCAAAGTAGCTAGCAAGAGAATAAGTGATGATTATCATCGAAAACAAATAAAGTGTTATTGTGCTTTTCGTTGACGTCAAACCTAGTCTTCAAGATTTGTTTTAATAATAGTTATTTTGTTCCGGTATTACGAGAATAATGGTTTTTCACATAATTACCATATTCCATAAAGGATGGATGAACTTTTACAAGTCTAGTTGGAGAAATCACATCCATAAACATTATTGCTAAAATGTCGCAAGACAAATGATTGAAAGATCACTTATGAAGTGACATCGCTGTTTAAATTATATTGGAAAGAAAACATGAAGAAACTCCATGTTGATGAATTGTTGGAGTCTTTGATTTTGATCAATTGACGCTTGTGAAACTTTCCTCGAGATAATTGAAACTCCGTCCATAGGCCAAAGAGGAACGGATGACTAACTTATTGGATATTATGCATGTTGATGTATATAGTCCATTATGTGTAGCCATATGCGATGGATCTTTTTGCTTCATATGCTTTCTCCAGAAATTTAAGTGAATATATCTATATATTTACTTAATAAGGAAGAAGTATGAAACATTTTGAAAATTGTTCAAAGACTTTCAAGATGAAGTGAAAAATCATTGTCACAAGAAAATAAAGAGTTTATGATTCGATCATAAAGGAAGATATTTGAGTTACATGTTTAGCAAAACACCTAAGATTTGAGGAATTGTTCCATGATTTTTGTTTCCCGATAAACCATAGGAGTATGGCATATTCGAGAGATGAAATCAAACCATGTTTAACATGGTAAGATCAATGGTGTCATTTATAAAACTGCCATTATGTTTTAAGGATTGAAGCTTTAGAGACTACCGCTTTTACACTGAAAAGGGCACCATCGTGATCCGCTGAAATGACACCATATAAGTTATGGTTTGGGATAAAACCTGAATTGTCTTTTCTTAAATTTTGGTATGCTATGCATAAGTAAAAATTTTACAAAAAAGTTGGATAAGCACGTTTTTGTAGGTTATCCAAAAGAATTTGTTGGGAATTTCTCCATAACACCGAGGACAAAAGAGTTTGTTACTTGGAACGTCAAGTTTCTTGAGAAGGAATTTTTCGCGAAAAGTTAAGTGGGAGGACAAATAAACCTTGATAAGGTTGTTGAACCTTAGCTATATATGCTAAGTAGCGCAGCGCCGGAAAGTGTCCCGGTGGCAGCCACAATGCTCATGGCTCCCGTGATTACAAAGGTTGTGATCTCGGAGATTAGAGTTCCTATTGAACCGTGTGGGTCGGTAAGAATCAAATAGTGTGATTTGATAAGCAAGTCGTTATTGTTTTGACAATGATGAACCGACTACATGCAAAGAAGCGATGATGGGCCCTGACTCCATAAAATGACTAGAAGTCATAGAATCCATGATAGTATCCATACACAAGAAATATGGTTTCTGAACTTGGAAGAGCCTCCAGAAAGGCGTGAAGCCTATCGGTCCTGTTTGGATCTATAAAGAAATAGACATGGATGTTTAAACATCTACGAAATAGTCGACATGTCAGAAAGAAGTTTACGACAATGTTCAAGGAGTTGACTATGACAAGATTTGATCTTTCATAGCGATATTTAGTCTTAACAGATTAATGTAGCAGCTACTACATATAATTTGATGTATGGCAGTTGAACAAACAAAACAATGTTCTTCTAATATAATGGTTACCTAGGACATGTACAAGACACGGTCCAAAGGGTTTTGTTAATTCAAAGGGTGCTAAAAGGGCATGCAAACTTCAATAGTTTAAGTAAGCATAGCGGAGTTGGAATCTTCACCATGATGAAACTGCTAAAAGAGTTTAAATTCATCGGAGATGATGAAGATGCTTGCATTTGCAAGAAATTAAGTGGGAGCATTGAGAAATATTTCTAATACATTATGTAGATAACATATTGTTGATTGGAAATGATGTATCTTGTATTGACACAAGTTAAGAATTTCATTAAAATAAGATTTCGATGAAAGACTTGGGCAAACTCGGAATATTTGGCATCAATATCTATATAGATAGATTGAGGCACTAATATGGTTGTGCCAGACATACATATATGATATATTGAAAGGGTTCAATATGGAAACAACAAGAAATGTTCTTGCTGCATGGAAAGGATTGTATCAAGATTCAAGTGTTTCAACACTTGGTGAGTAAAATCACATGAAGATTTTGATCGATTATACCATGATATGCATATATCCAGAATGTCCTATGCTCTAAATGTTATGAGCACATACCAGAATGATTCATAAGATGATCATTGGATAGTAGTAAAGATATTCTTATGAGCTTTGGAAGAACTAAGAATATATCATGTATAAGTGACAAATAGTTAAAGGTAGTTCATTGTAAAGTGTTACATTGATACTAGTTTTGTCACAAGATACAAATTAAATTTATCATAATTTATACTATGGGTGGCACAATGTAATGGAAAGGATGTTCCATGATGGATTTAGATAAGTTCCAAAGTTAAGACATTGTGACGGATACTACAACAAAAGGCTAAGTATATGACTGCTATAGTAGCAGCAAAGGAGGGCATTTGTGTTAACTAGTTTGTGATCAAACTAGGTGTGGTTCAAAGTGGGATAATACTATGAAGATATATTGTATGACAATAATATCAACATATTTTAACCCGAACAAACTAAAGGTCTCACCAAAGGACCAAATTTATACAATGCCATCTCATTTGAGAATGAGTGATGCGTAGAGACGCAAAGACATGCAAATACACACGGACCTGAAACTGTCAGATCCGGAGATTATGTTAAACACTAGCAATCGCGTATATGCAACACCAGAAAGACATAGGTGTTCAATACGCAAAGTTTTTCAAACTAGATTATTGACTCTAGTGCAAGTGGGAGACTGAAGGGAATATGCCCGAGAGGCAATAATAAAGTGGTTCTTATCTTATTCCATGTTTATGATAAATGTTTATTTTGCATGCTATAATTGTATTAATTGGAAATGTTAATACGTGTGTGTTTAATAAACAAAATACAAAGTTCCTAGTCATGCCTCTCATATAAACTAGCTCGTTGATTAACAAGATGATCAAGGTTTCCTGATCATGGACATTGGATGTTGTTAATAACGAGGTCACAACATTGGTGGAATGATGTGATGAACATTCATCCGAAGTATAGCATTACAATCAGAGTCATTATGTTTATATTTCTATAACATCATAAGAAGTAATCTTAGTCCTTAGACCATGAGATCATGTTAATTGCTAACACCGGAAGAGTATCTTGATAACATCAAACATCACACCATAACAAGGTGACTATAAAGGTGCATTCAGTGCTACGAAGGTGTTATGTTGAGGCTCATGGATCAAGAGTGGGATTTTTCCATCCCGATGACGGATAGATATACTTTGGGCCCTCTCGGTGATATCACATTGAAATAGCTTGCAAGCAAGTGATGTGATCACTACAATGTTATATCACGGGAACGAGAAAAGAGTGCATGTCGGTAACGAGATCAAACTAAGTATTTGGATACCGATGATCCAATCTCGGACATGTATTATCTCATGAGACAAAGAGATTTAGTTACTAGCGTTAAAGGTTCTCATGATCACAGAAGTCATCGTTGAATGTGTAGGAGTCAGTATGGATCTCCAGGTCCCGCTTCTGATTATTGATCTGAGAGGGGTCTCGATCAAGTCTACATTATTCGCGAACCGTAGGGTGCCACACTTAAGGGATACCGACACCACTTGGAGCAAATATGTTTCAGATCAAGATTTAAGAAAGTGCTGGAATTATTTCAATAGACACCAAAACTGTTTCGTGTGAAATTACTGAAATTGGTTCTGCATGTAATATTGAAAAGTTAAAAGGGTTTTATGTGAATGTTTGTTAATTAAATTAATTAACAAATTCATAAATAAAATTAATAAAAGAGTTTTATTAAATGAGAGAGCATTAAATTTGGAGAAATTTAATGCATTTAAAGTGGAGACTTTAAAAGAGAATGTGAAGGGGCAAATTTATGTGGAGGGAGTTACCACCACATGAATGAGGAGGTGAAGGGTCACCCCTTGGGGCGCCGGCCATGGGGAGGGGCACTCCCCCTCCTCCTATAAAAGGCCCCCCTCTCACACCTTTACACTCACACCTCCTCGTGAAGGATCTCTCTCCCCCTCTAGTATTATTCCCCCATGGTCTTGAATTAGCGAGATACATGTTCCCGGTGGCTTTATCTGGAAAGGAGTTGCTGGTTCCGCTGCTTTGCTGGAGCGAGGGATAGAGGTTGTCGGGGTACCGGACGTGTGTGTGATCATGGATGCACTGCTGCTTTGTGGTGCTGGACTTGGTGGTGCTGGACTTGCTGGAGCTGGATCTGATGGACGTGCTGGAGTCGGACCTGCTGGACTTCATCACGATCTTGAGATCGGCAAGTTTATGACTACATCATCCACGATTTCCAACTCGTTAACAAAGCTTTGTTGTCTTTGAGGGTAAGTTCTCTATGGATGTATATCCACCCGTTGCTTGTATCTAGTAGATAGATCTTGGCGTATAGTTCCCACCGTAGGAAATTTTTTGTTTTCTATGCTGTGAACCCAACAATAACATGATCATCAGCGCCCACATACTCATATGTGTGCTACCCATACAAAACATCTACGAATAGATCCGACTTTGATACCACCATTGGGTTCACAACATAGAAAACAAAAAATTCCTATGATATGAACAACTAAGCACCAAGATCTATCTATTAGATGCAAGCAACATGTGGATATACATACATAGAGAACTTACCCTTGAAGACCGAAAATCTTTACGGGAATTAATCTTATGGATGAAGTATATAGACTCTTGTCGATCTCAAGATCGAGTTGAAGAGCACCGCAAACCAGCAGGGCATTACTGCTCAGGCACACGTCCGACTTCTCGACAACCTCTTTTACCTCACTCTAGCAGAGCAGTGGAAGCAGCAGATCCCACTAGAGAAACTACCAGAATATGTTCATCGCTAGTCCAAAGAACATGGGAAATTACTAGAGGGTGAGAGAGAAATCCTTCACAAGGATGGTGTGAGATGAGAGGAGGTCACCCCCTCCTTTTATAGGAGAAGGGGAAGCCGCCAAGGCCATGGCCGGCGGCCATGGTGGGTGCCCCCACTTCTCCCTCATTCATGTGAGTGGAGTCTCCACTCATCCCACTCACACGAATTTCCATTCTACTCACTTGCATTTAATTTCCACTAGATTAAATACATTTTATCATTTAATAAAAACAATTTTTATTTCTTTATGTTAATATTTGCTGATTACTTTAATTAGAAAACATTTACATAAACCCCCTACATTAGCTTGATATTACATCTAAAACCAATTTTAGCAATTTAACCCGAAACAATTCTGGTGCTCATCGAAATAATTCTAGTTCTTTTAAATCCTTTATTTGATATAATATATCTGCCCATTAGTGTTGGTGAACCTTAAGTGTGTCACCCTATCGAGACACCTCTCTAATCAATAATCAGCAGCGGGACCTAGAGATCCATACTGACTCCCACAGAGTCAATGATGATTCTTGTGATTGTGAGAACCATTGAGGTCGTAACTAAATCCCTTTGTCTCGTGATATTCTACTTTGTCTGAGATTCGATCATCGGTATCAACCATACCTACTTTGATATCGTTACCGACAAGTACTCTTTTCTTGTTCTCGTGATATAACATTCTTTGTGACCTAGTCACATGCTTGCAAGCTGTATCAATGTGATACCACCAAGAGAGCCCAGAGTATATATTTCCATCATGTACACATTCCACTCTTTATCCATGAGCCTCAACATAACACTTTTGGAGCACCTGTACCCACATTTATAGTCACCCTGTTACGGTGTGATGTTTGATGTTATCAAAGCACTATTTTGATGTTAGTGATTAACATGATCTCATGGTCTAAGGATTAGGGTTACTTTGTATGAGATGTTATAGAAATATAAACATAATGGCTTTGATCGTATTGCTATACTTTGGGTGTATGTTCACCACATCATTCCTCTAATGTTGTGATCCTTTTATTAACAACATCCAATATTTATGATCAGGAAACCTTGATCATCAGTTAATCAACGAGCTAGTTAAATAGAGGACTAACTAGGAACTCTTATTTGTTTATTAAACACACATGTATTAATGTTTCCAATTAACACAATTATAGCATGAAAAATAAGCATCTATCATAAATATGGATTAATATAATAACCACTTTATTATTGCCTCTTAGGCATATTACCTTCATGCAGACTCTCTGTTTATGTGTTTTCAATATCTACCTTCGTGTGTGTCGAGGATGGCCGCAAGGGGTATATATATACATTTTTAGGTCAAAAAATGTTGGTGAGCACAAGATTTAAGCGAATTGGATGACCGAGGTGGGAAATACCCTACTAAGCCTCTATCCCATCCCATTAATCCCCTGGTTCCCTTCTTTGGCATGCTGGATGCGTCTTGAAATTTCCGAAGCATGCTTTCTGACCTTGCCCTTTTTGGAGCTCCATAGCTCCTAAAAACACAAAAAATACTAACAGAAGGTATATTCTACCAAATAGATTTAGAAACAAAAGAGAGGGGATTGTTTAGAAATCCCCAAAATCATTAATAACATTGGTAATAAGTACTAACATGATGCAAATATGCGGGAATATGTGATAATAAACTACAAAGTTCATGTATACATTTTACATGCATCAGCCGCCATTCTCAGATTGCATCTGGTACACACCGAGGAATATCCACCACATCACCACCACCATAGTTCATCATCTCCATCTCCATCTCATAGCCATAACTTGTATTCAAGATCTTCTCGCAGTTGGCGACTTTGTAAGGATATTTGGTATTGATCTAAGTAATTTTACAATGTTTTCTATCCTTTCTCTTATTATGAGTGAGTAGTCCTCATGGGGCGTGGGTTGTGGAATAGCCTCACAGTGGTTACGTGCATCTAATTACATGGGAATATTGTGTGGTGATTGCATAGCAGATTTGTATTTGTATCATTGTCTCTTACCTCAATCATAGGACTTGTGAGGTACCCAAGACCCCGAGGATATATCAAGGTTTGAGGTTAGATGTGTGGTAAACGACATACATGTGAAACTCAGTGACGGCAAGGGGAGTACAATAGTCATTTAGTGATCCATTTGGGAACAACAGAAATATCATAGATCTTAATGATTTGGTTTTTATTTTAGTTAATAATCGTTCATAGCTTGGTGCTTCGTGGTATAACGGTTGGACCAAGATATTATATGCTATGCATGTGGCTCACATGGGCTTTAGTATATACAGATGTGCTTCCCACAAATATTATTTATATTAGATCATTTACACATGAATGTTCTTATTATTATCTTTATACCATATGTATGCATAGTTGCAAGTGACACCTTAACCCTGGCCTATCTCCCTCCATTGATACAACCCTAATAAAAAAAGAAAACTGGAAAGGTCCGGTAAACGAAGATTGAAGCAAACTAACAAGTCTTCCATATGCTTCTCAACCTACCACAATTGTTTCCCAAGGTTCGATTAAACCTAGGTCTTCTAGAGAAAAAGCTACTATACTGCATCCGTAACCCGGATCTACCACGAAAAATCGAACAAAATTAATCCTGGTAGAAGGACCCAGTCGTGGTAAAGGCAAAGTTTTCTTGTAGTGAATGGTCACCCCTCTCTCACACCCATCACTCCTAGGGGAATACAACATGCATCCTTCCCTAGAGGATTAGTTGTGGCACAGGAAGCTATGGCATGCACTCGTGAACACTCAAAGAAGTTGTTGCTGGTAGATCAGATCCAAGAGAATCTTCATGAGCTCAAGGGGATGCTTGCATCTCAGGAAGGGGGTCCAGGCACTGGTCCCTGGTCATTTTGGCTGGCCATGCCGAATCCTTGTGCAGCGGCAGCGGGCTGGGATCTCCTATATAGAGGGAAACAAACTAGTAAAGTAAAATAGGCTGAAGGGCGGAATGCTTGTCTGAGAAACATTCAAGAGGTACATATAAGAACTTACGTAGATCGCATTAACTCAATATCCTATCCGGTAAGAAGAAAGCACTAAAATGAAACATCAGATGCAATATTTCATGCTACGGCAAAAATCCGGCATGTTCATGATATGAGGCATGACATGGAAACATGTGATGCAACTTAAGAGAATTAAGAGGAATCTGAATCCCAACATTTAATTAGTTGTTCAAGTTTTTTATATACGCCCAAAAAATTAAATGTTCATTAGCATGAAAAAACAAGGCATATGTGATCTACACAAATGAAATGAAGTTGGAATAAGATAAACAAACCCGCATACACTCCATATTTAATTGTAAGGCGAATTGGCGTATTACCACCAATCAAGGTGATATGTGATGTGAGCATGAATACACCAAGTTATATGGCATTTATAAAATAGGGGTAGATTTTGGTTGCCCACGTTTAGGTTCGGAGGGGTTTGGGTTAAGGAACGGTCTTCTGATTGTTGTCAGTGGTCTTCGGGTTCAATAAATCCATGAAGGATAACTTGGGGGTCGTTGGCCGGGATCTTCGGTCACAGCATCGTCACCTTTAGGTTCGAGAGTCGGTGACGATCTTGAATTCGGCATTAGGTTTTCCGGTGGCACCTTAGGAACTTGTTCTCCACGACTTGTCTTGCGTTAGTCTCCGAGCAACCACAACAAGCACCACACACGTAACATCACAACATCACCACACCAACTTCATTGTCACATGACCGATTTTTCCATGACAACAACATCATCACTTGATCGAGACAAGTGTCACTCGACAGCAGGGTACTGGTGGAGCACGAGTTCTCAAGTAGGACAATACAAGAGCGAGGTGAAGTTGTGAAATGGCTAGAGCAGAACGCAGGAATGGATAGGGAACCGTCATTGGGGGAGAACAAGGACACGCGGTCGCGGACACCTTGGGGTCAAGGACGTCTAGTTCGGGGAGAGGGAGGCGTGCTTGATGGCTCCCTAGCCGGAGTAGAGGGGCGATGTAGTGCCCCAACATTTAGGGCTACAAAAGAGAGTGTGTGCATTTGCATTCATGCATAATAAAATCCGGGGAATCTTCACGCAAAACTAAAACACTATAGGGATCACAGTTTCTTTCACTTTGATGAGTTAGGGTTTAGCTCATTTAGGTGAATGTTATAAATTCTGACATGACCTTTAGATATTTTGAGTTGTTTTGGGGTAAGTAATTCAAATTGACTTTCGAAATAATTCAAATTATAAGTATTTAAGAGTTAATTGTTAAAAGAACCTTTGAGTGATTTAATGTGAAGTATTATTACATTATATAATAAGAATACAGTAAAAGGAAATTCAAGTAATAAAGTAATTCAAATAAAGACAAAAGAAAAGAAATAAAGGGATTAGTGTTAATAAGTTTGCTCTTGGCTATAAATAGTGTGATGCAGTGTTAAAATGCATCATTGAGTAAAAATGAATAAGGGAAAGTTTCACCAAAAAGGCAATATATGTTCTTGATTACAACATGTGTCTCAATACAACCCCATTTGATAGGGAAACAGATGTCGCCTAGAGGAGGGTGAATAGGTGTTTTAAAATTATTACGGTTTAGGCTCTAAAAAATGCGGAATAAAACTTAATGTTTAATTTATCAAGCCAAAACCTATATGCACTAGGTTCACTAAGTGCACCAACAACCTATGCTAAGCAAGACAAGCAACAAGGTGATAGCAAGATAAAATACTTCAAGCACGATGGCTATCACAATGTAAATTGCATAAGTAAAGGGCTTGGTTGAGAGATAACCGATGGACATGGAGACGATGATTTGTTTCCCGAAGTTCACTTCCAAAGAAGCTACGTCTCTATTGGAGAGGTGTGGTGGCGCAATGTACTTCGAATGCCACAAATGGCTCACCTCAAGGTGTGGTGGCTCGATGCTCACCCAATGCCACACAAGGCCTCACCCCAAGATGCGAAGGCATGCAACTCACCGACGCAACAAAAGGCTCACCATATTCTCCCATGAGCTCACCACAAAGTCCTACTCACATTCCACTATGGGACACTTGAGGGCGGTCACCGGACCCGTACAACCCTTGGGGAAATCTCCACAACTTAATTGGAGGGCTCCCAAGAAACACCACAAAGGCTACAAGCTTGAGGAAACTCCACAACAATTGGAGCACCCAAGAATAATGCCACAACAGGCCACAAGCTTCAAGAATCTCCACAACTCAAATGGAGGCCCCAAGAAGTCACCACACCTCCACACAATTGTCTAGGTTCCAAGAACCCAAGAGAAATAAGCCCAAGATCTTGAACTCGCCGAATCTCCGAGAAAAACTCAAACCTATGAACCAAATGCAAGAGGAAAGTCCTTCACTCCTAAATTCCACCAAATCTACAAAAGCTATTGGGACAACACAAAACACTCCAAGATCTTAATCCCAAGGATTCCTTCACAAAGAAGGTATTTGGTTATGTAACATCCCAATTTCAGCAACCCTGATTAGTTGTCCAGAATGCAAAAATCAGGGGGAACAAAAACTTTTTCTTGATCTTAGGTGTAGTGTTTTCTTATTGTTGTATACACTTGTGCTTATGAGAGTGTATCTTATGATCCTCCTTACCTCACCCTCGGTTGACAAAATCTATTTACCAAAAAACTATCCTGGCTCATTTTACATATTCTCAAACGTTCTGGCATTTCAAAACCTGAGCCAAGATGCTTGTGCAACCAAAACTATTTTTTGTAGCTTCTATTAACAAAACTATGGAGAGATATATAATAATAATCTCCTTATGTTTTCAAGACAGAACACTCAACTAATCTTATCTCTAGTCTCCCCAAAACCTCTTTTCAAAGCATTTGAATTCTACTCTTGGTAGAGATACCAAGGACTATCATCTTATTCAAAACTCAACCTCTTCAAAGTTCCCCAACCTTACCTCAAGCTAAGCTTGATGGTAACCCTAGTAGTAGTTGGATAGTTTATAAGATGAGTTGCCTTGATCTGTTGTCTGATGAGTTGTTTTGATCTGTTGTTTGACTTGTTTGCTTAGGAAGTAGTATGAGTCACTCTAGGAGCTCATCACTAGGATCAAGATGTTTCCAAAACATCAATCCCTAAGCAAGAATACAAACCTGGGTATGATCCCTAGCCACTAGGTGGTCATCTAAAGCCCTTAACCAGATCCATTCTGAAGATTTCCATTCTAGAAGTTTCCAAGTCCATGAGGACCAATATCAAGCTTGGATACCTTCAACTTCATCTACACTTCAACATCACCCACTTGTTGATGCTTTGATACCTTGCAACTCCTCCAAGAACATTCCCTCTCATACTCTAGTCAAAATCCTAAAAACTTCCAAATTTGACAGTGTCTGGAAACAGTTTCAACATCACCTTTTTGAATGCCTCCTTTTCTCAAACCATGTGCATTTTTGGAAATGCACCTGAACCATCTTGTTAACCATCCTAAGGACTACCGAGGCCCAATTTTGTCCTTGGTTATATCATCCTCCAACCCACTCATCCTTGATGGTTTTGTAGACAAGAAAATATCATTTCCTGCAAATCTAGTCAACATACCTACTTGGGTAGAAGCTCACACCCTCATACAACCTCCTATGGACCAACTGTCTGCATGGTTGTGATCTACTCATTGATTTATATCAAAACCTACTTCACTTGCCCCAATTGGATCTCTGTGCTTCTTAAACCCACTTGGTTTATAAGGCATCATGACTCATTTTGCATGACAGCCTTAATTTCAACAAAGTTTGCCATCACTCCTAGATCACCTCAAATACTTTTAATCCAAACTTATTCTGCCATGATCACCTATATGACTTTTTCTACCCACCCATCTATCCCTTGCACCAAGGTGAGCTCTGATCTCCAAGATGCAAGCATGTTTTGGTGGTATAAAAGTAACATCACCCTAGATCCTAAATACCTTGTTCCTCCATCTAATTCAAGTTGGAATTCCATTCCACAAGGTTGCAACTGCTTGCTACACCTTGTCTATCTCGTCTACTTTGACCCTAAGGATTTATCAATAATTATCCATAATTATTATGGCCCCAAAACTGTTTAATTCCTTAAATAGTCAAAATCTCCAAAACTCCCTCCATAAAAGAAAGTTTGGTTTTTTCCAAAACACTTCTCTAATTTTTGGCTCATGTGAGTTCCATATATCATACCCTATCTTTCCATCTCAAAAATAATTATTTTTGAGAAGCTTTATTATTTCTTTTTGCCCATTTCCTTAAATGGCTGAATTGGAATAATAATTGTTTTGGATACTTCTAGTCCCCAATAAATCTTGGGAAAATTCCCCTAAGTGTGTATTCACATATAGGACCCTTCCACATCAAAAACCAACCTTGTCCAATGGAAACTTATCAAATGATCTTCTAGAAATCACTTCTGTCCTTTTTGAGTAAATGGATTTAAGTGGACTAAAACCTCACCTAAAAATCTCAATTAAATCCTAGGAGTCTACCTTTACCTCATCTATCTACAAGTACCATTTCCTCCTCTGGTCCAATGCAAGTTTTTGGACTTTCTTCATAACCATCAATTGGATCAAAATTGCCAATTAAGCAAATCCATTACTCAAACCACTTCCAAAATTCATCAAAACTTGCTCAATGCTTATCCTCAACACCAGGACACACCCCTGGTCGACCGGCACTGTAGCACCACCCCAGCCCTTCCCATTTTGCCCTTGTACTAGTAGAAAGAGAGAGAGAGACACAACAAGATCTTACAAGATTTGTCCCACTTAATTACCATAGCTGCCACCCTCTCCCTCTCTGATCCAGTACGACCAAATACCAATCATACCCCTCCCCACCATCCCCTGGACCAATCCCTGGACAGCCTTCCCTCTCCACCATGCCCAAATTGGTAATTTACATCATCTACCCCTCCTCCCTAGTATATATGGCCAGAGGCCTCCCCCCAGCTTGCCTCTGCCACTCATTTGATCCCTCACCCCTCCACTCACTCTCCCTAGGCTCCACTCCCTCTCCCTTGCTCTATGTTGTCCAGGAGGAGAAGAAGGAGAAGCTTCGGCCTCCTTCAAAACTCGAGCAAGGCTCCTTCTCTCCTACTCCATTTCCTCTACATGTATGCTCATGAGTTCCCCTCCTCCTCCTCTACCTGACAGTACCCTTCTTTTTGCCCAGGACCTACTCCTCTGTCCTCGCCAGTGAGCTCCGACGAGGTCGCTCTCGGTCGCCGATGCGCGAGCTGCTTCCAGTGGACCTCCACCGTCGTGCCGCCCATCGATCTGCTCGCCGTCGTCGACCGCATCGCCCTGCCGCCTCCACGTCCTCCCCCGAGCCCTCAGGTGAGCTCCCCGCCCTGAGCCACCCTCTGCTAGGGTTAGCCCTTGTCGCCGGCGAGCCCAGGTGGACGACGACACTGCGCCGTCCATCGCCACTTAAATCGACGGCCGAGATCTGCTGATACCGCTTCGGACGCCCCCTCTCGCTGACTGGCGGGCCCTGATGACCCACAAGTATAGGGGGTGTATCGCAGTATTTTCGAGGGAAGTGAAACCCAATTTATTGATTCGACACAAGGGGAGCCAAAGAATATTTATAAGCCTTAACAACTGAGTTGTCAATTCAACTGCACCTGGAACAAATCTTGCTCACAGCAGTTTATCAGTAGCAACAGTTTTGTAGTTGGAATAACAAAGTAATAGCAGTAGTAAAGTAAAGACAACAGTAACAATAACAGTAAACAGTGGGATTCGAGTGCGGTAGGCATAGGGATGGATGGACAAGACAACTCACATAGCAATCGGAACATGGGGCAATTGCAGATAAATAAGATAAAGCATCCAAGTACTAGATAATCCTAGGCATGTGTTCCATATATAGTCATACGTGCTCGCATTGAGAACTTGCACAACATCTTTTGTCCTGCCAGCCCGTTTGCAGCGGGGCCTCAAGGGAACTACTGGAAATTAAGGTGCTCCTTTTAATAGAGCACCGGAGCAAAGCATTAACACTCTGTGAACACATGTGATCCTCACATCAAAGCCATTCCCTCCGGTTATCCCGATTTCTGTCACTTCGGGGCCATTGGTTTCGGACAACAACGTGTGTATACAACTTGTAGATAAGACCATAAACAATACTATCATAATGAATCAATAACATGTTCAGATCTAAAATCATGGCACTCGGGCCCTAGTGATAAGCATTAAGCACAACAAGTCGCAACAAAGTCATAAAGCACTAATAAAAGATACTAGGAACCATGCCCTAACAATCTGATGCCATTACATGAACGATCTCATCCAATCCCTACCATCCCCATAGCCTACAGCGGGGGATTACTCACTCATAGATGGGGGAAACATGGATGGTCGATGGAGAAGCGATGGTGATGATGATGGCGATGATCTCTTCCAATTCCCCGTCCCGGCAGGGTGCCAGAACGGAGTTTCTGGTGCTGTTTCGTGGAATCTGGTGGTGGCGGTGGAGCGGAACTCCTTCTGGAAAAACGTCGAACCCCCCTGAGTTTTTAGGTTAGAAGGCTTCTTATAGGCGAAGAGGGAGACCGAGGGGGTGCCTGGGCGGCCCACACCACCCCTGGTATGGCCTGGCCTAGCCCGCGCCACCAGGTGGTGTGGCCACCCCTGGCTCTTCTCCGTCTCGTATTCTGGCTCCTAGAGTCTTCGGGAAAAATAGGCACTTTGGCTTTTGTCCCGTCCAATTCCGAGAATATTCATTTTCTGACTTTCCTGGAACCAAAAACAGCAGAAAATAGGCAGGTGGCACTGTGGCTCTTGTTAATAGGTTAGTCCAAGAAATCATATGAAAAGTACTCCAAAGTGTGGACAAAACACAATAAAGTGGATAAAACCAAGCTTGGAACATAAAAAATTATAGATACATTTGCAATGTATCAGGCCCCACCAGTCAGGTTCGAACCGCACCCTCCCGCGCGTCGCCCCATGCGCTGTGGGCCGATTTCCCTCTCGGACGGCCTAGTAGCCCCAGAAGCCAGCCTAGCCTGCTCTGTTTCTTTTCTTTTTATGCCAGATCCAAAAAAGGACCAGTAGTATTAAATCGTTTTGAAAATGGAAATAAAATCCAAATGCCAAAATATAAATTTCTGACAGTTCTCTGATGTTTTCCCAAACATATAGAGGCAACCCCAAGTCCAAACTAATTTCCTTTAATTGCTGGAATTTATTTTGCTGCCAAGTATACTTTGCACTAACCAATTTCCTCTGTAAGCTAGCCTTACTCATTTGAGTTGAAACAAAGTCCTACTGAGAGGTATTTGGTATACCTATCATCCAGCATAGGTCTTATACCAAGGTGAACAGAAGTAAGCCTTTAACAAAAATAACAAAAACAGTACTCTTTGCCTTATATAATTTCTCCAGGTCAAACCAAGTGTGGTATTGACCTGATTCCACCTCCCAGTACATCCTATAATCAGTATCTATCAAATCCTAGCAGCTCAGAATTTATTGAGCTCTGGTTGGACTTTAGTGAGTTGAATACTTCTGTAATGGGTATTTTCACTAAATAAATCACTCCAGGAGTTTGGCAACTCCAAAAAGAGCGAATCCAATTTATACATAAAGGTATTTTAAGTTCCTACCACATTCCCATGGAATCAACTCAATAGCTTCTGTAGAATTAATCTGGTGAAAAAGAGAAAAACTATACAGAACTGCCTTTGGGAATTTCCTGAGGGCATTCTGGTAATTCTTTTGACTTTATTCCAACTCTAGGTGGTTTAGTACACCGAATACTACCTAACCACCCAAGGAAATAATTCTTGGAGCTCCAGATAAATTCTGGTGAATTATTTCCTCAAACTAGAGTTTATTCCACTATAGATATCATATTTAAATCTAGGAAATTGATAATCAAGTGAAACCACTTGTGTTGGTTTTATTTTGTCAAGACCTATCTGAGGATATCACTGATGCCCAATGGTATCCTACTGACCATAGAACCCTAATTCAAGTTTATGGTATCTAGCCTTGACAACTATCTTCCAAAGGGAAAACATCTCCATGGCAAATTAAGTAATTCCGCCAATAGAACCCAACTTCTCCAAAACCTACCAAGTTCAGTAGTATCCCCTATGTTTGTTTGCTGTATGGTTTGATGTTTGTATGTCTTGTATTGATTGTGGACTTGTCTACTTGCATGTATACCCGATGACGATGATAGTGTGAGTGTTTGACGTCAAGAAGGAAGGGACTTCTTATTATTAATTATTGGGTATTCTTGGTTTTCTAAAGAAGTCTAGGGACTTATTGCTGACCACAGGCAAGCCACCACTCCTGAACTCTGATATATGTCCTACTCTCTTTTACCTGTTTGTACCCTCTTTATAAAGTTGCATTGTATACCTGCATGTCTTGTTTTACAAATATTGCGATAGTAACTTGGCTCCTCCAAGTTATGACTTTGTGTCCTTCGAGGCACCCCCTGATGTACCTACCCTTTTATCCCTTTAGATTGAGAGTATGATGGTTAGCATCCTACCTCGTTGGAAACCCCCGGTTTTGAGAAAATAAACTGTTTTGGGATTTACCCCACTACAAAGGTTTCAAACTGCTTTATAAAACCCTTGGGAAGAGGCATCGTTCCAAGTGGATGTTTTAAAGAAAGAAATGGTGATGATGAGCAATAAGAATGTGATGGGATGTTCTACGCCTTTACCGGAACAATTTTTATCAGCGCAACCACATTACCCTAGGTGCTGCGGCTTAACTCGTAGTTTGTCTGCATTAGCCGAGGCAGCTTCTACATTGCTTACAGGGATAGATCCCTTGAATTCCGGGCAGGCGCTGCCAGATCTCGGATCTGAAGCCTGTTGCTTGCTTCAGCAAGAGTGAGCCTGTACTGGCAGGAGGCCGGTGTAACAATTGGGTCTCCCGCGGACGATATGACTTGGAGTACGGAAGGAAGTGGAGTCACCAGATTTAAGGTATACGCCAAGTTGCGGCTTGGGTATGCGCGTGTACGGAAGGCAGGACTATGGCTGGGAGCCACATACTCGTTGTCGTGGAGAACAAACCCAAAAGGAAAAGCATGCCTTTGCTAGGGTCGACAAGCAAAAGGTTAGGTTTGATTATCCGGACCCCCATCTACAATGGTAGTGGGATGTGGTTGTATCCCGGCGGATGTATTGATTCTTGTGGGGAAAGTGCGCAAACTCTGCAGAATATAACCTATTCGAATAGCCATGTCCACGGTCAAAGAAGGTTGTAAAGGTGTTGGCTAGGAGTACCCAAACTGTGCTTGTTTGGGAAACAAGGACAAAGAGGACGAAGGTTCCGGGGGAACCCGAGTTCGAAAGCTTTGTTTGACCCAAGGTGGTCAAAGAGGTTTAAAAAGGGTTTTTACTCCAAAAACTGTTTTCAAAACTCTCTTTCAACAAAGATATGGAGATGTCTTGATTTATAAAACAAAAGCATGTTTTCAAACTCTTTTTCAACAAAGATATGGAGATGCCATAACTACCAGAGGTAGTCTAGGCTTTTCAAAAGCAACCCCAGATAGAGCTATCTCGCCACAGCCAGAATTTGCATTTCCTATTTCACTTATCTCGGTGGTTTGCAAGTACATTCAAAAGTACTCATGGGTCTGTCCCTGGCTATTTACTTGGCCAGACTTTCAGAGGTTCGACTTCGGAAGATTCAGGTGTCATCCAGCGAGCTAGGCCGTCTTCCCAGTCAGCTGCATGTAGGTTGAGGCATGATTGGGCTCTGCGCATGGTGACTTTCCGCTGCTAAGGATGTTGTAGCCAGAATGGCCTTTATGTAAGTCTTGTAATTCGTTATGTTTCAGATGATGTAATGATATCTGTTGGTTATGTTCCATAGCTCAGTGATCATGGGAACGTGGATGTATGCATAACAGGGATTCTCGGATGAATAATCCGGGGAGCCCACAGGTTAGGTGGGGTTGTAGATCTAGATCTCCTCTCTCAAATCCCTGAAAGAGATGCAAGAATCCTGGGAGGGAGAAGGGAAGAGGGCAAGCTTTTGAAGGTCAACAATGGCGGAGAGAGAGTAGAAGATCTAGCAAAATGGCCTCAACGGTTGGGGAAACATTGGGGAAGAGGGGACCCTTAAATAGGGCAAGAGAAATCTGCCCGTTTGGGTTAATTTTGCGCCTCACCGGAACTTCCAGTGCCCCATCGGTACTACCTATAAATAGAAACACAAGTTACTGAACCTGACCGGAACTTGGGTCAGAATTTGGGCCGGAACTTCCGCTCAAGCAAAAATGTTGGACAACATTTTACGAAAACTTCAATAACTTTTTATTCTGGACTCCGTTTTTGATTATCTTACGCTCGTTTCGAAGAGAACGACAAGCTCTAAAAAATTATGCAAATAAACATAATATTACAACATGGAAGGACAAAACCAAATGGAGAAAGTTAAGACCTCTCTAGAAATGATGAACCGGTAAAACCTCCAAAACCCAAAACACAAGAAGATGATCTTGGAAACTCCGATTGGGATGAAACCAATTTTGTTGGAAAGATAAAACCAAGTAGAATCCAAAAAGGTGAAATATTGGATATCAACAAGGGACAAAATATCAAGTATATATTTATGTGAGATATCTCCCAAGGTGTGGAGCTGGAAAAACCTGCACGATCAAGAACACAATAAGATATGCAAGGGAAATACTTTTTGTTGAACTAGAGCTTGTTATGATGATAACCACAAGCTCTAGATCCTCTCATGTACAAGATACAAACAACAACCAAGAAAAATGATGCTATGTATGCAAAGGTTTGAGCTCTCTCTGAAAGATGCGAACGAGTCACTCACTCGAGAGCCCCTCTTGATAGAACGGCTATCTAACCTAAATCCGGTCTCCCAACACTACAAGAGATTGGTAAAATAGAAAACCTATCCAGATCATACCTTTGACTTGAGCATTCCGCTTGAGCTTGATGTAGACCGTCTTGTCCTCCTCAAGATGGAACACCTTTCTTGATTGCTCTTGCTCGCGCTTTGCTTGATGAAGACTTGCGAGTTTCTTCCCCATACTCCATGGGGAAACCTCTTCTTTGAACTTGTATTCATCACTCCATGATTGCCGAGGATGGAACGCTTCAAGCATGAGATCTTCTAGAGATGGCGCATCTTGAGCTTGCACTTCAATTCTTGATGATGTCTTGAAGATAGCCATGAGGAACTCCATCTTCTTCTTCAAGACACTCTTGCTAATATTTTTCTTATTCTTCTTCTATAAACCTTGAGACCAACACATGGCCCAAGAGATGCCAATGGATAAACCTACAAGTGAAACTCAATATGCACATTAGTTCCTAGAGATTGTCATCAATTACCAAAACCACACATGGGGGCATACATGCCCTTTCAATCTCCCCCATTTTGGTAATTGATGACAATCCCTTTGAGAGGGTTTAAGTATGGAATTTAACGAACAAAATGGTTGTGCCAACATCAAATACTACACAATTATGTGATGTTGGTACTCCCACAATATATAGAGAACCCCCCCCCCCCTGCAATCTATGCATGTGTGATGAACTTGAATTTCATTGCATACATTGTCAACCATTACCATTGGTAGAGTTTCCTCTATATATTAAACATGCAAAGGAACAACAAAGATGCAAGATCATCCAGGCCTAATGCTTAAGAACCAACTCAAAGCAAAAACCAACTTTCCTTAAACCCTCTAAAACTTCTCCCCCATTGGCATCGATTGCCAAAATGGGTGGAAAGTTCTAGATGGCCAATATAGTGAGACTTCCTCCAAAGGTGTGCATATGCACATATCCTATGATGAATACTTGGGAGAAAATCAAACTATATTGAGGACCCAAAGGTTGCAAAAAAAGAAAAAGAAAATAGCTTCAACAAATGAAGCGAGCAATCCAAAAGACCCAAAAATACCAATTGACAACAATAATTGATACCAAATGAAAGTAACAAGATATTATGATACGAACAAATGGGTGTTTAAATGAAATAAGGAAGCTCCCCAATCTTTGTGCACAAAATAGAATCATTTCATTTGAATATATAATGCACAAATATGGAATCCTCACTCCCCCATAAACATTTAAACCACAAAATATGAGAAAGAATGCCAATGAGCATTATTAAATGAATTAAAGGAGTTCCCCAAAGATTATGAACCAATTATAATAATTTAATTTGGAAACAAAGTGCACAATCATGGAATCCTCACTCCTCCAAACTCATTTAACAATGCAAGGCAAGAGAGAGAAAATGTGAGTGCCCAAAGATGCAAACAAAAGGGACAAACACTCATAGGAAAATAAATTTGGAAGCCACCGAAGAGTCAAAAGGAAATAAAAAGGTGGTCTCCAAGGAAAATAGAAACAACTAAAGATTTATATTCTCTTGTGCGTATAAGTTTCTAGGTGGAAAATATCACAAAGACATATGCCCACCAAGAAAGATGCACACAAAAAATAGATACTCAAGAAAGCACATGAACGGCAAACGGAAGTCATAGAATATACCGTTAAGATGTTTGCTTGAAAGCATGGCAAAAGGCTCAAATATATCTTACTGTACTTCCAGGAGCTTCAAAAACCAACACACTACATATATTACAACTATTACCAGGGGAAAAGGGATAGTTGGAATATATGGAGAAACGCAACAAGTATCACAAATAGAAATCAACTTTCCAAATAACTAACTATTGCACATGAGAGCAATTGAGGAAAAGATAGGCAATATAATCGCTCGATTGACATATTTGGGGATTAATGAATCATGAGCATGATTTTGTATAGTCCCCATTATATGCACTCATCTCAACATACTCACATTTATAATATAGAGAACTCGTAACGACAAAATAAGAACCACAACATTTGCAAAAACACAAATTCATGCCAACAAGCAACCTACAAAAGGTTGGAAACAAGATATGTATGCATGAGAGAGATACTTGTTATCGAGATATAGATGGTAGGATGTAGAGGATATGAATTATTTGATCATCCTAGATTGCATCCAATTTACATGTAGACACCATTTCTTCCTTGTGCACGATACAAGAACCCAATATATCTCCAATGTACCTTAAACAAAATTAAGTACACTATGGTCCCCAAAAAATTGGGTCCAAAGTAGTTAGTGAAACTACAATACATAGGAGAGCCTCCACATAAATATGTGCATATTGGTATGAAATTTAATTTCATGCACATCTTAGCCGATAGGATTTGGTGGAGAATTCCATATATATTGGATCAAAGATAGAAAGCATGCCATAATATATACATGAAGTAAATATGCCCGCACAAGACTTTCAAGAACCAAAAAGGAGATACAATTTGAACAAAAACACCAAGTAAACCAAGAAGTAGCACACAAGAGTGTGACATGACAAAAGTTGTCCAAATTGTATCAAAGAGACAAATCAACACATGAAAGGACACAAATTCAACAAATGAACAAGGAAAATGCCAAAGAGCAAAAATAGACATAACACACAATTATCAAGGATTTATCTCATTCTAAAAGATCAAAACAAGTAACAAAGAATGAGACAAAACCAACCGCCAAATAGAGCAAGGTTCCAACACATAAACCAACCTCTGTACACTTCTCATGATGGCACAAGGTACCAAAAGAAAAGATTAAGCTTCCAAGCACAAAAGGGAGTGTTATAAATAATATAGTAGATCTCCCCAATGAATGGTGCATTATGTATAATTTTTCTTTTGAATGCAAAATGCACACAAAAGAGATCATAACGACTTCCTACATTAAACAAAACATAAGAGAATACCAATAAAATAAAATGATCCACAAGAGGCGAGGAAAACATGGTAGAAAAATAAGACATAGACCAATGTGAATATGATCAATAAATTCTACCATATATGGAGTACCAATTGAATAATGACAACAAGTGTTAGGGATAATTTTCCCGAGGTAGTTTACAAGGATATCATGATCATATTCACAACAAGAAGCATATGACAAAATATAAGAAATAAGCTTGATGCATCGAGGGAGATTCTTCATAGCTCGAAATAGTCACACAATCACTAGTGATTAGAGTAACTTGAAGCAAATGGTTTCCATGAGGATATATAGATCCAAATAGGAGGAAAGACATATCAAGAAAACCTCTCACAAACAAGATCCAAAATATGAGCAATAAAAGCAATCCAAGGGAACTGGAACTTGTTTGAGCTAAATGTGCCACATAGGAGCTAGATAATTCAATATCAATTCTATGTGCCAGTACCTCAAATTTCCACATCTTCTAGGTTTGTAATATGCACAAAGCATATGACTCCCCCATAATGTGATAAACCAAGAATTCTCAACAAGAGGTAAAAACATCCAAAAAGACATGATTAATGGACATTATGGAAATTGAATTTCTCATGAGAAAGACATACCACATAGAGACTAGATAAACTTGCAATATACATACATACTAAGTGGTATTCCTCATGTACACGCATTTTGGGATTGTGGAATTCCCAAGTATAAAACTCCCACAAAATGGGATATTCCATTAATCTCTCCAAGAGCCAAGTAAGATACCAAATAGATTCAACAAACGCTCCAAACTAAGAAACACAAATACATGGTGTGCCAAAAAACATACACAAATATACTTGATAACTCAATCATAAGTATGAGGGAAGCACAACATGTATAAACACATATAAAGGTACAAAACCAACACATGCACAAGGGAGAAAGTAACTTTCAATGTAAATGAGTTAAGCACATGTTACTACAAGGAGGAACATTGGATATAAGATAGAAGAATGATAATCCAAATGTCTTGACTTGACAACAATAAACGATGAATATCTCTCAATTCTTCATAATGTAGCCAAACCTCCAATGTCCTCCAACAACACTTATTGATCAAGTTTTTTCTTGTTGGTCCCCAACCAAGTTGGGTCCTAATAAGTTTGTCACAATAGGCTTGGACACCAGAATGGTTCTTTTCTTGACACCATGTTGGGCACCAACAAATTTGGCAAAAACATTGACCACCTCATCCTTACGAAGAAAATAAGCATCATCAATCAAGATAGGATGGGATGAGGAGTTACCCATGGTGCATGAGTAAGAAAGCTTCCCCTTCTCGCGGCATATGTAGCAAGTTCTTCTCTTGCTATATCTCTTCTTGGAAGATGTCACCCCTTGAAAAAGATCTTGAGTCTTGGGAAGAGGCCCGCTTCTAGCTTGAGGTGGATCTTGAGGCTGCTCCCTTGTTGCTTCTCACCAAGAGGCTTTTTCTTCAAAGGGCAAGATCTCACATGATGTCCTTCTTCCTTGGACTTGAAGCAAACAATGTTGGTCGGATGATTGACTTGGTCTTTGCCTTTCTTCTTGTTGATCTTGGGCTTCTTCTTGTTGATCTTGGGCTTCTTCATGTTGGCGGGCTTGTTCTTTTATTTTGGAGTTGAATCCAAGCCCACTCTTGTCATTTGGAGATCTTCGCACACCTAAGATGTTCTTGAGTGTGTTCTTCCCTTCAGGACACTTCTTCAAGTCATTCTTCAAAGAAGTGACTTGAACCTTGAGCTTCTTGTTTTCCTCTACATGGTTAGTATCAACAACAATACTCAAGGAAGTAGATGTTACATTGTTAGAGCAACAAGGCAAGGGATGCAATTCATCACAAGATATAGCATGGTTATGAGATGATGAATCACAAGTACTAGCACATGGTAATATGACACTAGGAGTAGATGTAGTGCTAATGTCCACATGAGGCGTACTAGATGTTACCTTTGACATAATGGCCTCATGAGCCAACTTTAGCCTACCATGAGAAACTAGAAGATCCTCATGTGAGCTTGAGAGCTTAGCATGTTTTTCTTCCAATTTCCCATAGTTGCTAGTTAGCAAAGAAAGTTGAGACTTTAGCTCAACATTATACTTCACAAGATGCTTAAAATTATATAGAGTTAGTAGCACAAGCATCATGATTAATTGCAAGAGGTGAGGGTAACTTGGAAAGCTCTTTTGAGTAAGAAGCTTTAAGTTGCTCATGTGACTCGGTGAGTTTGATGAGCTCCCCCTTGATGACCCTAGAGCCATTCTTGAGGTTCTCAAAATCCTCAAGGAGTTTAGCATAAGCAACTTCAAGCTCATCATTTTTAATTTGGAGGGCACTTGCCACCTCAAATTCTCTATCATGAGATTTCTTCACCCTAGATAGCTCTAGAGCAAAGGTATCCTTAAGAGATTACTTGGTGGTTTGTTCCTATTCAAGAGCTTCATTTAGGTTTGCAATGTCATTAGCATACTCATGCTCAAGACTACTCATTTTGTCAATTGTGTCCTCATGCTCATAAATTAGTTGCTTACTTTCAATGGCAAAGTTCAAGATTTCAATGAAAGTAGAGCAAGCATTTTTATTTTTGTGTAGAGCATGAAGGACTAGCTCCCCCTTCTCTTTTAAAGAATCAACATCATCATCTACTTCATATAGGTCAACATTCACATCATCATGAGGTGCATTGGGATCCAAAGGAGAAGTTACCTTTGATTCCTTAGCCATGAGGCATAAGTGAATATTGGGAGAAGGTGATGATGGGGGAACACTTGAGGCTCCAATAACTACCTTGCCTTGGCCCATACATTCTTAGATTTCATCTACATGGTTAGCAACACAAGTACTAGAGGAAATAGAAGCACATTTATCATGGAAACAAGGCAAAGCAAGCATATCATCATGATATATATTCAATACATTTCTACATGATATGCGAGGACAATGAACACTAGGATGTAAGTCACATATAGTCCTACAAGTGTTCATGTCCAAATATACAACATTGGAATGAGATAGATATGAAGAATCATGAATGACAAGCTCACTATCCACATTGCAAGTTCTATCACCACTCACCATATCATCACCTTGTGACAACTCACATGTTGGTGTAGTGGAAGAAGATGAGAACTCATCATGGCTGAAGGTGGAGGGAACACAATCATCCTCACCAATCTTGGAAACAGCATATTTTCTTGAAGCTTTGTCCAAATATCATGAGCATTCCTAAAAGACATGATTGTGGATAGCACTAACGAAGCTCACAACATTAACAAGCACATTAGATGCTTGAGCTTCGAGATAAGAGTTTGTCTCCTCCAAAGATAGATTTTGGGGATCCTTCAGAGGAGATAAACCCATATCAAGAATCCGTTCAATATTTGGGTCAATGACCCGGAAATGACTAAGCATGCGAATTCGCCAACTACCATAATATGTGCCATCAAATGTAAAAGTGTGATCATGCACTAAACCCCTAGGAAACATCTTACTCTCGAGGCGGTGAAGCCTAAAAGCGAGAGACCTTGCTCTGATACCAATTGAACGGGAAACAGATGTCGCCTAGAGGGGGTGAACAGGTGTTTTAAAATTATTATGGTTTAGGATCTAATAAATGCAGAATAAAACTTAACGTTTAATTTATCAATCCAAAACCTATATCCACTAGGTTCACTAAGTGCACCAACAATGTATTCTAAGCAAGACAAGCAACAAGGTGATAGCAAGATATAATACTTCAAGCAAGATGGCCATCACAATGTAAATTGCATAAGTAAAGGGCTCGGTTGAGAGATAACCGATGGATGCGGAGACGATGATTTGTTTCCCGAAGTTCACTTCCAAAGAATCTACGTCTCCGTTAGAGAGGCGCGGTGGCGTAATGTACTTCGAATTCCACAAATGGCTCACCTCGAGGTGTGGTGGCTCGATGCTCACCCAACGCCACACAAGGCCTCACCCCAAGATGCGAAGGCACGCAACTCACCGACGCCACAAAAGGCTCACCCTATTCTACCATGAGCTCGCCACAAAATCCTAATCATGTTCCACTATGGGACACTTGAGGGCGGTCACCGAACCCGTACAAGGCTTGGGGCAATATCCACAACTCAATTGCAGGGCTCCCAAGAAATGCCACAAAGGATACAAGCTTGAGGAAACTCCACAACAATTGGAGCCTCCAAGAACAATGCCACAATAGGCCACAATCTTGAGGAATCTCCACAACTCAAATGGAGGCCCCAAGAACTCACCACAACTCCACATAACCGTCTAGGGTTCCAAGAACCCAAGAGAACAAGCCCAAGATCTTGAACTCGCCGAATCTCCGAGGAGAACTATAACCTATGCACCAAATGCAAGGGTAAAGTCCTTCACTCCCAAATTCCACCAAAGCTACAAAATCTATTGGGCGAATAAGGGAGGAAGAACACAAGAGGAGAACACAAAACTCTCCAAGATCTAGATCCCAAGGATTCCTTCCCAAAGAAGGGAGTTGGTTAGGTGCGGTTCTAGATCTAGATATCCTCTCTCAAATCCCTCAAAGAGATGCAAGAATCATAGGAGGGAGAAGGGAATAGGGCAAGCTTTTGAAGGTCAACAATGGTGGAGAGAGTGGAAGAGCTAGCAAAAATGGCCTCAAAAGTTGGGGAAACATTGGGGAAGAGGGGGGCCTTAAATATGGCAAGAGAAATCTGCCCGTTTGGGTTAATTTCGCGCCTCACCGGAACTTCCGTTGCCCCACCGGTACTACTGATAAATAGAAACATAAGTTACTGAACCTGACCGGAACTTGGGTTGGAATTTGGGTAGGAACTTCCGCTCAAGCAAAAATGCTGGACAGCATTGCACGATAACTTCAATAACTTTGGATTCCGGACTCCAATTTTGATGATATTTGGCTCTCTTTGAAGAGAACAACAATCTCTACAAGATTATGTAAAGAAACATCATAGTACAACATGTAAGGATAAAACCAAATGGATAAAGGTAAGACCTCTCTAGAAACGATGAACCTGTAAAACCTCCAAAACCCAAAACACAAGAAGATAAGCTTGGAAACTCTGATTGGGATGAAACCATTTTTGTTGGAAAGATAAAACCAAGTAGAATCCACAAAATGTGAAATATTGGATACCACCAAGGGAGAAAATATCAAGTATATATATGTGAGATATCTCCCAAGGTGTGGAGCCGGAAAAACCCGCACGATCAAGAACACAATAAGATATGCAAGGGAAATCCTTTTTGGTGAATTAGAGCTTGTTATGATGATAACCATAAGCTCTAGATCCTCTCATGGACAAGATACAAACAACAACCAAGAAAAATGATGTTATGTATGCAAATATTTGATCTCTCTCCGAAAGATGCGAACGAGTCACTCACTCGAGAGCCCCTCTTGATAGAACGGCTATCTATCCTAAATCTGGTCTCCCAGCACTACAAGAGACTGGTAAAATAGAAAACCTATCAAGATCATACCTTTGACTTGAGCATTCCGCTTGAGCTTGATGTAGACTGTCTTGTCCTCCTTAAGATGGAACACCTTTCTTGATCTCTCTTGCTCGCGCTTTGCTTGATGAAGACTTACCACTTGCTCCCCCATACTCCATGGGGGAAACCTCTTCTTTGAACTTATCTTCATCACTCCATGATTGCCGAGGATGGAAATCTTCAAGCATGATATCTTCTAAAGATGGCGCATCTTGAGCTTTCACTTCAATTCTTGATGATGTCTTGAAGATAGCCATGAGGAACTCCATCTTCTTCTTCAACACACTCTTATCTTATTTTTCTTATTCTTCTTCTATAAACCTTGAGCCCAACACATGGCCCAAGCAATGCCAGTATAAACCTACAAGTGAAACTCAATATGCACATTAGTCCATAGAGATTGTCATCAATTACCAAAACCACACATGGGGCATACATGCCCTTTCAATCTCCCCCATTTTGGTAATTGATGACAATCTCTTTGAGAGGGTTTAAATATGGAATTTAACAAAAAAAATGGTTGTGCTAAAATCAAATACTACACAAGTATGTGATGTTGGTACTCCCACAATATATAGAGCAAACTCCCCCGCAATCATGCATGTGTGATGAACTTGAATTTCATTGCATAGATTGCCAACCATTACTGTTGGTAGAGTTTCCTCTATATATTAAACATGTAAAGCAACAACAAAGATGCAAGAGCATGCAAGGCTAATGCTTAAGAACCAACTCAAAGCATAATACAACTTTCCTTAAACCCTCTAAAACTTCTCCCCATTGGCATTGGTTGCCAAAATGGGTGAATAGTTCTAGATGGCCAATATAGTGAGACTTCCTCCAAAGGTGTGCATATGCACATATCCTATGATGAATACTTGGGAAGAAATCAAACTATATTGAGGACCCAAAGGTTGCAAAAAAAGAAAAAGAAAATAGCTTCAACAAATGAAGCGAGCAATCCAAAAGACCCAAAAATACCAATTGACAACAACAATTGATACCAAATGAAAATAACAAGATACGAACAAATGGGTGTTTAAATGAAATAAGGAAGCTCCCCAATCTTTGTGCAGAAAATAGAATCATTGCATTTGAATATATAATGCACAAATATGGAATCCTCACTCCCCCATAAACATTTAAACCACAAAATATGAAAAAGAAGGCAAATGAGCATTCTTAAATGAATTAAAGGAGTTCCCCAAAGATTATGAACCAATTATAATAATTTCATTTGAAAACAAAGTACACAATCATGGAATCCTTACTCCTCCAAACTCATTTAACAACGCAAGGCAAGAGAGAAAAAATATGAGTGCCCGAAGATACAAACAAAAGGGACAAACACTCATAGGAAAATAAATTTGGAAGCCACCGGAGAGTCAAAAGGAAATAAAAAGGTGGTCTCCAAGGAAAATAGAAACAACCAAAAATTTATCTTATCTTGCGTATATAAGTTTCTAGGTGGAAAATATCACAAAGACATAAGCCCACCAAGAAACATGCACACACAAAATAGATACTCAAGAAAGCACATGAAGAGCAAACGGAAGTCATAGAATATACCGTTAAAATGTTTGCTTGAAAGCATGGAAAAAGGCTCCAATATATCTTACTGTACATCTAGGAGCTTCAAAAACCAACACACTACATATATTACAACTATTACTAAGGGGGAAATGGATAGTTGGAATATATGGAGAAACACAACAAGTATCACAAATAGAAATCAACTTTCCAACTTGATAGAACAGCTATCAATCAAAAATCCGGTCTCCCAACACTACAAGAGATCAGTAAAATAGAAAACCTATCAAGATCATACCTTTGCCTTGAGCACTCTGCTTGAGCTTGATGTAGACCGTCTTATCCTCCTCAAGATGGAACACCTTTCTTGATTGCTCTTGCTCACGCTTTGCTTGATGAAGACTTGCGACTTTCTCCCCCATACTCCATGGGGAAACCTCTTCTTTGAACTTGTCTTCATCACTCAATGATTGTCGAGGATGGAATGCTTCAAGCATGAGATCTTCTAGAGATGGCGCATCTTGAGCTTGCACTTCAATTCTTGATGATGTCTTGAAGATAGCCATGGGGAACTCCATATTCTTCTTAAAGACACTCTTGATTTTCTTTTTCTTATTATTCTTCTATAAACCTTGAGACCAACACATGGCCCAAGCGATGCTAATGGATAAACCTACAAGTAAAACTCAATATGCACATTATTCCATAGAGATTGTCATCAATTACCAAAACCACACATGGGGGAATACATGCCCTTTCATCATTGATAGTAGTTAAAGGGGGAAAGTTTCACTAGAGAGAGTAGAGGTAAAAGGGTAGGATCAATATATTTTTACTTGACCTGGTCCACATATCCCAGCAGGCAAGAACACAGCTCACACATACTTGCATGTGTGAGGTGTTGTCGACACCAGGAAGCAAGGAGAGGAGAGATAAAGGGCACAGCCATACCAGCAGAGCATCTCTCTACTGAACGCTTATCACAACATCAAGAATAGCAAGAAACCCACCACAATCTTACCACTGGTTCTCATCAGATCCACCATAGTATATCCATATTTCACCAACAAAAATACTAGCCCAGATCACCACCACATCACTTGCACCATGGTTGCTTAGAGAAGCCATCCAGGAGCTAGGACAAGGAGGAGCTTCATAGGGAAGGTAGCACAAGGAGGAGCAGGTTAACAGGCACATGCAGCAACAACAAATCAAGCCTAGCAACACTTCACTTATCAGGTTGCTAATCAAAACCACTGAAACATCTGTTCTTGATACTTTTATTTAGAAAAGAGTTTGGATAAGGGGGCTCTCAGTATAGTGTAGAGTTTCTACACTAATCACATCATAGAGCACCTAACACACAAAAATAGCATATGTTCTTATTTTTAAAACTGGAGCCTCAGCTTATACATCATAGGCCAGGGAGAAATATAGCCACAAGTAGCATCTTAAAGTAGGAGATCATGTAGTTGAGATCTACAACTATGCAAAGTCTAATATGGAGGTACCATAGTGGCAGTCTCAACCACAGAAGCCACTAGATACAACTAGGGTTAGAGAAGAACATTTAAATCAGGAGCTAACCACTTTTACAAGCAATTCAAACTAATCATATTAATCACTTTCCTAAATCATAATTGCTAGGAATCATAATAGCGGCACTTACTGTCAAGATTGACAGAATACAAGCATCCACTGAATACAAAGATCTAATGAGGTACATGCCAGCATCACAACCACAGTAGTGGTTTCACAAGGCAATGAAAGCCACTAGCGATAACTACAATTACCAAAAATGTCCCAATAGATCATTAGATCATATTTAAATAGTCCAATTTAGCTGAATCATTTTCCTAAACAAGTATGCTAGGAATCATAATCTCAAGCTTACGGCTGTATAATCAAGCTCATAGGATCAAGGCCACTACTTCAAGTAAAATACCACCTGTAAGCAACACCAAGATGTATCTAATCATTTTCCTAGCTAATCCAACTAGGAATCATTCTAGTATATTTCTTGCTAACAACATGGACAAAATATATTCAGCTCCAACATGTAATGGACCAATTGGTCAGTACAAAGCACCAAGGTATTCAAAGGTTCAGATTTCACAAACTGAAGCACAAATTAAACCAGTATAAGCTATAGGGTGGATCACTACTTAATTCAAACCAATTACCAAAGGTTTGAATTCAAATATTTATTTGCATATTACTCCTTAACCACTAGTAGTATCAGTCTATCAAGAATACTACCCAAATTAACTGAAACACTCAACTGAGCCACATATGCCATGGATGAGCAAATCATCCAAATTGAGGCATTATAATCAGTACATGCCTTGTATTAATTGAAGTGCTAGGCCAGTTCAAACAACACATGCTTAGTATTAGCACAACAAAAGTCACCAACAATACTGAAAAGGGGAAGGAACCCTAATTAGGGTTCATCACTTCAAGACAGAGAGAGAGGGTAAAGAAGAGAGGCCAGTGAGGAAGAAGGAGTACGAGGTTCACTTACCCGGCGGTCCTTGCTTAATAAGAAGAGGAAACATATTGGCGACAGCCATGACACGATGGCACGGTGGGCACCGAAGCGCCAGCACCATGCCGAGTTGCGCTAGATGCAGCAGCACGAGGAAGGTGGCGCGAGCGAGCAACACACCACCAGTTCACTAGGGCACCACCGTGAATGAAGGGAATATGCCCTGAGAGGCAATAATAAAGTTGTTATTATACATATTCCAAGTATATGATAGATGTTTATTTTACATGCTATAATTGTATTAATTTGGAAACATTAATACATGTGTGTTTGATAAACAAAAAGGAAAGTTCCTAGTTATGCCTCTCTTATAAACTAGCTCGTTGATTAACAAGATGATCAAGGTTTCCTGATCATGGACATTGGATGTTGTTAATAACGAGGTCACAACCTTAGTGGAATGATGTGATGAACATTCATCCGAAGTATAGCATTACGATCAAAGTCATTGTGTTTATATTGCTATAACATCTAACAAAGTAATCCTAGTCCTTAGACCATGAGATCATGTTAATCACTAACACTGGAAGAGTATCTTGATAACATCAAACGTCACACCGTGAAAGGGTGATTATAAAGGTGGGTTCAGTACTACAAAAGTGTTATGTAGAGGCTCATGGATCAAGAGTGGGATTTGCCCATCCCGATGACGGATAGATATACTCTGGGCCCTCTCGGTGATATCACATTGATTAGCTTGCAAGCAAGTGATAAGATCACTAGAATGTTATATCACGGGAACGAGAAAAGAGTACATGTCGGTAACGAGATCAAACTAGGTATGGAGATACTGATGATCGAATCTTGGACATGTAATATATCGCGAGACAAAGGGATTTAGTTACTAATGTTAAAGGTTCTCACGATCACAGAAGTCATCGTAGAATGTGTAGGAGTTAGTATGGATCTCCAGGTCCTTCTTCTGATTATTGATCTAAGAGGGGTCTCGATCATGTCTGCATTATTCACGAACCCTAGGGTGACACACTTAAGGGACACCAACACCATTTGGAGCAAATGTGTTTCGGACTAATGAATTGCAAAGCGCTGGAATTATTTCAATAGACACCGAAATTGTTTCGGGTGAAATTGCAGAAATTGGTTCTGCATGTAATATTAAAATGTTGCAGGGGGTTTTATGTGAATGTTTGTTAATTAAAGTAATTAACAAAATTCTGAATAAATTTAATAAAAGAGTTTTATTAAATGAGAGAGCATTAAATTTGGAGAAATTTAATGCATTTAAAGTGGAGACTTTAAAAGAGAATGTGAAGGGGCATTTTAATGTGGAGGGAGTTACCACCACATGAATGGGGGAGGTGAGGGGTCACCCCCCATGGGGCACCGGCCATGGGGAGGGGTACCCTCCCTCCTCCTATAAAAGGCCACCGCTCTCACCCTTCTTCCTCACACCTTCTCGTGAAGGATCTCTCTCTCCCACTAGAATTATTCCCCCATGGTCTCGGATTAGCAAGATACATGTTTTCGGTGGCATTTCATCTGGAAGGAGTTGTTGCTTTCGCTGCATCGCTGGAGCGAGGAGGCGGAGGTTGTTTAGTGTCCTGAATGTGTGTGCGAGTGCGGATGTGCTGCTGGTTTGCGGTGCTAGAACTTCCACACGATCTTGAGATTGGCAAGCGTACGACTACATCATCCACGAGTTCCTACTCGTAAACAAAACTTTGTTGTTTTCGAGGGTAAGTTCTCTATGGATGTATATCCACCTGTTGCTTGTATCTAGTAGATAGATCTTGGCGTATAGTTCCCATCGTAGGAAATTTTTTGTTTTCTATGCTGCGAACCCTTCAGTGTTATCAGAGCCTGATCTATGCGTAGGTGCTTTGCACGGGTACAACAGATAAGAGTATGTGGGCGGTGATGATCATGTTATTGCTTCTTATATGTACTTTGGATATTGGTGGCATAGTGGGATGAAGCGGCCTAGACCAACCTTACATGTCATCGCACATGAGACCGGTTCCGCGACTGACATGCAACTAGTTTTGCATAAGTGGCTGGCGGGTGTCTGTCTCTCCTACTATAGTCAATATCTGATTTACAACGAGTTGCTAATAATTTGATTATCATCGTTGTGGTTCCATGTTTGTAGGTAAGAACGGTTCTATCTTCGAAAGCCCTAAGCCACGTAAAACTTGCAATTGATAAATTAGAGGCGTCTAGTTTAGATCGTTGCTGGGCTTGTGTCATGATATGGTAATGTTGTAAGTTGATGTATAGTTGATACTCTTACAACACACACAACGTGAAAGTTCCATAGACCTTGGCCTTACACACAAAGGAATGATAAAGATCATACCACGATGCATATGATAGTGATCAAATGCAAGAACCATATCATTTCACTTTACACATATGATGTTTGCATCTTATATTGCTTGTTTAGTGTTTTAGTAGCATTATAAGATGATCCCTCATTTAAATATCAAGATAAAAATGTGTTCTTCCTTAAGTATGCACCGTTCTATGGATCATGTTTCGAGACATCACATGATGATCGGGTGTACTCGACTCTGCGCTTTCATACAACAGGTGTAAGACAGTTTTACACACGTGAGTACTAAGGATCTTACTTGGCAAGCCTAGCATGTACAGACATGGCCTCGAAACACGGACCGAAAGGTTAAGCATGAGTCATATAGTTGATATGATGCTCATATAGATGCTCGCCTTTGAAGCTACACCGACTCACGTGATGATCAGACTTGGTGTAGTGGATTTGGTTCATGTAATCACCAAAAAGACACGAGGGATGTTGTTTTTGAGTGGGAGTTTAGTTGAACTCAATCTATCATAAACTTAGTCTAAATAAACTTTACAAATTCTGTTGTAGATGGCAGCACCTGCTTTTAATTTCAATGTGTTCATGGAGAAAGAGAAACTTGCTGCAAATGGTAGCAACTTCACCAACTGGGCTATGAATTTGAGGATTCTCCTCACTGCTGCACAAAAGCAATATGTGCTAGAGGCGCCGCTAGGACCCCCACCAGCTCCTGATGCCTCCGACGAGGAAAAGAATGTCTATATAAATCGTCAGGAGGACCACAACTTAGTTCATTGTGGCATACTGTATGGGCTAGAGCCAGAACTTCGAAAGCGTTTCAAAAATGGTAATGCCTTTAATACCATGGGTGAATTGAAAATGATTTTCGATACCCATGCTACCGTAGAGAGTTATAATGCTTTAGAAAAGTTCTTTAGCTGCATGATGGAAGAGAACAACTTCGTAAGTGAGCACGTACTCAAAATGTCTGGGTATGCCGATAAGCTTGTGTCCTTGGGAATAACGATTCCCATTGACTTAGGCATACATCGTGTTCTCCAATCTCTGCCACCTAGCTACAAGAGCTTCGTGATGAACTATAACATGCAGGGCATGAAGAAGACTCTCCCCGAGCTTCTATCAATGCTTAAGACTGTAGAAGTGGAGATTAGGAAAGAACATCAAGTGTTGATGGTCAATAGAACCACCGGTTTCAAGAAAGAAAAGATGGGTAAACAGAAGGGAAAGAAGGGCGGTAAATATGTTGCTGCGCCTAGAAAGAAATCCTGGGCTGGCCCTAAGTCTAATACCGAGTGCTACTATTGTAAGGGGACTAGCCATTGGAAGCACAACTGCCCCAAGTTTTTGGCGGAAAAGAAAGCCGGCAAGGCAAACAAAGATATATGTGATATACATGTTATTGATGTGTACTTGACTAGTACTCGCAATAGCACCTGGGTATTTGATACCGGATCGGTTGCTAATATATGTAACTCGATATAGGGGCTGCGGAACAAGCGATAGCTAGCAAGGGATGAGGTCACGATGCGTGTCGGCAATGGATCAAGAGTTGGTGTGATCGCCGTCGGAACGCTGCCTCTCCATATGCCATCGGGATTAGTGATAAACTTAAATAATTGTTATTTTGTGTCTGCGCTGAGCATGAACATTGTGTCCGGATCATGTTTATTGCAAAGCGGTTATTCGTTTAAATCAGAAAACAATGGTTGTTCGATTTATATGGATAATATCTTTTATGGTCATGCACCCATGATGAATGGTTTATTTCTGTTGAATCTCGATAGTACTCATACGCACATCCATAATGTTGATGCTAAAAGAATTAAACTTAATGATGATATATCTGCATATATGTGGCACTGCCGTCTAGGTCATATTGGCGTTAAATGCATGAAGAAACTCCATTCTGATGGACTTTTGGAATCACTTGATTTTGAATCATTTGATACATGTGAGCCATGCCTTATGGGCAAGATGACTAGAACTCTGTTTTCTGGTTCAATGGAATGGGCGACAGATTTATTGGAAATCATACATACTGATGTATGTGGTCCAATGAGTGTGTCGGCACGAGGTGGATAACGTTATTTTGTTACTTTCAAGGATGCTTTGAGTAGATATGGGTATATCTATTTGATGAAACACAAATCTCAAACCTTTGAAAAGTTGAAAGAATTTCAGAATGAAGTGGAAAATCATCGTAATAGAAAGATTAAATTTCTACGGTCCGATCGTGGAGGTGAGTATCTAAGTTATGAGTTTAGCACACACATGAAAGAGTGTGGAATAGTAGAGTGTGGAATAGTTTCACAACTCACGCTTGCCGGAACACCACAACGTAATGGTGTGTCGGAACGTCGTAGTCGTACTCTATTGGATATGGTTCGATCTATGATGTCTCTGACTGACTTGCTGATACATTGCAAATGTATCTATCATTTTTGATGTTCCGTGCTTGGTTTTATCTACTTTCTTGTGTTTTGTTCCAACTTTGGAGTACTTTTCATATGATTTCTTGGACTAACCTATTAACAAGATGCCACGGCCGCTTGCTTTTCCTGTTTTCTGCTGTTTTTGGTTCCAGGAAGTCAGAAAATGAATATTCTCGGAATTGGACGGGACAAAAGCCAAAGTTACTATTTTCCCATAAGACTCACGGAGCCAGAAGGAGAGTCGGAGAGGGGCCACAGGGTGGCCACACCCCCCTGGCGCGGGCCAGCCTAGGCCGCACCAGGGCATGGTGTGGGCCCCCTGGCTGGCCATCGACCTTGCCTCCTTCGCCTATAAGAGCCTCCCGATACCAAAACCCTAAATCATCAATCAGAAATCCACCAAAAGTTCCGCAGCATCGCCGCCACCGAAGGGGAGATTCAGGGGACAGAAAGTCTCTATTCCGGCACCCTGTCAGGATGGGGAAGTGCCCCCGGAGCCATCTCCATCGATATCCACCACCATCTCCATCACCGTTGCTGATTCCCATGATGAGGAGGGAGTAGTTCTCTCTCGAGGCTAAGGGTTCTACCGGTAGCTATGTGTTCATCTCTCTCTATGCATGATCTTATTGAGATCATGAGCTTGTAATCTATAGATCTACCTTGCTACTCAAGTGCTTTAATAGATCTCTGCTCTCCCCATGTGTGTGAAGTTGACAGTGTGCACACCATGGTGGCACTTAGGCTAGAGATTACAAATACTTGTTATGAGTTATATTTGGAGTTAGATGTCTTTATGAAATTGTGGTGTTTGTTGGACTCATCTAGTACTCAAGGTGACAGTGTGGGGTTTTCTAGATGGGAAAGATGAACTTTGAGGTCTGCTGTTATAGCCCTACCATCGATTAGAGTGTCCAACCGGAGAGTAGTTAAGAGTAGTATCATAAAGAGAAGATATTTATATGAGAGTGTTCACTAGCGAAAGTATGATCCCTAGGCCTTGTTTCTAAGCATTGATACACCGTTTGCAATTAGATATGTTACATGTTTGCTTGCTTCTTTCTTTATTTCAGTTTGCCTTTAGTCTTTTCCCACGTCAACCACACGCCAGCAAGCTATTTTCTATCACCATTACCACTTGTATTTCACTATCTATTCGCCGAACTAGTGCACCTATACACCTGACAAGTGTATTGGGTGTGTTGGGGACACAAGAGACTTCTTGTATCTTGATTGCAGGGTTGCTTGAGAGGGAATACCTTTGACCACTTCCTCCCTGAGTTCGATAAACCTTGGGTGATCCACTTAAGGGAAAACTTGATGCTGTTCTACAAACCTCTGCACTTGGAGGCCCAACAACTGCCTACAAGAATAGAAGTGCGTAGACATCAAGCTATTTTCTGGCGCTGTTGCCAGGGAGGTAAGGTAAAAGGTATTCACACCGGAGGATTAAAGAAGAAGAACCTCCACGGCAAACGCTTATTTTCTGGCGCTGTTGCCGGGGAGGTAAGGTAAAAGGTACTCACATCCTCCGGTGTGAGTGCTCTAAGTTATTTCCTTTAGATTCTGCAATTTTGTCTTTTTGTTTCTTGTTTTCACTAGTTAGGCTTAATGGAAAACAACAACAAAATAGAGAGCTTTATAGTATTTATCTTGAGTTAGGACATGAAGGGTTTGAAGAGAAAACTAAAAAACCTATGGAACTTTATTTGCATGCTAATAGCAATGTTGTTAGTATGAATTCTTTGGACACCATTATTGCTAATGCTATGGAAAAGTCTAAGCTTGGGGAAGCTAGTTTTTATGAAAATGATCCTTTTAGTTCCCCAGCTTTGGAAGATAGCTATTGTATTGCTTATGATGATACCAAACCTCCAATATATGATAATTACAATGATGAATATGTTATTTTCAGTCCACCTACTATTGAGGAGAAAATTAATGATTACAATATGCCTCCTATATTTGATGATTATGGTGATGATAATAATAATGATAGCTATTTTGTTAAATTTTCTCCCACCACAATTAATAAGAATGACTATGCTTATGTGGAGAGTAATAATCATTTTATGCATGTGGCTCATGATAAGAATGTTTTATGTGATAGTTATATTGTTAATTTTATTCATGATGCTACTAAAAGTTATTATGAGAGAGGGAAACATGGTTTTATGCATCTCAATAATATTAAGTTTCCCCTCTTTATGTTGAAAGTCTTGAAGTTGCACTTGTTTTGCTTTCCTATGCTTATTGCTTTGTGCTTTCATGACTTGTTTCTTTACAAGATTCCTATGCATAGTAAGTGGGTTAGAATTAAATGTGCTTTGAATTTGCTTCTTGATGCTCTCTTTTACTTCAATTCATATTTCCTATGTGAGCATCTTCTCAAACTATCATGCCTAACTTAAAGGCGTTAAAGAAAAGTACTTATTGGGAGATAACCCAAAAGTTTTAGATGAGTCTTGGAAGTTATTATCTCTGTAATAATTGCTCCTTATCCTTTTTATTTGCTTTTTGTGGCAAGACTAACCTCTAATGAGAGAGAAGTAATGATTGGGAAAGTTGCTGTCCCGAAACAGATTTTTGTTCTTCATCGTAAAAATTCGTGTAAAATCTCTGTACGTCCTTTTGAGGCGTGAATTTTTGTGCTTCTGCCCCAGGTTGTTATCTAACTTTCGATAGTTACACACTTTTTTATTTGAGCAACATAAGGTCTTCGAAAAAATTCGTCTTTACCTGCTGGTCTGTTTTGACAGATTTCTGCCATTATTTGCATTTGCTTCTTGTTGGTTCCTTTTTGAGTTCTTTTGGGGAATTGAGCTTTTTGAGGGAAGTGCTACAGTATCTTGTGTTCTATTGGAAGTTTTATTGGTTTTGGAACTGAACCTAAAGACTTATTTATCATGAGTGCACTAATGTTGCTAATAAAGATTGTGTGAAGTTTTGTATGAAGGATAAATTTCAGGTGTATGGAAGGAATGAGTAATGAGATGAAGGTTGGACTAAACCTCAAGCTTGGGGATGCCACTTGTTTCACCCCAAGAAATATCCAAGAAGTACAAGCGTCAAAGCTTGGGGATGCCCAAGGCATCCCCCTCTTCATCAATAAAAATCACAGGTTTTTTCCAAACGCTTCATTTTTATTGTTTCATGCACAGTTGTGTTGTTCTTGGAGTGTCTTCTTTTTCATTTTCGTTTTGTTTTTCGTTTGCTTTGTTTTCTTAGTTTTTTCTGAATAAATTGGTTGGACCCCCTCTTTCATACATTGGTTTTCAAATAGTTTGGTTTGGTTTGGAAAAGAGTAGGAAAGCTCATGCATAAGTGGTAAAGAGAGCTTGTTTTTTACTGTGGCCTATGTTTTGTCATGCCATGCTTGATATTGTTTTGGCTTTATGCTTAGTATTCTTTGTTGTAGCATGACATGTTATAAACAATTAAGATTGCTTAACGTGCCTTGGATGAATCGTGCGTTGTTTTAGCATATTAAAGCATAGTATAGCGGTATTCTCCTTTGATGCTTTATTTGGGTTGACTTGGCGCATGCTCACACCATGTTATGACTATCCAAAGTCACCAATAGCCTTGATGATCCTTTAGTTTTCAACTTGTAGTATCACTTTATGCTTTGATCAATGATGTTTTGTCGCTCTGCATGATTATGGCCATTATTGCTCTCTTAGTTTGTCTCTCCCAGTCTTTTGCTAGCCTCCACAACCAAGTATGAGTTCCACTCATGCATCCAACTTCCTAAACCAAGTTATTCTAAAGAGTCCACCATACCTACCTACTAGCTTATGCTATTCCAAGTATATTCATGCTTTTGTTTACCTTCCAAATTAAACTTGTTATGAGAAAACTAGTGATTAAAGCTCTCACGAACTTGATGGCACACTTTACTTTTCTTGCCCTTAATAAACTTGAACCATTGTGTCGTCTATGTTGTATATGCTTGCACTTATTTGTTGGGAATTAGCAGAACCATGATGTCATGGGGAACGCTTTCAACATTGCACTGGTACTTTGTACCTAGTTGATATCATGATCTTTTGTTTATGGATGTCGTCAGTGTGAAATGAAAGGGGAGCTTGTAAGTCCGTGGAGTTATGTATATGTGTTAGAGAAACACCTGGGTCGCTGGTCTAATCCATGCTAAGATGGTGGAAACCTACAGCGTAACCATAATGAGCTGTCTATGAAGCATTCTTCTTATAAAAAAAGAGTCCTATATTGACAAAAAAAGAGAAAAAGAAAAAAAGAGATTATGAAAAGAGGAAAGAGAGAAAAAAGCACCATATTCCCATGGTAAATAAGAAGATTGTTGAGATGCTCGTTGTCTGCTTGCCTTGTCATTTTGATATGGGGATTCTTCCGTATCATCGGGCATGGGGTACCCCGTTGGCGGTTCTCTATGATACACATGTACTTACGATGACAAGAACTTACCGGTGACTAAACTTGAGTAGCATGAGGAGCGGCCCTCGTATTCAAGGGACATGAGATTTCTAACTCATACTTCGTCAAGCATGTACACCATAGTTTCTTCACTTTAACCTTAATCACCTTCAAGATGCTTATGATAGGGGCAATGAGAGCTAAAAGCTATAAGTACCATAATTTTTGGAAGCTCTTTATGAAACTTTAATCCCTACTTCCTTCTATGAAGGCCTTTCTTCCACTTTTATATTGAGTCTTCATCTTCTCTCTTTATGCACTTACTTTGAGAGCATAGTGGCCATCCTTAGTTCTATGTGCATTGTCCCAAGACTTGTTGATTGATGCATACCTTGATATTGCTTGTTTTAAACTATTTGTATCTTGTCACTCTTATGAACTTTGAAGGTGTCCTAAGCATTTATGTTTGCTACTCTATGAGGGACAAGCTGAATACTACTATGCTATGTTTTCTTTATGTGAAACAAACAAACGTCTTGCAAAGTATTTATGTTCGTTCCGGAGTTGACTTCACCAAATGAAGAAGGAACTGATGATAATTATCATGAAGCTCCGAAAGAGAACACTACCGAACCTCGTAGGTCTAGCAAGACACGTGTAGCTCCTGAACTATACGGGAATCCTGTTGTGAATTTCATGGTTGATGAAATGGATGACCCTGCGACGTATGAAGAAGTGATGATGAGCCCGGATTCCAACAAATGGCTAGAAGCCATGAAATCCGAGATGGAATCCATGTACAAAAACTAGGTTTGGACCTTGGTGGACTTACCTCATGACCGAAAGGCCGTTGAGAATAAATGGATTTTCAAAATAAAAAATGATATTGATGGTAATGTAACCGTCTATAAAGCTCGACTTGTCAGAAAAGGGTTTCAACAAATTCAAGGAGTTGACTACGATGAGACATTCTCTCCCGTAGCGATGCTAAAATCAGTTAGGATTATGTTAGCAATTGCTGCATATTTCGATTATGAAATATGGCAGATGGATGTCAAAACTGTGTTCCTCAATGGTAATATTGAAGAAGAGTTGTATATGATACAACCAAAGGGTTTTGTCGATCCTAAGGATGCTAACAAGGTGTGCAAGCTTCAGCGATCCATCTATGGACTGAAGCAAGCATCACGGAGTTGGAATCTCCGCTTTGATGAGGTGATCAAAGAGTTTGGATTTGTCCAAACTTATGGAGAGGCTTGTATTTACAAGAAAGTGAGTGGGAGCAATGTGGAATTTCTGATATTATATGTGGATGACATATTATTGATTGGAAATGATATAGATCTTTAAACTGTGTTAAAAGTTATCTAAACAGCAAATTTCTATGAAAGACCTTGGTGAAGCGTCATATATATTAGGCATAAAGATCTATAGAGATAGATCAAGACGCCTAATAGGGATATCGCAAAGTATATACCTTGATAAGATTTTAAAGAAGTTTAAAATGGACGACAGTAAGAAGGGGTTCCTACCTATGTTGCAAGGAAAGACATTGAGTAAGACTCAAAGTCCGGCTACGGCGGAAGAAAGAGAGATAATGGATAAGATCCCCTATGCTTTAGCCATAGGCTCTATAATGTACGTCATGCTATGTACAAGACCGGATGTGGCACATGCTATTAGTTTGACTAGTAGGTACCAATCTGATCCAGGTTTGGAACACTGGATAGCAGTCAAGAATATCCTTAAGTACTTGAGAAGAACTAAGGAAATGTTTCTTGTATACGAAGGTGAAGAAGAGCTGCTCGCTAATTGTTATGTCGACGCTAGCTTTGACACTGATCCGGATGACTCTAAGTCTCAATTCGGATACATATTTCTCATGAACGGAGCAGCAGTTAGTTGGAGGAGCTCCAAACAACCCATGGTAACAAGGTCAACAACGGAGGCGGAATATATTGGTTCTTCAGAAGCAGCACAGGAAGAAGTTTGGATGAAGGAGTTCATTTCCAAACTGGGTGTGGTTCCTAGTGCGTTGGATCCAATGGTGATCTATTGTGACAACATTGGAGCCATAGCCAACACAAAGGAACCAAGGTCTTACAAGAATTCCAAACATATTAAGCGCCGGTTTCACTCCATCCGTGAGCATGTCAAGCATGGAGATATAAAGATTTGTAAAGTACATACGGATCTCAATGTAGCAGATCCGTTGACTAATACACTCCCTAGAGCAGAACATGATCAACACCAGAACTCCATGGGTGTTAGATTTATCACCATGTAACTAGATTATTGTCTCTAGTGCAAGTGGGAGACTGAAGGGAATATGCCCTGAGAGGCAATAATAAAGTTGTTATTATACATATTCCAAGTATATGATAGATGTTTATTTTACATGCTATAATTGTATTAATTTGGAAACATTAATACATCTATGTTTGATAAACAAAAAGGAAAGTTCCTAGTTATGCCTCTCTTATAAACTAGCTCGTTGATTAACAAGATGATCAAGGTTTCCTGATCATGGACATTGGATGTTGTTAATAACGAGATCACAACATTAGTGGAATGATGTGATGAGCATTCATCCGAAGTATATCATTACGATCAAAATCATTGTGTTTATATTGCTATAACATCTAACAAAGTAATCCTAGTCCTTAGACCATGAGATCATGTTAATCACTAACACTAGAAGAGTATCTTGATAACATCAAACATCACACCGTGAAAGGGTGATTATAAAGGTGGATTCAGTACTACGAAAGTGTTATGTAGAGGCTCATGGATCAAGAGTGAGATTTTTCCATCCCGATGACGGATAGATATACTCTGGGCCCTCTCAGTGATATCACATTGGTTAGCTTGCAAGCAAGTGATAAGATCACTAGAATGTTATATCACGGGAACGAGAAAAGAGTACATGTCAGTAACGAGATCAAACTAGGTATGGACATACCGATGATCGAACTCGGACATGTAATATATCGCGAGACAAAGGGATTTAGTTACTAATGTTAAAGGTTCTCACGATCACATAAGTCATCGTAGAATGTGTAGGAGTCAGTATGGATCTCCAGGTCTCGCTTTTGATTATTGATCTGAGAGGGGTCTTGATCATGTCTGCATTATTCACGAACCGTAGGGTGACACACTTGAGGGACACCAACACCATTTGGAGCAAATGTGTCTTAGACAAATGAATTGCAAAGCGCTGGAATTATTTCAATAGACACCGAAACTGTTTTGGGTGAAATTGCAGAAATTGGTTCTGCATGTAATATTGAAATGTTGCAGGGGGTTTTATGTGAATGTTTGTTAATTAAAGTAATTAACAAAATTCTGAATAAATTTAATAAAAGAGTTTTATTAAATGAGAGAGCATTAAATTTGGAGAAACTTAATGCATTTAAAGTGGAGACTTTAAAATAGAATGTGAAGGGGCATTTTAATGTGGAGGGAGTTACCACCACATGAATGGGGGAGGTGAGTGGTCACCCCCCATGGGGCGTCGGCCATGGGGAGGGGTACCCCCCCCTCCTCCTATAAAAGGTCACCCCTCTCACCCTTCTTCCTCACACCTCCTCGTGAAGGATCTCTCTCCCCCTCTAGAATTATTCCCCCATGGTCTCGGATTAGCGAGATACATGTTCCCGGTGGCATTTCGTTTGGAAGGAGTTGCTGCTTCCGCTGCATCGCTGGAGCGAGGAGGCGGAGGTTGTTCGGTGGCCTGAACGTGTGTGCGAGTGCGGATGTGCTGCTGGTTTGCAGCGCTAGGACTTCCACACGATCTTGAGATTCGCAAGCGTACGACTACATCATCCACGAGTTCCTACTCGTTAACAAAACTTTGTTGTCTTCAAGGGTAAGTTCTCTATGGATGATATCCACTCGTTGCTTGTATCTAGTAGATAGATCTTGGCGTATAGTTCCTATTGTAGGAATTTTTTTGTTTTCTATGCTGCGAACTCTTCAGTGAAGTCACCGGAGCATGACACCGCGAGAAGGGCTGCAACCCTAGCCGCTAGTGCAGGGTCAGCGCGGCCAAGCAAAAGCTCGAGTGATGAATCGAAATGGACCAATCGATGCGGTGGCATTGATTTGGTCGGTAGGTGCGGCGGCGAAAGCCGTGGTGCCCGGAGCCGGTCGGGATCGAGGGGCAATGATGTCGGCAACGCGGCGTTAACATTGGAAGGAGAAAGGGGTGCGCGAGTGAGACATGGAGATAAGTGAGGGCTAGGGAACTGGGTTGGGTTTGACCCAACCTAGTGGATAGTATTAGGCTAGTGGGCCGAATAAACTGGGTTGGGCTAACCCACGGGTCCAATCCAGCTAAATAAAGAAATACTGAATTTCTAATTAAATTGTAAATTACCATAATACCCCCAAGAGTATTTAGGCTCTAGAAAAATAAATAAAAAACCTAAAAATACATATGATACCTCTAAATGTTCACAAAAATATAACCTATCTAAGAAAATGCTAACTTATATTTTAAATTAATAAAACATAAATGTAAACTGCTAACTATATAATACTCCTTTAGAATCTTAAATCAATTATAAACCAATAAGCGAACCTTATGCATCATTCACTTATATTGGGGGTGAATAATCTCATCTCTTTAGCCATACTTAACATGATTTTTAAGCTTAATATGAATTAAGTGAACTATAAAAAGAGATCACCATACCTCATCATTAGATTTAACTCTATAACTCACCTAATATCGACTTTCTAGGTATAGATTCATAGAGCTATACCTAATACTTATACGATTTCTTCATCGATTGTGTCGAAAAAACTCTTGAACTCGAAAGCAATACAAATCTATTGTATCTCAATCTTAATTGTATTTTATAGTTAACTTTGGTCTATCACTCAACCAGCGAGGGGCTCGTTCAGTTAAGATCATTAGAGCGATTCATATAACCATCGAATGTGTTCTAAGAACACTACAAAATACTTAACTTAATGTAATAAGTATTTTCTTTGAAAGTTATTCTTTTTGCCACTTCAAACAAAAGCTTTAGCAAATATGTTAAAACTCACTAACTTTAAATATGATCATTCTTAAGAGTGATCATCGATCAATATTGAACACTAATCAATGTTGTAATTTACTTTCGTAGCTTGTTAACTACTTTCAAAATCTTATTTTATATCTATTGTGTGGTACACTTGAATGTAACATGAACCTTTAATCAATCACCAAACTCAATCCATACTTAAACATGGGGATTTACTATGGGATTTATACAAAATGCATATCATTATCTATGCATAATAGCATATTGCTTCTTTAAACATTAGTCCTCATCGAACCAATGATGTTATTTCATACATTAGAGTTTATAACGACTAGAAGACCTTGGCTACATAATCTTGTAGTCAAAAAGGAAAGTTCACATTGCTCATGTCATTTGGTTATTTTCTATCAAGTATTTGCGATCTATTATTATTATCACCTGCATTTCAAAAAGGATGACAGAAAACATTATTTTCATGATTAATATGAACTATTGGTTACTGGTCCAGAGTGACCAGTTAATCTATTATGACTGGCAATGGAACCACCATTGCACGGAAATGTATCATCTAGGATCTAATAACCAATGTCGCCAGTCATTCTAGCATCGTATAATTCGCGTTAACCATAAGACTTGGAATGGTACAAGAAAGTCATCTGGATCTTCTTCCTTTCGCATGTCAACAGATGCGCATGCCATGGCTGTTATCCTTGGACCGTGAGTGGAATATCGAGAGAGGATATACATCAGAAGGGTGGGAGCCCATAATGTCCCACAATAGTTCTTGCATCTATAATGGTCTGTACGTTTCATTGCTGTAATACAGAAGGTGGGCATGGCGTACACCAAGGAGGCATGCGGGGTCATGGAGAAGGGAAGTGAATGGCTTGGATCATCTACTAGGTTCCACATCACAGAATTGTGGATAGGAATAAGCTGCCCGGTTGTGCAACAAGGATCTGATCTCTTATGGTAAAGTAACGCACCTTTGTAGAGTGTAAGAATTGTAACATGTTACTCCCTGTTCCGGGAAGGAGCTATGAACGCTGCAAGAAAGGAACTTCATGAAGTTCTAAGCAACCTATGAAGACTGACATACATATATAGATTTTCAGAATAAAAGCAATCTTGAAGAAATGTTTATGAAAACCTGCATAACCTACGACCTTTGGTCTGTGGTTGTAGATAGTTCATTAAACACTCCTTTTTAGTGAACTTGTTGAGTACACTCGTACTCAACCGAACCTTCTTAACCCTTGCTAGATTTTGGAGCAATCAATGGCGAACCTAGGAGGTGAACTACTTTGAAGATTTGAAGATATTCAGTGGAGATCAATCGAGTTGATCACTACATCAGAAGCTTTTGAAGTCAAGAGAGGAGTTTTATATAATTAAATCCCTAGATAATAGAACCTACTTCTGTAGAGTATTTCTTTAGTAGCAATCGTTAGCCATAGATATATAGTACTCCCTCCATCTAGAAATAACTGACTTGGGTTTGTCTAGATTCGAATGTATCTATACACTAAAATACGTCTAGATACATTCAAATCTAGACAAACCAAAGACAGTTATTTCTAGACGGAGGGAGTAGTAGTATTTCTAGAATAGACTTCGAGTTGCTATTTCTGGTTCTCTTTTGTAAACTATAATCCTTGCTGTGTCGAGGAGGTTCTTTGGATCTTTTGTAGTGTGTTATGTAACCTAAATTCTAAAGTCATACTTTGGACCCACGATGTTTCTGTTGGACCACTCTGAGGGATATAATACTAGTGAATGGTGTTTTATTAGTGTTATGTCAATGACTATATCGTACTACATCATGCAGTGGTATGCTGGATCACCGCAGGCGACGGGGATACGAAAGACGATGACAAACTACATGGGCAGAGCTCGAGTTGGGGAAAGACGATGACAAACTACATGCAGGGCGAGACGAGGGAGGAGAGCATGTCCATCGCGAGTAGAGACAGAGGAATCAAGCTGGAAACAAGTACTATTGGTAGTAGCTTTGCTCTGCAAGCAGGTTAAGTCGAGCTAGACCGGTTGTGCTGTGGTTAGGGAAGCTCTAACCGATCCCCTAAAAACGGTTAGAGGTGTAAAATATACCATTTTACTCCTCTAACCGTACCTAACCGAAGCCCAATCGATGTTAATAGAGTAAATTTTTCAGGAGTCAGATCGACCGACTCCTATTTTTACTCCTCCACCGCTCGGAGGAGTAAAAGATTCCTCCCCCACGCGTTCACACTCTCCTCTCCTCGGCTTCTCCTCCACCTCCAGCGAGCCTCATCTCCGATTGCCGACACCCTAGCCACCACCATAGCCCGAGATGGTTGGATCTTCTCGCCAGCCATCCCCGTCGCCCATTCCTAGCGCTCGATGCCACCGTAGCCCTCAACCGTGTCCCCCTGTTGCCCCTGCTCCCTGCTACCCTTTCCCACCTCGATTGGCGGCACCCAAGCACCGGTGGCCCTCCCACCCCTCCGTCAGCACCCTCGACCTACCGGTGCCACCTACACTAGTCGACCGTGGCATGCGACATCGGTCGTGTGGGCATGGGTCACCAAAATCACCGACCGCAACAGCCGTCGGAAGGTCTGGATCGGTAGCCTCCAGTCGCTGGAGCTAGCGGTGCTAGTGTACGATGTGAAGAACGTTGAGCTCCATGGCTCCGACTATGGCGAGCTCAACTTCCTGCTAGGGTGCTGCATGGTGCTAGACTTGGAGCCGGTCGGCCTCTAAATCGTCTCCAAACACGAGTGGCGGGAGGACAGGGAGGCCCGCGAGCGCCTCGAGGCGGAGCGCCATGACACGGTGATGGCAGCATCGCTCGCTGGGCTCAACCCGGAGCTCGTCGAGGAGGAGCGGCAGCAGCTTGAAGAATTCATCGAGGCCAAGCGGAAGGCAGATGCGCTGAAGAAGAAGGGGGTCGCACATGTTGCGGGGCCGTCGGAAGCTCCGACGGCCAAGGTGAGGAGGAGGACGTCGGCAGCTTCACAGGCCCGTCGACGGCGCCGATGGTCATTGACCTTGATAGTGACTCCTCCTCCTTCGTGTGGGACGGGGATTAGGTTAGGTTTAGTTCAAACCTAGTTGAATTTAGTGAAATTCTACCGACTTTTGGGTGTAATATGTATAAATTAACGTAAATGAAAAAGTAGATTTCAAATTCGGTTTGAATCAACCAAAATTCAGTCAAATTTGATAGAATTTTGCGGTGATCATCTGATCTCCTCCTCTAAGCTTTGTACTTTAGTTAGAAACGGCTATCAGTCAGAGGAGTACTTTTACTCCTCTAAGTTTTGTCCAAAGGTTTACTTCTCTAAACTTTAGGAGATTTGTTAGAGATGCCCTTAGTTAGGTATAGGTGTCCACCGGAGAGTGTTGGTTCCATCCTAAGAAATAGGACTTGGTAAGGGGGGACCGGAGTGCATTGAGAATAAAATCCCATGCGTCTTGCATCAGGATATGTTTAATGTAGGGGTGGACATATAAACCAATGAAAAAACCAAGGTCAAATTAATCGACACCGAAACCGAGAAATTCAGTTCAAAATTGGGTCGCAAGTTCTCAAAATTCGAAATTGTTACAGGGCATTGATGACCCACAAGTATAGGGGGTGTCTTGCAGTATTTTCGAGGGAAGTGAAACCCAATTTATTGATTCGACACAAGGGGATCCAAAGAATATTTATAAGCCTTAACAACTGAGTTGTCAATTCAGATGCACCTGGAAACAATCTTGCTCACAGCAGTTTATCAGTAGCAACAGTTTTGTAGTAGGAATAGCAAAGTAACAGCAGTAGTAAAGTAAAGACAACAAATGACAATAGCAAGAAATGAGGATTCGAGTGCGGTAGGCATAGGGATGGATGGACGGGCATTGCATGGACAAGACAATTCACATAGCAATCAGAACATAGGGCAATTGCAGATAACTAAGATAAAGCATCCAAGTACTAGATAATCCTAGGCATGTGTTCCATATATAGTCATACGTGCTCGCATTGAGAACTTGCACAACATCTTTTGTCCTGCCAGCCCGTTTGCAGCGGGGCCTCAAGGGAACTACTGGCAATTAAGGTGCTCCTTTTAATAGAGCACCGGAGCAAAGCATTAACACTCCGTGAACACATGTGATCCTCACATCAAAGCCATTCCCTCCGGTTATCCCGATTGCCACTTGGGGCCATTGGTTCCAGACAACAACGTGTATACAACTTGTAGATAAGACCAAAAACAATACTATCATAATGAATCAATAACATGTTCAGATCTGAAATCATTGCACTCGGGCCCTAGTGACAAGCATTAAGCATAACAAGTCGCAACAAAGTCATAAAGCACTAATAGAAGATACTAGGCACCATGCCCTAACAATCTGATGCCATTACATGAACGATCTCATCCAATCCCTACAATCCCCATAGCCTATAGCGGGGGATTACTCACTCATAGATGGGGGAAACATGGATGGTCGATGGAGAAGCGATGGTGATGATGATGGCGATGATCTCCTCCACCTCTGTCTCAGGTGCCGAATGGAGTTTCGGTCCTGTTTCGTGAATCTGGTGGTGGCGGTGGAGCGGAACTCCTCGGAAAACGCCGAACCCCCGAGTTTTTAGGTCAAGGCAACTTATAGGCGGAAGGGAGGCCGAGGGGTGCGGCTAGCCACACCACCTGGCGCCGAGGCAGCCTGCCCGTGACTAGGTGGTGTCGTGGCCCCCTGGCTCCTCTTCGTCTCGTATTCTGGCTCCAGATGACTTCCGGTAAAATAGGAACTTTGGCTTTTGTCCCGTCCAATTCCGAGAATATTCATTTTCTGACTTTCCTGGAACCAAAAACAGCAGAAAACAGGCAGCTGGCACTGTGACTCTTGTTAATAGGTTAGTCCAAGAAATCATATGAAAAGTACTCCAAAGTTGGAACAAAACACAAGAAAGTGGATAAAACCAAGCATGTAACATCAAAAATTATAGATACATTTGCAATGTATCAACATCCCCAAGCTTAACTCCTGCTCGTCCTCGAGTAGGTAAGTGATAAAAAGAAAGAATAATTTTTGAGGTGACATGCACCCTCAAAGACTTGATCAAAGTATTTGTAAACCATTCAAAGCTGGGATCATAGTACCTCAATCATAACATGAAAGACAAAGTTCTAACAATAAGACAAAGAAACTATGTTGCATATGAAAAGGCACAAACAAAAGATTCATGAATAACAATGCTTTGCAAGACGTTTGTTTGTTTCACATAAAGAAAACATAGCATAATAGTATTCAGCTTGTCCCTCATAGAGTAGCAAATATAAATGCATAGGACACCTTCAAAGTTCATAAGAGTGACTAGATACAAATAGTTTAAAACAATCAATATCAAGTTATGCATCAATCAACTAGTCTTGGGACAATGCACATAGAACTAAGAAAGGCCACTATGCTCTCAAAGAAGGTGCATAAAGATAGAAGGTGGAGACTCAATATAATGGTGGAAGAAAGGCCTTTTAATAAAAGGAAGTAGGGATTCAAGTCTCATAAAGAGCTTCCAAAAATTATGGTACTTATAGCTTTCAGCTCTCATTGCCCCTATGATAAGCATCTTGAAGTGATTAAGGTTAAAGTGAACAAACTATGGTGTACATGCTTGACGAAGTACAAGTCAAAAATCTCATGTCCCTTGTATATGAGGGTCGCTCCTCATGCTACTCAAGTTTAGTCACCGGTAAGTTCTTGTCATTGTAAGTACATGTGTATCATAGAGAACCGCCAACGGGGTACCCCTTGCCCGATGATACGGAAGAATCCCCATATCAAAATGACAAGGCAAGCAGACAACAAGCATCTCAGCATTCTTCTTATTTACCATGGGAATATGGTGCTTTTTCCTCTCTTTCCTCTTTTCATAATCTCCTTTTTTTATTTTTCTCTCTTTTTCTCAATATATGACTCTTTTTTTATAAAAAGAATGCTTCATAGACAGCTCATTATGGTTACGCTGCAGGTTTCCACCATGTCAGCATGGATTAGACCAGCGGCCCAGGCGTTTCTCTAACACATATACATAACTCCATGGACTTACAAGCTCCCCTTTCATTTCACACCGATGACATCCATATACAAAAGAGCATGATATCAACTAGGTACAAGTACCAAGTGCAATGTTGAAAGCATTCCCCATGAAAGCATGGTTCTGCTAATTCCCAACAAATAAGTGCAAGCATATACAACATAGAAGATACAATGGTTCAATTTTATTAAGGGCAAGAAAAGTAAAGTGTGCCATCAAGTTCGTGAGAGCTTTAATCACTAGTTTTCTCATAACAAGTTTAATTTGGAAGGTAAACAAAAGCATGAATATACTTGGAATAGCATAAGCTAGTAGGTAGGTGTGGTGGACTCTTTGGAATAACTTGGTTTAGGGAGTTGGATGCATGAGTGGAACTCATACTTGGTTGTGGAGGCTAGCAAAAGACTGGGAGTGACAAACTAAGAGAGCAATAATGGCCATAATCATGCAGAGCGACAAAACATCATTTATCAAAGCATAAAGTGATACTACAAGTTGAAAACTAAAGGATCATAAAGGCTATGGTGACTTGAGATAGTCATAACATGGTGTGAGCATGCACCAAGTCAACCCGAATAAAGCATCAAAGGAGAATACCACTATACTATGCTTTAATATGCTAAATCAACGCATGATTCATCCAAGGCACATTAAGCAATCTCAATTGTTTATAACAAGTCATGCTACAGCAAAGAATACTAAGAATAAATCCAAAACAATATCAAGCATGGCATGACAAAGCATAGGCCACAGTCAAAAATGAGCTCTTTTTACCACATAAGCATGAACTTTCCTACTCTTTTCCAAACCAAACCAAACTATTTGCAAACCAATGTATGAAAGAGGGGGTCCAACCAATTTATTCAGAAAACTAAGCAACCAAAGCAAACGAAAAACCAAAACGAAAACAAAAAATAAGACGCTCCAAGAAAAACACAACTGTGCATGATACAATAAAAATGAAGCGTTTGGAAGAAACTTGGGATTTTTATTGATGAAGAAGGGGATGCCTTGGGCATCCCCAAGCTTTGACGCTTGTACTTCTTGGATATTTCTTGGGATGACACGCGTGGCATCCCCAAGCTTGAGCTTTAGTCCATCCTTCATCTCATTACTCATTCCTTCCATACACCTGAAATTTTTCCTTCATACAAAACTTCACACATTCTTTATTAGCAACATTAGTGCACTCAAGATAAATAAGTCTTAAGGTTTAGTTCTAACAGCAAATAAACTTCCATTAGAACACTAGATACTATAGCACTTCCCTCAAAAAGCTCAATTCCCCAAAAGAACTCAAGAAGGAACCAACAAGAAGCAAATGCAGAAAATGGCAGAAATCTGTCAAAACAGACCAGTAGGTAAAGACGGATTTTTTCGAAGACCTTCTGTTGCTCAAATCAAAAAGTGTTGAACTAACGAAAGTTCAACCTGGGGCAGAAGCACAAAAATTCACGCCTCAAAAAGATGTTTAGAGATTTTACACGAATTTTTACGGTGAAGCACATAAATCTATTTCGGGATAGCAACTTTCCCAATCATTACTTCTCTCTCATTAGAGGTTACTCTTGGCACAAAAAGAAATAAAAAGGATAAGGAGCGGTTATTACAGAGGTAATAACTTCCAAGACTCATCTAAAACTTTTGGGTTATCTCCCAATAAGTACTTTTTTAACGCCTTTAAGTTAGGCATAAGAAGCAAAGAAAGAATCAAGTGTTCTCAAATGAAGAAGCATTAAGACCAAATTTTGTTTTCATAGGAGAAGCAAAAGAAATCTTTTCTCTCTTTTTAGGGAAGTGTTCTATACCTTTCTTGAGTGGGAGTTGATATTTAATGGTGCCTTCTTTCATATCAATGATGGCACCAACAGTTCTAAGAAAAGGTCTTCCCAAAGTAATAGGACAAGAAGCATTGCATTCAACATCCAAAACATAGAAATCAACGGGGACATAGGCATTGTTAACCATAATAAGAACATCATTAAGATTCCCCATGAGTTTATTTTTAGCATTATCATCAAGTGGGACATTCAAATAACAATCTTCAAGTGGAGGCAAATCAAGCATATCATAAATCCTTCTAAGCATAATAGAAACACTACTATCAAGATCACATAAAGCTTTGAAATCAAAATCATTCGCTTTCATATTAATGATGGGTTCCCAACCATCTTCTTGTTTTATAGGAATAGAAGCTTTATGTTTCATCTTTTGTTCTTTAATCTTTATGAGAGCATCAGTAATGTGTTTTGTAAAGGCCATGTTCATAGCACTAGCATTAGGACTTTTAGCAAGCTTTTGTAGGAACTTAATAACTTCAGAGATATTGCAACCATCAAGATCAAAATCAAATTTATCATCTAGAGTAGTAGAACTATTACTAGCCTCAACACTAGTGGTGGTAATAGTAGAAACACTAATGTTTCTAGCAATTTCATCTTCTCTTTCCCACTTAGCATGTAATTCAGCTAATAGTCTAACATTTTCATCAATTCTTACTTGTAATGCATTAGTAGCTGCAAAGGGATTCTCATTAGTTTTAGGTTTAGCAGCCATTTTATTCAAAGTAGTTTGAGCTTCAGCTAAGGATGCTATATTTCTTTCAGCATTAGAGAGTTTTTCCTCAATAGTTTTATTGAAAGCAGTTTGTTTACTAATAAACTCTTTAAGCATAACTTCAAGTTCAGAGGGAGCACTCATATTACTGTTGTAGGAATTTCCATAAGCATTACCATTGTTGGGAGGATATGGCTTATAATTGTTGTTACCAAAATTGTTCCTATACGCATTATTACCATAAGCATTGTTGCCAAAATTGTTATTTCTTATGAAGTTCACATCAACTTGCTCTTGAGCAACTAAAGAGGCTAAAGGAACATTATTTGGATCAATATAGGCTTTCCCATTAACAAGCATAGACATAATAATATCAATTTTATCACTCAAGGAGGAGGTTTCCTCAACAGAATTTACCTTCTTACCTTGTGGAGATCTCTCAGTATGCCATTCAGAATAATTAACCATCATATTGTCCAGAAGTTTTGTTGCAGCACCCAAAGTGATGGTCATAAAGGTACCTCCAGCAGCAGAATCCAATAGGTTCCTTGAAGAATAGTTCAATCCTGCATAAAAAGTTTGGATGATCATCCAAGCAGTTAGTCCATGAGTGGGACAATTCTTTACCAAAGATTTCATTCTTTCCCAAGCTTGAGCAACATGCTCATTATCAAGTTGTTTAAACTTCATTATTTCACTTCTCATGGATATAATCTTAGCAGGAGGATAGTATTTTCCAATAAAAGCATCTTTGCACTTAGTCCAAGAATCAATACTATTCCTAGTTAAGGAATTCAACCATTCTTTAGCTTTTCCTCTCAAAGAGAAAGGAAACAATTTCAGTTTAATAATATCACCATCTATATCCCTATGCTTTTGCATCTCACAAAGTTCAACAAAGTTATTTAGATGGGAAGCAGCATCTTCATCACCAATACCAGAAAATTGTTCTCTCATAACAAGATTGAGTAAAGCAGGTTTTATCTCAAAGAAAGTATCTTCAGGCACAGGTGGAGCAATAGGTGTGCTCATAAAATCATTGTTGTTGGTGCTAGTGAAGTCACACAACTTAGTGTTTTCAAGAGTAGTCATTTTTTTGGGTTTTCAAATAAGAAAGCAAACAAGTAAAACTAATTTTTTTTGTGTTTTTGAATAAAGAAAACAAGCAAACAAAGCAAAAAGAAACTAAGCAAAACAAAAATAACAAAGTAAAGAGATTGGTTATGAGGGACTCCCCTTGTGAAGATGTCCTTGACTCCCCGGCAACAGCGCCAGAAAAATGCTTGATGGCTCAATGCACGGCGCCCAGAAAAGTGCTGGTGCGTGGTTGATGTAGAGCTCGTTGGGAACCCCAAGAGGAAGGTATGATGAGCACAGCAGCAAGTTTCCCTCAGTTATGAAACCAAGGTTTAATCGAACCAGTAGGAGCAAGGAAACACCCCAAAAGTGTTACTAGCTGAGCTTTGGCAGGGCGCACTACCGGTGCTAGTAGCAACGTGGAGACCTGCACAACACAACAACAAAACTATGTCCCCAACTTGCGATGAGGTTTTCAATCTCACCGTGTTTTGCTGAAAACAAAGGATTAAACGTATCGAATGGAAAGAAGTAAAAGTTTGCAGAAAGTAAACACAAAGAAGTAAACATTTTGTAGATTGAATGTAAAAGACAAGGACCGGGATCCATAGTTCACTAGAGGTGACTCTCCTTAAGATAGATAACATGCTGGGTGAACAAATTACAGCGGGGCAATTGACAAACATCGAGAAAGCATACAAGCATATACTAATCATCTTGACTCCTTTGAGACTTGATTGGGCATTACAACATTATACATAGACCGCCATCCAACTGCATCTATGACTAATAATCCACCTTCAGGTTATCATCCGAACCCCCTCCAGTATTAAGTTGCAAGCAACAGATTATTGCTTTACGAACTGCGTGTAAAGTAAAAAATACGATTGTTCTATGAACAAAGGATTGTTGTTTTCTCCCTAGTAGCAACAACACATCCAATACCTTAGAGATTTCTGTCACTTCCCTAGATTACCAGAGGCATGAACCCACTATCGAGCATAAATACTAACTCTTGGAGTTGCTACCATCTACTTGGCCAAGATAGCTACTAACAACAGAAAGCATGCAAGATCACAAATAACAAAGACATGATAGAATCAATAATCAATCTGAAATAGCATCTCAATATCCATCGGATCCCCGCAAACACAACATGTAGAATTACAAATAGATGATCTTGATCATGAACGAAGCTCACAAGATCTAAACATGAAAGCACAAAGGAGGAGAACCAACCATCTAGCTACTACATGGATCCGTAGTCCAAGGATGAACTACTCACGCATCACAACGGAGGCTTGCATGATGATGAAGAAGGCCTCCAGGGTGAATTCCCCTCTCCGGCAGGATGCTGGAAAGAGCTTCAGATCCCTCCTGATCTAGGGATGGAGATGACGGCGGCTATAGACTCTTTCGTGGATTTTTGATCGGGCCCTTAGGGTTTTTGTCCCGTGGGCATCTTATAGGCGGAAGGGGAGGCCGAGGCGGTGTCGGAGGCGGCCACACCACCCCCTGGCGTGGGCCAGGCTGGGCTGTGCAGCCAGGTGGTGTGGTGGCCCCTGGCCCCTCTCTGTCTCGTATTCTGGCACTTGATGACTTCTGGAAAAATAGGCACTTTGGATTTTGTCCCGTCCAATTCCGAGAATATTCATTTTCTGACTTTCCTGGAACCAAAAACAACAGAAAACAGGCAGCTGGCACTGTGGCTCTTGTTAATAGGTTAGTCCAAGAAATCATATGAAAAGTACTCCAAAGTTGGAACAAAACACAAGAAAGTGGATAAAACCAAGCATGGAACATCAAAAATTATAGATACATTTGCAATGTATCACAGGCTTCCACCATGTCAGCATGGATTAGACCAGTGGCCCAGGCGTTTCTCTAACACACATACATAACTCCATGGACTTACAAGCTCCCCTTTTATTTCACACCGACGACATCTGCAAACAAAAGAGCAAGGTATCAACTGGGTATATATTTACAAGTGTTGAAAGCGTTCCCTGTGACAGCACGGTTTTGCTAATCCCTAGCCTATAATTTGCAAGCATATAACTTTCATGGAGAGTCACAATGGTTCAGGTTTATTAAGTGCAGGAAATAAAGTGTGCCATCAAGTTCGTGAGAGCTTTACTAACTAACTTTCTCATAACAAGCAAACATTTTATTCGGAAGAAAACAAGGCATATTGAATATGCACGGAAGTAGCAAATGATGCTAATAGGTAGGTATGGTGGACACTTTGGCAATATTTGGTTTAAGGGAGTTGGAAACATGAGTAAAACACTCAGTGGAAATGAAGGCTAGCAATAGTAAGGGAGCGACAAACGAGAGAGCAATAATGGCCATAATCATGCAGAGCGACAAAACATCATTGATCAAAGCATAAAGTGATACTACAAGTTGAAAACTAAAAGATCATAAAGGCTTATGGTGACTTGGGATAGTCATAACATGGTGTGAGCATGTGCCAAGTCAACCCAAATAAAGCATCAAAGGAGAATACCACTATACTATGCTTTAATATGCTAAAACAACGCATGATTCATCCAAGGCACATTAAGCAATCTCAATTGTTTATAACAAGTCATGCTACAGCAAATAATACTAAGCATAAATCCAAAACAATATCAAGCATGGCATGACAAAACATAGGCCACAGTCAAAAACAAGCTCTCTTTACCACTTAAGCATGAGATTTCCTACTCTTTTCCAAACCAAACCAAACTATTTGAACACCAATGTATGAAAGAGGAGGTCCAACCAATTTATTCAGCAAACTAAGCAAACCAAGCAAACAAAAACCAAAATGAAAAACGAAAAAGAAGACGCTCCAAGAACAACACAACTGTGCATGAAACAATAAAAATGAAGTGGTTGGAAGAAACCTGAGATTTTTATTGATGAAGAAGGGGATGCCTTGGGCATACCCAAGCTTTGACGCTTGTACTTCTTGGATATTTCTTGGGGTGACACGCGTGGCATCCCCAAGCTTGAGATTTAGTCCATCCTTCATCTCATTACTCATTCCTTCCATACACCTGAAATTTTTCCTTCATACAAAACTTCACACATTCTTTATTAGCAACATTAGTGCACTCAAGATAAATAAGTCTTAAGGTTCAGTTCTAACAGCAAATAAACTTCAATTAGAACACTAGATACTGTAGCACTTCCCTCAAAAAGCTCAATTCCCCAAAAGAACTCAAGAAGGAACCAACAAGAAGCAAATGCAGAAAATGGCAGAAATCTGTCAAAACAGACCAGCAGGTAAAGACGGATTTTTTCGAAGACCTTATGTTGCTCAAATAAAAAAGTGTTTAACTAACGAAAGTTAGATAACAACCTGTAGCAGAAGCACAAAAATTCACGCCTCAAAAAGATGTTCAGAAATTTTACACGAATTTTTACGGTGAAGCACAGAAATCTGTTTCGGGACAGCAACTTTCCCAACCATTACTTCTCTCTCATTAGAGGTTACTCTTGGCACAAAAAGCAAATAAAAAGGATAAGGAGCGGTTATTACTGAAGTAATAACTTCCAAGACTCATCTAAAACTTTTGGGTTATCTTCCAATAAGTACTTTTCTTTAACGCCTTTAAGTTAGGCATAAGCAAAAACTAAAATGGATAGAATAGAAGTAAGCGGAGATAATCATGGTGAAAACATTGCTTTGTTCAATGAAATCCTTTTGTTAACAAGGTTGATCAGGTCTTGTTACCAAAACAATTCCATATGATACAAAACTTTGTATCCCACTAATGATTATGTTACCTCAACCTTGATAGCAATGGTCCCAATCATAATAGTTTCAATTTTTCCTCTTGGTATGGGACAATATATTTCTCCAACTTGAATGCCCTCAACATGTTCAATTGAATTCAAAACCATAAGTCCTATCAATCTTCTTGGGGAAATAGATAGTATGTTCCTTGTCATTAACATTGAAGGTCATCTTTCCTTGATTACAATTAATAATAGCTCCTGCAGTATTAAGAAAAGGTCTCCCAAGAATAATAGACATATTATCATCTTCATGCATAATAGTTTGAGAGGATGCTCACATAAGAAATATGAGTTGAAGTAAAAGAGAGCATAAAGAAGCAAATTCAAAACACATTTAAGTCTAACCCACTTCCTATGCATAGGAATCGTGTATGCAAATAAATTCACAAAGAACAAAGTGACAGGCATAGGAAGATAAAACAAGAGTAACTTCAAAACTTTCAGCACATAGAGAGGTGTTTCAATACCATGAAAGCTTATACAACCATATTTTCCTCTCTCATAATAATTTTCAATAGCCTCATGAATAAACTCAACAATATAACTATCACATAAAGCATGCTTTTCATGATCTACAAGCACTAGAGCTTTATTATAAACATCTTCAAAAGAATCCTCAGGAACATAACATTCATCCTTCTTTAGTAAGCATGGGGGCCAATCAAATAATGTAAGGGATAAAGAGTTACTCTCATTAGAAGGTAGGCATGGGTAGCTAATCCATTCTTCCCCCTTTTGTTCATCACTCTCCTCCTATTTTTCATCTAATGAGATTTCAGGTTCATCAATTTCTTCTTCCATAGGATCCTGCAAGGCATTAGTCTCTTCCATTTGTGGAAAACATCTATTAATATATTCAAGAATATAGCCATTTTCTTCCTTGTAATTATCAAAGCAAAATTTAAGTATACCATAAACCTCATATTTATAAGGTGAATCATCAATATTTTCAAGCAAACTAGCAAGTTCAAATGCACCCTTCCAAGCAATAAATTCTTCAATTTGTTCCACATCATAAAAGTCATAATTTCCTTTAACATAAGAAGATATGGTAACATTATCATTATACTCACATTGAAAAGGGAGGTGTTTGTACCTCCTACAGCAACAAGATTTATCACAACAATAAGTAACATTATAAGTAGAGCACACGTTTCTAGCAATGGTATACAATTTATCAATTTGTTCCCATAAGTGTTTTCCTTTTTGTGACAAGCGGTGTTCCTTATAATAATATTGTTGATCTTCCGTGAACCCACCTTGCCAATAAGATTCAGTTTCAAAGAAATCAACCATTGACAACAAGCATGATAAAGCAAGACAATAACAGACCAACGAAAATAGCAACTAGAGTAGGAATTGGGTCGCAAGTTCTCAAAATTCGAAATTGTTATGGGGCATTGATGACCCACAAGTATAGGGGGTGTCTCGCAGTATTTTCGAGGGAAGTGAAACCCAATTTATTGATTCGACACAAGGGGAGCTAAAGAATATTTATAAGCCTTAACAACTGAGTTGTCAATTCAATTTTGAAACAATCTTGCTCACAACAGTTTATCGGTATGATTTTGTAGTAGGAATAACAAAGTAATAGCGAGTAAAGTAAAGACAACGGTGACAATAGCGATAAATAGTAGGATTAGTCACGGTAGGCATAGGGATGGATGGACGGGCATTGCATGGACAAGACAATTCACATAGCAATCAGAACATAGGGCAATAAGATAAAGCATCCAAGTACTAGATAATCCTAGGCATGTGTTCCATATATAGTCATACGTGCTCGCAATGAGAACTTGCACAACATCTTTTGTCCTGCCAGCCCGTTTGTAGCGGGGCCTCAAGGGAACTCTTGGCAATTAAGGTGCTCCTTTTAATAGAGCACCGAGCAAAGCATTAACACTCCGTGAACACATGTGATCCTCACATCAAAGCCATTCCCTCCGGTTATCCCGATTTACATCGCCGGGGCCATTGGTTCCGGACAACAACGATGTGTATACAACTTGTAGATAAGACCAAAACAATACTATCATAATGAATCAATAACATGTTCAGATCTGAAATCATGGCACTTCGGGCCCTAGTGACAAGCATTAAGCATAACAAGTCGCAACAAAGTCATAAAGCACTAATAGAAGATACTAGGCACCATGCCTAACAATCTGATGCCATTACATGAACAATCTCATCCAATCCCTACCATCCCCATAGCCTACAGCGGGGGATTACTCACTCATAGATGGGGAAAACATGGATGGTCGATGGAGAAGCGATGGTGATGATGATGGCGATGATCTCCTCCAATTCCCGTCTCCGTGGTGCGAACGAGTTTACGTGCTGTTTGTGGAATCTGATGGTGGCGTGAGCGGAACTCCTTTTGAAAAACGTGAACCCCCGAGTTTTAGGTCAAGACAACTTATAGGAGAAGAGGGAGGCGAGGGATGCTGGGCTGGCCACACCACCCTGGCGCGGCCGGGCCTGCACCGGCCGGTGGTGTGGTGGCCCCCTGCTCCTCTCTCGTTTGCAACTCGAGATGACTTCGATAAAATAGGCACTTTGGTTTTGTCCCATCCAATTCGAGAATATTCATTTTCTAACTTTTTGGAACCAAAACAGCAGAAAAGCAATGGGTACTGTGGCTCTTGTTAATAGGTTAGTTAAAGAAATCATATGAAAAGTACTCCAAAGTGTGGACAAAACACAAGAAAGTAGATAAAACCAAGCATGGAACATCAAAAATTATAGATACATTTGCAATGTTTCAGGCATTCGGTTTTGAGCTAAGGTGGACCGATTTGACCGAATGACTTCTCTGTCTCTATCTCTACTATCTAAAAAGAAGCAAGGGGTTCCATTTTCTGCTGATACGTCGTACCGTTTTGTCGCACTCCTCTCCGCTCGCCCCACACCGCACACGCACTTCCTCATCTATTGGGCAATCAAACCGCGACCCTTCCTCCCCAAATCACGCCGCAATCACATGTGCATCCATGTTGCGGAGACCGTGGAGCATTGCCCATTGAAGATAACAAATCTACTTATGTTGTGGGTTAGAGTACACATATGCATCTTCTAAATGTTTGGTTAGATTAGATCCTTGATTTCTGTTTGTTTGTAATAACAATTATTCAAGCTAGGAAAGAACATTAGCAGCTTCATAGTGTTGAATCAAGCTCGACTGGCAGGCAATTCATCATTTGGGACCGCACAAGAGATTTTATGGTTGCTGGAGCAATTCGGTTGAAGTACACCATGCAAGCTGAAGCCAATGCATGTGAATGGAGTTGAGAGTGTCATGGACCTGACATTAATAATAGAATAATAGACTAATTAATTCTCCCATGTTGAAGCAGGCAACACAGAAATGTGCTTTAAGATCTTTAGGGTAATAGCACCCTCATTGTTGAGCTTAAATGTATTACAGTATTATTTTACTTTGTAAATATTCGGTAGTATGTTTCACTTGGGTGTAATCCCCTAGGTTTGCCATGCTCCCTTTGGCGAAGTGATGGCTTACGAGCCTGATCTAATATGCTTTGAAGAAGCTCATGTTTTATAAAAGACCCGACGACAAGCTGCTTTGTGAGATGTTCAATGTAGCGTTGGCTCCAAAAAAATATTTTAAAGATAATTTGTGTTTTTTTTTTTGGGTTAGTTTAACCCAACGTTAAGCGAGATTGTAAGAAAAAGAACATTTTAAAGGAGCACAATTTCAACATGGATCATTTTACTGTTTGGCGTAATTTTAAGTTCGTACCATGTCACCTTATATCTAGATCCTGTAACATGCATATATCATGTTAGGAGGTTTGCTATGAGTTAATCTCTTGGCTCTCATGCTTGCTAAAACAAGAAAGAGTAGAAAACAGAGTCTGTATATCATGCTAGGAGGTTTGCTATATCATGTTAGGAGTTTGCTATGAGATGGTCAGGAAAGCAATACAATCACTGTTAACGAAAGCCCGTGGCAATGCACGTGTATTTTACTAGTTTTTTTTTTTTACCATGACGTGCATTTTACTAGTTGATTAAAAAAAACTGACCGAACGACTGATTAACACGTATACGGAGGACAGGCAGCCTAGCCCAGCACGTCATGCCAAAGGCCCATCAAGCTCCTAACGCTCCCGCAGCCCAGGCCCCGCGACCTCTTCTATTCGCACGAACTCACATCTTCTCTCCCCGACTCCCCACTGCACTCGTGCGCCGCCACGCCATCTCTCCAGCAACCGCGGCCGGCAGTCCGACAACCCCTCCTCCCTGCTGCCCTCTACTCTCCGACTCCTACCTCTTCACGAATCACGGCATCCCCTTCATCACTCTTCTATATGTAATCTGAATGCTTGTTTCCTTCTTGATCTGTACCCGTCTGTGTATTTGGTTCCAAAAATATTCGGTTAGCAGATTTTTGATGAACCGATCGGTCACCGTTCTCTGCTGACCGAAGTTCATCATAAACCGCAGAACGAGCCGCGACAACCCGGAACCGAACCGAAACCCGCCCCCTCCCAACCTGGAAGCCCGGCGCGCCGGTGATGAGCAAGCGGCCCCGCGACAAGCCTTCCTCCTCCCTTGCCTCCGTCCAGAAGCGCCAGTTTAGCCCAGGTATCTATTGCTCCCCTTTGTTCACCAGTTGACGTCTTGTTTAACGCCAACCCACCAATCCTGTGCGGCATATATATATCGAATTAAGGTTTGGATTCTGTGTAGGCGGCGACGGCGGGTATGAGGGGCAACATGCCTGCTCGGAGGAGCAGGAAAACACGCGCCAAGTGGCGGACCACTACAGCGCCCGGTCCAACCAGACGCTCGAGGAGCGCGAGAACAGCCCCATCATCCACCTCAAAAAACTCAACAACTGGGTACACGGCCTACTGTGCTACCCATCAATTAGTCCCCTAAAACCCTCGAGAAAATGTCATCTCTATGATTAGTAAGCAGCCGTGCTAATCCTTAAATGTCACCTTTGGCAGATAAAGAGCGTCCTGGTGCAGCTGTATGCGCGTCCTGGAGACCGTGTTCTTGATCTTGCTTGTGGCAAGGTAAACGGTGTTGTGTGAGTGTTAATTTAGGTAAGCAGCGATTGTCGTAGTTCAAGGTAATGCTGGTCTGTTATGTAATGCAGGGAGGTGATTTGATAAAGTGGGACAAGGCCAAGGCTGGCTATTATGTAGGGGTTGATATTGCAGAAGGCTCGGTTAGTTTCCCATCACAAGAGACATGTAGTACAAAATATGCATATAACTATATAAGTTATTGTCACTGGGATGCATGCTTTGGGATGCATCTCTATAATGCTTTGGGATTCCTGTGGTTCACGAGTTAGGTTTCTCTATCTCTATAATGCTTTGGGATGCATGCTTTTTGTTTCTTATTTTGGGCAGAGTTGCACATTCCTGTCTCTGGCAGAGTTAAATATGTAACCTGTACTGTAATCAATTTTTTGAACAGGTGTACTGTAATCATTGAAAATTTTAAACTAATTTCAAGGTAGTGGTGACTCTATATTTCACTTTATGTTCAGTTGGTTGTGTCCTTGAAAAAACCGTAAGATTTATTATTCCAGTCCCAGACCAGAGAAATTTGTGCATTCCTTTCTGGTCTCCCCTCAACCTCCTCCCTTTTTGGTCTCCCCCAACCTCCTGTAGGTCTCAACTAGGCAGAAGCAGATTGAACACTAAGTTGTAATCATACTATGCCCGATTTTTTTATGTGTTTGTATAAATTTGGAGATTACACTTGCAGATAAAAGATTGCATGACCCGTTATAACGGTGACACTGATCAACAACGGCGGACGAAGTTCAGTTTTCCTGCACGGCTTATTTGTGCTGATTGTTATGAGGTAAAAGTAACAATGAATGGTACACTTTACCTAACTAACCAAACCAAACGTGATGCTGTGATATGCACGCTGAAGCAGACTGCAAATGTTATTGAACATAGTGCCGCAACTTGTTTCAAGTGTTGAGTATTGTATGTAGTTGTAAGTCAAATCATACCAACATATTCATAAGTTCTGTTGACTACTGATGATTTTTCTTTATGCCTCCACTTCACCAAGAAGAATATGCTTTACACCAATGTCAAGTCTTTTATTGTGTTAGCCTTCATCACATGCTCATCAACAATTATGAATTACATGGCAATGTTTTTTTTTATGTTTTCGTAGACTCGTCTGGATGAGTATTTATCCGAGGATGCTCCATTTGACATATGCAGCTGCCAGGTGAGTGACCTAGCTTTATATTTCCAACAGACAAGTATTCGTTTTTTATTTAGTTATTTTTTGTTTAGTTCAACCATCTATTTACCATCTGTCTAAGAAATCTGTATTTCTGAACCTTAAATAATATAAATACCTATTAAATAGTGCAAATAGCATTGACGGTTGTCATTCAAACAAAATCTTCTTGAAAAGGTGTTGAAACTTAAGTGTCATTGTTATGTCCCAGCAATTAAAATGAAAGTACAGTGATCTTTAGTCTACTTTGAATATGTAATGCACCATCAGGAGATTTAGAATGTCTGAATACTAAATGTGTATGATTATAAAAAGCTAACTGTTTAAATATTCATTACACGTCCCATTCTGATGATCTCTTTGTGTATTTCAGTTTGCAATGCATTACTCATGGTCGACTGAAGCACGTGCAAGACAGGCCCTTGCTAATATATCTGCATTGCTTCGTCCTGGAGGCACTTTCATTGGGACGATGCCTGATGCTAATGTCATCATTAAAAGGCTAAGAGAAAGTACGTAACTATCTGAATTATAGTTTGGTTAATCTCATAAAATTGTACTGTACCTATCACAAGATGTGCGATACAATATTATATCCTCAGCTGGAGCAATGGAGTTCGGGAACAGTGTTTACTGTATTACTTTTGGTCAAGAGTACGCCGAAAAGGTAATTCTATTTATTTATAATAACTTCTGGTATGATTAGTTTTCATTACTAACTGATTCTTTCTGTTGTTTTCACAATGATGTAGAAATTTCCTGCATCCAGACCTTTTGGTATCAAGTACAAGTTTCATTTAGAGGTTTGCACCATCTCTAGCTGGCTTCACTTCTTCTAATTTTTTCCAGCTGTACACTTATGTTTGTAAGCCTTTAACCTAGCAAAAGCGGCGTTTTGACTCCTGAGCACCGTCTTTGGAGATTTCGAAAAATTCATATTTGAAGATTAAAAAAATTCAAAGAAAAATATTACCATTGTGTAGTCAATGATTTATTCTATCCTTGTGTAAATTTTCAATAAGAAATACCATATACTTCACCCTAAGCAAAAAAGACAAATGTCTAGATCTGGGAAGTGAACAGTACGAGATTTGAATCTCCTGAAATTTGTCCGATTTGTCTTTTTTTCTGAGCGCAAAATACGAGGTATTTCACACTGAAATTTTGCAAGCTCGTAGTGTACATAGTGTACTACATCCAGATATTTTTTACGGATTTTTTTGAAATTTCAAAATCTGGTTTTCAGAATATTCAACAAACGGGCTCCATGTAGCCTGGTTTCCATAATGGCTATTTGGTAACCTAGCTTCCTTCTTGTTTATTGTTGTCTTCCTTTTTACATTTATTTAATTTTCACACAAATGATGAAAACTTATTCCTTACAAATTCTCTGGCAACATGCAGGATGCAGTTGATTGCCCGGAGTGGGTTGTTCCATTCCATCTCTTCAAATTATTGGCGGAGGAGGTAGACTTGTGCACTTTTTAATAAATTGTCAAATGAGTTAACTTCAATATTTTGTTGAAATCTCTTCTACCCTATTTTTCTGTTATCTTAATTGCTTTCTTACATATTTGCTGCACAGACAAATGGTGAAGTTGTGACAGATATTTTTTTCGCAGTATGACCTAGAGCTTGTTCTAATGAAGAACTTCCATGAATTTGTAAACGAGTACTTGCAAAAGCCAGAATTTGCTGATCTCATGCGGAGGCGGGGCCCTCTTGGTGATGGACGACAGGGCCAGAGTAAACTCTAACTATAGTAAATTTAATGTCCTCAGTAAATGTCATTTCACCACCTTATAATTAACACCAAAAGTTATGCAGGTACGCTGTCCCAGGATGAGTGGGAGGTAGCCTACCTGTACCTTGCATTTGTTTTGCGAAAGGTATTACACAAACACAGTTTCACCCCTTCTCATTCTGGTACCAACTGAAACCACATATACCTATGTTCGCTGAAATGTTCTCTTTCCACAGCGAGGCCCTCCGCCCTCCCAGCGGAGAGTCAGCAATGCTAACAGAGGGAAGACATTCCTTGCCGAGGAGGACATTGAGTTTCTTTCGACATAAACAGACTGTGCCATCCTGGAGCTTCCTAACAACCTACTGATTATATGCTTCACATCGCTTTAGTGGCTCACCTGTTACAACATGGTCTCAATGACTCGTGATGTAATTTTGCAGGGATGGATAAATATTAGGTGTTATAGTTCAACAAAGCTTTGAAGTTTTATACGGAACATGGAAAAGTTTGTCACGTGTTTTCCCTATGATGTGCTCGCATTTTGTACACTCCAGTTCCTAAAATGTTGGGCTTCAACACTGTCCGAAGCATGCAATTGGATAGGCTGACGATTTAGATGGATTTGCACCAAATCTTCACACATGGTGATACTGGAACCCGACAAAATAATGGAATACTACTCCCACCGTTTCAAAATATAAGATGTTTTAGCTTTGTGAAAAAAAATGCATCTAGACCCTTTTAGCGTGTAGGTTTCATATAGATACACTCTTTTCACAAAGCTAAAACGTCTTATATTTTAAAATGGAGGAAGTACATTGTAAAAAGAAAAGAATAGCATAGTTTTTGTTTTACCTTAATTCAGCATTTTATTACTCAGACGGTCTAGTGCGTGCTCCATAAGCAACTTCATTACAGACTATGTGGCACTGATTATCTCTCTCTACCAGTTGAATATCCGTGCGTTGATACAGTCGTCTCAATTTTTTTTACCGCACATGTAAAGATAATATACATGAAAATGAAAATTCATGTGTGTAGGAAAATATAGACACATATAATAGTTTAAAAGCGATAAGATTCTACGTACTTAAAATGTAATTGATAAAGAACCTATGATTTGATACCATATGCATAGAAAATCATAACCGAATAGTAATCTCTTATTGACTAAGATTTCACCTTGCTCTTATTCAAGTAACAGCTTCAAGTATCATGCTTCCATAATGCATTCTGCATTAATCAACACCTACCGGGTACAAAATTATATGCAGGCCCCTTACTGTTGGGGGGAGGACACAACCCCCACCTGCTTACGGTGAACACCTAGGATAGTTTGAATCAACAGATATGCAGTGGAAATAAAACAACGAGCATATGCACAAGTGACACAAGGATTTACGTGGAAAAACCTTCTCAAGGTGAGGAAGAAACCACGGGTGTGGACCAACCGGTCCATGCGAGCTTCACTATGAGCAACATGGGTACAGAGTCTTCTCTAGAACATCTAGAGATGTACAACACACTTAGCATGTTCCCAACCGGCAACAACAACAACAACCACTTGAGAGAAAGATTACAGCAAAGCAGAGTATCTCAGTTTATGTCCCCTTTGGTAATCAGCAAACTTCTCTTAAACCGCAGATCCAATCAGCACCAAATTTGGTAGACAAGCTGACATACGAGTATCCAACATACACACCAAATTTCAGGTCAATCGGACACAGTTTGCCTGCCCAAACTGTTCGTCTACCAAAACTGCTATGTGCTGAAACTGCAGCAGTCCGAACTGAATAAACCGCTTCCAAATCTGATGCTATACTGACCCAAATCTCAAACCAGCTAACCAGATCGAAGTACTCAAACTAAGGAACGAGCTCACCACGTTTGGAGCCAATCCAAGCATCTTTAAGCCTCCAAACACCAGCTTAAAGACAGACCGGTCAGATCTCAGAAATCTGGACAGAAATCACCTCTCCTCCTTCCTCACTTCTCACTAGGTTGTGGTGTTTTTGTGTGTTCTCTCACCCTCTCTCAGCAGCAGCCATGTTGGCTTGCTTTCTCAGCTCACACTCTGATTGAGTCTCTCACTTGCTCTTTTGCTCCCACACAGCCACTAAGGGTGGCTAGGGTTTTCTTTTCTACTCCTCTCTCAAGGAGCACCTCAGCCGTTGGATACGAACATCGATCAACGGTTGAAACGTGTTGGACTTCACGGGCTGATGTTGGGCTGCCAACACACCTCCATGTGGAGGGACATGGCCCAACAAACTCCCCCTCCCGACAACATGGAGGGTCTCACTGCCAACCAACAGTCATGCTGGCAAGCCGACGGCATACCTCGAGCTTTCCCCTTGTCACCACCTTGGTCAATATATCAGCCCCATTGTCATCTGCGTGCACCTTCTCAATTTGCATTTGCTTGAAATTCAGCACATCTCGAATCCAATGATAGCGAACATCAATATGCTTCAACCTCGAATGAAAACTTGCATTCTTACTTAGGTGAATTTCACTTTGGTTGTCACAAAACAACACATACTTATCTTGCTCAAAACCAATCTCGCAAGCCAATCGTTTCAGCCACAATAGCTCCTTGCTCGCCTCAGTTACTGCGATGAACTCGGCCTCAATTGTATTCAACGCCACACACTTTTGCAACCTGCTTTGCCATGCCACTGCTCCCACTATATGGGTAATCAAATAACCTGAAGTAGACTTCCTTCCATCAACATCTCCAACTAAGTCTGAATTTGAATATGCAATTAGCTTGGGCTCACTACCACCAAAGCAAAGCTTCATATTAGTGTTGCCTGGAGATACCTCAAAATCCACTTCACGGGTTCCCAATGTGGTTTTCCTGGATTGGACATAAATTTTCTCATAGTACTAACCGCTCGAGCAATGTCAGGTCGTGTGCACACCATAGCATACATCAAACTCCCAAACGCTGAAGCATAAGGAACTTTTTGCATTTCCTTTTCCATCTCTTCATTGGAGGGACATTGCTTTTTACTCGACTTGAAATGAGCCGTGAGTGGACAACTCACTTTTTTTGCCTTGTCCATCTTGAACTTGCGAAGTACCTTCTCAATATATTTCTCTTGAGACAAGTACAACTTGTTGGATTTTCTGTCTCTCTCAATTCTCATGCCGAGAATACACTTTGCTGGACCGGGACTGCTAGGTAGACACCGGATCTAGGCCCGTTGTCCATGATCCAGTATCCCAACCACATCATGGCCATGGGGTGGGATCCCGGGCGTACCAGAAGCCCCTAAAACCCGTGTTGGCAGCAGGGCCGTGAAGCCGGATCAGGCCCGGATTGGCCCAGATCTAGGCCTAGGACCTGCCGCCATGGGCCAACTCCATCTTCCACCGTATGTGCACCCCACCGGCCAGCCTTCCCCGTGCCTCCCGCGGTCCAGGTGAGACCATCCCCGCAGCAGATCACCACGCACGTGCGAGACCTCCGTGTGCCAGGACCTCCTCCGCCGACCTCAGGATGCGCCGCCATGTCCGCCCTAGCCGGCAAGAACCGTCTCCTCCACCTGTGAGATCCACCCGACCATGGCACGCCGGCCAACACCGCACCAAGCACCAGCAGATCCACCGAGCAAGTATCGCCGCCAGTTAGCCGCCACCCCGCGTGGTCCTCCTGACGCCCGAGGAAAGAAAGGCCGCCGCTACCAGCATCGATCGGGCTTTGCCAGGTGGTCCTCATCGCCGGCGGTGGAGGAGGAGGGGAATGGAGGAAGAGAGACGAGAGGGGGCCTAGGGTTTTCACCACCCCGGTTGCCCGCAGGGGACGACGCGGAGCGGAGCATTTTTCCCTGTGTTATCTTCCTAGAACATATGTTCTAGTAGTGGATTAGCAAAAAATCAAAACAATTAGAAGTCAATTTTCGTTTAACCATAATTAATTAAAATTAGGGGTATTATAGATGAGCTCTTCATGTTGATGACAAACTAAGTATTTGCTTAAATGAATCTTTGAACGACCAGACCACAGTCTAGATGAATGGTTATTGACATGAAAGCAGGGCCTTTATGCTGCCAACGTCAACGCTGATGCTTTTAGAGGAGTTTGATGGATTTGTTAAAAAAAGGAGTCTGAATGAAAGAAGAAAGAATGCAAATATCCACAACACGACGCTCACCAAAAGGCGGGTTACCGAGTTAGAGCATCTTGCCGGTGCTCCCCAAAAGGCACAACACTATGGGAAGCACGAAAGGCGGGTTACCGAGTTAGAGCATCTTGCCGACGCTCCCCAAAAGGCACAACACTATGGGAAACACCGGGACACGATAGCCAATTTTGTGGACGGATTTTCCACACCAGCGCTCCCGCTTTCATGTCAATTTTCGTTTAACCATAACCTTAACCCTCAAAAGCAACATCCATACAATATCCAATACAAGCCAACGAAAAATAATCCAAGACCACATAACACTCATGCTGCAACGAGCATCAAACACCCAACACAAGCGCCAGGGCAAACGCACACAGACATAAGAGACAGCTCCCTCCAAGGAGGAGTCCCTCAACGGACAGACGGTGTAGCAAGTCGGCGGCGCTATCAGGTGCTCTATCATCTCATCTAGCCATGCCTAGTCTCCCTGTCTACACAATGGGTACGACTACTGCAAAAAAGTCAGAAATTTGAAGATCGAGTTAGAGGCATGATGCAGGAAGACACGCTCTATGACCATCTTATTCCAGCTATTCCATAGGGTCCAGGCCATCGCCACAAACACTAACCAGAAGAGGCACCTCCTCTTACCGGTGCAGTTTGCATTGGCCTCCAGGAACTCTCCCAGGTCAGAGGCCTACCAGTCAGGCCCTAGAGCCTCATGAGTGAAGTTCCATAGGAAACGAGCCGCAGGACAGGTAAACAAAATATGCATGCCCGACTCCGGGATTGCACAAAGTGGGTATAGGACATCCCCAGGACCATGCCGCTTGGCCACCTCCATACCCGAGGGTAGCCAATCACGCAACAACTACCAGACGAAGATTTTGATCTTCAGAGGCAAGGGGGCCTTCTAGAGGAGGGGGGGTCCATGGAAGAGAGGGCCCACTAAATAAGGCCTTGTACACTGACCCAACTGTAAAGGTACCCAAGGGGGCCAGCCGCCAGGAAACACTATCCAAGGACTGAGACCAGGACAACGGGAGGTTGTCCCTCAGCTCATCCCAAGTAGCCATCTTTGTCGCACCAAGGTTCCTAAAGAACGCAACCTACCACGCTCCTTCCTGGCAAGCCTCTGCTACCAGGAGCATCGAATCTGCACAAATCATGAACATCTCGGGAACCTCATGGCATAGAGGGTGGTCCCCACACCAAGGGTCTAGCCAGAACATGGTGTCCCTTCCAGCGCCTATGGAAATGGATAACCCTTTCCATATTGCCAGCTTGATATCCTGGATGGCTCTCCAAAACTGAGAGCCCTCAAGACGATCACAAGCTACTAGTGGCCATCCCCGTTGGTACTTCGCTTTTATTAGTTATAACCAAAGGCCGCCATCGTCATTCAGAATCCTCCACACCCATCTGAGCATCAACACCACATTCATGTGGTGGGAGGAGATAATACCTATACCCCCAAGGTCTTTGGGGGCATAAATGTCGGCCCATTTAACCATATGGTACTTTTGGTGGCCATCATTGGCCATCCAAAAGAACCAGGAAAGTTCCTTATCGAAGTTAGCATGAATGCCTTCCTGAAGGAGGTATAGCCCCATGGTATACATAGGAAGTATGGAAAGACATGAATTGATAAGGATGGTCTTGCTCCCTTTGGAGGTGAACCTCCCTTGCCAGGGTTCATATTTCGCCTTAACCCGCCCCATAAGGGGCTCCAAATCCTTGGTCAGGATCCTGGTGTCCCTAACTGGCATACCAAGATAGGTTAGGGGGATACTTCAAGCCGGCAATTTAGGTTATCCGCGATCCTCAGCTGATTTTCCACAGAATAACCTAACAACATCACTTTGCTCTTATCAAAATTGATCTTGAGGCCCGACATGGTGATAAGGGTGACCTCAAGGGTGGCCCGATCTTCACGGATTTCGTGGTCAAATCGATGGGAAATGGAGAAGGTAGCGGAAGCAAACACACACCTCGCGAAGAACACGATGAACACACGCAAAACTCACATGATACAAGGCCAATTTCTCCTGTCGGCGGGCACCGGTCTGATAGAATCCTCGCAAAGAAAGACCGGTCAACATGCTCCCGTCGGTCCCAATCGTAGAGGGAAGAACACCTTGGAGAGGGTCTTGACAACTTGGCGAAGGGCTCCGATGCTAATGCCTTGTACAACGATGGATGTGCGATGCAAAGTCTAACGAGATTGGTGACGATAGTCGGTCCCCTTTGTAAAGGGGATGAGGCAAAACTAGAGATTCCACAAAGGGTGTTGTCTTTAGTCTATCATCTATGCCTAAGGGATACATGAGGGGTGGGGGCTCTATTTATGGGCCAACCACTAGAATGGGATAGTTTAGGCAAAAGGGTAAGTAAAAAGAATATTCCAGGGCATCAAGCCCAGATCCGTGCGTAGACGGGCATTTCCGGCAGTAAGTTCGCCAGCGCCGGATCTGTCGCTGGGATTTCCGTGATCGCTGATAATTCTAGTTGCTCCCCGGAATGGAGTTCTGTAGGCGCTTTCGGTGGGGTGCCAGTATGGTTCGGCGGTTGCCTATTCTTTCGGCATGGGATCCGGTCTGCCGGTTCTATCACCGGAAGTTCCGGTGGTGGATCCGATGGTGCCGGTATCTCTATCAGTTTGACTCTGCCTCTTCCGTCTTCTCTTCCAAGCCTCCGTCTTGTCAAGCATGAGTCCTTGGGATTTCTTCCTTGTCTCCGTACTCGTTGGTGTGAACCTATCATGGTCATAGAATGGAGTATGAAGTAGTATACCATTCAATAGGGTAGGAAGTGGGATCTCAAAGAGGATAGGATTCACCTTTGGAGTCTATGCGACTTGGCATAAGTTGGAGACATTGATGTGGTAATGGCCGTAGGTCAGGCTACATCAGCTCCCCCTTCAAAAAGAGTCATCATTGACTCTGCATGCTCATCACAAAGTAGAAGAGGTTGATAGACGTTCTTGATCCTGGGGTTCGCCATATAGTCATCCTCGAGAAGGTTGACTTGACAACACTTCAATGTTCCTTCACTTTTGATGAAGCCTACAAAGCTCATAAGAAAAGCGAAGCAACATTCAAAGCATAGCCAATTCATGAAGATTATAGCATGAGTCCTCAAGTAGAAGGAAGTCACCTTATGATGTAGAGATATCTCGTTGAAAAGCATCCATAAGTAACTCTCTATGGTTCCTCTTGTTAACTTATGGTCCATAGAGGTTGACGCATAAGCAATTGTACCTTCACACAACAAAGACCAAGAAACATATTTTCGTGCGTGATAGAGGAGCATGTCATTTGTGGCATGTCCATTCTTGTTCACAACACTATTAGCACAACTCAAGTATAGCAAACGAAATACATATGCAAGGTCAAAGTGCATGAAAATTGTTTGAACATCATCCAAATGTGGAAACTCAAAAACTCTATATAATGTCTTAGTGTGGCACTCAAAGCAATTGACTAACATATTGATCAACATCCTTTATGCAAGAATAGGAGAATTCACCAAAAACACATGAGGAATAATATCCAAAACAACATCATTATGTGTGCAAAACAACCATTGGAAATAGAAATTGTTGGACATGTTGGATGTCACACACAAATCATCAAAAGCCAAAATGGAGGTATGAGTATCACGAGCAGAAGCAAAAAGTACATGTTTGCAAACAAACCATATGAAAGAGCAAGTGGTCCTTATGTTTGTTGCAACAACTATACGAGAAACTTGGAGCTCTCATGACAATACATGATCATAATGGCATTATGGTTGCACACAAAACATTGGAAAGAGAAATTGTTCAACATTTTTATTGCAACACACAAAGCATCAATATCCAATAGCAACAAAACATGATTGTAACAAGGTGAAAGAATACCATCAACATGCTTGCAAGCAAACCATATGAAAGAGAAATATTTCAACATGAAAGATGCAAAGCATGCAAAAGGTATCAGAGTTGGGTTCGATCTTGAACTCACTTGGGGGATGCTCTCTAGAGATCTTTTTGTCAAGTCGTGCTCAACTGAGATTGACATGATCGTATGGGTACCTACACACATCATACACAAAAGGAAGAACGTGTGTGCATGGTAGAGAAACATATCATCCATCATGACGTATCTCTTCTTGTGCACATCACCATGAGTGTCAATCAAGTGTAACATAGATGCATGGTGAGTATGAAAGTGGGGAACATGCTTATCATGGCAATCATCAAAATCTCCAAAATTTGAGAAGGCTATGGGGACCATCTATATAGAAAACATATGATAATTATTGTTGCAAGAAAAACAAGTGAAAGAGCAATTATTCATCTTATTTCAAGAAATAGGATAAATTGAATAACTATCATGACAAAGCATGTCTGAAGCAATAACATTTTGATCATCATTGCAAGAAAAACATTGGAAAGGGAGCAATTGTTCAACAAATTGCAAGCAATGATATCATCAACATATTGTGTAGAGAATATCATGTCTATGGCAATATCATGACAATAGAAGGATTATACATGGTCATCATGGTGCATAGCAAAATCAACACATGGGAATAAGAGTGGAACATATGTCATGTCACAAGTATCATACATAGCATGCAAATCATGACAAGTCATCATGTCCACTAGTGGGATCATGGCATCATCAACACCCATATTTTTACCTTGTTCATACCTCTCATATGATGTGGGTGTTGTGGTAGTGTTGGCCTCCATGTGGGCGGCCTCTTCTTCTTGAGGTAGCCATAGCGTAGCATCATCTTCATGTACCATGTACGACTTCTCGATAGGAGGCATCATCATCTCGAGGCTTGTCACTTCTTGAACCATGGAACCTAGCACATCATGAGAAAACACACTAGAGGTATAGGGTAAGTTGTTAGAAATAAAAATGGCCTCACATGACCTATCAACTACCACTCTCAACTCACTCGGTGTCCCGCTCATGCCCTCCAAGTGGAAGCACTCAATCTCACGTATGTTGGAGTCGCTCATCTCACTCTTTTTCACTCAAGTGGACTAAGTGGCTCTCATACTCACATGGGATTGGTACCACATCATGAATCAAGCATATAGGGATAGGCTCGGTTTGCTCAACTCCATGCGCCTCCTTTCATGAAGGGAAAAATCCCATGCTCACCATTCTCGACTTTGTTAACATCTTGTAGTAGTGGTGGAAGTAGGCTCATGTTGTTGTCGAGAGCGGTGCTCGAATCGACTTCACCACATATGTGTTCTTGTATTCCTCCAACTTGAAGTGTAGACTCTTGGCTTGGAGCTTGCTCATCCTCTTCGGTGACCACCTTGGCTTGTGTAGTGGTGCACTCCCAAAATGTATGACCTTGGTGTTGGCACTTTCCGCATATGATGGTTGGGCATGCCCATGGGTAGTGACCTTGGTTGTTGCACTTGTAGCATAGGGGTGGCCCTTTTGTACTTGGGGTGCCATTGTGGTGGTGGCCCTAGAAGGATATACCACATGTTGAGGAGTGTGGTTGTAGCTTGAGATTGCTCTTGGGGCCATTGCGGTGGTGGCACAAGTAGTAGAAGGTGCCTTATGATGATGTTGTCGATAGAGGTTGTTAGCGTGACTTGCCGAAGGTTGATGTAGGTGGCGCACTTGGTCATCCATATGACTCTCGCGACGATGCTCCTTTTCCTTGGCACTCTCCGTATGCTTGTGGTGCCTTCTTGAGGTTGACTCATTAAGTTTGGCAAGCATGCTTATGTTCTTGGCGAAGTTCTCGTCCATGTCACGCTTGAAGTTGTTGAGAGCACTTTCGACCGTGTCCATTGATGGTGGACCTTGGCACTCTCGAGGTGGAGGCTCTGTCTTGGTCGACGCGACTTGAGGAGCTTATCATTGTCGTCCTTGAAGTCGTTCATGCTTGGGGAGTGATTTTTGTTGTAGAAATCCCTATCACCCAAGCATGTGGAGCCATTATTGGTGTAGTGCTCCATCATGTCATCCATGCTCGTGGAGGCGTAGGCATGGTGGCTCATCGTGGATTCGTCATAGAAATCCTCCTTGGTTCCGGAGTCCCTAGACATGCTTCACAAGACCAAGTGGTGTATATGGAAGTGGTAGTGGGTGTTAGGGAAACAATGTCAAACCTTACTTTACCTTGGAAGATAGTATCGTGCAAGTGGCCACACTTGAGAGCAATTAAAACCAAGTAAAGTGAAGTTCACGCGGAACACCAAAACCAACTAACCACTAAAAAAACACACACACAAAGCTTATTGACATGGGCATAATTACCCGGGTACTTATGTTTGGTTACGCTAGCTACATAAAGGCTCACGGCCTAGAAGACCAAAGGAGAAGGCCCAGGAGGCATCCGATAGAAGCTTCAGTTTAGCTAAATAAGGAAATAGAAACCGACATTGGGTTGATGTTGTAATCATGAATATGTAACCTATCCGTATACGTCCCCAAGATCCAACCTATTATATATAGGCTGGGAGAATCCAGCGGAGAGGTACTGAAAAACTCCCGATAAATCTGTAATAGCATTGTCCATCGATAATCAGATGACTTTGACTCCCTTGTTTGTCTAACATCCGACGAAATCCCCAGCGTTCTCTTTTCCTCGAAACCCTAAGTCCATAACCATGGGCATTGCCGAGGTTACCCCTCTTGACTTATGGTGGATGGGTATGGAAGGTGGCATGTCAAGAACAATCCAAAATCAAGATGTTGTAATGGCAAGTAAAAAACCACGATGATCACAAAGCAAAAAAAGTCAATCCACAAGAAAGGAATTATGTACAAGGAAACACACACGGTGATATAAATGGGACTTGTGCGATGAAGAAAGTGAGCTAAGAACAAAATGATTACCTAGCGAAGACTATAATCTCATGTCGCACAAGGGCAAGGAGAGACACTAGTTCGATTGCAACAAAATTGGTGGGCTACAAGATATGCACAATAAGTACCACCTATATGATGTTCATCGAGCTTGCGGTTCCTATTCTATGAGGCACTCGTTTCTTTATTTTTTTCTTTTCCTCTATATATTTTTTCTCTCTTTTTATTCTTTTTTCTTTCTTTTTTTCACTTGTCTCTTCCTTGTGCCAACAACTATATGAGATAGTGCATTCACAACTTTTTATCAGAATTCTACAAGGTATCAAATGTTCATAGCCCAAGCAATCATAGGAGGAACTAGTCTCAATAGGTTTTTGTTGTTCACAAAGATAGTGGAGTTCACAGATGAATGCAAGTGGCGAGAAGTCGCGGAATGTTTATACCTTTCATCGCCGATCTTCACCCTTTATTGTTGGATTCCGCCTTGATCATGGAATTTATATGGAGTAGATAGCATGAATCACTTGGATTATTATGTAGAGCTCCTTCTACTCTTCAAAACAAGCTAAAGAACACCAAAATCCGAGTTCGTATGCAAAAATTATGCTCAAAACGGTGCGTAGCTGAAGCTGCTAGCGGTCAAACCGGTTTCGCCGGAATTCTCGCCGGAAATTCCGGTTTTTGTTCCGGTTCACCGGACCTGGTGCCGGAAATCGTCCGTGATGCAAAAAAGACATGATTTCTATGGAAAACCTTGATGGAAAACTTCAGATCTAAGGGGCAAATGATGGAATTAGGCCATGGGAACGCATGAGAAGGTAAATCAACAAGTTTAGCAATTAATCAATGGATAAAAACCTACCAAAACACACTCAAATCACATATCGATCCCAAACACGAATTGGGGCTATTTTTGGTGAAATTTTCGAATTTATGGGGAAAATACCAAATTGATGTGAAATCCGTGGCAACCAAAAGCTACTGATACCGGATGATAAGGGGTGATCTCAAGGGTGGCCCAATCTTCACGGAACTCGTGGTCAAATCATTGGGAAAGCAAGGGGAAATGGAGAAGGTAGTGGAAGCAAACACACACCTCGCGAAGAACACGATGAACGCACACAAAACTCACATGATACAAGGACAATTGCTCCCGCCGGCGGCCACCGGTCTGATAGAATCCTCGCAAGGAAAGATCGGTCTGTGTGCTCCCATCAATCCCAATCGGAGAGGGAAGAACACCTTGGAGAGTGTCTTGACAACTACGTGAATGGATCCGATGCTAAGGCCTTGTACAACGATGGATGCGCGATGGAAAGTCCAACAAGATTGGTGACGATAGTCGGTCCCTTGGTAAAGGGGATGAGGCAAAACTAGAGATTCCACAAAGGGGGTTGACTTTAGTCTATCATCTATGCCTAAGGTATACATGAGGCATGAGGGATCTATTTATAGGCCAGCCACTAGAATGGGGGTAGTTTAGGCAAAAGGGTAAGTAAAGGGAATATTCCATGGCATCAAACCTAGATCCATGCGCAAACGGGCATTTCCGGCAGTAAGTCCGGCGGCACCAGATCTGTCGCCAGGATTTCCGGCAGTAAGGCATCTACCGCGGTAGTAAGTTATGTCGGTGTGGGCTCCGGTCTGCCGGTTCTGTCGCTAGAAGTTCCGGTGGTGGATCCAGCGGTGTCGGGATCTCCGCTGATTTGGCTCTGCCTCTTTCGTCTTCTCTTCCAAACCTTCATCTTGTTGGGCATGAGTCCTCGGGCTTCCTCCCTTGTCTCCGTACTCGTCGGCGTGAACCTATCATGGTCATAGGATAGAGTATGAAGTAGTATACCATTCAATAGGGTAGGAAGTAGGATCTCAAAGAGGATAGGATTCACCTTTGGAGTCCATAACGACTTGGCATAAGTTGAGACCTTGATGTGGTAACGGCCGTAGGTTGGGCTACATCACATGGCCTCAAAGCAGAGGAGCAGAAACTTCAGGTTAATGATATGCTATTTTGAACGCTCCACCATGATCATCACATCGTCCACATATTGGAGGTGGGTTACTCACCCTCGAGGGATGAGATGCCCTACCATGCCCGAGATGTGGCCAGAATTTTTGGCCTCTCCAAGATTTCCACAAGGGCATCTACCGCGGCATTAAACAAGATAGGCGAGATCGGGTCCCCTTGTCTAACCCCACACGAGGGTTTGAAGTAGGGGCCCACCACCCCATTTATGTTTATAGTTGTGTTCCTACTCATGACAATCTGCATGATCCACCCTATCATGCGGTCCTCGAGTCCCGGATGCTAGAGGACCTAGCGAAGAAAGGCCCAATCTAGCCTGTCATATGCTTTCTGGAAGTATAGCTTCAGGAAGATGCCCCTTTGGCGTCTAAACTTTACTTCATGGATAATCTCATGAAGTGCCAGAATCACATCATGGATATACCTGCCTTTTAGAAAGGCAAACTGGTATGGGTGCGTCAGACGCTCCATAACCAGAGCCAGCCTACACGCACATACCTTGGAGATGACCCTCTAGATCACATTTATTACCATGATCGGCCTAAACTGGCGTATGTCCTTGGCCCCCACAATCTTGGGGATCAGGGTAATAACCCCAACGTTTAGTTGTGCCATCACGAGGGTCCCGACATATAGCTCCTGGAGCATAGGCATAATGGCTCCCTGAATTTTATCCCATAACTTCTAGAAGAAGATAACCAGGAGTCCGTCGGGCCCAGGTGCCGAGTTAGACTTCATTTCCATGATGGCATGTTTCACCTCCTCCGGCAGGAATGGGAGCGAGAGCTCGATATTCTCATCTTCAGAGACCATGGCCTATACTGGCCAAAAATCTCATGCTAGTGCCACCCCTGTGCGAGGTGCTGCCGAGAAGAGCTCCTTAAAGAAGGCATAAATATGGGAGTATATCTATCTGGCGTCCTCTAGGAGCCGGCCATCCTCCCAGAGGCAGGGGATGGAGTGTGGTAAATATGCCCTAGAGACAAATATTAATAAGGACTATTACCATATTTCATATAGTTTATGATTAAGTTTTATATCATGCTATAACTGTATTGAGTGGAAACATCAATACACGTGTGATATATAAACAACCAGGGGTTCCCAGTGAAACTCTAGTCACTGGTTCATTGGTCAACAGATGATCATGTTTCCTGATCATGTGGCATTTATGCTAGTTGGAAATGGAGTCAACTCATTCTGAGAATGAGATGATGAACCAATACCCAACCTAAACATCGTGACCTGATCATGTCATGAAGTTCAAGTTACGATGATTAGAATGGATTCTCGTAGACTATTCCTTAGACCGTGATGCTATATCAATCACTGTCTCCTGAGAGTGCTTAGATAGCATCAAGCGCCATCTGGTAATACGGTGGTTATAAAGGTGTGTTAAGGTTCTCAGAGGAAACCGTAGAGGCAATATATGTCAAGAGCGGGATTTGTCCGTCCATGTGACAGAAAGATACTCAAGGGCCCACTCGGAGAAGTTATATCCAATAGCTGCGCAGCGTGTGATTTGATCACATGGATATCACTTGTCGGAATGAGTCAAGTAGCATTGTTCGGTAACGAGATCGAACACGACATGGTGATGTCATTGATCAGATCTCGGGCAATGCAAGTATCAAGAGACAAAGGGAATAAGACACGACCATCCCGGTTCAAATGACGAAAGATCTTCGTGGAACGCACATGGGTCACATGGCCATCCAGGTCCCTCTGTCGATCATTGGTCCGGGAGTGTCCCGACCATGTCTGGAGTGTTCCCGAACCGTAGGGTATCACGCTTAAGGGTTTCATGATGCTTAGAGAGTGTTTATAGGATCGGAAGAATCACCGAAGAATAGTAGAGAGAAAACCGGAAGGGTTTCGGTAAGTCCGGAGGATGTCCGGAGTGGTGGTGGAAGGTGTTCCGTAGCCATAGAGATTGAATAATATGTGAATGAATGTTAAATATTGATTTAATCATTTATTCATAATTATTTAATAAAAGAGAAAATCAATTATATGGTCAAAGGGCTTAATGGGCCAATTCCCGGAGGGAAAAAGGCCCAAGAGGGGGCCGAACCCGTAGGAGGGGTGAAGGGGGTGGCCGGCGGCCTTATTGGGCCAGTCCCCCACGTGGGGCCCATGGAGGGGTGGCCGGTGGCGCCTCCCCCACCTCCTCCTCCTTTAGTCCCACGCCGGGACTTTGAGGGAGGTAGTACCTCCCCCCTATATATAGTGGGGGTATTTGGCCAGATAAATACACACAATATTCAATAAAGGTCTTCTCACTTTTGGGAAGACTTCCAATTGATACTCTCTCTCTCTCTCTCTCTCTCTCTCTCTCTCTCGTGACCATGGTCCCAAGTTCGGACTGCACGAATGAGAGACATCTTCACCGCAGAGCACCGTCGCGCTGCGGGATTTGGATCCAGGAGCTCTACTTCCGCAACTGCTGCTAGATCGGGGAAGCGAGAGTCATCGTCATGCACCGGACGTGTGTAACTCCCCGCGAGGTGTTGCACTTGAGGCACTCAAGTCGTTGGAGCCACAAGAGCGCAAGGACTTCATCACGACCTTGAGGTCGGCTTCGGCTCGTCTACATCAACCATGCTCTCCTGAGCGTTGACAACGCTTTTCGGTCTTCAAGGGTAAGTTCGCGAAAAGCCCCTCCCATTACTATATTACTAATAGATAGGTCCTGGCAGCATCAGGGGTCAAGAGCGTAGGGTAAAAATTTATTGTTTTCATACGCGGAACCCCTACAGTGGTATCAGAGCTAGATCTATGTGTAGTAATGCTAGTACGGGTAGAACACACGAGATGTAGCATGTGGGCGTTAATATCTTAGTTGTTACCCTCCCACGTGTACTTGTGTATACCGCAGTAATGCTTGATGAAGCGGCCCCCAACCGACTTTACGCGTTCATTCGCGAGACCGGTCCACGCTTGACATACGACTTGTACCGTATAAAGTGGCTTAGGGGGTGTCTGTCTCTCTCGCATTAGTTGGTATGCCATTTACAATGGAGGGCCCCGAAAGGGGTGTAGTAGAGACAACTACTTGATCAGCGTTTTGCTGAAAGTTCGTAGGTAAGAATGGTTCTTGTGCGAAAGCCCATTCAGCCACGTAAAACGTGCAAAGATAAAGTAGAGGCGTCTAACTTTGTTTTGCAGGGGGGTGTTGCTTTGTGATATGGTTGTGGCAAAGGTAAAGTTATTACCTTATGTTACATAGTAGTAGATAGTCATGGAGGTGACGGACTACCACGCTGGGAAGACACCGGTACCCTGGTGTCTACGGCGCCGGAACCTTGGCACCGGAATCCGGTGATGACGGATGGAGATCACGACGTGAAGGACCATATCACATCGCATTTACATTCAATGTTATTGTTTGTACATCTTATTGTGTGCTAGTATTAGATACTCGACTGTAGCCTAATAATATGATCCCTGTTAAAATTACCAATGATTGTGTTCCCCCTTAGTGTGCACCACCAAGAAAGTTCTTCGGTATGAGGCGACCCAGGATGACTGGGTGTCAGACATATCTATGTTCACATACAGTGGGTGTACGCCATTTTGCATAGCGAATACACTAAGGTTGAGTTGGCGAGCCTATCATGTGTAGACATGGCCTCGGAACACGGATGGTCGAAAGATCAAGCACGAGTTGCATGAATGATGTGACCGACGTTTAGCGTCCACCCTTGAACCCACATTGATGGTCGTGATGCTCAGGGGAGATGTGGCTGAAAGGGGTCGTGTTATCACTAGGAACCCTTATGGGGATAGGTGTTTCTGAGTGGAGTTATTATTAACTCATTTAATTATAAACTTAGTCTAAATTCCTTTTGCAATTATAAATGTAGAGATGGCTCACTGTGAAGCTTACTTTGTCATTGAGGAATGGGTAATGGATGAGAAACTTAGACTTGATGGATCCAACTTCCCTAGTTGGCTTGTGCGCCTGAATGATATCCTTACTAGGAATCATGTGGTAGAATACATACGCCGCATGATGGATTTGACTGAGCCAGACCACTATGAGACCCTACAAGAGCTGGCAGACCGCTACTACCATCAAGAGATGTCCACCTACATTCAGATAATAATGCGTTACGGGATGGTGGATGAACTCCATCCGCTCATGGGTGATCTTGATCCATATTCGATGGTGGATCAGCTGAGAGCAGAGTTCATAAGCCATGTGCACATGTGGAAGCACGAGCTACTTGCAGAGTTCCTTTCCATATAGATGGAGGAGCACACATGTCTAAAGGGTCACTTGGAGCGCATGCTTGATGCACACATGAGACTGGTCCACTTTGTGGACTACTGGATGGATGATCTGTTTGTGATAGGCATGCTGCTTCGATCGTTACCTCCCAGCTATGAAGGACATGTCCGGAGTAGCATCATGAGTGGTGATATGGAAACATTGGATTTCCAAGAGTTCATATTACATTTCAGGAACGTAAAGGTTGAACCAATCACCGGTGAGGTCATCGATGACAAAGGTATATATTTGATATACAATTTTATAAATGTTATAATCTTGCAAACATATTTGTAGTGTTAAGTATATTTGATACTTGTTCTATTTTGCTGAAAATAGGTCCTTCTGCATGAGAGGTGCTTGCTGGAGAGGAGGTGACGTTGTGTGTTGATGGCAAACATGATGATGATGGCCAACGACACTCTCCCTCGACATTTATCACTTAGTTTATGTTTTAGGATGATTATTGTAATCAACAGATTATGAACTTCTTTAGTGTGTCTCACATTTTGTGAGACGGTTATTCATATGAGCTTGTAACAAACAGTTGTTCTAATTTTATGAATGATTTCTATTCGTGTTCATATCTTGTTTGATTCTATGTGAATTATCCTTGTTGTTTGAAACTAATTGATAATGCATGAACATTGGTAAAATATTGAAATGCCTTGAAAAATACCCAACTTAAATGATATTCATTACTAAATGAAAAACCATTGTTTAAATTCAAAGTTATGTGATAATATGTGAAAGTCATTCGATTTCTTGTCACATATAAATCATGCCTAAGTTTGGCAAAATAACTTGAACACCGAGTATTACTTGAATACAAAGTGTTTAATGAATTGTTAAAAGTAAATACATATTCGATGTATTGTGTTTTAATGAAAATGGTAATTATCATTGTATAATTGTTTAAATGTGTAAAGAAGTTTACCAAAGGAAACATGAGTATGAAACTATTTGATTTGATCAAAGTGTTTCATCAACAAAGGGTATAAAGATAAAAGAGAATCTAATTACTACGATTTGATCAAGAGTAATGAAATTCAAATTTATAAGAATGGCATAAAAGAAATTGTGGAATGCAAAGCATTTTGAAACGTCAAAATACAATGCATCACAATGTGATATTAGATATCAAAATGGGTGAATAGCTGGCGCCAAATAAATCGTTGTAGTGTAGATGTAGAGACCATTAGTTAGAAATAGTTAGCACTCAATTAGAATATATAGTGAACCATCTGGATTCGTGAAAGCGGCTCCATATCTGGTATGGATCGTCATAAAAGTTTTGGGGTTATTCGATATAACCAAAACAATAGCGAATAAGTCCTTGTAGAGTATTCATTGGAAACTTTAAATATGAAATCCATAGCTAAACGAAAAGGGAAGCAAAACTAGTATTGCTTGGATTTTGGTGCATTCTTGAGAAAGCTCACTTTTAGTGATATTTCTCGATTATGAAGCAAATGGAAGATAGTGAAAAGCACGATGAGGATTCATATCCCTGCATCAAAGTGTTGAGAAGCGCAATGGACAACGTTCCTAAACGATTCTCTTCACAACAGAAAGAATCAATGATAATGATCATTGTGTTTTCCCCACTGGTGTTTTCACTACATGAATTAGGATTCAAAATGTAGCCCATATCTTGTATGGAGACATTTGTGAATCATTTGTCATGATTCTTGGAATATGAGATACCTACGAACTACTAAGGAAATAATGGTAAACTAGAATCATGAGAAATCCCAAAGTAAAATTCACTTGAGATTAGAAAGCAATTCGTTGCCGAATCTCACAAGTAAAAGGGGTTACTTGAATTTTCCCAAATGACTCCAAAGCCATAGTGAAAAAGGGGGTGAATGAAAAAAGCACAATTTGTCAAGTATTGGACGAATTCAAATGAATTTGATTCAAGTGTGCTAAATGTCTAGTGGATTTAAAACTAGTAAAAGTACTAGTATCTCATAGCAAATCTCCAAGTTTGATATTTGATCAAAGGATTTTGAAGTTGTTCAAAATAGTGAGTGGATATGCAATTTGCATAAAATTGAGTGGGAGCTATGAAAGTCTTCCTAAAAAAATATGTGAATGACATATTTTTGAGTGGGAGCAATATAAGTCTCAAATTCAAATATGTAGGAACATAGTTTGAGTAAGAGTAGTGACTCATACCCAAATATGTTAGAAACATATTTTGAGTGGGAGCTTATAGAGTGATTCTTAAGTGTGTTAAGAATAAAAGCACAAGTACTTATAAATAATGATTTATAAAGTGTAGAAGTTGATAATAAGTGTATTATGATATTATGTAGTATTCCTTAAGGGATTCTGAAAAGGGTTTCATAATAGAAGTTAATTAAGGAACTAGTCCTTAATAAGTCAAGTTTGGAATAGTATTAAGTTTAAACATCAATGGTTGAAAGAAAGAAGAGGATGATCATCATCCACTATGTTGAGACATAGGTTCTATCTTAGAAAACCATGATGATAACTTAACATAATATATGATCCAATAAGGAACGTTTAAAAGTGATTAAGTTTGAATCACAGAACATTGAGCTAGGTTTATCCGCAGTGTCTAATAGAGAACTACAGACATGTTTTCCAAATCCATAAAGGATGACATATCTTAAAGCATAAAGGGTTATGTTATAAGGGAATATGTTGGAAACTCTTGTAAATACCAATTTAAGTCAAGTAGGAAGCGAGGTGAACAAAACATCAAAAGATGCACATAGTGCACTAGTGTTTCGATGAATACATTTATAATAATAGATAAGGGTACCATCTAAAGTGTTGTATAATGTTATGGCGGGGCTAGTTTGCTTTTAATGTAGAATGATGTGTCCCAGGGCACAGTTCCCATGAGAAAGCCCTCGAGGTTGATCTAAAGTCACTGTAGGCTCCTGGAATCAAGCCTCGTTCTGCTTCGATAGCGATGATGCATACACACAGATGTTATCATGTGATGATAAAGTATTAATGTCAATCAAGGTGACATTAGTAAGTTGCAAAGGATTTGGGACTATAAAGTACAGGCCAAGACTCAACCTCTTCCATGAGCAAGCATGTTCAGGGTACCAGATATGGTGCCAATGATTAAGAACAAATGCAGCTAGTTTATTTGTACTCTAGTGCAAGTGGGAGACTGTTGGAAATATGCCCTAGAGAAAAATAGTAATAAGGACTATTACCATATTTCAATAGTTTATGATTAAGTTTTATATCATGCTATAACTGTATTGAGTGGAAACATCAATACATGTGTGATATATAAACAACCAGGGGTTCCCAGTGAAACTCTAGTCACCGGTTCATTGGTCAATAGGTGATCATGTTTCCTAATCATGTGGCATTTATGCCAGTTGGAAATGGAGTCAACTCATTCTGAGAATGAGATGATGAACCAATACCCAACCTAAACATCGTGACCCGATCATGTCACGAAGTTCAAGTTACAATGATTAGAAATTGATCCTCATAGACTATTCCTTAGACCATGAGGCTATATCAATCACTGTCTCTCGAGAGTGCTTAGATAGCATCAAGCGCCATCTAGTAATACAGTGGTTATAAAGGTGTGTTCAGGTACTCGAAGGAAACCGTAGAGGCAATATATCTCAAGAGCAGGATTTGTCCGTCCACGTGACGGAAAAATACTCAAGGGCCCACTCGTAGAAGTTATATCCAATAGCTACACAGCGTGTGATTTGATCACATGGATATCACTTGTCGGAACGAGTCAAGTAGCATTGTTCGGTAACGAGATTGAACACGACATGGTGATGTCATTGATAAGATCTCGGGCAATGCAAGTATCAAGAGACAAAGGGAATAAGACACGACCGTCCCGGTTCAAACAATGAAAGATCTTCATGGAACGCACAAGGGTCACATGGCCATCCAGGTCCCTCTGTCGATCATTGGTCCGGGAGTGTCCCGACCATGTCTGGAGTGTTCCCGAACCGTAGGGTATCACGCTTAAGGGTTTGATGATGCTTAGAGAGTGTTTATAGGATTGGAAGAATCGCCGAAGAATAGAAGAGAGAAAACCAGAAGGGTTTCGGTAAGTCCGGAGGATGTCCGGAGTGGAGGTGGAAGGTGTTCCATAGCCATGGAGATTGAATAATATGTGAATGAATGTTAAATATTTATTTAATAAAAGAGAAAATCAATTATATGGTCAAAGGGCTTAATGGGCCAATTCCCGGAGGGAAAAAGGCCCAAGAGGGGGCCGAACCCCTAGGAGGGGCCAAGGGGGTGGCCGGCGGCCTTATTGGGCCAGCCCCCCACGTGGGGCCCATGGAGGGGTGGCCGGTGGCGCTTCCCCCCACCTCCTCCTCCTTTAGTCCCACCTTGGGACTTTGAGGGAGGTAGTACCTCCCTCCTATATATAGTGGGGGTATTTGGCCAGATAAATACACACAATATTCAATAAAGGTCTTCTCACTTTTGGGAAGACCTCCAATTGATACTCTCTCTCTCTATCTCTCGTGACCGTGGTCCCAAGTTCGGACTGCGCGAACACGAGAGATCTTCACTGCAGAGCGCCATCGCGCTGTGGGATTCGGATCCAGGAGCTCTACTTCCGCAACTGCTGCTGGATCAGGGAAGCGGGAGTCATCGTTAGGCACCGGACATGTGTAACTCCTCGCGAGGTGTTGCACTTGAGGCACTCAAGTCGTTGGAGCCATAGGAGCACAAGGACTTCATCACGACCTTGAGGTCGGCTTCGGCTCGTCTACATCAACCACGCTCTCCTGAGCATTGACAACGCTTTTCGGTCTTCAAGGGTAAGTTCGCGAAAAGCCCCTCATGTTACTGTATTACTAATAGATAGGTCCTAGCAGCATCAGGGGTTCAGGAGCGTAGGGTAAAAATTTATTGTTTTCATACGCGGAACCCCTACATGGAGCACTTCATATGTCGTCCATTTGCAATGGCATGGAAGTAGGCCATGTTCACATCCCCTTTCAGGATCTAGTTCTCGTGGCTCCGTTGTCGCTAGAACATCTCCTTACCTCGGTAAATCTCTAGAGGGGAGTCTTCTAGTGCATACCACTGTAGCCACTCCTCAGCAGACAAACCACCCTCATCTACCATCGAATCTAGGTCTTGTATAGCACTCAGGAGATCACCTTTTTTATGCCTCAGGTCAGTGCCTAGGTTAGCCCCTTCCCCGCATGAATTGTCATGCCATCATTGCACATAAGTGCCATACATCCACAGCCATGCGCACCCTTGGGGTAGAGAGGGAGAATATCATTTTGCGGCCTAAAAGTTGGGGTGTCCAGGCAACACGGTTCCCAAGTTGCTTACAATCAGCTGCGTTGCCCAAAGTTGGCGTGCCAAATACTCAGAGGGTCTTTTTTGGCACGAATTCAACTTTACATTTCAATACAAAATATCAGGCTAACGGCCGTCAAGTTTCCCCCCTATCAGTTCTCGCTGTTATGTCGCTCCCGTCGCTTAGGCGGGGTGGCTGTCACGTAGGCTTGCAGCGTTGGCATAGTGGATAGGACAACACCCCCTGCCCAGTGTATTGACGTGACAAAACAGGGCACATGTATCGGTGTTATAATTATTTTTTGTTTACTCAGAAGCTGGAACAGCCACCGCCATGCATCTCTCCTTGGACTTCCATCCCCGTCGTTAACCACTACCTTAAAAGCGCATTGACGGTTCCACCGTTCCCCTGCCTCGCAGAAACCACTCTTCTTCTTCCTGTCATCTGTCTTCTTCCCATCTTCTCCTTGCCGCCGTGGAAGGTCGTCGCACTCTAGAGACAAGCTTCACTACCCATGACAATAAGAAGATAGACGTTGTCTACACCAACGAGGAGGAGACAGTGGTGCATGTCCTGAGGATGTACGAGGGTTTGCTTGAGAAAGACGAGGACAAGTTTGTGGGATTGGATCTCGAGTACACCCCCGAGCACCCATATGAAGGGAGTGAAGTCGTTGTCGTTCAACTGGCCATGAGGAAACACGTCCTCGTCTACCACCTCTCCCGGTTTGTAGATCTGCTCTCTGTAGCTAACCGCTTTTAGGGTTTTCTCCTCTTCTTCTTTATCCATTTGCTCATCTTGCAACTACTGGATTTTATTTAGGACCAAATAAATTATGACAAGACAATGTTGAGAGTCTTGATCTTGCATTTACTAAACTTTTCAAAATTATATTCAGATGATGATCTTGCATTGACAAAATATTTGTAGTTACAAATTTTGGTGATGAAAAACTACATACTTTCGGGACTGACAGGAATTGTCCGGCGCTACGCCAGTTCCTTGTAGAAAAGGGAATTGTTTTCTGCACTATCGACAATACAACTGATTTTTTGAAATTTTATCAAGAGGGAATTATAATTCCTACGCACAACTGGATCGATATTCAGCGTCTTGTCAAGATCCTAGGGGGCTCGAGGAAGGATGGATGGCATCACTTGCAACTAGAATCCTCGAGGTCGCATGCACGAGAATGAAGGCGCTTTCCCTGAGATAGCACGATTTCGAGACGAGTGGCGTTGCGATATAAACCTGAAGTATGCAGCCATAGATGCTTATGTGACCTACCAGCTGTACAAGAAGATCCATTTTTTTCTACATTACCTCGTGTTTTGCCCTATTTGCAAGAGGGAAGACGAGCTTAGGGGAGCCCTTTGTAGAAAATGCAGAATAGCTGAGTTTGAAGCTGCATATGCAAAGGAAATGGCTGCATCTGAGAGCTGGCAGCGAAGAGAGAGCTAATGACGAAGAGGTGGGCGCAAAGAAAGAGAGGCAACATCTTCTAGCGGCAACAATCAGGTCTGTGATGCACCACTAATTGTGTCGCATGACGCTGAAGATAGGGAAGGCAAGTCAGATCCTAGGTGGGACGAAGCATTTCGTGAGTTGTGGAGTGCCAATAATGTAATATCCACCTGGAATGATCGCAGTTGGTCGCCTAGGAACGATGGCAAGTGCCTCAAGTGGGCTGATGAGAAGTGAATTAAATTTTACTTCTCAGTGTTATGTTTATATTTTGTGGAACTCATTTATCTTATCAAGATGTCTAGCGCCTCAAGTGAGAGTAGTAAAATAAATTTAACCCTCTTTGTGTTATGTTTATGTATGTGTCTTGTAGCTTGTCAAGATGGTAGCTCGTTAACTGGCAGTTTGAAAGAGTACCCTTTTCCTCTCTCGCTAAACAGATATGTTTCATTTTGCCCAAATTGGTAGCAAATCTACTCTTCGATAATTCGTTCCCTTTTGGACCTGTTTTTGCCTCCGATCAGGTAGCAAATCTAGAGCAGCAAATCACACTAGGCAGAATACATTCATTCATAAAACAAAACAAATGTAGATATAGCTGTGCGTAGCTAAATAGGATATAGCAATAGAAAGTAGGTTGCTTAACGAGGTTCGATGCATTCAGAAAGAAAATAGGATGCAAGCAAAATATAGAAAATCAAAAGAAGCTGCTTAGCAGCAGCCGCCATCGTAGTAGCAGATACATTCAGGGACACATCCAACCCGTCCTTCATGCGCCCGCGCCTCCGCCTCCTCCCTTCGGTGCTTCCTCCACTTCTTGCTGCCCAGTCCCTTGATCTTGGGGGCCTTGGGCCTGATTGGAGGCATGCGACCCTCTTTGATGGCCACCCGTTGGAGGTTTCGGAGGTGAATGCCGAGAGCCCAGTGTTCAGCGATGTAGGCATTGATGTTCACAGTCTCGCGCTCGCCGCCTTTGTGGATGCCGAAGCCCGGGGCCTCTGCATGCTTCAGTAAGGAGTTGAAGTCGGTGCCGGAGAGACTCACCTAGCAGAAGGCGACCCCCTTGCAGAAGGGGCAGTGCTGGGAGCCGCCCCTGAAGAAGTCGTCGTATTGGCTGGCCCGCAGCCTCCTTAGCACCTGACGAGTCTTGGTGTGGATGGACTCGTCATTGCTGTAGACGTCGCTGCCGAAAACCTATTGGAAGAAAAGGAAAATGGGGGAGTAGATGATGTAAGAAGACCGAGTAATCAAAATGCGAACAAGAGAATCCTAATAAACCAAGATCTAGCATCCAACAATGGGAACGGTAGAAGAACCAGGGGATGGGAGCAAACCCTAGTTACCTCTGACCATGGGTTGTCGATGTCGGTGTCGTAGGGGTTCAACGGAGCGATGTACTTATCTGGATCGTAGGTGCCTAAGAAGTGCTTGATCTTCTTGTGACCGTTGGGGGCCTCCTCGCTGGCGAGGGCTCCTCTTCGGTGGCCCCGTCGGTAGCGGGGACGGGGGCCTGGACGAGAACAGCGGCTGCCATCGATGGCTCGACTGGGGCCTGAAAAGGGACGACGGCTGCTTTCAATGCGTCGAGGGGGACTGGCGAGGAGACGGGGGCCTCCTCGCCGGCAGCCTCGGAGGCGACGATGGCCACCTTATCCTCCTCCGCCATCGCCGACACGGATGGGGTATTCTCGGGAGTTTGCGGATGCTGGTGGGATAGTGGAGAGGGTTGCATGGGGAGAGTGAGCGAGAATGAGAGTGGGTGTGCGGAGAGGGGCTCTATGGTTAAGGTGGATGGAAGCAAGGAACATTTTGTTGCACCACCGTGCAATGCGCCATGTAGTGTACTGCACCGTGCACCATGACACGCGCACGGTACGTCACGTTTTTTTCCCGGGCCATGCATGGCAGTTCTGTATTGAGCCATATGCAAAGGGCGCATACACAATTTCTATGTATGAAGTTTGACACTGCCCTAAAATTGGCGATTGTTAAAAGTGGAAATGCAGAGGGGAAGGTAGGTGGCTGTACAGCGAGATTTGTGGGGTTATGCTAGATCGGGTAGAGGGATGTGTTGATGACTGTGAGTGACTCGGTGAAGGCGGGGACATTAGGTCTCGTCGAGCTCAGCTCTTCGGCCTCCGGCTAGCGCATGCAAGTTTCTTACGGCGGGGCCCAGTTGTAAGTGAGATTGAGAGCCGCTCCGTAAAAAATGGGATATGTCTTATTAAAATCAAGTGGCAATAAATTGCAGTTGTCCATCGACGACCGTCCACTCGATGACACATGTGTTGTGGCGTAGTAGTAGCAGTAGTAGGCTTTTCAGACTTGATTAAACATGACATGACCGCTCGATGACTTTTTCCATGGACGACATCGTGTTCCTTCTTGTAAAAGTCTCGCTGAGGGAGACTTCTGTGCTGTCTCACGTTGTACTGTGAAGGGCACGACATGTGCAACGATCATTGTTGGATCGCAAAGAATCAACGGTTGGTGCGCACGATCCGCGTGACAACTGTGACAACCAATCAGGGAGTAGCAGACAAAGTGAGCACATGTTTGGGCTTCTATGAAAGATAGAGAGAGGGGGCAAAACTGAGTAGTATCAAAAAACCAAGGGCAAAACTGAGTAGTATAAAAATGGAAAGTGAGTGTCTTGTACAATGAAATACATCGTGGCATACATCAAATTATGCCAAGATAGATCCACTAGAGTTCATTGGATATGTGTTCTTCTCATAAACCACATGGACCAACTAGAGTTCATTGCATGCGTGTTATTGTCATAAACCACATGGATCCACCGGTGTCATTGCATGTGTGTTCCTTTCATAAACCACATGTTGATCCACCAATGTCATTGCATGTGGTCATTGCATGTGTGTTCTTCTAAACAAACCACACATGGATCCACCAATATCATTGCATGTCTTTTCTCTTCATGAACCACACCTAGTGTCATCCCATGTCTGTTCTTCTCACAAACCACATAAGGATCCACCAGTGTCATTGCATGTATGCTCTTCTCATGAACCACATCTAGAGTCATTGCATGTCTATTCTTCTCACAAACCACATAAGGATCCGCCAGTCTCATTCGATGTGTGTTCTTTTCATGAACCACACACAGTGTCATTGGATGTCTGTTCTTTCCATAAACCACATAAGGATCCACCGGTGTCATTGGATGTGTGTTCTCTTCATGAACCATACCGAGTGTCATTGGATGTGTGTTCTTCTCACAAACCACACATGGATCCACCAGTGCCATTGCATGTGTGTTCTTTTCATGAACCACACCCAGTGTCATTGCATGTCTGTTCTTCTCACAAACCACACATAAGGACCGACCAGTGTCATTGCATGTCTGTTCTTTTCATGAACCACACCCAGTATCATTGCATGTCTGTTCCTCTAAACAAACCACACATGAAAACACCAGTGTCATTGCATGTTTGTCCTTCTCATGAACCACACACAGTGTCATTGGATGTCTGTTCTTTTCATAAACCACATAAGGATCCACCAGTGTCATTGTATGTCTGTTGTTTTCATGAACCACACCTAGTATCATTGCATGTCTGTTCCTCTAAACAAACCATACATGGATCCACCAGTGTCATTGCATGTGTGTTCTTCTAAACAAACCACACATGCATCCACCAGTGTCATTGGATGTGTGTTCTTTTCATGAACCACACCAGTGTCATTGCATGTCTGTTCTTCTCACAAACCACACATGGATCCACCCAGTGTGATTGCATGTCAGTTCTGCTCGCAAACCACATAAGGATCCACCAGTGTCATTGCATGTCTGTTCTTTTCATGAACCACATAAGGATACACCAGTGTCATTGCATGTCTGTTCTTCTCATGAACCACAGCTAGAGTCATTGCATGTATGTTCTTCTCACAAACCACATAAGGATCCACCGGTGTCAATGGATGTGTGTTCTTTTCATGAACCACACCCAATGTCATTGGATGTGTGTTCTTTTCATGAATCACACCCGGTGTCATTGCATGTCTATTCTTCTCAAAAACCACATATGGATCCACTAGTGTCACTGGATGTGTGTTCTTTTCATGAACCACACCCAGTGTCATTGCATGTCTGTTCTTCTCACAAACCACATAGGGATCCACCAGTTTCATTGCATGTGTGTTCTTCTCATGAACCACAACTAGATTCATCGCATGTGTGTTCTTCTCACAAACCACGTAAGGATACACCAGTGTAATTGCATGTTTGTTGTTCTCATGAACCACATCTAGAGTCATTGCATGTCTCTTCTTCTTACAAACCACATAAGGATCCACCAGTGTCATTGTATGTGTGTTCTTTTCATGAACCACACAGTGTCATTGGATGTCTGTTCTTTTCATAAACCACATAAGGATCCACCAGTGTCATTGGATGTGTGTTCTTCTATCAAACCACACATGGATCCACCAGTGTCATTGGATGTGTGTTCTTTTCATGAACCATAGATAGAGTCATTGCATGTGTGTTCTTCTCACAAACCACATAAGGATACACCAGTGTCATTGCATGTGTGTTCTTTTCATGAACCACAGCTAGAGTCATTGCATGTGTGTTCTTCTCACAAACCACATAGGGATACACCAGTGTCATTGCATGTCTGTTCTTCTCACAAACCACAGCTAGAGTCATTGCATGTGTGTTCTTCTCATGAACCACAAATAGAGTCATCGCATGTGTGTTCTTCTCACAAACCACCTAAGGATACACCAGTGTAATTGCATGTCTGTTCTTCTCATGAACCACATCTAGAGTCATTGCATGTCTGTTCTTCTTACAAACCACATAAGGATCCACCAGTGTCATTGGATGTGTGTTCTTTTAATGAAGCACACACAGTGTCATTGGATGTCTGTTCTTTTCATAAACCAAATATAAGGATCCACCAGTGTCATTGGATGTGTGTTCTTTTCATGAACCACACCCAGTGTCATTCCATGTGTGTTCTTTTAGCAAACCACACATCGATCCACCAGTGTCATTGGATGTGTGTTCTTTTAATGAACCACAGCTAGAGTCATTGCATGTGTGTTCTTCTCACAAACCACGTAAGGATACACCAGTGTCATTACATGTGTGTTCTTTTCATGAACCACAGCTAGAGTCATTGCATGTGTGTTCTTCTCACAAACCACATAGGGATACACCAGTATCATTGCATGTCTGTTCTTCTCACAAACCACAGCTAGAGTCATTGCATGTGTATTCTTCTCATGAACCACAACTAGAGTCATCGCATGTGTGTTTTTCTCACAAACCACATAAGGATACACCAGTGTAATTGCATCTCTGTTCTTCTCATGAACCACATCTAGAGTCATTGCATGTCTGTTCTTCTTACAAACCACATAAGGATCCACCAGTGTCATTGGATGTGTGTTCTTTTCATGAACCACACACAGTGTCATTGGATGTGTGTTCTTTTCATAAACCACATAAGGATCCACCAGTGTTATTGGATGTGTTTTCTTTTCATGAACCACACCCAGTGTCATTGCATGTGTTTTCTTTAGCAAACCACACATGGATCCACCAGTATCATTCGATGTGTGTTCTTTTCACGAACCACGGCTAGAGTCACTGCATGTGTGTTATTCTCACAAACCACATAAGGATACACCAGTGTTATTGCATGTGTGTTCTTTTCATGAACCATAGCTAGAGTCATTGCATGTGTGTTCTTCTCACAAACCACATAGGGCTACACCAGTGTCATTGCATGTCTATTCTTCTCACAAACCACAACTAGAGTCATTGCATGTGTGTTCTTGTCAGAAACCACTTAAGGATACACCAGTGTCATTGAATGTGTGTTCTTTTCATTAACCACACACATGGTCACTAGATGTGGTTTCTTCTCTCAAACCACACATGGATCCACCAGTGTCATTGCAAGTGTGTTCTTCTAAACAAACCACGCATGGGTCCACCCAGTGTGATTGGATGTGTGTTCTTTTCATGAACCACACCTAGTGTCATTGCATGTCTGTTCTTCTCACAAACCACATAGGGATCCACCAGTGTCATTGCATGTCTATTCTTCTCATGAACCAAATCTAGAGTCATCGCATGTGTGTTCTTCTCACAAACCACATAAGGATACACCAGTGTAATTGCATGTCTGTTCTTCTCATGAAACACAACTAGAGTCATTGCATGTGTGTTCTTCTCACAGACCACATAAGGATACACAAGTGTCATTGGATGTGTGTTCTTTTCATGAACCACACACAGGGTCATTGGATGTCTGTTCTTTTCATAAAGCACATAAGGATCCACCAGTGTCATTGGATGTGTGTTCTTTTCATGAACCACACCTAATGTCATTGGATGTGTTATCTTCTCACATACCACACATGGATCCACCAGTGTCATTGCATGTATGTTCTTTTCATGAACCACACCCAGTGTCATTGCATGTCTGTTCTTCTCACAAACCACATATGGATCCACCAGTGTCACTAGATGTGTGTTATTTTCATGAACCACACCCAGTGTCATTGCATGTCTGTTCTTCTCACAAACCACATAGGGATCCACCAGTGTCATTGCATGTATGTTCTTCTCATGAACCACATCTAGAGTCATCGCATGTGTGTTCTTCTCACAAACCACATAAGGATACACCAGTGTAATTGCATGTCTGTTCTTCTCATGAACCACATCTAGAGTCATTGCATGTCTGTTCTTCTCACAAACCACATAAGGATCTACCAGTGTCATTGGATGTATGTTCTTTTCATGAACCACACACAGTGTCATTGGATGTCTGTTATTTTCATAAACCACATATAGATCCACCAGTGTCACTAGATGTGTGTTCTTTTCATGAACCACACACAGTGTCATTGCATGTGTGTTCTTCTCATGGACCACAACTAGAGTCATCGCATGTGTGTTCTGCTCACAAACCACATAAGGATACACTAGTGTAATTGCATGTCTGTTCTTCTCATGAACCACATCTAGAGTCATTGCATGTCTGTTCTTCTTATAAACCACATAAGGATCCAGCAGTGGCATTGGATGTGTGTTCTTTTCACGAACCACACAAAGTGTCATTGGATGTCTGTTCTTTTCATAAACCACGTAAGGATCCACCAGTGTCGTTGGTTGTGTGTTTTTTCATGAACCACACCCAGTGTCATTGCATGTGTGTTCTTCTAGCAAACCACACATGGATCCACCATTCTCATTGGATGTGTGTTCTTTTCATGAATCACAACTAGAGTCATTGCATGTGTGTTCTTCTCACAAACCACATAAGGATACACCAATGTGATTGCATGTGTGTTCTTTTCATGAACCACAACTAGAGTCATTGCATGTGTGTTGTTCTCACAAACCACATAGGGATACACCAGTGTCATTGCATGTCCGCTCTTCTCACAAACCACAGCTAGAGTCATTGCATGTGTGTTCTTCTCAGAAACCACATACGGATACACCAGTGTCATTAGATGTGTGTTCTTTTCATGAACCACACATGGATCCACCCAGTGTGATTGCATGTTAGTTCTTCTCACAAACCACATAACGATCCACCAGTGTCATTGCATGTCTGTTCTTTTCATGAACCACACCTAGTATCATTGCATGTCCGTTCCTCTAAACAAACCACACATGGATCCACCAGTGTCATTGCATGTGGTCATTGCATGTGTGTTCTTCTAAACAAACCACACATGGATCCACCAGTGTCATTGGATGTGTGTTCTTTTCATGAACCACACCCAGTGTCATTGCATGTCTGTTCTTCTCACAAACCACATATGGATCCACCAGTGTCACTGGATGTGTGTTCTTTTCATGAACCACACCCAGTGTCATTGCTTGTCTGTTCTTCTCACAAACCACGTAGGGATCCACAGTGTCATTGCATGTCTGTTCTTCTCATGAACCACATCTAGAGTCATCGCATGTGTGTTGTTCTCACAAACCACATAAGGATACACCAGTGTCATTGCATGTGTGTTCTTTTCATGAACCACAGCTAGAGTCATTGCATGTGTGTTCTTCTCACAAACCACATAAGGATACACCAGTGTCATTGGATGTGTGTTCATTTCACAAACAACAGCCAGTGTCATTGCATGTATGTTCTTCTCACAAACCACATAAGGATACACCAGTGTCATTGGATGTGTGTTCTTTTCATGAACCATAGCTAGAGTCATCGCATGTCTATTCTTCTCACTAGTTACATACCGTTCGATCAGGGCACTTCGACGATTGGGATGGTCTTCGTGAGAGCGATCCGCGAGTAGGCTGTTCGGCTGCATGATTGGCCACACTTGCTCTGGACAAACTGGCAACACTGGGTGCTCCCCTGTTGCGAGTGTCACGACTCACGAGTTGAGTGGGCCATATCCCAATTTCACGTCCCCATTACTTCTCTTCCTCCCCGTACTTCTCTTCCTTCCCCTCGAAGCCACTTTCCCTACTTCACTCCCATCCTGCATAGCCACAAGCCGACGGCGCCTCCATCCCAATCCCTCTCGACCACCTCCCTCTCGCCATGGGTTCAAGGGAGCGGTGAGAAAGCAGCGTCGTGGCAGCGGGGCGATGATTTCGATGTGATTCGTCTCATCTCTATCTCTATCATCTGTGGCCAGTTATCTATTTTTTGAGCTAGATCTACTCTGTTTACTCATGCGCATATGATGTGTTAGGCCAACCAGACGATCTTCATGGTTTAGTGGATGAAGACAGTCCTCTGCTATGTAAACATGTACATGTGCCCGCTAAATTTGTATCGTTCGAAGGACGAAACACAGGCATGAGGTTTCTACGGTGTCAAGGACATCGTGCAATGATGCAAGGCGGAAGTTGCGGTGTGGTCAAATGGGTAGATCCAGAGTGGCCCAAATCGATGCAGAAAACGCTGGACAAACTATGGGATATGACAGTTGAGTTGAAAGAATCTGTAGTCAGCTCACTTCTTGACAGTGTTGAGATGAAGCTATGGGACCCAATTGACACGACCAAACTTAACCGAGATCTCAGGAGGGTGCAAGACAAGGTTAGCAAAGTCGAGAAGGAGAGGGACATGGCGTTGGCCCTGAAGGCTAAAGCAGAGCAAGAACTGACTCAAGCGAGGAATGATCTTCACCAGGACAAAGTCCTACAGTTCACAACTACGAGTATTGATAAGTGCATGAGGAAAAATACAGAGAAACAATTGAAGCTGTGCAAGGAAGATGCTAAAAGGAAGGATTAGACGAATCGATCCTTGCTCTCGCAGGAAGATGCGCATCGGGTTAAGATTAGGAAGATCAAGGAGATGTGTGATAACTAGTTCTATTTAGCTTGAGCTCCGTGCCTTTTTAGGTTGTAATAGTAGTACTTGTTGACCTAGAGGTCTGAACTAGTGGTCCTGGGAGGAAAAAAATTGCTCCCCGTTAGTCTATCTTAACCCTGCATCACTTCCTTTTGTCTGATCATGGTGGTATTCTGACATTGGTGGTTTTTCAAACGTAATCTACGTGGATTGTGCCGCATGCAATGGCACAACCACAATTTATAAAGTGGAAGCAAGTACACCCGGTTAATGGAGATCCGGGAGCTTCGCCAGACGCAGGGGATGTAGGAGAAGGGAGGCGGTGAGATAGACGGGCTCAAGCATCTGGGCATTATCGGTTGCCATTGCTGTTTATGTTGCCACGTTGTTGTGCAACATCTGAAATAAGTTGCTGCTTCGTGGAGTGTGGCATCTTAAATAATTTATTTTTGTGCCACTTACATTCCGTCGTATTTGGAGACCTCCTGCCCCTTAGCAATCGTGGAACCGGTGCCGCGTGTTTTCATATAGCAGTGGCACAATCACAATTTCGGATTCAACTACTGACTCGGGCGTTTCCAAACCCTAAGTCGCGGTACATTTTACTCAGAGAATGTGGGTAGATTGTTTCACCCAACAACGTGCCACACACAGAGCTCCAGAATTTAACAAAATTACATATATAGGTTCAAGTTCAACACATTACTATGCATCTTCATTGCCAGCAGCCTTCTTCCGCAGCCTGGGTGCCAAGCCTTCACGTCCACTGGCTTCTTCATTTCCTGCCTTCTTCCTCTTCCTCGGTGCCAATTTTCTTAGCTTCACGTACTCTGCATCGCCGAGACAATGGGCACCAAAATCGTGTCCAACATCATCTTTCCACTCATTTTTAATTTCTTCGGGCAGCAAAATGACTAACCCGGCAGTCATGTTTCTAACCCTGTGGCGCTTCCTGTCAAAGAAACAGGACTGTTGCATAACTGCCCAATATCTACAGAGTAAATGAAACAAAAATTACAATTCAGCACAAACATGCGAACCCCAAGAGACTTTTGCTTACCAGGAGCTAATTGGGTTCGAGCGACCACCCTGTCCAAGAATAGAAGGGCGACTCCCAGTTGCAGCAGCTTCCACATCTAGTACATCACAATTCAGCTCAAACATGCAATCCGAAGCATACCTTTTCATCAACCCAATTAGCTGACTGTCACACATTAGAGGAACCATGATGCCACGTTCATCCATGAAGCTGAACTTTGCAGTCTGCTTCGGCCATAATTCATCATGATTACGCAGAGAAGTAACCATACCAGATATAGTGCAGATCTGCACAGGCGCTTCTTCCATCGTGATACAATGGTGTCCATACCACTTGCCCTTAGAGTCGTACCTGAAGAGGACTATCATAACCAGGTAAGGGTGGTCCGTGGAGATCCCACTTGACAGAAAACTATGGACAAAATATGTTTGTCAGTGTTGGGATAACAAATAATTTTAGGTTCAGTAGCCAGCTAGCAGTTATAATTAGTGTGAATAGCAAAGAGAAGGGTAGCTCACCCGCTTGTAGCCAGAATTTCTTCTTCCTTGGTTGTAGGATCTGCCATCCTCCGAGCTGCTCGGCTCGTCGGCGTGAGGCGGCTAGAGCCTAGAACGGCTTCTGACATGCGCCTTTGGAGCTCAGGATCAGCGACTGGGCGCAGCAACTTGGCGCCAGAAGTCAAATGTCCGAAGGGATCGTCCTGCCTGGAGGGTGGATTCCAACGCTGTTGGTGCTAGGGGAAAGGTGGGAATGGATTTGTGAAATTGGTCAACGCACCCAATCCACTTAGTTACTCGATTTGCCTAAGAGGTTGCCTCATTGGCGCTCGCGTCACGGACAGATGACCTACATGAGGGTCTGATACATTGCCAATGTATCTATAATTTTTGATGCTCCATGCTTGGTTTTATCCACTTTCTTGTGTTTTGTCCACACTTTGGAGTACTTTTCATATGATTTCTTGGACTAACCTATTAACAAGAGCCACAGTGCCAGCTGCCTGTTTTTGGTTCCAGGAAAGTCATAAAATGAATATTCTCGGAATTGGACGGGACAAAAGCCAAAGTGCCTATTTTTCCAGAAGACTCCAGGAGCCAGAATACGAGACGGAGGAGGGCCACGGGTTGGCCACACCCCTAGGCGCGGGCTGGGCCTGGCCGCACCAGGGCATGGTGTGGTGGCCCCAGGCACCCCCTCGGTCTCCCTCTTTGCCTATAAGAAGCCTTCTAACCTAAAAACTTCGGGGGGTTCGACGTTTTTCCAGAAGAAGTTCCGTAGCACCGCCACCACTGAAGGGGAGATTCGGGGGACAGAAAGTCTCTATTCTGGCACCCTGCCAGGACGGGGAAGTGCCCCCGGAGCCATCTCCATCGATCTCCACCATCATCTCCATCGACCATCCATGTTTCCCCCATCTATGAGTGAGTAATCCCCTGCTGTAGGCCATGGGGATGGTAGGGATTGGATGAGATTGTTCATGTAATGGCATCAGATTGTTAGGGCATGGTGCCTAGTATCTTTTATTAGTGCTTTATGACTTTGTTGCGACTTGTTGTGCTTAATGCTTGTCACTAGGGCCCGAGTGCCATGATTTCAGATCTTAACATGTTATTGATTCATTATGATAGTATTGTTTTTGGTCTTATCTGCAAGTTGTATACACACGTTGTTGTCCAGAACCTATGGGCCCGAAGTGACAGAAATCGGGATAATCGAAAGGGAATGGATTTGATGTGAGGATCACATGTGTTCACGGAGTGTTAATGCTTTGCTCCGGTGCTCTATTAAAAGGAGCACCTTAATTGCCAGTAGTTCCCTAGAGGCCCCGCTACAAATGGGCTGGCAGGACAAAAGATGTTGTGCAAGTTCTCATTGCGAGCACGTATGACTATATATGGAACACATGCCTAGGATTATCTAGTACTTGGATGCTTTATCTTATTTATCTGCAATTGCCCTATGTTCTGATTGCTATGTGAATTGTCTTGCCCATGCAACGCCCGTCCATCCATCCCTATGCCTACCTTTTCGAATCCCACTGTTTATTGCTTTTGTTACTACTGTCTTTGCTTTACTACTGCTGTTACTTTACTATTCCTACTACAAAACTGTTGCTACTGATAAACTGCTGTGAGCAAGATTGTTTCCAGGTGCAGCTGAATTGACAACTCAGTTGTTAAGGCTGATAAATATTCTTTGGCTCCCCTTGTGTCGAATCAATAAATTGGGTTTCACTTCCCTCGAAAATACTGCGATACACCCCCTATACTTGTGGGTCATCAAGACTATTTTCTGGCACCGTTGCCGGGGAGCATAGCTTTATTTATCAAGTTCACTTGGATTCACTATTGTTCAAGATAAGTTTATTTTCTCCTTGTTTGCTCGTTTCTTTATCCAAAAATACAAAAAAAATTAGTTCCTACTCTAGTTGTTATTTTCGTTGGTCTATTATTGCCTTGCTTTATCATGCTTGTTGTCAATGGCTGGTTTCTTTGAAACTGAAGCTTATTGGCAAGGTGGGTTCATGGAAGATCAAAAATATTATTATAAGGAACACCGCTTGTCACAAAAAGGGAAACACTTATGGGAACAGATTGATAGATTGTATACCATTGCTAGAAACGTGTGCTCTACTTATAATGTTACTTATTGCTGTGATGAGTCTTGTTGCAGAAAGAGGTATAAACACCTCCCTTTTCAATGTGAGTATAGTGATAATGATACCATATCTTCCTATGCTAAAGGAATTTATGACTTTTATGATGCAGAACAAATTGAAGAATTTATTGCTTGGAAGGGTGCTTTTGAACTTGCTAGTTTGCTTGAAAATATTGATGATTCACCTTACAAATATGAGGTTTATGGTATACTTAAATTCTGCTTTGATAATTACAAGGATGAAAATGGCTATATCCTTGAATATTTTAATAGATGCTTTCCACAAATGGAAGAGAGTAATGCCTTGCAGGATCCTATGGAAGAAGAAATTGATGAACCTGAAATCTCATTAGATGAAAAAGAGGAGAGTGATGAACAAAAGGAGGAAGAATGGATTAGCTACCCATGCCTACCTTCTAATGAGAGTAACTCTTTATCCCTTACATTATTTGATTGTCCTCCATGCTTACTAAAGGAGGATGAATGTTATGTTCCTGAGGATTCTTTTGAAGATGTTTATGATAAAGCTCTAGTGCTTGTAGATCATGAAAAGCATGCTTTATGTGATAGTTATATTGTTGAGTTTATTCATGAGGCTACTTAAAATTATTTTGAGAGAGGAAAAAATGGTGGTAGAAGTTTTCCTGGTATTGAAACACCTCTCTATGTGCTGAAAGTTTTGAAGTCACTCTTGTTTTATCTTCCTATGCCTGTCACTTTGTTCTTTGCGAATTTATTTGCATACACGATTCCTATGCATAGGAAGTGGGTTAGACTTAAATGTATTTTGAATTTGCTTCTTGATGCTCTCTTTTACTTCAACTCATATTTCTTATGAGAGCATCCTCTCAAACTATTATGCCTGAAGATGATAATATGTCTATTATTCTTGGGAGACCTTTTCTTAAATACTGCAGGAGCTGTTATTAATTGTAATCAAGGGAAGGTGACCTTCAATGTTAATGACAAGGAACATACTGTCTATTTCCCCAAGAAGATTGAAAGGACTTATGGTTTGAATTCAATTGAACATGTTGAGGGCATTCAAGTTGGAGAGATATATTGTCCCATACCAAGAGAAAACTTTCAAACTATTATGATTGGGACCATTGCTATCAAGATTGAGGTAACATAATCATTAGTGGAATACAAAGTTTTGTCTCATATGGAATTGTTTTGGTAACAAGACCTGATCAACCTTGTTAACAAAAGGATTTCATTGAACAAAAACAATGTTTTCACCATGATTATCTCCGCTTACTTCTATTCTATCCATTTTAGTTTTTGCTTATGCCTAACTTAAAGGCGTTAAAGAAAAGTACTTATTGGGAGATAACCCAAAAGTTTTAGATGAGTCTTGAAAGTTATTACTTCATTAATAACCACTCCTTATCCTTTTTATTTGCTTTTTGTGCCAAGAGTAACCTCTAATGAGAGAGAAGTAATGATTGGAAAAGTTTCTGTCCCGAAATAGATTTCTGTGCTTCACCGTAAAAATTCGTGTAAAATATCTGAACATCTTTTCGAAGCGTGAATTTTTGTGCTTCTGCCCCAGGTTGTTATCTAACTTTCGTTAGTTCAAAACTTTTTGATTTGAGCAACAGAAGGTCTTTAAAAAAATTCGTCTTTACCTACTGGTCTGTTTTGATAGATTTCTGCCATTTTCTGCATTTGCTTCTTGTTGGTTCCTTCTTGAGTTCTTTTGGGGAATTGAGCTTTTTGAGGGAAGTGCTACAGTATCTAGTGTTATAATGGAAGTTTATTTGGTGTTAGAAATGAACCTTAAGACTTATTTATCTTGAGTGCACTAATGTTGCTTATAAAGATTGTGTGAAGTTTTGTATGAAGGAAAAATTTCAGGTGTATGGAAGGAATGAGTAATGAGATGAAGGATGGACTAAAGCTCAAGCTTGGGGATGCCACGCATGTCACCCCAAGAAATATCCAAGAAGTACAAGCGTCAAAGCTTGGGGATTCCCAAGGCATCCCCTTCTTCATCAATAAAAATCCCACGTTTCTTCCAAACGCTTCATTTTTATTGTATCATGCACAGTTGTGTTGTTCTTGGAGCGTCTTCTTTTTTGTTTTTGTTTTGGTTTTTAGTTTGCGTGGTTTTCTTAGTTTGCTGAATAAATTGGTTGGACCTCCTCTTTCATGCATTGGTGTTCAAATGGTTTGGTTTGGTTTGGAAAAGAGTAGGAAAGCTCATGCTTATGAGATAAAAAGAGCTCGTTTTTGACTATGACCTATGCTTTGTCATGCCATGCTTGATATTGTTTTGGCTTTATGCTTAGTATTCTTTGCTGTAGCATGACTTGTTATAAACAATTGAGATTGCTTAATGTGCCTTGGATGAATCATGCGTTGTTTTAGCATATTAAAGCATAAGTATAGTGGTATTCTCCTTTGATGCTTTATTTGGGTTGACTTGGCGCATGCTCACACCATGTTATGACTATCTCAAGTCACCATAAGCCTTTATGATCCTTTAGTTTTCAACTTGTAGTATCACTTTATGCTTTGATCAATGATGTTTTGTCGCTCTGCATGATTATGGCCAGTATTGCTCTCTCGTTTATCGCTCCCTTACTATTGCTAGCCTTCACTTACACTGAGTGTTTTACTCATGTTTCCAACTCCCTTAAACCAAATATTGCCAAAGTGTCCACCATACCTACCTATTAGCATCATTTCCTACTTCCGCGCATATTCAATATGCCTTGTTTTCTTCCGAATAAAATGTTTACTTGTTTTGAGAAAGTTAGTTAGTAAAGCTCTCACGAACTTGATGGCACACTTTATTTCCTGCACTTAATAAACCTAAACCATTGTGAACTCTCCATGAAAGTTATATGCTTGCTAATTATAGGCCGTGGATTAGCAGAACCGTGCTGTCATGGGGAACGCTTTAAACACTTGTAAATATATACCCAGTTGATACCTTGCTCTTTTGTTTGCGGATGTCATCGGTGTGAAATAAAAGGAGAGCTTGTAAGTCCATGGAGTTATGTATGTGTGTTAGAGAAACACCTGGGCCGCTGGTCTAATCCATGTTGACATGGTGGAAACTTGCAGCGTAACCATAATGATATCTATGAAGCATTCTTCTTATAAAAAAAGAGAGATAGCTATTGAGAAAAAGAAAAAAAAAGATTTATGAAAAGAGGAAAGAGAGAAAAAAAAGCACCATTTTCCCATGGTAAATAAGAAGATTGCTGAGATACTCATTGTCTGCTTGCCTTGTGATTTTGATATGGGGATTCTTCCGTATCATCGGGCAAGGGGTACCCCGTTGGTGGTTCTCTATGATACGCACATACTTACGATGCCAAGAACCTACCGGTAACTAAAGTTGAGTAGCATGAGGAGCGGCCCTCGTACTCAAGGGACTTGGGATTTTCAGTTTATAGTCCGTCAAGCATATAACTCAGATTGGACCTCACTTTCACCTTAACCACATTAAAGATGCTTATGATAGGGGCAATGAGAGCTCAAAGATAATGAGTACCATGCTTTCAGCATTTGGAAGCCTTTCAAACTATTCAAAACCTTTTCATTTCCTTGTTGAGTCTCCACATATTCTTTGAGCACTTTCTTGAGAGCATAGTGGCTATTCTTAGTTCTATGTGCATTGTCCCAAGACTTGTTGATTGGAGCATACCTTGATATTGCTTGTTTTAAACTATTTGTATCTAGTCACTCTTGTAAACTTTGAAGGTGTCCTATGCATTTTTGTTTGCTACTCTATGAGGGACAAGCTGAATGACACTATGCTATGTTTTCTTTATGTGAAACAAACAAACGTCTTGCAAGGCATTGTGATTCATGAATCTTTTGTTTGTGCCTTTTCATGTTGCATCATAGTTTCTTTGTCTTATTGCTAGAACTTTGTCTTTCATGTTATGATTGAAGTGCTATGATCCCAGCTTTGAATGTTTACAAATACTTTGGTCAAGCCTTTGATGATGCATGTCACCTCAAAAATTATTCTTTCTTTTTATCACTTACCTACTCGAGGACGAGCAGGAGTTAAGCTTGGGGATGTTGATACATTGCAAATGTATCTATAATTTTTGATGCTCCATGCTTGGTTTTATCAACTTTCTTGTGTTTTGTCCACACTTTGGAGTACTTTTCATATGATTTCTTGGACTAACCTATTAACAAGAGCCACAGTGCATTACTGCTTTTCTGCTATTTTTGGTTCCAAGAAAGTCAGAAAATGAATATTCTCGGAATTGGACGGGACAAAAGCCAAAGTGCCTATTTTTCCAAAAGACTCCAGGAGCCAGAATACGAGACGGAGGAGGGCCAGGGGCTGGCCACACCCCCCAGGCGCGGGCTGGGCCTGGCCGTGCCAGGGCATGGTGCGGTGGCCCCAGGCACCCCCTCGGTCTCCCTCTTCGCCTATAAGAAGCCTTCTGACCTAAAAACTCAGGAGGGTTCAACGTTTTTCTAGAAGTTCCGCAGCGCCGCCACCACCAAAGGAGAGATTCGGGGGACAGAAAGTCTCTGTTCTAGCACCCTGCTGGGATGGGGAAGTGCCCTCGGAGCCATCTCCATCGATCTCCACCATCATCTCCATCGACCATCCATGTTTCCCCCATCTATGAGTGAGTAATCCCCTGCTGTAGGCCATGGGGATGGTAGGGGTTGGATGAGATTGTTCATGTAATGACATCAGATTGTTAGGGCATGGTGCCTAGTATCTTTTATTAGTGCTTTATGACTTTGTTGTGACTTGTTGTGCTTAATGCTTGTCACTAGGGCCCAAGTGCCATGATTTCAGATCTGAACATGTTATTGATTCATTATGATAGTATTGTTTTTGGTCTTATCTGCAAGTTGTATACACATGTTGTTGTCTAGAACCTATGGGCCCGAAGTGACAGAAATCGGGATAACCGGATGGGAATGGCTTTGATGTGAGGATCACATGTGTTCATGGAGTGTTAATGCTTTGCTCCGGTGCTCTATTAAAAGGAGCACCTTAATTGCCAGTAGTTCCCTAGAGGCCCCGCTGCAAACGGGCTGGCAGGACAAAAGATGTTGTGCAAGTTCTCATTGCGAGCACGTATGACTATATATGGAACACATGCCTAGGATTATCTAGTACTTGGATGCTTTATCTTATTTATCTGCAATTGCCCTATGTTCTGATTGCTATGTGAATTGTCTTGTCCATGCAACGCCCGTCCATCCATCCCTATGCCTACCGCACTCGAATCCCACTGTTTACTGCTTTTGTTACTACTATCTTTGCTTTACTACTGCTGTTACTTTACTATTCCTAATACAAAACTGTTGCTACTGATAAACTGCTGTGAGCAAGATTGTTTCCAGGTGCAGCTGAATTGACAACTCAGTTGTTAAGGTTGATAAATATTCTTTGGCTCCCCTTGTGTCGAAGCAATAAATTGGGTTTCACTTCCCTCGAAAATACTGCGATACACCCCCTATACTTGTGGGTCATCAGGGTCCCGACCGTCTACTTCACGGGGCAGTTTAACGGAATGTTTGAATTTGGCAGGGGTGAGATGAGTTTGCCTCGAAATGGCCCCTCTCAGTAGTTGGCGGCCCAACATTTCGAAACGCGGCAATTTCAGGCAACTTAGGTACCGCGGTGCGCTGGCCTGTGAACTTTGGTACCGTAGACGAACATGCCCGCAGAGAGGGCCGCTGCTTCTCACTTTGATCGGACCATCTCCACAAACCCTGACTGTTGGAACCAGAAGTTTTCAAAGTGGAAACAATTCAGTTTCGGTGGGACCCACCACTAGTGGAGAACAAGAGGGGACAGTGGTCTCACACAATCCTCGTGAGTGCTTGAAGCAAGAACAGAGGAAATTCCAGCTCCCAATCAACCAATACAAGAACCCTATCTAGCACGCTCTAGACGGGGTCTACCCGGTTGTTAGTCCACGTGTAGCATCCCCCCACATGGTGATCTCTCTAAGGCCAAGATCAGCGATACAATCATTAAACATGCGCATCATAGGAAAGTCCACATTATCCGATCTCTTACCATCCGGGGATCAAATTAAATTGAAATCCCCCACCACGACAACCGGGATGGTGCACCTCTCTATAGGGTTCCGGAGCATAAAACAAAAAATTCGAACTACACAAACACTAATACCAGGATCTATACTATGTAGACAGAAGTAAAGGAAAAGTAAGAAGATATTCATACCCTTGAACACCGAGGAACGCCTTATGCAGGAAGGCGTATGTTGATGAAGACGAGCATCTTCAAGCACCCGAAGTGTGGTGCCTCCGAAGTACTACACACGTTTGGTGTAGGTGGCGTCTCCCGGGCTCCGATCTAGCAGAGCAGCGGAATAAGAAAGATGGTGGACCGAAGATCACATGACGGTAGTGTGAAGGTGGAGAACTCAAAACCCCCGAGGTCCTCTCCAATATTATAGAGAAATCATCAAAGTAAAATGAGGGGGTGACCCTGTTTATATAGTGGGAGGGGAGGGGCACCACCCAAGGGGCAGGTGGTGTGGGACTCTTCCCATAGCCGCCAGCCACCAAGGGGGAGCTACCGACCTAGGTGGGCCCAACATGGGGAGCCCACTAGGGCCTGGCCAGCTAGCCCTCCTCCCTAGGCACCTTGCCCTTTGGGCCCACTCCGGGTGAGGCCCATTAGCAAAGGGCTTCCTATATAAATAAAATACAAATATATATTTTAATATTAATTCAACCAATTAATATAAAATACATATATTATTATATTCCTTCACTCTAGAACCCCTTACAGACCCCTCCGATCAACATCGGGTGTTACCCGGAACTATTCTGGTTTCTCTCTCTATTTCTCCTACAGTAGCGTATCGATCCCTATGCGTCCCCACCCTTAAGCGTGACATCCTTCGGTTCCGAAACACTCTGTACATGATCAATACCTCTCTTATATCAATGATCATCAGCGGGGCCTGGATGCCCATGATGAGCCCCGTGCATTTCACAAATCCTATCGCTTGAACCGTTAACGTTTCCCATTCCCTTTGCTAGTTGATACCTAGTTCACCCGAGATTTGACCTTCGGTATCTCCATACCTTAGTTCGATCTCATTACCGATGAACTTGTTTACTTGTTCCTATGTCGTTGCATTTGATGACCTAGTCACATGCTTGGAAGCTTTGTTAATGCAATGTTGTCGAGATGGCCAGGTATATCTATCTATTACATGGATTGGCAAATCCTAGTCTTGATATATACTCCTCTACCCGCCCCTTTGGGAAACCTGAGAGGCACCTTTTTGATCACCCTTTTATAGCTTGGTACTTGATACCATTTAATCTCCCTCCAGAATGGTGATTTGCATTATCTCATAGTCTTAGGATCAGGTTGCGAGGTTTCCTTTGTTTATCATTAATGTTGAACTTTGTAACTAGATCTTATTATGATAGAACTGTTGGATGTTTGTCTATCACATCATTAAACTAATGACATGACCTCATTGTCAATTGGCATAAATGTCATGATCTCGAAACCCTAGATCATCCTCAAGACCAATGAGCTAGTTCGCTAGAGGTAACTAGTTGTTTACATACCACACATGTATTAACGTTTCGTATTAACATAGTTATATCACACAGTTATAGCATGGTATGAAACATATTATGAACATACAATAGATATATCAAATAAAACACTTTAATATTTGTCTCTAGGGCATATCTCCTTCACTCTCCACCTTGGCAGATAGCTCCGCCAAGAAGGTCGGGGACCTCCTATGGTCCACAGGGCCATAGACGATGATAACCTGAGGTTACTCCGTCTATGGGTGAGGGACATGCTCACAAAAAATTCCCCATGGTCCATTGATAGCTCTGAAATATAGCCATCTACGTCCACATTTAAACTGGATATTATTCATATTTTTGATGAAATATCTCTCTAAACCCTGACACTAATGCCTAATATTCAAAGGGGTATGCAATCCTTTCTTTTTATATTTTTCATGCACAGATAATGTCATTTGAAGATGGGAATCACTACATTAAAGTCAAAGATACGAGATTTCCAACAACCAGAAGAAACCAGGAGCCGTGAAGCGGAGGCAGACGCTTTAACGACCAACTATACGACCGGAGCAAAATTCCGGCCGTATAGCTCCGGTCGTATAGTTGGTGCCGCCACTGTTAGGTCAAACAAAACAACTTCCATGAAGGGACCCCTATATAAAGAAGCCTCAGGCAATGAGAAAAAACCCCCCAACAACTAGACGTCCAGACCCTCGCTAAAAGTCTCTACCATAGATCTCCAGCCGCCTCTAGATCTCAAAACCCTTCTCCATCTCCATAGCCATATTCCACCACTTGTAATAGTAGATCTCTTCTTTGATTGGCGACATTGTAAGACTATTGCTATCAATCTTATGATTTTCAATACAATGTTTGTGATTCTTGATCTCATCTCTATGTGTGAGTAATTCTCCTTGGGCTAAGGGCTTCGTCCTAGCCATGTAGGGTTTGTGCATGTTATTTATCATAGATAGGATCATGTATTAGTTTGTATGACATGATGATTATTGTATCCTCTCTTGCCTCAATCTAAGGACTTGTCAGGTACCCAAGACCCTGAGGTTGAGCCAGGTATAGGAGTATGAGTAATGAATGATCTGCAGGTTGGGAACCCCAGTGACAGAAGGGGTAGTATGGCTGTATGTGGGGGATTACTTGGGATTAACGGTGACATCACTATGCATATCATTAGTTCTCTTTCTTCTATGGATGAGACTAGTAGGTTATTGCTATTAGCGGTTGCGGAGGCAATAGCAATTATGGATGCACTGCACACATATAATTTATCTTGCTCTAACAATTACATGCATACTTTATCTTTATCTTTTATTCCCATCAGATGTTTTGCACAGCTACAAGTGAAACCGAATGCCCTAGGCCCTCTCTCTCCATCATCAATGACAACAAAAATACACAAGCTATTAGTCCGGTAAAAACACAAAAGGAATTCTAAAACTCCTGAAGGTCCGTTAAAGTAACTACACTACGCATTCGCTTCCTGAGGATTCGATAACCTAGGTCTACTATGGAAAAAGAAGCTACACTACATCCATAATCCGGATCGAAGGCATTATCTCATAGCCTAAGGATCAAGTTGTGAGGTTTTCTTTGTTTATCATTAATGGTGAACTTTGTAACTAGATCTCATTATGATAGAACTGTTAGATGATTGTCTATCACATCATTAAACCAATGGCATGACCTCATTGTTAATTGGCATAAATGCCCATGATCTCAAAACCCTAGATCATCCTCATGACCAATGAGCTAGTTCGCTAGAGGTAACTAGAGACACATTTTGTTTACATACCACCAATGTATTAACATTTCGTATTAACATAGTTATAGCACGGTATGAAACATATTATGAACATACAAGAGATATATAAAATAAAACACTTTAATATTTGCCTCTAGGGCATATCTCTTTCAGTCTCCCACTTGGACTATAGTACAAATTAATCTAGTTTACAATAGGCAAGAACCTAATACCGATGGCATCCCGGTGTTGCTCATGCTTAGTTTGTAGGAGAGGTTTAGTCAAAGGATCTGCAAAATTCAGATCTATGTGCACTTTGTAAATATTGATTTCACCTTCATCAACATTTTGTCGGATGACGTGAAAACGTAGCTTGATATGTTTGGCTGTGGAATGAGTCTTGGTTCCTTTGCCTTTGCAATGGCACCCGTGTTGTCACAATAGATTGTCACGGGTTCTTGCGCAGTTGGAATAACTCCTAGTTCGATGATGAAATTCCTTAGGCAAACATCTTCATTTGCAACATCAACAATTGTGGTGTATTCTGACTCCATTGTAGATTGTGCTACTACTGGTTGCTTCTTTCTCTTCCAGATTACCGCCCCACCATTCACTAGAAACAAAAATCCTATTTGAGACTTCGAGTCATCTGGATCTGAGTGCCAGCTTGCATCCATGAAACTGGTTACGCTTAGAGATTCATCACTACCTCCATAGACTAGGAACATATCCTTTGTTCTCTTGAGATACCTCAAGATATTTTTCACAGTTGTCTAGTGATCCATTCCTTGATTACTTTAGTATCGGCTCGCCAAACTAAGAGCCAATGCCACATCAGGTCGAGTACTTAGCATTGCATACATGATATATCCTATGGCTGAGGCATAGGGGATGTAAGACATCACTTCTCTATCAGCATTCGTTGATGGACATTGAGTCAAACCTAGTGTGCTACCTTTCATTACATGCACAAAACCCCTTTTGACATCCTCCATTTTGAACCTTTTCAAAATATTCTCAAGATAAGTACTTTGACTTAATGCAATCAGGCATCTCGATCTATCTCTATAGATTTTGATGATTAATATGTATGCAGCTTCACCTAAGTCCTTCATGGAAAACTGACTACTCAAATATGATTTTATGCTTTCCAGAAGTTCCACATTATTTCCCATAAGTAATATGTCGTCCACATATACTACTAGGAAAACCACTAAGCTCCCACTTGCTTTCTTGTAAACACAGAACTCTTGTTGATTTTGGAAAAATCCAAAACTCTTGATCACTTGATCAAAACGTTGGTTCTAGCTCCGAGATGCTTGCTTTAGTCCATAAATGGATCGCTAAAGTTTGCATACTTTCCCAACATCCTTAGGATCAATAAAACCTTCTGGTTGTATCATATACAATTCTTCATGAATGTGTCCATTGAGGAATGCGGTTTTGACATCCATCTACCATATTTCATAGTCGAAATGAGTAGCAATTGCTAGTAAAATCTGGGCAGTTTTCAGCATCACTACGGGAGAAAATGTCTCATCATAGTCAACTCCTTGAATTTGTCGAAACCCCTTCGTGACAAGTTGAGCTTTGTGGATGGTCACATTACCATTCACGTTTGTATTTTTTCTTAAAGATCCATTTATTTTCCATGGCCTTACGGCCTTCCGGTAGATCCACCAAGGTCCAAACTTGGTTTTCATACATGGATCCTATTTCGGATTTCATGGCTTCTAGCCATTTCTCAGAATCAGCACTTTCACTACTTCTTTGTAGTTTGTAGGTTCTTCTTGTTCATTCAAAATAACTGTCATCACAAGACTGCTATACCAATCAGGAGTGGTACGTATTCTTCCAGACTTGCAAACTGCAGGAGCTTCAATGTGGTTGTTTTGATCATTATCTTTTGATTCTTCTTCCATGTTGGAGAGTGATGACCCACAAGTATAGGGGGTGTATTGCAGTATTTTCGAGGGAAGTGAAACCCAATTTATTGATTTGACACAAGGGGAGCTAAAGAATATTTATAAGCCTTAACAACTGAGTTGTCAATTCAGCTGCACCTAGAAACAATCTTGCTCACAGCAGTTTATCAGTAACAGTTTTGTAGTAGCAATAACAAAGTAATAGCAGTAGTGAAAGTAAATACAGTAGTAACGATTGCAGTAAACAGTAAGATTAAAGAGCGGTAGGTATAGGGATGGATGGACGGGCGTTGCATGGACAAGACAATTCATATAGCAATCAGAACATAGGGCATTTCCAGATAAATAAGATAAAGCATCCAAGTACTAAATAATCATAGGCATGTGTTCCATATATAGTCATACGTGATCGCAATGAGAACTTGCACAACATCTTTTGTCCCGCCAGCCCGTTTGCAGCGGGGCCTCAAGGGAACTACTGGCAATTAAGGTGCTCCTTTTAATAGAGCACTGGAGCAAAGCATTAACACTTTGTGAACACATGTGATCCTCACATCAAAGCCATTCCCTCTGGTTATCCCGATTGCTGTCACTTCGGGGACTTTGGTTCCGGACAACAACGTGTGTATACAACTTGCAGGTAAGACCATAAACAATACTATCATAATGAATCAATAACATGTTCAGATCTGAAATCATGGCACTCGGGCCCTAGTGACAAGCATTAAGCATAACAAGTTGCAACAAAGTCAAAAAGCACTAATAGTAGATACTAGGCACCATGCCCTAACAATCCGATGCCATTACATGCACGATCTCATCCAATCCCTACCATCCCCATAGCCTACAGCAGGGGAGTACTCACTCATAGAAGGGGGAAACATGGATGGTCGAAGGAGAAGCGATGGTGATGATGATGGCGATGATCTCCTCCAATTCCCCGTCCTGACAGAGTGCCAGAACGGAGTTTCTGGTTCTGAATCGCGAAATCTGGTGGTGGCGGTGCAGCGGAACTCTTTCTAGAAAAACGTCGAAACCCCCTTGGTTTTTAGGTTAAGAGGCAACTTATAAGCGAAGAGGGAGGCCGAGGGGGCAGCCGAGGTGGCCACACCACCCCCAGGCATGGCCTGGCCTAGCCCGCGCGACCAGGTGGTGTGGGCCCCTCGTGGCCCTACTCCGTCTCGTCTTCTGGCTCCGTGAGTCTTCTGGTGAAATAGGATATTTGGCATATTTTCCGGGATTTTTCCTGATAGTTGATTTTCTGCACAAAAACTAGACCATTTAGTTGAAAACATCGTCAGTCCGTGTTAGTTGCATCCAATTCACACAAGTTTAGAGGAAAAACAATAGGAAAAGTGTTCGGGAAAGTAGATACGTTTTGGACGTATCAACTCCCCCAAGCTTAGCTTATTGCTTGTCCTCAAGCAATTCAGTTGAAAACTGAGTGCGATAAAAGAAACTTTCACGAACACATTTGCTTCATAAGATGTATATATTCTCAGCATATGATCAACTACTTAGGCAATTCATAATAAAGAGTATGCGACTAAGTTTACTTAATAGTCATTGCAAGCTATGAAGAGCTTCTAACTCAAAAATAGTAAGTAGCATGAAACATAAACATAAGAAACATTGCAATGCTCATAAAAAGGTATGATAAAGTGGTATCTCGCTTGCCTTTGATTGTAGAGCAAACATAAATGCCAAGGCACCTCTGAAGTTCAGGTGAAGACTAGAAGTAAAGATGTCAAGGATACAAGCATCAAATTCATAACACAATTAATCAAGTTTTGAGACAAGCACATTACACTAAGAATGACAAGTATGCTCTCAAGAAAGTGCTCATAGAATGGGTGGTGACTCAACAAGGAAATGAAAAAGGTTTTGAAAAGTTTGAAAGGCTTCCAAATGCTGAAAGTATGGTACTCATTACCTTTGAGCTCTCATTGCCCCTATCATAAGCATCTTTAAATGGTTAAGGTGAAAGTGAGGTCCAATCTGAGTTATATGCTTGACAGACTATAAACTAGAAATCTCATGTCCCTTGAGTACGAGGGCCGCTCCTCATGCTACTCAACTTTAGTTACCGGTAAGTTCTTGTCATAGTAAATACATGCGTATCATAGAGAACCGCCAACGGGGTACCCCTTGCCCAATGATACAGAAGAATCCCCATATCAAAATGAAAAGGCAAGCAGACAACGAGTATCTCAGCAATCTCCTTATTTACCATGGGAAAATGGTGGGTTTTTCTCTCTTTCCTCTTTTCTCATATCTCTTTTTTTTCTTTTTCTCAGTAGCTATCTCTCTCTTTTTTTATAAGAAGAATGCTTCATAGATACTCATTATGGTTACGCTGCAGGTTTCCACCATGATTAGGCATGGATTAGACCGGCGGCCCAGGCGTTTCTCTAACACACATACATAACTCCATGGACTTACAAGCTCCTGTTTTATTTCACACCGACGACATCCGTAAACAAAAGAGCATGATATCAACTGGGTATATATTTACAGGTGTTGAAAGCGTTCCCGTGACAACAGTTACGCTAATCTGACCTATAATTTGCAAGCATATAACTTTCATGGATAGTCACAATGGTTCAGGTTTATTAAGTGCAAGAAATAAAGTGTGCCATCAAGTTCGTGAGAGTTTTACTAACTAACTTTCTCATAACAAGCAAACATTTTATTCGGAAGAAAACAAGGCATATTGAATATGCACGGAACAACAAATGATGCTAATAGGTAGTTATGGTGGACACTTTTGGCAATAATGGTTTTGGGGAATGGGAAAGACGAGTAGAGCTCATACTCAGTGTAGGTGAAGGCTAGCAATAGTAAGGGAGCGAAAATGAGAGAGAAATAACTGTCATAATCATGCTTGCAACAAAACATGACTAAACATGGTATGAAAGTGATTCAAGACCCCCGAGGCAAAATAATTCATCGAGGCTTAACTGATTATTGTTTCAGTCATATGCATGCATGAGCATGTGCCAAGTCAATTCAAGTGAAACATTCAGAGGAGGATACCACAGTGTCATACCAAGTTATGAATAGAGCAATGCAAGCAAACATACATATGACATGCTACAAACTATTGGCAAGCTGGAGTTAATCATAAGAAAGCAAGAACTACTGAGCATCCATAATAACATACACCCCACATGAACAGACTAAGCATGCCCACAATGATGAGTATATGTACAAAAATGAAAACAAATAGAGTTCGTTACCAGCCTCTTACCGCACCTCAAGTTGTCATTAATCCTCATTATTGCCCTTCACTTGTGTGGCTTGAATAATAACATGAAACCAAATTCCACTGAGGACTGTTGAACCCTGCAACAAACTCACAAAACCAAAGAAGAACAACAAATATTTTTGGTGTTTTCGATTTTGAAAAACAAGAACCAAAAAGGAAGAACAATCAAAGCAAAATCTTTCTGGGTTTTTCGAATAGTTCAAACAAAGCAAAGAGGGAAAAGCAAACCAAGGCAAAAAAGAAGAAGAAGCAAACAAAGAGAAACAACATAAATATTTTTGGTCTTTTTGTGTTTTAGAAAGCAAAAACAAAGAGAGAACAAAAACTAAAAAGAGAACGAAACATGAATATACAAAGTACCAACAAAAAATGATATGGAGATGAGTGTGATGTCGGTGTACCTCCCCCCAAGCTTAGGCTTTTTTCCTAAGTGGGTATCAATCCCAAGCTGGCCAAGATGGAGCGCCTCCGTAGTACGGTGAGGAGGTACCCTCATCCTGGTGCGAGCTTGAGGATGCCCCACCGTAGTGCACAGAGTAATCATAGGAGGGCACATCCTCCTGGTGCTGCCTATGGAAACCGAGCAAGATGAGATGCTCGTCCACCTCCTCCTTGGAGCGCGACCATGGCCTCCTATGAACACTGAACAAAGTAGATTGCGGCAAAGGAATCTCCCTTTCATCCCCGTCAGTAAACAACATCTTGTATACTAAACTGTCCATATCAGAGTCAGAAGTGACAGTGATGTGTTTTCATGGCAGCAAGATCAAGACTTTGTGGTGCCAATATAGTATCATTAGGATCCACAGAAAGCTCTAACGAAGTAACCATACGTGAAGCAATAATGCCCCCATAAATAGGTCCCCTAGCAGCTAGGCAGCGAGAAATGAGAGAGACAAGATTGTACCAAGTATCATTATTAAGTGCAGCAGCGAGGAAGGCTAAATGATAATTAGAGATATTACTCGTATTCTCCCTACCAAGAATGCTAGTAGCAAGGTAATAGGCGAAGTATCTAAGAGATAGGAGTTGGATGTTTCTTATCTTCCCGCGCCGAGCTACGCGGTCATCATCATTGGTCACGCTTCGATAGAGCTCCAGCAAATCAGCGGGTTGCCCTTGGATCTTCTTCACGGTCCCCGTCATGCGTGTACCTATAATTCTGCAAAATCTTTCCAATGGCATGGTAAACGGCAGATTATAAATTCTAAAAGAAATAGTTGACTGATAGGGGGTGTTAGTGAAAACGAAACTCTCAACGAAAGTTTTGGTGAGCACGGCATATTGCTCACTCTCCTCTTCCATGTATGAGGTTAAACCGACCCTCTGAACCAATAGTAAGAAATCATCGAGGATCCCTGCAGTTTGCAAGAAGGTATAACAAGGAAAAGTAGATGGGTGAGCATCCCCCTCATCTCCTTCATTGCCAAAGCATGGTGCAATGAGATCTTCATTGTATGAAAGCCTAAACTGAGAGGCTGATCTTGAGGGCCTTGACCTCCTAGGTGTGTCCCTCTCAAATATTTCTCCAAAGGTGTGGTTGTTCATCTTTGATATCCTGAAATTTAAACATCCATTAAACAAGTGATTGCAAAGTGAATATATAATGAAGGGCACTACTCATAGGGACTTGTAAGAGGCCTAAACATGCATCAAAACAATATCTGTAAGCATTGAACAAGCTTACAAGATCTCATAACCTGTCACCTACAGCAGCAAAATACTCAAGATATAAACCACTAAACACAAATCTACTTGGACAAGCGGAGGAGTCGCATACCAGAGAACAAATGCTCCAAATTTCAGCAGCAAAGATGGGCTGAGTAAGGAGATCGAAAAATCATGGGAAAGAACAGCAAGAACGTGATTTCGAGCAAAGAACTGATGTTTTCTCGGGAGAGACAAGAAAGTGGGAAGTGAGAGAGAGAGTGGAGGGCATGGCCAGGCGCGCCCCTGGGCTGGCCGCGCTACCAGGTGGTGTGCCTGCCTGGTGGGGCCCCTGGTACTCTCCAGGAACTTCTCTGCCGCTTTTTCACGTAAAAAATTAATATGAATTTTCTGGAATTTTTCGAGACACTTTATTTTTGAGCAATTTTCAGGTATAGATGAATGATTTTCTGACAGAAAGAAGATTTCTGGAAAGATGCAATGACAAAACAAAGCTAAACTTCAGAAGTTCTAAGACACTCTAAAATGCAAGCAACTAATAATAGAAAAGTAAACTAAGCGAAAGCAAAAACTAAAATGGATAAAATGAAAGTAAACGGAGATAATCATGGTGAAAACATTGTTTTGTTCATTAAAATCCTTTTGTTAACAAGGTTGATCAGGTCTTGTTACCAAAACAATTTAATATGAAACAAAACTTTGTATTCCACTAATGATTATGTTACCTCAACCTTGATAGCAATGGTCCCAATCATAATAGTTTCATATTTTCTCGTGGTATGGGACAATATATTTCTCCAACTTGAATGCCCTCAACATGTTCAATTGAATTCAAACCATAAGTCCTATCAATCTTCTTGGGGAAATAGACAATATGTTCCTTGTCATTAACATTGAAAGTCACCTTTCCTTGATTACAATTAATAACAGCTCCTGCAGTGTTAAGAAAAGGTCTCCCAAGAATAATAGACATATTATCATCTTCAGGCATTCCAAGTACAACAAAATCAGTTAATATCAAGCAATTATGAGCCACTTGAACAGGTACATCCTCACATATACCAACAGGAATAGTAGTAGATTTATCAGCCATTTGCGAAGATATATCAGTTGGTATTAGTTTTTCAAGTTGAAGTCTCTTGTAGAGAGAAAAAGGCATAACACTAACTCCTGCTCCCAAATCACACAAAGTAGTTCTAACATAACTATTTTTAATAGAGCAAGGAATTGTTGGAATCCTTGGGTCTCCAAGTTTCTTTGGAACTTTACCATTAAAGGAATAATTAGCAAGCAAAGTAGAAATTTCTTCATTAGGGATATTCCTTTTATTCGAGACAATATCCTTCATATACTTTGAATAAGGAGGCAATTTAATAGCATCAGTTAAAGGAATTTGCAAGAATAAAGGTTTGATCCACTCACAAAACTTATTATAGTGTTCATCTTCCTTTGACTTGTGTTTCTTATCAGGGAAAGGCATAGGTTTTTGAACCCAAGGCTCTCTTTCACTACCATGTTTCTTAGCAACAAAATCTTCTTTAGTGTATTTAGTATTCTTAGTGTGCCTTTCGGGTTCTTCTTCATCTTTTTCTTTATCAGGAGCATCATTTTCTTCATACCACTTTCAGTTTCAGCATCAGAGATAGATATACTATTAGGATCTTCAGCAGGTTTAGAGGGTTCTACAATAGTTTTATGTTTCTTCTTTCTTTTCTTAGGAGTAGTACCATTATTTTTAACTTGTTGAGAATCCTGCTCAATTCTTTTAGGATGCCCCTCAGGATATAGAGGATCCTGGGTAGGAGCACCACTTCTAGTTCTAATTTCATAAGCATGTTTTTCTTTAGCAGCATTAACTAGCAAGCTTTTTTGTACTTTAATAAGCTGATTAATTTGAGTTTGGACCATTTGAAAGTGTTTGACAAGCATTTTAACATCATTAGAGGTTCTTTCCACAATATCCTTCAACTCAACAATAGCTCTAGAGTTTTCCATTAAATGATTTTGCACCCTTTTATTGAAATTATCTTGCTTAACAATAAAAATATTGAATTCTTCTAAGCATTGATCAGGAGGTTTAGAGTAAGGGATATCACCTTCATCAGAATGTTGGAGAGAGTGTACCTCAATAGTGGATGAGTGGGGGATTGGCTTACATAATTCTTCTATAGGAGGTAATTTTTTCACGTCAGCCGCTTTAATTCCCTTCTCCTTAAGACATTTCTTAGCTTCCTTCAGCACTTCATCATTTAGTTTAATAACTCCCCTCTTCTTTGATGTTGGAAGAGGCACAAGAATAGTTGATTCAGGTATAGTTGTTTCAGGTATAGCTGGTTCAGGAGGAGTCCAGTCTTCATAATTCTTGCTTATTTTAGCCATTAATTCCCCATATTCCTTGGGAGTCCTATTCCTGAAAACACAATCAGTACAACTATCCAGGTATGTCCTAGATTCTTCAGTTAGTCCATTATAAAATATATCAAGAAGCTCATTCTTAGGTAATGGACATCCAGCCTGTGCATGAATCAAAGCACAAAACCTTGCCCATGATTCAGGCAATATCTCTTTTTCTCCTTGTTTAAAATCAAAAAGTTCCTGGAAAATAGCATGTCTAGCACTAGGAGGAAAATATTTCTGCAGGAAAGTACTAATAGGGCAATCAACGCTATCAATAGATCCAGGAGGTAAATTATTAAACCAAGTTTTAGCTTCTCCTTTCAGTGAAAAAGGGAAAATTTTAGCAACAAAGTAGGTGCACATATTAATATCATCAGAAAATAAACCACTCATGGTAGAAAGCCCAGTCATATGTGCTACCGCACTTTCATTCTTAGTCCCACAAAAAGGTTCTTTCTCAACAATAGCTATGTAAGATAGATCAAGAGAGAAATCATAATACTTATCTTTAATGTTTATGGGAGATGCAACAAACTTAGCATTAGGAGACAACTTGGGTTTTATAGTACGCCTCTCAAGGAGACTCTTAACAGCACTCCTATCATGGGTGTTTTGACATTCTTTAATAAATTCATCGGTCATCTCTATATAACCGTCTTCAATATCATAGCTTTCTCTAGACTCAGGTGAACTAACAGGTGTAGTAGTGTCTTCATTAGGAGTTTCAGTATTTCCAGCTATAGTTCTAGCAATCGTAGCATCTAGGAAAGTACCTAATGAATCACTTTTATCAAGCACAGTAGAAGCAGCATCATAAGTATCAGAAGTTTCAGATTCAGCAGTAGTAGCAGTGTGTGTAGCATGTGTATGTGGTGGTGTAAGGATCTTACTCATAACAGATGGTGAATCAAGAGCAACAGAGGTGTTCAGAACCATACCTCTTCTTGTAGTGGATGGTAAAATAGGAACCTTGCCATCACGAGACTTACCCATGATGGATGGATGGTAGCGAACAATAGTGATTCCAACTGGACTTGATAAATAAAGCTATGCTCCCCGACAACGGTGCCAGAAAATAGTCTTGATGACCCACAAGTATAGGGGGTGCATCGCAGTATTTTCGAGGGAAGTGAAACCCAATTTATTGATTCGACACAAGGGGAGCCAAAGAATATATATAAGCCTTAATGTAACATCCCAAAACTTTAATCCAAAGTTATTAAGATCCAATCATCAAAATTAGGATTAACAAAAACTTTTCCAATTAAAATTATTAAAGCATTCATATGTGTGTGCATTTAAATAGGAGTTGTTTGGAATTGCCATGATTAAGTGATCCATTGCTTTTAAAATGATTCTTAGGTGAAATAAACATCATATAGATCATTCCCAAACAAATCCCAAAGAAAAACAAATCAAAATGAATAAAAGAAGAGAATGGTCATTCGTGCCATTTTAATCAACATGCCTACTTTGGCTATTCCTAGTACTCAATTCTTAACAGAAATAAATGTGGATCTTTGCACCCCTTGCTAGTACATGTAATGATGTACCAAGGCCCACTTTGTGATCTGCCAAAAACTTTCAAACACTAATTTTAAATGGCATTTGAAAATTGAATCTAGTTCATATGGGAAGATCCCACTTATTCAAAAACCACTCAAATGAGATTTATTTTCAAAACCCAAGCAACCACAGATGATCAAGCTTATGACTAACACACCCACCAAAAATCTTTTCAAAATTCAAAACTAAATTTCTTGCGGCCATTTTCACAAACACTTGGCAGGCAAAGATTACACCTAGTATTAGCTCACTGTTTTCTACAGGGTTTTGCCACCCAATTGACCTCAAATCACTCCCTCTGTCTCCACTTGATCTAACCAGGCCATAAACACCCCATCCCCTATCCCCTAGCAGTAGTGCCACACCACCCTGAGGACATGCCTGCCGGCCAAACCTTGCCAACACAGCAGCAGACCACCCCTCTCTCTCTCTCCATGTCTAGGAGCTAGACCAGACCGCACCGCCACCCACTGTCCCCTCCCCGACCATAGCCAAGCCGTGGACCACCCGTAGAGCACCGCGCCCAGAGTGTTTGCACCATGCCGAGCAAGCGCCAGAGCGCCGCGCACGACAAGCGTGCACACGCCACGCCTCAACATCGGCCCGTGCTCACCACTCAGCCATGAACCCAGGAACCGCCCGGACATGCCCGTTCGCCGCCGTTTGACCCGCAGCCACCACACGCTGTGTCGAACGCCGCCTCTGACTCTCAGAGTGTGAGCACCGCCCGACCATTTGCCACCACCCCTAGCAGCGCATTTACCCCGTAGAGCACCGCCAGGGGACCGCGCATCGATAGCCGCCTGCAGCCATGCCGCTAGCAGCCCGTGGCCATGTCGCCACCATTGCCTGGCCATGCCGCGCCGTCCCGTCATTGAGCCTATATAAGGAGGCCACCCCCAGCCTCACTCTGCACACCACTCACCTCCCCTCTCGCCACTGATCAGTCCCCACTTCTCCCCAGAGCCGCTCGAGCTCATAGTCGCCGGAATTCCACCGGAGCTGGCCGCCTCTGGAGGAGAAGGGACCCGCTGATTGCGACCACCCCAGGAGCTGCCGCGACCACCCCTGAGCTCGCCGTTGTCCACCAGTTCGTTTGCCCGCCTGGCCGTCATTGTTGGAGCCCTAGTATGCCCCCTGAGCACCCGCACCGAGCCGCTAGGGTTAAACCTCGCCGGCCACCTGTCCGTCGTCGACGACGAGCCCCAACCGTAGATCCTTGTTCTAATCTAACGGCCCACATCACCCCGTACCACTTCGCGTGTAAAGAGCCACTGACTAGTGGACCCCCTATCAGTTGTGCCCCGTGCCGTGGAGTGCCACTGGGCTGGCCCGTTAGCTTTCCCGCGCAACCCATTTAATTCAAATTAGGATTTTTCTATTTAGGTTTAAACTTAGTTCTGTCCCCTAGTTTGAAAATCAATTCAGAGAGATTTACAAATCCAAATGGAGTGATTCCAATTTTGTTAGAAAGCCACTAAAAAGATCTATCCAATCCCGTTGGATTTAATTCATTTAGAGTTAGAGATCTCTCCTAGTAAAAATAACAAGACAGAAGCTTTTGCACATTCAAACATTTTTATAAAATCAACAATGATAGATTTTGAGTTGATTCCAACTCTCAAAAATCAGATTTAACCATACCTATCTGAATATGTAATAAAATTAGGGTTTACATGCAGTGACTTTGGACTAGTACCAAAATAATGCTATATAGGCATTTCTAGTCACTTTAAATCATTAAATAATGAACTTAAACCAAAGTAATTGTGATCCAACCCTTAAATCACATTCCCACATGTTAGAATATGTGGTGATGACATGTGTCCACATGATCCGATATTTTAAGTGGTGAATATTAAACCTAAGTTATTTTTCAATGAGTAGAAATTACTTTTCTTAAATAAAAAGAATGAAACTAGTTAATAAAACCTTGTGATGCTTGTGATGATAATAGATCATCAAATGTGTGCTTTAGAGTGCTAATTAGACTAGTTAAGTATTGTTTTGTGATTGTGTACTCCGTATGTAATTATAGACGATAGTACCGACCAAGCTTTCGAGGAGGAGGAGTTCTATCAAGAGGAGGAAGAAAACTTCAACCACTGCACTACACAAGGCAAGCCATCGTTAACAATGCAAGCTAACCCTTGCAAGTGGAATGCTTAACAAGCTAGACTTAAACTAGATGATTTGAGCAAAGATGCATTATCCATGCTTTGGTTATACCACTTTGACTATTATTTACCCCAAGTGTTCTTCTCAAGCTTTACTTCCTTTACTTTAGCAAAGTCCCTTACTTGTTTTGAAGGTAGCATAAAAAGTATAAAACTTGACCTGTTTAGATAACTTTAGATGTCATTCTATGGCATGAGATTGATCCCATCTTTCCACCTTAGTGAACACTCTTAACTTAGTAGTTAGAGTAGATAAAAACTTGAGTCACTTTAGATGGGAACACTTGGTGAAAATGAATTATGAAAACCTTGGAATGATGAGTCATTCTATTGAAATGTTTTGACATGTGTTGAGAAACACAAATGGTTTATGATGATGAAAATGTTGAGGCATGAGCCTTGACCCTTTCACAAAACTGATGGTTGGATTCGGATGCGATACCATTCCAAATTTACCGTACAACCACAATACCTGAATTGGGTAAGGCTTAGCCGGAAGTTTATATGCATTAGTATTAGTTCCCTCACGGGAGAGGTTTGAGCTGAGGCTACCTCTCAATGTTGTCCACCTATGAAGTGCCCAAGATGACAGATGGTCATGGTTGGGAGGCCATGCTCATAGGAGAGGTGCTTATACTAGGGTGTGTAAAGGAAAGGTTATGTTTGATTATCTGCATACTAAGTATGATGATTCAGGGTTATCCCTGACAGATGTATCGAATCTTGTGGTGAAAGTGTACCACCTCTGCAGAGTGTCAAACTATTCAAATAGCCGCGTCATGATTATGGATGATTAGAGTGGCCATAATATTTCGTTGTTCGATGTTTTCAAAATAACTTATGAAAGGAATGATGAATCTTGACTTGACCACAACAGAGTTGTGACCATGCCACTAGCTCCCCAACTTAAGTGATTCTAGAACTTTACTTTAGCTTTCTTTGTTCAGAACTCAGCTTAGGTTTCAAACATAACCTTATAGTTAAACTTAGAGTTAGCACTTTAATTTAGAACTATACCAATTGTTAGTGGTAGTTTGCGAGTACTTAAAGAGTACTTATGGCTTTTGTCCCTGGCTATTCTCATGGCCAGACTATGAAGGAGACTACCAAGATGATGACCAGCAGGACGGCTATGATAACTAGGACTATCTGTCTTCGTCAGCATTGCCTGTGCCCCTGAAGATGGACCCCACCGCTACGCTTATCTTTTATTCCGTTGCTTGTTGTACTAAGACTGGATCATGAGATCCTTATTTGTGTAAGACCTTATGTATGGTTTGTAATGGATGATGTACTGTGATATCCAATCTGTTATGTTTCGCAAAAATGGTAATCCTGGGATTGCGATGTATGACATAATAGGCATCTGGGATTAAAAATCCGGGTGTTGACACTTAACAACTGAGTTACAGTGGCTAGTCACTGCTGATCTTAGAGAAGCATCGAAGCACCAACATCCGGGAGAATCCAGTTCTCCGTAAGAGAAAACAGCTGGCTAGATGGATTAGCCAGGGCAATGCATGAAGCTCTCGCACGTCTATGTGCCCTCAGCGTCAACCAAATCCAAGGAACCCGTTTTGCTCACTTTGCAAGACGTGACTTCATGGGAATGCCAATGGAGATGCCAAGTCACCCCGAGCTGAAGCGTCAAGTGGAGAACCTTGACTTCCTGTTGTACGATCGCCAGAAGGAATTGGACAATGCTAGGGAGTTCGCCAACCAACTTCCTGTTGCATCGATCGCCGCCCGCAGCCATGCCGCTAGTAGCCCGTAGCCATGTCGCCACCATCGCCTGGCCACACCGTGTTGTCCCGTCGTTGAGCCTATATAAGGAGGCCACCCCCAGCCTCATTCTACACACCACTCACCTCCTCTCTCGCCACTGATCAGTCCCCACTTCTCCCCAGAGCCGCTTGAGCTCGTAGTCGCCGGAATTCCACCGGAGCTGGCTGCCTCTGGAGGAGAAGGGCCCCGCTGATTGTGACCACCCCAGGAGCTGCCGAGACCACCCCTGAGCTCACCGTTGTCCACCAGTTAGTTTTCCCTCCTTGCCGTCATTGCTGGAGCCCTGGTATGCCCCCTGAGCACCCCCACCGAGCCGCTAGGGTTAAACCTTGCCGGCGACCTGTCCGTCGTCGATGACGAGCCCCGACCGTAGATCCTAGTTCTAATCTAACGGCCTACATCGCCCGTACCGCTTTGTGTGTAAAGAGCCATTGACCGGTGGACCCCCTGTCAGCTGTGCCCCGCGCCGTGGAGTGCCACTGGGCTGGCCCGTTAGCTTTCCCACGCGACCCATTTAATTCAAATTATGATTTTTCTATTTAGGTTTAAACTTAGTTTTGTCCCCTAGTTTGAAAATCAATTCAGAGAGATTTACAAATCCAAATGTAGTGATTCTATTTTTTTTAGAAAGCTACTGAAAAGATCTATCCAAGCCCGTTGGATTTAATTCATTTAGAGTTAGAGATCTCTCCTAGTAAAAATAACAAGACAAAAGCTTTTGCACATTTAAACATTTTTATAAAATCAACCATGATAGCTTTTGAGTTGATTCCAACTCTCAAAAATCACATTTAACCATACCTATCTGAATATGTAATAAAATTAGGGTTTACATGCAGTGACTTTGGATTAGTACCAAAATAATGCTATATAGGCATTTCTAGTCACTTTAAATCATTAAATAATGAACTTAAACCAAATTAATTGTGATCCAACCCTTAAATCACATTCCCACATGTTAGAATATGTGGTGATGACATGTGTCCACATGATCCCATATTTTAAGTGGTGAATATTAAATCTTAGTTATTTTTCAATGAGTAGAAATTACTTTTCTTAAATAAAAAGAATGAAACTAGTTAATAAAACCTTGTGATGCTTGTTATGATAATAGATCATCAAATGTGTGCCTTAGAGTGCTAATTATACTAGTTAAGTATTGTTTGGTGATTGTGTACTCCGTATGTAATTATAGACGATAGTGCAGGCCAAGCTTTCGAGGAGGAGGAGTTCTATCAAGAGGAGGAAGAAAACTTCAACCACTGCACTGCACAAGGCAAGCCATCATTAACAATGCAAGTTAACCCTTGCAAGTAGAATGCTTAACAAGCTAGACTTAAACTAGATGATTTGAGCAAAGATGCTTTAGGCATGCTTTGGTTATACCACTTTCACTATTATTTACCCCAAGTGTTATTTTCAAGCTTTACTTCCTTTACTTTAGCAAAGTCCCTTACTTGTTTTGAAGGTAGCATAAAAAGTATAAAACTTGACCTATTTAGATAACTTTAGATGTCATTCTATGTCATGAGATTGATCCCATCTTTCCACCTTAGTGAACACTCTTAACTTAGTAGTTTAGAGTAGATAAAAACTTGAGTCACTTTAGATGGGAACACTTGGTGAAAATGAATTATGAAAACCTTGGAATGATGAGTCATTCTATTGAAATGTTTTGACATGTGTTGAGAAACACAAATGGTTTATGATGATGAAAATGTTGAGGCATGAGCCTTGACCCTTTTACAAAACTGATGGTTGGATTTGGATGCGATACCATTCCAAATTTACCGTACAACCACAATACCTGAATTGGGTAAGGCTTAGCCGGAAGTTTATATGCATTAGTATTAGTTCCCTCGCGGGAGAGGTTTGAGCTGAGGCTACCTCTCAATGTTTTCCACCTATGCAGTGCCCAAGATGACAAATGGTCATGGTTGGGAGGCCATGCTCATAGGAGAGGTGCTTATACTAGGGTGTGTAAAGGAAAGGTTATGTTTTATTATCTGCATACTAAGTATGATGATTCAGGGTTATCCCTGACAGATATATCGAATCTTGTGGTGAAAGTGTACCACCTCTGCAGAGTGTCAAACTATTCGAATAGCCACGTCCGCTGTTATGGACAGTTGGAGTGGCCATATTGTTTTGTTGTCAGATGTTTTCAAAATAACTTATGAAAGGAATGATGAATCTTGACTTGACCACAACAGAGTTGTGACCATGACACTAGCTCCCCAACTTAAGTGATTCTAGAACTTTACTTTAGCTTTCTTTGTTTCAGAACTCAGCTTTGGTTTCAAACTTAACCTTATAGTTCAACTTAGAGTTAGCACTTTAATTTAGAACTATACCAATTGTTAGTGGTAGTTTGTGAGTACTTAAAGAGCACTCATGGCTTTTGTCCCTGGCTATTCTCATGGCCAGACTATGAAGGAGACTACAAAGATGATGACCAGCAGGACGGCTATGATAACTAGGACTATCTGCCTTCGTCAGCGTTGCCTGTGCCCCTGAAGATGGACCCCACCGCTACGCTTATCTTTTATTCCACTGCTTATTGTATTAAGACTGGACCATGAGATCCTTATTTGTGTAAGACCTTATGTATGATTTGTAATGGATGATGTACTGTGATATCCAATCTGTTATGTCTCGCAAAAATGGTAATCCTGGGATTGCAATGTATGACATAACAGGCATCTGGGATTAAAAATCTGGGTGTTGACACTTAACAACAGAGTTGTCAATTCAGCTGCACCTGGAAATAATCTTGCTCACATCAGTTTATCAGTAGCAACAGTTTTGTAGTAGCAATAACAAAGTAATAGCGGTAGTGAAAGTAAAGATAGTAGTAACGATTGCAGTAAACAATAGGATTAAAGCGCGGTAGGCATAGGGATGGATGGACGAGCGTTGCATGGACAAGGCAATTCATATAGCAATCAGAACATAGGGCATTTGCAGATAAATAAGATAAAGCATCCAAGTACTAAATAACCATAGGCATGTGTTCCATATATAGTCATACGTGCTCGCAATGAAAACTTGCACAACATATTTTGTCCTGCCAGCCCGTTTGCAGTGGGGCCTCAAGGGAACTACTGGCAGTCAGTATTGCAATCAAGATCCAGTAATAATAAACCATCACATATGTAACATCCCAATTTCAGCAACCCTGATTAGTTGTCCAGAATTCAAAAATCAGGGGGAACAAAAACTTTTTCTTGTTTAATGTTGAAGGGTTTGCTTGTTGTTTGGATATGCTTATGCATATGAATGTGTATTAGATGATATACTCCTTACCTCA